>OY282609.1:54404909-55765599 GCA_958298945.1 Atherix ibis | reverse complement strand
TACCAAAAATATTTTTGTATATATTTTTAATTTAGGAAAAAGACAATTTTCTAGAAAAAGGAAAAGGATACACACGTTTTTATAAAAAAAAAAACTTACAGTAGAGTAATTAACCTTCGGTATATAAAAATTCAAGGTAGTCTACACTTGTAGAATTAATAAATACCAATTAAATCAAAGAATTTCAAAAAAAAAATCAATTTCTATCATATATACAATATATCCTTGGCCATTACCCTAACCATAGTTCAGCGTATATTTAATGGAAATATTTCCTATAGCCATCATCCTATCAAGGTGGCATTCAGGAATGGGATTGTATCGCGTTAATTAGAGGTGTAAATATGTAAATATGATTCCACTGAAAGCAATTATCAATAAAATTAAATTAACAGGCGGTATTCGTATCTTACCATAAACGGATGTGAAGCCTTCTGCCGATGATTACAACAGCCCACCTAAGTTATTCGTTTTAAATTATTTTCAGTTTTAATTTGTTCGATTTTTCCATCTATCGACCGTGCATCTTATAATTGTACTCTGTTTTAATTATTTTTCTTATTTATTTTTAATATCTTAATGAAGATATTATTTATTCTTTCTAAATAATATAACCTCAGTATAGGATATTGGCATATTTTTATTGAAATGTTTATCCTTCTTAGCAATTGAATCAAATTAAAGTATTTATCAGATCTGGTTTTTGTATTTTAAAATAGTTATTCCCCCTCATTTATATTATTGCATAATTTTAAATAGAATTTAATTGTAGAAGAGAATGTGTGTGTGTTTTTTTTTCTGTTGGAATGTTTATCAGAGTCAATATTCACTTACAAGTATGAAGGTTTTATAAGAATATATTAGCTCAATTGCGATGTTTGCATAACCATTGATAATTTTCTCCTTTTTAAATCTAAATTCAGAAGGTGGGAGGTAAATTTTTTTCTAAAATGTTCAGATTTGATTACATTTGAACAATTTTCTATTTGTTTGAAAGAAAAAATTATTCTATAAAATATACAAATTTACGAGTACTTTCTTTGATATTGTCTACTCGGTCAAACATTTTATAAACACTGAAATTAAATATGTGGGGCTGCTAACCGTCTTTCTATTTTTAATATTGGAAAAAAGTGTTTTCTTTTGGTGGAGAGTCGTCTTTTGGTCCAGATAAAAATCCAGATAAATTTTTTTTTTTTGTGGAAGTCATTCTGCTTTTATAATTATAAGTATTGCAAGATTCATTTAGTGGGGACAAGTTCATATTTTCTTTAAAAATATATTTTTTTACATCTGGTCTTTCTATATCTTCTATTTACTAATCAGTATTTTTTTAAATATAATTTCTAGTAACAATACTTAGCACTATGACAACTCAGATTATTATGTCGATAATCAAAGTGTACCACAGCTAAGTTACTAGACTTTTATGTATCAAACGCATATATTAGGTGTTATAAAAACTCATCCATTATTTTGCCAATAGATGGCTTTAGGAGTCTGTATCTCCCGTTGTAAAAGTGCATTAGATGGCGTTAGAAAGATAAGATTTTGTACTAAAAAAGTTTCTGATACAGTTTTTTGATTACTTGACTCAGTATTTTTTTAGCACGCGTCAAAGATGGACACCAACAAAGAGAAAATACGCCATATTTTACAGTTTTTCTTTGATAAAGACGAAAACGCAAGCCAGGCAGCTGAAAATGTGAATAGTGTTTATGGTCCTGATACTGTAACAGCCAATTATGCGCAATTTTGGTTTCGTCGATTCCGTTCCGGTAATTTTGATGTCAAAGATGCACCACGCTTTGGAAGGCCAATTGTCGAAAATGTCGATAAAATAATGGAAATCGTCGAGTGCGACCGTCACGTAAGCACTGTTTCGATTGCCCAGGAGCTAAAGATTGCACAAAAAACCGTTTGGAACCACTTAAATAAGGCTGGATACAAAAAGAAGCTCGATGTATGGGTGCCACACGAGTTATCGCAAAAAAACCTCATGGACTGAATTTCCATCTGCGAATCGCTGCTGAATCGCAACAATATCGATCCATTTCTGAAGCGGATGGTTACTGATGATGAAAAGTGGGTCACTTACGACAATGTCAAGCGACAACGGTCGTGGTCAAATCGCGGTCACCCGGCGCAAACGATGGTCAAGCCAGGATTGACAGCAAGGAAGGTTTTGCTGTGCGTTTGGTGGGACTGGCAGTTATGGGACTCATAATCATCTACTATGAGCTGCTCCCCTACGGCCGAACTCTTAATTCGGACCTATACTGTCAACAATTGGACCGTCTGAAAGAAGCAATCGCCCAGAAGCGGCCAGCTTTGGCCAATAGGAGAGGAATTGTGTTCCATCAGGACAACGCCAGGCCGCATACATCGATAGTGACTCGCCAGAAGTTCCGGGACCTTGGTTGGGATGTTCTTATGCATCCACCTTATAGTCCGGACCTGGCACCAAATGATTACCACTTCTTCCTGTCTATGACGAATGATTTTGCAGGTGAAAAATTCGCCTCAAGAGAAGATTGTGAAAATCGACTGTCCCAGTTTTTTGCCAATAGGGACGAGGGTTTCTATGTGAGAGGCATTATGAAATTACCTCCAAAATGGCAACAAGTTATCAAACAAAACGGTGCATATTTAACCTAAATCGTATCATTCTATCCGTGCTAAATAAAACCTTTAATTTAATGCAAAAATAATGGACACTTTTTTACTACACCTTATATTAAAGATATCTGAATGCAAAAATAAGCAAAAGAAAAGGTTTTTATGCAGGAAATCGCTTGATGAATTCCAAAAAACAGTGCAAATGCTTTCACGAATTCAAATTTCTACCATTTATTAGCAAAATTGATTTGATAAAATTTTAAGTTTTTTTTTTATCTTGATATGTATAATATAACAACACGATTATCAAAATTAATTGCAACATTAAAAAAATCAGAGAAACTTAATTCAATGCAAATATTATTTATGTGCTCTAATAATAATTTGTTTAAATTGTCGTGTTTGTAATTTATTTGCATCACATTACAATCTATCTGACTGCTTTTCTTAAGACATCTTCTATGGACACAATAGATATTTATTTACGTATGAATGAATTTTTAGTTGAGATACATATGTATGTGTGTATGAGAATTTTTTTTTTATTAATAGCTATTATGTAAACGTATAGATTATCCGATAATATACTTATATTGTATAGTGTATAAAGTTTGTGCTTGTATATCTCTAGCTAACATAGAGAATAAAGATAATCACTTTGAAAGATCTTTAAATGCGACGATATATTAATGCAGTTCTTTATAAAGTTCACCTTTAATAAAATATGAATAAGTTAAAGCATATATATCTACTTGTATATTATGAGCAGATGGGCGACATACGCAACTTTGCTTCCCATCGATTTAATCTGCCCCAAAGACTACTTCTAGTTTATCTTATTTTGTATATATGTTATCTTCTTAAGAAATTGCCAATACGAAAACAATTTTAATGTCAGAATATAGTCTTTACCAATATGGAAATATGAGCACGCATATATACAAATTATTTAGTCTAGTTATTGCGTATGTTTGCTGGTTAAAGTCTATCCATATGCAAACAGCACAATGGCGAATATTCTGAACATTTTGATCACAAAAATCCAAATAAGACACCAAACTAAATAAACTAGAATAGAATTTCATGTGCATCTGGACTAGTCCTACTATTGTTACTTTGAATATGATCAGTGATCTTAAAAAAACCTCTAGACATGAGAACATGAATTCATGTCAAAAGAACAATAATTTGTTCAACTATTATGCAAAAATCATTCGAACTGACCATTATTATTATTCTGGTAAACTGCGAGTATATTCAACGCAGATTAAATCTAATCAATTGCCATGTCCTTTTTCTACAATCACTCTTTTCTTGTAGAACATTAATTCAATAGACATAAATACCGAGTGTACTAGAGAAAGATTTATTTAGTTTTACAGTCAAACAAATTTTCTACAAATAATTTTAGCTTTTTGATTTGATTACAATGATCTAATGATGTAAATAAGATGATACTATAACCTAGTTATAAAAAAATTATAGCTAGATACTAATTAGATAATAAAAGAGACATTTACTACTTGATTATTTTGTAAGATCATTCACTAACAGGTGAATTTGTACAAATAAGTAGATTTTATGTGGTGTGTGGGCATATTAATTCAGTGCGGATTTTTTCAGATATTTTTAGTTTTTGTTCAGATTTAAATTTGCCATTCAAGATAATAATATACAAGCAAATAATGTGTGTAAAGTTGTAAAAACGTTGAACTTGTTGAAAATTTCCTAAATGTTCCTAAACTATGAGGCTTGCTGGATGCATCATTTCAGGGCACTAAAAACCTACAGGTGATTGTAGAGAAGCTATTATATCCGCGAAAAGTGACCGATGTGCATTTTGACCAATATTTATTTGATCCATCAATTCTAAGCATGACGACCGTGTGATAACAGTTGTGAGGAAACTGGACTATATGTGATTCGATGCAAATATATATTTATATATTCATACAGTACCGATCATATTCTCCTAATACAATTGCGACGAGTAACCGAAACAGTGCTGCCAACATTTTTAAAAACTTCATAATCCAACCAAATAGAATTAGGGTTTACTCGTTAAAAAATAAATGAGTGTTGATTTTTTAATAAATTAAGTTTGAATTTTAATTTCGAAAAGAAAAATCATGTAAGATAGACTAAAAATGTTTAACATTGCAAAAATTTCTCTACAAATAAGACATAGAATATGTACTCTGCAAGATGAAGGATATTTTTTGGGCCAAATTGGCCATCGACTTGATATGAAAAGGTTAACTAACTGGTATATTTTGAAGATCACAGCTGAAAAAGACTCTATTGTTACGAGGGAAATCTTTAGAAAAAGATGGAAAAAACTGTTTTTTAAAAAAAAAATTTTAATTTTTCAACATAATCTCTTTTTAGCTCTATACACTTTTCCAACCGTTTTTCCAAAATTTTTATCCCGTCCAAAAAATAGGATTTCGGAAGTTCTGCAAAATACTCATCCGTTTGAGCAATGACGTCCTCGTTGGAAGTGAACCGTCGTCCGCCAAGCCATTTCTTCAGATTGGGGAAAAGAAAATAGTCACTCGGGGCCAAATCTGGTGAATAAGCGGGATGCTGCAACAATTCCATTCTCAATTCCACAATTTTCGCCATGGAAACAGTGCAGGTGTGCACACGCGCATTGTCCTGATGCAAGAGGATTTTTTTCTTCTTCAGATGGGGGCGTTTCTTTTCCTCGCTCAACCATTGCAATAACGACGCGTAAAACGCTCCTGTTATTGTTTTTCCTTTTTCGAAGTAGTCGATAAAAATGATGCCCTGCGAATCCCAAAAGACCGTGGCCATCACCTTGCCGGCCTTCTTCGGAGCCCGTTCACCCTTGAAAATCCACTGTGATGACTGTCTCTTCGTAGTAGTGTATCCAGGTTTCGTCCACAGTGACATATCGACGAAGGAATTCGGCAAGATTGCGATGAAAGAGTGCCAACATAGCCTCAGAGTCCACTACACGATTGCGCTTATTCTCGTCTGAGAGCAAACGCGGCACCCATCTTGCCGAATTTTTTTCACAGACAATTTTTCATGCAAAATTGAAGCGACTATACCTTGTGATATGCCCGTGGCCTCAACTAATTTGCGCACTTTAATTCGCCGATCGTTCAAAATCAGATCGTGGATTTTGTCGATGATTTCAGGAGTAGACACCTCAACTGGGCGTCCTGAACGATGTTCATCTTTTGTGGATGAACGGCAACGTTTAAATTCATTCACCCAATTGTAAACCGTCGCAAACACAGGTGCAGATATGCCATGAACTGCATCCAACTCGGCTTTGATTTCTTTCGGGCTTAAGCCTTTCAAATGGAGATGTTTGATGACAGCCCTAAACTCGCTTTTTTCCATTGTTATGCACAAATAAATGTTGTTAACTTTAATCGACGATTGAAATTGACCTACGCTATGGATCGAGCTAAAATTTTGACAGCTTTCCTGTCGATAATGGTACTTACAAAAAAAATATTTACCGACACTACGAGCGCAATTTTTGGATTTTCTAAGGACTTATTGAACAACCCTCGTATCTTTTTATTATACACTTACGAGTAGTTCAAAAGGATGTTTTACAAATTACGCATATAATTGAACAGAAATCACGTGTAAATCCAAATCCAATTAAATTTAGTACGTTAAAACGCTGGTTCCGAGAAGAAGGTCTTAAGGCGTTTATCCACAAAGTTGGAATGGAGAAAAGATCACCAACTTTGGTCATTAGTCTAGTGGACTCAGTTCCTCTGGCGTAATGAGTTTAAATTTTGGGCTTCACAGGTGTAGGTTTCCTTTGGGGAGAGTATGCTGAGTGATTGCCACTTTAACATATTGTGATACTTCCTAGAATTTTAATAGGTAAACTTTTTAAATAACATGAAAACTTACAAAAAAGAGTTACAAGAACAAGGATACTTTAAGGATGCATGCTTTTTCTCAATAAGCGCTATTATTTTATTTTTCAATTAAAAACAAATATACGAGGTCTGTTCAAAAAGTATCGCGAATTTTGTGTTTTTTTCAAAAATTATTTATTTATTCATTAACATCTATTTTGTTCCCTTTAAAGTAATCCTCACCAGATATTATACACTTTTGCCAACGTTTTTTCTAATTCTCGAAGCATTTCAAAACATCATTTTTTGTGATCTTGTTCAGTTCCTCCTTCGATGCCGTCTTAATGTCCTCAATCGTAGCGTAGCGTCGTCTTTTCATGGGGCTCTTCAGTTTCGGGAACAAGAAAAAGTCACAGCAGGCCAGATCTGGGGAATACAGTGGCTGCGGCGTTATTAATGTGTTGTTTTTGGCCAAAAATTCGCGCACAAGCAACGATGCGTGAGCAGGGGCGTTATAATGGTGCAAAAGCCAATTTTTGTTCTTCCACAAATCCGGGCGTTTCTGTCGGATTACTTCACGCAACTTGCGCATAACTTGCAGGTAATATTTCTTATTAACCGTTCTACCCTGTGGCGAGAACTCATGATACACCACGCCCCTGCAATCGAAGAAAACTGTAAGCAAAACCTTCACATTCGACTGAACTTGGCGCGCTTTTTTCGGTCTTGGCTCGTGCGGCAGCTTTGGTGTCCACGTCATAACCATAAACCCATGATTCGTCATCAGTTATGACCCTCTGGAGCAAATTTGGGTCCCAAAGCTTCTTAGCAGTGTTAATGCGATGCTGTTTTTTGTCGAAATAGAGCAATTTTGGTACGAATTTCGCGGTGACCCGTCTCACGACCAAATCATTGGTAAAAATCGAATGGCACGAGCCAAGCGGTTTTGTTTAAGTCCTCAGCAACTTCTCTAACGGTGATTCAACGATTGGCCAATACTATTTGGCTTGGGCTTTGCACGCTTTTCGTCGTTCACATCTTCTCGGCCCTCTGAGAACATTTTGTACCACCGATAAACGTTGCTTCGGTCCAAGGTATCTTCATCATATGTGTATGCCATAGTCAACATTCGGAATGCGTCCGCGCAATTAATTTTGTTTTTCACACAAAATTGATACAGATTCTTTGATCCATTTTTTGGAATGGGCAAAAATCGAAGACGAGCCAAAACACGTGCAAGCAAAGCAGCTGTCAAAAATTAACTGAACATTCCAAAATGGCCGAACTTATCGGCATAAGTGAGAGACATGAGTATCAACATAACGCCACAAAAAAAAATTGAAAATCGAATATACGTAGCCCGCGGAAATTCAAAATTCGCGATACTTTTTGAACAGACCTCGTAAGCATACCATTGGTATAATAGAAGTACGGCATGAACCCTTTTGAGTCTGACCCTATTGATGGAGCATAAGGTAGTGCATCTATGTTAGCGTATTTGGTCTCACGTCATCTATGTAAACAAAACTAGGAGACCCAAGAATTTTTAGTTTTTCTATATACCTAGATGAATATGCGTGAACACTTCTAAACACAGATACGGAGACATGCCACTAATGGACTTTTTTGCTAATAAAATGAACAGTATGGAATTTGTGAAGCCATAAAGATAACAGACGAGATCTTAGGTCTGTTCAGGTATGGTCAGTCGATGATGATATGAGTTGGTCTCTACCATCTACTTCAACATTTTAATTTGATAATTCAGACATTTTTAATGATATTTATCGATCTGATTAGCATAACAGGTAGTCACCATTTAGTTGCCAACCTTTCTGAATATGAAGACTTGATATTTTTTCCCCAAACGTCTTCCTTTCATTCATTCATTCATTTATTTAGTTATCAATTTCTTTCTTTTTTTAAATTTACTCAATGCATATGCGAGTACCTACAAAAATGCATTTGATTTGGAAGGATTTTTTTCTTACTCGAAACTAGTTATCTTTATTATTATAACATTGTTTTGATCTTTTCTTTTCGAAAACTTGATTGCTATTCTAATAATTTAACTATTTTGCTTCTTCTTATTTACAATTTTAGAAGTTGTTGTCCATGCAATTGAATTTGTTTCTCTACTTCTATTGATCATATAATAAAGTACAGATAAATGACATGAACTGACATTTGTCTATTCAAATATTACCGCAAAGGAACAAAACTGACAAAACTGAATAGTTTGAATCTGAATAGCCTGAACTGGAGAATATTTTTTTTTTATCGAAGAGCAGATCCATTTATATTGTTTCGTTGGAAAAGAGTCTAAGGATGGATCATGTGATCAATTGTTAGTCAATTCAGTTGAGGTAGTCAAACTTAAACTTAAAGTAGCCCAACCCTTGTTCAAGTAGCGTTCGACAAAGAGCAGCTGATGACCAGGTAGTCTGAAAAGGTAGCCAAAGAGTGGATAAATTGGATCTGAATTCCATCTGATCTGAACTGCTTTTAAATGGATCTGAACTGACCAGATAATCAGAACCGATTTGAATCTTTTATACAAAGTATTCCCTATAATCGTGGCACTATCTCCTATATCGGCTATATTATACTATGGATAATCATGAATTGAATCTTTGATGTCGATTAACTTTCAATTATATTTGAAATTAATGATATGCAAAATGGAATACGAAGCCATTAAAAAATATGCTAATTTTTAAACTTTTGTCTGTACATGTTCGTTTTTAAAGTGCATACACGCATGTGTGAATGTGTTATATTATCGATCTTGTTTTGAATAAATATTTGAATATGTATATTGGATATTTGCGTATGAAAATCAAAAATAATTGTCCATATTTATTAAAGGCAGAAAAAAATATGGTGGGTAAAAAAAAAACTTAAAAACAAAACAAAATTCTATCAATACATTTTGATTATTTATATAATTTTTTGTTAATTTTCTTATGTGTAAATTAGCTTATCGCATTAAGTAATAAAATATCAACAAATTATGAATGGGGATGCTTACAGAAAATATAGTCATTAATTGTCTCGAAAATGGGATATTAGTTGTATCATTTTAATATTTTACCTTGTTCGAAAATTAATTTGCCTCCACGATTTCATCATTTAAATACTGATGCAGTTTTATTTTAACTTTTATTATAATTGAATTAAAAGGCGTGAGAAAATAATTTTTTTCCCTACCATTCGCTTAAGCACAAATTAACGTTTTCCTTTCTCTTTGAGAGCTTTTTAGTGAAGTCGCTTGGAGTGAATAAATTTCTCTACAAGAAAACAAGAAGAAGTGAAGAAAAAAAAAAGTGGGGAAGCTTAAACTTTGTAGACGTTTTTTTTTAACTTGATCGTGTTTCTTCTTTCTTTCTTTTTTTGTGGATAAATTTATTTCCCCAAAATGACTTTAATTTCAATTTAAAGTCATCCAATAATAATAACAAATTTGGAAATTCCTTGACTCGAAATTTTATGTGAACGGAATTTAATTTCTTCCTTTATGATAGTAAATTCTACGTTCCGGTTATTAAGATTAAATTATTTTGATTTTTATTATTTATGTAATATTTTTCTTATAAAAAACTTTTAAAAAAAACTTAAAGTGATTTTATTAAGATTATGGATTATTTGTTTGCAATTTAAAGAGAAAATTTTTGGTTTAGGATTTTCGAAAAGAATTTCAATTATAGGATTTTGCAAAGTAATCATAGTTACAATAGAATATAATTTTTACTAATTTTTCTAACTTTATCACTTATTGTATCCCTAAAATCTAATTAAGATTCCCAAAAATGGTAATAGGATAAAATGGTCTAAAAGATTCGTTATATACACATAAGAAGACCGATTTTCTTTTAAACAATTAAAATGTTAGGAAAATTAGTCAAATCTTATTTTATTAGTATCTCTTTCCATGGCGACTCGTGAGCAATTAGGACGGCAGTTGATACTGCAGTCAATCTTCTTAAACATAGCAGTATCACAATTTAAGTGACAGGCTCACAGACTCAGTGGTCATTTTTGGCTAATCAGTTACTGCGATTCTCAACTGTATTCGGCATTAATTGTTGAACAATCAAAATGTTGAATTGCATTGAGTTCCAGTTTGTGCTGGTATCATCGGCAATAAGCACGCTCGTCACCTGGCGGGGGAGCCTCATCACCATCGTGTTCCCACTGCAATTCCAAAATTGTCGCATCTACTAACCAAATGGTATTAACTATCTTTGGCCTTGCGTATATAAACAAAATGAACCAATGGTCGGAGATTTTTTCTAAGCAAGTTCTGGGCAAGGTACACTTCTCAGATCCAGAAGTTCTTTTTGAATCACATTCCTTCCATAGCACCAACTGACCTTCCGATTGTCGTGCTACAGAATAACCTCTGGTTTTTGTCTCAGAGACCTTACATATAACAACAACAAAAATTGGAATTATGTGAATTTTTGATCATAGAGTGTTATGTTTGAAGGGAGGAATTTTGAGTTCGTATAGATTATTGTGTGAATTTTTTTTTATTGAAAAAGTTTAATGCTGTTTTTAAGGGAGGAATAAGCGGGATGCTGCAACAATTCCATTCTCAATTCCACAATTTTGGCCATGGAAACAGCGCAGGTGTGCACACGCGCATTGTCCTGATGCAAGAGGATTTTTTTCTTCTTCAGATGGGGGCGTTTCTCTTTGATTTCGTCACTTAACCGTTGCAATAACGACGCGTAATACGCTCCTGTTATTGTTTTTCCTTTTTCCAAGTAGTCGATAAAAATGATGCCCTGCGAATCCCAAAAGACCGTGGCCATCACCTTGCCGGCCGGTGGCACAGTTTTTGCCTTCTTCGGAGCCCGTTTACCCTTGAAAATCTACTGTGATGACTGTCTCTTCGTTTCTGGAGTGTAGTAGTGTATCCAGGTGACATATCGACGAAGGAATTCGGCAAAATTGCGATGAAAGAGTGCCAACATAGCCTCAGAGTCCACTACACGATTGCGCTTATTCTCGTCTGAGAGCAAACGCGGCACCCATCTTGCCGAAATTTTTTTCACAGACAATTTTTCATGCAAAATTGAAGCGACTGTACTTTGTGATATGCCCGTGGCCTCAACTAATTCGCGCACTTTAATTCGCCGATCGTTCAAAATTAGATCGTGGATTTTGTCGATGATTTCTGGAGTAGACACCTCAACTGGGCGTCCTGAACGATGTTCATCTTTTGTGGATGAACGGCTACGTTTAAATTCATTCACCCAATTGTAAACCATCGCAAACACAGGTGCAGATGTGCCATGAACTGCATCCAACTCGGCTTTGATTTCTTTCGGGCTTAAGCCTTTCAAATGGAGATGTTTGATGACAGCCCTAAACTCGCTTTTTTCCATTGTTATGCACAAATAAATGTCGTTAACTTTAATCGACGATAGAAATTGACCTACGCTATGGATCGAGCTGAAATTTTGACAGCTTTCCTGTCGATAATGCTACTTACGAAAAAAAACTCTTTACCGACACTACGAGCGCAATTTCTCAGATTTTCTAAGGACCCTCGTATTTTGTAAAATTAGCAATATTTAATTATAAGGAGAATAATTGTAAGACGTTATAATGTGCTCTGACCAAAGTTTATGCAATTGAGGCTGTTTTATCTTTGTGCTATACAAATGCAGCACGATCCTTGCACTATCTTTTATGCATGGTATTGTCCGTGCGTTATTGCAATATTGAGCAGAAATTCTATGAGAGAATTCACGTTCTCCAATTTGTGCATCGTATTGAAGAGAATCAGTAATTGCGGTGTGATATCTGTTTTGTGTAGGCAGATAAAACTATGATCTTCAGGATATGATTCTGATATAGTCTAAACTACTGGACAAAACCATGAGACCTCCATGATAGTTAAAAGGGGCGTCACTCTATTGTTCCATACACGCTGAACATATTGCAACCTTATCACCTGCTGTGTGAAGGTATTCAATTTGGTAGTGAACTGGTCGTATTATTTTGAATTACTGAGTGTCTTTTGGTTGGCTATCTGTTAAATTTACTAATGATCTTTGCAATCTGACATTTGCTCTCATATAATAAGCAATTTGGTGTACTTTATCATATATGTCTCAGCTATTGGATATTCTAGCTCTACTTCCGTCGGCATATTCAATAAGCCCGTTCCTGTGCTGATTGTTATATTTAATATACAATCTTCCAACTCTATTTCAGTAGTGATGTTATTGAAAACGATTGTTTGTTCATAATTTGAAAAATGCACATACTACGTAAGAAAAATGACTTATTGATGGCGATAGACCTATTGAACAGCTTTAAGGATGTATGATGTAGACCACATTCTAAATATCTATATTAGTAGATAGTAACTGTGTATTCTATGTAGTAACTCATAATATTAAAACCACAAAAAAGACGAGTAAACGGATCCAAAATGGAAAAATAATAAAGAAAAATTTAAGAAAAGTTCATTATTTAAAATGATTAATCGCTCAACAATATATGATGTTGTTCACTCTGGTCAAAGTGTTGACGTTTATTACCTTTTATAGTTGCTTCCAGTGATCTTTGTATTTTTTTTTTTTTAGACCAAATTTAAAATCCTGAGAACAATCAAAAACGATAGCTTGAAACATGTATTTTACAACAATTCGAACATATTCACATTGGTTGGTAGCGTTCATTATGAATGTGATAATTATAATTATAACAGACTATCAATAATTCGGGATAGGAAAAAATGTATATTTATAGCTAGTGTTGGTGGTCTTCTTTCATTTGATACCAAAATTTTACAAAGGCGTTCCCTTTTGGTTTTAATGAATTTTTAACCAATTTTTTTAATGAAATATGTGTTTGTTTCGAAAATAATCAAAATGCCATGTTTATAGACATTTTTCTTGGTAAACCATGAAAGAAATTGTTAGGGCAACTTTACTTTTGATTACTTTTAAGAGTTGGATTTGGGTAATATTTATTAGTAAAAAAGCTTTTCTCTATGAAAAAGTATATTTACTATCATTTCAAATAATATTTAAATCGAGTTAGTTTTTTTAAATCTAATTTTTGTATTTTTAAAAATTTATTTTATAGACTAAATCTATGAATCGTCAAATTTTAATTTTATACATCATGTTGCTAAGAATTGTACTAGGAAGTGTGCTATAATTCGAATTGCCTTAAACTTACCAGTTTTCTTAATAATCTAATCGATTTATCGATGCATGCTTTGTTTGTATTTAATAAAAGGGTAAAATAGAAATCGAGATGCTCTATTATGTAAGCAATTTAATAAAAGACAAAATTTTTAATAACATACAAAACGATAAAAAGTTGTGAAATTATAAGTCTTGGTTGGCGGATTGGATAAGATTAGTTACTGGAAAGGAGTAAATGCAATAATTGAACATTTTATTGGGGTTAATTATATAAATAATTCCAATTGATAAAAAAGTACATATTGTTGTTTAGATTTCTGAATATTGTTTAAGTAATGTTGTCTTCAAAAAAGAGTATATCTTTTAAAATTAAATAAATCTATTAAAAAATCCTTGCTAACCATAATTTTATGAATTATTATTTAAAATAAATCTTAAAACATTTTATTTAAACTGATTTATTGAATTTTACCAGGTGTATAAGCTTAAATCCGCTCTTTTTTAGTCAAAAACCCACTTTTTTTCATAGAAAGCAAAAATAAATTTATTCAAAGTACTTGCCCTCGCTAGCTACACATTTTTCTCATCTCTCAGGCAATTTGTGGATACCACGCCAAAAAAAAATCCTTCTCTTTCGAGGCAAACCACTCATCAAGCCATTTTCGGACGTCTTCGTAAGAATCGAAGTGCTGCTCAGTGAGCGCGTGGCCCATCGACGAAAACAGGTGGTAGTCGGAAGAAGACAGATCTGGTGAATAAGCGGGGTGGAGTAGCACCTTCCAGTTGAGTGTCTCCAAGTAGTTTCGAAACATTTTTCACGTGTGCGATGGTGCGTTGTCGTGGAGGAAAATCAGCTTGTCATGCCTTTGTTAATAATCCGTCCTTTTTTCACGGAGATCACGGTGCAATTTGATAGTTGTTGGTGGTAGTGGTGGGCATTGACAGTTTCACCAGGTTTCAACATCTAATAGTAGACGATACACCCTGCTGATCCCACCAAACGGACAGCATCGTCTTCCGTCCGAAGTGATTTGGTCTTGGGGAAGATGTTGATGGTTGGCCGGGATCAACCCACGATTCTCGAAATGTACCCACTTTTTATCGCCTGTTACAATACGATACAGGAACGACTTTCTTTTTTATCTGGCGAGCAAGATTTTGCGTCCCTCCATCTGCCTATCGTTCAATTCATGCGTCACCCATTTTCCGATTTTTTCAATCTTACCCATGGCACGCAGACGCATGGAAATGGCTGGTTGAGTAACACCCAATTGCTCCGCGAGCATTTTTTGCGATTGGGTATCGGCTTCATCGAAAAGAGTCTGCGATTGATGGTCCTCAACCTTCCTAGGCCGATTTTCACGCTTTTTGTCCCACAAGTCAAAATTACCGTCTTTGAACAGACGAAATCAATCGTTGTTTCCGATAAAGCACTGTCGCCATAGGCCTCCATAAGCATTCGATACGATTCGGCAGCCGATTTCTTCAAAGTGAAGCAGAAAAGCTGAGCTTCCCGCATATGCTCTTTTTCTGGCACAAAACTAGACATGATTACCAAAGGAAAACTGTATGTTGTTTTACGAAATTTCTGACAATATGCACTGATTAATATTGACAGATGTCAAACTCATAAAAAAAAGTATGGCGTGCCCATGGTAGCTAAATACGCTCACTTACGCCATCTATGACCAAAAAGCGGATTTAAGCTTATACACCTGGTATTAATAATGAGGTACTTTAATTTCTGATAATTTTTTCTATTCCAATATCTTTTTAAATTGGACAAAATTTCTCCCATACTGAGTTATAAGAGTCTTACTTTCAAAAATATTCACATAAATAAATAGCTACTCAAGAAGATAAAAAGTACTATACTTTTTATATTGAACAAAAAAAAATCAATACCATTTCGAAGCGAGATAGTTTTATAATCACAATCAGTCTTTAATACATGTCAAAATAATCTATAGTAATTAAAATTTTAAAAGAATTGACACATTTGAAGAATTATTCAAGTGAAGGTAGTCATCTTTAACATCTTCGTCATCATTCTCATCACCATAGACGTTCACATCGCAATTACCATTACAGAATCCTCATTGTCATCTCCATCATAATCGCCAACATCATCATCATCCACATCTTGTTGGCACGTTCAGAAGTTCACCACTTCAAGAGCTTTATTATTAAAGAAGTGTGCAATTGCATATTGTTGTTGACCAAGTACATTAAGAGTACCCATGTCCGACTGTCATATATAAAACTGTGAATACGTGTATGTACTGTCTGCAATCGCATCGTGTGAGGTCTTTCGCGTTAAGATAAGGTTAAACCACCAAAGTTTTACTGTGAATTGATTAAAACAAAAAATAATAACAACAATAACAATAAAAACTGAAAAAAACACACATGAAGTCCAAAAATACTATAGCATCATATCGAAGACTTACAATTTTCAAGCATAAATAATAATTTAGCTCATCTCCATTGGCAATTTCCTTTACCACCAGTGGAATTTCCTTCCCGCTCTTTGTTAACATTCATATTTCCCTACATCTATTCGGTAGAAGATACTTCCATATATCCACTTCTGCCTTAAAGTCAAAGAGCTGGTACTTGAAGCAGATGAGAGGGCTCAGTAAGAGAATGTTCACGTGCTGAACATCATATCATCCATGGGATGATGACCACTGCTTTCATGTAAATCTCTTCAATACAAATGCATTCTTATAGGTTATGCGCCCATCATGGTGCTGCCTTCAATAATACTTTTCAATAATGCTCGTATTAAGGCGAGAAATTCATCACTTGTTATATCGCATTTACCTAATCAAAGCTACCACCACAGCACAGCATCCACAAAGTTGATTTTTTTTTTTTGCAAGTTTATATCGTTTAGAGAGCTTCATCATTAGCAGACGGTGTTTGATAAATCATTCGAATATTCATCTTTTCGTCTTCTTTTTGTTCAATTTGAGTTTTTATCCTAACTCTTCTTAGGCAAACATATCTAAGAAATTGTGAAGGTTTCGAAAATTTTGGTTTTTAAAACTGTTCTTTTTTATTTGGTTTATTTTTTTAAGGCATATTAATTTGAAATTTGAAAATCATCTTTAATTTGAAAATGAAGCCAATCATCATTATTAGTATTACCAATAAAGATAGAATTTTTAGTGAGAGGGTTGTAGAAGCAGCAATCCATTGGCTTCAGTTCTTCACAGAATACCATTCAAAATTACAGGATGTACACCGTTGCACGATATCGTTTCTGTGCGACTAATCTCGGCAACATCTGTAGCTCATGTGTAGCTAAGAAATGTTGAGCATGAAGGTGCGCTCAAGCGTCATCAGCAAAGAAGTAAATAAACAGTATTCACTCTCCTTATTTACTTTCGAAACTCCGCCCTGATGTATAGAGAACATGCTTTTCATAGTGTGACTATTGTAGGCGGAACAAAATGAAATATCAGTACGAGAAAAAGACGGAGAGAGATAGTCGTGGCAGTATTGAACATGCGCAGGCTACGTCAGATCCTATTACTGCAGTGTTTGCCCAGCGCTGTTTGTAGTAAGTGGAGAAAACTTCACCGCCCACCACTCACTTGGTGTTCTCGATAATAGGCTAATCATGGAGAGACACTTGCCCCTTTAATGCTGATTCACAGGAGCTCTCTAGACATTGTAGAAACAAAAATGGTCGATGAAGAAGTACAATACGAGTACGATACGATGCTGGGGGAGCATGGGCTACGGGTCCCAGTATCGTCCATGGTCAATGGTTCATGGTCTATTGTCCATCATTCACGAATACCTTGTGTGTGGCATTGAAATCCAGACTAGACCACAAATATTTATTGGAATCTGTAAAATACTTAACAGACACATTTTGAATAGTTCTAATGAACGGATTTAGATTCTTTTCAATTTTCTACAATATTCCCGAACATACATACACATATGTACATAAATAATAAAGGTTTTTTTAGGATTTTATTGTTCCATCGTCGATTTCATCATTTTTCCTATCTATTTCCTTTCTCCCATTTACATTTACATTGACCTATAATGGAATATAATTTAAGGTGACAAAATTATTCACCGAAATTTATGTAATTTTATTAACTAAAACATATAAAAATATATAAATAGAAAATTCACACCAAGAGCATAACAGGCTTTAAAAAAATTATGCTTTATTGCAAAAATTTTCCATCAAAAGCTTTATGTATCTTTACGTGTAAAAATACGTTACATAAATTAAACTGAACTTTTATTGAAGAGATTTTTGTTTAAAATTTTTGGGGTACGAAATGGTGTTTCTGAAAATTTAGTTTTTCACTTAGGTTGAATAATTGTTAAGCCTTAAATTTTTTTCAAAAAGTTGCAAGAATTTAACTAATTTGAATATAATATAATAGATTTTATATAAAAAATTTGAATTCAACTACATTTTCTTATCATCTTATCACAATACTTATTATTATTTCTTAAGAAAATTTCATTTAATTCAAGTCATTTATTAAAAAAAAAAATTTTAATTTTCATTTACTCTCCATTCTTTCATAAAATACCTCACATAAAATAACTATAATATATCATTTGATTATCATACGTACGAGTATCATCAACTCACTCACCTTGTGTAAAATATGTGCCATGCAAAAATTCGTATTTTATTCAATTATTTACATTCACGTATAATTTATTGAAAAAGTAATTGAATTTCAACACTCCACAATTGATTCGATGTATAAATTTATTTATTAAATCAGATTTCAAATAAATTGTAAATGTTGAAATTAGTATTTAGATGATCAGTTTCGATAAACACGAATTTCATGGTATACGATTAGGCCAAAGACTGTGACTGGAACCGCTGACTTTTTAGAACGATTAATCGGGAATCGCGTATGCGTCTTAACTTATGAGTAAGAAAAAAAAATTACTACTATTTATCGATTCGTCTCACAGTTATTTCTTTGATTGATATCTATGATTGCGTTGCCAGTGGGTTTGACTAATATCCGATTTAATATACATGCTTTTACATTCTTCTGGATACAATTTCTATGCTATATATCCTAATTTGTATTGATAATAATTATTGCATCATATTTGAATGCGATAGTTATCGATGCATTTATATTTTCCTGATGCATACGATATCGGATATTGCGTCTATTGTGATTTCCTCATAAACTCTTAGATCGATTTCTTTTTATAATCGTACTCAGCATGTGGTTGGTTTAATATTAAAACAGTAACTACACATATTAAATACCGATATCAGTGAAAGTCTGGACGGACATTTAACAATATCCTTAGGCCAACTCTATATAAAAGCATATGCATATGATCATATGCTCGTAAATATAATACTTTGGACAAATAAACTCCCTTGAATGTTATGGTTGTTTTATGCTAGGCGTAAAATTTATAGCTTCAAGGTAACCGTGAGTTAACACCCTGTGAAATACCACAGACACAACACTTTAATATTCGTTAGTATGCACTGACATCAAATGAGAAAAGGTGTTCCGTTGCGCAATAAATCGTTATAAATATTCATTGTGAACAGACTCTATTGAAAGCCGTAAGCTTTTCAACTTTACCTACCGCATTTTCTAAATAAATATAATTTCGCTTTCATTTTGCATATTGTCCAAGCTAATGTGATATTAAAAATTAAAGGATCAATACTAATCGTAGTTTAATGTTGATAAAATTGCTTAAATTTTCTTCAGGCTTTATCAGTTTTAATGCCATATCTTTTTTCGCAGTGTTGTCTCATCGTTTCTAGGGTATTTTTCTTTAATAGTCAATATTCATTGTCACTTTTGATTATATTACTTATCGCTCATGATGACTTGCGTAAAAATGGATATTTTTGAAAAATATTCGCAAATTTTCCATCTATTTTTATAGTTAGTTTTACTGTACTTAACAAGAATTTCACATTACCGAATTCTCCTTTATACAATATTATAACTACTACTTTAAGTTATACGTAAATGCCCACTTTTTAATGATAATATAAGATTCTTATGTTAATATTTTATCCAATAAACTGAAAAAAGTATTGGTAGAACAACTCGACGAATGTATCGATCACTGATCTGTTTTTTTTCTCTAAAAGAAATTGCTTATGGAAAAGAACTTTCTATAAAAAATAGTTGGCAAAATTTAAAAATATAATTTTTATTTTTGAATATTAAAGAAAACAATTTCTTAAAATATTGGAAAAAAAAACTAAAAATATTTTGTTTATAAACTCTTAACTATATAGTATATGAAAGTAATATGGAAGGCTAAATGTCTAATGAGCCATAAATGATTTCCATCGAAGAAAGATAATGGAAGGTAAGGAGTAGGCACCTTCTAAGAGTGAAATTATTAATAAAAGGGTGCGGAAGGATATAAGGAAAGTCCTAAGAACATTTATAAATCCAACGATAGAAAATTTTATTCAACATTGAAGGGGTTTTTCCCAGTTATACATAAAATCTACTTACGTGCGTATTTTTAGAAAGATAAAGGATAGCGATGATGACAAATGATGCCGACAGATATTGTATAATGTGTGGAAATGTATACTATATAATATAAAGCAGCCAATTAGGGTAATCAATGGGACACAACTGCGGAAATTTTACAATACCAAAAAAAAAGAAAGAACGGATATGGATAAAAGGAAAGAAGGAGTTATCAAAGATCACTTAGACAAAACAATTCTAAAAAGCAAAACGTTCTACAAATGCTCTTCATTTTTATGATGATGAGCTGCAAAACAATCGAGCACTTCACCCCATTTCTGTTATTATTCAACAAAAAAAAAAAATCAGGGGTGGTGGAATGGTTATAGAGTCTATCGGTGAACGTAATTCGGTTAAGCTGTATTTCTACGTGTACGAAAGACATTGGATCGGAAGCGATTTGGGCCGAGTTGATCCGAACAAAGTCGACAGGATTCTATTTGAAGACGACTTGTCTCCAATTATCACAGTATTAGGGTCGTGAAATCAGAACTGTCGACTGTCTTGTTGCTTGTTTCTTTTCTCAAAAAGGACGACTTAATAACTTAATATGATAAAAAAGTGGTCTGCTGAGGAATATTGTCGGCATCTTCTAATGTTAGATTTCCTATTAAGAATTTTAGCTCTTCTGGCCTATTGAAGTGTGCACATTTGAACTTGTTGCGATGTGCTGTTTATGTGTACATATTTCCACCATATAACAAACAATACTTAATCCCTCAACTCTTTATGCTGCCACTTTATGGTATATTATTCACTTGACTTGGGTTGCATGCCTTTCTTACAGGCAAAAAATCAATCTAGTTTGGCTTGATGTCTGATTTATCTTCAAATACTTTTGTATGGAGCACATATATCCTTACTATTAGTTATATATGTAGTAGAATATACGAGTTTATTCAAATGTTTTTCTTTTAAGGATACAAAGGAAATTGCCACAATCCTGTCTGTTGGTTGAGCATAATTCCCATTTTTTATATACAATATGTTTATACTCGTATGATTTACATATCTACCCAAAGAGCATAAATTGTTAAAAGAGCGCCTTTAATTATTATTTATTCCAATTCGTTTGATAACGTATTGCGTTCATTATAAGATTCTTATTGTGGGTCCTGGCTTTTCTCCCATTCTTCTTAATAATGACTTTTTGTTGATTTTGTTTCTTATCTTTGTTATTAGGGTTATTGTTGTTGGTTTTATGATAGGTAATTTTTTATTTTTTTATTCTTATTATTACGATTATTGTTGTTGCAGTGTAGTGTGGTTGGTTCTTGTTTTAAATACTTGATGTCAATTCATTGAAAATGATGAATCTTGAAATTAAGTCGAGGTCAAAAAGATCAAACAAATTATCCTGATGACGATGACATTATTAATGTTGATTTTTATATACAATATTTCGCATAGCAGACATTGTTATTTGGATACCTTATCTAGGATTATGCACTTGTAAATTTCTGTTCTTGCTGCAAATTAGTTTATTCATGCAGACGATTTCTTTATGTTTTTTGTAACTATATATATGAAAATAATAATATTTTTATATAATTACAAAGATCTGTTGGATTAATCTGAGTATTTGTATTTATATACTTCAAGTTCTAAAAAAAAAGGAAAGAAATTGCATCCTCAACAATTTGCCTAAGAGTTAATTTACAAAAAAACCGTATGGAAATTATGTTTGAAACAAAAAAAAGCAGAGAATTTATACAACAACAAAAAATATATAAAATTTGAATGTGTGTAAAGAGTATTAGTCATTTCAACTCAACTAATTTTAAATCAGTGAGCATTATTAAGGGGATAGGATAGGAGATACTTTGGGGACTTTTGAATACAACGATGAAAGCCAATTAGATTTGTATTAGAAAAGAACATGTACACAACGGAAAAATTTGCAAATTGTTATTAATTCAAGTGTATTAGAGTATGCGGAATATTCTTTTAATTTTCACTTTTGTTTCATTGTGAAGATATTACATACGTTTTTTCTTCCTAAATTAAATTTATTATTATCGTCAAAACGATTTTTTTATTTATTTTAATTTTAAAGACACCGTTGTGAACAATTGCGTTTTTAAAATGAAAATAATTTAAAAATATTTCGACTTTAAGTGAAAAAGGACTCATAAGAATATAAAGACATCTTTTAGGATATTCACCTTGAAATATTTTCTTTTATCATACTTTAAAGAGTATACTTCGTAAGTATTTTACTTTATAGTTTGTTCCATAGGTATAAAAACAGAATGTTTTTAATTGATTTTCGAAAAAGAATTATTATCTTTGCTAGAAAAGTTATGTGTTTATAATTAATAATTACATATTTTCAAATTTTTTTCTAGTAAGGACTGGTTTTTGTTAAACAGAAAACCATTTAAAAATTGTTACTATCAATTTCAAATCTCAAGATGCCGATATTTTTTTCTCTCTTGATTTATTTCTAATTTGACATTCCCTATTTTTATAGACATACCATATACTTATATGTGTACATATTACATTTAAATGAATTTTTTTCTATCAATCCTAAAATTTTCAGGATAATAAAAGTAGTTTATTAAGTTGACACTGTATATATGATGCCATAATTGTCATGTTTACTATGATAAACTTATGTATGAAACCTCAAATAACAAAAAATAAAAAAAATAGATTTATGGTATCGTGTTGTTTTTAATCGTACGGGTTATGTTTGCACATTGTACCCGAAACAAATCAAATAATGAACTGGTCACGAACTTGACATAAAATATAGAGTCTACCAGTTTAATAAACGATAGAGTAAATGATGTGAAAACATTTAAACACTAATTTGAACCCTTCAGGAATAGAATTCGGTGGATTATATAAGCTAACATCAGGACAAAATCGACGAGTTCAATTTCAAGAGGGGTCCATTTTTACCACCTCATATTTTGAACAAAACGAATCAGTCCATATGAGAGTAATTGATATGTTAAACAGGATCAGAAATAGTTGTTGACAACCATTAGATATAATTAATACTTATAGCTATGGCCAAAAAGAACATTTTCGTGCATATGCAATTTAAGCATTTATAGACCGATGCATTATGTGTTGAAGAGTAAAAGCATTATTTGGTATCTCAGTATGGTGCGTGGCAATTCTATTTGTGTATAATGTCGTGTTTAAATTTTTTTTTTAGGCTATACATTTTTTTTTTTATTCTCTACATTTTGTCCTGTAATTATACTAGAATCGTCATCCCTATGCTATAGAAAACCGGATCGAATCTGGCATATAATCGTCATAATAAAATGTTTAAAATGGTTTAATATAAAATAGAAGGGAGGTAACACACTGCTGGCATATTATACATTCGTACATTGAGATTATAGTGGTTTTTATTGCATAGCGAATACGATATTATCTCTGATATGAGTTTGATTTGACTGTTAGTTTGATCTAATGTCTATTTATTCATTTTTAGTATATTATAAATTATAAAATTTAGTAGTTTTAGTTAGGGATTAAAACTACTCGGATGAGATACTAATTCCGAAATTGATAACGTACTGACTACGTACTAGTAATGAAATAGTTAGTGATATTACTTACAATAAGAGTAACAGTCACAGGGGCGTAAGCGCTAGTAAACAGTAAATCAGTTAACAGAGAGAAAAGACAGGAAGAACTGAAACAGAGTTAACGTCAGGAGTGCGACAAGACCTTTTTTAGATACTCGTACTACCACCACGACTAGCTACTACCACCAACAAGCTCAGAGCCTTTTCAAGTCGTGACTGCAACGATGGCGCATCAAATGTTTGCTTCTGCACGCACATGCCCATTTGTGACACTAAAGTTTGTCCTCGTATATGGTATGGTTTTGTGTCAGCGCAAATTATATCCTTTCAAAGTTGGTCCTGACTGTGCTACTCATATTGTTACACTCATCGGTCTCCACTCCTTATAAGTAGCTGTGGTCGTTTTTGCATTGTAGTTGCTGTTTGAATCGCTGTTGCTGCCTCTTGCTTTAAAATATTTAATCCACAGGCTACATATTTTTGTAGTCACTGTTTCCGGTATTGGTGTTTAAATACTTAAAATTGCCTCATTCTCAATAGGGTTGCTCGTGTTGGCGTTTTGTATTTTTGTGTTGTTCTTGTGGTTGTCATGCTACAAATTTCTTTTTTTGTTCTTATTTGTAAATTATTATTGAAAATATTTTTGTTTCATTAAGTTTTGGCAATTTCGGTCTGATTTTTCGTTTCAAAATGTTACCTCTAATACTTTACCATCTCATATATAAATAGTTTTTAATTTTTGGTTACCTTTAATAAAAATAAATTTGATTTGCTGTTCTCATATTTCTCTGGTATTAGTTTTTTTTATTATTGCTACTGTGCTTGCCGGATTCTAGAGTTTCCGTATCGGTTTCTTTTCTAACCTTTTCTGCTGTCGCTACTAAAGCGACCGCACTATTGAAGTCACAGCAAAGGTTCTTATTGTTGCTGTAGTCACAGTTGAAGATCTTTTTGTTTGTGTACTTGCCGCTTCTGTAGCGTCAAACAATTGTATTGAATTGGTTGCTACGTGTACCATTATCTCGACTTTGATGTGCAAGGCGAATTAACGCGCTCTGATTTGATCCAGTATCCTCTCCCATCTAATGTACTAAGGTTTGTCTTTTCGTTGATTTTCACCTTTTCCGGATGTCATAGTGTCACTGTTGCTGCCGTCGTTGACACATGCGATTTTTGCCAAAAACAACCGGTGTTTTTCTAGTATAAGAAATAAGATATATTTATTTTTTAATATTTAAAATAATATTTGAAGGCGAATAGTTATTTAAAAAAAAAAATCAATAATCCTTTCGGTAAAATGGCTGCATTGCATAATTTCTTTTAATTGTTTTTTTATTTTACTTCAAGTAACGGTTATTGCATGAAATCGAATTTTTTTTTTGGAAATAATTTCTGAATATACTAGAAAATTTAAATTGTTAAACTTATCTGAAAAATGTTTTTAAAATTTAAAAAAAAAATTTTTATTACCGAAAGTTTAATAAACAACATGGAATAATGCAGAAATTTCAAAAATATGTGTTTAAATTTTCTAATGAATTCTTAGTGTTAACTTTTAAGTGTAATAAAATTGATTTTAAGCTTTTATTTAGAAATTAATCTAATATTTAAAGAAATAATTATAATCTATGGAATATAATAAATAAGTAATTGAGTGAATTATATAAAAGTATTAAGAAAATGTGGAAAATCGAAATTTTGAAATTTCATGTACTCAAAAGTATATGCAAGTACGTTAATCGAGGATATTTTTAAAAATTTCTTTCTGCACTGAACGATAGTAAATATCAAAAAGCATCTCTTCGGCCTACGATAATAAAAATAAAATTATCTGAAAAGTTTCCTCCTAAAAAGGTGAAGTAGAGACATTTGTATCAGTTGAGGAATTCGAGATGGAACATTATTTCCCTATAGCTGGTCGAAGACTATGGAAGGTTATATAGGTACCATATATATGGTATATATTCGCTTCATTGACTAATACATTGGCAAAAAGAGAAACTAACACAAATTCTTCATCGTTAATCGAAGAAAAACGATAAAATAAATAAGAAAATTGAAAAGAGTTACTTGCCGATTTGTGATCCACAGTTGAAGGCTAGCAATTCAAGCTGACTGACCGGTACTAACTATTAGTTTGTATCGATAGAAGGAAGTGCTTTGGTAGTCAATACCAATTATAATTTGCTCTTTATTTTTGCAAACGAACGATGAAGTTGAAATGGCCAGATCATCCTTTTCGTATACATACTTTTGATCCGCATAGTAGTTGCAACATTGTCTCAAAAATAGAATCTTTGGGAAGAACGCCAAAAGCATCAGCTTTGTGGCTTTCAAATAGTATATTTTGAGTTAATTCATGTAAAGTGCGATGCATTAAAAGTTGAGTAGTTTTCAGTTTTGGATTGGAGAAAATTTGAACGAATTTTCGTAGGATGGAACCACTGCCTACATACTATTATCAACTTAAACCTACAAGTGTATGCTTTTCTAAATATTCAGTAAAATCAGACTAACACTGACTAACTGATTAGTTATATATATTTTTAATATACAATAGATACGCAAGAAAGGTGCACTCTACTGCCTTTGGGTACTGTTACTAAAGTATCTTGGAAGACGGCTGAAACAATATACTCGTACTATCTGAAGCTATACGTATTGTATACAATAATTTTGTGTATATGGTCGTATAGTATGAATAAGGTATTCGTGAAGAAAATTATCCGAGTGATATATAACAATAGTATAGTGCCGCTGTCATTAACATTAGAAGAGCATCACCATAGAAAAGGAATCAAAGTGCTGTTTGGCGCGTGGTACCGTGTAAATTTTATCTTGTTAAATTCTGCGTTTTATTATTAATTCTTAGATGTCACACGTAAAAAAAACCAAGGCTATTCTGTATTGTGTTATCGTATGTGTTTTATTCCATTTTTTTTCATGTAAATATCTTTTGGTTTAACATATTCTATCTTTTACATCTTCATTTACGTAACTGATGGAATACAAAAGCATCGATCGGATTTTTAGATCCTTTTTTAATAAACATCCGTGTACAAAGATAAGGTTTTATACAACAAAAAAAAATTGTTTTCTTTTTTAAACAAAAATATTGCACAATTTATGCATATTGATTAAGTGATATTTGAAAATTACAAAAATGCAAGTGCATCATTATCATTGATGAGTATACCTAAATTCGAGTGCGTCAGAAAAAAAATTGTTTGCTTAAAAAAATAAAAACGCAAATTATATGCAATAGATTTGTAAGAAGAAAAGAGTATCACAAGTCAGTGATTTATTTTGATAAATTTTCTATAAAACTTGGTGAGTTTTTGGAGTGTTTTCAAAATTATTTAAAAAAGTGATTTATAAGAAAGAAACTTTTGAAAAAGAAAAAAAACAAAACATATTTACTTCCAATACAAAAGCTATTAGTAAATTTGTTTTAAAAGTTATATGTTTTTTTTTTATATTTAATAGATATAATAAGTGCTAAATCATTCACTTATCGTCTGTTTAGAATATTTGATTAATGTATGAACAGCAAAGACAGATAAAAATAAGGAAAATATCATTTATAATTTTTTGATTTAATAATAATTTCCATTTTATTTTAAATAATTAAACGAATAATACTATTACTCATCGATAAAAGGAAAAGAAATCCCTAAAAACTAGTGAAAACATCGCGAAAATGCGAAAATTTTGTCATATGATAGCGAACGAAAGTGTTGTCAACAAGAGTCGAGATGTTTTGTCTGTGCAAAGAACTTTTTTTGCTGGTGATGATGTTAATGACATTTACTAAGTGGTAAGACTTGATAAATTTTATTCTTTTGAACGAAATCCATATAATATACCATGTATTAATAGTGGTATCCTTTTTATGTTTGTATAACTGGGAATCTTTGATTTTCTACCTTAACAAGTGGTGAATTTTTAATAATTATTCTTGTTTGTATTTCTTTTTTAACCATAAAGATCTGCTCAGATTCCTATTGACTGATATCGTGCTGTTCGTTGCACTTTGATGTGGTAATTTTTTGTTTAATTTTCATATTTTAGGTATTTTTCCCTTTTTTTATATCCCTAAAATTTTACTACGCATAATCAGCTTTTGCTTTTGTAAATTTTTATTATATCGATTTTTATCTATTACACTAATTTTTTGTTTCAATACCAAAAAAAAAAAAAATACATTAATATTGAACTGTTGAACTTTGTCGTAATTATAAGTTCTGGATACTAAATTTGGTCCTTGTTAATGACTTATAAAATCAAAATTATATAAAAATTTATAAAGTCAATGATCGTTTTTTAATCTACTATATTCAATTTATTAACTTATTATTAAAAATGCCAAAATGATTTTTATAATCAAGAAAAATTATTTTTAAAGAATTTCAAATATTTGCAAATTTTTATTATTTTTTCCCTTATTCAGCTAAGCAGATTAACTTTTTTACTGAAAATTTTGTTTTATTTATAATAAAAAATATTATAATTTATATTTAATTATATAATTATATAAAAAAAAAATATTATAATTTATATTTAATTATATAAAAAAAAACAGAATTTTTGTTTGTGATTTTAGTGACTTTTTTTATGTTGAAAATGTAAGAAATCTTCTGTATTTCTGTGTAAGTCCACAAAATTTTAATATCTTTTCCCGAAGTATAAATGAAAATTCATAAAAAAATAAATACGATTTTGTATCATTCATTTCCATTTATTATAGTATAAAATCATAGTCAGAATAAATACGAGGGTCGTTCAATAAATCCTTAGAAAATCCGAGAAATTTTGCTCGTAGTGTCGGTAAAGATTGTAAGTAGCATTATCGACAGGAAAGCTGTCAAAATTTCAGCTCGATCCATAGCGTAGGTCAATTTTTATCGTCGATCAAACATCTCCATTTGAAAGGCTTAAGCCCGAAAGAAATCAAAGCCGAGTTGGATGCAGTTCATGGCACATCTGCACCTGTGTTTGCGACGGTTTACAATTGGGTGAATGAATTTAAACGTGGCCGTTGATCCACAAAAGATGAACATCGTTCAGGACGCCCAGTTGAGGTGTCTACTCCTGAAATCATCGACAAAATCCACGATCTGATTTGGAACGATCGGCGAATTAAAGTGCGCGAATTAGTTGAGGCCACGGCCATATCACAAGGTACAGTCGCTTCAATTTTGCATGAAAAATTGTCTGTGAAAAAAATTTCGGCAAGATGGGTGCCGCGTTTGCTCTCAGAGGAGAATAAGCGCAATCGTGTAGTGGACTCTGAGGCTATGTTGGCACTCTTTCATCGCAATCCTGCCGAATTCCTTCGTCGATATGTCACTGTGGATGAAACCTGGATACACTACTACACTCCAGAAACGAAGAGACAGTCATCACAGTGGATTTTCAAGGGTGAACGGGCTCCGAAGAAGGCAAAAACTGTGCCATCGGCCGGCAAGGTGATGGCCACGGTCTTTTGGGATTCGCAGGGCATCATTTTTATCGACTACTTGGAAAAAGGAAAAACAATAACAGGAGCGTATTACGCGTCGTTATTGCAACGGTTGAGCGAGGAAATCAAAGAGAAATGCCCCCATCTGAAGAAGAAAAAAATCCTCTTGCATCAGGACAATGCGCGTGTGCACACCTGCGCTGTTTCCATGCCCAAAATTGTGGAATTGAGAATGGAATTGTTGCAGCATCCCGCTTATTCACCAGATTTGGCCCCGAGTGACTATTTTCTTTTCCCTAATCTGAAGAATTGTCTTGGCGGACGACGGTTCACTTCCAACGAGGACGTAATTGCTCAAACGGATGAGTATTTTGCAGAACTTCCGAAATCCTATTTTTTGGACGGGATAAAAATTTGGGAAAAACGGTTGGAAAAGTGTATAAAGCTAAAAGGAGATTATGTTGAAAAATTAAAATTTTTTTTTTAAAAAACAGTTTTTTCCATCTTTTTCTAAGGACTTATTGAACGACCTTCGTAGTTATGTTCATGTTAGATTTTCTGAAGTCCAAAGTATAATTCAACGAAATTTATGAGAAATTGACAGACATATTTATTTTTATGTTTAGCCATTCCCTTCATATTGAATTAAAAAATTTTATTTTTTAATTTTTTCGTTATAAATATCACAAAATATAAGGAAATTCAAAATAAAATCGGTTACTGATCTTATGAATTTCCTTATATTTTGTGATATTTAAGTAACCGAAATAAGATTGGTTATTGTGGATTATGTTTTTAAGCAAATAGAAAGAAACACTTTGTTAAATTTAATTACAATAGAATTCAAAGTTTAAATTTAATACTTTACTATCATTTGTCTGATAATAAATTCGATGCAATTCCACTCATTTCAGGTTTTTTGTTATGAAAATTTGTTAAAAGTTCTACGATATTTATTAGAAATTTATACATTAATGGTAAAACTATTTTTATTAGGAATAAAGAACTTTACTATCAGATACATTTTTAACATAATTAATAAATCAGAATCTACTTAATTACTTTTGTTTATTATTTTTATGAGAAATTTTTTAATTCAATCCAACATATTACATAGTTTGAAACTAATTTTTGCACCTGTATTAAAAATTAAGTTCAGACCAAAATAAAATAATAAAAAAAAAAAAAAATTAAATGAAAGATCTTTTTTATAATAAATAGTATTATCTTTAGAGAATATTTTTAAATGAGTGTACAAAAATATAATTCATCATGGAATGCAGTTAAACAACAAACTTACTATCCAGTCCTTAGAGAGAACATAACGAACAATTTATAAAGACTTCTGCCCATGGTCATTGGCATCGAATTCTGATACGTTTTTGAAACATAGAACGAGCTTCATTAATTAATAAAATATTCATGGTACATAGGCCTGTTATCTTTTAGACTATAAAAAGATTGTTATTTTTTTATAGTTGCTTGTCATTTTTTTTTTCTTAAATGAAACACCAAACAAACTTTTAACGATATTGTATTTAACGATAGTGGAAACGTACGAGTACACTTGCATATTTGTCTGCATTTGTGAAATTTTCAAAGTTCGATTATCTGGTGATCGGTGCAGCCCTCTTTTCTTACTATCACATATATCCTGGCACTTAAAGTTGAATCATGTGAAATTTTCGTTCCAATTAAACGAAAATATTTTAGTGGTGCCGCAGAAAGTATGTATGATATCGGAGTATGTTTGTATGAATTCGAAATCTTACCGAACAAGTCCAAGTCATTTTCGTAAAGTGTAAAGTTGCCACGAGTAATAAGGAGGCTAAGATTTAGTAGCAAAAATTCCGTGTGAAAATCCAGATAGAATTCAGGTGCGAAATGTTGCTTAGTTAGCTACTATCGGAATCAGAGTACACCGTTCCCGCAAACTATCATCATTCTATCTCGATTTCTGGAATTCTGATATTCTGGTTTGGTCCCTGTATGAGCACCTCTATCTCAGTTGATACGTATATGGCAACAAAACGCATCTATCGATAAAATTAAGACAAAGGCTCTCAGAAAGATCTGCAGACTATGCTATCAGACATACATACTTTTGCATATATGTACATACATCTAATATGATTGGGAAAAATCCTTAGAGACAAGTATTAAAAATGTACACTCATAACACATTTAGTTAAAAAATAAGAATATAAGAAATCATTTTTTTTTTTCAAAATATACACAAATATTTCTGATAATCTTATCTGTCGCCAATGTTCATTTCTTGGTTCTTGCTTAAACAAAAAAAAAAAAAATTATTGCAACGGGAATTTTGCAAAAATTTCCTTTAATTTTGTTAGTTGTATCGCATTTGTATACGAAAAATACCAAAATACCTGTTCATCTAAGGCCGTTGCTTTCAAAGTAACTATGAGATCCTACTCACCTTTAATATTTCTCATCATCAAATACAAAAAAATACTCTTCCGCCATTTTCTCATCTTATCTGAATCAAAATGTTTCCATGCACTCTGAAGACAGTCATACACTTTTTGTTATACATAATCACCTATCAGATAATATATCTATACATTTAAAAATATCAAAATGAATAAATCGAAAATATCAAATTTTAATCGTTGTGGTTGTAATCATCGGAAAATTTATGGTAACCATAGTAGAAATTTGTGTTTCCTCTTATTATTCAGGAACAAATTTCGAAAGTTTGGAATATTTAAAAGCAGGTCATCATCATTAGGATGAATTTATATATTGCCTGGCTATTTATTGTGTTATTTATATGAGGAGTTTATCTATATTTCAGATATTGAATTTGCAAAGGGTATTAAATTTTACTGAACTGATGGAGTAACTGAGGTTGTGGGTAGTATGTGTATATTCTTGAAGACTTTGTTATTTTTCGCATTATCTACTCTGAATATTTTCGATTTATTTCAAAAATTTGTTATAAATTTAATTAATCAGACATTTGACAAAATTTGTGAAATTCCATTGAGTCGGAGTTTTAAAATCCTTTTATGAACAGTGGATATTTTATGCAAGACCACCAATACTACCAATACCTTCGGTTCATGTTTCGTAGTGAACGTCCAGAATATTTGAGAAATTCTCTTAACTCTTGTTCCCATGCGCTAAGACAACCCAACCAACCAGTAAATGATGATGAAGAAACTATTTGCAAATTCTGTCCACAAAACTACGACCATGAATTGCCATATTTTCTTCACCACATCAGATGCAACAGATCAACAAATGGAAAGAGGGGTTTGGGGTGAACCTTTTTTTGGTTACATGGATAGCATCATTTTCTTCATTACATTGAAATTTATATATTTATTTAAAATCAGTAATCAAACAAAATATTTGGCACAATTCCAACAAATTTGGGGCATGTGAAAAATATTTGGTAAATTTTAGTCAAAGTAATTCCGGTGTAAGATTATTGTGAATTCGATGCATTTTGGTGTTTTCCAATGAATTGGTCACTCACAGGAGATTCAATCGAGAAACTTGGTGTAAAAATTTGGAGGAAGTTAACTTTTTATATATGATTTTTTTATTTTGAAAATATTTAATATTTCATTCCGTCTACATATAAACTTATATTTCTTAGAAACAATAGTTTATCTTTGTGGCGCCGGTCTCTAAAATCTTAAACTGAAGTCTAGGAAGATCCTAACATTTTTCTTAATATATCCAATGCTTCGATTATATTACAATAGTATGAGTATCAATCATTATTTCTACATGTCTTCTTTCCAGACCTATCAGTTTAGATATTAGTTTTTTAAATTTTTGTATATTATATTCTTAAAAAATTATTTATTTGAAATAACTGGTATTTTTTTTAAATGTCTTTCAATTAAATGGGATTTTTGAAGAAAATATCTCAGCAAAGTGGGACTTTCTATGAAAATAAGGCAAGAAAATTTTTTTATTTTGGGTAATACTTTGGTGTCTATTAAACTCGTAAGTGCTGGCTAGAGACTTTCTTTATCGTTCCGAATGTTCCACCCTTGATCTATTTTAATGCTTCTATGATCCCATAATTTTTTTTAGATTTTTATAGATATTTGATTGAGGATAGCTTACTACCTACTATTGATATTATCTTCAGTTATTCTATTGGTGGGTATAGTATCATTGAGTCATCGACTCTGGAGACTCATGACGATTTGTTCTTTTACCTATTTCATAGTCCTAAAATTACTATCGACAGCAAAGTACTTTTATACAATGCCCCGGTAAAACCCATATTGACTTATGGACTAGAACACTGGGTCCCACCAATTCCCGTCGAATCCAACCCCTCCTGTCAAAATAACTACTAAAATTGTCGACGCTCACTTTTATGTTCGCATTAGTTTTATTCATCGTGATGTTAAAGTGGTGATGGCACTATGTCTCGTTATAAAAAGTTCCATGCTCGTTTTTCCAAGCATACTAATCCTCTTGTTCAAGAACTATTCTCCACTACCTTCCCTAAAAACACCCATCGACAACTTGAGCATCACTGGTCCCTTGAATTACTAAAATACTTTAGCTTAACATAAGCACACGCTAACAGGAGAAACTTCGACAGATATTTACTCCCGATAGCCCCTCACATTAATTAATGCTATTATGTAAATCTGCTTGTTACGATGATGTAGTTCTGATCTGTAATCCATTTAAAAAAAATATTGATTCCATATACTTGTTAATGTATTCTAGGCTAGTTCATATCAATTCTTCAAATATGCCTATAATTATGAAAAATATGATAGCGATTAAAATAAAAGTGGTATAAATTAAAAGATAACTTAATCGGTTATCTAATTGACAAAGTTCTCTAAGTTAGTGGGAAGGAAACTAAAGTTGAGATTAGATTTCGTGGAACAAATAATCGTTTTTGACAGGATTGAAGAGGAATCTAGGAGTAGATGGGTTAAAGTAATTCTAAGTGTTCTCGCAGTCCAACTGAATGTGTAGAATAGTGAGGAGGACGCCGAGCAGTACAAATAAAAGAGTATGCAGAGCAGTACAAAAACAAAATTATAGGTCAGAGGGGAAAGTCCAATTCTAATTCTGACCAATTTTCGTTTACTTGCATTGAAATAGACAAATTAATTTCTATACAAATAATAGTAAAATTCCATTAAAACTATTTACGTTAATAAAATATTTAATGTTCTCTTGAAGAAAAGATATTCAAATTTTCTTGTTTTGCAAAAAAATAGAAAAAATATTTACAAAATTCAAAGTTGGATTTTTACAAAATTTTTTCTATAATCTTAATGTATAGAAAATAATTTTTTTTTATAAAATAAATATATAAAATATTTTAATATAAAAAATCCTCTTAGTTATACATAATTTTAAATATTTTCTAATACTTGGCTTACCTTATTTAGGAGTACAAATTAGCTAACATTTAATTTTAGACGATTTTTGATCAACGAAAATTTTGTGACTCAGTATTCTGAGTTATTTTATTAGATTTTTTTTCAGCCATTATTTTTGCATATTAATTAATTTTTTATTTCTACTTGACTATTATTAATAAAGTTTTTTTTGTGAAATTTTTTTGTTAATATTCAGATAAAACAAAACTTAATCTTTTTATTTGAAAATCGCCTATTTTAAATTCATTTTTGTTTGTTCGTTTGGAAAGACATTATAAAACTACAGATTTTATTTCTATACGTATAGCCTATTGATATCTCAATCTGTCTATCTAGGAGAGAATATTTTTTTTTTTTGCATATATATATTTATGGTGTGTAATCTGTCCAAATTTTGTAAGAAAAAAATTATACTTTTATTAAGGTAAGAATCTGTCAAATCGATTAGAAACTTTTAAATTCTGTTTGTATATTACTCACAAGTTATTATTTAGTTTAAAATTGTATATGATTGCAAAAAGAATGTTAAATATTATTAAGGAAGGAGATTTCATGAGAAATACTTAAAAAGCTGTCAAGACAAGCAGATAGACATTGATGGAATAGTTAACATTTCGACTATCTGTGGAATATTTTGAATGAAATCATAAATTCTGTCGTATAAATTTTTCCCGCCCAGATCGTATAATAATTTTTAATACTTGTCCATTTCAAAATCTGGTAGTTTTATTAGCTTTTGAAAGATATAAAATTTCTGGTATTTACACACATATCTTTGTTTGTGTATAAGATAATATCTTTGTTAGCTTTTAATTTTTCTTTGCTGCCTCGAATGACGCTAGACTAAGCTTAATACATTAAGATGATACATATGGCTCTGAGTAAAAGAGTATCAAAATAGAGGTGGAATGCTTTAGAAAAAAGTATGATTTTGGCAGCTCAAAAAATTAATAGATTTGAAAAATAGAAAAATGGAACGTACTATGTCTGCCGTCCGACGGTATCGATTAAGTTCTATATAGTGTCTGAGGAAGAATTCAATTTCATTCGGTATTCTGTATTGTAGAGCATACCGGTAAATGTCAATGTCAGTGTCCATGATGAAATTAAAAAGCCATGAAACGATCAACACGCGGTGGGGACAAGAATTTATTACTAGCTGTAATCATTATGGTTTTGAATAAAATTATAAATTGGGCAGTGATGGCTGCCTTAGTAGGTGGTATTTTTTCTCCGTTCATATTTTTTTCCTCTTACCATTTGCTATCGTTCTTCAGCTAAAGCTTCAGCATCCTAAGCTCTTCTCATACAGAAAGTATAGAAAATAATAAAGATCGAGGATTAGTAGTTTATAGTTTTGCTATTAAATTGGACACATGTTTTTATGAAGAATTTGACGAGGTCGACAAAGAATTTTATTGCAACGATTGAGTTGTCTCTAATCTCCATACTTACTACTAACAAAAATGATACTTAATAACGATGGTGTGATTTTTGTTTTATAATATTGTATATGAGCGTGTATATTTGGTGGTAGTATAATCGCATAACAACAAGGGTGATGAAATGTTTTACAAAACCTTACATATAAATTATGGCTTCTTAAGTTATTTATGTTGATTTTTTTTTTTTGTAAGTTTGAAATATTTTATTAGAGGGTGAACAAGACAGAACATAATAAAGTTAAGGTAAAATTGACAAAAAACCAAAACCAAATATCAAGTATTTTAATGTAAGATTTCGTAATTTTTTTTTTTTTATTATTTAGTAGTTAAATACAGAAGAAAGGATATGTTGAAAAGAATGAGAGTAATAGTGCAGTAAAATTAAGTAAAAGAACAAAACAAAAATAGTTAATAATAAAATTTTTGTATATTCCCAAGAGATACTCGCCAATAGATAGCTTTGAGAGAAGTTAATTTATGAATTTGTATTCCATTCAGGAGCACTCGTTACCATTTCGTTTAACTTGAAGAGTGGTTGGTAATCTTCATTTTGTAGCAAGATAATATTATTGTAAATATGAAAATTTTTTTTCTTTAAGAATTATTTTTTATTACGAATTTATTTTTGGTTAAAAACTTATTTGACCTGGCGTCGTCGCGGAGGTCAAAATATTGTTAGCAATATGATGTAGAGATTTTGATTGTGATGTCTTGGAATTTGTCTCGTCAACTACCAACTGACATAAATATATTCATTCTATTTGGAATCTTTCCATAATTTCCATCATTTTCTGTCAAAAGAGTTAGTCAGTTAGTAATTTTGAAGTATTTTGCCCAGGTATTGTAGCATCATTTTAAATATTTTATGGGATAGCTGTGATCTCTGGAGAAGATCATTTTAATGATGATTATGATGACAATGATTTTGTTGATCATGAAGATGACAAAGATGATGTTCATGATGATGATGGAATATATGAAAAGGTCAGCAAAGAATAAAATTATACCATAACTTTTGACAGTTACTGCATAATTTTATAGTTTACTTTTCTAGATTTGCTCGTACGTGATTCAAATGTATACGAGTACGATCTAAACTTTATTACACTATTGCCAATAAATTGAAGAATGTTGCCAATCTTAGTATAATTATATGGACTACATAGTATAACTGATGATAATTTACAGTGAATAAGAAAAAAAATTGATTATGAACTTTAACTTAATTTATTTGCAAAAATGTTTATAATAAATAATTTCTATAAGCAACCAAATATTGTGTTGATATATTTTTGATATTTTCTAGTTAATATCCTATTACTTAATTTATATATATGAGAGTGCATTATTTTTATGAGTAATTTATAAATTTAGTTCAAATTATACAATATTTTATATATTTAATGTTTAAATATAATTTGTTTGAATTATTTTCAATATCTCTAGTTAATATACGAATATAGTATTCTTAAATACATAACTTGTACTGAGCATTTATTAAACTAAAAGATATTTGATATGTTAGATAGTTGAACATTTTTCATAAAGCCTTTTCGATATATTCTACTATACTTTAATCGAAAGTTATATGCATCAAATTAAGAAGAATTTATGGAGCTTTTAGTAGTAAAAGAGCTACAAATAGACAAAAAATTTATTAATATAAGCTCTTCGAGTAGAAAAATGGTCCATCGTATAAGATAAAAAATAAGAAATAAAGGCAAATGATTCTGTTAGCTCATGTTTTTCTTTTAAATTTTATATTTTTAAACATTTCAAAGGCCTTATTTTGACCTAATAATATCTTATCTTAAATGACTAAATTAGTTTTATTTTATCGTTGTTTTATTTAACAATTTTATTTTATTTTAATATATTTTTAAAAAAGTTGATAGATAACATTTCAAAATAACGTAGGTGTTTCTAGGAAAGTAAGTTAAGGATAGGTCTCTTGAACAATGGGATTAGTGTAATTAAAGATACGGGAACGGAACTTTTATATAAGGACTATTTTTGATTAAAGGGATTGGATTCGATGGGAATTGGAAGGCTTAGTAGGAGCCTAGGGTTCTAGACCGTAAGTCCATATTGGTTTCAGTAGGGCATTATATAAAACTACTTTGCTGTCTAAAGTAAGCCTATTTAGCCAGAACTGGTAAATCTGTTCTGGAGGGTTTGGGTCCAAGTATACTATCCTGTGGAATACCAGCCAATATCGAAGAGATATTGGAGGGTACGTTGAATTCATTTATTTACAACTGTCGGTTGGAAAGGAATGATTTTAGGACTAAAAAATAGATTAGAAAAACTTCAAAACCTTGACTTATATCAAGAAACACACCGGGACAGTACTCTTTTGTTCCTAACTCGATGACACAGCTGGGTAGTGAAGTGTTCGGAGCGAAAACCAAATTGGTGGTTAGGAATAAAATTTGAGGATTCTTGAAGGAGATGTAAACGGTGGATGACTATTTTTAAAATATTTCTGACACGAAGTTAGGTGGTTTATTGGGTTTAGGGATCATTTTTATGATGAAAAATGTTTAGAGAATTGGGAAATGTGTTGTTCTAAGAATGGAGTTATATAGTATACCAAGGAAATTTATCGCTCTTTTAGGAACATGTTGGAGTATATACAGGAGCTTTGTTTTTGGTAAGCGAAGGTTGCCTTTGGGGGAAAACTCATGGATAAGGAAATAGACAGTTCTGTCTCGATTTAAGTACAAAGAGTTCTGTCTAGTATGTCTTCATATGGAGTAAATGCTTACGCAAGACATTCAGTAAATATGTCTGCGATATGTTTGTCCTTTTTGACTCAGGCGCCGTCAGTTTTTCGTAAGGGATGCGTTGATTTTTTATAAGATATATGGAAACAATAGCAATGGGGAAAGGAGTAACGTTGATTGACACTACAGTGACTTGGAATAGAATAATGAAAGGAGCAAGATAATGATTTTCTTATGATTGTCAGGATGGTCTGTTTTAAATGTGTTGTAGTCTCGTATGGTAAAGTATGATCTTGACGTAAAGGGTGTCTCTATTATAAGTGCTAACATGCATATAAATTTATATTTAATACTTAGTACCTACGTGAATAGCTGTAAAAGCATCCTGATTCTATTTTCGTAAAAAGTATTAGGTGTAATATAATAGTTTTATGATTTGTGGTTAAAAATGTTATTAGACAATGTGTAACAAACTTTGTGTTTAGTTTGGTGAATTCACGAGTTTTACAATTTTTTCTTCTCTGTACATTGTTTTTTTTTCAAAATTTTCTTACGTAATTCTCTTCATACTTTGACCACCTACTCCATTTTTTTCTACGTGAAGTGTATCAACAAAATTGACAGGATTTAAGCTTTAGTCTAAAGGTAAAGAAGTTATTGACAGAATCTGAATATAAACACTAAAGAATTTTTAATAAGATTCTTGTTATCTAGCCTAAGATGTGTAGATATATATTTTCTCATTAAGAAATAATTATTTGAAAATAACGGAAGACCGTTTTTAAGTTAAACCATAAATAAGGAAATTTCTGTGTAATACAGAGCCATCTTTTGATCAGCAGCATAACATGAATGGTATACTTGAAATAAAAAGACTAAATAATTCACTTTTTTTAAAAAAATATATCAAATATCGAAGTTGCTCCATTCGCTTCTAGAGTTACAATTAATGTAGAAATAATCAATTTCCAGGAGTTACAAGATAATGAATATAGTATACAGTCAGTGTTAAATTTATTAAATCGATCAACAAAGTTTCCGATATTATTAAATAAAGCCCTCCAATCAAACTATAAATAATACTATTTAAATATACCATTGATGCTCAGACGACAAAAAATGAACGCATCACTTACTAAGTTAATGGCAGTTCTGTATTTAGCAGATGTTGCCAATACTGTGCGTAACAATATGTTAAGTTCACTCTAGTAATTATCAATTTAACTGCTGTTCAAATCAATTATGAACAGTGTGTGAAAGATTTAGTATAGACTTAAGGGATAAGTTATCTGCTCCTTGTCGGAATTGTTGATCGTTTTGCTTCAATCTTCGCCACCAGCGATCTCAGATTAGCATATATCTTGCCAGTAATTAATGGTACTAGGAGATCTGGCACTTTCAGCCATGGAAATACTGGATAATGTCTACTCATGCACTGAGTGAAAACAATTAAATACCGGATAATATACAGCAAGCATATTAAATAATGACAATGGACAGCAAATAATCAACAGCAGGACCATTGGCAATAAAACAGCAGCAGCAACAGCATTAAACTAAGTATATCAGTGTCCAATATGTGAACAGACAAGATTCAGATAGGAATTATAGAGTCAAAGTAGAAAGGTATTAACACTAAAAATAACTGCTATCATATTAGATTTACCATGCTGAGATGGTATTAAATGGCACTTTTGATTATTAATCGAAACAAGTTCGCACCATAGCAGATTTCAACATGACTTTAGGTGATGGTGTCATTTATGTGTCGGCCTACGACGAGGACGAAACGATCTTGTATCAAAGTTTGTTTATTTAGTCAAACAGTTTACTATGTACCAGTATGTCCATAAGTCCACTAACGTTTTGACATCAAGTTTTGTACCGACATGAGGAATGACATACTGTAACAATTTGTTTATTTTAATTGACTTAATTAAATTCAACGTGAACATGATTAATTAATTAGATACAATTTGTAATTAATATGAACTAAGCCTTTTACAATATAAATATTTTACGTTGACACAATTAATTTTATCGTATGATATTTACGATTAAAATAGAAGCGATTTATTGATGCGAATTTTTAAATAAATCTAAGATAACGATTATTCTTATCAATTAACTAAAGGTTTCCATTCCATCATTTATAGATAGCTCTTTAATAATAAAAGTTACTTTTTAATCTCGTAAATTTTCAATAATGACAAAAAAAAATAGACTCCAAATTACATAAATTTCTGCCTGATTCTCATCCATAAATCATTTTTATTTTCTATTTATTTAAAAAATAATAAAAACGCAAAATATTAAAAATTTTAAAAAAATTCAAAATACTTTAGTAAATAAATTGCAATCGATTATACCAGGTTTATAAGCTTAAATCCGCTATTTTTTAGTCAAAAAAACATGTTTTTTTTTAATATAAATCAAAAAAAAAGTTATTCAAAGTACTTGCCCTCGCTAGCTACACATTTTTCTCATCTCTCGGCCAATTTGTGGATACCACGCCAAAAAAATTCCTTCTCTTTCGAGGCAAAACACTCATCAAACCATTTTCGGACGTCTTCGTAAGAATCGAAGTGCTACTCAGGGAGCGCATGGCCCATCGTCGAAAACAGGTGGTGGTCGGAAGGGGCCAGGTTTGGTCATGCGGCACCCATTTTCCGATTTTTTCAATCTTCCCCATGGCACGCAGACGTATGGAAATGGCTGGTTGAGTAACACCCCATTGCTACGCGAGCATTTTTTGAGATTGGGTATCGTCTTCGTCCAAAAGAGCCTGCAATTGATGGTCCTCAACCTTCCTAGGCCGATTTTCACGCTTCTTGTCCCACAAGTCAAAATTGCCGTCTTTGAACAGACGAAACCAATCTCGGCACCAATGAAGCACTGTCACAATAGGCCTCCATAAGCATTCAAAGCGATTCGACAACCGATTTCTTCAAATTGAAGCAGAAAAGCAGAGCTTCCCGCATATGCTCTTTTTCTGGCACAAAACTAGACTTGATTATCAAAGGAAAAATGTATGTTGTTGTACGAAATTGCTGACAATGTGCACTGATTAATGTTGACAGATGTCAAACTCATAAAAAAAAGTATGGCTTGCCCATAGTTGCTTAATACGCTCACTCACGCCATCTATAACCAAACAGCGGATTTAAGCTTATACACCTGGTTAAGAATATAATAAACTTTACCCTAGCATTTTCTGTTCTAACCTGTATACAAATATCTTAAATGATATTATAAAAAGAACATTTTGATAGTATTTCTGCTTGATAATAATCTTTTGAAACATTTCAATTCAGTTTGTGATTATTCTGAAAATTTTGTTTAATCTAAAAACGATAGTCCAGCAAATATGTACATTGAATGGAAATCTAAAATGAACACCAAAAAAATACAAAAAAATTCTTAAAAGTATTAATTTGGTAGAAACAAATACATAACCACTACTAGCTTAAAATTAAATAAGAACATTTTTGAATATAGTATGGATAGTTTTGAGAATAGATTTTAGAAGAAAATACAAACGTTAACCCACAGATTTTCTATTCGATTGTTAATGCTTGGCAAGGAAACGTTACAGATTTATATTTATACATTTTACAAATAATATTATTCCGTGGCTGACCTTGTTTTTTTTTAAATTAACCATTGTTTTCTTCTTTTGCATCCGTTTCTTAAAAAATATCTATTGTAGATGATATAGATGTGTGTCTATGTGTATTTAATAAGGATTGTTTCGTTATTTAATATACACATATAAGTTTCAGAAGTTAATTTAATATATATAAATTATTAGTATATGACAAAGTTCCTTAAAAAAGGATAAATTTACTTGCTCAGAAAATTTCGACATGGTGGTAGATATTTAAATTTTCCTTACTCATATCGGAATTAAAATCCTATTAGAATTTTGTAAGAAACAACAAAATTTTAATTTTAGTCCAAAAATTTAGCTTCTCTGGTTCTATTTTTTAGAAAAGATAATACTGAAAGATAAATCACTAGATAAGGCCCACTTTTGAAGGAAAAATAAAATTACTAGTTTGGTTAAATTTTTTAGAAAAATTTGGGTAGCAAAAACTATTGATTTCAACATAAAACTTTTTTAAAATATAGAACAAAATTAAACCTTAAAAAATGTAATTACAATAAAATTAATGTACCAAATGCAAAAATATAATTAAATTGAAAAATACCTTACTCCTACCATAAACTAAATTTTTTGCGTCCATTTCTATGTTCTCGACTCTAAATTTAAACTTATTTAAAAATAACTTCTGTCCTTTAATACCAGAAAAAGGAAAAAAATAAAGACAAGGATTTGTACATTCGTTCATGAATTTTAACATATCAAAGACTTAAAAAATATTTCATTAATTAAATTCAAGACAGTTTTATGTATTGTATTTGCTTGTGATGTTTCACTATTGTTGAAAACGAAAGTTTAAGCTAGATTACGGATAGCAGTAATTCTTTCAATTCTTTCAACAGTGTAACTAATTTGGGGTTATTGCATTTATAAGAACTGTATTATTCATATCTACACAGGCTTTTATACGACCCTTGTTTTGTTGAAAAATCAAAGCATATCCGACCAATATTTGGGGTTAAAAAAGGACTTGTGGTTTATCGTTTCTCCCTTTTCGAAAATCTTCAAATATTTTGCAATGGGAAAAACTTGAAAAGGGCTGTATAACTTTGTATAACCGATATTGTACAATATTAGAAAGATGATGATCTTATAAAAGAACATTTTACACAAGAATCACGAATCCACAACATGAATTAAATTTATGTCAAAACAATTTTTTTAATCTATAAGATCTTTGGTTTTTGCATCGCAACAAAAAATATAAATAAAAACTAAACAATAAATGCCTAACAAATAATTTAACTTTAATCAATTTTTAAAGGAAATATTTTATTTTAAATGTGTAGCCAATAACGTGTTAGATAAAAGGTTATATACAGATAACTTTTCAGATTTATTTCAAATAATTTTAAAAACTAGTGTTTGGTGACCAGAATTGTAGGAGAATGCTATGGTCTAAATGGCCGCTTCTGATCTTGTAGCAAATGTTTTCCTTTTTGATGACATTTTCAAGGCGTTTTTAAGGGGTAATCAATTGATATAATTAGTTTTCGACATAATTTAGTCAGTGTGTGACCTGGCTTCGTTACGCCGTTCAACCCCAATTGGTCTAATTGATGAATAAAAAGATCTGTAACATTTCTGTATATCGCTCGCTAGGCACCGTAACAGCATTTCCAGCAGCGTCCACTAAGAAATACGGACCAATGAGCCAAAGCAGCGAGTTGCTGCTTACATCAAAAAGCTTTATTATCAGCAATGCATATAATATCTTTGAACTGAAGTTCCTGTATTACTTTTGTAGGGATATAAATGCTTGTATTTATAAACAAAAAAAAATATTTAAAAAAACAGTTTGAGAAAAATTCAAGTTTTGTGCGCGATGCTTAAGGAAGATTTCAGGACTTTTACGTACCTCAGCAATATGTTCCGTTGAACGTCCGGTTCTAAGATGGCCAGGCCTTTTCACTATGGGAAAAAATAGTGCAATTTTAAGACACGTCCTTCCGATCCAATTTTTTGAGCCTCATAGTAATAGACAAGTTACTTTCGTAAAATTTATAACCTTTCACAATTTTTTCGCGTCTACTCTCTATGACTATTAATTATTAAATGACAAAATGATAACTAAGATGTTATGGTATAAAAAAAATGCCCGTGTATTCTTCTGTTTTAAAAAGGACGAAAAGGTATTAAAATTTGGATAAAATTCAAAAATTTCCTGAATGTCAAAATCTACAGGTGTATGGCCAATAACGACCATACTCAGAGAGCACATGTTTCTGCTGGGCATGCTTTTTTATGTTCAGATTAATGAGGTACAGGGGGAAACCTTCGAAAGGTACTCGCCTGGAAATTTTTCCTGCCAGGCAAGTTATGCGGGATTTTTACCTCGCTAAAACCTAACCTGCACCTCTAACCTTGCTCCCGGAATGATGATTCCACGGCGGCACTCTTTGTAAATACTACTTCGCCGGCTCGTTCTTATTTGATGCTACTGCTGTCCCGATGTTTTGACGCCTCGCGGCCTATTCTTCGTACGTTGTTTGGAGAATTTTGATAATGGATTCCGCGTTATCTGCAATTCTGTTCCAAGCCGTTGGCTCTTCAGCATGCACTCCACTATGTTTTCTGGACTGATGGAACGGTCCAGATTTCTCTCCAGCTCCGCCCACGTCCCCTCGTAGAGGGGGCACTGGAAAAACACGTGTTCTGCGTCTTCGATCACATCGCGGCAATGATGACAGTTTGGGGAGTCAGTTCTCTTGATTCTATGCAAGTTTGCCCGAAAGCATCCATGCCCAGTCAAGAGTTGGGTGATAATATACCCGACTTCCCCGTGCAGGCGAGTGACCCATTTGGTAACATCTGGGATCAGCCGATGAGTCCACCGACCCTTCGTCGAGTTGTCCCATCTCTCTTGCCAGAGGCGAAGACTCTCGGTTCTCTCCTCTTCACAGAGGACCTTTCGCCGCTCTTCCTTCGTCCTACGATGTTGGCGTCCCCGCTCTCCTGCCAGGGTGTCGATGGGTGGGCATGATGCCACGACGTTGACCGCATCGTGTGATACCGTTCGGTATGCTGACGCCCCTCTGATCGCTAAGAGCCGCTGGACTGATGACATTGTCTTGCGGTATGTTGTTAGCTCTAGCGATTTTGCCCACACTGATGCTCCGTATAGCAAGACGGCCTGGGGCCTCCGATATTGGGCATTATCTGCGAAAGTGCGCCCTGTACTGCTGATGCCTTCCTGCTGACGCTGGGCATGCTTGTCGGTAGCTTTGTTCACGGGTGTGCTTCCATACCCATCATAACCAGAAAAAAACATATACGGAATAATGGAGATTCCCGAGGGTGTTAAGATCTCCTTGTGAGGGGAAGAAGAAGAAAGAAGAAAGAATGGTAAAAACGAAGAAAAATTTCAAAAAACTATTCAGGCCTTAATAAAAATACTGTTAAGTTAAAATTCATTATAAGATATTTACTTAGTTTAATATTAATTTAAAAAAATCAGTATTTATTAGAATTTATTAATTATTTTATTTCATTAAAAATTCAGTTATTTTCTTCCAATCTTTAGTTCTGTAAAAATAATTTCATTTATTCTTCTTTTATTGATTAATCACGTAATTTAATTTTTTCACTTTGGCATCTTCTGGCAGTAGTGGTACCAGAAGTAACAAACTTTCGAAGATTCCATGTATGGCCATCTTCTAGCAGTAGTGCTACCATGTAACAAACTTTCGAAGATTCCAACAAACTTTCGAAGATTCCATACTGATTTGTCCGCAAGTTCTTTAAATTTAGGATGACGACAAGACTACAATAACAAAGGCAAAATATGCGTAATTAGCAGTACAGATGTTAATTAACATTCTGAGTACCAAGCACATTTTTAATTTCCGTGATAGTCTTATCGCTCTTGAATCTATTTATGGGTCAACAAATGACCCAGTTCTCAACAATATTCGACACAACCTGCTCAGCAACACGAATGTCCAATTGTATTGCGATCCGGGTCATGTGGTTATTTTGGATAATGAACGTACGGACAAGGTCGCTCCGGAAAACCTCCTGTCAAATGGCATTTAACATGTTTGGCCAGTACCTTTTATCAACTTATTGGCCTACTATGAATAAACCAGTCTACTGAACATTCTTACCAACATTTTGGGGACGAAAGATGCTGAGAATTCGGATTGGACATTCTGCTCTCATCCATAATTTTCCATTTGGAAACCACCCTTATTTCATCTGTCAATCCTGTGGTATTCAGGTAACAATCTCTTATATACTAAGCAAATTCCAAATAAGTAAGAATTACTTTATGAAAAGAATTATTTCTATTTGGGGAGCTATTTGATCTTTTATTGAATTTTCCCCTTCATCAGAAATTGGAGGAGGGAAACAGAGAACAGAGAAAGTTGACGAACATTTTGACGATGAGTTGTAGTATCAATAAATAATAATAATAATAATAGTAACAAACGAAAATTGAAGGTGAATACGAGGGTCATTCAACAAGTACTTAGCCTACAAAAGAAAAACGAAAATTTTGGAACGGTGGCAATTTATTTTTCCACATAATCTGCTTTAAGCTCGATACACTTGGCCCAGCGATGCTTTAACTTTTTTAACCCGTCCAAAAAATACATTTTCTCGAGGGAAGCAAAATAGGCCTCCGTGGCGACGATGACCTCCTCATTCGACCCAAATCTATGCCCGGCGAGTGATTCTTTCAGGTTTGGAAACAAAAAGTGGTCACTGGGGGCCAAATCTGGAGAGTACGGTGGATGGGGCAGCAATTAGTAGCGCAATTCGACCAATTTGGCCATGGCGACGGCGGAGGTGTGAGCCGGCGCGTTGCCGTGGTGGAACAGCACTTTTTTCTTCGCAAAGCGGGGCCGCTTTTTCTTCAATTCGACGTCAAATCGGCCCAATAAGTCAGCATAGTAGCGCCCCGTGATTGTTTTACCCTTCTCGAGGTAATCGATGTGGATCACACCTTGTGAATCCCAGAAAACGGTGGCCATCACCTTTCCGGCCGATCGAACAGTCTTCGCCTTCTTCGGAGCACGTTCGCCGGGTGAAGTCCACTGTTTCGACTGTTCCTTGGTCTCTGGTGTGTACCAGTAAATCCATGTTTCGTCGACGGTCACGAAACGACGCAAGAACTCCGCCGGATTGTGCTGAAACAGCGCCAAACACGTCGCCGATGTGGTCTCACGGTTGCGCTTGTTTTCCGGTGTGAGCAAACGCGGCACCCATCGTGCCGACAGCATTTTCATGCCCAGTTCTTCGTATAGAATATGATGCCCCGTTCCTACTACGATGCCCACAGTCTCAGCTATCTCGTGAACCTTCAATCGACGGTCTGCCAACACGAGATCGTGGACTTTTTTAACGTTTTCCTCCGTAGCAGCCGTTTTCGGGGCACCTGGGCGTGGCTCATCAAAAACCGACGTGCGGCCACGAACAAACTCGTTAAACCAATTCTTGACGGTCGCCATCGAAGGAGAAGAGTCACATTACACAGCATCCCAGCGATCTTTGCTTTCGCTGCGCGTTTTCCCTTCCAAAAACAAGAATCTAATCACCGAACGATATTGTTCTTTTTTACATTTTTGTGCAACCGACCGCCACGCTCGCTTTCAAAGGCTCTCAAAATAAAACTAATAAAGGGGATCGACTGAAACTTTGACAATAGGCTACTAAAAGAATGTACTACACAATGGTAAATTTCTTTTGTGACAGCAGTTCCATTGGGCGGTGAGGCTAAGTACTTGTTGAATGACCCTCGTATATGGAATATTTTTAAACCACAAAAACTGATCGGCTACAGGAAGCCAAAAGAGACTTCTTTAGGGATTTTGGAAAACTTTCTTTTTTACAACATAAGCAATTGCCAATAACCCATTTCAAATGAATTTGAATTTTTTATAAATTGTTTTAATTATTCAGCTAAAGTAAAAATTGCTTTTATGCTCAAAAATTTTAGAATAAAAAAAACAACATTTTTTATTGCTTTTTTTATTTTAAATGAATTTGTTTACTGCATAATACACGTAGGTGAATTGTTTTGAATAAATGAACAAATCAGTAATCTAAATATTTTTTATTATATTATTAGGAGAGAAAAAATTATAATAATAATTTGCTCATATATTCTTTTTCTTTCTAGGATAAACTGTCTGCCAGACGTACGAGCAACTTGTCGCACAATTCCAGGATTAACTAAGGATCAGTTGGAATTGTGCTATAAGGCAAGCGACGTTACATTATCTGCTCTTGATGGCTTAGAATTAGCTGTACGTGAGTGCCAAATTCAAGTGAGTGCAAAATTGAAGGAGCTCTAAACAGATGTATCCACTTTTGTGCGGAACAAATTTAGTAGAAGCGAAAATTTTCATAGCTCCAGCTTTTTTCCGTTAGAACTCCTTCCATTATTTTTATCCGTTTTAAGAATTAATTTTTTTGTGAGGATAACAATATCCGCATTTTCTGTTCATGCGTATACAGATATTTATATGATCGTACACATATGTAGGTAAAATTAATTTATTTTTTAAAGAGCGATTTTCTCTTATTCAGTTTCAGTGGCATCGCTGGAATTGCTCCTCTTTAAGCACGAAAAGTCGAAATCCGCACTCATCCAATCTACTTAAGAAAGGTAATTTTCATAATTTAGTTTTTTTTTGCTCTTCTGCATACTGTTGGTAAGTTACTCAAAAAAAATGGAGGTTTAGTCCTTTTCTGTATGCTATTCTTATATCTAAACATTGTTTTATACTTCAACTTGTCTGTTGTTTATTTTCAACCCTCGATTATACATACTTATATGCATACAGTTTTGCTTTATATAAACGAAATTGTGGCGCATGTCTGTAGTTTAAAATATTCTCTTAAAGAATTTAGTTGAATAAGAAGGCAAATTTTTCATATTTTTTTTAATCCAATAGTTATGTTGAATAATTAGCTTTTTTTAATTTATTACACTTTATCGATTCTTAGTTTTTTTTGTAAATAGTAAACAGTTTTTTTACTTTTTATTTTTAAATAACGCAAAATTATTAAGCATCAAACTCTAATTATTTTGTTGGAAATTATGATAGTAAATTTTTTTATGAGTAATCAGTTTAATTTTAAATTTACAAAAATTAAGGATCAGTGAGTAGAAAATTATGCAATGATATCAAAGAACTTAATTCAAGTTGATCGAATATACCACCTTGATCAAAAAGTTCCCGGAACGATGGGAGTGTGGCGCTCCCATCGTTCCGCTTTAAGTTCTGTTTTTTTTGTTAAGTTGGTACATCTGTTGTTGATATTCTCTCTTAATCTTAGCGTCATACCTTGACATTTGCAAAAGTTACGTAGCCAAGAGTACATCTATCTCTGGTGTATATTGGCGATTTTTTACAATTTTAAAAATGGATTTAAATTTGCAACAACGAACTTGTATTAAATTTTGCGCAAAAAAGCGGATTTAAAAGTGCGCGAACGTTGGAAATGTTGGAAAAGTGTTTCGGCAACGATTCTCTAAAGAAAACGGTCGTTTACCAGTGGCACGAGCGGTTCAAAAGTGGTCGTGAGTCAATCGAAGATGATGAACGCAGTGGCAGACAATCGACATCGAAAACCGACGAAAATATTGATAAAGTAAAAGAAATGTTGATCAATAACCGCAAATTAACCATCAGAGAGATAGCGGAGGACTTGAACTTTGCCTATGAATCCGTCCAAGATATTTCGGTTAATAATTTAGGTTTCCGTCGTGTAGCAGCAAAGTTGGTGTCAAAAGACCTCAATTTCATGCAAAAAAGAGACCGTGTTGACGTCGCAAAAGACATGATTTGTGAGGCTGAATCCGATCCCACATTCATCAAAAGGATCATTACTGGAGACAAAACGTGGGTTTATGAGTACGACACGCAATCCAGACATTAGGCAAGTGAATGGCGTTCACCAAATGAGCCGATATGAGTGCCATCATTATTCGTAATTTTTTGACGAAAAATGCAACAAATACCATCCAACAACCACCGAATTCACCTGATTTGGCTCCCTGTGACTTCTTTCTGTTCAATCGAGTTAAAAAACCATTACGGGGAACGCGTTTCAACAGCCGAGAGGAAGTAATGGAAAAATCGCAGGAAGCACTGATGCACATACCGAAAACCGAATATAAAAAATGTTTCGAGGATTGGATCAAGCGATGGCATAAGTGTGTTAAAGTCGATGGGGATTACTTTGAAGGGGACAGTATAGATTTAGATATATTAACTTGTATTTTTAATTTTCTTATTAAATTCCGGTAACTTTTTGATCAAGGATAATTATTCTGAAACATAGTTATGAGTATTAAAAGTGCTAATGATTAATTACTTCGGACAGTAATAAGGGAAAAGTGTTTTCATTGAACTATATCAGGTGTGGGAAACGGTAGCAGCTGCGTCGGCTATCGCAAATATTATACTAGTAATTTTATGAGGTGACAAATACTATGGAAAAAAACTGATTAGAGCAACAGCTTCAAAGCTGCAAATTGTGGAAAGTTGATGTATTCATACTAACGGCGGTAGCAACAAAGACTGTGCAAGGCGTTTAAGATGTGCGTCAAAGATCTAATCTAGGTTCACAGATCGAAATTGGAAATTTGATCTCAATAAAACGAATAAGTCCGTGAGAGCTTTTTTCTTATTTATTTATTGTTTAGTTGTGAAAGAATTGAATTTCAGAAAGGAAATCATTATCATCAGCTCAGGTGAACTCAACTAAAATGGACAGTTAATAGACAACGAGTATATACAATATAAAACTGGACTCTATTTTCTAGTATTATTTCTGTTCAAGTACATAAAGTTGGACTATTATTAAGTAAACAGAATCCGACTGTAATATTAGTACCAGAAGGTGGATGGATACATACTACTGACAAGATAATGTTCATCATACCATATGTATTCGCCGCGGTAACGAAAGAGCTAGGAAGTCAAATGACAGAGTTAGCACACTTAATTTATTCTGACTTAGACTCTTTCTCTAATCGCTTGTAATAGAAAACGTGATATGTTTGCATGTTGGCTTGCTATTTTCTTGATCATAAAATAATTTATCTTTTAACACGATTCACTGTACGCGACAATAAGTCAACTTAACAAAAGGCCAAACTCTGGAGGAGGATTTCGCCTGTCCGATATGCTTAGATGTATACGCATTCAACTAAAAGAAATTCTACCTCATATGATGAGATTTTCAGTTTCTTTTTACGTTTTTATTATTCAGTTTTGACAACAGATTTCATTGCACGAGTCGATGTGACAGGTGCTCTCTTACGTCAAACCACAGAATTATGTTACTTGCGGTTACCGTTACCTCAAACCACTTGAATAGTTGTCGCCATGTCAATTTTTTTTTTTAATTTTCCGTATACTTAACAATTTATTTAAGACTCTCAATTGCCATCGGTGAATTGATATTGATTTGATTAAACATGATCAAGGATACAACTTCGGAAGGACATAACATGAGCAATTTCTTAAAATAAAATTTGGATGAACATATTGAAAAGATAATTTAGAATATTTAGTGGTATCTTATTAAATGACAACTTCCGGAAAACTTATCGCAGCTTTCCGCTTTCACTTACCTATTTGAGCTCAACACTTATGTAGACAATCTTTCTTGAAATCTTAAGAATCGACCTTTCATTCCTTGTAAATTCGATTCAGCATGTACTCGACCAATTCACAATTTCTCCATCGGCATTTTGCTTTTTTTTTAAACCGCCTCCTCCAGATATTAGCTAGTAAAAAAAATGTACTCGTTTCGAAAATTTGATATTACTTTATAAAAATGTGATGTCATATAATATAGTAGGTAGCAGCAGTGAAATAGTCTCAAATCGCCTCCGTGAATGAGCTGCTTTGTGGTGAGTAACTCTAACTCAAATAGTAGTAATATTAAGGCTTTAAGCATATATCAATATCATATCGGCGGGTAACCGGGAAATCTCGTAGGGGTTAAGGAATCCCATACAAAGTTGCCGGAGTCTCTGGTGGGCAATGGCCTCGCAATCGCAGAGTAGGTGCTCTAACGTTTCATCCTCTTCAGAGCAAAAACAAGAAATTTTCTTAATAAGTCGATATCTTAAAAGACAATGCTCAATAAGTAGGCCAGTAATTTTTTTAGAGTGATTATTGTTCTACTGTGAGATTTTAATCTAAGGTACGCAGAACTGAATAATGGACCCGAGGTGGTTTTTTGGACTGCCATAGAATGGTTCTGGTCTACTGAACGGAATATTCTATCCTCTTTTGGCAACTTTATTTGCTAGTCCATTAACCTCAATAATCTTATGACCTGCCACCCATATCAAAGTTTCATTGTAGTGTATAGTAGGTGATTTAGGACTATGAGAATATCCAAAATTAGCTTGGATTGCATATCAGACAAGATAAGAGCTTACAATGCAGCTTGGCTGGCTGACGTAATCGAGATTTTTGCGTTAAGTAGATTCCTTTTGATACCCTATCTAGCACAGAGTTCAATTACCAAGGACCTTAGATAGCACCATGCTTCAAATCATTCCTGTCAAAATTTGACAGCAATCGGTCGATTGGTTCGTGAGATATAGCATTTTGAGTGGAGCAACTTTTGTTACTGAAAAAAAAAAATGGATAAAGACGAATTTCGTGTATTGATAAAGCACTGCTTTTTGATGAAAAAATTACAGTGGAAACCAAAGCATGGTTTGCCAAACGTTATCCGGACTCTGCTCTAGCTATTCCAACTGTGAAATATTGGTTTCGTCAATTTCGAACTGGTCGTACGAGCACAATGTGGACGTCCAAAAGAGGTGGTTACGGCAGAAAAATCCATAAAATAATTTTAAATGACCGTAAAGTGAAGTTGAGCGAGATAGCTGAGACTCTGAAGATATTGAAAGAGCGTGCTGGACATATCGTGCATGAATATTTGGACATGCGAAAGCTGTGTGCAAAGTGGATGCCGCGTGAGCTCACTGTGGACCAAAAACAACAACGTGTTGATGATTCTGAGCAGTGTTTGGAGCTGTTCAAGCGCAATATACGTACTACGTAAACCCGAATTTTTGCGTCGATATGTGACAATGGATGGAACATGGCTCCGTCACTACACTCCAGAGTCCAATCGTCAGTTGGCAGAGTGGAGAGCGAGCGACGAACCGAATCCAAAGCGTGGAAAGACGCAACAGTCGGCTGGCAAGGTGATGGCGTCTGTATTTTGGGATGCGCATGGTATAATATTCATTGACTATCTCCAGAAGGGACAGACGACTATTATATAGCGTTATTGGATCGTTTGAAGAAAGAAATCGCTAAGAAACGGCCTCATTTGGAGAAGAAAAAAGTGTTGTTTCACCAAGACAATGCACCGTGTCACAAGTCGATGAAAACATGGGAAAACTCAATGAATTGGGCTACGAATTGCTTCCCCATCCACCGTATTCTCCAGATCTGGCCCCCAGCGACTTTTTCCTGTTTGCTCGCTGGCAAGAATTTAAGACCCATGATGGTGTGATTGCCGAAACTGAGGTCTATTTTGAGGCAAAACCGAAAGAGTACTATAAAAATGGTATCGAAAAGTTGGAAGATCGCTATAATCGCTGTATCGCCCTCGAAGGCAACTATGTTAAATAATAAAAATGAATTTTGCAAAAAAAAATATTTCTACTGTGTTACGTTCTAAGCTTTTCGGCCGAACTGTTAGATGGTAATAAGGCTCGAGTGCCGAGTGTGTGGTGCAGTGGTCAAGTCGACCGACTCACACTCGGTAGTTAGTGGGTTCGATTCCCGCTGCCGCCATCTCGGCATTGGTGCCGGAATGAGAGGCCGACTACAAGCATCATATATATGTAGTCCGTAGGGTCCCCCAACGTCACTGGGGGTTGCTTCGCTGGCCTGATAGGCCGCAAGCTATAAAAAAAAGAAACACCTTATCAAGAATATCACAAGAAGAAGCACCCGGACCATACCTCTTCTCACGAAGCAAATACCCCTGCTAGCTGACATCAAAAACGCAGGAAATGGAGTTGGATTGGCCACACCTTGCGAAAAACCACCTACGGACATAGAAAGGATGGCAATGGAACTAGATTGGAACCCACAGGGCAATCGCAGCAGAGGATGACCAAGGACCACTTGGAGAAGATCAGTCGAGCGCGAACACCAACAAATTGGCAAGTCATGGGCGGAAGTGAAAAAGGCTAGCCCAAGACAGAAGCAGATGGAGAGAGTTCACAGGGTCTCTAGTGCCGCTATATGCTCTATAGGAGCGACTGTATCTCATGTCTATTTATATAAATGCATATATGTTATGTAAAAATTGTACAATAACGTAGAAATGGAAAACCCTGTCAAATAAAAAAAAAAAAAAAAAAAAAGCTCGAGTATTCCCGCGCCAACGCCCTCTTCTGGTTTAGATCCATCTGTGTAAAAGTCGAGTTCCTCTTCCTCGAGTGATGGTCCTCCCTTCGTCTAAGATAGGCGCTCCGTTAAAACCACTTTAAAAAACTGATTTAAATTAGGTTTCCTTGGCATAGCGTCTAAATTTATTTTAGGTCGACTAGCTAAAACGTTTTGCAATGTCCTTATCTAAGTGCTACTATAGTCGCTTCCTTTTTAATATGGAAATAAAATGATAGCAGGTCTAAAAGAGCCTCAAGAGTATTCGTAGGGTATCTGTCAAACCCAAGTACGCCAGTGTTTAAACCTGAAGAAGAATTGCTTGGCCAGTACGTAGTTCAGATTTATGCCACCAAACTATGGCCACATAAGTGATGATGAGTCCAATTATTGCCAAATATAACCACTTTATCAAAGAGTCACTCGTTCAGTAACTCTAGTAAGGTAAAATATCGAAAATCTATACAACAAATAATCCTTCCGTCTGGCTAAGAGAATATCTATTTATAAAAATAATTTCAACCTAAAATGGACTTGCACTACCACTTTCAAAATAAACATTTTTCCAATACCGTTAATCCCCAAAACTTCCAATGCCAACATATTAGAGTATCTGAATTATTTTGACTATAGATTCTTTATAGATAAAAAAATCATATTAAATTTTATATATTGTTCTCATTATCATTTTTTTTAAACTACTTGCGTCACTTCCAAAAATATGTGAAGAATGCAAAAATAAAAAATATGCGAATGCGAATAGTTATTTTTATGATCAATTTTTGGTAGTCCACATAATTTGTTTACGCTCATTCATAAAAATAAATTTTAAAGGCCATAATTTTTTTTATAGCAAATCAATAAATTCTCATACAATATATATGCCAAAGCTAGTAACAATAAAATCCATTTAATTCGATTATTTTTCATTTTGATTGATATACAGTGAACAGGCCTGAACTACCATAAATTGCCATAAAATAGTTTTATTCATTATAGCGCGTGTACACTTTGCTCTTTAGTATAGAAGTTTTTCCAATTTTTTTTGTTTGAATACTTAATATATTTAGTGGTAGGTTTTTTTTGGGTTCGTTCCCTCAAATTGAATTGAGTCGCTATCAATTATTATTACTGGATTGATGATTCCTCTGAAAATTGTATATGAGTTTATAACTAAACACTGGTCTATTATGACAAATGCCATAGACCATTCAAAGTGTTAATGTAATTTTTACATTCATTTAGAATGAACTATAAATTTTTGGCTATAATAGGTATTTGGATTTGAGAAACTGATCGAAAAAATCATCAATTTTTAAATCTTCATCGGCAATTATATTTGGTGAATTGGTGAATGAATGAATGTCTGATTGATTTAATGACTGTCTGTATGATGTGGAAGTGAATGAATCATTCTCCGAGTTGATAGTCATCGATAATAGAAGACCCTCCAGAAAGAAGTCTGCCTCAACGTGTGCGCTAGCATAGACGAGTTGCCATCGTAAAATTCCTTCTGGATGCCATGGAATTTTTCATGGATCGATCACAATTACAATAACAATTGTTACAATGAAAGCCATTTAGAAATGCAAGTATCTTTCACGATCGTTCGTGGTATATGCATTCGTTGAGCATATTTTAGTTTTATATAAAGTAAGGTGAGATACGGAGAATAAATTATTATAGCATGAAGAGACTGGTAGGGGAACGAGGCGAAAGAACTTTTAAAATAATTTGGTGTGATCCCAACAAGTCTCCATGCCAGCAGAATAATCCATTAGGCCAGCTAATTTAGCAAGCATAGCGTGAGGAAAATATCAATCAACTCTTTTCAATCCTCTTCGATTTGAAGATCTTCTGATCCCTTAGTGATCTGCGATGGCCTCTGACAATCTGTAGTACTCGTAATTTTTAGATCTTGTCTTAGATTAGGTGGATGGGTGGATGATTTGATCGCTGAATGGTTGAACGGATAAATGTATTGAACGATTCACGGTTACAAAAAGATCACATTAATATAACTTAATTATGCTTCAGATCAATTGACGGCAATCAAAATTTTATTGACAAGAAATTCACGTTTATGGATTATTTATCGATTAATTGTGGTCGATGGAATGGTGATCATCGTCATGACTGTCAATGTACATATACTATACCACCGGTCGGATGGATAACTGTCTATTTGATTGCTCCCATATTGGATTGATAGGTCTGCCTGCCAGAATCTTATTGCCTTTGAGTGGAATTTTTCTGGCATCGTTAAAAAAAACATGTTCGTTCAAAAAGAGGAATCTTTTTAACTTTCTTGTTGTTGATCATTTTTCCAGCTATGCAACGAATAACAGAATGTCTGAATAACCTAAGGTATGAAAATGCGAATGAAAATGGACACAATCCAAACATACATAGTTTGGTGGTTAGCCAAGAAGAGGCAAATGGTAATGTTGCAGAAGAGTAGATTAAGCATAAATACTTGACTCAAGTTGAAAATTAATGTAACCGAATAATCTATCTGATCAGATCTTATTACTAAAAGGTGTATACTAGCTGACCTAACTGGCTATGATATGGAATAGAATGTCGAAGATATTTTCAAAAGCAAGTGAATCAAAAACGTTGAAAAGCGCACCATCATTGGTATTGGAAATTGATTGTAAGTCGTAGAAGATCCAGTAAGGATTGCTTGTTGTCCACTATACAATATCTTGGTTCTCCATCGCGTATGGTATTCTGAATGTATTATCGTTCAGATTACAGAATCCGCTGCCAAAAACAAAGTCAAAATCGAGCGAGAATTCGAGACGATCGTCTTATATTACTTTCTTGTATGATTGATCATCGATCGTGTCGGCTTCATGAATTTATGATCCTTTTATTGGATATCAATTCAATGGCCACTGATCGTTTTGATATGTTGTGGCATCTCACAATTAAATATAATCTAATTAGTGAACTCCATTCACATCGTATCTGGATTGATAATAGATACTTGAATTGAATAAGTGATAATTGTACGAATTGTTAGTAGCATGAGAAATTTGGAAAATGAACAATATCTTCTTTATCTATTAATAAAAAGAATATTTTTTTTGAAAAAATTCATTTTTGTTGCATTTAAAATTTGTGGTACGATCGAGAAAATATATTTTTCAAGAACTGTTTGTAAAATATTTTATATGTGTGACATATTTATAAAGAGAGCCTACCTCATCTCCCGAGACCATATATGATGCCTTATATATACTTTCCCGACAAGACCTTCATCAGCCCACCATAGCCACTAGAGGTTAATTTTAGCCATGATCGGGCACCAGGATCTCATCGTAAATATAGTGCGAATTGGCAATACTAAAGTCCTAATCGGCTTTCCCGTCCTAATGATTCGTAATCAGGATTTTCGATCGAAATATTTGAAATTTATTTTCTGGTAGCAATCGTGCGACTTTCATTCTTTACGTTACTATCTGCTGTAACTCTTTCAAAGCTATAGCCTCTTATTTGTAAGCAAGTAGTGTTATTTTCTGTTATTTTCGACGCCGACATTTCTAGTATAAATGTGAAGCCAAAGATTTGTTCCCGCCGTTCCAATATTGGTAGAAGGCTCCCGTGCAGTTATTTCTCTTCGATACATAACATCGGCATATTCTAGAAATGGGATGATCTAATGAGTATTGAATACCTTCGGTTAATTCATCAGTCGCGAACCATTTTTCCAGGCGTCAGTTTAAAGAGAAAGCACAAAAATGTGGTTTTCTTGCCGAAGGCCATTATGAATAAGAAATATTTCTGAAAGTAAGATTCAACCTTGGCTATGCTTGGTATGGTTCTTTAAAGTCGATAAGTAGCAGGTGAAGCAATTGTCCATATTCTAACATGTTTTGCATCGACTGCCGCAGAAACAAGATCAGAGACAAGGTACGAGGGTCGTTCAATAAGTCCTTAGAAAATCCGAGAAATTGCGCTCGTAGAGTCGGTAAAGATTTTTTTTGTAAGTAGCATCATCGACAGAAAATAAAAATTTCAGCTCGATTCATAGTAAGTAGCATCATCGACAGAAAATAAAAATTTCAGCTCGATTCATAGCGTAGGTCAATTTCTATCGTCGATTAAAGTTAACGACATTTATTTGTGCATAACAATGGAAAAAAGCGAGTTTAGGGCTGTCATCAAACATCTCCATTTGAAAGGATTTAGCCCGAAAGAAATCAAAGCCGAGTTGGATGCAGTTCATGGCACATCTGCACCTGTGTTTGCGACGGTTTAGAATTGGGTGAATAAATTTTAACGTGGCCGTTCATCCACAAAAGATGAACATCGTTCAGGACGCCCAGTTGAGGTGTCTACTCCTGAAATCATCGACAAAACCCACGATGTGATTTTGAACGATCGGCGAATTAAAGTGCGCGAATTAGTTGAGGCCACGGGCATATCACAAGGTAAAGTCGCTTCAATTTTGCATGGAAAATTGTCTGTGAAAAAAATTTCGGCAAGATGGGTGCCGCGTTTGCTCTCAGAGGAGAATAAGCGCAATCTTGTAGTGGACTCTGAGGCTATGTTGGCACTCTTTCATCGCAATCCTGCCGAATTCCTTCGTCGATATGTCACTGTGGACGAAACCTGGATACACTACTACACTCCAGGAACGAAGAGACAGTCATCACAGTGGATTTTCAAGGGTAAACGGGCTCCGAAGAAGGCAAAAACTGTGCCATCGGCCGGCAAGGTGATGGCCACGGTCTTTTGGGATTCGCAGGGCATCATTTTTATCGACTCTTGGAAAAAGGAAAACAAATAACAGGATCGTATTACGCGTCGTTATTGCAACGGTTGAGCGAGGAAATCAAAGAGAAACGCCCCCATCTGAAGAAGAAAAAAATCCTCTTGCATCAGGACAATGCGCGTGTGCACACCTGCGCTGTTTCCATGGCCAAAATTGTGGATTTGAAAATGGAATTGTTGCAGCATCTCGCTTATTCACCAGATTTGGCCCCGAGTGACTATTTTCTTTTCCCCAATCTGAAGAAATGGCTTGGCGGACGACGGTTCACTTCCAACGAGGACGTCATTGCTCAAACGGATGAGTATTTTGCAGAACTTCCGAAATCCTATTTTTTGGACGGGATAAAAATTTTGGAAAAACTTTTATAGAGCTAAAAGCAGATTATGTTGAAAAATAAAAAAAAATTTTTTTAAAAAACAGTTTTTTTCCATCTTTTTCTAAGGACTTATTGAACGACCCTCGTATATATAAGCTGTTAATGTTTTCACCAATTAAAGGTATCCTGTCGAAAAAATAATAGACAATACCTAACTGCCACTCTTAGTGATATCTCCTTATTTGAGTATGGTGGCTAGATGTTAATTTTAATAAAATGATTTCAATTTTAATTTCATGGACACCGAGAGATTTTTTTAGTCCACGATTCAATTTTAAGTATCCTTTATATTCTTACCGTGCAATTATTTTTGATGTGTAAGATATTTTCAATAAATTTTCATAATTAAATAAGGCTAACTTCCACTTAAGATTCTCAAAGGATATGCTAGAATACATAGATGATTAGGTGTCTTAACTGTTAAATTACTCCAAAACTCAACTTTGGTTAACCTTGTTAGATGTCTGAATGGATCTCATCGGTAGTTAGAAAAATACAAATAATTTTGTGAGCAGAATTTAAAAATCATTTAATGGTGTTTCCGTCCCAATTTGATATTTTATTCTAGTTGATACGTTGCCGTTTTAAGTACGTCACAAGATTTTAAGTATGTCAGAACATTTCTGCACTAAATTCGCAATGCACACTAAAGTTCCACAGTATAAGCTCAAGGATTAAATATTTTGTAATACAATATTTTTTTGCTATTGCAATTTTTATTTGATTATTTTCTAAAACTTTCATTTATTTTTCTTACCCTCAAAAACTATTTTCTTGACCACACTTCATATTTAGCTGTTTTTTTTTTAAATATCTGGTAACTTTTCATTTTATTTTCTTTCTTGTATATATACAAATTGATTAAAGTAAAGCATAAGTTTTTAAAGTATTCCGTTTATATAAAAGCGCATATACCACAGAAATTTTTGTATATATAATAAAAGCAATGTTTTCATCATAATTTTTAAGAAAAAAACCACAAAAAGTTAAAGGGTAAAAATTGTTTTGTAAAGAATTCTTGAAAATATGCAGAAAGCTTTGTCAGAAGTTTAAGAATTTATGATGATATATTTTCTGTACAAAAATTTTATCTATTTGCGATGTTGTTATTTCCATTCTTTCAAGATATGATGTTGCCGATGATTGTTTTATTCAATTTTCATAATTTGATATTATAAATGTTGATAATTTTGGATAATATCAAAATTCTTTCAAATTTGGAATTGTTTTGAATAGTTTTATGTTTAGATGAAATATAATTTCACTAGTTAATATTGTCCTCGAATATTAAAATGTTTTAAATTTTACCAGTTTGCGTACTATCGATTACTGTATTTTAAGAATGATAGTTTAAATAAAATTACACATGTTCAAAAAATATCGACTGAATTTCTTTTTTTGAGTTGAGTATTTATAGTGAATACAAAAACTTAATTGAAATGTAAAGAAAAATACGAAATTTGACTTTTTTTTATATATGATATCTTGAGCTTTATTTTAATAACTCATTTACAATCATATTATCAACCAGTTGAATAACGAAAATTAAAAGGGAACTAATGAAAGCTTTTTTTTAAATTTTATGCAAACAGCCTTTTTTGATAAAATAAATTTTGATGGATAGGCAAATCAGGCCACTTTGCCCAGCTTTTATCCTTTTTTTTATTTTTTTTATTTTGACAGGTTTCATTTCTACATAATACATTATGACACATATACACATAGTCATGAGACACAGTGGCTCCTAGGGAGCATATAGCGGCACAGAGAATACACGTCTCTAGTTGGTGGTAGAAGGCTTCTTTTTGTTGGCGTCATCATCTACTTCGGTTGGGGCACTGCTCGATGGTGATCTTTCGGAACTTCGAGTGGAGCCTGGCTGTCAGAAGGCGGTCGGAGACTGGTTTGTAGCCCATGAGAGATCTCTTTTTGCGTTGGCCGATAGAATCAATCCGACTCCACAGTGGTGGCCGCTGTCGTTGCCGCTGTATATGAAGTGTTCACCCGTCTGCGTTGTTCGATGAAAACCAGATGAGTTTTTTGCCTGAGGTACGGTCCGGTTGATTCTTCTTGTGCTGTTTCTTGATAAGGTGGTTTTTATAGCTTGCGGCTTATCAGGCCAGCGAAGTAATCTCCAGTGACGTTGCGGGACCCTACGGACTACATATAAGGCTTGTAGTCGGCCTCTCACCCCGGCACCATGCCGAGATGGCGGCAGCGGGAATCGAACCCGCTACCTACCGAGTGTGAGTCGGTCGACACACACACTTTTATCCTTAACTTCATAAAAAAAATTTCTTGATAATATAGCGATCCTACAATTTAATTCATTTTATAAAGAAGCGTTATCCAATACCATTTTATTAACCAATTAATGTGAATTTTCTCGCAAAATATTGCACTAAGCTTTTGTTTTTTTGCACTTCTCCTACGATAAGAAATTTACTATTATATATGTTATATTATCACTGCTAGAAGAGAAATAAAATATATTTAGGTATTAGAAATCATATGCATACACTTTCTAGACAATAATAATTAATTTCTGAAAATACCCATTTTAGATTCTCGTGTTCTGTTGTTACAAACCCTGTCTAGACAAGGCAGTTGTGTGAAGTGACGTTTTCAAATATAAACGTTTTTGGAGAACACATCATATTAGTCTAATTTTTTGTTTTTTTTTAAATTATCAACTATAAAATAGTAACTAGTAGATTTAATTAATAGTATAAAATAACGTAGAGAGTATTTTCTCTTTCTTCTGTAACCTGAAAAGGAAACTTTTTATAACGAGATGTAATAACATCACCACATTAAGATCACGATGAATAAGACTAATATGAATATAAGGGAAAGCATTGAAATATTAAATTGGAAGGCCTTTGAGTTATAGTTTGTAAGTCTATAATGGTTTCAATAAGGCATTGTATAAAAGTATTTTTGAAGAACGTTGACCTAATAGTCTCTTTTGAGATTTCTTAAATTATGTGTTGCGTGCTGGGCTCTCCTGGGAACTCAAGAGCTTTCCTCATTCAACAGACTATTTTATCTGAAATTCATATAATTTCCAACATCATTTCCATGTACCAGTAAACTTAGTACCCTCAGAAATATATCTTATTCTAGCCGGAATCCGCCAAGTCGACTTAGTCCCATTTTATATAATATATTTTCACTCATGACATCCAATCTGATTTTGGTATTATCATTGCCACTTATTCAGATAAAACGGTCACATTAACTACCCATAAAAATCTTAATATAGGTTTCAATAATTTACAATTTCATATCCACAATCCCTAATTCTGGCTTACCCCTTTATACCTTAATAGCACATAATTTCACAATATGCTAAAGTACGTTACTAGAAGTTCACCAAGACAAGCGATTAACATGGAACCCACATAACAATAAATAATAAATTTTAATTATCAAAAATTTCATTCCCGTTTATCCTATCATCATAATCCTACGTAAGATAGGATTATGATAGAATATAATAAAATTTAAAAAAAAGCAAGGGCTAGTAGTCTAAGCAGTTGGCGATTTCATCTATTTATTTCTAGCGTGTAGATTCCATGTCAAGTGTTTGTCTAGTCACAGTCTTAGGTACCGAACCTGCCATTAAGATGTAAGGCTTACGGCTGATAGTAAAATTTTACGTTTATTTAGTTTAATTCTCCGCTTGGTGAACCAATTTTAAAAGATATGAATTTAAATTTGGTAAAGTTCTCCAGTTTGCTGTGAAGTTGACATTTTTAAAAATTTCAGAATATACGAGTGGTTTTCAAAAAATTGGTGCACCCCATACATATATTCAAAAAATACCATTTATACTGGTATTTTTTTTACATTCGATTGCAAACATTTTTGAATTCAGGACGCGATATATTTATAAATAGGCTTTGGCAATTTTTTTTTTAAATGTTTCTATTTTTAAATTTAATAAATCGAATTAACAAATTAATTGGTGTGAAAGTAATGGACTGACTTTAATGGAAATTTTTACCTAATCTATATGATTTGTAAATGGAAATTTTTATTTCTTAGAAAGAACTAATATCAAATTTGTTTAAATAGCAAAAACCTTGACACAATTTAAATACTACAATTTGATCATTCCATTATTATATCTACCAAGTTTATGCTAACTAATTGAAATTAAACTTATTTTTAACACTAGATTTTGTGTTTTTATACAATACAATATCCAGGAATTTATCCCAGCTAAATCCAAGATATTGAAAAAAACTTGAAGCGGCCACCTTCTGGAACCTGACTTGACACTATACTTTCGTGCCATTTGATCAGTGATATCGACTCCAAATTTAGTGTTTCGGGTAGCCTCTTGTTAGTGTTTCGGAAGGACTAAATTTCGGGTAGCCTCTTGTTAGTATTATCTATTTTTACGTGCTTATGTTTTGTACTTAGTAGAAGTACTTTTTTATTTGGTTTACTCTTGTAAGCTGTAAGTATACATCTATTTGATTCGTACATCAACGTTGAGAAACGAGCCATGTCATCTTTTTTCTGTTTGCAATTTTTCGGGAGTTCCCTCTTGTTTACACGTATTGTTCCAACTAAAGAAATTTTTTTAGACAATAATTTTAACGCCAGAGGAACACTAGTAAAGAAATTGTCCATTGCTATGGTCCTACCTTTCATAGTATATGGTGCTACAAGTTTCATTACAACAAATTCACTTAGTGGGGTTGATGAATCTCGAGCCTCATCTTTTCCTAAATAAGGAAAGCCCCTTACCACATCAGAGGCCAGCCAAAATTTTATACCAAATTTCTGAGGTTTGTTGGGCATATATTGTGTAAACCTGCATCTGGCCTTCGTTGGAAAAAGCTGCTCATCCACCGTAATATAAGCTCCTGGTTTGAAGCAATTTAGGCTATTTTCAATAAATTTATCGCAAACTGTTGAAACTAAAGCGAATTTGTCCCTTTACAAACGTTGACTTCTCTCATTTTTTTTGTCGAAGCGAATGAAACGTGGCATCTCGGTGAAATCACGCCTACTCATAATTGAAGAAAAAAATTTTGGTCCCTTATTCTTATTCCACAAGTATTCAAGTCTCAAATTTTTTCCTTCGTGCATACAATATTGCAATAAACGCCTTCAATTTTGCTTGCGTGAGTGTCCATTTTTTTCATAAAACTCGAGAGGCTTCTAACTCTGCACAAGTTCTAAGATGTGATGGTCAAATAGTAATAAAAATGCGCTACTTAGCTCCCCCTTCATAATATTTCTTTTTGCGTATCCTGTAGGCCCGGACTCATCCTTGAAAATACTCTGAACTGGTGATCTTCCAGAAACACCGCTTTCTTCATTTTTTTTCCAAATAGTTCCGTCTGAAGCAAGTTCAGTTTGCTGATCTTCTATTTCATAGTCACCATCGTCTTCAGAACTGGAAGGCAATCGTTAACTACCTTCAAAAATCAAAAAGTTACCGGAATTTATTTAGAAAATTAAAAATACAAGTTTATTCATCTAAATCTATATTGTCCCCTTCAAAGTAAACACCATCGAATTTAACACGCTTATGCCAGCGCTTAATCCAATCCTCGAAACATTTTTTATATTCGGTTTTCGGTATGTCCATCAGTGCTTCCTGCGATTTTTCCATTACTTCCTCTCGGCTGTTGAAACGCGTTCCCCGTAATAGTTTTTTAGCTCTATTGAACAGAAAGAAGTCACAGGGAGCCAAATCAGGTGAATTCGGTGGTTGTTGGATGGGATTTGAGACAATTCTGGTCTCTTTCGGCGAATTGCTTCACGAAAACGTCTCATAACGCCCAAATAATACTCTTTGTTTAGTGTCCGGCCTTCTGGCAAAAATTCATAATGCACTACAGCGTTGTAATCCGTGAAAACCGTGAGCATTGCCTTCTTTTTTGACTGAAAACGACGTGGTTTTTTTTATCTCGGCTTATTTGGTGAACGCCATTCACTTGCCTGATGTCTGGATTACGTGTCGTACTAATAAACCCACGTCTTGTCTCTAGTAATGATCCTTTTGATGAATGTGGGATCGGATTCAGCCTCGCAAATCATGTCTTTTGCGACGTCAACACGGTCTCTTTTTGCATGAAATTGAGGTCTATTGGCACCAACTTTGCTGCTACACGACGGAAACTCAAATCATTAACCAAAATGTCTTGGACGGATTCATAGGCAATGTTCAAGTCCTCCGCTATCTTTTTTAATGGTTAATTTGCGGTTATTGACCAACATTTCTTTTACTTTATCAATGTTTTCGTCGGTTTTCGATGTCGATTGTCTGCCACTGCGTTCATCATCTTCGATTGACTCACGACTACTTTTGAACCGCGCGTGCCACTGGTAAATGACCGTTTTCTTTACAGAATCGTTGCCGAAACACTTTTCCAATATTGCAAACGTTCGCGCACCATTAAATCTATTTTTTACGCAAAATTTAATACAAGTTCGTTGTTGCAAATTTAAATCCATTTCTAAAATTGTAAAAAATCGCCAACACACACAGAGATAGATGTTCTCTTGGCTACGTAACTTTTGCAAATGTCAAGCTATGACGCTAAGATTTAGAGAGAATATCAACAATAGATGTACCAATTTAACAAAAAAAGCGCCACACTCCCATCGTTCCGGGAACTTTTTGATTAAGGTGGTACATCTTCATTTACGTTTATTTGGAATGTTTTTGTAATCAATGTCGCTTGGCTCATCTCCACTGTCGTTATCAGAAATTCTGGTATCACTAATCTCGATAATAATACTGTCATCACTACTGCCGTATCGATCACTTTGGTTCTCTAATAATTCACTTTCGCCAGCATATACACGGTGTGTCTCAAAAACAACCGGAATTTATATTTAAATCATACAACATGCAGCGCCATCTATTGAAAATTTACAGCATTAAAAAGATACATTTATCCTCTTTTAAACGAACCTAAATTCATATAAATTGGATGCCAGTTGTGAAAGTTACAGCCATTTTAATAAAAGGAAAAGTGTGCTAATGTTACAAAACAAAAATGGCTGGGATATCATCATAAAATGCTCCTTTCATCTTGGTTTTCAGTTTTGAAAATAGAAAATAGTCACATGGTGATAGATCAGGTAAATACGGAGGGTGGTTGATGAGAGAAATCCGTTTTTCATCAAAAATTCGTTCAGTTTTTTGGTCTTCATTTAATTCATGTGGAACAAAACGCGCACAGACCTTTCTTTTACTCAAATCTTCAGTTAAAATTCTCCAAATAGTATTTTTACTCATATTTAATTCCTCAGCCAACATTCCCGTACTAAAATTTGCATCGATACCAATGATTTCGCGCACTTTTTCTACCAATTCAGTACGATTACTACCTTCTGGACGACCTGGCCTTAGGTCGTCCTTTAAATCCTCACGACCATTTTTAAATCGTGTAAACCACGTATAAACTTGAGTACGACTCATACAATCATCACCTTAAACTTTTTTCATCAATTCGTATGTCTCAACGAATTTTTTTTCAAGTTTAAAGCAAAATTTTATATTTCCTCTTTTTTGTTTTGTAACATTATCACACTTTTTTTTTTAATGCTGCTAATTTTCAATAGATGGCGCTGCATGTTGTATGGTTTAAATATAAATTCCGGTTGTTTTTGAGACACACTGTGTAGTTCATCATTTTCAACATCCGAACATTCCATGTTAGATTTTCCAAATACGTAGAAGGTTTCATTCGTTTTGCCATTTTCAGGGCCTGACGATAACTATAAAAATAAGTTGAAACTAATAGTAGGATAGTATCTCTCTCTCTGTATTTAGTCTTCTTACTGAAGAATTTATTTTTGCATACTTCAACATCCACATAAATGTTTCTTACCAGTGTCACAACAAAATCTTACAGCCGTCGCCTCAAAATTTAATGAATGAATAAAAATATATTACTAATTTATCGATGAAGTTGCAGGAACTCACTAACTTTTGCTAACCGAATTTATTACAGTGCGATAATGATTTTACTTATAAATATAGCTGACCGCGACTAAGCTGACGTGACTCTGCTCTCTTTTTGTGAAAACTATGTTTCCCATAAAACCCGCGATATAGTTTTTATCAGAAACGTGGTTTTCCAGGAACCATAAATTTTTTGCCGAAAAAATGTTACAGTAGTTACCAATTTTTGTAGCTGCCCCAATATCATTTTATCACATAGAAACTTGTACCAGTCAAAATTACTGGTACTGGTATAAGTGTTAATAACAACAAATATATTTATTACGAATATATATAAAATAATATAAGGTGTAGTAAACAGAAATCCATTATTTTTGCATTAAATTGAAGGTTTTATTTACTATAGATAGAATGATACGATTTAGGTCAAATATGCACCGTTTTGTTCGATAACTTGTTGCCATTTTGGAGGTAATTTCAAAATGCCTCTTTCATAGAAACCCTCGTCCCTATTGGCAAAAAACTGGGAGAGTCGATTTTCACAATCTTCTCTTGAGGCGAATTTTTCACCTGCAAAATCATTCGTCATAGACAGGAAGAGGTGGTAATCACTTGGTGCCAGGTCCGGACTATAAGGTGGATGCATAAGAACATCCCAACCAAGGTCCCGGAACTTCTGGCGAGTCACTATCGATGTATGCGGCCTGGCGTTGTCCTGATGAAACACAATTCCTCTCCTATTGGCCAAAGCTGGCCGTTTCTGGGCGATTGCTTCTTTCAGTCGGTCCAATTGTTGACAGTATAGGTCCGAATTAAGAGTTCGGCCGTAGGGGACCAGCTCATAGTAAATGATTCCCTGCCAGTCCCACCAAACACAAAGCAAAACCTTCCTGGCTGTCAATCCTGGCTTGACCACCGTTTGCGCCGGGTGACCTCGATTTGACCACAACCGTTGTCGCTTGACGTTGTCGTAAGTGACCCACTTTTCATCACCAGTAACCATCCGCTTCAGAAATGGATCGATATTGTTGCGATTCAGCAGCGATTCGCAGATGGAAATTCGGTCCATGAGGTTTTTCTGCGATAACTCGTGTGGCACCCATACATCGAGCTTCTTTTTGTATCCAGCCTTATTTAAGTGGTTCCAAACGGTTTTTTGTGCAATGTTTAGCTCCTGGGAAATCGAAACAGTGCTTACGTGACGGTCGGACTCGACGATTTCCATTATTTTATCGACATTTTTGACAATTGGCCTTCCAGAGCGTGGTGCATCTTTGAAATCAAAATTACCGGAACGGAATAGACGAAACCAAAATTGCGCATAATTGGCTGTAAGAGTATCAGGACCATAAGCACTATTCATATTTTCAGCTGCCTGGCTTGCGTTTTCGGCTTTATCGAAGAAAAACTGTACAATATGGCGTATTTTCTCTTTGTTGGTGTCCATCTTTGACGCGTGCTAAAAAAATACTGAGTCAAGCAATCACAAAACTGTATGAAAAACTTTTTTAGTATAAAATCTTAGCTTTCTAATACTATCTAGTGTAACCCGATCGCACTTTTAAAACGGGAGATACAGACTCCTAAAGCCATCTATTGGCAAAATAATGGATTACTTTTTAATACACATTATAAAAAAGTTCATAAAACTAATTCTTCCGTTATAGCTACAAAAGTCATGATATCATTACACAAAGAAAATGTTATATGCATTAAGAATTTTAAATTGAACCTGCAAGGCCAGTCATTTTGACTGGTCTGGTAAATCTAGTGTTAAATGCATAAAAATGGGTGGAGATATCCTAATACCTGCAACTATCAAACGACGCTAAATAATTATACCAATTAAATAATCAAATCTCGATAAAGATTTCAATAAATCACACTACCTCAATGTATATGATAATTAATCAAAAAAAAAAACTATAAACTAAAATATATTACTAACAAGAAAAACTACATCACAAGTACTTGTACTGTAAGTGAAAAATATGAGCAAAAAAATTTATAAAAGAAAATAAACTTAATGACAATAACAAGACAAATGTCGAATGGGAACAATCATAAATTAATTTCAGCACCTTGATTAATGCGATTCAGTAGTGCACGCGTACAGCAAGAATCAATTAATTGCAAATAAATGATATTAGATGGGGATGCAAATGAGCATCTAAGTGCCTATCAATGATATCCGCCCACTCGCCTACTATACTCGTACATATTCTATTGATCGTTCATGAAGTCTTTTATACTTAATGGTAGGTAGTTTGATTGTTTGTTGTACTTTTTGTTGTGATTCTTGTTGGTGTTTTCGAATGGATTTTCTTCTGGCAGGCAGAGAAGAGAGTAGATTCCACAATTATCGTTACTACAATATGTGCCAAAGAGGCAATATATAAGAAGCTAAAGCGGTTTCCTCTTTACTTATTAGCATGTTTACACTGTGTCTATAGGAAAGGGATGAAGTGAGATGTTGCTGGGAAGAATTCAAATCGATTTGCATTTTCACGTACGTGCGCGCGCAATGTTCAATTGGTGACGCGAGCGTATGCGCCCACATCCCCCCAATTTGGTTGCATATCGTCTTCTCGGCACCATCGCCACTACTATTGCCCCAATCATCCCCTTTATAGTTGCATTTGTTGGTTAGAATGCATCGCAAGATATTCGGTGTTTGTCTTGGAATCGGTTTCTTAAGATGTGCAGCAAATAACAAATGAAGAATAAATTAATCGGCATTTCAGATCATGTCAAGATAAACGATCGATCGTTTCTTGTTCTGTTTACTTAGTGAATGAGGCGGTAAGGTCTTATGTACTTGCATGTATTCTACTAAGATTCGATAGCTTTACATATTGTTTAGCGATTCATGTTATTTGCTTATTGTTCATTTTGTTTTTCTCTCCATTTTGAATGATGTGTGCTCGTAAATACTGTGTGCACATTGGAAATAATTTAAATCGTTAATTGGCCACCGATGACAGTCAATGTCAACCGTGATTGTTGACTGCGATTGTGAGTGACATAATTCGTTGTCGTTAGAATAATTCGTCGAAACAAGCGCCAACGTCAATGGTGTAACTAGTTAATGGGAGTAATCATGCAATCAACTTAAGAAGTTGGTGGTGGAATTATGGAGATAGGTAGCGGCAGAAATATGTCTCATTATATACTCGTATAAAATCAACTTGGATCAATATGGCAGTACTCCAGAATATATTGATAACTTTTCCAGATAATTAACGGGAAGAAACTTTAGTCATTCTGTTACTTAATTAGAGTATTATAAGTACTAAAAATATATAAAAATCTGGATCGATTGTAATTAAAAGCCTTTTGGATGGTAATTAAAAGCCTTTACCAGTTAAAATTTTGTAATCTTAACATAGATTGCGATAAATTGACAAAATTTTGATTTCTGGCTTGCAAATGCTTATGCATCAACGCTATTATTTTCTATGTAAATAAAATTTTTTTTTAAAACCTGCTACTTATAAATTCAATAAAACCGAAGTAGTAGACTAATTTCTAACAATATTCTTGGATTAAATATCATCTTGTCTTGTGAAATTTTTTAAACCGCCGAAATTATTTTTAACTATTTTGTAATAAATATGAGATTAGTAGCAATTTTTTTTTTGTAAAACCAAATAGCAAATGGGAAAAAAAATGCAAAGTCATACGAGGACATACAGATATGTTTAGGGTGTAAAATTTCATAGAACCGATTCTTAAACGATTTGTTTCAGTTAATACAATAATCGACATGAAAATCAATTGAGAAACGATTGAATGGTTACAAATTATAAATAAATCTTGATAAACACACCTTTCCGATTCTATGTTTATTAATTGGCTGTCAGTTTCTTATGAAATTGATTGAATCGGTTGTGGATTCATGTAGATGCAATTGTTTTATTAGCAGAATTTGCATATGTAAACTGGGTTATTCGAGCAGCAATTTATAAAATTACTTTGCGTGATCAGAAAAGTTAGTGTTATTGAAGCAGAGCAGTTTATACATCAATCAAGTGAATAACTTAATCAGATCATTCACTATGTAGGCTATTGACGATTTAATTAATAAAACGAGTTTTAATAAATTATTATTATTATTATGAAATTATAGAAAATACCATCGATAATTAGTCTTCAAATTTTTATCAATATTTTTTCAATTTGTTATTGTCAAAAAATACGTTGTTTTTATGACAAAACTTTTAGTTATCAGATAATGTAATAAGTAAGTATAAATAGTTTGCTTTAACATTTATAAATGTTGAATTCTTATTTTTAAAAATATTCGTAGGTGCGAATTTTAAGTTGTAAGCCGATTTTATGTTTTAAAATACTTACACTATAATTTGAGGTTGAAAACTACATCAATGTTAATTTAAATATTCTGAGTTGAGAAATTTTTTTTTGATTATTCTTGTAATAAAGTTTTTGATATCAATTTTGGGTTTAAAATGATTGACTATAATTTTTTTTAGTAAATATATTAAAATTAAACAAATATTTAGAATTAATAGATTTTATTGAAATTTCAAAATGATTCTTTTTATTTTTCGAAAATATTGCTTTGAGTAGATAATTTTGGTGGAAAATTTTTTTGGGTCTTAATTTTCATTTTTAAGTAATTTTCATATTTTTTATTCTTATACTACGATTATTCGAGCAAAATGTTCTGTCAACATTGTCTAATTGGACGAACTGCTTAACATCACCGATCATACCATACGAGCAATGGACAAATAATTGTCTCATCTCGAGCTTTTGCTTAGGAGTCCTCGGAAGGGAAATAAAAAAGTCACGATCATGGGCTCAAACCTGGAACACAGGAGCTCGATCAAACTTCGTTCAGTCAGAATTTGCTCGCGCAAATGACATTTGAAACAAATGTCAACAAGTATCAAATGAATTTTGTCATTATTCATTGGACAATTGTTTCGATTTCATCATTTGTTCAATTCAGTGCTTTTTGGCAATCAAAGAAAACAATATTTGAACAAAATAAAAGAAAAAAAATAAATGAAATTGAAAATGGGACATAGAATAATTTAAGCGAATGAAGCAACGGAAACGAAATGCAGTAATAGGAGCAGTAGTCGTAGCAATGTGGCTGATATTAGACAATAGCAGCGAAAGGGATGACAACGAAGAGCTGCGCGCAAACAGCACTCCACACGTTGTACGTGGGTGTGTGTCTGGGTGGTGTAGAGCGATAAGGATTGTGTATATAGAAAGTTGTTACCGGAACTTCGCGACAATAATCACTTCTAGCAGAAATTGTACAGAAATGTTCACCATCTTGTCAAGGATGATTCAGTCACCTTTTGGACCTCTTCTCACCGTTAATCGCTAAACAATATATGCGTAAATTTATTTTGCCCGGCAGGTTTGGCGCTCGCACTTCATTATTTGGCGACTGGTTGCAGCTTCCGCTTTCTGCAGTATCTATTCCATATTCGGAAGCCACCTACCACAATGATCATTGCTCGATGCCTTTTGTACGGTATACAGTATCCGGGTATACAGTGTCCAGATATTACCTTTAAAAACGCTTTAGTTGTACGGTATTCAGTATCCAGGCTATACGAGGTCTGCTCAAAAAATATCGCAAATTTTGAATTTCTGCGGGTTACGTATATTCGATTTTTTCATGTTTCTCACTTATGCCGACAAGTTCGGCCATTTTGAATGTTCAGTTAATTTTGACAGCTGCTTTGCTTGCACGTGTTTTGGCTCGTCTTCGATTTTTGCACATTCCAAAAAATGGTTCAAAGAATATGTATCAAATTTTGTGTGAAAAACAAAATTAATTGCACGGACGTATTTCTAATGTTGACTATAGCATATGGTGAAGCTACCTTGGACCGAAGCAACGTTAAGCAGTGGTACAAAATGTTCTCAGAGGGCTGAGAGGATGTGAACGACGAAAAGCATGCCGGACGCCCCAGCACGTCAACAACAGACGAAAACATTGATGAAGAAAAATCAGAGAAATTGGTGAGGACTTAAACAAAACCGATTGGCTCGTGCAATTCGATTTTTACCAATAATTTGGCGTGAGACGGGTCGCCGCGTAATTCGTACCAAAATTGCTCAATTTCGACCAAAAACAGCATCGCATTAACATTGCTAAGGAGCTGTTGGACTATGTCCGCAAATACCCAACTTTGCTTCAGAGGGTCATAACTGGTGAAAAATCATGGGTTTATAGTTATGACGTGGAAATCAAAGCTTAATCATCCCAATGGAAGCTACCGAACGAGCTAAATTCGGTCGGATGTGTTGGACTATGTCCGCAAATACCCAACTTTGCTTCAGAGGGTCATAACTGGTGAAAAATCATGGGTTTATAGTTATGACGTGGAAATCAAAGCTTAATCATCCCAATGGAAGCTACCGAAACGAGCGCGCCAAATTCGGTCGGATGTGAAGGTTTTGCTTACAGTTTTCTTCGATTGCAGGGACGTGGTGCATCATGAGTTCTTACCACAGAGTAGAACCGTCGATAAGGAATATTACCTGCAAGTTATGCGTAAGTTGCGCGAAGCAATCCGCCAGAAATGCCCGGATTTTTTGGAAGAACAAAAATTGGCTTTTGCACCATGATAACGCCCCTGCTAACGCATAATTGCTTGTACGCGAATTTTTGGCCAAAAACAACACACTAATAATGCCACAGCCACCGTATTCCTCAGATCTGGCCCCCGAGGACTTTTTTTTGTTCCCGAACCTGAAGAGCCCCATAAAAGGACGACGCTACGTTACGATTGAGGAGATAAAGACGTTATCAAAGGAGGAGCTAAAAAAGAAAATGATTTTTTGAAATACTTCAAGGATTTGGAAAAAACATTGGCACAAGAGTATAATATCTGGTGGGGATTACTTTGAAGGGGACAAAATAGGTATTCATGAATAAATAAATAATTTTCGAAAAACACACAAAATTCGCGATACTTTTTGAACAGACCTCGTATTTAAAGGAAAATTTAAAAGACTATATTTAAAGAAAATAATTTTTATAAGCACTTGTTGGTGATTGTTTATCTTCTTTACTAATTTTTGTTTACATAAATTAGTAATTTTAGCTCGGAGAACTGAAAAAGACCATATTAATTAGGCGGTATCTGGTGAATATGGTATTTCATCGATGCAATTTTTGCTTCGTGGAACGATATACTATCTCGGTACAAAACCCAAGAATTCTTCTGACACATATATGTTATGTCTTTTTTTAGGAAGTACTCTATCACAAACGCATCATAATGCTCAAATAATATTGTTTGACAGCTTGCTCTTTCGAAAATAATTTTGATTGAACAACATCACGATAATAAGACAATTGCCAAAATCATTTTAATTTTCGAGCGACTGATATGATTTTTATGGTTTCGGCTAATTATGAAAGCGCCATTTAAAAGCTAGTTATTAAACTAACGTCTCATTCTCGATTATTATGCATTTCATGAGAGCAGAGCCCAAATACCGCATCGGTAGCATAATCGTTATCATGGATTCGAATCCCACTGAGGCATAGTCCTACGTTTATTTCCAAAAACTATTTTTGTTTCTATCGAACTTAAGTTTCTTATCCCGTTATCATTTTCTTAACAGGATAAGAAAATTAAAACGAAAATAGATAGACCCCAAATAGGGTCATTCAAGCATGTCTTAAGCAACATGTTTGCGTAGCTGTTTTTGAACAAAATTCTTGATTTTTTTACCATCGAAAATTAAATATTTTGATAAATAGGAAATAATTTAGATGTAAGTGGGCTTCGTTATACATCATAAGGTCCAAAATGAAATCAGTTTCCCGATTTATAAATTCTTTGATCTAGGCAACATATGTAAATTGTGTCCGGTAATCTATAGATTTTTGCACTTGCTGTACTTCATTTTTGAATCTCTTAAAGCTAAATGTTAAAGCTGCCTAGCTTTTAGAACCACCTTCGATTTGATGTTAAAGGATAATTTTTAAAGTTTCAAACGATAATTTAAATATAAATAAAGGTTGTTTAACTCCAAAATGACGAGTGTAAGCTCCTTGCGTTCGTTTGTATTGTAGATGAAATTCTATTATTTTCACATAATAACGGGTGATTTTTTAAGTGTTAAACCTTGCAAACATATATAAAATTTTTATTTGAATCAATAAATCAATGCTTACCATTTTTCAAATATTATTTTATGTAAATGTTGGTCATGACTACGTTTCAAATGATCCATGCGAGAGATACAATTTTTAATCACTTTTTCGAGCATCTCGGCTGGTATCTCGCTAATAGCACGTGTAATGTTATCTCCCAAGGCTGCAAGTACCGTCACTTTTGGTATAGACAAGCAACTTTACGAAGGCCCATAAAAAATAGTCTAGAGGAGTCAAATCGCACGATCTAGGCGTCCAACTCACCGGTCCAAAACGTGAGAAAAATCTCAATATATCAATTGTTTCATGTGCTGTGTGGCATGTAGCGCCGTCTTGTTGAAATCACATATTGACCAGATCCAGTTCTTATACTTTTGGCAAAAAAAGGTTTGAAATCATCGAGCGTTAGCGGGCGTCATCCTTAAAGAAATAAACGATAATTCGACCGACCCGGCCCATAAACCTCACCAAATAGTGAATTTTTTCTGGGTGCAATGGCAGTTCTTGTTTTGCCTGTAGTTGTTCATCAGACCAAATGCTCCGTCGCTGGACTAAATTTTTTTGGTAAAAAAACAAATTTTCCTCAAGTTCTTCTAAGCTCACTTACCGAAAATTCGACGCTTTGGCCGGGTGGTCGGTTTCAGTTTTTGAACGAGCTATATTTTATACGTTTTCGGACCTTGCGTAAAATCTTCCACATAGTCGAGTAACACAATCGCAATTACAGCAATATTTTCCTCTATACACACGGCTTAATGTTTTGATCTCCAATATGATTACTATAAAATGATCAAAGTGCTCGAAACACATTTTTCATAGAGCACGACTTTTGATAGTAAAATTCAATAATTCGGATGTACGCTTTTGTATGATAAAATGGTAAAGCTAATTGAGCAATTTATCAAAAATAAAAATATAAAAAACCAAACAAGAAAAAAATCACCCAATAAAATTTTACTAAGCTTAAATAATAGATAAGAAAAATTTTGAAATTAACTAATGGCAACAAGCTATTTAAATTTTAAATGATCTCATATTGATTTAAGAATCGTCCTTATTTTGCGAATATTCGAGTAATCAAAATATTGCTAATATTCAAAAAAATATTAAAATTTATTTTAAAGTTAATCTAGTATTCATGAGGGCGGATTTGTAATTTCAGTGAAAATAGTAGCTCAAAAATTAACCAACTACGTAAATTTAAATCTGAATATATCTATAATATCTTATAAGTGATAAAATACCGATGTGGCAATATAACAGCAAAATATGGTCTTTTACAAATGCCATAAAGTATTTACACACACACAACCATAATGCATACCAAAATAGTTCATTAATTTAACAAAGATTCAAAATATACTTTTAAAAGTATCTACATTCATTTTAATCTTTATTTTTTACCATTAAATCCTAACAAAAGAAATGACAATTTTATATCACCGGCAGCACGATTGATGGGAGGTACTTAAGTAAAATATTTGCATTTTTCACACATTTTCGATATTATCCACTGTAGTACTCTAATGATTTGCTAATTTACTGCGTGCACCTTAACTTGGGTTGAAATTTTCGTGATTTATTGTCGACAACAGATAAATATTTTACGTTTTATCCCATAGGTAGTAGGGTAGGTAGGTAAGAGTTATGAAATTTCATAAATTCTCATATATGTTTGACTGTCAATCGATCATGCGTATCGAATTAGAAATCCAACACAAAAGGGCATTGTCATGTGCTCACATCTTGTTCGAGTTTCTTAAAGATTGCATTTTAAATTATTCTGTTTTGGTAAAGAGTAGAGGACATTTTTATTTTCCCGACTCTGGTTAATGCAAACTGATTTACATCTCATGGCGAAATATTGGTGATTCGTTTAAATAAGTGCATAATTATATACACGGCACTTAAGAGAATTCTCGTTTTCAGAATTGTCGAATACCAAAAAAATTTTACAATTAACTTAGACGTCCAAAGTCGCCTTTTAATTAGGGCAGAATTCTCGTATTTAGCTTAACTGTGTGTATTTATGATTTGCCAACGTACTCAAAAATTAATGATCTGGTCTTAAAAGTAATTCCAATCGCATAGCTAGACTGTAGGTGGCTGAATACAAAACTATATTGATAGATTCTTAGAAGTCTTGACGAAAGATTGGTGTCTACCACAATTCGGTATGCTGCTTTAGTTCCTAAAAGTGATGAAGACGAAACTGAAAAGATCACACAACGTTTTGTTTGGTTACATGCGTGACAAATTGGCGTGATGCGTTTGCAGTTTCAATGTTTCGATGGGTAACATCGAATGATGGTTTTTAATTTATTTTCTTTAATGGCAGCTTAGCCAGCCAGGCAGGTATTTAAAATTTCACCTCCCCTGAATATGATCGAATACCTAAAGACATGGTTGCGTTGGCATGCTGATTCGACTGGACCACCTTGGTTGGATTGAATAGGATGAGTCGAAATGGAATGGTGATTGTGCTAAATTAGTGTTTGTATAAAATTGACTGTCTACCTATGCATCCGTCTATTCCCTTCTACTTCTATTGGGTGGCATAACATAACATAAAGATAATTATAATTATAAATCGTGTTTCTAAGAATAAGTTAGCCATTCTCACCTTATTCGCAATAAAATGGCTGAACGCTCATTTTTACACTCTTCTACACTTAATTAACTTATCCCAAAAATTGTATGTGTTTTGTAGTAAGCAATTTATATCAAAATTATTCAAATAATAAAAGTAAATAATTTTCCTTCAAAAACATTATTTTTTGAAAAAATTAAAAAAATTATTATTTTATAAATAATTAGCAAAAAACCAAAGTCAGCCAAATTTTGGAACAAAAAAATAATTTACTTAATCAAATTTTAATTTGAGGGTTTTTGAAATTATAAATTTTCTTTATACCGGAAATTGGAATGCTTGATCGAATCCCCCACTCTTTATTTTCAGTTTTGACCTTTCGTCTAAGAGTCATAGTAATTATTTGTATGTTGAGTGTATTCCTTTTTATTATCCTGAAAGTGTATCAGGTTAACAGTTTAACCTAATCACCGGTTATATCAGGTTACTGTCATTGACGGTTATATCAGAAGCCTGTTCATGGCAAACCGTAAGTGTAGCATGAACACATTTTTGATTATTCATCCTTGCGCTTCATTTTTGAACTATGCATCTAAGGTGTTTACTTGGTATTGTAAAATAGTGATACCTGTTGCTCCCGGAACGATGGTTGCCCGGCGGCACTCGTTGTAAATACTACTTCGCCGGAGCGTTTTTATAATATTTTACTATTTATTATATTTTACTACGGTCCCGATGTTATGACGCCTCGCGGCCTATTCTTCGTATATGGTGTGAAGATCCTTGATGATACATTCCGCGTAATCTGCAACTTTGTTCCAAGCCGATTGGTTCTTCAGCATGCACTCCACTATGTTTTCTGGACTGATGGAACGGTCCACATTTTTCTCCAGTTCTGCCCGTGTCCCCTCGTAAAAGGGGCATTGGAAGAACACGTGTTCTGCATCTTCGAGCACATCGTAGCAACGATGACAGTTTGGAGAGTCAGTTCTCTTGAATCTGTGCAAGTATGCCCGAAAGCACCCATGTCCAGTCAAGAGTTGGGTGATGTAATATCCGACTTCCCCGTGCAGGCGAGTGACCCATTTGGTGACATCTGGGATCAGTCGATGGGTCCACCGACCCATCATCGAGCTGTCCCATCTTTCTTGCCAGAGGCGAAGACTCTCGGGTCTCTCCTCTTCACAGAGGACCTTTCGCCGCTCTTCCTTCTTCCTACGATATTGGCGTTCTCGCTCTCCTACCAGGATGTCGATGGGTAGCGACTGGATGTCGTGGTCGCCTACTCTTATGGTGATGGTCTCCAATTTCTTCCGGCTACTCACAAGGAGTGCTTCGGTCTTATGTTCCGCCAATGACAGGTCTGCCGATGTCATCCACTGTCTTATCCTCCGGATGGTGGTGGAGAATGCGGCTTCCAGATCCTCCAGGTGTTTGGCTACAAGGACAACTACTACGTCGTCCGCGAAGGCCACGACCGTTGTGTTCGTCGGTAATTCCAGATGGAGTAGGCCGTCGTACATGACGTTCCATAAGAGTAGCGCCAGGACAGAGCCCTGAGGTACCCCACCCGTGATCCCATTCTCCGCTGGTTCATCCTCCGTTTCGTAGTGTAGTATTCGATCACTGAAGTATGATCTGACCATCCTCCGTAGGTAGTAGGGCACCCCCATGTTCTTAAGAGCCTCCAGGACTCGATCTCAGTGGGCTGAGTTAAAAACATTTTTGATGTCCAGGGTGACAATGAGGCAATACTTTTTGGAACCGCCTTTCCATCTCTTTCCTGAGATGGCTTCCTTTGCGATGTTCGTGACAAGTTCCAACGCATCGATGGTCGATCTCCCCTTCCTGAATCCGAATTGGAATTCGGAAAGTTGAGAATCAATGTATTACTTCAATCTGTCGCCCACTATCCGCTCCAAGTTCTTCCCGTCCGAATCTAGCATGCAAAGTGGACGATAGGATGCTGGTTCTTCCGGTGGTTTCTTCCCTTTTGGGATAAGAACCAATCTTTGTTGCTTCCATCGAGTCGGAAATACACCTTGCCGCAGGCAGGTGTCATACATGCTTATAAACATGTCTGGCCTGGCAGCAATTGTACTCTTCAGTGCAATGTTTGATATACCGCTTGGTCCTGGTGCCTTGCCATTCTGCAGTCTATTGCAGGCCCTCATGAGCTCTTCCATGGCCACTCCAGTAATTTCCACTTCTTCATTCTCCGGGTGGTAGTCGGGGAGTTCTGGTTTCTCCGAGAACAGATGTTCTACTATTCGGTGCAGCATTTCAGGACAGGTTGGTGTTGTTGCGGATAGGCTTTTAATCCTATGCATGACCGTCTAATACGGTCTGCCCCACGGGTCCCGGTCTACTTCCGCACAGAGTTCCTTCCAGCATTCTCGTTTACTCGAGTTGATGGCGTTTCTGAGAAGGCGCCTTTTCTCTTCGTAGGTCCGTCTGAGTTCCTCTGTCGAGGCTATGTCTCGCTTACGAGCACGTTGGTGTTGCCTTCTTGTCTTAAGGCATGCTCGCCGGTGTAGGGCGATGGTCTGGTTCCACCAGTAGACTGCTGCTCGACCGTTGATCGGGCGACTCCTTGGCATCGACGCATTGCTGGCTGTCACCAGGGTAAATAGTGGTACCTGTGGAAATACTTATATGCTGGATAAGGAAAGCTGTAAATCTCGGAATAATTAAAATATCACTGATCAGATCTAAAATGCTATCCTAACAAACACCGGCTGTGATAGGATATATGTAAGAATTTTAATCATTATGAAATTTTGATTGTACTAAAAATAATATTGTATAATCACCTACCAACGTATTCTTTTCTATTTATAATAAATATACAAATTACAATCGCATACAAATGTTATCTAATATTATGTTTGAAAATTGAAATTGAAAGTCAAGATTTTAATCCGCAAATCGAAAATTTTCCAATGCTTTCAACTTTATTATAATTGATCATAAATCACAAACATATAAAATTATCATTTTATCTTCAAGTTAATGGATTACAAACTGTAGGATTGACAATGTGCATTTTCTCTCTCGTTAGTCCTCGAATAATGTATATCGTAATGGTATGCAAATTGCGGCGTATTTGCAGACAATTTTGTATGCCGTTAGTATCGATATCGTTTAGCAAAATGTTCATTGCCCAATCAATTGATTGACATTATTCGCATTGACATATTTGTCGTTGTTACACACAATCGAACAATTAAGATACACCATCGAACATACCTTGTCTCATCATTCAAAGTCGTCAGACCTTAGTACTAAGTCCTCAGTTCACAGTCGTCAGTCGTCAGTCGTCAGTCGTCAACAATCATCAAGTGATGGTCATTTGTTAGTCACTCAAATCGAATCGATTCGAATCGAGTCCAATCCAAACGTAATCCGAATGATTCAATTCAGTGTGATGTTAATACAAACAATATCGAAGACATCTGCCTTCGTTAACAAATGTTATATGCAAACCTTTGATTACGTTCGAGGATGGTTACTCAAAGATCAATTCTATGCGATCGAACACATCTTCGTCAGTCAAAGTCAAATTTAGAGTCACAGTCAGATTCAGAAATGAGAAATCAGAAATCCGACATCAGAACCCCAATCAGAATTTCTGTGACTGTCACCATCAGTATCGCCATCTCCGCCACCGTACCCGTCACAAGAAGTCTCTGTCAGTCATCAGTCAGTCAGTCAGGCAGTCCTTCAGTTCGAGAGTATCAGTTATTGTCTCAGTCAAAACCGAAGTCGGAATCACATTTACTATCTCTTGAGCAGTTGCAAAACAGTCAATTTGGATTGACTGCATAAATCGATTGCTAAATCTTATCGTCAAATCGTCATCCATCAATTGGGCTTGTTCTGTTTATCCAATGGTATGCAATTACCCAACTAGCGGTGAATCTGTCTGCCTACATAGTTTCCACACTTGATACTTTGAAGATACGTGTATGTCATCAGATGCATAACTTTGCTAAAAAGCAATTGATTTAACATGTAGGATCTTGTTAATAGTGAATCGAATGCAGACTCTTTGTCACTATAATATTGGTAGTACAGATAAAAGTAGGGATGAAAATTCTGATCACCAGATATGTTCACCGATACTACCGTCTGACCTTCTTTTAATAAGCCTTCAAGGCTTGAGTCCTTCTCGCACAAAGTCGGTTCTTCTGCATTCCAAAAATTTGACGGTGTAAGTTTTGTAAAAACTAAAAGAAAATTCAACGTTTACATTTACTACTGATATTGACCAGTGCTTGTTGACATACAGAAGTTTACCATAGCAAGATAGTTACTGAAGACGATTTTATTCTCGTACAATTAGTCCGAAAACGATGATACAAATACGGGCATCGTTGTTCCCATGATAACTTCATGACTGGGAGAAAACCATAAGATATTCAGAATGCTCAGTATCGAGAATCAAAGGAGAATAATCTCACAGAAACGACTAGTAAATCTCGCTTGCATCTAGAGTAGTTAACTGAAGGTTTACTTTTATCCTTTAACATGTAAATAACTATAAAATGATAGGCAAGGATTTAAATTTTTTCTTATTGTCCCTTTTAGTTTTTACTGTGCATCTAACTATTTATGTATCTGGTTGGCATGGCTGTCCGGCTGTCTTTCCGTCTGTCTATCTGTCTGTCTGTGTTGGCTGGGCTGTCTGTCGTTTGAATTAAAGAAATGTCGTCGACAACTCGAATTGCTCGAACTTATCCAGCGAAAGATTTATTCAAATCTTCTCCTTACTCTGTCAAGATAACAATTTAAATTGAAATTGAATGAAGAGATTTGGTTACAATATAATTTATATATAAATGCAAATAAATTATGTTCATTGGCATTGTCGTTGTCAATGGATGATCTTCAGCCTCACTTCTTCTCTTTACGCAACCAGATCTACACTCAACCATATTTCTTTCTAATACCTTCGTTTGGAAGTTTCTGCTTCTGCTTTCTTATCATCATCTTCTTTTTCATCATCCTCTTTAATAGGTAATCGCTTCTATACTGGCAGCTACCGTAACTTTTACTTGAATTTCCATTCTTTGCAGTTAGACTATCCGAACTTTTGTTAAAAAAATCAGTCCTGTCCTGTGCCATCACTTACTTTAGTACCATTCGAATTTTTGATCATTCTCCGTTGTATTCTTAGTTTGCTGCTCTGTGACATAAAATATTGTTATGTGACCATCAATAACGTAAGAGAAAATTTGTGAAATCCCATCGATTAATTCGATATAGAATTGGAATACATTTTAACAGCGCCTTGATTTAGCTACACTTGAGATGTGTGCGTCTTGAGTTCGAATTCAGTTAGTAAAATTATTGTGGTGCTCTTAACTTGTCGCCAAATGGCTAAAGTTGTCATGGACCTTGTACAAATGCTACTAGAAATTACCATACGAAAAAATAATTTCAATACTCAATATTGTGCGACACTTACGGTAGTAGGAATAGCTCCAATATTGTATTGCTATCGAAAGTTTGTCGAAAGTATCGTTGTGTTACGTATTTTCAATGGCCAATAATGCCACTACTTTAATCAGTGGCCAGAAATATTATCAAATCATAGCAGATACACGAGTTACTGATGCACCAACATTGATCGAACAAGTATGAAGATCGTTTGGTTCGTTACTTTTGTATAACAGAAATATCAGAACATTCACCAAACTCTTCGTCATTCTTAGCAAACCGAATAAACGTTAAGATCTAAAGGACGTGATACGTATTGGCTATCGGGCTGATTGTTCTGGTTCTTCTTTAGCATTCTTTATTCATTCAGTTTGCATATTCATCATTGAAAGAACGTCCGTTAACGTCGCAGTGCATAGATCGTAGCACAGACGCGTTCATATCAATATTGAACATGGCAGACATCAGCATCTGTGACCAGTATGGCTAATGCGATCTTTGTGGTCATTTTGGAATGTTTTGGTATGGTGCACTTTATTGTGTCCAAGAAAACGACCAAAAATGCCTGACACATTGACGCCTTGAAGGTCGGTCACATTGTCAGGGAATTTATTCACCGCCATTCAACTAGAATTCAATGGATTCGACCTTGTATGTACAAGAATGCACCGCCATCAATTCAAAAGTGTCACCATACATACGATCACTCACCGATATTACCGACATTGTATTGAATTCAATATCATTACCTATGTTATACTCAAGCACTATCGACTCCTGCCACTGATTAGTTACTTTTCTTTGGTTGCCTTGTAAAATAATCGAGTGCAATTATTTTGATAGATTCCGTAGCAATATTATCAGTGAACTTCTTTTTATACTATTAAGAATACTTTAAAAATACTATTAAGAATATTGTAGTTTAAAAAAAATAATTTGTTTATTGGTTGTTGCCTAGATTAGTATGATTTCCCATAAAAATTATACTAATATTATAGTTTTCCTTTTTGTGAAAGTGCCTAATACTCTCAATTGTCTATTCAAAACGTCTATCTAAGATACGAGTATCTTTCAACAAGAATAAATAATGATACGTGTATGATCCTTTAAATATGACTATCGAGAAATTTGTTTGAATTGACAGAATTTAAGTATACGATTCATAATTTAAAAGTGTGCATTTTTGCTTTGTTCATAGATTAATTGGTAAAATCGTGTTTGTAGAAACAAATGTGATATTTTAGATCGACTGATACCTTTTATGTTCAGATGCTAACTATCTGGTTGGTTAGTTAATCCGGTGGACTTGGGGTCTGAATATTTTGCCGACATTATCCACTGTCTGTCCTCAATTCTGATTCGATTCGAAAAGAATTGCAGAAGTACAAAAATCGATCAAGTGAATGATTGCTGATCGATATCCAATCTGTCCGAGTCCAATTCGATTTAGTGCCTTGGCTGATGTAATTTATATTCTCATTTTATTCAGCGATGTGATTCAAAATGACACATCTGAATATATTACATCTGGTATAGTCAAAGATCGATCGGATCACCCTTTCAGCAGGTCTGGATCTAAGAAAGTATGTATGTAGACGGTCCGTATCAGTAATCGCGTCAATCGTATTCGTTCGACAATGCAACGTTTTCTATAAGGCTAAGGATTGCTAGCCCCCATTCTTTCCTATTCGTATTCTCTTTTTGCAGATGAATTCATGAAAATAGCGTCAGCAAACCTGGACGAATCACTAACAATTGAACAACATGAATTGAAATCAGACAAATATATAAATAAATAATGCCCCCAATCGATACGATGCCAGATCTGATTTGATTTGTCTTGATATGATCCGATTCGGTCGCTGATACGTTTCGATTCGATACGAATCGAGTTGATTTGATTCACCTTGTTTCGCTACACATGATTAAAATTGTAATAAATTCTTCTTATTTTGCTAGGATATCGGGAAAGTGCATTTGCTTATGCAATATCGTCGGCAGGTGTAGCGCACAGTATTGCAAAAGCTTGTAGTCAAGGACGATTGATATCATGCGGCTGTGATCCGCTAGTGAATCGGAAAACGCTAACTAAATCGTTACGAGAGAGCCTAGATAAGGAGAGGAAGGAGTTCTTGCAGTATCTCGAAACGAATAATGTCCTAACACCCGAAGAGGAGAAGAAATATGAACGATCGAAGGCGGCTAGCCGATGGAAATGGGGCGGCTGCTCTCATAACATGGACTTTGGCGTTGAATTTTCGAAATTATTTCTTGACTCACGCGAGAAGGCTGGCGATATTCAATCCAAGATTAATTTGCACAACAATCATGCCGGACGAATGGTAAACAATTGTGGAAGAGATTTTTACATGAACTCATATTAAAAGTAACAAAACACTTTTCTTTCTTTAGGCAGTTTCTAATCATATGGAAATCCGTTGTAAATGCCATGGAATGTCGGGCAGTTGTCAATTGAAAACATGCTGGAAGTCTGCACCAGATTTTCGTGTTGTTGGAAAATTTCTAAAGCAGCAATTTCGGCGTGCAATTCTTGTAGATCAATCCAATTTGGGCAATGGTCCACCGGTAATTGTCTTGAAACGTACCAAAAAGAAAAAAAAGAGTCCGCCTAATGGACGACCACCACGGAAAGTGCTCGATAAAATGGGAACCAAAGCTAGACGAAAATTGGAGACGGCACTTTTTTATTACCAAAGATCACCGAACTTTTGCGAGAAAGATCCTAGCGCTGATATACAAGGTTGGTAAGATTGTTTATTAATTGATAAAGTTTTTGTAAATTTGCCTTTTTTGTTATTGTTTTCTTTGTAAATTTCTATGTAGTTTGCATAAAATTTATTAAATTTTCTGTAAATATTTTATTATCCATCGATTGGTTATGGTTTCTTTGCAAAAGTTAGCTAACTTTTGTACTTTTATCAATGGTTTTTTATTGCAGCTAAAATTTTGTTTGGTTTTCTTATGATTTTCTTTAAGAATTAGTTGCTTTTTTTTTCTTTTTTTTCATATCATTTCTGTTATTAATTTGCTTGCAGTTTATTTACAATTTTGAAAGAAGTTTGAAATTTTTGATTTTTCGGTTGTTTTTCTAAAAGGCATACCACTTTTTTTTTTAAAGAAAAATAAAAAAAAATATTACATTTCGGCAATAAAACATGCGTTATTAATGTTTAAAAATTATTTCGATCATATCGGCCTCTACTTCTGTTTTTGACCGACCCAATTTTTGACCTCTGTTTTTAAATTCGGGTTTCTCTATGCTATAAGTCACTCAGAGTTGGTTTTAAAGGCGTCAATTGGTGTTGTTTTATTCGGACGGTATCAGATTGTATGATATTGAAGGTCAAGATAAAATGTGATTGATAATGCATTTTTTATTGACCGTTACGCGAGTTCTGGCCTAATTTCGGAAGAAATGCGCACCAACAATATTGATGGCCTACAAGGACCAGTTAACCGTGCATTTTCTGTGGGTGGATTGATGTCTCCAATATTTCTTGTGAAACATGAAAAGCAACAGTTTCGGCTATCGCTTAAGTACAGTTTTTTTTGATAAAAGAATTAACGACTTATTTTTAAAAAGTCTATCTATGATCAAATTACAAACTAAACTGGGTGAAAATTATTGACAAACTACACATATGGCTGGTTTGACCGCTAAGACAATCAGAAATTCAGATTTAAGAGTACAAGGATATGCAATTAGCCTATATGTGAAAGAATTATTTTGAAGCCAGAATATCCCGTGGAATTGCAAGGAAACAGAAATCTCCTCTGCCGCCATTTAGCCATCTATTTTCTTAAAATTAAGCTACAAACCCTGTAGGAATCGGAGATTATTTTACACCAGAAACATCTGATACTTACGCCATCTGCAATAAATGTACATTACTTCCGAATATTATTCAGATTCAGATTAGTGTAGCAATAGTTTTTATTTAAATTTTATTTCGTAAAGTACATAGTACCAAAATTATTTTTCAGTTTCAATTTTTGTAGTTTGTTGCATTTTAAATTTTTCAATAATTTTTAAAAAATATTTTAAATTAAGTAGAAAATTGTGTAGAAGTTGTAAAAGTAGATTAGATAGAAATAAAAATATTCAACAAACAAATAGACTTATATAAGGAGATATTTCGTTTCTTGTTATGCATATTCCCAGGAACTCTTGGTCGAAAATGTAATCGTACTAGTACCAGCAGCAATGGATGCGCATCATTGTGCTGTGGACGAGGCTATAATTTAGTTAAAGAGACGCGAATGGAAAGATGCCATTGCAAATTTAATTGGTGTTGTTACGTTGAATGTGAAGAGTGTAAAGTTGAAGAATGGATTAGTGTTTGCAATTAAAATAATTGTAAAAACATAATATTATTTTCAGAAAAAAAAAAAATCTAGTATCACATGAGTATAAAAATTCGAGTTCATAATATTAATTAACAATAAATACAATCGTAATAATTCTGATGTTTTCTTTAAAAATAAAAAAAAATATCAAATATAAAATAAATAAATATTTGTGGTTAGAAGAGAAGTGTGCGCGAACATATCACATTCGTTTACATAATCATATTGCCAAATGGAATTAATAATATCGCAGGTATGTATGGAAGTGATGTACACAGTCATACGTAAAATAGTCTCTCTTCTTGGCGGAAATTATTGAATATTATTAAATATAAACAAAAACTTTTGATAATTAATTAAATAAAAAAAAATATTATAAAAATAAAAATTATATTAAAATTTATAACAATAATAAATGGGAAATATGTTTTGTAAAACGAATTAAATATGCTATAAGCTGCTTAGCATATTGTAATTAAAACGTACGCAATCTATACAAAATTTAATATTAATAATAATAGTAATAATAATAATTAAAGAAAGCATAAATTTATCCATCCACCAATGATTAAGATTAACTTTAGGTAAGATAATCCTTTATTATTAATATCTACTTTAATGAAAAAATTAGAATAATAATTAATAAAATTCTATCGTACCATTTATCGTTGTTATAACAATAACCACGATTATGATTAAAATAATCATTAATATAATAATCATCCAGACCATCATCACTTTTATATTTATGATCTTTGTATAATCAATAATTTTTATCATAAAATTTTCAAAAACAAAAATAATATTAAATAAAATTAATGCAAATAATTAATATAAATAGTATAGATTAATTTGATTTGTAGAAAAATTATTATAATAACAAAAACAAAATTCATTTCTATAATTGTAAATAAAAATAAAATGAAATAAATACGCAGACTTTGATTTGTAAACGATTTTCGTTATAGATTGTTTTTAGGTTAGGTTAAGTTTCATTAGATTATATTAATTTACCACGTGATCATCAAAGCTGATGTCACCCTGAGAACCAATTGGCAGCAAGTGCAATGGTTGATTTTTTTGATATGTTATGCACGCAATGTCACTCAAATCATTCAAGAAAAATTCACCCAGATTTCTTCTTCTCAGGAATGTGAATGCTGGGCATAAACAGAAATTGTGAGCAATTGTCTCCGCTCCCTCCTCGTCTTAACAGTTACGTCAGAAGTCATTTGCGTGGATACCTAGTCGCCTAGCGTGTCTCTCTAATATGCAATGACCTGTAATGATCTCACTCAGCATGCTTATGTGAGCCCTACCTGTCCTCAGTAGATTTTCTGTTCTCTTCTGATCTAGCTTGGTCCAGATCATTCAAGAGATGTGACGCGTGTCAAGATTGTTCCAACTCTTGTTGCTTTGTTGTCACAGGCATATATGAATCCTCTTTAACAGTGGGGGAATCAAAGTTGGGTTTCCGGAAATTGTGCCATTTCCAGAATTCTTGAATGGCACTATGTCCGGTAACCCATCATATGTGTAGATAAACCGGTTGACAATTTCATTCAGCCCTTAATCTTCTGCTTGATTTCAGCGATTTATTTACTGCCCGATTATCGGTGAAAATTACGATATCCACTTCAGATATTGCATTCATAGACATCCAAGCTGAGACCCCACTGGTCTAGGAGGGTGACTACAACCGGGTGAAAGACCAAGGTCGATTCCGGTTGTAACTTCGGGTCTTGGCGAACCCGCGTACCCGAGCTGGCCTAGCGGTGCGTAGGAATTTACAATGAGCGGAGTACAAACCAAAGTACTCTTAAAACAAAAATGGGTACCACGGGGATTGGGAGCCCCATCGTAGGATCGGGAGCCCCACAGTGGAGCCCCGTAGCTCAATGAGCGGAGTACAAACCAAAGTACTCTTAAAACAAAAATGGGTACCACGGGGATCGGGAGCCCCACAGTAGAATTTACTGTGCCCGATCGAGGTGAGGCGCCATTTGGCAGCTACGTGGTGGTTGTGGTTAATACCCATGTCGCGGGTAAATGTAGCAATGAATTGCACTTATCTCGGGCACTGTCACTGCTAATGACAGTAGAGGTTTAGATAGTCCTCGCCACCAGCAGGTGGAGAGTCAGCTTGTAACTGACACTATCTGTTAACTGCCAGTAATGGTGGTGCGTTGATTGAGCGTATCTCGATTCTTATAGTCGTAGGCGACTCGTGGTTTCAAGTTATGGACAACTAGATCCAGTTAAAAAACAAACTTTTACTGGTCTAGGAGGAGTAGTATGGTCTCTGCACCGCAGGTGGGAGGTAACTGGCAAATTCCAACTTGCAATTATCACGGGCACTGTCACTGCTAATGACAGTAGAGGTTTATGTTAGATAGTCCTTGCTCCCAGCAGGTGGAGTAGTCGGCTTGTAACTGATTACTAACTGCCTACTGCTAGTAATGGTGGTGCATTGATTGAGCGTATCTAAATCCCTATAGTCGTAGGCGACTCGTGGTTTAAAATTCGGAGAACAAGGCTACGTTAAACAATGATATATAACTGGTCTAGGAGTAGTATTGACGTGTTTATATTCAAAGATGCCGAGACGACCTCTGGTTCTCTAGTGGCCCCCTTTCTTGATCACTAGTCCCGTGTTTCCACTCAGTCCTGCAGGGATTTTAGATTTATACTTAATGTAAAAGTCCAAACCTGCTGTTTCAAAGTCCGTTATTTTAAAAATGTACTTTAGATCCTTAAATATTTTTTCATGCTTGAAACGATTCCCTCAGACGCAAAGCTGACTCAGTGGCCAATTCTTTAGCAAAGATGTCTAAGGGCAGAAGATGCAGCATGGTCTCAAGATCTGCTGTAGGTTATGTTCTAAGCTCACCCTTAGTGCATATTCATGCTAATCTCTCCGCTTTAATCCAATGCTGTCCACCATACAAAAACACCATATATTATTGTATAATGACCCTTAATATCGTCGTATATATCCAATGTAGCACCTGAAGTTACAGACTTTATTTGGTGCCCAAAGCCCTCTTACAGGCATACAGTATGATGTTGGCTTTTTTAATATATACGTTTCCCTACGTTCAAGTCCCAGCTTCATTCCCAAGTGTCTTGTATGCTCTCGTAAACAAAACGAGCTTTGTCTTGGTGGGATCCACTTGACGCTTTTGTCCATCCACTTGACGATATTTTACGGTAATTATGATGTGTCGAAGATATTTTTTTACCTGCTCAGGTTACGTCAATGTAGATTAAATAAGATTTAAATTTTGTTAGGATAGATTGGGTTCTGTCCTAATAAAATTTTATCAAATAACAGGATGGTAGAAGCTATTAAAAATTTGTGGTGATAATTTATACAAATTAAGTATAACAACTGAAAGCACTAAACTAAAGGCTTTTTTAGTATTATTTATGTAATTGAAATTCTGCATTATTTTTCAATAAGTTCTAAAGTAAATTTATATTGTGCAATGAATGCCAGAATTGTATGGAAAATTGTCCAGCAGAGAATTCATATAAAATAATAATATTGTACTCATATTAACACCAAAATTAGGTAATTTTTTTTTAATTTTAAAAAAAATTACCTAATTTTGGTGTTGAACTAAATTTATTTTAAATATCAAAATAAAATGTATGAAAAAAGAAAAAAAATCTTGAAATTATGAAATTATAAAACATTCTAAAATTAATTAAACAATTTTTTATTAATTTTACTTCCAAAAAAAAAAAAATGGTTAAATTAAGCAAGGAATGATATTAACTAACTACGCCACTGCGGTCACTCTCATCATTATCATCAATGGCGTCCAACTGAAGTGAAGACCTCCAGACTTCAGGGTTTCGCGCCGTGGTCTTTCAATTTGACACTCCCAGCATTTTTGGGCGTACTGGATAATGCTGTCGCTTCTTCAAAAGCAGAGCCTCGTCTTCTACGACCATAAATGGAGCAATTGTAGATTTTTCGTGTAAGGATCTTCTTCATCCATACGGATTAACTGTCCAGTCTACCGCAGCCTATTCAGCTTAATTTTATCCACAACCGGGCGGTCACTCTAACGCTCTAGAATATCGTCGTTAAATAAACTCCAAAAGAGTCCATTATTATGTAAGAACTCAAAAATTCCTCTAAGAATCCTTCTATCGAATTCGGATAAGTGATCGCAATGGTTTTTGCTGAGCATCTAAGTATCTGAAGAGTACATGAGAACTGGCAGTAACTTCGATGTTATTGTAATAATTTTCGAGCGAAATAATTTAGACTAACTGATTTAGGCTCTATTGCCTTCCAGCGGCCTCGAGCTGGTTTCTTTTCCCATGTTATCGCCTGCGACCCTTTATCCCAAATAGTAAAATGATTTTTCTAAGCTATTATCTTCTATCTGTATGCGACTAGTACTAATTCGTCTTGTCTTTTCCGCTGACGCTGTCACCACATGCTTTATTTTGCCTTCATTTATGAGCAACTTAAGATTTTGCACCGCTTGCTCAGTCATGATTAAGACCTCTCGTATAACTCTTTCTGATCAACATATAATGCCGATGTTGTCGGCGTATACTAAAAATTGTACCCGTCATGGTTACGTCTTAATCACGGATAAATTTTTCCAGCGTCAGGTTAAATCAAAATGCACGAAAGTGCGTCTTGTTGTCGGATACTATTGTGGGAGTAAAATGGCTTTTAATATGATTCGACTACTTTTACTCTTCCTGTCACATTAGTTATAGTCCGCCTAGTCAGTCTAAGCAAATTTTCTGGGATGATAAACTCTCAAGGATGTATAAAGTATTATCTTTGTTATGCTATCATAAGCGGCTTTAAAGTCAATGGACAAATTTAAACAGTTTTCCCATCGACTGCCGTGAAGAAAAAATCTGATCTGTTGCGGATATCCCTGGAGTGAATCCTCTCTGGTATATGCCAGAAATTTTTTTGGGCGGATGGAGCTATCTTGCCTATAAAAGGGATATCTACTTTTCTAAGGATGTCTACAAATAATGTCAAGATACCACTCATCGGGTATTGATTCCATGTCCTATACTTGAACCACTAAGTGATGGTACCGTTTGGGGCCGTGTATTGCCTCCGTACTTAAACAGTTCCACTGGTGATCTAACCATCTTCGAAAAAGCCAATCTGAGTCTCTGCATCTGGGGCCTAGTACTTTTTTCTGGCGCATCAACGATAGTGCGATTTGTGTTTTTTAGACCATTTTAATTGGGGACTTTAATAATAAAATATCGAAGGTGTCCTTTTCTGAATTGGCAAGAACATTATGATTTTGCTCCATAGGGGCATGAACATTTATGAGAATATTGTTATTTTATTTACCTCGTACACCTCGAGTGAATAGGTTCTTACATATCGTTTAAAATCCGATATTAACAGGCTTCATCTTCTGGTTGATAAGAAGCCTGTTTCAAGCACGTGGTGTTTGTTGTATGACATCTGTAATATATATTAAAGTTGCTCTGTTATAAAATACCAATTCCTGTCCACTGTATTTCTTGTAATGATGTTATGTCAGCCTGGAATTCTAACAGAGTATCGGCTAATTGCTGAACAGCTCTAAATCTATATAGAAACCGTAAAATACATGAGAAAAGGCGAAATTTTTTTCGCCAGGTCGTTTGCCTAACTTTATTTGCACTTGACAGCAAAATATTCAGCGTTTACCCTTTCGGAGCCACCTTTACCAGCCAGGCTTGAGACCGTTCATGCATGGCGTAGTTCTGATCCTTTTAACTCAACTTTATTTATAGTATTTTCTTTTGTAATTTACAAATTCAATTTATTGCACGTAATATATTAACTTAAGAATGCGGAATTTTTGGCAAACTTTGAGTGTTTATTTTGAAAAATTGTTACAATATATTTTATTTAAAGTATTGTCCATCGGAAGCCACTACTTTTTCCCATCTTTCTGGCAACATATAGATTCCGCGCCAAAAAAACTGGCGGTTTTGAGGCTAAGAATGAATCGAGCCAATTTTTGATGCCCTGTTCTGAAGTGAAACGTATTCAGGTGAGGGCGTTTTGCATGGATCTAAACAAATGGTAGTCGGACGGGGCAAGGTCTCGGCTATAAAGCGGGTAATGCAAAATTTCCCAGCCACTGTTTTCTAAATAATTTTTAACCGGTCTTGCAACATGAGGCCGAGCGTTGTCATGATGGAAAATTATGGCTTCGTGTCTGGTCGCATATTCCGGGCGTTTTTCGGCCAATGCTCGCTTCAAACGGATTAATTGTGTTCGGTAGAGGTCGCCTGTGATCGTCTGGCCCGATTTCAATAGCTCATAATAGATCACACCCTTCTGATCCCACCAAATACAGAGCATTACCTTGGCGCCATGGATATTTGGCTTTGGCGTTGATTTGGCTGGTTGGCCGGGCTTCACATACGATTTTTTGCGCTTTGGGTTGTCGTAATGAATCCATTTTTCGTCGCCAGTAATGATTCGATTCAAAAACGACTTCTTTTTCTGCCGTTCAAGCAGCATTTCGGACATGCAAAATCGCCTTTCAACGTCTCTCGGCTTCAATTCATATGGGACCCAATTTCCTTGCTTTTGGATGAATCCTGCTGCTTTCAAACGTTTTGAAATGGCTGCTTGAGTGACTCCCAATGATTTTGTAATTTCTTCTTGAGTTCGACAACAGTCTTCGTCGAGTAATTTCTCCAAATCTTCATCTTGGCTGACCTGGTCGTTTTTTGTCTTCCGTGTCAAAATCACCACTTCTGAACCACACAAACCATCTCTCGCACGTTGAAATCGTTGGAACATAATCAGGATAAGCTTCGGTGAGTAATCTATATGCTTCAGCTGCACTTGAAGAAGTAAATCAACACTTCCCGCAAATGGGACTTTTTTGGTACGAAATTTGTTGTTTACACTATTTCGTTCAATGACTAATCGAGAATGAATGACAGATGTTTAACCTCCAAAATGCCATATGAGTTATTATTAACACAAACCATGTGTATATTAAAAGTTATGCCATCTGTTGTCAATCCCGTATTTTTAAGTTATACACCCAATATACGAGTATATTTTGCAAAATATTTTCGAATAAATTTCTATTTGATGCTGAACTTTGCTAACTTAGGAACCTTGCTTAATTAGGTTATGGTTGAGTTCAACAAAATGGGAGCTATTCGGAAAATAGTTTGTTCCATTTTTCTCCTTGCATGCGTATAACTCACCTTTTCTCTATTCAATTTTCAACAATTTTAAGAAAAGTTTTTTTAAATATTATAGAAACTATTTTGTACTATTTTGGCCGCAAAAGCAGTAATACGATAGAAATTTGAGATGTAAATTTTAGTACCCCTACAGGCCAATAAATCTGTTTCCAGCTCTCAAAAATCTTCGAAAAAATCCTCCTTCGCCGCTTACATCCTCTACTCGAATCTTCAAATTTAATTCCTAATCACCAATTTGGTTTCCGCGCCGAATACTCCACTACCCAGCAGTATAATCGAGTTGTCGATTTCATTGCATCCTCTTTAGATAGAAAAGAGTGCTGTCCCGGTGTGTTTCTTGATATAAGTCAAGCTTTTGATAGAGTTTGGCAGCCGGGTCTATTCCTTTCAAACCGAAAGAGGTTCCTTTCTTCCACCTATTTCCTAATCCTAAGATCATTCCTTTCCAACCGACACTTCCAAGTTAAATAAATCCAACGAACTCTCCAATATCTCTCCGATATTGGCTGGGGTTCCTCAGGGTAGCTTACTTGGACCCATCCTCTACAACATTTACACATCCCATATCCGAATCTGCCCTAATATTCTCTTTGCTACGAGGGTCGTTCAATAAGTCCTTAGAAAAAGATTTAAAAAAACGGTATTAAAAAAAAAAAATTATTTTTTAAACATAATCTCCTTTTAGCTCTATACACTTTCCCAACCGTTTTTCCAAAATTTTTATTCCGTCCCAAAAATAGGATTTCGGAAGTTCTGCAAAATACTCATCCGTTTGAGCAATGACGTCCTCGTTGGAAGTTAACCGTCGTCCGCCAAGCCATTTCTTCAGATTGGGGAAAAGAAAATACTCACTCGGGGTCAAATCTGGTGAATAAGCGGGATGCTGCAACAATTCCACTCTCAATTCCACAATTTTGGGCATGGAAACAGCGCAGGTGTGCACACGCGCATTGTACTGATGCAAGAGGATTTTTTTCTTCTTCAGATGGGGGGGTTTCTCTTTGATTTCCTCGCTCAACCGTTGCAATAACGACGCGTAATATGCTCCTGTTATTGTTTTTCCTTTTTCCAAGTAGTTGATAAAAATGATCCTTGCGAATCCCAAAAGACCGTGGCCATCACCTTGCCGGCCGATGGCACAGTTTTTGCCTTCTTCGGAGCCCGTTCACCCTTGAAAATCCACTGTGATGACTGTCTCTTCGTTTCTGGAGTGTAGTAGTATATCAAGGTTTCGTCCACAGTGACATATCGACGAAGGAATTCGGCAGGATTGCGATGAAAGAGTGCCAACATAGCATCAAAGTCCACTGCACGATTGCGCTTATTCTCCTCTGAGAGCAAACGCGGCACCCATCTTGCCGAAATTTTGTTCACAGACAATTTTTCATGCAAAATTGAAGCGACTGTACCTTGTTATATGCCCGTGGCCTCAACTAATTCGCGCACTTTAATTCGCCGATCGTTCAAAATCAGATCGTGGATTTTGTCGATGATTTCAGTAGTAGACACCTCAACTGGGCGTCCTGAACGATGTTCATCTTTTGTGGATGAACGGCCACGTTTAAATTCATTCACCCAATTGTAAACCGTTGCAAACACAGGTGCAGATGTGCCATGAACTGCATCCAACTCGGCTTTGATTTCTTCGGGCTTAAGCCTTTCAAATGGAGATGTTTGATGACAGCCCTAAACTTGCTTTTTTCCATTGTTATGTACAAATAAATGTCGTTAACTTTAATCGACGATAGAAATTGACCTACGCTATGGATCGAGCTGAAATTTCTTTCACAGCTTTCCGGTCGATAATGCTTCTTACAAAAAAAAAATTTATGAACAGCTTTCCTGTCGATAATGCTACTTACAAAAAAAAATCTTTACCGACACTACGAGTGCAATTTCGCGGATTTTCCCAACATGCTTCCTAAACTCTCCAAATTAAATCCAAACCCTCCAGAACTGCGTTGCTAGGTGGAGAATAAAAGTCAATGAACGTATATCTATCCAGGTAACTTTCACTCTCCGTTGTGAGACATGCCCACCCATATACCTTAATGGCAGTACCATACCACAACACACCGTAGCTCGGTACCTAGGACTGAACTTGGACAAACGCTTGACATGAAACCCACATACAAGACTTAAAAGACAAGAACTTAAAAGACGATACCTAAAACTACTTCGACTTCTAGACAAACGTTCCAAACTTACTATAGACAGCAAAGTACTGTTATACAATACCTTACTGAAAGCCATATGGACATACCGACTAGAACTCTGGGGATCTACTAAGCCTTTTAATTTCCGTCCAATCCCATCCCTTCAATCAAAAATACTCCGTACAATTGTCGATGCCCCCTTTTATGTTCGCAATACTGTTATTCATCGTGATCTTAAAGTCCCATTTGTTTTTGATGCGGAAGTATCTCGCTATAAAAAGTTCTGTTCCCGTGTCCTCAATCCTAATAATCCTCTTATTCAAGAACTATCCTCCATTTCTTTCCTTAGAAATAAGCGTCGAAGACTTAAGCGTCACTGGTCGCGTGATTAACTAAAATACTGAGGCCTAACAGAAACACACGCTAGCAGGAGGAACTTCATTGGATGTTTACTCCCCACAACCTTTCAAGTTAATTAATGCCATTGCTCAAATTTGCTTATTACTATTTTGTAATTGTAAATATCTAAAAAAAAAATTTTTTTGGTACAGTATTACTATTATTCGAATACGGATAAGGATAAAACTTGTCATCAAATGACCGTTGGTGTTGTGGCGCTGAGTATAAGAATTTTCAGTGGTGCCCACTATAAAAAAATATTTCCTAAAATTGTAACAACAAATTGGTTTTACTTTAAACATACTGAATTATAAAATCTGACAAGTTTAGATTTTTTTCAAATTTATAATAATTTCTATTCATATAATCTGGCAAAGAATTTATTTGTTGATCATAAAAGTCAACGTAGCATGTTCTATTTTTATCGAAGAAATATTTTTTATTAATATACGTGTGTTCTTACATTCTACGAGTATAAGAATTTATAAAAATACTATTTTTTTAAAAATTGGCAAATATTTTGAATAAAAAAAACCAAACTTCTTATAAGTACACGGTTGAATATTTCCTGATACGAGAAAAGAGTCAAAAGGAGATAAAAATCTTTTCAAAAAAAAATCATCCTTTTGCAACTGTGAAAAGTCTTTAAGAGCAAAAGGATTACATTTTATTAGACCACTTACATCAAGGAATGATTATAAAATGGAGATAGTTCAAGTACATCATTTTTCTTAGTCAAGTTGTCTGATTACCTTCCTCCTTTTGCGTAGGCAGCTTTGCATTTCTTTTTATCCTTTGTAAAATCGAAGCTTCTTTTTGGACTTTTAATTTACGATGTGAAAAATTTCAATTTTCTTTTTGTTAGTGTTCACGAGTTTGTTGATCGCCTTGAAAGTCAAAGAACACGAAATTTTATCCGTCTTAGGCAAAAATGTCACAGGTCAAGTACGCTAATAATAGACAGTCTCCTTCTACGCAAAGTAGGTTAATAAGTTTGACTAATTTATCCTCTGTTAATGAAATGTGTTTGCGACTATTAAACTAATAGACGATGATGTTCGAAACGAAATTGTAGAAATGGGAAAGCTGAAAAATTTAATAATTATAGAAAAAAGGACAAAAGATTATACCAAGTAGGATAAATTCGACTGTTTTCAAATTCGCTCTTTCTAAGTACATCTATAAACTGGGACAAGGTTATGGCCAATTAATAATGTAGGAGACCTTCACTTAGAAAATTGAAATTTGTTGTTAAAATTCTTTAAGTTTTTTTGTCAATTATTAATTTTATATCATTAGTAATTTGTTCTTTTGGTTAAACATCTTAAACGGATAAATTTAGTTAAGAAATCTTATTGGTTTGATATTTTTGTTAGCAGACAATTAATTAAAATGCGACTATAAGTTAAGTCATGTCGATTATATAAGATCTTTTTTTTTTTTTTTTAAATGTTATCTACAACTACTTATGCTAGTAACAAGCAGATTTTTTAAGGGAATATACAAGGACATGAAGACATGTGGAGGAAAACACCCATCGATGTTACCTAATTTTATTTTATAATTTTAGAGAATCTCTCGGCCATCGCCGTTTTAAACGTCGATGGGTGTATACTGGAAGGGTGGGAGTGAAAAGTTCCCTTCCTAAAGGATTAGGGTGGAAGGATAGATGCGAATGGAATTTTTTATATCGGGAAATGCATAGTTCACGAACAAATGGAACATTTAGGTCACGGTGGATAACAGGGTTTCGGACATAAAAGGGGGCATTGACAATTTTACGAAGGATTCGGGATTGTAGGGATTGGATTGGAAGGAAGTTGGAATGCTTAGTCGAACCCCAAAGTTCTAGCCCATAAGTCCATATTGGTTTCAGAACCGTATTGTATAGTACTAGTTTACTTGTTGTTGTAAGTTTTGATTTACTGTCTAGGAGACGTAATAATTGTTTGTATCGTCCGTTAAGTTCACGTCTTTTAGTTTTCGTATGAAGGTTCCAGGTTAACCGTTTGTCGAAAATAAGTCCAAGGTAACATACGGTATTTTTTTTGTGGAATAATACTGCCGTTTAGGGTTATGTTGGGAATTTGTTCTCGGCAGAGTGTGAAAGTTACATGAGCAGATTTTTGCTCATTTACCTTCACTCTCCACCTTTTGAACTAAGTTTCTAAGGAGTGGATATGGTTCTGTAGGATACTAATTGGATAAATGTCAGAGTACTCCATATTTTCAGCTATCTGAAAATATCGGTCTGAGAGATAAGATTTAAGGATGTGGAAATAACCCGAGGGTAGGACTCGCTGAAACTTCCAAAGCAATCCAGGGTGCCATACACGGTCGAAAGCATGCGAAATGTCAAGAAACACGCCTGGGCAGTATTTCTTTCGCTCTAGCGAACACGCTATGTAGTCGACTACGCGATGACACTGCTGGATAGTGGAATGCTCAGGTCGAAATCCAAACTGATGCTGAGGAATGATACCCTCGGTTTCAAAAATGGGATAAAGGCGTTTTAGGATTAATTTTTCTAGGAATTTTGATAACATGGGAAGGAGGCTTATAGGTCTATATGAGGTAGTACGATGTTTGGGCTTATTGGGTTTTGGGATCATCTTAATTATGGAAAACTTCCACAGGGAAGGAAAAAATGATGTGCGGAGGATACTATTATAAATATAGGTTATAAGGACGAGGGTTTTCTTGGAAATTTGTTTCAGGATTTCTGAAGTTATTAGGTCATATCCTGGGGCTTTTTTATTGGAAAGGTGTTCTATTGTGAATTTAACTTCGGAAGGAGTGAAAAACTTAGGAGGTGGACTTATGGGCAACTGAGTTGATATTTGTCGGAATATTTGTTCGTCATCCAGAATGTCTTAGACATCTTCGTGAGATTTAAAAATGTTCTCTAAGTGTTTTCTGAAGATGTCGGCTTTCTGTTCATCCGTTTTTGCCCAGGTTCTGTCGGTATTCCGGAGCGGGTGTGTAGATGTTTTGTATTTGAGAATTCGTCGGGTAGCTGTCCAGAGTGACTTATTAGTTGTTAGTGATTCTGTGTATTCAGTAAATCGTTCGTTATTATAATTAATTATTTATAAGAACATTAAGCAAAACATTTACCTGAATATTTTGTAATGTGGTTGAGTTATTTTTTAGCACATGCCTTAGAGATAATCGATACTTATTACTCGAAACGATTAATTTGCTGTTTTTCCTTTCCCTTCTGTATTTTTTTTAGTTCTCTTCAGTTATTTATTATTTTAAATCACTTTTTGCACAATGAATCGAATAAAATCACATAAAAAAAGCGGTGTAAAAGAAAATATGTTTTCTAAACTAAAATGGAGATGAAAAATTTTTCGTGAAAATCTTTGATTAATAAATCTTTTATTCTGGTCCAATTTGCGGTGTAGATGATAAAATTAATTTATAGTACAATAACTGAAGTGTGGATACGTGTGATTTTGATTGTACTATATTTAAGAATCGTTGGAATACCGGGTCAATAACGGTGGCACTTTGAGTCGTCGGCACATTTCGGTCTATGTTCATTTCTAGTTGAAGGTTGTTCTTTAGAAAAGTTATCAGCGGTTCAACTTCTGGAGTATTTAAGTTGACATTAAAACTACCACTTAGAATAATCAAGCATAGATGATAATCCTTTTGCAAAAGAGCTGAACCACCTTCGGTATATGGTAAAAGCACAAAATGAAGAAAATTCATGATTCTTTGAATTGGCATATTTGGAGAAATATACACAACTACTGGAGTAATAACGTGTGAGTTTTTCTGCTTGCTATAGATGGCAGCAATCGAATGCGGTAGTGAAATATGTTCATCATCATCTAGCAATGTCTCTGTCAACATAAGTAGCGTAAAATTTTGCGAAATTAAGTCGTCAAATTGAAGCTACGGACAGAAAATTTATCCTGAATGCAGTCTAGGCATTTGAATTCTTCTCGTACCATAGCTGTATAAACCGTGTTATTATATCCACGGTTAAAGATATGGTCCTATATATGTGATACCATGAAAAGTCCTTCGAAGCTTACAACTAGTTGGAGAGCGACGTTAACCAGTTGTTGTGCATGTACCAGGTGTATAAGCTTAAATCCGCTGTTTTTTAATTAAAAAAAAACACATGTTTTCATAGAAAGCAAAAACAAAATTATTTAAAGTACTTGCCCTTGCTAGATACACATTTTTCCCATCTCTCGGGCAATTTGTGGATACCACACCAAAAAAATTCCTTCTCTTTCGAGGGAAACCACTCATCAAGCCATTTTCGGACGTCTTCGTAAGAATCGAAGTGCTACTCAGGGAGAGCGTGGCCCATCAACGAAAACAGGTGGTAGTCGGAAGGGACCAAGTCTGGTGAATAAGCGAGGTGAGGTAGCAGCTCTCTGTTGAGTGTCTCCAAGTAGTTTCGGACCATTTTTAACGTGTGCGATAGTTCTTTGTCGTGGAGGAAAATCAGCTTTTAATGTCTTTTTTGATAATCCGTCCTTTTTTCACGCAGAGCTCGGTGCAATTTGATCAGTTGATGGTGGTAGCGGTGGGCATTGACAGTTTCACCAGGTTTTAACATCTCATAGTAGACGATACCCTGCTGATCCCACCAAACGCACAGTTTGGTGGGATCAGTCCGAAGCAATTTGGTCTTAGGAAAGATGTTGATGGTTGGCCGGGATCAACCCACGATTTCTTGCGTTGAGGATTCTCGAAATATATCCACTTTTCAGCGCCTGTTACAATCCGATGCAGGAACGACTTTCTTTTTTGTCTGACGGGCAAGATTTCGTATGTGTTTTTGCGTCGCTCCATCTGCCTATCGTTCAATTCATGCAGCACCCATTTTCCGATCTTTTCAATCTTCCCCGTGGCACGCAGGCGTATGGAAATGGATGGTTGAGTAATACCCAATTGCTCCGCGAGCATTTTTTGCGATTGGGTATCATCTTCGTCCAAAAAAACCTGCAATTGATGGTCCTCAACCTTCCTAGGCCGATTTTCACGCTTCTTGTCCAACAAGTCAAAATTGCCGTCTTTGAACCGACGAAACCAATCTCGACACGTCGTTTCCGATAAAGCACTGTCACCATAGGCCTCCATAAGCAGTCGATGTGATTCGGCAACCAATTTCTTCAAATTGAAGCAGAAAAGCAGAGCTTCCCGCATATGCTCTTTTTCTGGCACAAAACCAAACATGATTACCAAAGGAAAAATGTATGCCGTTGTACGAAATTGCTAACAATGTGTACTGATTAATGTTGACAGATGTCAACACTCATAAAAAAAGTATGGTAGCTTAATAAGCTAACTTACGCCATCTATGACCAAACAGCGGATTTAAGTTTATACACCTGGTATTTTTTCATAAGAGTAAATAATATGACCCAACGACCCGCTAGCACAGTCGTTAGCAAACTTGACTACCATCTATAAGAGGTCATGGGTTCGAATTCCACTGAGGTATTGAGCTCTACGTTATTTTTCCAAAAATTAAGTTTTTCTTTCCATTTTTACTTCAATTTTCTTATCCCGATATCCTTTGTCGCGAAATGGCCTTTAGTGTCGTGGCGCTTAGAAAATAACAACAACAAAAAACAATATAATCAAGTGTTCCACCCTGTGACTTGTGGAGGGTCATGGCACACACAAGCAGGAGAAAGAGGATAATAGTTTCTTTTTGCAGTGATGGTTCCACATAGATAGAGAGGTTCCCGTAGCTGGGTATATTTTTATTTTCCATATAATTTGGTGGCAGTTTTCTTGTTTTTTAACCAATTCTTGGACTACCAGCAACTTTTAACCAAAGTCGTTTTAAATTTCCAACGTTTGCATTGTCTTCTGGAGGGACACTTCCGTATTTCTCAATCAGTTTTAAATGACCGTAAGTTCCGTTCGATAATCCATCGGCTACATCAACATTTGTTATAATTTTGAATGGCTTGTCAGTTACAAGTGTAACCAAAGCTCATCTACCTGACGCGATTAAACTCTGTTCTTCGGGCTCTAATCTTTCACCGTTGCTAATTATGGTGACTTCGCGAGAGAAAATAACTTTTGATTACCTCATGACTTTGACTCTTTTCATAAGATTTAAGGTCCCGCTAAAGCATTGGGCCAGCAATACTCGCCTAAATTGAGCTGCACCGTATATTCGAGTTTCGATTTTTTTATGGCGTTATGTTGGTACTCATGTCTCTCACTTATACCGACAAATTCGACTATTTTGAATGTTTAGGTAATTTTTGACAGCTGCTTTGCTTGCACGTGTTTTCGCTCGGCTTCGATTTTTGCCCATTCCAAAAAATGGATCAATGAATCTGTTTCGGAAACAAGAAAAATTCACTGGGAATACGGTGGCTGTGGCATTATTAGTGTATTGTTTTTGGCCAAAAATTCGCGCACAAGCAACGATGCGTGATCAGGGGCATTATCATGGTGCAAAAGCCAATTTTTGTTGTTCCCCAAATCCGGGCGTTTCTGACGGATTGATTCGTGCAACTTGCGCATAACTTGCAGGTAATATTTCTTATTAACCGTTCTACCCTGTGGCGAGAACTCATGATACACCACGCCCCTGCAATCGAAGAAAACTGTAAGCAAAACCTTCACATTCGACCAAACTTGGCGCGCTTTTTTCGGTCTTGGTTTGTGCGGCAGTTTCCATTGGGATGATTGAGCTTTGGTTTCCACATCATAACCATAAACCCATGATTCGTCACCAGTTATGACCCTCCGGAGCAAATTTGGGTCGTCGCGGACAGAGTCCAACTGCTCCTTAGCAATGTTAATACGATGCTGTTTTTAGTCGAAAATGGACAAAAATCGAAGACGAACCAAAACACGTGCAAGCAAATCAGCTGTCAAAAATTAACTGAACATTCAAAATGGCCGAACTTGTCGGCATAAGTGAGAAACATGAGAAAATCGAATAAAACGTAGCCCGCAGAAATTCAAAATTCGCGATACTTTTTGAACAGACCTCGTATTGTATAAATTCTATCTGACACAAAATTACTTCGCGAGCAGAATTCCTCCCACTAAAGTCTCTTTTAGACCGCTTCCTCTTTTAGACTCTACAATGAAGTCATCAAATGGACTCATGATTGTCTAAGGGACCTTACAATATAAACACCATCAACAGAAAATAGTCGAAGTTATGGATCTAATAATGAGTACTAAAAGAGATTCCAATTCAATAAGGCACATCAAAAAATATGTACTACATCCCTTTTTGTGAACAAAACCCCTTTAAATTTTAATAGGCATAAGATCTAAACAATCAAAAGGCGTGAAACTACCACTTTAACATAATAAATTGTTCTCCGATAAGAAAAATTATTCAATAAAGCAAAATGATCGGGTTTTCTTGTAAACGTTAAAATTTTTGAATACCCAAAAGCAGGATGCACCACCAACTATAATGGTTTCGGCCAACTTTCGTGATTTTTCTAGCGACTATGCCGTTAAAATAAATGAGAAGGTGCATCGCAAAATTGTTTTAAAAGAAGCTTTGAAGCCCTGATCATGTGAACAATCTGATGGCAGACTGTATAGATTGGAACGAGACTCAGCACCTTTTCATAAAGCACTTGTAAACTAAGAAAAAACAACTTTCCAAACTTGATCTTTCCGAAACAATGTCTACCGAACCCGTTGGATTTCTCTTTATGGAATATTTTGAAGGTGCAAGGTCAGCATTAAAAAATTTTAAAGTATGTATGTGAATGCTCTTAATTCAATTCTCAAGAATGAAATTGCATTGCAGAGGTTCCCATTCTTGTAGTGTGCAATGAATTTTATAATCGATTAAAGCCCAAAAAACATTTATCCCAAAGGTGATCATATCGAGAGAAAAAATTAATGTAAATGTGAGTTTTTGTTTATTTTAAAATAAAATATGTTCGGTAGTAAGGAAAAAAAAAATATAGGGTTTTGAATTAGTGACACTTCATGTCAGCCACCCTGTAATTTTTCGGATTTCGGAAAGTATTCAAAACTCTTTGTCTATATAAGTTGTAGTAAAAAGAAATCCATTATTTTTGCATTAAATTGAAGGTTTTATTTAGCATAGATAAAATGATACGATTTAGGTCAAATATGCACCGTTTTGTTCGATAACTTGTTGTCATTTTGGAGGTAATTTCATAATGCCTCTCTCATAGAAACCCTCGTCCCTATTGGCAAAAAACTGGGACAGTCGATTTTCACAATCTTCTCTTGAGGCGAATTTTTCACCTGCAAAATCAATCGTCATAGACAGGAAGAGGTAGTAATCACTTGGTGCCAGGTCCGGACTATAAGGTGGATGCATAAGAACATCCCAACCAAGGTCTCGGAACTTCTGGCGAGTCACTATCGATGTATGCGGCCTGGCGTTGTCCTGATGAAACACAATTCCTCTCCTATTGGCCACTTCTGGGTGATTGCTTCTTTCACACGGTCCAATTGTTGACAGTATAGGTCCGAATTAAGAGTTCGGCCATAGGGGAGCAGCTCATAGTAGATGATTCCCTGCCAGTCCCACCAAACACACAGCAAAACCTTCCTGGCTGTCAATCCTGGCTTGACCACCGTTTGCGCCGGGTAACCGCGATTTGACCACAACCGTTGTCGCTTGACGTTGTCGTAAGTGATCCACTTTTCATCACCAGTAACCATCCACTTCAGAAGTGGATCGATATTGTTGCGATTCGCAGATGGAAATTCGGTCCATGATGTTTTTTTGCGATAACTCGTGTGGCACCCATACACCGAGCTTCTTTTTGTATCCAGCCTTATTTAAGTGGTTCCAAATGGTTTTTTGTGCAATGTTTAGCTCCTGGGCAATCGAAACAGTGCTTACGTGACGGTCGGACTCGACGATTTCCATTATTTAATCGACATTTTCGACAATTGGCCTTCCAGAGCGTGGTGCATCTTTGACATCAAAATTACCAGAACGGAATCGACGAAACCAAAATTGCGCTTAATTGGCTGTTACAGTATCAGGACCATAAACACTATTCGTATTTACAGCTGCCTGGCTTGCGTTTTCGCCTTTATCGAAGAAAAACTGTAAAAAATGGCGTATGTTCTCTTTGTTGGTGTCCATCTTTGACGCGTGCTAAAAAAAATACTGAGTCAAGTAATCACAAAACTGTTTGAGAAGCTTTTTTAGTACGAAAAAAAGCTAACGCCATCTAGTGCAACCCGATCGCACTTTTAAAACGGGAGATACAGACTCCTAAAGCCATCTATTGGCAAAATAATGGATTACTATCTAAATGGTTGTCTTACGTTAGACATACTTAAAAATGGCCTAAAATGATTCCGCTATAAGGTTCATAGAAGGTCCAAATATTTCTGATTCCAATTCTATTCCATGGAATTCAATATGGACTTCCCATTTTATTAATAAAAACAGAATTAGTCCTCAATATCGTATGCATGTTATGTTGATCCTTTTATAATGAAGGTTTTTACGGATATAATTTGAAATTCAATAATAAATCGATTTATTTAAGTATTTTTACATTGATTGAAGTATGAATAAATGTGATTATTTGTAAATTGACATACAGACTATGGTTAAGTGAATGATAGAAAAAGATGATATATATAAAAATATTGAAGAGGAAAAAGTATGGAGTATGACAACTAAACTTAATTCCATTAACAACATTGAGGACGGTTTTAAGTATGTCGGGTTTTTACCTTCAATATAAAAACAAAATGAATTTCGAATTCAACGCCGTCAAAGAGTCGCTTTTGCTTAAAATCGTCTTTGAAGCAACGTATTACCCAGAATAGAATACAGTGGCTTGCCGGATTGCTGGATTGTTGGCTTATTTAAATGATTTTGAGGTTGTATCACGCGATTCCAACTACTGATGGCACAATTCAACCATTGACCTGGATTGTATTTTCTTCGTTGGATTCAATTTAACTTCGAACGGCGAATGGAAATTCTTCTAAGGCTTCTCTAGTCAATACGCTAATAGGATTTCGCACTTATTCAATTACCAACACCTTAATTGAACAATAATTTCAAACTTCTGAATTCAGTCGATGATTACCTTTCGTAGGAGTCTATTGTCATCGTACTTTATATGTTGTTACCGTCGTTGTTATCGGTTCTGCCATAGTTAGTCTATTCAGAAGAATTTCTATTCATATTCGTGCTCATGAAAATCAAGTGTTTTTATTATAAAGATTAATTAAATTATTGTACGAAAAAAAAAAAAAGATTCCCGAATAAAATAACAAGAAGACAATTTGTTCATAAAAGTTGAAATTGTTTCTGTTAAAAATTTCATGTAATTAACAGGAAAAAATTATATTTCTTTTTGTGATTGTGTTTTAAATAAAAAGTTAAAAAAAAATTACTATTTGCGGAATATTACTTGAATAACGGAAAAGGATTAAAAATGGGTAGTCCAATGCCATATGATGCACTTCCCGACCCGATAGATAAATTCCAATTGGGCGAGATAATTGGACAAGGATTTTCTGCAAAAGTAGGCTGACAACCACCTTTTAAGCTAGACCTTTACTAATTGTTTATGATGACCACATGAAAATGAAATAATTTGCAATATTTTTGGTAGGTGTTTAAAGCGCAGGATTTACAAAATAACAAGACGGTCGCAATTAAAGTGCAGCCATACGATGAGGATCATATCAAAGCTATCGAAGAGGAGTATCGTATTCTTAGAGATCACTCAAGTTATCCAAATTTACCAGACTTTTATGGAGCATACCGACGAAAACGAAAGAATGATCCTGATGAGGTTTGGTTTGTGCTTCAGGTGAGTTCAGTTCTAAACAGCTGATTTTCTATGAACAATGAATGTTTCCTACAAATTACGATACATTTCGTAGTATTGTGAAGGTGATACCGCTGTTAGTCTTGTCAATAAATTGAAGAAGGCAAATCGCACAATGAAGGAGGAGCACATCGCTTTCATTCTTCGTGAAACTGCCAAAGCGTGTCTCGAATTACATCGGAACCACTTTATTCACCGTGATATCCGTGGTAGCAACATTCTATTAACCAAAGAGGGTGAAATAAAACTTTGCGATTTCGGTTTAACACGTGAGGTCGAATCAACTTTTGGTAAATGTGGTACATGCATTGGTTCAGCCTGTTGGATGGCACCAGAAGTTGTTACCGCACAGAATATAAGTATGACTAACATAATAAAAATCTGTTCTAGTCTAGCCTATTATCAGACAACAACGATATTTACATTTTTGCATATATTTAACTTTAATTGCATCTGACAGGAAATCCTGAAATTTATGGTAGTCGTGCTGATGTATGGTCATTGGGTATAACAGCTATCGAATTGGGTGATGGTCAACCACCATTTTTCGATATGCATCCAACAAGAGCAATGTTTCAAATTGTTCGAAATCCACCGCCAACCCTGTTTAAACCATCGAATTGGACACAAGAATATAACGATTTTATTACAGAATGTTTAGAAAAGAATCACGAAAATCGTCCACTGATGCTTGAAATAATCGAACATCCTTTCTTGTCAGAACTACCGGAAAACGAATTTGCTGTAAGAATAATTATTCAAAAATTCATAAAAATTTGATAAACAATTTTTTTTTTTTTAAAATAATTTATTAAGTAAAAGAAAAAAATTAAATAACTTTCCCAAATAAAATAATTACTGCATGTATAGTTACAACAAGAAATTCGGCATTTGATTGAGGTTGCCAGCGGGCAGACATACGAAAAACCGATCGAAGTATCTGTTGACCGAGAGTGCATGAAAACGTATGACTGCAAGCCAGAGAAAATGTACATTGAAGATCTGGCCGCACTGGAACATGCCACAGATGCCCTTGTCCTTGACAATTTGGAAAATAGACTACGACAAGGCCATTCATACAGTTTTATTGGTGATATTTTGCTTGCGTTGAATTCGAACGATTTGCCAAAAGAATTCCCGTCTGAGGTAAGTGCTCAAAAACATCGGATTATCATTCAATTGGTCATCCCTCTTCTCCCATCTACTGAGAAAACTTTCAAGTTATAGATACGAGGGTCGTTCAATAAGTCCTAAGAAAATCCGAGAAATTGCGCTCGTAGTGTCGGTAAAGATTTTTTTAAGCCCGAAAGAAATCAAAGCCGAGTTGGATGCAGCTCATGGCACATCTGCACCTGTGTTTGCGACGGTTTACAATTGGCTGAATGAATTTAAACATGGCCGTTCATCCACAAAAGGTAAACATCGTTCAGGACGCCCAGTTGAGGTGTCTACTCCTGAAATCATCGACAAAATCCACGATCTGATTTTGAACGATCGGCGAATTAAAGTGCGCGAATTAGTTGAGGCCACGGGCATATCACAAGGTAGAGTCGCTTCAATTTTGCATGAAAAATTGTCTTTGAAAAAAATTTCGGCAAGATGGGTGCCGCGTTTGCTCTCAGAGGAGAATAAGCGCAATCTTGTAGTGGACTCTGAGGCTATGTTGGCACTCTTTCATCGCAATCTTGTGGACGAAACGTGGATACACTACTACACTCCAGAAACGAAGAGACAGTCATCACAGTGGATTTTCAAGGGTGAACGGGCTCCGAAGAAGGCAAAAACTGTGCCATCGGCCGGCAAGGTGATGGCCACGGTCTTTTGGGATTCGCAGGGCATCATTTTTATCGACTACTTGGAAAAAGGAAAAACAATAACAGGAGCGTATTACGCGTCGTTATTGCAACGGTTGAGCGAGGAAATCAAAGAGAAACGCCCCCATCTGAAGAAGAAAAAAATCCTCTTGCATCAGGACAATGCGCGTGTGCACACCTGCGCTGTTTCCATGGCCAAAATTGTGGAATTGAGAATGGAATTGTTGCAGCATCCCGCTTATTCACCAGATTTGGCCCCGAGTGACTATTTTCTTTTCCCCAATCTGAAGAAATAGCTTGGCGGACGACGGTTCACTTCCAACGAGGACGTCATTGCTCAAACGGAAGAGTATTTTGCAGAACTTCCGAAATCCTATTTTTTGGACGGAAAAAAATTTTGGAAAAACGGTTGGGAAAGTGTATAGAGCTAAAAAGAGATTATGTTTAAAAAATAATTTTTTTTTTTAAAAAACCGTTTTTTCCATCTTTTTCTAAGGACTTATTGAACGACAATCGTTTAAAGAAATGTGGTAGTTGCACTCTTAATTCGCCAAATTTGGTCCATACCTATTTCAGATTCACGAAAAGTACAAGTTTAAGTCGCGCTCTGAAAATGCTCCGCACATTTTCTCTGTAGCCGATTTAGCTTATCAGGATATGATGCATCATAAGGAACCGCAGCACATAATATTCGCTGGTGAAACGTATTCTGGAAAGACGACCAACGTGAACCTTTTAGCAAAACATCTATTCTTTTTGGGAGGCGGAAATAAAGGCGCTACTGATAGGGTTGAGAAGTCGATGAAAGCTATTTCAATTATGGCTAATGCGGGTACACCGCTAAACAATAATTCAACGCGCTGCATTATCGAACACAAGCTCACTTTCGGAAGCACTGGAAAGCTTAGCGGTGCCATCTTTAGTATTCATATGCTCGAAAAGACGCGTGTCTCGACTACGGATATGTAAGTTCGAAATTTAGCATTTTTTGGTTTGTCACTTAGCTAAGTACAAGGGGAATTTTCACCACACTCTTTAAAATCAGAGGCACAAACCTTTTGCGGTATATTGTCTTAGGTTTGATTTTTTGCATTTTTCGTTTTCATTTTGGTTTTAGTTTTCTTTTGAACAAAAAATCTTTTTCAACAAATTTTAATACTTTTTCTTTAATGCTTATAAGTTATTCAAGTGCAATTTTAAGTTATTATTTGATCATTTAATACGACTAAAAGTGTCCATCTCAACATTTAATAGCAAATTTATCTAAACACAATTTTTATTTTGGAAAAAAGGGAATTTTTAAAAAATTCTCTCATTATTATTAAAGGAAATATTTAGTTGTTTTTTTTTTTTTTTTTTAAATGGATTCTTTTAATTGTCCAAAAATATAGGAATCAGCATAATTTCCATCTCTTCTACTTTTTCTACGATTTTATGAATGCTAACGATCTGCTGAACGATTATCATTTGGATTCTGGTCGTAATTATCGATATTTACGTATTCCAACGGAAGAGCAACAATCGAAATTGAAATATTATCGGGACGATGCCATAAATAATCCTGACCGTTTCAAAGAATTCGAAGCGATCCTGCTCGATATGAATTTATCGCAACCGAATTTAGAATCAATACGTCGAATTTTGGCAGCTATTTTGAATCTTGGCAATGTACGGTTCAAGCAAGACTCAACGCGATTCGCCGAAATCGAAGACACCGAAGTAGTGAATCGTGTTGCAGAAATGTTAAAAGTCGATTGGAAGAAATTCCAATGGTCGTTGGTGAATTATTGCAAAGTTAAGGGTGGAATTGCCGAACGTAAACAATATACAACGGAGGAAGCAAGGGATGCTCGTGATGCTCTCGCGGCAGCAATCTATCAGCGTCTTGTCGATTGGACTATCAATAAAATCAATCAAAATTTATCATTTCCCCGTTCAGTTTTGTATGTTTTATGTTGTTTTAGATTTTCATTAATTTCTGATTGAATTTAATTTTTTATAGTGGTGACTGTAATTCAATCATTATTCATGATATGTTTGGATTTGAATGTTTCCATCGTAATAATCTCGAACAGCTAATGGTGAATACGATTAACGAACAGCTACAGTATCACTACAATCAGAAAATCTTTGCTAGTGAAATGTTCGAATTGGTAAGAATTTGTTTAGTTATCTTTTCATTTGTTAAATAACTTTCTTTCTTTTTATTTAGGAAATGGATGGGGTTCCTCTAGTTTCATTGGATTATTTCGACAATAAACAGACTCTCGATCATTTGCTAACAAAACCCGAAGGACTTTTTGTTCTCATCGATGATATAACACGAAATCAGCAAGATCATGAGCATATTATTGGTAATCCCTTCTTCTTCTTTTTAATATTGCCAACAAAAAAAAAATATTCTAAAAATTATTTGCAATTAATATGAAATTTAGAAAAAGTCATCACCAAACGGAGCCAATTCATTAAGAAACAGAGCGCCACCGAGATCAGTATTGCCCATTACACCGGAAAAATCGTTTATGATATCCGATGCTTTATTGATACGAATAAGGACTTCTTGCCAGCCGAAATGGTCGAGGCGATGAGAACCTCACTGGACGAAAACGTTCAATTGATGTTCACAAATCAGCTGTCGAAATGCGGTAATTTGACAATGGCTTTGGAGGGCAGTGTGCCCAAAGCGGAAAATAAAAAGCATCCTGTAAGGATTAATATTCAATTCTAAAATTCATCGAATTCATATTTTATGGCAATTTCAGGAAATGAATACTTTATCACAGGGTCAATACTCTCAATTGAATCAAATGCGAACTTTGTCGACAGTTTTTCGTGCAGTGTGCCTCCAATTGTTGAGGACTCTTACATCTGGAAGTGAATCAAGCGGAAGTCACTTTGTCCGATGCGTACGAGCTGATCTTCTCTACCAGCCACGAAATTTTCACGCTGACATGGTTCAACAGCAGATTAGGGCACTTGCTGTCCTCGATACGATAATAGCTCGACAACAGGGCTACTCTAATCGAATCACATTTCAGGAGTTCCTTACTAGGTAAGTAATAAATCCTAATTGAGAGTTCGGCTTTACACATTTTAAACGGTTTGTTTTTTCTTTTATGTCTCATTCTAATTTGCCTATCGCAGATATCAATTTTTGGCTTTCGATTTTGATGAAAATGTTGATGTTACAAAAGATAATTGTCGTTTGCTTTTATTACGTTTAAAAATGGAAGGTTGGGCAATTGGGAAAACAAAAGTCTTCCTTCGCTATTATAACGATGAGTTCTTGTCTAGGTAAGATTAATTCTAGAAAACTTAACAATATTTTTGAAATGTTTAAGAAGACAAATAATGAAAATAATTGGTTTTTTTTTGTTTTTGTGGAAAATTGTTTTGAATATTATTTTAATTGGAAAAAAAACTTAAATAAATGACAATTTTCTTAGGTTATATGAAACTCAAGTGAAGAAAATCATAAAAGTCCAGTCGATGATGAGATCGTATATAGCAAGACGTCGTGTAAAGGGAAAGTCACCAAATGAAATCAAGTCTACACTGGGTGAGCTATTTTCCATTTTGAAATTGATTTTCATTTAAATTTCAATGTATTTTCCCAATCAAATATTTCTTATGCAGAATTTTTCAATAAGTGTGATATGTTTTTTTCTTCTTCCTAGAATAAAACAAAAACGGAATGTGACGAAGCAAAATTCTTATTTTCTATTAAAGTAAAGAGTTTTTGAATAAGAACTTGACAACTTTTTTTTTAAATATCTCGTAAACTATTTAAGATATATCAAAACTTTTATTATTGTCTTAAAATACAATCAATGCAATTATAAATAAAATTCTTCTTTGGTCATATGTCTACTATGGGCACGCTTGAAGCGGTCGATTCGTTGCAGCCAATTTTCGATGACTCGGCCACACAATTCGACGGGAATGGCCGCTATTTCTCGTTCGATATTAGCTCTTAGGTCCTCTAACGTCGCCGGCTTGTTGGAATAGACCATCGATTTAATGTAGCCCCAGAGAAAAAAGTCTAGAGTTGTTAAATCACAAGATCTCGGCGGCCAATCGGCAGGACCTTTTCTTGTTATAACACGTTCACCGAACTTGGACTTCAAAAAGTCGATTGCTTCTCCCGCTGTGTGGGATGTGGCACCGTCTCGTTGAAACCACATATCACTGATGTCCAGCCCATGCAATTGATCGAAGAAATAACGCTTGCAACATGTCTCTGTAGTGTTCGTTCAATATTGACGGTAACGTGACGGTCATTTTCATCAACGAAGAAAAATGGCCCAATGACGCCACCGGCATGAAAACCGCACCATACAGACACTTTTTATGGATAAAGTGGTGTTTCATGAAGATAGGATTAAAAGCCGATCCGCAACAACACCAACCTGTCCTGAAATGCTTCACAGAATAACAGAACATCTGTTCCCGGAGAAACCAGAACTCCCCGACTACCACCCGGAGCATGAAGAAGTGGAAATTACTGGAGTGACCATGGAAGAGCTCACGAGAGCCTGCAATAGACTGCAGAATGGCAAGGCTCCAGGACCGAGCGGCATACCCAACATCGCACTGAAGAGTGCAATTGCCGCCAGGCCAGACTTGTTCATAAGCATGTACGACGCCTGCCTGCGGCAAGGTGTATTTCCGACTCGATGGAAGCAACAAAGATTGGTTCTTATCCCAAAAGGGAAGAAACCACCGGACGAACCAGCATCCTATCGTCCGCTTTGCATGCTAGATTCGGACGGGAAGAACTTGGAGCGGATAGTGGGCGACAGATTGGAGCAATACATCGATTCTCAACTTTCCGAATTCCAATACGGATTCAGGAAGGGGAGATCGACCATCGATGCATTGGAACTTGTCACGAACATCGCACAGGAAGCCATCTCAGGAAAGAGATGGAAAGGCGGTTCCAAAAAGTATTGCCTCATTGTCACCCTGGACATCAAAAATGCTTTTAACTCGGCCCGCTGGGATCGAGTCCTGGAGGCTCTTAAGAACGTGGAGGTGCCCTACTACCTACGGAGGATGATCAGATCATACTTCAGTGATCGACTACTACACTACGAAACGGAAGATGGAGCAGCGGAGTATGAGGTCACGGGTGGGGTACCTCAGGGCTCTGTCCTGGCGCCACTCTTGTGGAACGTCATGTACGACGGCTTACTCCATCTGGAATTACCGACGAACACAACGCTCATGGCTTTCGCGGACGACTTAGCGGTTGTCCTTGTAGCCAAACACCTGGAGTATCTGGAAGCCGCATTCTCCACCACCATCCAGAGGATAAGACAGTGGATGACATCGGCAGACCTGTCATTGGCGGAACATAAGACCGAAGCACTCCTTGTGAGCAGCCGGAAGAAAATGGAGACCATTACCATAAGAGTGGGCGACCACGACATCCAGTCGCTACTCTACATAAGGTATCTAGGAGTGATTTTGGATGCCAGACTCAACTACAAGAAGCACATCTCCAGTGCCAGCAGGAAGGCATCAGCAGTACAGGGCGCGCTTTCGCGGATAATGCCCAATATCGAAAGCCCCAGGCAAATTCGAAGACGACTACTGGCAACTGTAGTTACCTCCGTCCTGCTATACGGAGCACCAGTGTGGGCGAGATCGCTAGAGCTTACAACATACCGCAAGACAATGTCATCAGTCCAGCGGCTCTCAGCGATCTCAGAGTCCAACGGCTCTCAGAGTGGCGTCAGCATACCGAACGGTGTCACACGATGCTGTCAACGTTGTGGCATCATGCCCACCCATCGACATCCTGGCAGGAGAGTGAGAACGCCAACATCGTAGGAAGAAGGAAGAGCGGCGAAAGGTCCTCTGTGAAGAGGAAAGACCCGAGAGTCTTCGCCTCTGGCAAGAAAGATGGGACAGCTCGACGAAGGGTCGGTGGACCCATCGACTGATCCCAGATGTCACCAAATGGGTCACTCGCCTGCACGGGGAAGTCGGGTATTACATCACCCAACTCTTGACTGAACATGGATGCTTTCGGGCATACTTGCACAGATTCAAGAGAACAGACTCCCCAAACTGTCATCGTTGCTACGATGTGCTCGAAGATGCAGAACACGTGTTATTCCAATGCCCCTTTTACGAAGGGACACGGGCAGAACTGGAGAAAAATGTGGACCGTTCCATCAGTCCAGAAAACATAGTGGAGTGCATGCTGAAGAACCAATCGGCTTGGAACAGATTTGCAGAGTACGCGGAATCTATCATCAAGGATCTTCACACCACGTACGAAGAATATGCCGCGAGGCGTCATAACATCGGGACAGCAGTAAAATATTATAAGAACGCCCCTTCGAAGTAGTATTTACAAAGAGTGCCGCCGGGGAACCATCGTTCGGGGGCAAGGGTAGAGGTACAGGTTAGGTTTTAGCGAGGTAAAAATCCCGCCTCGCTAAAAATCCCGCCTCGCATAACTCGTCTGACAGGCAGAAGGCCTCCCAGTCGAGTACCTTTTGAAGGTTTCCCCCTGTACCTCAATAATCTAAAAATAAAAATAAAAAAAGCACTCCAATAACGCATGTTTTGTTTGTTGACGAAGCCATTCAACCAAATATGCGCTTCATCACTGAAGATGATTTTGCGATGAAAGTTGTCATTTTCGGCAAACTTCTATAGAGCCCAATTTTTAATTACTTGTAAACATTCTTCGTTCGTGAGTCTTTGCATGATGAAAATCATAGAGCCCAATTTTTAATTACTTGTAAACCACCGAATACGATGGTTCCAATTTTCGATCACCTTGTACAATAAATCCGGCCTTATTTGACATATTTAACGTTCAATATTTAATATTAATGCATCAATGGTTGCTAGCTTATTGATATAGACCAATGACATCAACTAACCCCACAAGAAGAAGTCCAAAAGTGCTAAATCGATTGTTGAATGGGCTGTGTGGCACGTAGCGCCACACATTTATTAAATCAATATATTCTAATTTAGGCCTCAAAAAGTTCGTTACAATCGATCCGTACCACTCACCATTGACAAAAAAAAGAACCGATGATGCCACCGTACCATAAACCACATCCAACGGTCACTTTTTCTAAATGTAAAAATTCGTCGTGATTAGTTTATGGATTGGCTTCAGCCCAGTAACAATAATTTTATTCATTCACCGATCTAGAGAGATGAAAATGCGCCTCTAGAAAAAAACAGCATTTTGAAGTTGTTCCGGAGCAAATCATCAAATTCACGGCCTTTGCGACAGTCCAACGGCTTCAATTATTGTGTGATAAGAATTTATATAAGGATGTAAAATATGCCATGTTTTTCTGGCAGACAGTCCCAAATATTGAGAATACATTGTAATCGATAAATCTGGGTCTTCGCACTTCGATCGGATCTTTTTCTTTTCTGGCGCTCAAAACTTTTCACAATTCAAGAAGTGCACGATAAGTTGCAATAAAAGAACGGTTTTTTTTGATAAAACAATTGGAAAATTATCAAGCGGATTGCTTTTTATGAATAAATTGCAAACTTTAATTAATACAAATGAACAGAAAATAACAGAAAATTCTCACATTTCAATTAAGGGCTACACGGTCCATTTAAAAACATATCATCCCTATTGAAAATCTTCTTACTAATTATAAGCGTAGACATAGATTTTTTTTTTATAAAACCTATTTTAGAAAAACGAAATTAAATACGATACATTTACAGCTCCAAAAGGCACCGATAAAAGGACTGAATCAGATGCTGCGGTTACTATACAAAAAGGTACGGAAACTGAAAAGAAAAAGGTAAAAACTCCAAAGCAGGACGACGAAGAAGGTAATAGTGAACAGGAGGATTTTGAAGCTGAAGAGGATGAGGTCGGGAGTTATTCAGATATTGAATATCTCGAAACTAGCGATGTACCATCGGATGCTGAAGTAACATCCAAAAATGGAGAAAACCCTCCTGTCCCCGATAGTGAGCCAGCTCATGATGATAGTGCTACTGTTACAGCTGATGTATCAGAAACTGCAGAGGCATCAGCTAATGAAGAGAAGAAATCTGAAGATACCGAAATGGCTGATATCAATAATTAAATTCAAATTCTGATCATATTCCTTTGGCAAATCGATTATTGAAAATCGGATTCCAAATTACCGTTTGATTAATTATTCAGTCATTAAGAAAAGGGCAAGAAAGTGAGAGAGAGCGAGAGAGAGAGTCAAAGATAGTAGGGAGTTTGGGGCGAATTGCTTAAAAGTTCTTTTAGAGTTTTTCTGAACCCTCAGCATATATTTTCCGTTAATAGTGGTGTTAGTAATTGACATCAGTAAAACAATAATAATATTTAATAATTTTCAAAAGGCCAGAGTACAATTATTGCAAAATCATATAACTTAAAATTCAAAGCCAATTCTGAATAAATTGTTTTTATTTTTAATGTTGAAACAAACCAAAAAAAAAAAATGTTCAATTACACATAGTTAGACAAATTAAAATACTTTTAAAATTAATTTTAGAACAATGATTTGAACCTGTTGGGCTGCTAATTACTCCAATTATCAAAAAAAAAAAAACATAAATAAAAATACAAAAAAAATCCATTGTCAATTTGTGTTTGCTAACTGACTGACTACTATCATTACCATTACCCTCAGAATAGGCCGTTCCATAAAAATTAATTATAATCGAATTATTACGAAGAAACTAATAGCATCGATAGATACGATTTTTTGGTGATAGTTTGAAACTAGAAAAAAATATAAGAGACAAAAAAAGAAGGAGACATTAAAAAAAATGTAAAAAATTTAAAAACGATTTCGTTATCATTAAAGTTCGAAAGAAAATATTAAAATCAAATTAATGTGCTTTTAGTTCTAATTCGTATTGGAAATTCTTACATAATCCAATCCTTAAAAACCCCTTCTCCACTTTACCGATACTACCCTCCCCCTCACACCCCAAAAAAATCTATCCTTTTGATTATATTTCAAGTGCGAATCCTTTTTTTTTGTACATTTCGAGACATTTTTTCGAAAATGCTGTGAAAAAAGAAATAAATTCTTTGAAAGCCGTAAGCATTTAATGCGGTTTTCTATTCGATGAAGTATAAAATATTCATTTTTACAATAAAAATAGAAAAAAGTATTCACTTTTTGTGTCGTTACGTTTGGAATTTATCAGTTTACCAGCAACAACACTCCACTGGTCGTGGTGGCATAAAAAAGTTCATGTTACAAGAAAAATGAAAGATGAAAAAATGATTTTCGTTTTGCTTTTCACTTAATCGATTTAAGCGCCGACCCTGCATAAAAAGTGTCAATTTCAATTTGTTCGCTGCCGGAGTGTATGCAATTATTAATTAGTCGGAAGCTAGAGAATATATATTTTAAGTTTCGAAGGGGATAAAAGCCAAGCAAATAGAAAAAGAGAATTAGGTCAGAAGGGGTTGCGCGTTTAAGTGGTAATGGTAATGTAGGTCATTACAGAACATAAATGAGAAATTAATTAAATTAAGAGTATGAGAAAATATTGCACGATTAAAATTCAACTACGAAAGGCGCAACCAGTAAAATATGTACGTTCGTTGCGTAGGTGACTCTCGCCGCTCTCACATTTTGAACATTCCCAGAATGGGCGTGCCCTATCTCAATCTGTACGCCAATATGCCAAATCGGTGGGCGGCGATAGTATTTGCGTATGCGTAACGACCTGAATTTATGATACTTAAAAAAATTTTATAATTTGAAATTTGTTCGATTGCATGAATTTTATTTCATTTAACAAACAAATTTTTTTCATTTCGTTAGCGTTTCGTGGATTTCAAGCTCGTCAAAAATACGGACCATTGCTTAACGAAAAAGGGATCATTGATCAGACAACAGCTGCGTTTGTTCGTGTTTATGTACAAAAATGGAGAGCACGATCTCTATTTCAGGTTATACTTCATTACAGGGCAGCACGATTCCTGGACTTGGTCAACATGTCTCAGCAGGTTAGAGGAAAATTTTATAATTTTTTCTAGACTTTGCTAATTGGAGATTTTGTGAAAAAGTGTTGATTTTTGTTAACTTTTTATAGGTCCATTTATACAATCAACGAATGGTAGCCGCACTTAATCAAACAATAAGATCACTTCGTTTGGAGCAAATTGATGCGCACGATACGAATCCAGCTAATTTGGGTCCGGTTCCATTACCAATACGGAAGATTCCATTTCGATTGGACGAGATACCATATTTCGATACGTCATACATGTGCGATCCAGTAAGTCCGTTGGCGAACAATCCAGGAGCTTCCATTAATACTGACGTGGAAGAAGAATGGGATGCACCAATGCAACGTGCTCCTTCGATGACCAACTACCTTTTGACATATAACGCATTCAAACGGGAGCAGTCGTGCCAGACCAATTGGGACAGACTTAACGAAAGTGATATTGTCTCAAATCAGGCGTACAGACGGGATCCAAAAGGCATACAAGACAATCGATTTTCCAATTACAATGACCGTCAAGTTAAAGGTAGCTTTACGACCAATAATGATCGGTCAAAGTTTAATAATTCCAGATTAGATTCACGTGGGGAGTCGCGTCACGATTTTCAAGGTGGCTTCTCATCCAACTCTGGCTCAAGACGCAATTCTCTATATAAGAAACGAACTGCTCCTACGCCACCTCCAATGTCTGGAATTAGAAGCAACGATATTTCGTGGTCAGGTCGCCAACAACATCAACAACAGCCAGTGAATCGTAATGATTTTCGTCCAGCTAATCCTGTTCGTGAACTACAAATGATGGCGAAAAGTGCTGGTGCACAGGTGAGTTTATGTTATTATTATTTTTATAAGAGGTATTTTGTGGTAATTTTTACGTAGAATATTTTGAAAATATTTTCACACCACCATTTATTTTTAGAATAATTTTTTTTTCAAATGCTATTAAACTTTTATCAAATTTTTCCAATACTAATAATTTTGCTGAATTTTTTTTTTAAAAGATTTAGTTGGATTTTTAATTAGAAGGCTTTTGACAAAGAATATTATTTTTTTTGTAATTTTGTCCTTTATTTTTTCTCAAAGTAAATATTTTCATATTTTTGCGGTTCTAAAAAGATTTAATATGAAATTTTTGAGAAAAAAATGTTGTTTTACTAGAACGATGCCGACGACGCTCCTTTCAACTTCAAGGCAATGCTGAGAAAGACAAACTATTCACGGCCACAGGATAATTCGAATGATTACAATCGCGATGTTGATCGTAGCAATCGTGTACCGATAATAACCGGAACTTATGGAGATCGAAATAGTAACAATGACCGTTTCGGAAGAAAGAGTTCCGTCGATAAGAATGATAATTATAACGGTCGTCCTAGTTCAGGTTTTAGTAATGCCAGTGATGTGTCATCGAATACTGGCAAATATATCGAAGAGGAAATTGCACCTGGTGTCACTTTAAAGGGATACGCTTTTGATATTTAGAATTGAATAGGAAAATAAAAGAAAAATTGAAGACTGACTAATTGATGGAGGGATACTTATCGGCGTTCATAATAGACGCCAACCGCTTAAGTCTATTTATATTTTAACTAATCAATTTAATATGGATAAGCGAAAATAACTATTGAAAATATATTCAAATTTAATATTTAAAATGATTATAACTATCGTTACCATTAATATTAATATTATAACGCTATTCAAATAATAATAATCCTACTAATATGAAAGGATAATAACTTTTATTATAAGAAAAGTAATATGGGAGAAATTAAAGAAATTATATTTAAAATATTTTACAGATATTCGTATTCATTATTGAAAATTGTTTTTTTTTTTTTTAAATATGACAAAATATTTAAAAACTTATTGCATTTTCTTATTTATTAATCATTTTTTTTTACTATTGTAATAAAATAATTTTCTTTTAATTTAAGTACGAAAAAAAAATCAAAAGAACTCATCGATTTTGTTTTATTTGCATTTAAAGTTTGGTCAGTTTTTTGGTTCTTAATTTATATGGAGAACTATATAAGGAGTATTCGGACGCTATGCTGAGGAAACCTAATTTAAATCAGTCCTTAATAGATACCATCTATCTATGGCCCTTGGAAAATCCCTATCCATTCTTCAGGCAGAAATACGTGCCATAGAACTCTGTGCTAGATAGGATATTAGAAGGAACCTATGCGTACGTAACGCAGAGCTCTACATTATGTTACATAGCCAAGTTGGATTGAAAGCTCTTATCTCGTTCGATGTTCAATTCAAGCTAGTTTGTGATATCCGCATGGTCCTAAATCAGCTACTAAACACAACGAACTAACAGACAAAGTTGCCAAAAGCGGAGTTAATACTCCGTTCATTGGACTAGAACCGAGAACCACCTCGGGTCCATTATTGAGTCCTGAAAATGCCACAATAAAAGATTACACTACAATAATTCCCCAGGCATGAATCACTCTAAAAAAATGCATCGCCTTTTCTAAAAATAGGGTGTTAGAGGTCCTGAAACTCTTCAAGGCCTACCCACTGGATACTGACTTTTAAGATATCATCTTAATAAGATGGGAAAATCTGACACGATAATTTATCGTTTTTGTTCTGAAGAGGATGAAACGTCGGAGCACCTACACTGTGATTTTAAGGTCATTGCCCGTCAGAGAATCCGTCACCTTGGTATGGGAATCACTAATCCCTGCGAGAATCGACTAAATTCGAAGAGAAATAATTAAATGAAATCTTTCCGAGAGAATCTAAAAAAAATTATTCCTTTAATTACTGTTAAATGATTTTTTATAACAAGTACATTTTTTTTATATTTTTATTTTTATTTTTAGTATATACTAAAAAGTAGTTACTTCCGCTTTTAATTTTTTATCCGTTTGTTTTTAATATCATTGAAAAATACTGTAATTCAATTTTATTTAATTTTTATTTGTTTTTATAATTTTGCTTTTATTTTTTTTGTTTCTTTAGACATTTTTTTAAGTAATATTTTTTATGTTTTTTTTGTTCTTAAAGCACTTTTGATATATTTTTTTAAATTTTTGGTTTTTGCTACAAACTACTTTTCAATTTGCTTTTATTTTTAGTGTTCGATTAAATGACCTGTTCGGGTTTTTTTTCTATTGGGTTGATGCAAAAGTTATGACCGTTCTTTACATATACAAAACATTTTTTTTTTAGATTTATATTATTTATTTAATCAAATATATAATTTTCATCCGTTCTTATAACCTTTTCCCATCTTTCTATCAACTTATTAATATCATTAGTGTAAAATTCCGTGGATTTTGATGCGAAAAATGTAGTAAGGGATGTTTTTACCTGCTCTATTGTATCAAATTTTTTATCATTTAAAAAATTTTGCAGTGATCGGAATAAATGAAAATCGGAAGGAGCAAGATCTGGAAAATACGGTGGATGCTTGATAACATCCCAATTCAGCTTGTATTGGGTCATTACAGGCACATGTGGTCGCGCGTTGTCGTGATGAAATACTACCCCTTTTCTGTTTACCAATTCTGGTCTATCCTTTTGAAGGACGATGTTCAATTTGGATAACTGATGACAATATCGTTCTGCTGTAATTGTCTGATTGCTTTCCAAGAATTCAAAATATACAGTACCCTTACAATCCCACCAAACACAAAGCATAACTTTTTTTTGATGGATTTCGGCTTTCGAAGTTGTTAATGGGGCTTGTCCAGGTATAGCCCAATGTCTTTTTCTTGTTACGTTGTTGTACACGACCCATTTCTCATTTCCCGTTACCAAACGATGCAAAAAAGGTTAATGTTTTTGTCTCGCACTCAAAGCAATGCACGTTGAAACACGATCCAATAAATTGGCAGCCGACAATTGATGAGGTATCCAAACGTCGTACCGCGAAACCATCCCCATACGCTTCAAATGTCTTAATACGGTTGTTTGGTTGACTCCCATCATCGACGCGATTAGACGTGGATTGGTGGTTAGACGTGGTGGTTAGACGTGGATTGGTGGTTAGACGTGGATTGGTGTCAATTAGACTTCAATGGCCGCCCGGTACGTGGTTTATCAATTAGTGAAAAATCCCCATATCGGAATTTTGTAAGCCATCTTCGTACCTGTCGAACTTTGATGACATCTGCTCCATACACTTCTCAAATATTTTTGGTTGCCACACTCGCGGTATTGTCTTTACGGAATTCATAAAGTAAAAAATGACGTAAATGCACTTTATCGACCGACATTTTGAAAAATACAAGGGCTCTTCACTGTACTCTGGCCAGGCAAAAACTGAATAGAAAGTAGAGGGAAAGCATCCTTTATACAATGGAATCATTTAAAAGACGATACTATTGATCATTTCTGAAGAAAATTTTTTTTTACATAGGATTATAAAAAACGGTCATAACTTTTGCATCAACCCAATATTTTGAGTGCTTAAAATTACTTAAAAACACTGAATTTTCTTATTTTTATTTTTTTTTATGTCTAAAAGTATTTTTTTTTTCATTTTTAGTGCCTTATATTATTAATTTGTTGATTTTTTTTAAATTAATTAAATTATTTTTCCATATCGTCTTTTTTTGAATTACAATAGAATACTATGTTCTTTGTCAATGAGCACTTCTTCATAAGGAATGCTCACTCACAAATATATGGTACCGCACTCCTGTTTATAATCCTGATAGAGGAAATCATGTCAGTCTAATTGGAAGTCTAATTTCTTTGTCAATTACACTTCTTTTTTAGAAATGCCCACTCACAAATATTAGGTTCCAGGCTCCTATTTTTAATACTGGCTTTAAGTTAGTGGCAAAAAAAAATCAGACTACAAGAACTAATAGTTGCTTATCAAGATCAAAAAGGTGGATCTGCAAAAAGTCAGAATCAATCCTCAAAGCAAATCGTGGCAGTGCAATTTGAAGTCTTATTTCTTTGTGAATGTGCACTTTCTCATAAATATGTAGTTCAATGGTCCTATTTCAAATCCAGGCCGTAATTTAAAAAAAATATACGAGCTTAGATAGATTCGATGGATAGAGTGAAAAACTGTTTTTGTTTATTTAGGATTTTCTTTATTTGACTAAATTATATTTCATAAATAGTTCATAAGTATTTGTTTGCTTAGGACGCTCGAATTCTAGTTGAATCTTCTCACTGTTTTTTTTTGCATTGTATTTTTTCGATCTAACTTCATCCACCGATCATTCAAATAGCGTTTCTTGTTTACACTTTCCGACTTTATTCTAAGGCTCTCATAGGACATTTACCAATAGTGAAAGTTGAACGCCATGAAAGTATGTTTCTTCTTCAATATATATAAAAACGCTTAGTAAATCAAAAAGAAAATAAACCAAAAAAAGTTTGGTCTTAAAACACATACAATTATTGATATCGTAATTTAAAAGACGAATTTTTTTCGTAATTCTTTGGTCTTTTTAAAAGTTTTTTTCCGTTCTTCAAAAACAAATTTTTTTTGATATTTTCACTGACTAATTTTCAATAAATAAACCAACCTAAACGATCCAAGAACACTGAGCGCTTATCGTATGAAAACTGGTTCACGTTCACTTAAACTAAACAGTTTTTATTGAGGGGATTTGCCAATAATTATTTGTGATGATTGATCTTCATTATCTCAATAAGAGAGAAAAGTACCACTAAGAATAATAAAATGAGGCATAATAACTCCAAACAGGAAAATAACTGTCTACCACACAGAAATAATAGAGGCAATTTTCCGAGAAATAACTACTCGGATGTACAATAGAAAAGTAGCCCCACACCACATAGACTATTCGTTCGCGATCGGGTAGAAAGGCAATTCCATATCGTAGGGTTTTCCAATAAGAGTGATATGATTTCTAAGTGACATTTCGGCTATTTGTAGTTAATATGTTATGATCTGTCATTTATTTCATTGTATTCAGTAATGTTTACAATTTTATTCTGCAGAGATATACGCAAGAACAACGTTTGCAAATTATTCAATTTTATTATCAAAATAATCGTTCTCCAATTGCAACTTTTCGTGCGCTCACTTTCATCTGAGTGGTGCGGTAAATAAACAAAACTGTCGATTCTGGTGCGAAGAAAATCCACAAATTATTCATGAACACCCATTACAATCACTTAAACTGACAGTTTGGTGTGGTTTTTGGTCTGGTGGAATCATCGGTCCGTACTTCTTTCGAAATGAAGCTGGTAACACCGTTACTGTCAATTGAGAGCGGTATAGATCAATGATAACCAACTTTTTATGGCTGAATTTGAAAGAAGTTGATCTTGACAACAACTGGTTCCAACAATACAGGGCTACGTGCCACACAGCATGTACAACAACCGAATTATTGCGAGAAAAGTTTGGAGATTCGATTATTTCAAGAAATTGTGACATTGAATGGCCTCCAAGAAGTTGTGACTATTTCTTGTGGGGTTATTTAAAGTCATTGGTCTTTATCAATAGACCAGACTCTCTTCAAGCTTTATAATTAAAATATTGAACGTGCTATTCATGACATACGACTTGATTTAATGGAAAAAGTGCTCGAAAATTGAGTTCATCTTTCCTGCAAAAGAAGTCATGGACACCATTTGAATGACGTTTTATTCAGAACTTAATTGTATCGATTGTACTTCACATTAAATAAATAACATTTGAATTTCTTTAACAATTAGTGTGTTTTTTTTTTGAAAAGAAATCATATTACTCCTTTTGGAAAACCCTATATTAAATTAGTTTAATAACAAGAGTATCGTTTGCATATAGTATCATTTGTCCTTTTGCGGCTGTTGGTATATCTGCAGTGTATATTGAATACAGCAGGGGACCTAATACCGAGCCTTGTGGAACTCCTTTACCCATTAAAAAGAATTCGGAAGTCGTGTTCTGATACCTAACGCAGGATTATCTATCCTGATGAAATGAGTGCAGCAGCAACGTAATATGTGGAGGGAAATCAAGTTTGCATAGCTTGTGCACTAGTCCCTTATGCCAAACTGAGTCAAAGGCTTTGGTTATATCTAGGGAGCAAGCAACTGTTGACTCTTTACGGATTAACCCAGTTGTTATCTCACTACACGTTTGTAGTAGGAAAAGTGCATCCAAAGTTGAGTGACCTTTCCGAAATTTCGGTGGATCGTTCAATTCAGTTCATATTAAATAGTTTTCAGTGTGTTTCCGATTTTTTGTTGCAGCCTGGAATTTTATACATTCTTCAAATCAGTAAGTCAAAAACCTAAAATATTAAATAAAAAAAATTTAAATCACATAAATTTCCTTCAAACCAACATAAAATTCGGCCTATCCCTTTTAGCAGTAGCATTTAGAAAAACGCAAATCTTTATTTTGAGGGGAGATGGCGGAGTGGTGAATTTTTGTAGCGAAATTGTGCAAATGCCGATGATGGTAGCTCCTATCCATATAGTCATTGCACTAGTCAGTCGTTGAAACTCTTCAAATGTTAAATTATTTCTATAAATTTTAAATTAGACATTTTTTTTAGTATTTTTTATCGTGGATGCCTAGAAGTATTTAAATCCAATTAATGGTTTTGTCATATTGAAATTATTGCAAAATTGCATAAAATATTTAGAAAATATTCACCACTGGTTATTTATGAGAAACATTATACAGTATCTTGAATCGTAGCTGAAAAGAATTTTTAATAAAAAAAAAAAGATTATATAAAAAAGATTATATTTAATTTAAAAAGGTTTGATCAATCCAATTAATTTAATCTTGTTAATTATAAGATAATAAAGCAACTTGAGCAAAAAGAAATCCGCTACAAAAAATTCACCACTCCGCCATCACTTCCACGAAATATGTTATAAACGTCAAAGCATTTAACGTAATTTTTTGTTGGTTGGATTTTAATTAAATATTTTATAAAAGTTTGCTTTGATTTTATATAAAAAAAAGTGTCTTAAATTGTTGATTAAGTGAAAGTAAATAGAAATTATGGCAAAGTTTTTCGGAAAGCCTTGAGTATCCCCGTTAAATTAATTGGAAGTTATTCATTACGGTTGAACTGTAGATGCAGTATGAACGCACGAAAATCCTATTCTCAACCCAAAAGAGGGGTTATGTTGTTTTTTCTGTGTCTGCTTAGTACCATTTCTGGTATATGTAGGTTTTTAGAAACTCTACAAATTTACAGAGGAACAATTAAAATTTTTGAAAAATGTTATATATCTGAAAATGTTTGAAGGAAATTGACGTGTTATATAATATGTTTGGTTTTCGACTTACTGATTTCAAGAATGTATAGAATTCCGATCTCGTCATCCATCGGCACGAGTAATCTGTTGCTGTGGCACCGTCTTATTCAACGCAAAATTATCACGGCACCAGCCATTTGCTATTCGCACATCTCGCTATTTCGTAGTTGCAGCGCACTGAGTGGAATTACGGGTACCTTTCTACCCGATCGCGAACTAATAGTCCTATGCACTGTGGGCTACTTTTCTACATCCGAGTAAGCTATTTCTATACTGAATACTTCACATAAAAACAATTTAATATGAACAACAATTTTTTTCAAATAAAAAGAAAAAATACCCCGAATTGCAATGCCACGATTTCCTTTGAGAACTTATTTTTTTTTGTTATATGATCCTGAGCCATAACAACATGGCTCCAAATGAACGTTGTGGTTCGAATTCCATATAATTTTTTTGTTGTACCAGGTGTATAAGCTTAAATCTGGTCATAGATAGCGTGAGTGAGCGTATTAAGCTACCATGGCCACGCCATACAGTTTTTTATGAGTCTCACATCTGTCAACATTAATCAGTGCACATTGTCAGCAATTTCGTACAACAACATACATTTTTCATTTGGTAATCATGTCTAGTTTTGTGCCAGAAAAAGAGCATATGCGGGAAGCTCTGCTTTTCTGCTTTAATTTGAAGAAATCAGCTCCCGAATCGCATCGAATGCTTATGGAGGCCTATGGTGATAGTGCTTTATCAGAAACAACGTGCCGAAATTGGTTGTGTCGGTTCAAAGACGGCAATTTTGACTTGTTGGACAAGAAGCGTGAATATCGGCTTAGGAGGGTTGAGGACCATCAATTGCAGACTCATTTCGATGAAGACGATACCCAATCGCAAAAATTGCTCACGAAACAATTGGCTGTTACTCAACCAGCCATTTACATGCGTCTGCGTGCCATGGAGAAGATTGAAAAGATCGGAAAATGGGTGCCCCATGAATTGAACGATATGCAGATGGAGCGACGCCAAAACACATGCGAAATCTTGCTCGCCAGACAAAAAAGAAAGTCGTTTCTGCATCGAATTATGACAGGCGATGAAAAGTGGATATATTTCGAGAATCCTAAACGCAAGAAATAAGAAATCGTGGGCTGATCCCGGCCAACCATCAACATCTTCCCCAAGACCAAGTCGCTTCGGACGGAAGACGATGCTGTGCGTTTGGTGGGATCAGCAGGGTACCGTCTACTATGAGATGTTGAAACCTGGTGAAACTGTCAATGCTCACCGCTACCACCAATAACTCATCAAATTGCACCGCGCTCTGCGTAAAAAAGGACGGATTATATGACAAGCTGATTTTCCTCCACGACAATGCACACGTCAAAAATGGTCCGAAACTACTTGGAGACACTCAACTGGGAGGTGCTATCCCACCCCGCTTATTCACCAGACTTCGCCCATTCCGACTACTACCTGTTTTCGTCGATGGGTCACGCGCTCGCTGAGCAGCACTTCGATTTTTACGTAGACTTCCGAAAATGGCTTTAAGAGTGGTTTGCCTCGAAAGAGAAGCAATTTTTTTGGTGTGATATCCACAAATTGCCCGAGAGATGGGAAAAATGTGTAGCTAGGAAGGGCAAGTACTTTGAATAAATTTATTTTTGCTTTCTATGAAAAAAAACATGTTTTTTTTTTGACTAAAAAACAGCGGATTTAAGCGTATACACCTGATAATTGTTTTTTTAAAGCATGTTTTAAAGAAAAATTATGTTTATATAACGGGTCTACCAATTAGAACTTTAACATGATTAACATTGAATATGTCCACAGTTCTGTCATTCAGAATATAATGTGTTTAATTTTGCTTAGGAATCATATTAAAATAATTAAAATCAGTTATAAATACGGTCAATATATGAAAGCTGGTTTGTCAGAAAAAATCATCTCGGACGAAGCTGATTTTCACTTAAACGGCTATGTTAACAAGTGAAATTGTCGCATTCGGGATTTAAAAAATTCAAGAGAAGTTATTAAATAACATTGGCCTGAGAGCCATTGTTCGTCTGTTCTTTTTTAAAAAATGTCGCTGGTGCAAACACAACATTTCACTTGTCTACAAAATTATAGTATAACTGCTACTATTTTCAGTAAATTGTACTTATTTGAAATGAAAATAATTTCTTGCTTTTAATTAGTATTTAGAAATTCGGTAGTCATTAATCACGTTTGGCTTTTAATTGTTCCCAACTAGAAATTTTATTTTTACCAAAATAAATACAACTTCATGCCAACTACAATATTTCTGTGCTCGTTTATATAATTATAATAGCTGTTTAATTAATACATAGTTTAAATGATTTTATCATTTTAAATATGTATTAATTAAGTAAATATTTACTTTTGTATGTGTGACTATGGATAGTTGGCTAACGTCACCTTTTGTAAAACGCTACGAATTAATTCCAACACCTAGTACAATAATTTTTCAAAAGGATTTAAAAAAATAAATTCTGCCGAAAAACAACCTAAAAAACAAATGTTATTGGTTAGAACACAAAATCCATAGTTGACGTAGATATTCCAGATTTGATGAAGGGCTTAGAATGTTCACCTTGTAACAGATTCCCGTTTATTGGTATTAACTCATGAGAAAATTTCATCTCAATAAAAACCGCGAAAATAATTATCTTTTAAAACGAATTAAATACACAACAATAGTAGAGCATCATATCAAACAGATCCCATATACGAAGGGGTTATTTGTGTTTCCATATAAAATATTCGAACCTAAGACGGAACGCTTGTGATTCGTTTAAAATATTTCCGAAGTTCGAATGCGACACATTCAGATGTGAGCTTTCGTATTAAAATCCTTTTGTTAATTTGAACAAAAATTTCATCAATTTCGAGTATTTATATTTTCTCTACGATTATAATCCTTAAATCAAATTTTACTCAAGTTAAATAAAGTTTTTATTATTCAGTATTAGTAGAAAACAGCTTTTTGATAAAGTTTTCCCGCGTAAATATTCTAAGTCATCAAAAAGCATGACAAAACATTTCCCTTAGAGTTGGGGTACACACTTACACTATTTTGCAAAGCTTTCTTATTTACCAAACTACGCAGGTCATTTTCCAATGAAAATGAATTTTAGATTCTGTAAAAGCTATTTTCTCCGCTAAAAATCTGTTTAATTGGAAATAAACTGGAAAATCCCCATTGCCGTCGGAGACTTTAACTTTACAATATCTTCCATAATCCAGAATTTATTGAAACTTTGTTCTGCAACAATCCCAATAATTTACATTTTCTCCTTGACCAGTGAATCATTACTAAAAAGCTGTTGGTGGATTATTACATTTGTTGAGGTAGTCCATTCTTTTGGTTGTAAATATTTTTGCACGAGTGAATTCGTAGTCATGATTACAAATTTCGTACAAATAATATCAAAAGTATCATGGCAATCTATTGAGGAGACTGTACGACTATGACTATTTGCCAAATGTGACACTCTATTAAGATTATTGTTTCTTTCATCCAACATAAAACAGAATTTGTTTAAGCTATCGAGAAGATAAAAGAAAATTGATATAGTTCTGCTTTCATTCCTAAATCGTATTTTATCCAAAACCAATGTTACATAACATAAAATGAAAAGAATATCTAATGAAGATGCTGTACAGAAATCATTTTCCATTTATTGAGGATGCTTTTACAAATATTTAAATTTCAGTCATTTTTGTTCATAGTAAATTTTAAAGAGTGTCGTAGGAAAATTCCAGGCAGAGCAAAACTTTTTTTGTATACATCTTTTTAAATTATCAGACGATGCTTTAGTATTTACTAGATAAAGATTTAGTGAAAAAGCTTTTGTATTCGATAGCAGCAGGTTTGATATCAGTTGGTTCTTTGAAATATTTTCAAATCGTTGCGTCGCATGTACCGAACGTTTCCTTTTGTTTGCTAGAGCTTTCGATAAAAATTAACTGAAAAACCCACTATCTCTTTTAAAAAGGCTGCTAATGATTTTATTCGTTCATTTTACATTTTATTGTAAATAAACTAGTACAACGTTTTTAAGTTGTTCAAATTTACTTTGATTGAAGCTTATGCTTTGTAATTAGGCTTATTATTATGTCAATGGTTTGCTATTGGAGTGGCAAAGATCCACATGAGATATTGGAGACATCATTTCATCCAGAAAAATGTACTGCTTATTTTTTTTTCTAAAAACTTCCGATCCTCTTAAAAGTACATCCGATAATTTAGTTTTATCTTTTAAGATCTTTAAATATTAATTTATATTTTAGTCTCAGTTACTTTAAGCAAGTTTTATAAATTGTTGATAATTGCAATATTTAAATTTTCTCAGATAATTCTAGTCAAGCCAATGTAAATATTTTTATTGGTTTATTACGAGGTCTGTTCAAAAAGTATCGCGAATTTTGTGTTTTTTCAAAAATTATTTATTTATTTATGAATATCTATTTTGTCCCCTTCAAAGTAATCCCCACCAGATATTATACAATTGTGCCAACATTTTTTTCAATCCTTGAAGCACTTCAAAAAATCATTTTTTGTGATCTTGTTCAGGTCCTCCTTTGATGCCGTCTTTATCTCCTCAATCGTAGCGGTAGCGTCGTACTTTCAAGAGGCTCTTCAGTTTCGGGAACAAGAAAAAGTCACAGGGGGCTAGATCTGGGGAATATGGTGGTTGCGGAATTATTAGTATGTTGTTTTTGGCCAAGCAACGATGCGTGAGCAAGGGCGTTATCATTGTGCAAAAGCCAACTTTTGTTCTTCCACAAATCCGGGCGTTTCTGACGGATTGATTCGTGCAACTTGCGTATAACTTGCAGGTAATATTCCTTATTAATCGTTCTACCCTGTGGCAAGAACTCATGATACACCACAGCCCTGCAAACGAAGAAAACTGTAAGCAAAACCTTCACATTCGACCGAACTTTGCGCGCTTTTTTCGGGCTTGGCTCGTGCGGCAGCTTCCATTGGGATGATTGAGTTTTGGTTTCCACGCCATAACCATAAACCCATGATTCGTCATCAGTTATGACCCTCTGGAGCAAATTTGGGTCATCGTGGACAGTGTCCAACAGTTCCTTAGCAATGTTAATGCGGTGCTGTTTTTGGTCGAAATTGAGCAATTTTGGTTAGAATTTCGCGGCGGCCCGTCTCTCGCTCAAATCATTGGTAAAAATCGAATTGCACGAGCCAATCGATATGTTTAAGCCCTCAGCAACTTCTCTAACGGTGATTCGACGATTGGCCAATACTATTTTCTTCACTTCATCAATTTTTTCGGCTGTTGTTGACGTGCTCGGGCGTCATTCACATCTTTTCGGCCCTCTCAGAACATTTTGTACCACCGATAAACATTGCTTCGGTCCAATGTAACTGCACCATATGCCACAGTCAACAGTCGGAATGCGTCTGCGCAATTAATTTTGTTTTTCACACAAAATTTGATACAGATTCTTTGATCCATTTTTTGGAATGGGCAAAAATCGAAGACGAGCCAAAACACGTGCAAGCAAAGCAGCTGTCAAATATTAACTGAACATTCAAAATGGCCGAACTTTTCGGCATAAGTGAGAGACATGAGTACCAACATAACGCCACAAAAAATCGAAAATCGAATATACTTAAACCGCGGAACTTCAAAATTCGCGATACTTTTTGAACAGACCTCGTATTTGAAGATATCTGTGATAATTAACCAATTAACCATATACTCCATCGAGCAATAGCAAAGATACACTTACTGTCGATTCAATCTCTCGGGTTTGTTACACCAATAAGAATACTGCAGCAATATTGTTCCTTCTGCGTGTTTGTTGGCTTTAATGCAAACCTCATAATTGCAACATTATTGAAGCGAGGGTACAATGCACACCATGCGTTCATAGAAATTTCTTTTTAACGTGGGTCCGGAAAAATCTTCAAAAGACGCTGCATAGATAACCACTTCCCTTTTCTTCACTTATGACTGCCTATGGCATCACCGTCAGGTATTAATTTATGGGGAATACACGTACTGTAAGTCTATTTTCCTATATAGGCTGCAGACTGCCCTTTTTCCCATTCCAGCTTTCTGGGAAGCTTCTTCATTACTCGGGATGCGTATTGAGCTACCGCACCCCAGTATATCTACGATGATATTATTTGTATCAATATACGCTTCTCGGACAGCTGTTCACCGATTATTTTCTCCACTTCCTTCCTTTCTCCGTTAAAGTGTGGACAGTGGAAGAACACATGTATTGGGTTTTCCAATAAGAGTAATATGATTTCTAAGTGACGTTTCGGCCATTTGTAATATGTCATGATATATTTTTTTTTTCATTGCATTCAGTAATGTTAACAATTTCATCGTGGAGAGATATACACAAGAACAACGTTTAAAAATTTAAGAAAATCATCTTCTCCGATGAGGCTCACTTTCATCTGAGTGGTGCGGTAAATAAACAAAACTGTCGATGCTGGTGCAAAGAAAATCCACAAATTATTCATGAACACCCATTACATTCACCTAAATTGATAGTTTAGTGTGGGTTTTGGTCTGGTGGAATCATCGATCCGTACTTCTTTCGAAATGAAGCTGGTAACACCGTTACCGTCAATGGAGAGCGGTATAGATCGATGATAACCAACTTTTTATGGCCGAAATTGGAAGAAGTTGATCTTGACAACATCTGGTTCCAACAAGACGGGGCTACGTGCCACACAGCACGTGCAACAACCGAATTATTGCGAGAAAAGTTTGGAGATTCGATTATTTCAAGAAATTGTGACATTGAATGGCCTCCAAGAAGTTGTGATTTAACACCATTAGACTATTTCTTATGGGGTTATTTGAAGTCATTGGTCTTTAGCAATAAACCAGACTCTCTTCAAGCTTTAGAAGTCAATATTGAACGTGCTATTACGTTCAATATTGACATACGATTGATTTAGTGAATGATATATGTTACGACTTGATTTAGTGAAAAAAGTGCTCGAAAATTGGGTTCATCGAATTCGTTTCTGCGTGGAGGCTATTTGAATGACGTTTTATTCAAAACTTAATTGTATCAATTGTACTTCACACTACATCAAAAATATTTAAATTTCCTTAACAATTAGTGTTTTTTTTTTAAAAGAAATCATATCACTTCTTTTGGAAAACCCTATACTTCATGTTCGATTATGAGCCTATAACAAATAGGAAATGTCGTACCAACTTCCACCCAAAACCCTAAAGTACCCATGCTCTAACAGAAAATTGTTAGCGATAACACAGACAGTGTCATAAGGGACAGTACAGAATGCTCTCGAGACTCGAAGTGTGCTTCGACAACATATCGCTATTACCTTACGCTTGTACGTCTCCGTCAACATAACTTCTGTTCAGATAGGGCTACGTAGAGTATCATAGAGCTGATAACTGTGCACAGGATCCTGCGGTGGTTTGGCTGGGTCCTTAAATGTTAGGTATGGTCCTGGGTAAGGCATCCACGATCCGCCTTACCTTTCAAAAGCGTTTGGATTACACAAATATCTGTGGAATTGTAGGATCATAATAATATGCATACATAAAAGAAGGATTCCCCTATATTATGCATTTTAGGGCAGGCTTTTTTAAAAGTGCATTAAAAGTATTTTAGATTACAAATACTACCAATTATGAATAAGATACATGCCCAAAAATTCAAGAATTATATGATTTTATCTTGTAGCTAACAGATAAAAAAGCATTTTTAAGAAATCATATCCTTTTCTTAAATAATATAGTAATTGATGTTTTGATTGCTGATTCTCATCAGCAAATAATGGAAACGACGAGATTGGGCAGAAAAGTTAATTCCCTTGTTTTCAGTTCCGCCGTTATACTGCTTTGGATGTTATCGATAGTACCAATATGACGCCTTCCCAATTGTTTTCTGATCTTGAAGAACTAAAAAAGTCACACGAACTTAGATCAGGTGAATAGGGGCCTATAAAACTATAGGTATCGCTGTTTTTGACAAAAATTCGTTGATGGATATTACCGTGGAACAGAGAGCGTTTTATGGTGAAGCATCCGAGTGTCTTAGCCGTGCCAGGATTTTTTGATGCAGTTACACATTTTCATAAGTTTTCATATTGAGGCCTCTCTGAAAAAGGAGCCTTTTATTTTGTCTCGATCATCCAATAAAAAGTCCTTATAAAGTTACATATTTTCATTAATTTTGATATTAAGACCTCCTTGAGAGAGAGCGCCTTCCATTGTTTCTCGACCATCCAATAAAAAGTCATTAAAAAAGGTACATATTTTCATAAATTTTGATGTTGAGGCCGTCGTGAGAAAGGCGACTTCTATAGTTTTTCTACCATCCAATAAAAAATCCTTAACAAGTCACATATTTTCATCAATTTTGATGTTGAGGCCTCCCTAAGAGAGGCGACTTCAATTGTTTTTCGACCATCCAATAAAAAATCCTTAAAAAGTTACATATTTTCATAAATTTTGGTGTTGAGGTCTCCCTGAGAGTGGCGCCTTCCATTGTTTATCGATCATCGAATAAAAAAACCTTAAAAAGTTACATATTTTCATAAATTTTGATGTTGAGGCCTCCCTGAGAGATGCGACTTCTATTGTTTTTCTACCATCCAATAAAAAATCCTTAAAAAGTTACACATTTTCATAAATTGTAATATTAAGGCCTTCCTGAAAGAGGCGCCTTCCATTTTTTCTCTGACATCTAATAAAAAGTGGTTCGTTATAACTTTTCGTAAATTAAACTCGAGGTTTCGGCAAACTTAAAACAAAAACGATGTTGCTCCAAATTTCACCGTTCCATTTTTCATAACGCACTACAAAAATAAAGCTGAATAAGGTTACGTAGTGACAGAGTAACGTTTAAACCTTGTGCTGCACGTCTAGAAGGAATTAACGTATAAACTATGTGGGAGCGATCTTATGGAGTGTATCGTTTCAGTTATGTCTTTACTTTTAAGTCATAGATTTATGGAGTGTATCTTTTTAATATTTCAAACAGTTTTTCCACCCATAATTTTCTGCTAAAATGTAAAAAAATTACATTTTGAAAATGAATACCAAAGAAAAGTTTACAGCAAATATGATGTGGCATTACCAAAAAATTAAAATATATTTATAGTGTAAACATATATTATATTTGCTATAGATTTTACACGATTACGATTAAAAAGCTTAAGTTTTAAACAAAATTGCCAAAAATTTTACTTAAAAATTATTCATTTATATATATTGAAGCCGATATCTAAACTTCAACAATTGATTTTATAAAATCATAATTTTCGAGACATCTTGCTTCGTTATGATCTTATTTATTGATTGCAATAACTTTTCGATACAATTTTAATAAAACAATAGTGAAAAGCGACTGTTGTAATTTTTTGAAGACTCTCATCAATATATTTATTCCCAAACTGCAGGTCTCTTATCAGCAATTTATCTCTTCTCGTCTTTTGGAATCACTATACAAATAGATACTAGTAACTATATTTTTACTTTTGGCGCCATATTGATAGCTATCCCCGGAAAGATATTTACCAAAACAATATGGACAGACTATGTGAGCGAACACATTTCACTGATTTGCATATTTTTCGTATTTCTCGCATAAAATGAAAAACTAAAACTGAAATCCTTGTTCCTTCTTTCTTTTATATAGAAAATATTTTCACTCGTAAAATCATAGAATATATCGTAGAATTTACTCTGTTTATATGAGTTTTTCTAAAAAAAAAATTTTCTCTGCTTAGACATTTTATATTTAAATTCAAAAAATTATCCTTGAAGTTAAAATAGCAATTTTTTTTTTTGAGAGAATTTTATTCTTTTTGATATAATTTATAGATAAATATATTTATTGAAAAAAATATATACTATACTTTCTAAATAGTTTCATTTAACTAGATTGATGATAATACTCTTCGTTTGTTCTATTGTATAAATTGTGAAACCGTGGATATAACTTCTTAACAATTTTAAAAAATTTAGTAAAACTTTTATAATATTTCAATCAATATTAATAAATTTAGTTAAGTTTCAAAACTATCTTCTGAACTTACAATTATTTCCTCATTTCAAAACAAACAAACAAAGAACGCCTTCTATTTGGTGAGATGGAGTTATATTCTTGATGCTTTAGTCTTAGTGGTACGGTTCGGTCTTGGGCCCTCTATTCTGGAATGTAATGTATGATGGTATTCTCAAGCTCTTTATTCCGGAGAATACCACAACCAAATGTATGGAAGAGGTAGAACAGATCTATAATGAGTCTATTGCTTCTATTTTCTCTGTTGCAGACTATAAGACGGACGTACTAATTATCACGACTAAGAAATGTAGAGGATTGGCGAATATGAGGTCCCGAGGTTAGACCATAAGTAATAACCATTTATTCGTGGGTAAAACGGCAGCAGGGATAATAATGGTACTGTCGCACCTAACACTGTCCACTGCTCACCGAGCGGGGTACAGACCTGAAGTACTCTAATAAAAAAAGTAGGTACCACGGGAACCGAGTTGCCCGACAGAACGAAGTTCAAACGTGAAACAGATCTTTCAGGTCTTGGCGTTGAAGCTGCATTTTGAAAGCATAATATTTTGTCTATATGCTAATGCAAGTGGAGTCGAACCTGTTGTTCTGTGGAGTGAATGAATTAGTTCCGTGCTCGGTTATTGGAGAGGTTGCTTAGGCATTCACGTGGTGGCTGTGGTTGACACCCATATCGCGGGTACGATCTACGAATCGCAGAAGGGAGATAACTGGCAAAAGTAGCAATACTTTGCACTTATCTCGGGCGATGTCACTGCTTATGACATCAGAGGTTTAGTATAGGCCTCGCCACTAGCAGTTGGGGTAATCAGCTTATAAATGATTACTTACTGCTAAACAATTCAGTTAATTGGTTAGTACTCTCAGTTATGGTTGCGCTGATTGAGCGTATCTCAATCCCAATGGTCGTGGGCGACCGGTGCTATCTAGTCTTAAGACGCGGCATAGCACCATTTAATATATAGAGATCTTCTGTCGCACCTAACGCCTAACCTTGGGAGACTCTTAATTGTGAACCGTAGGGGATCCCAAGGTCTAAGAAGACTTTTTGTGACTATAGTCAGGAAAATTCTGCTTATGCACACACATGTGTAGTTGTGTCACTCTACCCTAGATGCTCATTGGGGGTAGTCTGCGCCTTCTATTCTGAAAGATGACATACGAGACCATGTGTGTTGCGGCCAGAATGACATCGATTCAAATCCAGGTGGACGAGCGATGGAGGATGTACCACCGTTGAAATCGGAAAACGAGCTTTATATGGAAAAAAGAAAGCAAACCCGGAGGCGCTGCCAAAACCGTTGGTATGCTTCTTTTAAACATATATGTCTCGGTTAGGTACTAGAGTACCCCCTGTATCAACATGGCTTTATGCCTGGTAGATCAACGATAACTAACAGAGCGGATTTTAGATTTCAAATAATTTCTAACTTTCAAATTAACAAGAATGAATAGTCTTACTGAAATCAGTGATTATATTTTAACTAATTTCAGTAAGACTATTTCATTCAATAATTTAAACTAAACTTCAGAAGATGGGCTTTCTGCTAATATTACTTGATTGGTTTAAGTCCTACCTTACCACCAATAGATTTCATCAGATATCATTCCAGAAGTCGCTTTCTAGAGTTATTATGGTAAAATCTGGTGTACCGCAAGGTAGTCATATCTCTACTGTATTATTTATTCTTAACATTAATGATCTTTATATAGTAATTAAATTCTATATTTATATATTCTACTCTATGCTGATGATATGAATCATCATTGAAGAGGACTTCATAATTTATAGCTGGTACAATTCTAACGGCCTATATATTAATCACGAGAAGTATGGATTGATGACATTTTTCAGAGGCCTGTCTCCACTTATTTTTGATTATAAGTTCGCAGGAACTAGCATTAAACGTGTTCAGTCTGTCAGAGATTTGGGTATTAAGCTTAATAAGGAACTTCAATTCACAAGTCATATTAATTACACATATCTAAAAAGGAGCATTATTTTCGGTTATGTAAAACGATGGTCGAGAGAATTTGGTAGTATACATGCATTGACTCAATTAAACTGGTCCTTTACTAGAATATGCTTGTGTGGTTTGGTCGCTTTACTGCGATTAGTAGACGTATCAAGCCGGTCTAATGGAATTTCATTAGATACGTGTTAAGAGATATTCCATGGAATAATCACTTTAAACTACTATCTTGCGTGGAGCTGCTCAAATTGCTTCAGATGCTCTCACTAGAAAAATGACGTTCGGTTGCTGAGTTTATTTTTATACATCAAATATTGAATTCAAAAAATTTGACTGTCGGGCTCTGGCCAATAAAATTTTATTTAGGCATTTTGGGCCATTATCTTAGACGTTTGCCTATACTACGAGGATCATTCAACAAGTACTTAGCCTACAAAAGAAAAACGAAAATTTTGGAAAGGTGGCAATTTATTTTTCCACATAATCTCCTTCAAGCTCGATACACTTGGCCCAGCGATGCTCTAACTTTTTTAACCCTTCCAAAAAATTCATTTTCTCGTGGGAAGCAAAATAGGCCTCCGTGGCGACGATGACTTCCTCATTCAACCCAAATCTATTCCCGGCGAGTGATTTTTTCAGGTTTGGAAACAAAAAGTAGTCACAGGGGGCCAAATCTGAAGAGCACGGTGGATGGGGCAGCAATTCGTAGCGCAATTCGACCAATTTGGCCATGGCGACGGCGGAGGTGTGAGCCGGCGCGTTGTCGTGGTGTAACAGCACTATTTTCTTCGCAAAGCGGGGCCGCTTTTTCTTTAATTCGACGTCAAATCGGCCCAATAAGTCAGCATAGTAGCGCCGCGTGATTGTATTACCCTTCTCGAGGTAATCGATGTGGATCACACCTTGTGAATCCCAGAAAACGGTGGCCATCACCTTTCCGGCCGATCGAACAGTCTTCGCCTTCTTCGGAGCACGTTCGCCGGGTGAAGTCCACTGTTTCGAATGTTCCTTGGTCTCTGGTGTGTACCAGTGAATCCATGTTTCGTCGACGGTCACGAAACGACGCAAGAACTCCGCTGGATTGCGCTGAAACAGCGCCTAACACGTCGCTGATGTGGTCTCACGGTTGCGCTTTTTTTCCGGTGTGAGCAAATGCGGCACCCATCGCGCCGGCAGCTTTTTCATGCCCAGTTCTTCGTGTAGAATATGATGCACCGTTCCTACTGCGATGCCCACAGTCTCAGCTATCTCGTAAACCTTCAATCGACGGTCTGCCAACACGAGATCGGGGACTTTTTAAACGTTTTCCTCCGTAGCCGCCGTTTTCGGGGCACCTGGACGTGGCTCATCAAAAACCGACGTGCGGCCACGAACAAACTCGTTGAACCGGTCGCCATCGAAGGAGAAGAGTCACCATACACAGCATCCAAGCGATCTTTGATTTTGCTGCGCTTTTTCCCTTCTATAAACAAGAATCTAATCACCGAACGCTATTGTTCTTTTTCCATTTTTGTGCAACCGACCGACACGCTCGCATTCAAAGGCTCTCAAAACAAAACTAATGAAGAGAATCGACTGAAACTTTGACAGTAGGCTACTAAAAGAATGTACTGCATGATGGTAAATTTTTTTTGTGACAGCAGTTCTATCGGGCGGTGAGGCTAAGTACTTGTTGATTGACCCTCGTACATGTATTTGGAAGCGTCTCTTCTTACAACTATGATCTGCATCAGCCGTTGAACATAATGTGTTCGGCTGTTAATATTTGCGAGAAATTCAATCTTAATTTAAAAAGGGACTCATTGTAAAAACTCTTGTTTTCACTCCTCGCTTAATTGGGTTTTTAGTTTTGCGTTGAACTTTTATTATTATTTATAATCAGTTCCTTAGAGCCGAATCTAATTGTTTCCCAGTACTTACTGTGGTATTGTGTGCTTCAGGTAGAAGGTTAAGGGAAATATTTTAACCATTTAACCACATTATCATTTTTCTATTTGAAATAAATAAATAAATCTTATACAAAATATGGACTGCCATAAATTATAGATGATATATATACTTCCATTTTTAAATAAGCTGCCTATTTATTAGAGATAGTAACATTTAATTCTGTTAAAATATATTGTCTTTCAGTGCCGAATAATATACGAACAAAAATAACAATTTCATTAAAATTACAATTTTATAGCATAAATTATAGCTTTTAATCATACTGCTTTCACTTAACGTATTATAAATTAAATAATTTTCATTGTACGATTTTGATGAAAAACTTAAATTTATCTCTCGTTTACAAATCAACAAGTATACCAATATCGTATAAGGTTGCTCTTTACTCTACAGAATGAAATGACATAAACTAAATTTAATGAGCATTAAATTGAATTTAAAATGAATAAAACAAGAATAAGTTTTGTAGATACGAAAATTTTGGGATGCATAGAATTTTTTCGAATTACGAATAATAATCTCTAATGAGACGATTGTGTATATTTCTTAGATTTTCTTATTTGATTTTCTTCATGGGAAATATGAATATAAAAAAAAGGGAGAGAAAAACTTTATAAAAATATAATTGACATAGACTGTTTGGTCAAATTTTATTGATCCTTTTCAATATACATATTATTATATATATATTGAGAAGCTTCCTTGGACATTCATCAGAGTCCATTCTCGTCAAGCTTATTCGTTGAGAATTTGTAATTTGGATTTTTTATCTTTCAATCATTTCTTTAATGCTCATAGCAATAGTATCAATTTGTTCAATAAGGATCTTTTGTGCACTCTTTTGAAAAATTTGCTATGAAAAAATATCGTTGCTTTTTTTTATTTTAAATATTGTACAAAAGAAAGTTCTTCCCCTTTTTAGAATTAATTATACTCGGATACTGACTGCATTTGTAACTTATAGTCTAGATTCGAATTTTAGCCATTTTTCCAGCTTAAACGATAAGATAATACCCAATTCGAATGTACATATAAGTTTTAGTAAAAAGTAATCCATTATTTTGCCAATAGATGGCTTTAGGAGTCTGTATCTCCCGTTTTAAAAGTGCGATCGGGTTGCACTAGACGGCGTTAGAAAGATTTTGTACTAAAAAAGCTTCTCATACAGTTTTGTGATTACTTGACTCAGTATTTTTTAGCACGCTTCAAAGATGTACACCAACAAAGAGGAAATACGCCATATTTTACAGGTTTTCTTCGAAACAGGTGAAAACGCAAGCCAGGCAGCTGAAATTGTGAATAGTGTTTATGGTCCTGATACTGTAACAGCCAATCATGCGCAATTTTGGTTTCGTTGATTCCGTTCCGGTAATTTTGATGTCAAAGATGGACCACGCTCTGGAAGGGCAATTGTCGAAAATGTCGATAAAATAATGGAAATCGTCGAGTCCGACCGTCACGTAAGCACTGTTTCGATTGCCCAGGAGCTAAACATTGCACAAAAAACCGTTTGGAACCACTTAAATAAGGCTGGATACAAAAAGAAGCTCGATGTATGGGTGCCACACGAGTTATCGCAAAAAAAGCTCATGGACCGAATTTCCATCTGCGAATCGCTGCTGAATCGCAACAATATCGATCCATTTCTGAAGCGGATGGTTACTGGTGATGAAAAGTGGGTCACTTACGACAACGTCAAGCGACAACGGTCGTGGTCAAATCGCGGTCACCCGGCGCAAACGGTGGTCAAGCCAGGATTGACAGCCAGGAAGGTTTTGATGTATGTTTGGTGGGACTGGCAGGGAATCATCTACTATGAGCTGCTCCCCTATGGCCGATTTCTTAATTCGGACTTATACTGTCAAGAATTGGACCGTTTGAAAGAAGCAATCGCCCAGAAGCGGCCATCTTTGGCCAATAGGAGAGGAATTGTGTTCCATCAGGACAACGCCAGGCCGCATACATCGACAGTGACTCGCCAGAAGTTCCGGGACCTTGGTTGCGATGTTCTTACGCATCCACCTTATAGTCCGGACCTGGCACCAAGTGATTACCACCTCTTCCTGTCTATGACGAATAATTTTGCAGGTGAAAAATTCGCCTCAAGAGAAGATTGTGAAAATCGACTGTCCCAGTTTTTTGCCAATAGGGACGAGGGTTTCTATGAGAGAGGAGGCATTATGAAATTACAAAAATGGCAACAAGTTATCGAATAAAACGGTGCATATTTGACCTAAATCGTATCATTCTATTTATGTTAAATAAAATCTTTAATTTAATGCAAAAATAATGGATTTCTTTTTACTACAACTAATATATAATTTTATTTCATTAAATTTTAGTGTTTTGATATTCTTTAAAGTTTTTGATTCCTAAGCTACGTTGTTGTTGTTGACCTTGAAATAAAACTGCAAATTAACAAACACTGGCTATTTAATAGGCCAACAGAACTATCAGAAATAAAAACTCTCGGAGTTCGTATAACTTTTAGCGTTCTCATTACAGTAAGTTAGAATGAGATAAGTTGGTGAATTTTTATTCCTCCTAATTTGGAAACTGTCGAAAACTACATTAGCGTAAGACCATGCTGCTACAGTGGGATTCGAACCCACGACCCTGTGGCTCGTCTATACCTATTTTTTGTGGTAGTCACAGTACGCTATTGACTGTGCTACCTATACCTATTTTTTGTTAACGGGACACCAGACCTCGCCAGACGCTTTCGCATCCATCTGCTCAAGCGGTCTGATGGTCCGACCCAGCCATTAGTGGCCCAATGGTCCGGTACGGGAAGGGGAGAGGAAAGGGAATGGAAGAAGAAGAATAGACAGTAAAGCGGTGAGGTAAATTAGCGTAGGACCATGCTGCTACAGTGGGATTCGAACCCACGACCCCTTTTGGCTGGTATACTCAGTACGATATCGACTGAGCTACCGAGGCCGGCGACTGTGCTACCGGGGCCGTCACAGTACGCTATTGACTGTGCTACCGGGGATAGTCATTTTTTATCATACAAATGCGAATTTAATTTTAATCTGAAAATTCATCCTCCAATTCTTTCGACTGTAGATATGCCTGAGTGACCTTGAAATAAAAATCCAATTATCCAATACTGGCGATTCACTAGGCCAGCTGAAATTACAGCAAGTAAAAATTCTCGGAGTTTATTGAATGAAAATTCATTTGTATAACTCTCAGCGTTCTCATTAGAAAATTTTTATTTCTCCAAATTTTGAAACTGTCGAAAACCATTGCAATCACACTTCTTTCTAATCGCATAGTTTTTAAGGCCTCTCCCTCACTCTAATAAACTCCACCCCTAAACGAAAATAATAATTCTCAATCTATCTCCTTGTCTAGCTAGACGTGGTTTAAAACTAATTTTTTTAAAAATTAAATTGGTACGAAAAAGTTGTCGCATCACCAGGCCACCATAATCGTTAGGAGGTAAATTTTTTTGGTAAAGTTCATTCTTACCCAACAAATAGTTAATTCTATGTGTTTAGAACCTTCCGCGTAAAGTCGTTCTGAAAAAAATGCCTGCGCATAAGGTGTTTAATAAATTCGCATTTTTATTAGTTTATATAAAAGAAAATTATTTTTATAAATTTTATTTTTATCAAAACCATTTCAGACAAATTTTTTTTGTCATAAATTATGTATAAAAAATTTTTAAGAATTTATTATATTTCAAATTATTATATGGCTACCTGTGACTTTTTCTTGGTCCCAAAACAGATTCTTTGATCCATTTTTTGGAATGGGCAAAAAGCGAAGACGAGCTAAAACACGTGCAAGCAAAACAGCTGTCAAAATTAACTGAACATTTAAAATGGCCGAATTTATCGGCATAAGTGAGAGACATAAGTACCAACAAAACCCCACAAAAAATCGAAAATCGAATATACGTAACCCGCGGAAATTCAAAATTCGCAATACTTTTTGAACAGACCTCGTATAGACGCCGCATTGTGTATTGCAATAAATAAATCGATGGTTTGGCTGACAAGTTGGCTGACAAGCTGACTGATGAAATACTCGGTCGACCAGTGATCACAGTCATTCCCAATCTGCCTCGCCTACTAACAGAATGGCAACTAACACCATTAGCCATCCGCAGACACGATGACTGGACCAATAGCGACACTTTTTTGTCGACTCAATTGATAACCACTAATAAACCAGTGTATTCAACATCCATACCGAAATTCTGGGCGCGGAAGCTCCTCAGAATCCGGATTGGACATACTGCTCTTACTCATAACTTCCTTTTTGGCAACACCAATCGTCCTTTCTGCCAATCCTGTGGCACCCATTTCACAGAAATGCCACATAACCAAGAACTACTTTGCGAGCAGGATTCCTCCCATTATGGAGCTTCTCGATCCAAAAACTCCATTCCCTAGTCCCCTATTTAAACTTCTACAATATACTAATCTGCTCCACAAAATATAAGAAAATTCTCAACTTTCTATACTACTAACCACAGACCGGTCTCTCTCAGATGATTTCCCACACGTACTACGAAGTCGCCAAATGGCCTCACGGTCGTGGCGCTATGAAGTGGCCCCTGGCACATGTCTAAGGGACCTTACAAACAAACAAAACAATAGCTGAAATCTCTGCTATTTACCTATGGCTGCAGAAAATAACATGCCAGCGAGTACTGAATGCACTCATAACAACATTCTCGTAAGGTCGAAAGAGAGAAACAGAAAAACATGGTGAATTACTCTCTCATTTTCAAAGTAAATTATTACTATTATTTGTTTCTCTGAGCGTGCGACAACACGTAATGCCATGATCCAACAGCTGATTAGTAACTCCTAATCTACGTTTTGTTCAACTTGTCGCAAACACACTCTCTCTCACATTTTAGGTTGTGCCTCTCACACTCTTGCCCAAGAATGAGAATACTCGTAGTTGCGCGCATATAAGAATGGTTACGGTACCTGCGCGTTAAAATTTTTGTCAACATTTAAATGGCAAATACTGGCGATCTACTAGGGGCCCATAATCGGTAGGAAGCAAAAATTACGTTTCAGAGAGGACACATGTCATATATTTTGTCAATTCATTGTTAAACGCAGCCAGAAACCGAACAACCACCTCCCCTCTGATTGGTTAGTTATTCCGACTTTTTAGATTCTGTGCGTAGTCAATTTATCAATTAACAAAGAGAGTAGACAGATTATTATTCCGTAAACTATTATGTCAAAACCAACTTAAAAAGTGGTTATTAATTTTTTGTCTTTGGTTTTTACGTAAAATCCAGCAAATTTAATATTTGTTTTTTTTTTTTTTTAATTACCAAAAATAATTTTTAAATTATAGTTTTTAGGTTATACAATAAAATAAAATTAAAGAACAAAAACCGGTCAAAAATTCTGAACTTCTAATGGGATTTTTTTTTAAAACCACGTCTATTGAGCTGGTTTGAAAAACGGAAATATTAGGAATATTATTATTATGTAAACTCGTATACCCGCTCATATTAATTATTTTCACCTTAAAAAACATACACAATTTTTTTTTTAAATATATTTCTTCAAATTAGTTTTTCATGCTAAACGTTTTATATACATATTATATATTGCATTATTTCTTATATTAATTTTCTAGTGCCTTATATATTAATAGATTAGGGGAAAAGTTGTAAATTTCTCATGAGAATTTTTCTATATATTCTGAATTTTAATTGAGTGAAGCTAATTGCGCGGCTTTTACCAATTAAAATGAATCTCCTGTGTACAATTAGCAGATTCACGTATACAAATTTGTTAGCATGAAAAATATAATGTGGTCGGAAAATTTTGATAAATATACTCATGAGTATAGTGTATTATATGTGGTTGAGTTGGTATTTCAGTAGTAAATTGAACTTTTTATTTCCAAGTTCTAAAAGGTACTCTTGCTCGTGTAAGTAATTTTTTGCCATCAGAGTTTCTTATTTTCAATGGAGGAGTCTTAAATGTAAAGTTATTAAAATTTTATCTTTTTCTTTATGATAATCTTTGAAATTGAATATAGTATGACTTATTTGGATTTATTTTTTTTATAATAAGGGAAAACAATCAGTTTTTAATACATTTCGTTTGAGCAATTAAGTTACTCGCTGTCAAAAATTTCTTCCTCCAACTGTGCATAAAATCGTTTCTTTGAAATATCGTCATGAATAGCCCATGCTGTTAAATAAATCCTTTTATCAGCTTATAGGGTTTTGAAGTATTCGTTTTGGTTTTAATTTGATTCTTATTCTACGATTAGATTATTCGAGAATGCTCGAATTATTAGAGCCAAATGTTTGTCTAAAATTCGTCAAAATATACTAACTACGCATGTTTAAAACCGATTACACCATTCGAGCAATGAATAAATTATTATCTTAGGTCGAGCTTTTTTGTACAAGTCTTCGGAAGGGAAATGAAAATGTCTCAATGACGTGCTCGAACAATATTGGTGTAGTGATTACACGCGAGCTCGATCAAAGTTCGTCCATTCAGAATTTCTGTGAGCTACGATTTTGTTTCTTCATCCAATTGACATTCGACATTTATTTCATTTTCATGAAATACTAGAGAACCCATTATTATAATAAAAAAAATTGGATAATTTCCAAGCGTTGGTGAGGCGTGTATCTTTCCGTGAATAAATTGAAAACCTTACTAATTACAACTGATAGTAACAGAAGATTTCCGCACTTTTGGTTTACTCAAGTTGCATCAACACTTATTTGCTCATTTCCTCACTCATTAACTGTTTTTTAAAGTGACAAAATTCTATTCTTTCAGATTTAGGTTCAGTTTTTTTTATAATTTCGACTAATTTACTAATAGTATTATCAACTTTTTCTATTTATTGTTTATGATGCGAAATTTATGTTTTCCTTTATTAAACTTTAATTGATTTTTAATTTTCACCACTCAATCCAGACTCAGGTTGAGTTTAAGGCAATTAGTCTTTTTTTCAATATAGTAGACCACATAAGTTGGCCGATTTGAGAAGAGAATGTGTTAAGTGTTATGTTTTCGATTTCAAATAAAGCCAATTCGCTTAAGTTGAGGACTTACTGTACCATCACTTGGTAAAATATTCAACACAAAATATTATTGCTAAAATATTCAATATATTTTTTCAATTTTTTTTTTTTTGAATCACCTTCTTTAATATTTTATGTATTTGATGGAAAGTTTAAGTTTCGATGATTTTTTACTAGACAATAAATCTTTATGTAATTTCTATTACTATCAAAATATGTTAAAGTTTAAGATTTGGTTTGGGTATAAATCTAGAACAGTTTGAGTTTTTAAAAGGATTTTTCCAAAAAAAAATTAGTTAATGCATCCAATTTTAGGAAAATTACTAATTTTCCCTAATCTTTAAATAACATGAGTCTTTATAATGTTAATTGGATAGAAAATATAATTCATAAGCTAATTGATAAAATAATTAATCGTTTTTGTTTATAAAAATGAAAGACGATTTTCTTTTAGTGAATTAATATTGTCCAGTCTGATCCAATACCCTTTGCCATCATTCTGGCCTCTTTGCGACATGATTCCACGCTCATAAAATGTTTGTTCCTTGCTGGCAAAAAACTGATCTAAGTAATTTTTGAACTCTTCATTTGATTTAAAGATTTTACGTTCTAAAAAATTTTGTAAAGACCGGAACAAATGATAGTCGGAAAGTGCTAGGTCTTGAGACTATGGTGGGTGTGGCAGTATGCAAGCTCTAGAAGCTTTTGCCGAGTGGTCAAACTTGTATGTGGTTTCGCAGTATCCTGTTGGAACTCTATACCTTTCCTATTGACCAATTCTGGCATTTTTTCTTTAAGTGAACTTCAGAATCAGATCAATTCTGAAGTGTGCTATCATCAACTGATGATAGCACACTTCAGAATTGATCGTTGTGTTGCTCGGTAGAAGCTCAACATAAACGATTCCTTTGAAAACCCACCAAACAGATAGCATAACCTTTTTTTGATGAATATTGGCTTTCAAAGTGCTTTGAGCCGGTTCATCTTTTCTACTCCAGGATCTTTTGCGCTTATCATTGTTGTAGACAACCAATTTCTCGTCCCCAGTCATTATACGCTTCAAAAATGGATCATTTTCTTGGCGTTTGAGAAGCAAAATAACAAACGCCAATGCGACGGCACGAATTTTTTCACAAACGTTCACAAACGTTTGAGAAGCAAATCACAAACGTCAATGCGAAATCACAAACGTCAATGCGAATTTTGTTCCGTAAGAAGATGAGGAACCCATATGTCCGGCTTTGAGGTTAAACCTAGCCGTTTCAAATGATCATGAACGGCCATTGAGATTTTTAATATTATCATTCAGATTTTAGTTGAGATTTTTAATATTTTTATTTGAATATGTGAAATTTTAAAGAGATTTTTTTTAAATTTTATGACTTTCCACGAACAACAAAAAACTAATACTAAAAGAACAATATATTCACTTGCATTTTCTTTACGGTACAAAGTAAATATAATAAAATCTTTACTTAAAAAGCAAACAAATTTTCACAAAGTACCAAAATAAACTTTCGAAAAAAGTTAAGCATTTTTTCTTATATGTCACTTCTTGTATGATGGAACTTCTGTGCCATAAAATAATCATGTTTAAAATTAACTGAATAAGATGACATACTAAACAAATGTACTGATATAAATTTTGATAACTTTTTTCTTATTTCTTAACAGCATCAAAAGTACAAACGCAAGTAGTAGTATACATGCGAGGTTTTAGTTCATTTTCTGTTTCAAAGTATATAATGTTTCGAGTATTCGTAAAGTTGTCCTTATGGGGTTGAGAGCTTTTTACAAAATTTCCATTTTAATATTTGTGCTCATATTTTGCTTGTGCGAATATTATGATTATTCTGACAGAAGAGAAAATATGGTTAGAGGGGTTTTTACGATAAAATATTATTTCGAAAGGAGTATCACAAAATGTTTCCTTTTTGTGAATAAATACACATTCCTTTAATGAACGATAAGAGCATATAAAAAGTAAGGTGGGCAAAGTGAGTATGCATGTTTATATAACCGCACATAATCATAAGAAGATTGACTGAATTCTAAAGGAATCGGAATTGTTTTAATGAAGCAAAATTTTTATGATTACGGGTGTAATGATAAAAAGTTGTCGAATCATGAAAAATAAAATTTCTCAATGTAAATAGTGCATTTATAAAGAAATTCTATGAATCACTTGATTTCGATTTAGGAGGACATTTACTTTAAAGGCACTGAAAAAATTTCATATAATTTAAATAAAGATTCATTTCGAAATACTCTATTTGGCAGGTTTATTTTTTTTTTTTTAGATTATTGACGTACAGTGGGAAACCTTCAAAAGGTACTCGACTGGGAGGCCTTCTACCTATCAGACGAGTTATGCGGGATTTTTACCTCGCTAAAACCTAACCTGTACCTCTACCCTTGCTCCCGGAACAATGGTTCCCCGGCGGCACTCTTTGTAAATACTACTTCGCCGGGGCGTTGTTATAATATTTTACTATTTATTATATTTTACTGCTGTCCCGATGTTATGACGCCTCGCGGCCTATTCTTCGTACGTGGTGGGAAGATCTTTGATGATAGATTCTGCGTAATCTGCAACTTTGTTCCAAGGCGATTGGTTCTTCAGCATGCACTCCACTATGTTTTCTGGACTGATGGAACGGTCCACATTTTTCTCCAGTTCTGCCCGTGTCCCTTCGTAAAAGGGGCATTGGAATAACACGTGTTCTGCATCTTCCAGCACATCGTAGCAACGATGACAGTTTGGGGAGTCTGTTCTCTTGAATCTGTGCAAGTATGCCCAAAAGCATCCATGTCCAGTCAAGAGTTGGGTGATGTAATACCCGACTTCCCCGTGCAGGCGAGTGACCCATTTGGTGACATCTGGGATGTGTCGATGGGTCCATAGACCCTTTGTCGAGCTGTCCCATCTTTCTTGCCAGAGGCGAAGACTCTCGGGTCTCTCCTCTTCACAGAGGACCTTTCGCCGCTCTTCCTTCTTCCTACGATGTTGGCGTTCTCGCTCTCCTGCCAGGATGTCGATGGGTGGGCATGATGCAACAACGTTGGCCGCATCGTGTGATACCGTTCGGTATGCTGACGCCACTCTGATCGCTGAGAGCCGCTGGACTGATGACATTGTCTTGCGGTATGTTGTTAGCTCTAGCGATGTCGCCCACACTGGTGCTCCGTATAGCAGGACGGAGGTAACTACAGTTGCCAGTAGTCGTCTTCGAATTTGCCTGCGGCCTCCGATATTGGGCATTATCCGCGAAAGCGCGCTTTGTACTGCTGATGCCTTCTTCCTGGCACTGGATATGTGCTTCTTGTAGTTGGGTCTGCCATCCAAAACCACTCCTAGATACCTTATGTAGGGTAGCGACTGGATGTCGTGGTCGCCTACTCTTATGGTGATGGTCTCCAATTTCTTCCGGCTACTCACAAGGAGTGCTTCGGTCTTATGTTCCGCCAATGACAGGTCTGCCGATGTCATCCACTGTATTATCCTCCGGATGGTGGTGGAAAATGCGGCTTCCAGATCCTCCAGGTGTTTGGCTACAAGAACAACCGCTACGTCGTCCGCGAAGGCCACGAGCGTTGTGTTCGTCGGTAATTCCAGATGGAGTAGGCCGTCGTACATGACGTTCCACAAGAGTGGCGCCAGGACAGAGCCCTGAGATACCCCACCCGTGACCCCATACTCCGTTGGTCCAATTGGACCATTATATCGTTAAAAATATAAAAAAATTATATCGTTTTATAATTGGCCGGCTTATTAGAGACATGTCATTTGTAAAAAACATGCTAAAATTTCATTTAATTTTTGTACTGAAAATCCCTATGTTAAGGATCTAAATTTCTTATGTTTGTCAGACCCAAAATGATAAAACCATCTCATCGGTGAAAAAAACACATGTCCTTCCAATAATTGAAATTTTTAAAAAATAAGTACTCTTTCGTAAAGTTTATTTGTTGTTTGGAATATGCTTAATAAAAAAAGCTTTTTTAATAACGACTAACTTTTTTATTCAATTCACTTTTCAGTATTGTAACGATTTTGGAAGTATGTGCATTTATTTTTCTGTTTATTTCAATCAACACAATTTTCTATGATTTTTTATTCATATAACTAGCAATCTTTTTATATATTAGATTATAGATAAACTGAAAATTCACAAAAAAAAGCACATTTTATTATCAAGTATTATTCAGGAAACATATTACCTTCGTGCGCTTACTCGTATATTGTTCCTTAGTTAGAACCTATTCTTGAGAATGCAGCTGAAGTTTTGTCGTCATTTTACAGTATTCATATTAATCGTATAGAATCGGTGCATAGAAGGATTTTCATTGGCTTGATCATCTTAGACTTCTTCCTTATACAGATCGGATCAATTCACTTCAAATGCCTACACTGGACAAAAGACTTAAACTTGCTGATTTAGTTTTAATTCACCAACTTATAAACTCGAAAATTGACTGTCAGGCACTTACAAATAGGGTTTCGTTTAGACTTTACATGAGCCAATGAACCGTATGTGTTTTTCTGTTTGTAGCTGAAAGGAATTCGAACTTACTACTACTAAAAGCTCTTTGAAGAAAATTTAGTTTTCTCTCCCTAACCTGTAGCTTGTTTTTCTTACATATTTTTAGAGGTACTTTGTTTAACGTTCTATGAATTTTACTAGTTTTGTAAGTCGTTTTTTTCTTTTCTTTTTATTATACTTGCATGTTTTGCATGTTTGACCTGAATCTAATCGTATAGATCGGTGAATATTTTCCTATACTTGCTAGAATTACTTCCCAGAATTTTTTGGGATATTGTTTAGCATTTGTTATTAAAAATTGTGTTCTTCAAACTGAAGCTTAAAGTCCAAATAAAAAATATTTTAAAAAACTAAATTTAAAAAATTTATTTTTATACATTTTATGTTATGAATAAAATTATTTATAAAATTGGTTAATCTTACACTTACTTTTTTGAAAATACTTAAAATTAAACTTTGCAAAATCTTTCAAAATTGCAAATTTACAGATTTTATGCTGTTTTAATTTTCAAGTATTAAAAGATAACCTTGGTGAATATAATTTTTTTATTGTCATAAAGCTTTTTTCGAGGGCGGAGAAATAGTGTAAGGAAAACCTCGTTCAATATTAAAAACTGATCTAAATGTGGAACGAGTGAGGGCATTTGTAAGGTGACACCATCGATTAGCATCCTTGAAGGGTTCAGAAAAAAGATTCTTCACATCAGATCGGACATTGGCGCTATTTGGACGCTCCACGATGACAATGAAAAAAAGGACTCCTGTCGATCCCAGCCCCGCTATTTAACCGATTACAGCGGCGCCGTCTTGATACTGCCACCCATTTGAAAGAACGTCATTTCAGTGGTGTCATTAACAACAACGATGTCTCATTACTTTTTTGTCAGAGCTAGTATTTGTGGTTTTATGAAAGAATTTACTTCTTTAAAAAAATATTTTTAAGCTTACTTATAGAATATTTTTAAATCTACCAAATATCTGCAATCGGTAGAGTTAAAAAAACAACCTCACTCCTTAGAGTACTGTACTATATATAAAGAACTTATAAATTTTATGTAACATATAAGAACATAGAAAAATAATAATAATATGAAGGCATTAAGTGTATAAGATTAAATCCGCTGTTTGGTCATAAATGGCGTGAGTGAGCGTATTAAGCTACCATCGACACGCCATTCTTTATTTTTATGAGTTTGACATCTGTCAACATTAGTCAGCAATTTCGTACAACAACAAACATTTTTCCTTTGGTAATCATGGCTAGTTTTGTGCCAAAAAAAGAGCATGTACGGGAAGCTCTGCTTTTCTGCTTCAATTTGATGAAATCGGCTGCCGACTCGCATCTAATGCCTATGGAGGCTTATTGTGACAGTGCTTTATCGGAAATAACGTATCGATATTGGTTTCGTCAGTTCAAAGACGGCAATTTTGACTTGTGGAACAAGAAGCGTGAAAATCGGCCTAGGAAGGTTGAGGACCATCATTTGCAGGCTCTTTTAGACGAAGATGATACCCAATCGCAAAAAATGCTCACGGAGCAATTGAGTGTTACGCAATCAGCCATTTTCATGCATCTGCATGCCATGGGGAAGATTGAAAAGATCGGAAAATGGGTGCCGCATGAATTGAACGATAGGCAAATGGAGCGACGCCAAAACACATGCGAAATCTTGCTCGCCAAACAAAAAAGAAAGTCGTTACTGCATCGGATTGTGACAGGCGATGAAAAGTGGATATATTTCGAGAATTCTTAATACAAGAAATTGATCTCGGGTAACCATCAACATCGCCAGACAACGTGGGTTGATTCCGGCCAACCATCAACATCTTCCCCAAGACCAAATCGCTTCGGACGGAAGACGATGCTGTGCGTTTGGTGGGATCAGCAGGGTATCGTCTACTATGAGATGTTAAACCCTGGTGAAAATGTCAATGCTCACCGCTACCACCAACAACTGGTCAAATTGCACCGTGATCTGCGTGGAAAAAAGGACGGATTATCAAAACAGACAAAACAAGCTGATTTTCCTCCCCGACAACGCACCATCGCACACGTCAAAAATGGTCCGAAACTACTTGTAGACACTCAATTGGGAGGTACTACCCCACCCCACTTATTCACCAGACCTGCGCATTTTTGAGTACCACTTGTTTTCGTCGAAGGGCCACGCGCTCGCTTAGCAGCACTTCGATTCTTACGAAGACGTCCTAATCATTGCTTGATGAGGGGTTTGTCTCGAAAGAGAAGGAATTTTTTTGGCGTGGTCTGCACAAATTGCCCGAGAGATGGGGCAAATGTGTACCTAGCAAGGGCAAGTACTTTTAATAAATTGGTTTTTGCTTTCTATAAAAAATACATGTGGTTTTTTAACTGAAAAACAGCGGACTTAAGCTTATATACCTGGTACATGTAAAAAAATTGTCAGTAAATTTATACTTATATTTATGAATTAAGAAGAGAAAATTATTATTCTCAATCTGTGAGAGCAAAGCCATGTCAGCATAAAAAAAAATCATATAAACTCTTCTTAGAAGAAAAAAAATTATTGAGGGGAAACACCATATTCCATGTAACCATTATTGAATTAGGAATAAGATCCTATAGAAAAACAATAAAATACTCTTAAGTAAATCAACGATTAGGAGCCATGCTGATATATCAACAAATATATACAATGAATAACAGATAAACTATTTATGTTGGGGAGTATATTTATAGTTTTCTATCCGCAAAATCAATCGAAAGTTACGCAAAGTACGAAAAGACTTTCATGGATTTTTCATAGCGTATTAAGCTACCATGGACACGCCATACTTTATCTTTATGAGTTTAACATCTATCAACATTAGTCAGCAATTTCATACAACAACAAACATTTTTCCTTTGGTAATCATGTGTAGTTTTGTGCCAAAAAAAGAGCATGTACGGGAAGCTCTGCTTTTCTGCTTCAATTTGATCAAATCGGCTGCCGACTCGCATCTAATGCCTATGGAGGCTTATGGTGACAGTGCTTTATCGGAAATAACGTATCGATATTGGCTTCGTCAGTTCAAAGACGGCAATTTTGACTTGTGGAACAAGAAGCGTGAAAATCCGCTTAGGAAGGTTGAGGACCATCAATTGCAGGCTCTTTCAGACGAAGACGATACCCAATCGCAAAAAATGCTCGCGCTAAAATTGGGTGTTACTCAACCAGCCATTTACATGCGTCTGCGTGCCATGGGGAAGATTGAAAAGAACGGAAAATGGGTGCCGCATGAATTGAACGATAGGCAAATGGAGCGACGCCAAAACACATGCAAAATCTTGCTCGCCAGACAAAAAAGAAAGTTGTTCCTGCATCGGATTGTGACAGGCGATGAAAAGTGGATATATTTCGAGAATTCTAAACGCAGGAAATTGATCTCGGCTAACCATCAACATCGCCAGACAACGTGGGTTGATTCCGGCCAACCATCAACATCTTCCCCAAGACCAAATCGCTTCGGACGGAAGACGATGCTGTGCGTTTGGTGGGATCAGCAGGGTATCGTCTACTATGAGATGTTGAACCCTGGTGAAAATGTCAATGCTCACCGCTACCACCAACAACTGGTCAAATTGCACCGTGATCTGCGTGGAAAAAAGGACGGATTATCAAAACAGACAAAACAAGCTGATTTTCCTCCCCGACAACGCACCATCGCACACGTCAAAAATGGTCCGAAACTACTTGTAGACACTCAATTGGGAGGTACTACCCCACCCCACTTATTCACCAGACCTGCGCATTTTTGAGTACCACTTGTTTTCGTCGAAGGGCCACGCGCTCGCTTAGCAGCACTTCGATTCTTACGAAGACGTCCTAATCATTGCTTGATGAGGGGTTTGTCTCGAAAGAGAAGGAATTTTTTTGGCGTGGTCTGCACAAATTGCCCGAGAGATGGGGCAAATGTGTACCTAGCAAGGGCAAGTACTTTTAATAAATTGGTTTTTGCTTTCTATGAAAAATACATGTGGTTTTTTAACTGAAAAACAGCGGACTTAAGCTTATATACCTGGTACATGTAAAAAAATTGTCAGTAAATTTATACTTATATTTATGAATTAAGAAGAGAAAATTATTATTCTCAATCTGTGAGAGCAAAGCCATGTCAGCATAAAAAAAAATCATATAAACTCTTCTTAGAAGAAAAAAAATTATTGAGGGGAAACACCATATTCCATGTAACCATTATTGAATTAGGAATAAGATCCTATAGAAAAACAATAAAATACTCTTAAGTAAATCAACGATTAGGAGCCATGCTGATATATCAACAAATATATACAATGAATAACAGATAAACTATTTATGTTGGGGAGTATATTTATAGTTTTCTATCCGCAAAATCAATCGAAAGTTACGCAAAGTACGAAAAGACTTTCATGAATTTTTCATAGCAATACCTTTCTAGTCATAAAACTTTATAAGAAAATATTCTTTAATGATGATTTGTTTGCCAATTTTTTTAGATATTATTAACATTCATTTATCATAAAATTCCTTTAAATTCTTACTCATCATAGCTGATCAACTTATGTAGTCAGGATATTAATGTTTATTAGTAGTTTTCTAAATTAATTCAAATTATCGAAAAACAACTATTAATTTAGGAAAAAGTCCTTATAGTTTTTGAACTTAATTTGGCTTGATCTAATATCTTCTTTGGTTTATTTCGTTTATGTTATTCAATAGCATACGCTCTTCAAAATACCCATTGTCATGGAGACCTTGTTTAATATTTTGATTTCCTCTATTATGATTACTCTGAATAAAAAGTACAAGTATACACGACTAAGAATAGTTTGGAAGTAAAAGACAACTAACTGCGACAGTTTCATTAGTTTCTTTAGAAGTTTTAACTAGTCTTTATGTTTCCTTAACGAGCTTTATAATTACTATCTTTCAATGAGCTTCTTAATTCCTTCTTTATAGAAAGAACCTGTCTTTATCGGTGAAAAACTGAACAAGGTGCTGACGGACAGCCTTATATGAATTGAACGTAATAAATACTACGAAAGGATTTTTGAAGGTCAGGCGAGTATATTGGGTGTGGGAACATATCCCATCTAAACCCAATATTTTTTGACAGGTGATTGAACTTGTGTGTGGTTTTACGTTGTGGGGATGGTAGACAACTATTTTACGATTAACAAGCTCCAGCCGTTTCTGGATTATAGATTCGTTCAAACTGTTCAATTGCGGACTGTACACTTCTGAATTGACTGTTTGATTCCTTGGTAGAAGCTCAAAAAACCCCACTACACTGAGAGCATAACCTTCATCTGATGAATATCCACTTTCGATGTCGTTTGAAGCAGATGATCGCATCAGGAAAATTACCGTTTTTGCACTCAGTCGCTTCAAGAAAGGATCGGTTTTTTTCACGTGTAATGAGCATATTTCAGATATTTATGCGGGCCATCAAATTAACTTCTTTGAGCTCATCAGGAACCCAAACATCGACATTGCTTATTTTTTCAAGCTTCGGCAGGTAGTCATGAACGATTAAATGATGGATTGTTTCTGCGTTCTCTCTTATCGTATAACGCTAGTTTGACATAATTAATGCCTTTATATCGACGGCATTGACCTCAGGTTTCCTTCCTGATCGATTGTCATAGTTGAGATCAAAATTACTAGCACAGAATTTTATGAACCATTGTCTCCATAAACTTTACAAAAATTTTCACAAGCTTGACGTGCGTTCTTTTATTTACGCCAATTAAACAGTAAAATATGGCGAAGATGCAAAGTTTGGTTTTCTAGTTTCAACTTGTTGAAAAATCCATAAAAAATAATCAAATTTAGATCAATTTTTTTAAAATATTATACTTAAACTATTAACTGTTAAATGACGTAACAATAACATAGATGGAAATACTACCAAAACTTTCAAAAAGTTATTCCAAAAATGAGCAATCTGTGCGTCATGACATTTCCGGTAATCCCATGGATAGTTTGGTCGTTCCTTAAAAAAATAAAAATATACAGCTTCTATCTTAATGCTTATTTTGTAGTGACAATCTATTTTTTAGCTCGTTAAATATATTCTAACACATTGTGCTTTGCCGCCGCTTGTGTTGGAGCATCTTAAATTTGATAGCTTAAGGTTCTCTATGTATCGGGTTTTTCAATAGCAACTTGACACTTTTGAGTATTTTCAATATGAAAATACTCAAAAGGGTTAAGTTGCTATTGAAAAACCCGATATATATTTCTTTAGAAATTTTCTCAAAGAAATGGAAAAACAGCATTTGTTCCACCAGTATCAAAAAATACGACTTTTATTTCTTAGCTAATAAAAAATGTTCAGTTACAGAAACATTAATATATGATTCCCAAAGAAATTTAGTTGAAAAATATAATCACACTTTCACTATTTGTAGAGAATTTTACGTTGTTGCACATGATTTTTCAAAGGCACTCAACAGAGTTTTGCATTAATCTCTATTGTCAAAGTCACATGCTAATGGAATCAATAATTGTCTATTTAAATGGATAAGAAACTATCTATCGGGATAAGATATCTAATATAACAATTATGCAGTTCCTCAAATAAATGCTTATGCTCCACAGATCCTCGTTCTATCTTCTATCATATTCTTTTTTTTTATATAAATGAACTCCAACTTATTACTTCTAACCCAAGTCACCGTTTCGCTGATGATAGGTATGCTACCTGAATTTTGGAAGTAAAAAGGCAAAGTTTTTTCAAACAATTCCTTTGGAGATATTTGCGATACAAAAAAATGTTTACGATATAAAAATATTTGTTCAAAATGGATCTCGTTATCCACAATTAAAAATTTTCTTATTTACTTTATTTGCTTAAGTCTAAATTTTAATATTTGAAAATTGTTTAAAGTGGATTGAGCTTACATATGGGGTTTTCCAATAAAAATGATATGATTTCTAAGTGACGTTTCGGCCATTTGTAATATGTCATGATCTATCTTTTTTTAATTGTATTTAGCAATGTTTACAATTTCATCATGGATAGATAAACGTAAGAACAACGTTTACAAATTATTTAATTTTGTTATCAAAATAATCGTTCTCCAATTGCAACTTTTCGTGCGCTTTTGCCATTTTATGGTCGAATTGTTAAAAATTTCGAGCGTACATTTTCTTTAAGTAATGTTCAAGTGCCAATAAGACAAAAAACCGCTCGAAGTAATGAAAATATTGCTGCTGTTTAGGCAAGTGTTGCTGAAGCCGCAATTTGTCGATTCCAAGACGTTCTCAAGAATTGGAACTGTCTCAAACCACAACCTGGCGGATTTTGAGACAGGATTTGGGCTTGCATCCATATTAAATTGTTATCACTCAAGAACTGAAGCCATTGGACCACCGTAAACGTCGTGAATTTGCTGACTTTGAAAAACTTGAAAACGATAACAATTTTTTTAAGAAAATTATCTTCTCCGATGAGGCTCACTTTCATCTGAGTGGTGCGGTAAATAAACAAAACTGTCGATTCTGGTGCAAAGCAAATCGACAAATTATTCATGAACACCCATTATATTCATCTAAATTGACAGTTTGGTGTGGTTTTTGGTCTGGTGGTACTTCTTTCGAAATGAAGCTGGTACCACCGTTACTGTCAATGGAGAGCGGTATAGATCGATGATAACCAACTTTTTATTGCCGACATTGGAAGAAGCTGATTTTGACAACATCTGGTTCCAACAAGACGGGGCTACGTGCCACACAGCACGTGTAATAACCGAATTATTGCGAAAAAAGTTTGGAGATTCGATTTTTTCAAGAAATTGTGACATTGACTGGCCTCCAAGAAGTTGTGATTTAACACCATCAGACTATTTCTTGTGGGGTTATTTGAAGTTATTGGTCTTTAGCAATAAACCAGACTCTCTTCAAGCTTTAGAAGTCAATATTGAACGTGCTATTCATGACATACGACTTGATTTATTGGAAAAAGTGCTCGAAAACTGGGTTTGTCGAATTTGTTCCTGCAAAAGAAGTCGTGGAGGCCATTTGAATGACGTTTTATTCAGAAATTAATTGTATCGATTATACTTCACATTAAATAAAAAACATTTGAATTTCCTTAATAATTAGTGTGTTTTTTTTTAAAGGAATCATATGACTTTTATTCGGAAACCCTTTACATTTTATGAATATTAATAGTATCTATCTTCATTACCGGGTTCAACTAAAAATATACTTAATCCTTTATGCTATCTAAAGTTTAGAAGTTAACAAATTCGTCGTATAGTATTTTTTTTGACAAATAAACTTATTAATAGATAAAAATGTCCTGAATATTTAAAAAAAAAAATTGTTATTGATAAGAGAAGTTTTTATTAAAAAAAGGTTTTAAGCTCATTTCATATTCTAAGATCATAGAAGTCTCATAGAAAGTTCTTAGAAACTGGTTGCATAAGTTTCTCTATTCATGATTTATTAAGTCAAGATTTAAAAGAAAAATCGTCTTTTACATTTCATATTCACGAAGGATAATGAAAAATAATTTTAAGAAATATGAGAAAAATTTGTTAAGAATGTTTAACAAAGACGAACTATTTTTAAAAAAATCTTAGCTTTTTCAGTTCAAAGCACTTCATTAATATTGCGACTGTGTAAGTATTTTTTACTGAATAACCGTCCTTCGAAAGAAATAAACATCCTTTTACAAAATAAAATCGCGGTCACAGAATATGAATAGTTTCATCTTGTTTATGAGTGAATGTGTTCATATGTAGTGAAAATCCTTAGAGCAAATTACTATTCAGACTGCCTGTTGCTGTTGTTTAGAAATTCTGAGGAAACTTTTCTTCTGAACGAAAGTAAGGAAATAGAAATCAACAAACTAACAAATGGAACTGCTTATAGATGCATATATTGTGAACTTAACATAAAATCTAAAAAGGATAATATTCTAACATTTCAGTTTAAATTTAGATACAACTTTTATGATTGTTGTAAAAGTTTTCACTTTCCAAAATTGAGTCTACTCAGCAAACAGTGCATATTATAATCTTGAGGAAGTATCTTTGATAAATGCAAGTATTCATGAATGACCAAACAAAGTCAATTCAATTCAAATAAAATCAATCAAAATAAATCGAATAGCGAAGGTTTTTTTTAATCAAGTATTTCTACCCACATAAATTTGATATAAAGCGTAACGACTGTGACCAGATTCTGAGTTGAGATTCCAATAATAGTTGTATAAATTCTTTTAGGAATTGATCAGGATTCAGCTTTTATTGAACCAGTCAAAACTGACAACATAAAGTTCTTAGAATTCAAAATATTATAGTTCTCAGAACTTAATTATTAAATGGAATTTCTTACAAATTTGCTGAACTAACCAAAAAAATATTTCAAATTTATATATTCAACTTTGTTTTTCGAAAATTTGAAATTTTTTCTTGTATAAAGAAAAGTTTTACAAATTATAGATTTTTAGTGAATAAATTCCTGAAATTATGTTAATAAAAACAAAGGCTAATTGTATGGGAATATAATGGAAATATGAAGATCGTAATATGATCCAACTTTTATTTATGCTTAGAAGAAGAAAAAAAACATATTTTTTAAAAAAGCTGTCTCAGTAAGTATGAAAGCATGTAAATTGTTAACTACCAAGGATTTTTTACTTAAAACTTTTTAATGTTAATTTTTTTTCAAACAAACCTAAAGCAAAAATGTATATCACAAAATATTATACATCCCAACATTATTTTTTAAAATTCGTTATATTTTGATATTAAATATATTTTCTGGGTGTAAGCCGGACGCAAAAAATTATAGACCGATTTCAATTATAAATGCTATCCCTAAATTGTTCGAATCAATTATTACTGATAAAATAAGTCCGGTCTTAAATGAAATTATATGTTATGAACAACATGGATATGTAAAGGGAAGATCAGCTGCATCTAACTTAATATTGTATAATCAGGAAATAATTGAAGCTATGGAAAATGGAAATCAAGTTGATGTAATATATACAGACTTTTCTAAAGCTTTTGATAAAGTACCAATTGATAAATTGCTAGAGAAACTTAGAAAAGTTGGTTTTACTGACAAATTTTTAAAATTTTTAGAACAATATTTAACAAATAGAAAACAATATGTCAAGTACAAGAACTTCGTTTCACAAGAAATAGAGGTGACCTCTGGTGTACGTCAGGGTTCTCACTTGAAGCCGCTTCTGTTCATTTTGTACATCAATGACATGAAGAATTTATTTACTGGATCGAAACCACTATTTCTAGATGATGACTGCAATTTTTTTAGAATAATTCAAAATCCGGAGGATGCTGACTTATTGCAAAATGATCTGTTGAGCGTGAGTGAATGGTGCATTGAAAATGGAATGGAACTAAATATAAGGTGTAGTAAAAAGTAATCCATTATTTTGCCAATAGATGGCTTTAGGAGTCTGTATCTCCCGTTGTAAAAGGGATCGGGTTCCACTAGATGGCGTTAGAAAGATAAAATTTCGTACTAAAAAAGCTTCTGATACAGTTTTGTGATTACTTGACTCAGTATTTTCTTAGCACGCGTCAAAGATGGACACCAACAAAGAGAAAATACGCCATATTTTACAGTTTTTCTTCGATAAAGCCGAAAACGAAAGCCAGGCAGCTGAAAATGTGAATAGCGTTTATGGTCCTGATACTTTAACAGCCAATCATGCGCAATTTTGGTTTCGTCGACTCCGTTCCGGTAATTTTGATGTCAAAGTTGCACCACGCACTGGAAGAGCCATTGAGGAAAATGTCGATAAAATAATGGAAATCGTCGAGTCCGACCGTCACGTAAGCACTGTTTCGATTGCCCAGGAGCTAAACATTGCACAAAAAACCGTTTGGAACCACTTAAATAAGGCTGGATACAAAAAGAAGCTCGATGTATGGGTACCACACGAGTTATCGCAAAAAAAGCTCATGGACCGAATTTCCATCTGCGAATCGCTGCTGAATCGCAACAATATCGATCCATTTCTGAAGCGGATAGGTACTGGTGATGAAAAGTGGGTCACTTACGACAACGTCAAGCGACAACGGTTGTGGTCAAATTGCGGTCACCCGGCGCAAACGGTGGTCAAGCCAGGATTAACAGCCAGGAAGGTTTTGCTGTGTGTTTGGTGGGACTGGCAGGGAATCATCTACTATGAGCTGCTCCCCTATGGCCGAACTACTAATTCGGACCTATACTGTCAACAATTGGACCGACTGAAAGAAGCAATCGCCCAGAAGCGGCCAGCTTTGGCCAATAGGAGAGGAATTGTGTTCCATCAGGACAACGCCAGGCCGCATACATCGATAGTGACTCGCCAGAAGTTCCGGGACCTTGGTTGCGATGTTCTTATGCATCCACCTTATAGTCCGGACCTGGCACCAAGTAATTACCACCTCTTCCTGTCCATGACGAATGATTTTGCAGGTGAAAAATTCGCCTCAAGAGAAGATTGTGAACATCGACTGTCCCAGTTTTTTGGCAATAGTAGATTTAAAAAGTTTATATTTATGAAAGAATATCAAAAATACGAGGTCTGTTCAAAAAGTACCGCGAATTTTGTGTTTCTTCAAAAATTATTTATTTCTTCATGAATATCTATTTTGTCCCCTTTAAAGTAATCCCCACCAGATATTATACACTTGTCTTTTCATGGGGAACTTCAGTTTCGGGAACAAGAAAAAATCACAGGGGGCCAGACCTGGGGAATACGGTGGCTACAAAAGCCAATTTTGTTCTCCACAAATCCGAGCGTTTCCGCCGGATTGCATCATGCATAACTTGCGCATAACTTCCAGGTAATATTCCTTATTTACCGTTCTACCCTAAGGCAAGAACTTATGATGTACCACGCCCCTGCAATCGAAGAAAACTGTAAGCAAAACCTTCACATTCGACCGAACTTGGCGCTTTTTTTTTGGTGTTGGCGTTTTTTTCGGTCTTGGCTCGTGCGGCAGCTTCCATTGGTGATGATTGATCCTTGGTTTCCACGTTTTAACCATAAACCCATGATTCGTCACCAGTTATGACCCTCTGGAGAAAATTTGGGTCGTCGCAGACAGAGTCCAACAGCTCCTTAGCAATGTTAAAGCGATGCTGTTTTTGGTCGAAATTGAGCAAAAATCAGAGATATTCAAAATGGCCGAACTTGTCGACATACGGGAGAGACATGAGTACCAATATAACGTCACAAAAAATTGAAAATCGAATATACGTAACCCGCGGAAATTCAAAATTCGCGATACTTTTTGAACATAACTCGTATATAGCTAATAGAAATGGTTCCTGCTCATTGGACATTATAACCTCTCTTACTCATTATTCTAATACCTATTAAAATATTGATATAGCTCAATAAATTTAAGAACGTTAAGGTATATCAATTTTTTAAAAGGCATTAGAACAATGAGTAAGAGAGGCTATAATTATGAAATTACCTCCAAAATGGCAACAAGTTATCGAACAAAACGGTGCATATTTGACCTAAATCGTATCATTTTATCTATGCTAAATAAAACCTTCAATTTGATGCAAAAATAATGGATTTCTTATATTTAAATATTTAATTAATGATTGTACACCACAAATTTGACTATTTAACTGTTAATTATATCAACACTTATATACAATATATATATGTAAATAATGGGCCAAAAGCCTGTGAAGTGAAATAAATAAATAAATAAATATAATACATATACTTAGATACTTATTTATTTGTGATGAAAATAAAATTGAAAATATATTCAAGATATTAGTGGGAATTTTATACTCAGACTGATTGCGGAAAATTATACAAAATTTGAACTTTTCAAAACAAAATGTCAAGGAAAGTATCTATAAATTTCGAGAGTATACGAATTATGAAAAAAAAAATTAAATTTTTAAATTAAAATATTCTTTATTTTGTTTGCCATTTTTTGATGAGTGTTTTTGAGGAAGGTAATAGAATAAAATTCTCGAACAAGTGAATTATGATAATAGGATAAATGGGAATGCAATTTTTGGTAACGCGAAATAACATACACTGGTTCTGAACAAACAGAACATGTCCATCACGAACATAAAAGAAGCACTTACAATTTTGCGAAGGATCTTGGATAATAAGGATAGGAATATAATATATTTTTCTTTCTTTTCTTAAATGCAAGAAATTTGCCAAATTTAAAAAAAAATTGTTAAACAATTTATCTTTTCGTGCTTCTTCTGAAAAATGTAAACTTTATCAAAATTTCTATAAATGCCTTTTTTTCCGTGTTTGTTTTTTAAATTGTCCATTAAATATTTTATTGTACAAAATTGTAAATAAACCTATTTGAAGTATAGCCAAAATTTCAAAATTTGCCTCTTTTATATGTAACAGATAAAATTATTAGACTAATATTATAGAAAGAGAAAAGTCTATTATTAGATTAATACTATACTATTTTTTGCATCAGCAACAGACTTTAAGGCATCTTATAAAATCATGGTCAGAGTAAAACTCGACATAGCCATGAGAGAGTTCGGCATTCGAGATAAATTGATTAGACTAATTAGGCTGACCATGGGTGGTTTAAGAGGAAAAGTAAAGCAGACATATTACTTTCAGAGCAATTTAACATCCACAATGATCTCCGATGTTCTCTTTAAACTGGCGTTAGAAAAAAGTAATTTATGACTAAGGGGTAAGCTTGAGGGGTGCAAGCCTCTTACCAGGTATATAAGCTTAAATCCGCTGTTTGTTTGTCAAAAAAAAAACACGTTTTTTTCATAGCAAGCTACACATTTTTTCTATCTCTCGGGCAACTTGTGGATACCACGCCAAAAAAATTTCTTCTCTTTCGAGGCAAACCACTCATCAAGCCATTTTCGGATGTCTACGTAAGAATGGAAGTGCTGCTCAGGGAGCGCGTGGCCCATCGACGAAAACAGGTGGCAGTGGGAAGGGGCCAGGTCTGGTGAATAAGCGGGGTGGGGTAGCACCTTCCAGTTGAGGGTCTCCAATAGTTTCGGACCATTTTTGACATGTGAGATGGTGCGTTATCGTGAAGGGAAATCAGCTTGTCATGCCTTTGTTGATAATCGGTAATTTTTTCACGCAGAGCATGGTGCAATTTGATCAGTTGTTGGTGGTAGTGGTGGGCATTGACAGTTTCACCAGGTTTCAATATCTCATAGTAGACGATACTCTGCTGATCCGACCAAACGCACAGCATTGTCTTCCATCCGAAGCGATTTGGTCTTGAAGAAGATGTTAATTGTTGGCCGGGATCAACCCATGATTTCTTGCATTTAGGATTCTCGAAATATATCCACTTTTCATCACCTGTCACAATCCGATGCAGTAACGACTTTCTTTTTTGTCTGGCGAGCAAGATTTCGCATGTGTTTTGGCATCGCTCCATCTGCTTATCGTTCAATTCATGCGGCACCCATTATCCGATGTTTTCAATCTTCCCGATGGTATGCAGACGCATGGTAATGGCTGGTTGAGTAACACCCAATTGCTCCACGAGCATTTTTTGCGATTGGGTATCGTCTTCATCCAAAAGAGCCTGCAATTGATGGTCGTTAACTTTACTAGTCCAATTTTCAAGGTTCTTGTCCCACAAGTCGAAATTGCCATCTTTGAACCGACGAAACCAATCTCGGCAAGTTGTTTCCGATAAAGCACTGTCACCATAGGCCTGCATAAGCATTCGATACCATTCGGCAGGCGGTTTCTTCAAATTGAAGCAGAAAAGCAGAGCTTCCCGCATATGCTCTTTTTCTGGCACAAAACTAGACATGATTACCAGAAGAAAAATGTATGTTGTTCTATGAAATTGCTGACAATGTGCATTGATTAATGTTGGCAGATGTCAAACTCATAAAAAAAAAGTATAGCGTGCCCTTGGTAGCTTAATACGCTTACTCACGCCATCTATGACCAAACGGTGGATTTAAGCTTATACACCGGGTACATCTACCCAGCTTTTAGCATACGCTGATGATATCGACAATATGTATTGATAAGTTAGTGGCCATTTTAGAATAAAGTTTTCCCATTTATTTATATAACATGCAAGGTGATTTTCCATCGACAGCAACAACTTTCTACCATCTTTCAGGTAATAAACGGATACCTCTGCTCATTTTTCAATACTCTTTTAAAAAGTGAACCTCTCTTTGGAAATGGCCAACTGCACGGAGCAATTGGAAATATAAAAGAGAAATATTTGTCGAATACGGCAAAGATATCCCGTTTCACTCCTTCCAAGGTCTTGCAATGTGTAGCAGAATCAGATTATCATGTCTATCGTCCTATTCTTGCAATCACTAACCATGATCCTACGCACCACCAGATAGACAACATGACGAACCGAGGATATTGTGTTTTGGTGTTGATGCACCTGATTCTCCTGGCTTTTTCCATATTTTAGGGCATTTAAGGTTTTCATAGTAAATATATTCTCTATCGCTCGTAACAATACAATGCAAAAAAACCTTTTTTTTTCTGTCGTACGAGCAGCAAACTGCGTGGCACCGAACCTCACTAGAAGTCCCTCTCTCTCTCAATTAATACATTTTGGACTATTACCACTACAAACAAACGATTATCGATAGTAGATCTCTCAATATGTAATACAGTTAATAAATCCTCGAGCGGTTGAGTTGCGATTTCCATCAAGTAATTCTAATAGTTTTTCTGTCTTCGTATTTTTTCGGTGCACCTTCGTGTTTTTTTTAACACTCACGCTGCCGAAATCAGCATCTTTAAGTCGCCAAAAATAGTTTTATCATGTTTGATTCGACGGAGCAAGATCACTGTAAACTTCAACCAGTAAACGATACGTTTTGCGGCACTTCTCCCAAGAATATAGTAATAGAACTTCTCGAAAATGCTGCTTTGCCGAGATAAATTTACACATTTTAAATGCCAAAATACAAAAATTATATTCACGCTGCGAACGAATGTCAGCTACTGCGTTTGAAAGCTTAAAACATACACCCTCAAAACACAAGTATCTCCTTCAGCTTGGTTTTGGGCCATCTATTGTGAAATGTTATGTGTGATGTATGTTTTAAGCTTGATGAGATAAGTTGATCTTCAGCTTGCGGTCAATGAAGTGAAGGCAGTCCTTATCACGGGCAAGAAATGTAGAAAGATTGTTACCGTTTGATGAGCTACGGACTATCGCTAAAGTACCCTTGGGTGATAATTGACGCGAAGTTGCGGTTTCAGGAATACCTATTATAGAAGACAATGATGGTACTAGCGCGCCTAATGCAAAACCGTGGAAGATCCAGACCCTATTGGCAAATGTGGTCTGGTCAATCCTGCTATATACTGCACCGATACAGTTCAGCGTCTGACTTTGTATTCATGTTTGAATGTATGTAGAACCGTGTCAACTGATGCGATGCAGGTTCTAATGGGAGAAATTCCATGGCACCTGAAGGTGCTGCGTTGTTGGTTGTTTGGTTATGAATGAAGAGAAATTCCATGGGACGTGGAGGCATCCCGCTTATTGGTTGTTTGGTTATGAATGAAGAGGTTTAGGATCTTAGTCCATGCCAGCGGTATGTACTGGTCCTGAATAGGATACATGAAATTTGGCGAATGGCAGATGGACGCACATGTTCATTTCGCATGTGTGCTTTGCCTCTGCATATGGACTTGAATTTGGTCTGTACCTTGGGTATTTACTCACGGGACATGGCAGTATGAATGGGTTTCTGTACAGGCGTCATCTGGCTGCGGAGATTAGATGCCCTTTTGGGGCAGGGGAGGATAGTGCCAACCATCTTCTCATTGAGAGTGGTCTGTACGGGGATTTGCGTGACCTAGGTGCATGTGGAATCGTGGTGAATGATGAGAGTGTATATGTGAGTGGAGTGTTAGGTATGCATTAATAGATTTGCCGTAGCACTTTTTGAGATGAAAGCGACAATGGTGCATGAATGAGTGTGTAAATGACACGCAAGGTGACTACAACCGGGTGAAAGATCAAGGTCGATTCCGGTTGTACTTTCGGGTCTTGGCGAACCTGCGTACCTGAGCTGGCTTAGCGGTGCCTAGGGATTTACAAGATTCCTTACCGTAGCTCAATGAGCGGAGTACAAACCGAAGTACTCTTAGAACCAAAATTGGTACTACGGGAATCGGGATGCCCCATGGTGTTAAAATACACTGTGTCCGACAATGGTGTGGCGCCTTAGGCAGCAACGTAGTGGCTGCGGTTAATACCCATATCGCGGCTACGATCTACGGATCGCTGGTGGGAGATACTGGTAATTATCTCGGGCGCCGTCACTGCTTATGACAGTAGCGGTTTAGATAGGCTTTGCGACTAACAGTAATTAGCTTGTAACTGGTTACTGATTGTAGACTGCCAGTAATGGTGGTGCGTTGATTGAGCGTAACTTAATTCCTATAGTCGTAGGCGTTTCGTGGTTTAATGTTTAACGACAGATAAGTCACATTAAACAATATAATAATACTGCACCAATTTGGGCAGATGGGTTAATTAGAGCAACTTAGATACGTGGAGTTATCTCCGTCTATCGTAGGAGCGCTTTGATGGTAGCCTGCACATTTTGAATGTCATTATACGAAACCAATTGTGATGCGTCCTGAGTGATATCTATCACAATTCTGGAGGATGAGGGACAAAGGCTGTACCGCTGGAGAGACCGGACTTACGCGGTGGAGTTATGCGAGACTTATACGGCAGAAATTGCAATGGCAAAATTGTTGGGATACTACTGTCAATAGAAGATTGGGTCATCATCTCATCCCGGCGGTGAATCCATGGTTAGATCGGCGACATGCTGATGTTGGCTACTACCTATTCGAATTTTAAATGGTCCATGGATGTTTTTGGCGTTACCAGTCCCGCTTTAAATTGCATTATAGCCCAATGTGCCCTTCTTGGCCCCGATGTTGGACTTGAGGACAGCTTAGATGGGAGGCTATCGATATCCTTGCAAGAACAGTTCTGAATAGACTAGGTCAGCGGAAACAAGAATGGTTGCGGGATCGCAAAAACACTCTTATTTGAGGACCTGTTATATTTTTTGCAAACACGTCATAATCTTCATATGCCTAGACTGGTTGAGTCGGGAGAGGAGATTTTTTGTCCACTTGGTTGAGCCCATCATTGACAACAAGCGTTATTTTAAATTAAAAAGGCACAATTTAATTTTGTAATTTATTGTTTTTCTTTCATTTCACTTTAGAAATTTCTTTACTACTAACTGACAAATAAAAACCTGATACGTTAAATTATAAATTCACAAATAATAAAATTAATATACTACAGTGTGGCAATAGGCTACAGTACACACTGTAGGCACACTTCAAGCCTCGAATTAGAAAATGGGAAACTAAAAATTTGTAACATAAACAAACTCATTTAAGGACCAAAGTTATAATGAGAAAGTTTCCATTTTTTTACGTATTTTGCGTATCTACTCTACATTAAACCAGATATTTTTATGATTGATTGTTAACCTGTCCTGTTTATATTTTTATATTTCCATTATCACAAGTAAAATGTTGAGCTTTGCCAGCTTTTTGGTATTGATACTATTACTTTCAGTGCATTAATGGCAGAAATGAAAAAGTTTTCATTGAAGTTGATTGAGTACGATCCGGTACAATAACTTAATTTCATTTTAAGACTTTTCCTAGTAGTCGGTGAGTAGTTCGAGCTTGTGTATTAGTGATTTCAGGTTTTATTCTCTGAATCCTATTTCCTAGCTCTGAATCCTGTTTCCTAGTTCATTTAAGATTTCCAAAGACTCTCCTCTAACTGAAATTTAAAATTTTTTTTTGCAAAAATCTAAAATGTCTCAAAATTATGTGTGGACTTTTTTTGGCATTTACTTGATAATCTTATCAAAATATAATATTTTTTCGACCAATCCCTTTACCGGTCTATCCCACTGTCTACAATATTTCGTTAGTAATCAATACCAATTTAATAAATCAAATACAAAAAGAAATTAAAACTCAAAATATTCACTTAAAACTTATCTTTAACTTTTCTCTAAGATTATTTTTTTTAAATTTTATTCTGTTTTTTTTTTTATGTTAGTAAATATTCACAAGATGTGTGCAATATTTTTTTCTCTTCATCCCTTATATAATTTATTCAATTTTAATAATTTTATGATAATAATTCATTTGAAATATAGTATTTTTCATATAGTGTTAACATAAAATTTTTCATTATTTTATTTTTTGTTTAAAAAAATCTCTTCATTGGAATATTTATAAGAATATGTTTTTTAATTATAAATAAAAGGTTACATAAATAGTTTTTTTACCGAATTAGAAAAGAAATCTTTTATATACTTTCGAAAGAATACCCATCATCACACATGAAAATTCCATTGTGAACGCAAAAATTTCCCAAAATAATACAAAAATTTCCCAACCCGATTAAATTGTTCTAATAAAATTGAACGAAAGCCTCTCTGGAGCAAATGCACAATTTCTAACTTGTATACCATTTCTAAGAAGTTCCACTGCTTTCAATTTCGAATATTTATCGAAGATACTCCCCCAAAAGTTAGCTTGTCGTAGAACCTCAACTTTTATAACAGTTCGTTACGAAATCGAAAATTGTAAGCTCTCGACATGGGGGGTACGTAACCACGATGTGGCTGGCGTAATATTAATTATACAGTAATACCCCGTGTTCCGTACACTCGCACTTACGTACATCTCATTTTTGTCCCCATTTGCCCATTACACCTACAATGATTCACACTTACGTACAAGTACATTTTTTTACTTATAAAAAAATGTTATTAATTATCGATAATGCTCCCGGTCATTCGCAAAATTTAGGCAACGATAATATTCGAGTTGAATTTTTACCTCCAAACACCACATCTATCCTTCAACCCATGGACCATGTGTTATCGCATCATTTTAACTGAACTATTTAAAAAAAAACCATTCAGTAAAATAATTGCTGCAATTGACAGAAAAGAAGGTTCAGGTAGGGAAGTTTTAAAAAAAGTTTGGGCGGAATACAATATTTTAGATTGCATAAAGACAATTCGAGACACCTGGAATGATATTTCAGTTTCTACAATGAAAGAGGCCTGGAATAAATTATTTCCACAGGAAACAAAAGATAGGGAAGATTGCGAAGATAATAACGCTGAAATTAGAGTTACAAGTAGAGTCAAATGATGTAGTTGAACTTATAGCATCCTATGATGAACCTTTCAACAATGAAGATCTTTTAGAATTAAATGAACAGATACAATCTGAAAACTTAGTATGCAATGTTGCAGAAAAATCCACTCAATCTGAAGGACTAACATCCAAAATTTTGTCAGATGCTTTCCAAAGTTTACAAAATGGAATGGCTCTTTTTGAAAAATACGATCCAGATTTTGAGAGGAGTTTAAAGGTTAACAAAGACATTATGTACGCATATTCCTGTTATTCAGAATTATACAGGGAAATGAAAAAAAACATGGTAAACAAAGCTCTTTAAAAGATTTTTTTGCTACAAAATCTATATCAGAAGTTCATCTACATCTCCTGACTCACCAGCAAAAAAGCGTTTAGCGGTTGATTACACCATTTATGAAGATGATACATCATTCTCTACGTCATCGAGCAATTAAATTTGAATTACAACATTATACCGCTAATAATTTTGAAGTTCAATTTTGAAGTTTATGTTTATTTTTTAAGTTTTGTTTAATATGTATATGAATTTGTTTTTTGTTTTTATTTAATATACGTTACGAGGGCCGTTCAATAAGTCCTTAGAAAAAGATGGAAACAAACTGTTTTTAAAAAAAAAAAAATTATTTTAATCTACTTTTAGCTCTATACACTTTTCCAACCGTTTTTCCAAAATTTTTATCCCGTCCTGCAACAATTCCATTCTCAATTCACCACATTTATGGGCATGGAAACAGCGCAGGTGTGCACACGCGCATTGTCCTGATGCAAGAGGATTTTTTTCTTCTTCAGATGGGGGCGTTTCTCTTTGATTTCCTCGCTCAACCGTTGCAATAACGACGCGTAATACGCTCCTGTTATTGTTTTTCCTTTTTCCAAGTAGTCGATAAAAATGATGCCCTGCGAATCCCAAAAGACCGTGGCCATCACCTTGCCGGCCGATGGCACAGTTTTCCGCTTCTTCGGAGCCCGTTTACCCTTGAAAATCCACTCTTCGTTTCTAGAGTGTAGTAGTGTATCCAGGTTTCGTCCACAGTGACATATCGACGAACGAATTCGGCAGGATTGCGATGAAAGAGTGCCAACATAGCCTCAGAGTCCACTACACGATCGCGCTTATTCTCCTCTGAGAGCAAACGCGGCACCCATCTTGCCACATTTTTTTCACAGACAATTTTTCATGCAAAATTGAAGCGACTGTACCTTGTGATATGCCCGTGACCTCAACTAATTCGCGCACTTTAATTCGCCGATCGTTCAAAATCAGATCGTGGATTTTGTTGATGATTTCAGGAGTAGACACCTCAACTGGGCGTCCTGAACGATGTTCATCTTTTGTGGATGAACGGCAACGTTTAAATTCATTCACCCAATTGTAAACCATCGCAAACACAGGTGCAGATGTGCCATGAACTGCATCCAACTCGGCTTTGATTTCTTTCGGCTTAAGCCTTTCAAATGGAGATGTTTGATGACAGCCCTAAACTCGCTTTTTTCCATTGTTATGCACAAATAAATGTCGTTAGCTTTAATCGATGATAGAAATTGACCTACGCTATGGATCGAATTGCAATTTTGACAGCTTTCCTGTCGATACTGCTACTAACAAAAAAAAATCTTTACCGACACTACGAGCGCAGTTTCTTGGATTTTCTAAGGATTTATTGAACGATCCTCGTAAATATAGCATTAAAAAAATATAAACGTATGATATAAAATTGTAAAACGACATACATATATCCCTCTTTTTCTTTTTATTTATATACTTATTGTTTTAGTTTGTTTCAAACATATTATTCATCAATAAAAGCAGTAGATTCGCTTTACGTACATTTTTGTTTTACGTACACGCTCCGGTCCCAAAGTGTATGTAACTGCGGGGTATTACTGTAGTTGAAAATGTTGTCTCTAGTTTTTTAATTACTCTCACTAGTATTTTGGGTGGGGTATTTATCACAAATATTTTTGTCCATTGCTTTCGTTTTTTTTTTTTTGGAGCAAATTTGTAGCAGTAACTAAAGGGGAATTTTCAAAATAGTTGGTTTTTAAATTTGTTTGAAATATTTTTTTTTTTGAATCGATAAATCAATGCTAGATATTTAATTTTTAAAGATTTTTTCATGTAAATGTATTTGGCTACTAACACGTGTAATGTTGTTTTCTAAGGCTGCAAGTGATGCTGGTTTATCGGCATAGACGAGTGACTTCACGATAGTCTAGAGGCGTCAAATCGTACGATCTAGGTGGCCAACTCACCGATTCCAAACGTGAGATAAATTGCTCACTGAACTCATTTCTCAATATGTCCATTGTTTCACGTGCTGTGTGGCATGTAGCGACGTATTATTGACACCCCACGTCTACCAGATGCAGTTTTTGACGTCTACCAGATAGAGCGCTATTGACGGTATCGTTGCGGCCAGCATCTTTTTTTAAAAAATATACGAACCGACGTTTCCACTAGCCCAGAAACCGTACCAAAAAGTGCATTTTGCTGAGTGCAATCACAGTTCTTGTTTTGCCTGTGGTTGTTCATCAGACCAAAAAGCGACAATTTTGCTTATTCACAGTCAACCTGAAATGAGCTTCACCGCTGAACGCAATTTTTTTTGGTGAAAAAAAGGATTTTCCTCAAGTTGTTCTAAGCAACTCACCAAAAATTCAACGCTTTGGCAGGTCGTTCGGCTTCAGTTCTTGCACGAGTTGTATTTTATACGCTTTCAGACCAAGATTCTTACGTAAAATCTTCCGCATAGTCGAGTAATACAATCCCAATTGCTGCAATATTTTCTTCTGTACACACACTACGCACACGGGTTAGAGGTTTTATGTCCAATAGCGTAAAATTGATAGGAAATTTTGTTACTATGGCTTGAATTGCTGGCTCATTAGGTCGATTATGAGGACCATAAAATGGAAGAAGTGCTCAAAATACAGCATGAATCTTTCCATGATAACTTCCAACTTTGACACACGCCAAGTGTCACGTGTGATCTGTCAAAATAAAAATATGAAAAACCAAACAGGCACAAAAGTTAATATTACTTCTCCTTCGGATGCACTGAAAATATTTTATCCTTGTTTATTCTCCTAATAATTCATATGAACACATTTATTTAGTGCATCCATCCTCAATTTTTTTATGAAATCCTTAAACTTAGTAGAGCAAAGTTAAAATATAGTAAAATGTTCATATTCTACCATTCAGAATACTATTTTTAAGTAGCTGATTTTTTTTTTTAAATTTAATCCACAAAAAATTCCACACATTTTTCTGATCTTATATTCATAGGTCATCTTTAATTGGTCCTAATCTAAATAGACCACAATTTCAAAAATTGGGTAAACAATTATATTTCTACCTCTCAAAATAATAGCTGAAACTCCGAATTTTCTAACTGGAAATTTGGAATTATTCTTGTTATTCCATATATCCTTCAGAGTACAATTCCTATTAACATTTAAATGGCAATAGATGCCGATGATACTGTCCTGCTATCCGTCACAGAGACCCGAATACTACCTCCTTAGCTTCACATATTTACTTTTTGTTTCAGAACTCATGCCACTTCTACTCTTTGACGAGGACCATTCCTTCTCATACACATTATCGGCAATATTGTTCCACTATAAAAAAAAATTTAAATAAACAGTCAAAACTAACAGTTGACAAAAAATACTAATAAACCATTTAGTAACAAATTAATAAATTATAAATATGGTATAACACTAGGGATCAAATAAACGCTCCCAACAATCCGGTCGATTCAGTTTTTCCAAATAAAAATCCTCCAAACAATCATCTTTGCATAATAGTATACGAGGTCTTTTTTTTATGTTTAGATTAATGAGGTACAGGGGGAAACCTTCGAAAGGTACTCGCCTGGAAGTTTTTCCTGCCAGGCGAGTTATGCGGGATTTTTACCTCGCTAAAACCTAACCTGCACCTCTAACCTTGCTCCCGGAACGATGGTTCCCCAGCGGTACTCTTTGTAAATACTACTTCGCCGGGGCGTTCTTGTTTGATGCTACTGATGTCCCGATGTTATGATGCCTCGCGGCCTATTCTTCGTACTTTGTGTGGAGATCCTTGATAATGTTTGCCGCGTACTCTGCAATACTGTGAACGGTCCACATTTTTCTCCAGTTCTGCCCGTGTCTCTTCGTAAAAGGGGCATTTGAATAACACGTGTTCTGCATATTCCAGCACATCGTAGCAACGATGACAGTTTGGGGAGTCAGTTCTCTTGAATCTGTGCAAGTATGCCCGAAAGCATCCATCTCCAGTTAAGAGTTGGGTGATGTAATACCCGACTTCCCCGTGCAGGCGAGTGACCCATTTGGTGACATCTGGGATCAGTCGATGGGTCCACCGACCCTTCATCGAACTGTCCCATCTTTCTTGCCAGAGGCGAAGACTCTCGGGTCTCTCCTCTTCAGAGAGGACCTTTCGCCGCTCTTCCTTCTTCCTACGATGTTGGCGTTCCCGCTCTCCTGCCAGGGTGTCGAGGGGTGGGCATGATGCCACAACGTTGACCGCATCGTGCGATACCGTTCGGTATGCTGACGCCACTCTGATCGCTGAAAGCCGCTGGACTGATGACATTGTCTTGCGGTATGTTGTTAGCTCTAGCGATTTCGCCCATACTGGTGCTCCGTATAGCAAGACGGAGGTAACCACAGTTGCCAGTAGTCGCCTTCGGATTTGCCTGGGGCCTCCGATATTGGGCATTATCCGCGAAAGTGCGCCCTGTACTGCTGATGCCTTCCTGCTGATGCCGGAGATGTGCTCTTTGTAGTTGAGTCTGGCATCCAAGACCACTCCTAGAAACCCGATGTAGGGTAGCGACCGGATGTCGTGGTCGCCTACATAAGAGGTGATGGTCTCCATTTTCTTCCGGCTACTCACAAGGAGTGCTTCGGTCTTATGTTCCGCCAATGACAGGTCTGCCGATGTCAGCCACTGTCTTATGCTCCGGATGGTGGTGGAGAATGCGGCTTCCAGTTCCTCCAGGTGTTTGGCAACAAGGACAACCGCTACGTCGTCCGCGAAAGCCACGAGTGTTGTGTTCGTCAGTATACGAGGTCTGTTCAACAAGTATTGAGAATTTTGAATTTCCGCGGGATACGTATATTAGATTTTCGAATTTTTTGTGGCGTTATATTGGTACTCATGTCTCTCACCTATGCCGACAAGTTCGGCCATTTTGAATGTTCAGTTAATTTTTGACAGCTGATTTGCTTGCACGTCTTCGATTTTTGCCCATTCCAAAACATGGATCAAAGAATCTGTTTCGGGAACAAGAAAAAGTCACAGGGGGCCAGATCTGGGGAATACGGTGGATGGAGCATTATTTTTGTCTTTTTTTGGCCAAAAATTCGTGCACAAGCAATGATGCGTGAGCAGGGGCGTTATCATGGTGCAGAAGCCAATTTTTGTTCTTCAACAAATCCGGGCGTTTCTGACGGATTACTTTGCGCAACTTGCGCATAACTTGCAGGTAATATTGCTTATTGACCGTTGTACCCTGTGGAAAGAACTCATGATGCACCACGCTACTGCAATCGAAGTAAACAAAACCTTCACATTCGACCGAAGTTGGCGCGCTTTTTTCGGTTTCGGGTCGTGCGGCAGCTTCCATTGGGATGATTGAGCTTTGGTTTCCATGTCATAACCATAAATACATAATTTGTCCGCAGTTATGACCCTCTGGAGCAAATTTGGGTCGTCACGGATAGAGTCCAACAGCTCCTTAGCAATGTTAATGCGATGCTGTTTTTGGTCGAAAATGAGCAAAAATCGAAGACGAGCCAAAACACGTGCAAGCAAAGCAGCTGTCAAAAATAAACTTTCCTAGTCGACTGTCTTTCTTATATGCTGAAGTAAGCAATTACGATCAATTATTGTCTACTTCTCTCTTAGGTATCATGTTATTGACACCCTCTTATCAAGAAAAAAAATAACTTTCCCATAGATTATAGCGAAGTTCTTCTCACAAAAAATTACCCAAAATCGGAAGTTAAATTATCGAAAATCATTATACAAAAAATCATCCATGATAGGTGCTATTTTAATCCAAAAGAATCTCCCATTAAAATTTTGAATTTTTCTTTGACTTAAATTTTGTTTAAAAATTACCCACCCACATTTTGGAAAGAGGAAAAAAAATAGAAGCTGCGACTAGTTGCATATCAATTTGTTTGAATTTTGAGGGCATCACTTTGATGACGCCATATCAGACCACACTGATGAAGGTAGATGCCACGAGTCTCTTGTACACTTAGCACGAAACTCTTTAGAGGAGCGATGATCAGAAATCTAACAATTCCCATCCAGTTACAACAGTATTCGATTCTGTACGGTACAGTTCTGGAGGTCATTTTGATTTATTTAATAGCCTTGTCGTAGCCATCGTTTTCGATTTGCTGTCCAGAGTGACTGTTTTTCATTAATATACCACGGTGGCTTTAAAGCTGACCGATGGTGGTTAATTGTGATCGTTTAGATGACATGGTCACAAGTGGTGATTGTCCAGACGCAATACAATTCTCGGTTTTGTCAAGCACACGATTTACTCGTTGTGGAATCCAGCTGGGCCTCACCCGCGCCGCCACTTACAGATTGCAATCATTTTTCCCATACAAAAAAAAAACTCCATATCTGAAAGTAGAACTAAATAAAAAGAAAATTGTTAACATAAATTTTGTCTTGCGTCTACCTCTATCAGCAAGTACACGAAAGCAGAAAACATATCCGAGAGGGAGTGCACGATTAGGTGTTAGTTTTGGGCATGCATTCCATTCCATTCACTTCGTATGTTCACCTCCTCGCTGTGCGTTATTTTTTCCTATTTTGATGATGATATTAAAAAAAAATGCCTTGTGGGAAAGAAAGAGTATTTTTATATTCGAAAATGAATAGCAGGGAAAGGAGCAGCAGCCTATAAACTTGGTGGAGTACGACTACAGTCGTCTTTAAATATGGGAAAAAAAATATATACAGTCGTGTAGTGTGCGGGTCATCTGGTGTAGTAAAGCTCATCATTAATGGGCTAATATTTAAACTGACCGATTGAACAACAGAAAAATATATAAGCTACATCGGGAATAATTCTTCCTATTATTATCAATAAGAAGAAATTTTTCATGTAAATTGAATAATAATTCGACTAAGAGTGCTATTTGTACGCATATTGATTTTTATTACTTTCATTTGAATATAGTATGTCCAAGCTTTTTTTAGTGTGTATATTTTTATGATTATTTCTGCTGTAAGTTTTTTTTCTTCTTAAAAACTTTGTTTTTTTTTTAATTGAATTTGTGTAAATTTGTTATTTTGAATGTCGAAAATAACAACTTCACAAAAAATTACATTGAGTAAAGTGATAAGAGTAAAATTTTTTTAGACCTACCAGGTATATAAGCTTAAATCCGCTGTTTTTTTCATAAAAAACACATGTTTTTTTTCATAGAAAGCAAAAACAAATTTATTCAAAGTACTTGCCCTTGCTACCTACACATTTTTCCCATCTCTCGGGCAATTTGTGGATACTACGCCAAAAAAAGGCGTTCTCTTTCGAGGCAAATCACTCTTAAAGCCATTTTCGGACGTCTTCGTAAGGATCGAAGCGCTGCTCAGCGAGCGCATGGGCCATCGACGAAAACAGATGGTAGTCGCAAAGGGCCAAGTCTGGTGAATAAGCGAGGTGGGGTAGCACCGTTACCAGTTGAGTGGCTCCAAGTAGTTTCGGAGGGTGTCTCCAAGTAGTTTCGGAGGAAAATCAGTTTGTCATATCTTTGTTAATAATCCGTCCTTTTTTCACGCAGAGCATGGTGCAATTTGATCAGTTGTTGATGGTAGCGGTAGCCATTGACAGTTTCACCAGGTTTCAACATCTCATAGTAGACGATACCCTGCTGATCCCACCAAACGCACAGCATCATCTTCCGTCCGAAGCGAGTTGGTCTTGGGGAAGATATTGATGGTTGGCCGGGACCAACCCATGATTTCTTGCGTTTAGAATTCTCAAAATATATCCACTTTTTATTGCCTGTCACAATCCGATGCAGAAACAACTTTCTTTTTTGTCTGGCGAGCAAGATTTCGCATGTGTTTTGGCGTCGCTCCATCTGCCTATCGTTCAATTCATGCGGCACCCATTTTCCGATCTTTCCAATCTTCTCCATGGAACGCAGATGTATGGAAATGGCTGGTTGAGTAACACCTAATTGCTCCGCGAGCATTTTTTGAGATTGGGTATCGTCTTCGTCCAAAAGAACCTGCAATTGATGGTCCTCAACCTTCCTAGGCCGATTTTCACGTTTCTTGTCCCACAACTCAAAATTACCGTCTTTGAACAGACAAAACCAATGTCGGCACGTTGTTTCCTATAAAGCACTATTACCATAGGCTTCCATAAACATTGGGTGCGATTCGGCAGCCGATTTCTTCAAATTAAAGCAGAAAAGTAGAGCTTCCCGCATATGCTCTTTTTCTGGCACAAAACTAGGCATGATTACCAAATGAAAAATGTATGTTGTTGTACGAAATTGCTGACTAATGTTGTCAGATGTCAAACTCATAAAAATAGAGTATGGCGTGTTCATGGTAGCTTAATACGCTCACTCACGCCATCTATGACAAAACGGCGGATTTAAGCTTATACCCTTGAAATATTAAGGCGTGTGCATTTTTTATATATTTTTTTAGAGTATTGGTTATTGGTTTCTTTGTTGTTTTTTTTTAACTATAGTCCTGTGGATTTGAACAGTCCTGTAGATATTTTGTGGAGAATCCCAAAATAATGTTTACAAATGCTGCTTCTAATCAATAAAAAATGATGTGTTGATAAGAATTATAATCCTTTGGAAATTTTCATTTGATTAAATTACCACTTAATCCAATAAACTCTGCTACTTACATCCTGTATTCGAATCCTCAATAGTGTCATCGAGTATTTTTTGTAGTCATAAGTTAGTCAAGCCTTTGAATTAGTCTGACAGAAGGATTTATTGTGCAAACTCAATCGCATTCTTCCTTGAACCTTTTACGTTATACTAAAATCATTTTCTTTAAATCGACACTTCTTATTAAATGAATCCAATGAACTCTCGGATATCTCCCCGATATTCGATGGTATTCCACAAGTAAATATACTTGACCCCATTTTCTAGAATATTTATACATCCTATATTCCAAAGCGTCCTTACCTCTTTTGTTGCTTCTGCATATATACGGCGTGCTTTGTTCCGAAATTCTCCAAAAGCAAACCCAAATCCCCGAGAAATGGTATACCACATGACAAATAAAATTAAATAAAAGTAAATCTATTCATATAATTTTTTAAGTATTTGTCGTATATTTTGACATCTCAAATATATTAATAGTAGTACCATATCATAGAACTAGCATGCACAAGACTTAGAAAACTAGGATTAAAGAGACAATACCGAAACAAGAATTTGAAAAAATTAAGAAACAGGGAAAATGAGTTCCACACAAATTGTCTCTATTAGCGGTATTACTCATAATTACTGTTACAGATCCTGGGTAAGCCCGGTAGAACCGTCAACGTCTAGAGAAAAGCTTAATATTTCGATTGTTTAGAGCATTACGAACTTTCGGAATTCAAATGAAAGTGTATCTGGTGATCGTTATGAAGGGGAAGTGGAATAATTCAATAAACAAGCTTCCCTTTGTAAACAAGCTTCCCTCCTCTAATAAAATTTCATCATCTCTTTCTTTATGATCTCTGATATAGGAAAAACAATTCTACTTTTTGCCTTAATCTTCGATCCTCGCATGGGTTGAAAGGGTTTCTACATATTTCAGCTGACTTAAAAGAGTAACTATCGGCTTATAGGAAATTTTTCCCAGAAATATTGAATAGGTTCCAATGATCTAACTGTGATTTTTATAGATGCTACTATATTGCATACTTTTCGTCCTGCAAGGGGACGTTTTCTGGGGGAATGATCAATAAATGATCAATATTAGAAGTGGCCGACAGGTCTTGGTGAACCCGCGCTCCTAAGCCGGCCTAGCAGTGCCCACGATAAGGTTCGTTACTGTAGCTCTTTGAGTAGGGAATACCTACCAAGTACTCTTTAAACAAAGCTAGTACTATGGAGATTAGGTGCACCATGGTTTTGAAATATACTGTGTCTGATCAGAGAGATGAGGTGACATTGGCTGAAACGTGCTGGCTGTGATTTAATACCTATATACCGGGCACTGAAGGTCAGGGATACCAGGATCTCGGGTGCTATCACTGCAGATGATAGCAGAGGTTACGGTAGGCTTTGCTCCCAACAGTTAGGTTAACTAGGTTGTAACTGGTGCTGGTCAGATGGCGGGACCAGATGGAAGTATAAATGTGTGAAAACGATGAGAGTGGTCTGCATGTTGAGACTGGTTACCATTGAAATTGCACGGATGGATTCGACAGAATATTTAATTGCTGCATGCATGACAGAAGGTTAATAAAGATGGTATGTTAGAGTAGGCATACTGAAGCCACTTGACATAGATGGAAATAGAATGAGGGAAGTCTTTTTATTGGTAGATGGAGTAGCGGTGACTCCTTTCTAAGAAAAAAACGGAAAGGGCGAGAAGAATAAAGATGTACCTTGCATAGGGAATTAACTAAACTGAGTGCTCTAGACGTGAGGTGACCTAAGCAAGAAGTAGAAATTGAAAGTTGAATCGAGCGAGTCGGATCTAGTCAGCTGGACTGGCGAAATCCAAAATAAGTACAAATTTGAGCACATCGATTGGGCGTATCCCCAGTTTCTATGGTCATAGGTGACCCGTGATATTGTGTCTGGCGATCGGTGCATTCTTTGCGAGGATCCAATATACTATGGGCAACTGTAAGACATTAAAATAACAGCCCCTAAAATTATTTTCTCTGATAGTTTTGCAACCTTTCTATATGTTTGTAGTTCTCCCAGGGACAGGATCGGTACAGCCTCCTTGGTCGTAGAAGTATCGGTTTGTATTAGGCACGGGCGAGCTGATAATCTTTCGGGTCACATAAGTTTTCCGTGTTATGGTGCATCTGATAACAAAATGGTAATAAATATGTAAATTAAGATACTGGTTTAATATCGACACTTTTTTTGAGTCACATTGGCAGTCGATCATCAAACCAATATAATTAACTACTATTCCTAAATAGTGGGCAAGGATTGGTAAATCAAAAAAATTTGGGGCGTTTATGAATAAAAAAGAGACGCTTAAATCAGAGTGATAAAATCATTCTTGAAAATATTTCACCATATTTCGATTCCATCAGAGTAGAACTTCTGTGATTTCTGGTTGAAAAACTGAATCAACAGATTTTTACAGGCCTTTCTTGAAGTCAGATTGGTTCCATTCAAAGTGTTCTGCAGAGATCGCAATAAGTGCTAGTCTGAAGGTGCTGAAATCTAGGTTATACGGCAAATGTATCAATACTTTCTCGAGTTGCTCACAGTCTACTACCGAGTTAACAATTTGACGGAACGATACCAGTTCATAATGAACGATTCCCTTCCAGTTCCACTTTACACACAGCATAACCTTATTGGAGATCAATCCTAGCTTTTGAAATTGTCTATGGTCGTTCATCTCTCTTTTTCCATGATCTCTTTTGAACGATAATCTCGTATTTTACCCACTATTTATCACCAATTGTATGATGTGCGTCAGAAATGGCTCGATTTCATTACGTTTTAGCAGCGTATAGCAGATGTTAAGAGAGTCCATCTTGTTTTTTTCATAAGTTTCTTTTTCAACCCAAAAACTGCTTGATAATAAATGTGTAATTCATAAGGTATATCGTTACTACTGCTATGCCATAAACATTACAAAAACGTCTATGAAACGTTGTCGCCTGTGCCGAAGTATTAGTGGAAAATATAGCCAATTTTCTCTTTAGTCTGATCCATTTTTTTAGCTTGAATAACTTTTAAAAGACTACACCAAGTTCAATAAAATTTTGCACTACGTATACAACAAGCTTTTAGTGTCACTGATGTTGTTATAATGCGACTAATGTTTACTGAGTTCTACTGAAAATATCTACTGAATATTCCTACAGAAAATTTTTACGGAGAATTTCTAATAATTTTGTCTACTGAAAATTTCTACTGAAAATTTCTACTAAAAAATCCTACTGAAAAATCCAACTGAAAATTCCTACTGAAAATTGCTTCTAAAAATTTCTACTGAAAATTCCTACTAAAAATTAATGCTGAAAATTTCCACTGAAAATTCCTACTGAAAATTGCTAAGGAAAATGTTTACTGAAAATTTTAACAGAAAATTCCTACTGAAACTTCTACTGAAAATTTCTTCTAAAAAAGCCTACTGAATATTTCTACTGAAAATTCCTACTGAAAATTCCTACTGAAAATTTCTACTGAAAATTTCTACTAAAAAATCCTACTGAAAAATCCAACTGAAAATTCCTACTGAAAATTGATTCTAAAAATTTCTACTGAAAATTTCTACTGAAAATTCCTGCTGAAAACTTTCATTGAAAATTCCTACTGAAAATTGCTAAGGAAAATGTTTACTGAAAATTTTAACAGAAAATTCCTACTGAAAATTCCTACTGAAAATTTCTTCTAAAAAAATCCAACTGAAAATTTCTACCGATAATTTCTACTGAAAATTTTTACTAAAAAATCCTAGTGAAAAATCCACCTGAAAATTCCTACTGAAAATTGCTAAGGAAAATGTTTACTGAAAATTTTAACAGAAAATTCCTACTGATAATTCCTACTGAAATTTGTACTGAAAATTTCTTCTAAAAAATCCTACTGCTGAAATTTTCTACTGAAAATTCCTACTGCAAATTTCTACTGAAAATTTCTTCTAAAAAATCCTACTGAAACATTCTACAGAAAAATCTAACGGAAAATTACTACTGATAATTTCTACTGAAAATTTCTACTGTTTTTTTCTCCGTAAATTCCTGCTGAAAATTTCCACTGAAAATTCCTACTAAAAATTGCTAAGGAAAATGTTTACTGAAAATTTTAACAGAAAATTCCTACTGAAAATTCCTACCGACAATTTCTACTGAAAATTTCCACTGAAAATTCCTACTGAAAATTACTTCTGAAAAATCCAACTGAAAAATCCTACTGCAAATGTCGGAAGATGCCATGAACTTTTTCGACTAGCTAATAAACAACTAAAAATTAGCATTGTACATACCGTTCGGAACTATTATTTCCGCTGTTTTGGATACGTTTCACATCTCATTTGGCAATCCTGTGGCGTCCGTTTAACCATCAAACTTCGGACTGCCAAACCATACACAATTTCTTTTTTAATAGAATTCCACCTATCGCGCAGATTTTCTTACCTTCTGCTATCCTTTTTCGGTTCTCTTTTTAATTTATTAATAGTAAATAATTTTGTCATTAAATCTAATTCACTACCAATATTGCAAACATTCTCAAATAGGAGTTTGGCTACTTCCATATAGTTTTAGTCTTCAAATGATTCCGTCGTCGTATGGCCCTTGCCAGATGTCTTAGGAACTTTCTTTACAGTACAGTGACATTTAAGAATCTTATTATATTTTTCAAAGTAGTTTTTTAAAATCAAAAGTCAAGTAGATAAAGGAAATTTTTTTTTGTTGAAAAAATTCCCAAATATTTTGATATAAATACATTAACCCAACATTATTTATGACAGTTTGGTACCTTTTTTGACGTGATTTTTTTAATAACAGAAAAATTCAGTTAAATCCATTCAAAATATAACTTATTTATTAAGTTCATTAGAAGTTTCTTAACTGTTTCATTCGACGTATAATAAAAAATGTAACAATTTACATTAAAAAAGGTGTTAAATTATTTTACAAAATTTCATTTTTACCTTATTAGTCAAAAGTTTTCTCATTTAAAAAAAAAACAACTCCTCATTTTTATTCAAATGAAATTAGCTTAAACGTAAAAAATGGTGTCTGATATTTTTGTCATAAGATAATCAAGTTTCGATTTATTTTTATTTTGTTATAATTTGTTGTTTTTTTCTTGTATATTCAGTTAAGATAAAAAAATATATACTGTCCACTTATTTTCTGATGTTAACTTCTGTTTTAATCATCGATTCCTATGGCATTACCATTTAAAGTGAAATACTCCGTCACATAGTTTATGGTGGATAAAACTAAAAACGGAATTGTAGAAATTCTTTTACAAATAACTTCGAGTATGAGTAGATATTTGGTCTCGTATCCCGTAAGCCATTTAACTTACGATCTTGTCTTAGGTTTGCTAATTGGTTGTTGTAGGTTTTCAAAGAGTTGTCTCTTAAGTTAACACTGTAAATTGTTTTCCTTCCGCTCTGTCTAGTGCTATCTAGACTGTTTGAAAAAATCTCATTTTCTGAAGAAACAACTTTCGAACATTTTTAAACGGTCCGCTCTGACCATAACAATACAAATAAATCAGAGAGAATTTGTAATAGAATTGAAAAGACCTACAATTAACATAAAAAATTTCCAAATTGATTTCGAATTTGTGATAAATATTGACTCCGTTTTAACTAAACTCTTACCACTCTGCTTCTTTCTTTCGATGTTAAAGTCTTACAAATATAAATAATTCTGTTCAGTATCCGAATGAGTGGATATTATATTCGAAATTTAGTTCATTTTATCGAATTTCATCGATACGACTACTTCTGTCTGTTTCTATTTCTGGTTGACTTTATATTTCTCCGATGCAGCTTAGGAGAATTTTATCATTAAAGTAAATCACTTAATTAGCGAAAGCGTTTGAAAAGAATTTTGGGTTTTTTTTTTAAAAATCTCACGGACATGTACGAATTTATATATCTTCATGTTAACGTAATATATTCTATGAAACTCTTTAAAGAAATATTTTACTTTTAGCGAAGAAAGTGTGCACTTAATTGAGACAAATTAAATTCTAGTTTTCAATTGAAGCCCAAAATTGTTGTTGACTGGAAGGTCCAAAATTATATAATTTTTACTATATTCTCCAGCATTGATTTTTAAAAATTATTTTGAAATCGAAATTTTATTTCCACTTAAATTTCTTGTAAATATATTATCACTATCGGTTTTCAAACTTTGATATTTTATACAATAATTGAAAGCAATCAAAAGACTTATCCAAGCTTCAATTACTTTTTTATAAGTACCTCAGCAATTTGTTCGAATTCCCTATAAATTTTTTGAAACTTTTATAGAGGAAGCGCAGATGTATTTTCTGAGATGATGTTACATGAAATCTCTGCCAAAGATGGTCCCAAACCCATAGGCGATGACCCTATTGCTGTTAAGTCTATTTTACGTCTAGCCAAAGAATACTTTATTAGACCAGCTGTGCAACTATAGTTGCTCACCAAGTGTTTCTGAAATATCTATAAGATATTCATCACTATCTTATTAGCCCCCTTTACCCGAGAAATTAATTTCCTATATCAGACAGGCTTCACTCCACAGAAATCGACGGATTAAATAACTGTTAGAATATGGTTAACATATTGTATATTAAAAAGTTCATCGACGTCAAGGCTGCTTTTGATGGCATAGCCAGGTTAAAACCCTACACATTCATGAAAAAATTCGGTATCCCAGAAAAATTGATCACACTAACTAAGCTGATCATGACTAGTGTGGGAGAAAGAGTAAAAAGCAGCTGAATCACTTTCAAAGCCATTTAATATTCACAATAGTCTCTGGTAGAAAGACACACTTTTGTGCGTTTTGATTTTGGGGTTAAGCAGAGACTACTTGCGTCATTCCAAATTATTTTACTCGAAAATTCTGACTATAACGTCTAAGCTACTGCTGTACAAGGTACTTATCTTTCCAGTCCTCAGGTATTCTTCGGGAACTTTGGTTCTCATCAAAAACTATTGCAAACTCTTGTACGTGTTCGAGAGAAGAATCCTTCGAAGAATTTTTAGACCTCCACATGAGGATAAACGATTCCGGAGTCTATTTACCAACGCGATCCTGAGGCGTTACCGTAATAGGGATTGAGATCCACCCAATCAGCGCACTACCATAATTGATAGTTAACAGTCAATAACCAGTTACAAGCTGATTATTCCAACTATTTGTGGCGAGGCCTATCTAAACGTCTGCTGTCATAAGCAGTGACAGCGCCCCAGATAATTGCCAATATCTCCCACCAGCCATCCGTAGATTGTACCTGCACTATGGGTATCAACCACAACCACCACGTAAATGCCGAAGCACCGCTCCATAACCGAGCATAGATATCTGCTATTTCTATGGGGCCCTTCGGTTCCCGTGGTACCAATTTATGTGTTTAGAGTACTTCGGTTTGTACTCCAATTACAGAGCAAGGGTTAGAAACCCTGTAAATTCCTAGTCACCGTTTGGAGTTTATTCTGTACCACGACCATCTCTTATTGGAGAATCATGTGAATTTCAATTTTTACAATATCACATCAAAACCGTCCCGGAAATTAATTTTACCTCTTGTTAGCTATATTTTTACTTTTTATGCCATCAATGGGATGAGAAGCTGGTATATACTTAACATCCCGCCCCCAGGGCGGAAATATCAAGCTCAATACAAATTCTATGGTGGCTCCATTCATAGTCCCAGAAGACGAGGTAGCCCTTGGCTTCGATAGAGCGGCGACGTTATCCAGAATGCCAAAAACATGTTGGGAGTGTCGAACCGGAAGAACGCGGTGCGAAGCCGGGACTTTTGGAATTATTTGATTCACCAGGCCTAGACCGGAACCCCGGTTGTCGCACCATTGATGACGCTTCTTTCATGTAAAAGATGTATAAAATGTTATAATTAAGCGGTATGTATACCACCTACACCTTAAAACACTGAATATAACGTAAGTTCTGGTGAAAATTTTTAAACATTGGCTCTAAAGGATTGGCTACGGAAGAATATGGAAGATATAACAAAGTTTGAGCAAAGTAGCTTTAAAATAAATTACTGAATTATTTGCTTTTAACTGCATCTATCGGAAAATACCATGAACTTTTTCGGCTTACTAATATTAATGTCACAATGAACTTTTTCGACTTACAAATATACTAAATTATATCCTTAATATAGCGACACTCGGAAAGTCTGCATATATTTAAGTAAATCACAGTGATATGTATATGAATCCTTCTAGTTGCCTGTAGTTGTGTCCAAATATCTTTACAGCATTTACATTTAAATATAATTTTATTAATAATCACTTCAAAAACACCGTAAATATTGTATGTCTTGACAATAATGAATAAGTAAAAACAGAACGTATAACCGAAAAAAATGTCACATTATATAAAAGTGAGTACAAAGTTGAATATAATTGAAGAGAGCCTAATAATTCAGAAAGTTATTAAATTTTAAATTGATTTGTATTATTTAATGCAGAATTCAGAAAGTTATTAAATCCAAACTGAAGAGCTGTAAATATAATACAAATCCGCTGTTTTTTAGTCAAAAAAACACATAACAGAAAGTTATTAAATCCAAACTGAAGAGCTGTAAATATAAATACAAATCCGCTGTTTTTTAGTCAAAAAAACACATGTTTTTTTCCATAGAAAGCAAAAACAAATTTATTCAAAGTACTTTCCCTCTCTAGCTACACATTTTTTGCATCTCTCGGGCAATTTGTGGATACCACGCCAACAAAATTCCTTCTCTTTCGAGGCAAACCACTCATCAAGCCATTTTCGGACGTCTTCGTAAGAATCGAAGTGATGCTCAGCGAGCGTGTGGCCAATCGACGAAAACAGGTAGCACCTCCCAGTTGAGTGTCTCCAAGTAGTTTCGGATCATTTTTGAGATGTGCGATGGTGCATTGTCGTGGAGGAAAATCAGCTTGTCATGTCTTTGTTGATAATTCGTCCTTTTTTGACTGAAAGCGCGGTGCAATTTGATCAGTTGTTGGTGGTAGCGGTGGACATTAACAGTTTCATGAGATTTCAACAACTCATAGTAGACGAATCTCTGCTGATCCCACCAAACGTACAGCATCGTCTTCCGTCCAAAGCGATTTGGTCTTGGGGAAGATGTTTATGGTTGGCCGGGATAAACCCCCGATTTCTTGCGTTAAGGATTCTTGAAATATATCCACTTTTCATCGCCTGTCACAATCCGATGCAGGAAAGCCTTTCTTTTTTGTCTGTCGAGCAAAGATTTCGTATGTGTTTTGGCGTCGCTCCATCTGCCTATCGTTCAATTCATGCGGCACCCATTTTCGGATCTTTTCAATATTCTCCATGGCATGCAGACGCATGGAAATGGCTGGTTGAGTAACACCCAATTGCTAAGCGAGCATTTTTTGTGATTGGGTATCGTCTTCGTCCAAAAGAGCCTGCAATTGATGGTCCTCAACCTTCCTAGCCCGATTTTCACGCTTCTTGTCCCACAAGTCAAAATTTCCGTTTTTGAACCGACGAAACCAATCTCGGCACGTAGTTTCCGATAAAGCACTGTAGGCCTCCATAAGCATTCGATGCGATTCGGCAGCTGATTTTTTCAAATTGAAGCAGAAAAGCAGAGCTTCCCACATATGCGCTTTTCTGGCACAAAACTAGACATGATTACCAAAGGAAAAATATATGTTGCTGACAATGCTGCACTGATTAATGTTGACAGATGTCAAACTCATAAAAAAACGAAATTGCTGACAATGTGCACTGATTAATGTTGACAGATGTCAAACTCATAAAAAAAAGTATGGCGTGCTCATGGTAGCTTAATAAGCTTATACCCCTGGTATATAAGAAAACACGTATTTTTATCGATCATATTGACTTGACTTAAATGATGGTTAAAATATGCACACTTCAATACAAATCACAATCATAATAATTTTCTCCAACAAAACAAAGATATTTTCAAAATTATTTTTCTTTAACTTAATCTTAATGTGAATATACTTGAACTCATCTAAAAATATTTAAAACGTCAATTATGAAAGTTTCCAATACAAATCAATTGGAAACTTTTTTTACTGCTCGAGTCACAAATACCACAATAAAAACAAAAGTTATGAAGAACTCCTCTTTGATAGAAATAAAACTCACATTTCACATAGTTCTCCCTTTTAATAGACACACAAAAATAAAATGATAAGAAAAAGATAGGAATTGATAGTATCCAAATTTAGATGGTACTGAAGACAGAATCATATTCCATCCGTTGGCCATCATTATCGTAAAGATCGTGAAAGTAATATTTTTTTTCTTCATATATTTTCAATTTTTTCTATTAGCTTAAAACTAAGTGATTTGGTAAATTTTCACCTCCTCTCAATAGGAATCTTCTTCATATTATTGTACTTACATTTGAGTGTCATAGGAAACACCATCAAATCAAATCGCAAACTGATTTACATTCATTCTTATACTCATAATAATTTGTTTGATTAGATTTTATCTTTCTTTAAAAAAAAGTTCACCTAACAAAACAAGTTTTTATCATAAAAAACGAAATTATTCATAAATAAGGACATAATTTTATGAATACATTTTTACTCAAAGACTACATTTCAAACTGTTAAAAAATATTTTTTTATATAAAGCGCTGAATTAATATACTTATCACCTGATATCAATTTTTTTATAGCAAATTTTTTTTCCTTATATATGAGAGCATATTTTTAATACATATTCTTTTTTTTTGCTCTTTTTATGTTTTGATTTCTATGAATTAATTTTTGTTTTTATGTAAACTAAATAAACTCTTCTCACATTTTTAAGAATTAAAATCCATTTAAAAAAAAACTTTGGTGTCCTAAAATTAAAAATTAAAAAAAAATTTTTTATTGCTATTAGTTATTATAATGAAATTGGAAAATTCGATTTTTACTAGCTAAAAAAAAAAAATCCAAACAATTTTCATAGAAAAAAAACTTGTACAATAACACTAATAGGCTAAAGAAAAAAAGCTTCCACTTTGCTGCTTTTATTGGTGTTCTTATTCATGTTTTTAATAAATGTTTAACGAAAAATATTAGTAAATCATATTAATACGTTTTGGTTAGCATTCTTTTAGTATGAATAAAAATTACATAATTTATCATAATTTATGTAAATATATTTTTAAATATCGACTATAGATTGTGTAAGGTTTTTCTTCATATTTAATATTTAATATGTGATTATAAAATGATTTTTCCTTTAAAAATTCATCAAAAAAAAAAGGAAAAAAAAACACTGGATAATAATGTATGCCTAACCCTAACCACAATAAACTCGGATAAAAAGTAGCCGAATTCCGATTAAGTTGGAATAAAATGTTTATTGGAAATTTGTCTTAAGATTTATGGTATCTTAATAGACTATGAATTTGGAATTTTTAAATTGCTTTAAATTTAAAAAGGTATATTTTAGTATTTGGAATTTGGTTGATGTTATAATAAATTTTTTAAATATAAATTATCCTTTAATTTGAGCGAGTATTATGCATTTATTTTAATGGTTCCCGAATATTATATAGAAAATAAAGTCATCTTTAGTTTAATTCGAAAAACAATCTTTTCAATACTGGAAAAAATTATACTTTTGTGAAAATTTTTACATTTAATTCGACTGGAAAGATTCACGCGGCCCTGCTGTCACATTTAAAAAAATATTTTAAAATGAGCATGCAGGAATATAGGTTACTAAAAAATATATTAAATTGCATAGTATTGTTTTCAGGTGAAATCATACTGTCACCTCCACGTTGCGATCTCCAGTAAGTGTTATCGAAACATGTCATAGTCATGTCTCACGGCTTCCTTATGGTTTTTTTTTTTTTTTTTTAGGTACAGGGGGAAACCTTCAGAAGGTACTCGTTGGAAGACCTTCTAAATGCCAGGCGCGTTATACGGGATTTTTACCCTTGCTCCCAGTACGATGGTTCCCCGGCGGCACTCTTTGTAAATACTACTTCGCCGCGGCGTTCTTATTTGATATTACTACTGTCCCGATATTATGACGCCTCGCGGCCTATTCTTCGTACATGGTCCGAAGATCCTTCATTAAAGATTCCGGGTACTCTGCAACTCTGTTCCAAGCCGATTGATTCTTCAGCAAGCACTCCACTATGTTTTCTGGACTGATGGAACGGTCCACATTTTTCTCCAGTTCTGCCCATGTCCCCTCGTAAAAGGGGCATTGGAAGAACACGTGTTCTGCATCTTCGATCACATCGTAGCAACGATGACAGTTTGGGGAGTCAGTTCCCTTGAATCTGTGCAAGTATGCCCGAAAGCATCCATGTCCAGTTAAGAGTTGGGTCATGTAATACCCGACTTCCCCGTGCAGGCGAGTAACCCATTTGGTGACATCTGGGATCAGTCGATAAGCCCACCGACCCTTCGTCGAGCTGTCCCATCTTTCTTGCCAGAGGCGAAGACTCTCGGGTCTCTCCCCTTCACAGAGGACCTTTCGCCGATCTTCCTTCTTCCTACGATGTTGGCGTTCTCGTTCTCCTGCCAGGATGTCGATGGGTGGGCATGATGCCACAACGTTGACTGCATCGTGTGATACCGTTCGGTATGCTGACGCCACTGTGAGAGCCGTTGGACTCTGAGATCGTTGAGAGCCGCTGGACTGATGACATTGTCATGCGGTATGTTGTTAACTCTAGCGATTTCGCCCACACTGGTGCTCCGTATAGCAGGACGGACGTAACTACAGTTGCCAGTAGTCGCCTTCGGATTTGCCTGGGGCCTCCGATATTGGGTATTATCCTTATGGATCTGGGCTCATATGTTTGATTTATCCATTCGCAGGCTATAATTTTTTAATAATTTAACATACTTAAAAAAACTATTTTTTATTATTTTTTTTACAAAACTATTTTTATTGATCGAATTGACAATCAATTTGATAATAAATACTACACTTAAACTGATTTATTTAAAATTTATTAATATAAAAACGAAAACAAAATAATTCTAATCCAAGCTTACGTGATCGTAGTGTGCTAATGCAAGTAACGAACATACTACACTTGCTAACGACAGACGTCCCATGCGAAGATCTTCCCTCGGAAACGACAGACGTCCCGAGGGGGAGTTCAGTCGTTAGCATGCGAAGTCCGGATATCTGGCGATCTTGGCTTTAATTAGGCCTTCCTGTATTATGCAAGATTTATAGCACAGGGATTGCCCGTGCGATCACAATGAACTCCAAAAAAATCGACTTTTGGGCGTGGTGACGCTCTAATACCGCCGAAGGGGAAGGGTGTGTCTGTACAGCAGTTGACCATTAATTCGGCAGCAAATATTGGGGCTCTAGTGTCTCCGTCAGCTGAACCATCTTCGACTGCTGACACTGGGGCTAATGTGTACCAAAAATGGACTTTGTTTGTCAAAAAATTGGAGTTTCGCTCCAGTGCGGAGAGACCCGAATCCAATCTCTTTCAATATGGGGCATCTAAGGTCCATACAACTGATACCGATCTAAGGCCCATACAATTGATACCTATCTTAATGGTGAAAGTAGCAAGGTTGATAATTATTTCTGGTCCTTCTGATGTAGTAGCCAATTTTCCAATGGAGGGCTTGCAAGTGCCCCGGCCTTTTTTGCATCTGAGTAAGGACTATGAAGTAGAGGAGGCTTGGGAGCTCTTCCAGGAGAACATGAAGAAGGAAAAGAAAAGAGGTGGTTCCAGAGGTTTATCATTGATAGTAGTCTCAAAGAGATAAAAGATGGATACCAGATCTCTCATAGGAGAAAAGCTGCTCAGGAACAAGCGGTCGGAAAAAAGTGCGACTCCGAAAAGAGCCAAGCTGCGATTCCTGCTTTGGCTCACACTAGGTAAGCGCGTACTAGGGGGCCGTGGGATGAATTAAGACAAAAGCTAACCAGCCACTTCAATGACATTTAAAGAAGCTTTGGATAGCGTTAGAGAAAGGGGCCTTCACAAAAACGTATGCCAACAAAAAAAATCACACCGCATGCCGCCAGTTTGAGGAGGCAACTTACAAAAATAAGAGAATTCTGGAATAAAAACTATCACAAAAAATTTACAAAAAATTTTGATTTAAAGTTTTTGATAAACTTTAGAAAAACTCTGTAATTTGATATGTGCTTATTGAGAAAATTTTTGTTATTTTCACTTCGAAGTTTATTAATATAAAAAGTTTATCGAGACAACTTGGAAAAATAAGAGAATTTTGAAATAAATCCGCCAATTTTCAATTTATTTTCAGAAATGAAATATTTATTAACATTTGTGGATTTTAGTTGATCTAAATTAAAAGCTTTCTTTCGCCCAAAATTGCAATGCATTGCAAAAGTTTTGATGTATTATTTTAAACACTTGCAAAAAGCTAACGTTTTATTGATTATCATGATTTCAGCGGTTCTCTATCAATTTCACTTAATATTCAATGATAGATTCAAAATTTCATTTCAATCAAATATTTATATACGAATATAAACTAGCTTTATAGTTTTTTAAAACTTTCAATTTTTTTTTTGTAGTTTCAATCACTTTCGGCTTTTTTTTTTATACTTTTAACAACTTTGACAAATATCTGAGTTTTTATTTGAGATAAAACTTATTTTCGTTCAGAAAAAAATGAGCATATATTAATATGTATTTTTTTGTTAATAATATTTATCGTTTAGAAGAAAAAAAATTATTTCATAAAATTTCCATAATAATACAAGTTATAAAAATAAAAATCTGAAAAATTAACTCATATTTCTTATGACTTAAACTTGAAAATTAAACAATTCCCAACATTGACTAATATTGATACATAATTTAATGATGTTTTCATTATCTAATATTTATATTACAATATATTAAATATGAAGCCGCTATTTTAACCAAAGAAATTATAATAAAATTTCCATTGAGAAGACATAAACAATCTCATAATTGTTATATTCAGCACCTTTTGCCAAATTTTATTGACAAGTTTTTTTGTTATTTTTTTTTTTTTTTGAATAGTCATCCCTCTTTATGCATATTCATAAATGAGCTGATAAAAAAATAGACTCTTTGTGAAATTTCTTTTATTTCTCTTTAATTTCAAATTCATAATTTTAGTAGATTTATTTTTTTTATATTCTGATAATAAATGCTGTAGATTTAAAATTTTATAGCTTCCAAATGACTCCTCAACTACATAAAATCTGATTGTTTACCATAAAATCTTAATCCATAATTTATTGAATTTATAGAATTTATTTAATCTAAATAAAAATATATTTTATGACTTTGTTTGAATTCATAGCATAGAAAAAATTAATTAGTTATACAGCTTAAAAAACAACAACAACAACAACTATCTTTTATGTGAATGAATCCTTTTGTATTTAAATTAAGAACCAATAACCGTTTACGTTTAGTAAATTTTTGTTTTAATTAGAATTTTTAGATAACGATTTTTAGATAAAAGTGATTATTAGGTTTTCTGATCTGGTAAACTTAAATTAAAAAGGCTAGGTTGGGCTATGAATTTCATGGGATAGGCTAAATTGATTTCATGGAACTTATGAGGTAATAAAATTATATTGTTTAATAAAAAAACGATTCTAAAAAAATTTAAAAAAATACATGAAAGCCTACGCCTTTGCTAAAATTTCAGAGCCTATTAAAAATTTAAAATACCAAACCGGGAATGCTGATTCCTCTTTCTTACAAAACAATTCTTATTAAAATAAAAAGAATAAAAAAAACAACGAATGGAACTAACGGCAACTGGCCCAATACTAGGTGTACAAGCTTAAATCCGCTGTTTGGGCATAGATGGCGTGAGTGAGCGTATTAAGCTACCATTGACACGCCATACTTTTTTTATGAGTTTGACATCTGTCAACATTAATCAGTCCACATTGTCAGCAATTTCGTACAACAACATAAATTTTTCCTTTCGTAATCATGTCTAGTTATGTGCCAGAAAAATAGCATATGCGGAAAGCTCTGCTTTTCTGCTTCAATTTGAAGAACTCGGACGCCGAATCGCATCAAATGCTTATGGAGGCCTATAGTGACAGTGCTTTATCGGAAAAAACGTGCCGAGATTGGTTTCGTCAGTTTAAAGACGGAAATTTTGACTTGTGGGACAAGAAGTGTGAAAATCGGTCTAGGAAGGTTGAGGACCCTCAATTGCACGCTCTTTTGGACGAAGTTGATACCCAATCGCAAAAAATGCTCGCGGAGCAATTGGGTGTTACTCAACAAGCCATTTCCATACGTCTGCGCGCCATGGGGAATATTGGAAAAAACGGAAAATGGGTGCCGCATGAATTGAACGATAGGCGGATGGAGCGACGCCAAAACATATGCGAAATCTTACTCGCCAGAGAAAAAAAGTCGTTCCTGCATCGGATTGTGACAGGTGATGAAAAGTGGATATATTTCGAGAATCCTTAACGCAAGAAAACGTGGGTTGATCCCGGCCAACCATCAACATCTTCCCCAAGACCAAATCGCTTCGGACGGAAGACGTTGCTGTGCGTTTGGTGGGATCAGCAGGGTATCGTCTACTATGAGATGTTAAAATCTGGTGAAACTGTCGAAGCCCACCGCTACCACCAACAACTAATCTATTGCACCGTGCTCTGCGTGCAAAAAGGACGGATTATCAACAAAGACATGACAAGCTGATTTTCCTCCACAACAACGCACACGTCAAAAATGGTCCGACACTACTTGGAGACACTCAAATGGGAGGTGCTACCCCACCCCGCTTATTTATCAGACCTGGCCCCTTCCGACCACCACCTGTTTTCGTCGATGGGCCACGCGCTCTTCGATTCTTTGGAAGACGTCCGAAAATAGTTTGATGAGTGGTTTTCCTCGAAAGAGAAGAATTTTTTGCGTGGTATCCACAAATTGCCCGAGAGATGGGAAAAATGTGTAGCTAGCGAGGGTAAGTACTTTGAATAAATTAGTTTTTTCTTCCTATGAAAAAAACATGTGTTTTTTTGACTAAGAAACAGCGGATTTAAGCTTATACACCTGTAATTAAAAACACAGAAGAGGAAGGATGGGTCATTCCTCTTTTGTGTTTTTAATTACAGGTGTATAAGGGGCTGTAGTTTTTCTGCAATCGAAAATGGTTCAGATAAACGTTGGGGCTGTAGTGCCTCCGTTATCTGAACCATTTTCGACTGCAGAAAAATGGACTTTGCTTACCAAAAAATTAGAGTCTCGATCCAGTCCGGGGAGAGCCGGATATGGGTCATCTAAGGCCCATAAAATTGAGACCCACTCTCTTGATGGTGAAATTAGCAAGGTTGATAATTATCTCTGCTCCTTCTGATGCCGTAGCCAGTTCTCCAACGGAGGTCTAGCAATACCCCGTTACATCATGGGCCGCCGGGTCTTTTTGGCATCTGAATAAGGACTATGAAGTAGATGAGGGCTGGGAGCTCTTTTTGGAGAACATGAAAAAAGAAAAGAAAATAGGGTGGTTCCGGAGGTGTATCATTGGTATTGGTCTCAAAGAGATAAAAGACTAATGGATACCAAGTCTCTCATAGAAGGATAGCTGCTCAGGAACGAGTTGTCGGAAATAAGGGCGACTCCGAAAAGAGTCAAGCTGCGATTCCTGCTTTGGCTCAAACCAGGAAAGCACGTACTAGGGAGCGTAGGATGAAAGAAGACAAAAGCAAAGCAACCAATTTTGTATAGCGATAAATGAGAGGCTATTATGCACTCTATGTATACGAGGCAAATTCAATAACATAAGCCTCATTAAAGTCGATGCTCCTATGGAAGAGACTGGTAATTTAGAGAAAAGACACCTTCGATATCTTGTTGTTAAAGTCCCCAAGTACGATTTTTGTATAATACGCGACGCTTATTCCAAGACTTGAGCACGATAGAGAAGGCCACCGTTTTAAGGGGATACATTGGCATCCGAAGCTTGTATGAGCATACCAACAATAACGGATTGCGAACCTTCTAGTTGGAAGTATTTGGTTTTCGCGGAAAGATATCAATAACTGTGTTCTTTATGGGAAAATTTCGCTTCTCACAAGTACTTCGCAGCTACACTTGCTCATACAAATGGGTAGTTCGCATGAGTAGTTACCCATACAATTCACGGTAGGGGGATTTTAGTTCCCAAAATGAAAATAGACGGCTTAGCGAGCTTGTTGGTTATGTTGAAGTGTCATATTTTTGTTTTTATTATTTATGTGTGAATAAACTCAGTTTTAATTATTTATATGTGAGTAAACTCAATATTGTTGTTGACTATTTTGAGGTTATATTTTACTTCTGTTAGTAAATTTTACGTTCCATTGGGCATCTACTCACAAATACTTGTGAGTAGCAAAATTTTCCCCAATAGTACAGAGCTAATATATTACACCGGCTGAACCGAAAAAATGGACGATTTTCGTGTAATCGGAGCTTAAGTCTAAAAAATTTAACCTAAAGTAAATCCCATGATATATTGTTACTTGTGCATAATTGTGGATAACAAAAATAAATTACCAACATTTTTTAATATCTCAACAAAACAAAAAACATACTTTTAAAGCTACAAAATACCACTTGCGTATTCCTTCATTAAGAGGTATTCACCTCGAAAGGTAAATAAATTTCCTATTAACATACATTTGATTATAGGTGAAATTTAATAAATTATCTTTTATAAGAGTTATCCAATAATTGATTTTTTGTTAGCTAAAAGCACAAAATTTGGATTATTTCCAATTTGAGCCTATTTAAAGATTGTTATTTGTATGATGGGCTTGTTATTGTAAAAAAAATTCCACGTTCGATGGTAGGTGTGCTCTTCTCATTCTCTTTCAATAAATACGTTCACCATTCTGATTTTATTATTTACTTTTTAAAAAAAATATTCAAGTACTTTGTTAACCATTAATGGCTGGGTTTGGATTGATTTTGCAACTGATCCATCGAGCATATTACGAAACATTTAACATGTACTATGCTTGGTAGAGAAATCGATCGCCTCTAAATTATAGGCAGTAGAAATCATCACTTTCAGCTGAAGAAATTATAATGTTTACCGAAAGAATATCTCTACCCTTAATAGAATTTTTGATTTTCATTTAATATTTCAAAAATACTGCAGTTTTTAGGCATATGGGCGGGTATTTGTGATTCAGAAGATTTTAAGCCATGCATGCTTAACTGATCTGTACTCAAATGGTCGTTTAATCAATTTTATCCAAACTGATACATTTACCTGTTGTCTTAAATTTTTGAAGGTGATTAAGGTAACGTTATTATTTTATAAATTTTTCCCTTGGTACGTGATACAAGTCTTAAGGGCAGGGCACAAGAAATCACGTACAAGTTTTTCACTCATCCTTAACAAGTTTGCTTGTTTTAAATGATGATGCAGCGACTATTTGTTATGTACACAGACGTAAAGTTTCTCCGAAATGATTCGAATGAAGCTTCATCCATCGCCTTCTTCACATTCTTATTTACTCTTGCCACTCAACGGATAATAATTATTATCTGATCTGATCTGGTCCAATCGATTCAAATGAGATTAGATCAAATCGGGTCAAGTTTTCCGTATTCAAGTACGCCTCTTTTATAATTATCTTCTTTTAACGGAGCTTGTCCACAAAAGTTACACGGCTTCTTGTTGTTCAACAAATAAAATTTCGCATTTAATTAGGTTGTCACTATTTAATGATTACCAACTTTAGTTTTTGTTTTTTTTGTAGTATTGCCGGTTGAATTAAAAAATTAATGAAACACTAAAAGAAATGGTAGCCTAATTACAAAGGCACATGTGGAGAGGATTAAAGGTGTAGAAATATTCGAAATTGATGTGTTGACAGCATATGATGAAGAAAGATTAAGTGAGATTAGTTGAATCAGAATCAGAATAGACTATCTTTTTATTCTAGATAATAATCTAAAAAAAAAAATTTGCTGTGTCTTTTATTTGATGACGTAGAAAAAGAATAGGAAATTTGTTTCTATTATCGAAATGGACATAGTAAATCAGGTTTTTCTAATAATTTAAATTTTTTTATCAATGATGCTGAACACATTTCAGTAATAAATAAACTAACCGTTTTTTATCGAATAATAAAAAAAGATTTCTCGCTTTTAATAATCTGTAAAATTATGAAGTACTTATTTTTGACCTAAAATATGAAATTTATTTCAGATCGTTCAGAAAATAATGCTCAAAATAAATAATGCGAACCAATTTCTTTTAATTTTTATATTTTTCCGAACATGACAAGCTTTGAAAAGGTAGCTTAAATTTAGAATGACCAACAATGAGTCATCACTATAAGACATTAACTCATTCTGAAGCTGCCAAAATGATTAAATGCTTAGCAAATACTAAGCTCTCGGCTACAATCTAATTAATCTACCTAAAATATACTTAAAAACTATTTAAAAGAGCGGCAGTCTTCATTGCTATTCAGCAATTAACTGTTCCACTTCTTACAGACCCTATAAACTCTTTCTACCAGGGTCGTTCAATAAGTTCTTAGAAATTGCGCACCTAGTGTCGGTAAAGATTTTTTTTTGTAAGTAGCATTATCGACAGGAAAGCTGTCAAAATTTCAGCTCGATCTATAGCGTAGGTCAATTTCTATCGTCGATTAAAGTTAACGACATTTATGTTCTTTGTGCATAACAATGGAAAAAAGCGAGTTTAGGGCTGTCATGAAACATCTCCATTTGAAAGGCTTAAGCCAGAAAGAAATCAAAGCCGAGTTGGATGCAGGTCATGGCACATCTGCACCTGTGTTTGCGATGGTTTACAATTAGGTGAATGAATTTAAACGTGGCCGTTCATCCACAAAAGATGAACATCGTTCAGGACGCCCAGTTGAGGCGTCTACTCCTGAAATCATCGACAAAATCGACGATCTGATTTTGAACGATTGGCGAATTAAAGTGCGTGAATTAGTTGAGGCCACGGGCATATCACAAGGTACAGTCGCTTCAATTTTGCATGAAAAATTGTCTGTGAAAAAAATTTCGGCAAGATGGGTGCCGCGTTTGCTCTCAGAGGAGAATAAGCGCAATGGTGTAGTGGACTCTGAGGCTATGTTGGCACTCTTTCATCGCAATCCTGCTGAATTCCTTCGTCGATATGTCACTGTGGACGAAACCTGGATACACTACTACACTCCAGAAACGAAGAGACAGTCATCACAGTGGATTTTCAAGGGTGAACGGGCTCCGAAGCAGGCAAAAACGGTGCCATCGGCCGGCAAGGTGATGGCCACGGTCTTTTGGGATTCGCAGGGCATAATTTTTTTCGACAACTTGGAAAAAGGAAAAACAGTAACAGGAGCGTATTACGCGTCGTTATTGCAACGGTTGAGCGAGGAAATCAAAGAGAAACGCCCCATCTGAAGAAGAAAAAAATCCTCTTGCATCAGGACAATGCGCGTGTGCACACCTGCGCTGTTTCCATGGCCAAAATTGTGGAATTGAGAATGGAATTGTTGCAGCATCCCGCTTATTCACCAGATTTGGCCCCGAGTGACTATTTTCTTTTCCCCAATCTGAAGAAATGGCTTGGCGGACGACGGTTCACTTCCAACGAGGACGTCATTGCTCAAACGGATTGGTATTTTGCAGAACTTCCGAAATCCTATTTTTTGGACGGGATAAAAATTTTGGAAAAACGGTTGGAAAAGTGTATAGAGTTAAAAGGAGATTATGTTGAAAAATACAAAATTTTTTTTTTCAAAAATAGTTTTTTTCCTTTTTTTTCTAAGGACTTATTGAACAACCCTTGTATTTTTGTTAAAAGTCTTTAATAATACAATACTTCCCTCTGCCGCTTACTACCCTCAATTAAAAATTGAATTTTTAACTCAAATTTTCAAATTAATAATTCGGTTTCTACTCCAAACATTCCACTAACCGGTATAGCACAGGGTGCGTTTTATATTCCAGGTTGGAGTTTTGATCAGGAAATGCTGTTAATTCAGCAATTTCTTTTCGAATGTTGTCACATAGCATCAGATCAGGGGATCGTGGGGGCCAGTTGATATCACCACTTTTTGACATTATTCGGCCGGGAAAAATTTCATTCAAAATTTGCATCGTATCATGAGCTATATATGATGTGGCATCGTCTTGTTAGACCCACATGTTCTGTAGGCCTAATTGATCCAATTCGGGTAGAAGAAAGTTTTCCAAGACGTCCTGATAGCAATCACCAGTAACTATTACAACATTGCCTCCAGCATCCTCAAAGAAATATAGCCCAATGATGCCGTCGGCCGAAATGCCGTCTCATACAGTTACTCTACGAGGGTGTAGTGGTCTTTGGTGCATCAGGTGGGGGTTTTCAGTGCCTCAATAGCGGCTATTCTGTTTATTAACAAAGCCAGCGAAGTCGAAATGTGCTTCGTCGCTCATAATGATTGCCATATAGGTTCGTCATCTATACCGAGCTATAAAACTCCAGCACTCCAGTATCGCCGCCGTTTATGGTCATACACGCTGAATAGTTGACTTGCTCGGCATATAATTAACACCAAAATTCAAATAAAATGTTTTAATAATTTCACCACATTGTCACGGCGCTATATATGTCACGGCTTCACATACAAATTATTATCGACCACTCTCTACGATTGTCAAATGCCAAAAGACAAATGTCATGCAAATCAAAATGCCGGCCAAAAAAAATCGACCTGGAATATAAAAAGCACCCTGTATAATCAACTCGTCAAGTTTATTGCATTTTTTTTTAGAAAGAAAAGATTATTATCCCGAAGAGGACGCTGTGACAATACCGTACCCTACATGGTGTTAGATTTTTACGCACTAAATCTCACCGCCCTTTTCTTAAATTATGACTCCTCATGGGACCACCAATAGTTATTACTTTATGGATAGTAGACGGCTGACCTTTTCTCATTTTTTCTTACTGGTGGAGTATAATTAGTACCTGGGATGCATCTTCACCTCCTGCAACCCAAAATGCCTGCGATGAAATGATTTGTAGAGTCCCAGCTTGTTTTAAGGTACGAGTATTTGTCAAATTTTTACCTTGTCTGAAACTAAAATTGGTCCTTTCTTTCACCTATTACTTAATACGAAAATCATGTCTGACATACTGATAAATCCGCGTAAATGGAGCCAACTAGCTCTATATTGCTTTATGATCATTATGCTTCAGAAATTCTCCAAATACAAATCCTCCAGAAATGATTTACCAAGTGTAGAGTTACAGTAAACGGATGCAAATGTGTCCACCTGAACTATACCAATAAGCAAAATTGGTATGATTGGATTATTAAAAATGAAACTTTTTATAACGAGAAAGAGTTATAAAAAGTTTCTTTATCATTTATCATTTACTTCTTTCTCTAGAAATACCTATCGACGACGACTGCTTTTACTATTTCTTAGAATACTAAGTTTCTAACTTTTTTTTTATTTACGACAGAATAATTATTAAAAAAATTATACTACTAAATTTCTAACTATTATCAACATATTCTGTACTTATAAGATACTTCTAAAAATTAAACAAATAAAAAAATAGAGAAATGAAAATTTCTTAAATTTTTCTGTATCAAATCATATTTTATAAAATTGTCAAATTTTTAAATTTCTAGATTAATTACGAACTTGGATCTTTTTGCAAATTTGACCATTTAAACTAATTTCAGACGTTTTATTCAATTTTCAAATAGAGTGGAATTTTACTTTAGTTAGAATATCGCCTATTTCCTGTTTTAACAAATTTGATAGAGAAAATATTTTGCAATGATAGTTAAAAAATTAGCATTTCAGATACATTAATTTCTGATTTTGTACCATTCAATGATTAACTGATTATGTGGTGTAGAATTTTCAATCAGTGAGGGCGTATATAATTTGAATTTAATTAACAAAATAAGATCCACATACGGACGTGTTATCGAAACGAGATTTTTTCATTTTCCCGCGACTTGAAGTGAAGGGCTATAGTGTTTTTTTTTAATTTTGTGGTCATAAATTACCAAGAAACCACTACGGTGTGAGGATAAAAAATATAATCGGAAAAAGTCATTGGAAAGGTAAATGATTGTTAATAATTTTCATATTATCATATCAACGAACCTACCTGTCCACCGAGATATGTATAAATGTACTATAAGATAGACAGATGGATGATGGGGCCAAAACAAATCTGGCAATTTAATGATACTTTTTTTAATCGTAAATGTATCGTTATTTTCACTCTAATCTTATTTACGATATTTTCGAATATACATGATATGAACACCAATCTTGAGTATTTTTTTATTATTTTTTGTTACCTTTCATTTAATCAAAACTTTAGTGGGAAGAGACACATTTCTTATGAAAACATGGGTGTGATGATGATGAAGATAAAATTTAATCATTTTAACGAGCAATCTTTGCTCATCGATAATCTTACAAGCATCAAAATCATATTGGCTAGGCTCATATAACAATAAAAGCATGTGTGTTTATATCTCATACCTATGTTACTACCCTTAGAAAATGTCACTATAATAAATATATGAGCTTAGTATGGCCAATGAAGTCTCTTTGGAGTGAGAAGTGGAATTCTTTTTCCATTTCTGTTGGAATTTCCTTAATTGGGTTTGATTAACTTAGGTAGACAGTCAGTCAATGTCAAACACTAATCGAATGGATATCGTTCATTTTTGGATATTATTTTAGAGCATTTATCAATGAGTGTTACTGAGACCTGAATCTTCTATGAAATATCCTGCACTCTGTCAATTTTTGCCATTATCACTAAAATAGTTAATATACTCTCTGATAGTCATGACATTACTACCTCTTAACAGTAGGTTTTCAGATTCGTAATTAAATTTAAGAAAGCAAATTTCTCTAAAGTAGAGATAAGATAATTTGCCTAGCAAACTAAGCCTAAAATCTTCATATAACTTAAATTTTCTGAATTCGTAAAAAATGCCACTTTTTTACGAACATAAATCCATACCTAATCAGGGATTTTGTAGTTTTTATCTTACACTTAATTTTTTACTTTCGACAATTTTTGTATATAATTCACAAAAGGACAATTGCAAATGAAAATTTCAAATATTTCTAGTCTAAAATATTAGTTATTTTTCTTAAGTATTTTTATGAAAATTTATAAAAAAATACTTAAGAGAAATTCAATCGGAAATATTTTATAAAAAAAAATTACAAAGAAAGTAATTTCATGTTATTTTCGATAACATAATAGCTGTCGGTATTTATTCATCTTAGCTGGTTTCAATAAATTATAACAAATTTGATAAAATATTATCTCCACTTTATCTATTCCAGCATAAATTCATGATTTTCATAACTTGTAGTGTCAAGATAAGATTTTTTTATATAGTTTAACGATGTTAAAAGAAAATACTGGACGCTTAACTGATGATAACAGAGAACAGAAATTTTTTTAAAAAAAATATATTCTGTTTTAGAGATGAGAAGGAAATCATTTTTTTTTTTTTTTTAAAAGTAGTTAAAAAAACTCTTTCAAATAGACACCAAATGATTTCTTCTTGAATAAATTGTTTTTTTTTGTTCTAATTTTTCCAATTGAATTTCACTGTTGAGCTTGAATTTACCTGAGTGGATTTCTTTGTTAAATAATTACACGAGAATAAAAAATTTATTTTTCATTGTATTTTGCTTTTTAGAAGAACTTTATTCATATGTGCCATCTGTTTTACTATGTTTTGTTAAATAAATTCACAGCAAAAGAGATGCCTCTACCATCCCAAAAAAGGGGTTCTTATTACTTTGTGTTGTCAGGTGAATTTTGTAGTGTACTAAATGTACTTGCATGACTGTAGACGATGCTCAGCATTCGGTGATGTCTTTTAAGTAATTGACAAATTTTCATTAAACGAACGTCGCAGTCAGAAGTGGATGTTTTCTATTTTCTTTTTTTAAAACAAAAAAAACATTGCATGTTTTGCAGTAAAGTTATTGTAAACGGTATGGGTTAGGGATACACCTGTAAAAGTGGCTGTCTCAGTAGGATTTTGGCAAATTGGAACAGTACAAAAACAGTAAGAGCTCATCTTCAGAGTTTAGAGCTGCTCCCCAAGGAGTTTACTTCATGTGGTGTTGCATAAAATTTTTATACAAACGAGAGTACGTTTTATAAGTGTATCCACTGAGGATATGCTCGCTTTCTATCACAACTGATGAGTTTAACATACCTTAGATTAAAACACCTCTTGTGGAAAGAGTTAATCACGAAATGTATCTCATAATAAACAAACCAATGTATTCTGCTTACTAATTCTTTCGTATGTCTAACTAACTACTCGATGGTGACGAAAACATGTGCTTGCTATTAATTTGAATACAAAATTTCAACAAAGAAAAAGCTCTCGTACACAATAAATATTAATTTTTCGAAAATAGGGGAATTTATTCCTCTCTCATTTATTTTTGACTAACATGTGAGTTGGTACTAATTTCCGAGGATATTGTGAAAAGACAAACTTTTTCTTAGCTGATTGGGCTTCTCAAGTTTGTTCGTAAATAGAAATAACTCTGTCGAATGTGTATATTTTTTTTTTACAAAGGGTAGAGAGAAGGCTAATGATGATAGTACGTTTGTCAATAAATGAAAGAAGAACAACCGTCTGATGTGCACAGTCTTCCATTTTTAGGAGCTACGTCACTGTAGGCATCTTATCTTGAAATCAACCCCAATTGTTTGACAGCAAAAATATTATCTTCATTATATGAAAACTTTATGACACAAACCATAATACGAGTATGTTTACATTCGGTTTATAATTAGGCGTTAATTTTTCATTGAAAAACATATTTTTGATAACATTTTATGAGCCATTTTGGAATGCGCTTTTCTGTGATATACTCGTATGTCATGATTACGCACTATTTTTCATGCTCCAATTGGTCGTTTCGTTTTAGGGTTGTTTTGTCATTTATAAAAGTTATTCTTGTATACGGTTTTTAGTCTAGCTGTTCTCAAAATATATATGTATTTGCAGTTGTCTTACCCATTAAATTCTAACTCACCCACATCTGAATAAAATCTCGACGCTTTTCCCAAGTTTCAAGAAAAGTTTCGACACATAAAAATTATTTTATCTACTTTAATATTTGCTCCAATTATCATACGTTATGAATATACGAAATTATTTGAAATAGTTAGGCTTAGGTTCTTTTGTTCTTGATGACGTTCTGAGTACATGCCTAGGTTCTGAGTGCATTTTGAATATCAATTTTAGAAAATTCCTCGGAGCATCGTTGTTCCTTTTTTTTTGACTCTTTCACTTTTGACTATATCAATTATTCAAATTCATTTAAGTTTTCTTTGATATAAAAAAGAACTTTTTATTCAAGTTTATTTGGAAAATTATCAATTTTTGAAAATAAATCTTCTATTAACATTTCGTTTCATTTTGAATTTTTCAAATTTTATTGCACTAAAAATAATAAAGACGATGAATTGGAAAATTGCATTTGAAAATAGAAATGTTCATAAATAAAATAATAGTAAATATTTGAAGACTGAGAAAATACAAGAAGGCTGCACCACTTTTCTATTCTGTCATCAACATAATAAAAGTTTATGATTTATGCTTATTATTTGGTTTAAGAATTTTCAGAGAACATTTTTGTTATAAAAAGTTTTTTTTCCCGAAACAGTGTAACTATGCTATCGTATCTATTACGTTATTTTTTTAGTTTAGCAAAACTTTGTTTTCCTATTTTCAATAATATGACAATATCGATAATATTATATTAATATAATTATCGTTTCTATGCCAAAAATTATCGAAGCCGATTTCGCTATGTGCAGCTGTATAATCAGAAAGTTAAGGAATCTAGTCGAGATTTGGAAGAAGAAGTTTTTATTTATTAATGAAACCGTATTGGAGAGAAGTTTTTATGTATAGTTAATATTTGAAATTCCAAGAAGTATTCGTAATTCTAATCTAAGTGCACTTGGATAACTTAAACTAACCGAAAATATACCAATATCGTTCTTACCACACGCATAAGCCCAATGTCCGCACATTTGTATGTATGGATTTACATCCGTACGTAGTAATTCGTTCAAGATTTACTATTAAGGAGCCCCAGCTAGGTGAAGAGTTCAAGGAACAGAGAAATCAGAAAAGAAAATTTTTATGCAATATATTTACATGAAATATTAAAGAGTGAAATAAATATTTCACAAACGTTAAAATAAAATTAAGTAAAAATATCGCAGATTTATTAGGATCGTTCTAGATTTATAGAAAGTTTTTTTTTAAAATATATAAAGTAAAAAAGGATCCCCAATAATTCGAAGCATTGTGTTTGAACACAAAACTACGTAAATGTTTGGACTAAAAATTTGTATTCTTTAGGATAGCCCCAGTCCCCCAAAAAATTATAGGCCCATACCACGAAGGCTTTACTCAAGGAACTTTAGAATCAGTTCAGATATCTCTACGGCATGCGATGGGAAAAAGATAAAAGAATATTGACAATAGATTCACCACCAATTGATCGATTTTGGGGCCATGGACAATACCATAGCAAGGGTAAAACTCTTCACTTCCTTGGGAGAATTTCGGCAACCGGAATAAACTAATTAGATTTACTAGTCTGACCATGACTAGTGTGCAAGGAAGACAAATAGCAGATGAAACACTTTCGGAACTATGCAATTTCCATAAAGCTCTCTGGCAGTATATTCACTCTCGTTACCACACTTTATTCCGTTTTTTTTTATTAAGGGTTATCCTGAAATGTATCGTTCTCATTAGGTTAGCTCAGTTTTTATGGTAATATATGTCGACATTGTCGATACTATGTGTTAATTTAAAAAACTGTACAAAGGCCTTTATCAAGATTGAACCGACCGTTAAAAATCATGTGCCACACATTAATGAAGCCCAAATCAGTAATCACCTGGATATCTGCCAATAACAACATGGAGGAAAAAATTTATGCACTTATCCTGGGAGCCAACAGAGTCTATTTCAATCAATTTAAATTAATATGCTAACAATCTATAATATTTCGATCAATTTGGCCATAAAATCGAAATTACTGCTGCACAAAAAATTATTTTTGCCAGCTCAAATGTATTATTTGAAAACTTATGTCCATAACTGAAATTTATTGTAAACTCTAAGCAGAGAAAAGGATACTTTGAAGAATCTTTGCCTTCCTACATAAGAATGAACGCTTTCGTAGCCTTTTTAATAATGTGATCGTAGTTAAATGATAAATCAATTAATCCATATTGATGAGTAAGATCAACCCGAGAAATCTACACGTCCAAGGAGACGAGGCAGACTCTGCCATCATATGATCATAGTTCGGCTGAAAAGTTTATAAGGTAAAACAGTAAAATTATTTTTTTTTGCAAAATTCATTTTTATTATTCAACATAGTTGCCTTCGAGGGCGATACAGCGATTATAGCGATCTTCCAACTTTTCGATACCATTTTTATAGTACTCTTTCGGTTTTGCCTCAAAATAGGCCTCAGTTTCGGCAATCGGTCTAAAATTTCTTGCCAACGAGCATTCTCTTGAGGTCTGCAAACAGGAAAAAGTCACTGGGGGCCAGATCTGGAGAATACGGTGGATGGGGCAGCAATTCGTAGCCCAATTCATTGAGTTTGACCATCGTTTTCATCGACTTGTGACACGGTGCATTGTCTTGGTGGCCTCAAATGAGGCCGTTTCTTAGCGATTTCTTTCTTCAAACGATCCAATAACGCTATATAATAGTCGCTGTTGATCGTCTGTCCCTTCTGGAGTTAGTCAATGAATATTATACCATGCGCATCCCAAAATACAGACGCCATCACCTTGCCAGCCGACTGTTGCGTCTTTCCACGCTTTGGATTCGGTTCGTCGCTCGCTCTCCGCTCTGCCGACTGCCGATTGGACTCTGGAGTGTAGTGACGGAGCCATGTTTCATCCATTGTCACATATCGACGCAAAAATTCGGGTTTATTGCGCTTGAACAGCTCCAAACACTGCTCAGAATCATCAACACGTTGTTGTTTTTGGTCCACAGTGAGCTCACGCGGCACCCACTTTGCACACAGCTTTCGCATGCCCAAATATTCATGCACGATATGTCCAACACGCTCTTTCGATATCTTCAGAGTCTCAGTTATCTCGCTCCACTTCACTTTACGGTCATTTAAAATTATTTTGTAGATTTTTTCGATGTTTTCTGCCGTAACCACCTCTTTTGGGCGTCCACTGCGTTCTGCATCAACTGTGCTCGTACGACCAGTTCGAAATGGACGAAACCAATATTCCATAGTTGAAATAGCTGGAGCAGAGTCCGGATAACGTTTGTCAAACCATGCTTTGGTTTCCACTGTATTTTTTTTCATCAAAAAGCAATGCTTTATCAATACACGAAATTCGTCTTTATCCATTTTTTTTTCAATAACAAAAGTTGCTTCACTCAAAATGCTATATCTCACGAACCAATCGACCGATTGCTGTCAAATTTTGACAGAAATCATTTGAAGGATCGTGCTTTGTGATAATTAAGTAGATTTTTCTACTCTAGACGTCAACCTTATAAACTTTTCAACCGAACCTACTTATGGACTCAGAAGACAAGGCCGAACATAAATCGTGCTTCTGGATTTCTTTAAGTCAGCAGACTCCCGGTTTGAGATAAAGACCATCTAATTTTAAAGTTATATGCTTGTGTATAGTATTTTCTATGCCAGTTAAATATAGCGTCCGCCATTTTGATTTGGATGACATTTGTCTGTTGGGATTTGACAGTCGTAGAGTGTGGTCGATAGTAATTTATTATGGACCAACGCTCAATTTTGAATACGCGGAGGAAATTACGTGACTTTTTTGGTATTAATAATGTGCCGATCGAGTCAACTATTCAGAGTGCAATGAACAATTTTGAAAATATGCGTACACTGGAAGATAAAACGAAGACTGCGCGACAATTAAGCCAACGTACACTTGAAAAGATTGATGTGGTGAGGCAAAGTATTGCTGAATGTCCGGATACATCTCATATTTCCATCATTTTTGTTAAAAACTCTCAAAAAAGATTTGCTCTTCTACCTGGATAAAATTTAATTGACACAACAACTGCAGGCAAATGACCATGAACGGCGGCGAAACTGGAGAGCTCGAGTTTTACAGGTCAGTATAAACGACCGCTATTGAGGCACTGAAAATTCCCACCTGATACACCAAAGAACCCCACCTGATATACGTAGAGTAACTGGATGGGGCAGCATTTGAGCCGACGGTATCATTGGGCCATATTTCTTTAAAGATACTGGAGGCAATGCTATCATAGTTAGTGGTGACCGCTGTTAGGACGTGTTGGAAAACTTTCTTCTGCCCGAATAGGATCAATTAGGCCTACAGAACATGTGGTTCCAACAAGACGATACCACATCACACACAGCCCGTGCTACGATGCATATTTTGAAAGAAATTTTTCCCTGCCGAATAATGTCAAAAATTGTTGTTATCAACTGGCCCCCGAAATTCCCTGATTTAAACCCTCCCGATTTCTTCGTATGGAGATACTTAAAGGAAAAGGTGTACATTAACATCGATGCTAAGTGAAAACATTCGAAACGAAATTGCTGAAATAACACCAGAAGTCGCGAAAATTTTATGAAAAATGTGCTGACACGAAGAGCTTGTCTTAGCGCCGTATCCAGAGGCGGTTATTTGACCGACATCATATTCCATACTTAAGACCTATAATCAATCAATTAAATATAAATTATAAAAAATTTTTTTATTTAAAATAATTTAAAAAAAACTTCGAACTGGAACATAAAATAAATCAATTGCTTAAAAAAAAAGTCCATTTTAATACCCCAATAATGATTGATTCTAAATTTCATAGTCCACTTGTAAGATTTTTATGTTTTCGAAATCTCAATAAAAACGTTGCCTTAAAATTTAATTTTTGACAACAAGTACTTAGCCTCACCGCCTGATGGAACTGCTGTCACAAAAGAAATTTACCATCGTGCAGTACATTCTTTCAGTAGCCTACTGTCAAAGTTTCAGTCGATTCCCTTCATTAGAGCCTTTGAAAGCGAGCGTGTCGGTCGGTTGCACAAAAATGGAAAAAGAACAATATCGTTCGGTGATTAGATTCTTGTTTTTGGAAAAGAAAACGCGCAGCGAAATCAAAGATCGCTTGGATGCTGTGTATGGTGACTCTTCTCCTTCGATGGCGACCGTCAAGAATTGGTTCAATGAGTTTGTTCGTGGCCGCACGTCGGGTTTTGATGAGCCACACCCAGGTGCCCCGAAAACGGCTGCTACGGAGGAAAACGTTGAAGGTTCACGAGATAGCTGAGACTGTGGGCATCGCAGTAGGAACGGTGCATCATATTCTACACGAAGAACTGGGCATGAGAAAGCTGTCGGCGCGATGGGTGCCGCGTTTGCTCACACCGTAAAACAAGCGCAACAGTGAGACCACATCGGCGACGTGTTTGGCGCTGTTTCAGTGCAATCCAGCTTAGTTCTTGCGTCGTTTCGTGACCGTCGACGAAACATGGATTCACTGGTACACACCAGACACCAACGAACAGTCGAAACAGTGGACTTCACCCGGCGAACGTGCTCCGAAGAAGGCGAAGACTGTTCGATCGGCCGGAAAGGTGATGGCCACCGTTTTCTGGGATTCACAAGGTGTGATCCACATCGATTACCTCGAGAAGGGTAAAACAATCACGGGGTGCTACTATGCTGACTTATTGGGCCGATTTGACGTCGAATTGAAGAAAAAGCGGCCCCGCTTTGCGAAGAAAAAAGTGCTGTTCCACCACGACAACGCGCCGGCTCACAACTCCGCCGTCGCCATGGCCAAATTGGTTGAATTGCGCTACGAATTGCTGCCCCATCCACCGTACTCTCCAGATTTGGCCCCCTGTGACTACTTTTTGTTTTCAAACCTGAAAAAATCACTCTCCGGGAATAGATTTGGGTCGAATGAGGAGGTCATCGTCGCCACGGAGGCCTATTTTGCTTCCCTCGAGAAAATGTATTTTTCGGACGGGTTAAAAAAGTTAGAGCATCGCTGGCTCAAGTGTATCGAGCTAGAAAAAGATTATGTGGAAAAATAAATTGCCACCTTTCAAAAATTTTCGTTTTTCTTTTGTAGGCTAAGTACTTGTTGAATGACCCTCGTATAATAGTTCTCTCATATTATAAGATATACATCATCTTATATATAAATTATTGCCATAAGAATATTTCAAGTACTCTTTTCACGCAATCCATTGAAAATCTTATCCTTTTCAATTAATCTTCATTTTAATCTGCCTTGGATCTTCGCTCAAATCATATAGTGATGATATATTGAATGCGAATAAATAGATTGCATAAGATACGATTTATTATGAATTACATAAAAATCATACCTACAGAGACTTCCTTTATTCCTCTAAATATACCTTTCTTTCGATTATTTCTTATTTACAGACTAGACAAAAGTAAATAAAAGTACGGAAAATTTTCTTCTGCCATGCCATAATCTATTGTATATAATGTCCAATCTACAGTATTATTATAATATTTAGATGGACAGAGTTTAGTCCTGTTAGTCTTCACTTTGACAGCAATTATATTAACAATGGTAATGTATTATCCGATTTTATATTATTCCATTCTTTTATTATGACATTCTGATTATTATTATTATTATTATTATTATTATTATTATTATTATTATTATTATTATTATTATTATCATTACAAGATTGCAAGACAAATATGGCATTTTATTAATAATAATCGCTATAATAAAAAAGTCATTACAATTTTTTTCTTTTATTTTTTGTCCTACACACCTACAAACATTGAGAGTAAGAAATTTCTATAGATTACCGGAAAATAATTCTCTCCACTTGCTTTTATTTTCTTTTTGTAATTCTTGTTTTTATACGAAAATTTCCAGGTAACAGTGTTTCTTTTTCTCAATAATTGAACGCATACTCTTACTCGTTGTAATAATAGAATTAAGATATCGTTAAGATACAAAACACTAATAAAATTGCTTCAATTAGTATTTTTTTCCCTGTCATTTGGAATGCAATCAGTTTAAATTTCATATAATTAGCGATAATTTTTTTTTAAATAGATACACTATAAAAAAAATCCAGAAGTTATGGTACCATTGCATACGAGCGTCATTCAACAAGTACTTAGCCTACAAAAGAAAAACGAAAATTTTGGAAAGGTGGCAATTTATTTTTCCACATAATCTCCTTCAAACTCAATACACTTGGCCCAGCGATGCTCTAACTTTTTTAACCCGTCCAAAAAATACATTTTCTCGAGGGAAGCAAAATAGGCCTCCGAGGCGACGATGACCTCCTCATTCGACCCAAATCTATTCCCGGCGAGTGATTTTTTCAGGTTTGGAAACAAAAAGTAGTCACAGGGGGCCAAATCTGGAGAGTACGGTGGATGGGGCAGCAATTCGTAGCGCAATTCGACCAATTTGGCCATGGCGATGGCGGTGGTGTGAGCCTGCGCGTTGTCGTGGTGGAACAGCACTTTTTTCTTCGCAAAGCGGGGCCGCTTTTTCTTTAATTCGACGTCAAATCGGCCCAATAAGTCAGCATAGTAGCGCCCCGTGATTGTTTTACCCTTCTCGAGGTAATCGATGTGGATCACACCTTGTGAATCCCAGAAAACGGTGGCCATCACCTTTCCGGCCGATCGAACAGTCTTCGCCTTCTTCGGAGCACGTTCGCCGGGTGAAGTCCACTGTTTCGACTGTTCCTTGGTCTCTGGTGCGTACCAGTGAATCCATGTTTCGTCGACGGTCACGAAACGACGCAAGAACTCCGCTGGATTGCGCTGAAACAGCGCCAAACACGTCGCCGATGTGGTCTCACAGTTGCGCTTGTTTTCCGGTGTGAGCAAACGCGGCACCCATCGCGCCGACAGCTTTCTCATGCCCAGTTCTTCGTGTAGAATATGATGCACCGTTCCTACTGCGATGCCCACAGTCTCAGCTATCTCGTGAACCTTCAATCGACGGTCTGCCAACACGAGATCGTGGACTTTTTTAACGTTTTCCTCCGTAGCAGCCGCTTTCGGGGCACCTGGGCGTGGCTCATCAAAAACCGACGTGCGGCCACGAACAAACTCGTTGAACCAATTCTTGACGGTTGCCATCGAAGGAGAAGAGTCACCATACACAGCATCCAAGCGATCTTTGATTTTGCTGCGCGTTTTCCCTTCCAGAAACAAGAATCTAATCACCGAACGATATTGTTCTTTTTCCATTTTTGTGCAACCGGCCGACACGCTCGCTTTCAAAGGCTCTGAAGACAAAACTAATGAAGGGAATCGACTGAAACTATGACATTAGACTATTAAAAGAATGTACTGCAAGATGGTAAATTTCTTTTGTGACAGCAGTTTTATCGGGCGATGAGGCTAAGTACTTGTTGAATGACCTTCGTAATATCTAAGCTTTCTGCAAAAAGTAAATTAATATATGGAAAATTATATTTTACCATTATTATTATCAGTCCATTCTCTTATCATTATTAATTTTAAAAATGAAATAACAAATAAAACAAAAAAATAACTATTTGGCATCAAAAGTGTTGGGTATCGTACTATATAATAAATTGAATAAAATGCTCTCTGCAACTTCATACAAATTATAATAAACAGATTTTTCAATAAAGATACAAGGATATGAAGATATGTAAGGGAAAACACCCATCGATGGATCTTCTCCCTAAGATTGATTTTATTGATTCCAAATATCGTTTTGATGGGTGAATAAGAAAAGGGATGGAAGGACAGACTAGTATTGAATTTTATATAACGAGATATTTTTAGTTTACGATAGATAACACTGTTTCGGACATAAAAGGCAGCATTGATAATTTTTCGAAGGATTTAGAATTGCAAGGTTTGGATTCGATGGGAATGGGATGCTTCAGGATCGTATTGTGTAATAATAATTTGCCTTTCAAGTTAATCGTTTGTCAATTATAAGTCCTAGGTAATGTACGCTCGTTTTTTTGTTGAACATTACTGCCATTAAGGGTATATTGCTCATTTACCCTCACTGTCTATCTTTCAAACCGGCCTTCTAAGGAATGGATGTGATTCTGAAAAATAGTGGTGGCCATGCAAAGATTTTTATGATGTGTAAGGATGGCTACATCATCGGCATATGTTACGGTTAGGATATCATTCTGATAATAAAATATCATAGGTGTAAATTTTATAAAGGAGTGCATGTAGGATACTAACCTGAGGGACACCGATGTATATAGGATAAATTTCAAGTACCTGAAAATACCGATCTGAGAGAAAGGATTTGAGGATGTGGAAATAACTCGCTGCAGCTTCCCAGGCAATCCAGGATGCGTTCGAAATGTCAAGAAATACGCCTGGGCAGAAAACCCAAGCATTCGTCCCATTTTTATAAAAAGTTCTTGAACATTTTTAAAGAACTTTTTATAAAATGGGACGAATGCTTGCTTGGGTTTTGATTGGATTTTGATTATGGATAATTTTTGTTGGTTAGATGATCTATTTTAAATTTAAATTTAGAGGGCAACTGTGTTGATATTTTTCTGTATAGTTTCTTCGTCATCTTGAATGTCTTGAATATTTTTATGTGGTTGAAAGGTGTTTGCTAAGTATTCTCCAAAGGTGTCAGTTTTCTATTTGTCCGTTTTTGCCCAAGTTCCTCCGGTATTGCATAGTGGATGTGTAACCGTTTTGTATTTACTTATTCGTCTGGTAGCTGTCCAGAGTTAATCTTTCTTGTTTCTAAAGAACCCCATAAATGCTCGGTTGAAAAAAACTTATTCAAGTGTAAATAGAAATAAATCAATTTTATTTTTAATTATTTATTATTTTTAATTATTTATCTGTACATAACTAGTTCTAGAGACAGGAATAAAAAATTAGAATAGGGCAGATAAATTTAGAAACCTTAAATGGACTATAGTTTTTTTTTAAAGATTTTGTTTATTACATCATAATTTATTGTTCTGATTGAACTTAAAAATATTTACATAGTAGAACCTAAAACCCTATAAGTATATAAAAATAGTATCGCCTATTTTCATTTTTATATAATTTGTATATCAAATCTTAGTTTGTTCTTCACTCTATAAATAATAATAAAATTACTATTAATTATAAATAATAATTAAATACATTCACATATTTTTCATCGCTTTAATAGTAAAATAAAAAGAAAAAAAATGTTTTTATTATTATGCGAATAACATTTATAAGGTATGGTGAAAAAAAAAAACCACCACTCATCCCATTCAACTACCATCCCACCACCATGATCAAAACATACCTTTCGCCGCAACTTTTTCTTCATTTATCCTTAATTATGACATCTGCTTATGAGTATGGCAGCCATCTTTGTACAATTTTATTTTGCAGAAAAAGTTCGAATATAATTTTTAGTTATTATTTTTCCTATTAATGTAATTTAAAGTGCTTAAAAATGATCATTTGAATGCAGTGAAGTTAATTTTTATAAAAGCTTTGGGTGAGCATTGGAATAAATTGCCTTTTCTTTATTATGAAAACTTTGCTCAAGAAACGTAGGTTGAATAAGGTTTTTTCCTTTTTCTTTTTGAATTGCTTGCTGCATAAAAAAGTTTTCCTACACGTATAAATAGTTATCTGTAAGTGACTGTGGTTTAATTTATACTCGTACAAAATACTAATTGTTTTGATTAGATTTTCTGCAACCGCACAAGCAAAAATAAATCGACGGCACAAAAACTGATAATTACATCAAGTTTTCTTTAATTATTTCTGAGTATATATTATAATAATTTTCCGTTAGAATTGTATGTGTTTACGTGTTTCGGTTACTATTTTTTATGCACCTGCGTTTATCTACTATTATGTTAAATCGCCACACATCTTGTCATAGTACATACTCTAAGGGAATATACCAGGTATATAAGCTTAAATCCGCTGTTTGATCATAGATGGCGTGAGTGAGCGTATCAAGCTAGCATGGGTTCGACATACTTTTTTTTATGAGTTTGACATCTGTCAATATTAATCAGTGGACATTGTCAGCAATTTCGTACAACAACATACATTTTTCTTTTGGTAATCATGTCTCTGCTTTTCTGCTTCAATTTGAAGAAAATGGCTGCCGAATCTTATCGAATGCTTATGGAGGCCTATGATGACATATCGGAAACAATATGCCAAGATTGGTTTCGTCGGTTCAAAGAACGCAATTTTGACTAGTGGGACAAGAAGCGTGAAATTCTGCCTCGCAAGGTTGAGGACCATCAATTGCAGACTCTTTTGGACGAAGACGATACCAAATCGTAAAAAATGCTCGCGGAGCAATTGGGTGTTACTCAACCAGCCATTTCCATGCGTCTGCGTGCCATAAGGAAGATTGAAAAGATCGGAAAATAGGTGCCGCATGAATTGAACGATAGGCAGATGGAGCGATGCCAAAACACATGCGAAATCTTGCTCGCCAGACAAAAAAGAAAGTCGTTCCTGCATCGGATTGTGACAGGCGATGAAAAGTGGATATATTTCGAGAATCCTAAACGCAAGAAACCGTGGGTTGATCCCGGCCAACCATCAACATCTGCCACAAGACCAAATCGCTTCGGACGGAAGACTATGCTGTGCGTTTGGTGGGATCAGCAGAGTATCATCTACTATGAGACGGTATCCTGCTGATCAATGCCCACCGCTATCACCAACAACTGATCAAATTGCATCGTGCTCTGCGTGAAAAAAGGACGGATTTTCAACAAAGACATCACAAGCTGATTGATTTTACTCCACGACAACGCACCATCGCACACGTCAAAAATGGTCCGAAAGTATTTGGAGACACTAAAATGGGAGGTGCTACCCCACCCCGCTTATTCGCCAGATCTGGTCCCATCCAACTACCACCTGTTTTCGTCCATGGGCCACGCGCTCAATGAGCAGCGCTTCGATTCTTACGAAGACATCCGAAAATTGCTTTAAGTGTGTTTTGCCTCTAAAGAGAAGGTATTTTTTGGCGTGGTATCTACAAATTGCCTGAGGGATGGGAAAAATGTGTAGGTAGCGAGGGCAAGTACTTTGAATAAATTTGTTTTTAATTTCTATGAAAAAAACATGTGCTTTTTTGACTAAAAAACAATGGATTTAAGCTTATACACCTGGTACATCCTACAATTGTACTTGTATAGTAAATATTATTTTCGTCATAAATTATTTTCTAGAAATTAATCATATTTGCTATTTTATAGTTTTTGTGAAATGCAATAAATTTTTTTACTATATAAAAATGGTTGTGGAAATTTCTTAATAATAATAGAGTATTCTTACACAAATTAATGTAGGCATTTATTATTAAATCTTGGCAAATATTATAAAAAGAAAAATTCTATACATAAATTTGAAGAGGGTGAAGGATGTACGCAAAATGACATGTGCACAATTAATTTAAAGTATGTACTCTTATTTATCGAAAAATGGCCTAAATTGTCAGGGCGCAAAAAATTTATATTTAAAAAAATGTGTCTTAAAAACCATTATATCTAACCATATATTTTTGTTATTAGTTCTTTACAGATAATTTCAACAAACTCAACAATATTTGCAGCTTCAGATTTGAATAATATTGGAGGTCACTGTTAAAGTAACCAACCCCACAAGATGCTGTCTCCAACGGATCATCCAGCAATTGCTACCGAAATCGATCATGTGACATCAAAACCGATCTCTTTCAGAGCTACAAATAGGAGACTACCACAGCTTACCGTTGTGTTTATGTGCTCTAATCCAATTTGTCAATACTCCCGTTTTAGGTATTATTCGTTCTTGTTTTATTTTATTTTGAATTTTTATTTGTACACGCCGTTTATTAATTCTCTTACAATTTTTGGGGATTGTTTTTATTGTGCAGTTTTTATTTTGTCTTATTGCTTGTACTCTCAAATTGGTTTTGTTGACTTTTGCCCTTGAAAAAAAAATTTATCTCTTTAATTATATTGTCAGTAGTTGTTCTTTTTTATGCAAATTTGATTCCCGCCTGAATAGTTAAATCGATTATCAACTTTTAGTTTTATTTTTGAGTGAGTAGAGTTTGGTTCCGTTTTTTAATTAAAAATATTGTGTGGTTTTTCATAAACAATTTGCGAACATTTATCGGTAAATATTTGAATTAGTTACAAAAATTTCAACGAATCGCTTAGTATAATTTATTTAGTATTTATTTTGTTTTACTTTTTTAAAGCTCTCTTTTATAAATTTTGTAGGATTTTTTTAAAGAGTAAAAAAAATTTTCTGTAAGTTTTAATCATGCTTGTAATGCTTAAAAAAATCTATAACAAATATTAATTATTTAGATGGAACATACTTTTTTTGTTCATTAAATATTTGCAAAATTCTAACCCTTTTAACATTATAATTCATCGAAATGTTTTTTATGTTTGAACTTTATGTAATTTAAAAGAAATATTACCTTCTGAGATCTGAATAATGTGATTTTTGATAGTATTATACTTTTTTCATCCCTAATTTTTGTTAAACAATTTTGACATTGGAACTTTTCGAACTTTTTCTTATTGATTTATAAATAATTAAACAGTTTTTTAAACAAATATTTGGCAAATGTTCTGTTTAGATAACATAGTCCTGGGATAGAAAATGTCCCTGTCCCAGTCCTGACACAAAATCGAATACTTCTCTTCCAGCCGTCTTTTATTTACTTTTTTCAAAACACAACAACTTATAAAATGAAATATTTAATTATTTTTATAATGTTTTTTTTTATACTTTTACATTTTTTAAGAATGTAGAAGATTTTTTAAATATTAGGAAAATATTCTCAAATACTTCTTACCAGGTGCATAAGCTTAAATCCGTTGTTTTTTAGGCAAAATTATTCAAAGTACTTGCCCTCGCTAGCTACACATTTTTCCCATCTCTCGGGGAATTTGTGGATACCACGCCAAAAAAGTTCCTTCTCTTTCGAGGCAAACGACTCTTAAAGCCATTTTCGGACGTCTTCGTAAGAATCGAATTGATGCCCAGCGAGCACGTGGCCCATCGACGAAAACAGATGGAAGTCGCAAAGGGCCAGGTCTGCTGAATAAGCGGGGTGGGGTAGCACCTTTACCAGTTGAGTGTCTCCAAGGGTTTCGGAGGGTGTCTCCAAGTAGTTTCGGAAGAAAATCAGTTTGTCATATCTTTGTTGATAATCCGTCCTATTTTCACGCAGAGCACGATGCAATTTGTTCAGTTGTTGGTGGTAGCGGTGAGCATTGATCAGCAGGGTGTCGTCTCACCTGCTAATCCCACCAAACGCACAGCATCGTCTTCAGTACAAAGCGATTTGGTCTTGGGGAAGATGTTGATGGTTGGCCGGGATCAACCCACGATTTCTTGCGTTTAGGATTCTCGAAATATACAATCCGATGCAGGAACGACTTTCTTTTTCCGGGATCAACCCACGATTTCTTGCGTTTAGGATTCTCGCCTGTCACAATCCGATGCAGGAACGACTTTCTTTTTTGTCTGGCGAGCAAGATTTCGCATGTGTTTTGGCATCGCTCCATCTGCCTATCGTTCAATTCATGCGGCACCTATTTTCCGATCTTTTCAATCTTCCCTATGGCACGCAGAAGCATGGAAATGGCTGGTTGAGTAACACCCAATTGCTCCGCGAGTATTTCTTGCGATTGAATATAGTCTTCGTCCAGAAGAGCCTACAATTGATGATCCTCAACCTTCCTAGACCGATTTTCACGCTTCTTGTCCCACAAGTCAAAATTGCCATCTTTGAACTGACGCAACCAATCTCGGTACATTGTTTCCGATAAAGCACTGTCACCATAGGCCTCCATAAGCATTCGATGTGATTCGGCAGCCGATTTCTTCAAATTGAAGCAGAAAATCAGAGCTTACCGCATATGATCTTTTTCTGGCACAAAACTAGAAATGATTATCAAAGGGAAAATGTATGTTGTTCTACGAAATTGCTGACAGATGTCAATTCCATAAAAAAAAATATGGCGTGACCATGTTAGCTTAATACGCCATCTATGACCAAACAGCGGATTTAAACTTATACATCTGGTATATAAAAAAAATATATTGAAGAGTAAAATTGTTGGAGGTTTTTTTTGTCGATCAATTTTAGAAAAATATTACCGAAGCCGTTTAGGCCATCAAAAAGCAAAAGACTAATTTTTCCATAATTTTATAGATTTTCTTTATAAAACTTATGGTCTTATTATTTTTCCAGTGAAATGAGTGTAGACGTTTGTTCTGGGGATGTTGATGAAACTCCCATTTCTGGCATTTGAACTTTCTATAAAATCGGTTATTACTTGCACGTTTCATTTGCCATCAGTCTCTGTTGAGCTGTAAATTTTCAAAAACCCCAAAAACGCATAAATTAAAATATTTATAATACTCTTTACCTTAAATGGTATGATATATATTAATTATAATCAACACATATTAAATATATAGTACTAGGTCAATTAAGTCCCAGCTGGAAGACTGCTGGTATATTTTTATCGCTGGTTACGTACATTCGATATCCGATTTTTTTGTGGCGTTATGTTGGTACTCATATTTGTCACTTATGCCAACAAGTGCGGCTATTTTGAATGTCCAGTTGTGTTTTGGCTCGTCTTCGATTTTTACCCATTCCAAAAATTGGATCAAAGAATCTGTTTCGGGAACAAAAAAAAATTAACAGAGGGCCAGATCTTGGAATACGGTGGCGGCGGCATTCCCCAGATCTGGGCGTTATCATGGTGCAAAAGCCAATTTTTGTTCTTCCATAAATCCGGGCGTTTCTGGCGGATTGCTTCACGCAACTTGCATGACTTGCAGGTAATATTTCTTATTGACCGTTCTACCCTGTGGCAATAACTTATGATACACTACACCCCTGCAATCAAATAAAACTGTGAGCGAAAACTTCACATTCGACCGAACTTGGCGCGTTTTTTTTTGGTCTTAGCTCGTGCGGCAGCTTCCATTAGGATGATTGAGCTTTGATTTCCACATCATAACCATAAACCCATGATTCGTCATCAGTTATGACCCTCTGGAGAAAAATTGGGTCATCGCGGACAGAGTCCAACAGCACCTTAGCAATGTTAATGCGATGCTGTTTTTGGTCGAGCCAATGTTAATGCGATGCTGTTTTTGGCCGTCTTCGGCAAAAATCGAAGACGAGCCAAAACACGTGCAAGCAAAGCAGCTGGCAAAAATTAACTGAACATTCAAAATGGCGAACTTGTCGGTATAAGTGAGAAACATGAGTACCAATATAAAGCTACAAAAAATCGAAAATCGAATATACGTAACCAGCGAAAATTCAAAGTTCGTGATACTTTATAAACAGACCTCGTATATTTTTTGGCGGAATATTTTAAAGTTAATTAATTTATCTTATGAAAAAATAAAAAAAGCATGGCTAAGCTTATGTTTCAAAAATTTATTCAAACTTTCGTCAAAGTAAGAGAATTTCAATTTTATAACTGTTTGTTCATACTTAATTTTTTGAAAAGAAATTTTACTTAAAATTTTCAAAACTATAAAATTTTGGGGAAAAAAATATAAATTTTTGTGATTAAATTGTGATATTTTTAATACTGTTTTTTTTTAATGTTCTCAACCAAAAAAAAAACAACTTTTTGAGTGACAACATTTTCTTAATTCACCTGAATTAATAAAAACGTTGGCAAAATTACTAATTGAATTGGTTTTATAAAAATTGGGCTGATTTATGTTCCAATTTAAAATTATTGATTTTGATAATTTTGTGTTTTGTTATTTAATTGCAACAAAGAATATGTGCCAGAAGATAGTAAGTACACTTACAATAAAAATAGTAGAATTTAGACTGATCTCGTCTTACTTTCTTTTATAAATAGACATATTATAGGCTCATGTTAATATTGTTAATGGCAGGAATTATCATTTTTTTGGTGAAATTGCTAATAATCTGCTTTTATAGAATTAGGTAAAACTGACTGACTTCGTATGAATTAATTATTAAAGAAATTAATATTAGAATTTATTTGGAAAAATCGTATTTTTCTTCAAAAATAATCCATACGAGCCGGTATATTAAGATTATTTACGTACAAAATTAAAGGAAAATTTCACAAGAGCGAGTGTATGGAATTTTTCTAGAATCTTTGATGAGGTGTAGAAGATGACTAGTGGGCCGGTAGTATTATTGTCTGGATATTTTATATCAAAAAAATGGCAGTTGACTGTACGTTTAGGAGTGATGGAACGTGTTAAAGATTATATCGGTTCTCTGATTAAGTAAATTCCAGATTAACTAGAAGAAACTTCATTAATTAAATTGAAGCCTATTGACTTTCAAAGTACTACGACCAATCTTGGAGTGGGGCAAGACTCCAAAAATCTGTCTGAACTGTGGAAATATAATAAAGAAAAAAAGAAAATTCGATAATTATTTATGGTCAAGCACATGATGGATTTGTTTTCTGTACGGATCATGTGGGTGTGATGAGTATTTTTATGTATGTGCGTATATCGTCAAACCAAAAGAATTTCACTAATTCGGATTTATTTACGTAGTTTTCGGTGTGTTTTCCTTCTACAACGTTTTTATCCACTAAAATACAATATTTTCTTTTATCTTCGTTTGTGGTCCTCTCTTATACTCATTTATTTACCAATTTTCGATTTTTTTCTATAGTTTTTTTTATATAAAATAATTTACGTTTATCGAACTAAATCGTATCGATTGAAGATGAAATTTGTTTGGCTATGTACAATGACAGGACAGACAATGTTGTGTATTCATAATGGGTATTTAACCGATAAGTATCTTATCCTTAGAGATACACTTTTACGAGTGTCAACGAATAGAGATCTTTTATTTTTTAGAGTTCAATCAATTGATCATAAATAGCATTTAATTCGACCATTGATCTTAAATATAATTCCCGAATCGAATTGTTATTTGTATGAAAAAAATTCTTATCGAACACAGTTTTTAATTTTCTATCTCGAATTCTTATGTATTTTTTAGGTTATTTATCGCAAATATATAAAGCAATACTCCAAGATGACCGAAGAAAAGATATACATTTTTCTTCACTTTCGGTCACAATAAATCGATAAAACTGTAAGCAAATAATTCTGCCAGCATTTAATCTATTCTACATTCCAAAAATTTAGCTAAACTATACAATCTTAACCTCTGTATTAATCTTGTAGAAAATAATGTTCATGATTAATTATTAAATCTTTACAATCGATAGATATTTTTAGCTGGCGGCATATTAAATCTCGATCCATTTTACAGTAGTCGTCTTAGATCTAAAGAAACGGCAAAGTTAATAGCATATTTTACTCCTGAACTGCTAAATACCTTTGCCATCAAGCTTAAATTTTAATAATTCCTAATAAGATACATTCACTAACAGTTTATTGATAGTGACGATTATAACATAAAGTCCGAGTCATAAATTTTTAATAAAAGTAATCTTCCCACACGATTCGGATGGTCATCTTCTATTAGCCAAAAAGGTCTTTAGGCATATCGTATAGAGAACACTCATAAATTTTTGATAAGAGCACTCAAATTTATTGTTATTATTGTGACAACGATAATATTAAAATTGTAGAAATTTTAAACTTCTGGAACGTGTCTAGGTAGATAGAAAAGTTTCGTTCAGTAGCCAAAAACACTGATACCATGAATCTATAATAGATTGAATTTTTAGTCTGACAGTTAAAGATATAATAATATTTTTATTTAAGAGATCATCATTTTATTATCATTTCATTTTATGAACGATCATTTAATGATTGCTGATTTACAACACATGGTAAATTCATGCGAGATGATATTGAGAGTTTTATGAAAGTTATTTGATTGGGAAAATTTTTTCTTAATATTTTTCTATTTTTTAATTAGTTTTCTGAATAAAACTGTATGTTTTATATAGACAGTAAATATTTCGTAATAGAATTTTTCGATAGGTTCTAGTGTACCTCAGTGATAATGTAACAAAAAATTTGGCATCTGCCAGACGTCTTAGTAGAACCTTATTGCCAATACAAAAAAAAGTTTACAAAATAGGTGAAAATGCATTCCAAATAATAAAAAAAAACTCAAATTAAATAGTCTCGTATCTAGCGAAGTATAATTAACAATGGAAGGACATACACGATGAAACGCCTATCGTTTCTCAGCTCACGATTCCAAGCCAATATTGACTATACTAGATGTCGTGGCCAATCAAGGGTAATGGGTGTGGTGATCTACTAAAGTTGTAAACTTACCGCCTTTACTGACCAAATGGCATTTAACACCTTTGGTCAGACGTAGAGAATTAGCCCGGGCCAACAGTGGAACATTTCCTTCCACACATCACCCAAACATTCTAAAACCGGTCTACTCAACAACGATTACAAAATCTTGGACAAGGAAGCTTCCCAATAATTGGGATTGAGCATACCGTAACATACTCATGATTTCTTCTTCGGTATTCAAATTCGCCCTTCGTTCAATTCTTGTGACGCTCAACTCACCTTTTCCAATCAAGAGTTTATTTTTTAAAGCGACTTTTTCCATTATTGAAATTCTAAGCCAAGCCCTTTTTTAAAATCTTTTTAATAATTTTAATATTCAAATCCACGTGAGATAAGAAGTCGCCAAATAGCCTCATGGTCCTGGCGCTACAAAATGGCCTCAGGCTCTTTTCGTAACTTACGATAAAAAATAAAAAGATTTCATGACCATTGTTATATTAAATGTCGACAGTTTATAGATAGTGTAATAAGAGGTTAATTCCTAAACAAGAAGATTTTAATCAAAATTATTAAACTCCTCTTGTTTTAGGAATTTTACAACTAATATTACCTTTCAGGAATTAAAATTTTGTCAATACAAATTTTAGACAGTATTGACCGTGTATCTAACGGCCTTTCTAGTTTTTTCTAACGTCTGCTTAGTTTGGCTCATTTTAATCTTGTGAACGAATTCTAGGCTAATAGTTCATAAATATAGGGTTCCAAAAGCTGTACGTTATCTTTTTGTGGTGTAAAAAAATATTAAAATTATTACATGAAAATGTAACTACCCTTGTAACATAAGTCATGCATATATTTTTATCAAATGTAGAAATTTAATTACGTGGGTATTTTCAAAATATGTAAGAATAATAGTGCTAACCACGAATGTAACATAAGTAAATTTTGTATAATATAGGATCTAAACGACTACCTTGAGGAACACCAGAGTGTATGGGAGTTACGAGGTCTGTAACTTTACGTATATTCAATTTCGAATTTTGAATTTCCGCAGATTACGTAAATTCGATTTTTGATTTTTTGTGACGTTATGTTGGTAATCATATCTCTCACTTATGCCGACAACTTAGGCCATTTTGAATGTTCAGTTAATTTTTGACAGTTTCTTTGCTTGCACGTGTTTTGGCTCGTCTTCGATTTTTGCCCATTCCAAAAAATTGATCAAAGATTCTGTATCAAATTTTGTGTGTAAAAACAAATTAATTGCGCGGACACATTTCGAATGCGTTTTTGTGGCGTTATGTTGGTACTCTTGTCTCTCACTTATGCCGAAAAGTTAGGCCATTTTGAATGTTCAGTTAATTTTTGACAGCTTCTTTGCTTGCACGTGTCCTGGCTCGTCTTCGATTTTTGGCCATTTCAAAAAATTGATCAAAGAATCTGTATCAAATTTTGTGTGTAAAACAAAATTTATTGCGCGGACACATTTCGAATGTTGATTGTGGCATATGGTGAAGCAACCTTGGACCGAAGCAACGTTTGTCGGTGGTACAAAATGTTCTCAGCGTGCTAGACGTCGAATGTGTAGGCTTTGCTTACAGTTTCCTTCGATTGCAAGGACGTGGTGTATCATGAGTTCTTGCCACAGAGTAGAATGGTCAATAAGGACTATTACCTGCAAGTTATGCGCAAGTTGCGTGAAGCAATCCGCCAGAAACGCCCGGATTTGTGGAAGAACAAAAAATTGGCTTTTGCACCATGATAACGCCCCTGCTCACGCATTGTTGCTTGTGCGCGAATTTTTGGCCAAAAACAACACACTAATAATGCTGCAGCCACCGTATTCCCCAGATCTGCTCCTCTGTGACTTTTGCTTGCTCCCGAAACTGGAGAGTCCCATGAAAGGACGACGCTACGCTACGCTTGAGGAGATAAAGACGGCTTCGAAGGAGGAGCTGAACAAGATCACAAAAAATGAAGTGCTTCGAGGATAAGAATAAACGTTGGCACAAGTGTATAATATCTGGTGGGGATTACTTTGAAGGGGACGACAAAATAGATATTCATAAATAAATAAATAATTTTTGAAAAAACACAAAATTCGCGATACTTTTTGAACAGACTCGTATTAGAAAAATTTTACATTTTCAGTTACTTTAAAAGACAATTCTGAAATGAATTATTTAATAATTGACTACACCAGAAAGAAAGAAGCCTTTTCAGTTTCCATAATATACCAGGATGCGATACATAATCAAATGCCTATGTTATATTTAAAAATTCTCTTGGAGGGTATTCTTTTTGTGCATTTGTTGAGCCTAGAAAAATTCCAAATATTTGTATTTGTAGGGCCTAGATACATATATGTTTCAATAAGTAAAAAAAATAACAAAGCCTAATTTTTGTTTAATAAAAAATTCACCAACTAAGCAAATATTTCAACGTTATCAATGTAACGGTTTTTTTATCATTTCTTTATTTTTGCAACTTTTCGAACGTTTAGAAAAATCTTGTATTTTGGTGAATTTGAACGTCATAAAAATTTCATTATATCGAGTTTAAATTATTTACATGATCACTTTTTAAGTGTTACGAGAATACTCTTAAACAATTTTTTCTATTTTCAAAATGTTTAATTTAAAAAATATTTTTCATAAGACTGACCTCTCTGCAACTCCATCAAAAATATGGCATAAAATTAAGAACAAAATTTAAATTCTACCGAAATAACGCCCACATAATCAAATAATTTTATATATGGACGATAAAATTTCATACCAAAATGGAAAGTGAAGAAAGACGAGCGGAAAATTTTAAGCCACAAAAACAGTATTTGAAAATAGAAAAAGCTAAAAATAAAGTTACTTATGCCTGACAATAAACCATAACATTTAAAAAAGGGGTGATATCCGCTATAGTTTGTTTCGAGAGGAAATGATTTGTTTCCTCCAATTTTGGTACTCGTATTTGTTTGGATTCGTCTTGAATATCTTTGGTTGGAAATTCAAAGTTGTCGGCCTTGTTTCCGGCTTTGGTGTTCTGTCTTGTATCTCCTTTTGCTACTGATGACTATGAAAGGCAACAACAGAAGTTTACTTTGTATTTCAAGTAAAATTGAGTGGCAGTGCAAGTGCAACACAAGTCAAATTTTCTTTGCAGCTTCTGCACTTCGGTGGGATGTTCTGTCGGTTTTGGTTTTTTGGCCGGTGCCTAAATAATTATAACTTTCCTTTCTCTTTAACTATCTCCTACTTTTGATCCAACCAAACTCTTACAATAGTGTAATAGTTAAACAAAAAGGGTTTATTTTACTTCCTTTAATTGTAATTATTGTAATTGTAAATTTCACTTTCAATTTGACCATAATTTCATCGTTTATTTGCACAAAACTATTCCTAAACTGTATCGTATTAGACTGAAAATAAAAAACAAAACTTTTTTTTCCGGACATTAAAGTTGAATTGAATACCAACGAAAAATAATATCGCCATCTTATTGCTGTTCAGCTCGATCTAGTATGGCTAAAGAGTGAATATATTATGGAAGATGCTGCTAACAGTGTACTGCTTTTTTGCGAGTCGCTTCCATGAAAGTATATGCGATAAGGCAAGATGAAATAAAACGAGGAGGGGAGTATGTTATGGTACAGCTCCGCAAAGACTGTAGGCTATAATTCCCATAAGACTATGTGGTCATTGTATATAAGTATGCTCCTCTTTACGGTCGTTTATGTCAGAATACAGTCTGCAATAGCAAATTATAACGAATGCAGTCTATGGGATCGGGACTTGTATCGTGGTCGTAGCTAGGGTTGATAAGAGAACGGAACGGAAATTGAAATATAAACAGATACTGGTACTGGGACTGAGACTTAGACTGAGATCCAAGAGTATTGAACAAGTTTAAAAGTATTGTACATGACGGCCCATGAAAATACGAAAAGGCATTATGACCCAACAGACCTGGACGTGAAGATGGGCAAGTATTCACACAAAATATTACTTTGGCCAGTGATTTACTGCAAACCGTGCTAAAATTGTTACTTTTCTATAAGAGTGGAACGAGGTCAAGCACAATTTTCATGTATGGCGCTTCAACTCTTTAATTTATCGCCCGTTTTATGCGAAACGAAACAAACCTCAACTTATGCTGTTATCAACAGTTAAATAATTTACGTGGTAAAATCGTTACATAAATCCCAATAGTATGGTGGCTGTAAACAGCCAGGTTTACCCCTTTTATTATTTTGCGAAAACAAATTGATTGAAGCTAAGAGCTTAACATTTGTACGGAGTTGTTATTCTCCTGTAATGATGGACATTGGCTGTTTGGATTGAGCAATTTTCCACCATAAAATTAAGTGTATTTTAACATATTTTTAAATAGTGTTCAACACAAAATTTTGGTTACCTAAAAACTAAACTCGTTATTTATGTCAACTAATAAATTTAATTTGAAAACTGCCGAATTTGTAATGAATTGAAAGTACAAAATACGCATTCATAAAAAAAAGTTCCCTTAAGTAAAGATTGATGTTGTCATAGCTACACAATTCCTTATTATTTAGAAGATTTTTCATAACTGAATTGTTGGAATTCTAGAGTCTATTTTCCAGAAATTCGGTTTTTTTAAATGAAAATTTTACAATTCGATAAATTTTTCGATTATTTTTGGGCTACCTTGGAAATTTTGCTTATCAATAATTTTACAAATTACGTGAGTTTCTCAGAATTTAGGCTGGACATACTGTTTTGACTCATGATTTTGTTTTCGGCAACACCGACCTTCCTTTATGCCAATCTTATGGCATTTAGTTCACATGTACTCATATACATACGAGGTCTTTTCAAAAAGTATCACGAATTTTGAATTTCCCCGGGTTACGTATATTCGATTTTCGACTTTTTTTGTGGCGTTATGTTGATACTCATGTCTCTCACTTATGCCGACAAGTTCGGCCATTTTGAATGTTCAGTTAATTTTTGACAACTGCTTTGCTTGCACGTGTTTTGGCCCATTCCAAAAAATGTATCAAAGAATCTGTTTCGGGAACAAGAAAAAGTCACAGAGGGATATATCTGGGGAATACGCTGGATGCGGCATTATTAGTGTATTGTTTTTGACCAAAAATTCGCGCACAAGCAACAATCCGTGAGCAGGGGCGTTATCATGGTGCAAAAGCCAACTTCAACAAATCCGCGCGTTTTTGGTGGATTGCTCCTCGCAACTTGCGCATACCTTGCAGGTAATATTTCTTATTGACCGTTCTACCCTGTGGCGAGAACTCATGATGCACCACGCCCCTGCAATCGAAGAAAACTGTAAACAAAACCTTCACATTCGACCGAACTTGGCGCGGTTTTTTCGGTCTTGGCTCGTGTGGCAACTTCCATTGGGATGATTGAGCTTTGGTTTCCGCGTCATAACCATAAACCCATTATTCGTCTGGAGAAACTTTGGCTCCTGAGCAATGTTAATGCGATGCTGTTTTTGGTCAAAAATGGGCAAAAGTCGAAGACGAGCCAAAACACGTGCAAGCAAATCAGCTGTCAAAAATTAACTGAACATTCAAAATGGCCGAACTTATCGGCATAAGTGAGAAACATGGATGCCAACATAACGCCAAAAAAAATCGAAAATCGAATATACGTAACCCGCGGAAATTCAAAATTTCCGATACTTTTTGAACAGATCTCGTATTATATTAGTTAGTAGAAAAAGTATGTGGTATTTTTGAATAAAATAGAAGCGCTTCAATAACAGTATTAAAATCAATTTATTCAAAGCAAAAATTGTCCATTAGTATCGACAATGTTTCGCCATTTTTCGGGCAGAGCAATCTATGGTTTCTAGGAGAAAAACTGAATGAAGTGTTTTTTACATGCCTTTCTTGAAAACAGTTTTAATTCCGTTAAAATATTTCTGCATAGATCAACCAAGTAGAAGTCTGAAGGTGCTATATCTGGGCTTATATAGTGGATATATCAAACCTTCCCAGGTAAGCTCTTTTAATTTTTGGCGAGTCATCAAAGATGTCTGTAGTCAATCGTTATAGTGGTAGAAGGCGACAACCTTTCTATTGATCAATTCTGGCAATTTTCTTTCAATCGTTTGGCATAATCTCTCAATTATACAGTATAGTTTGACCGAACAATAGCCGTTCATAATGACCGATTCCCATTCAGTCCCATCATACACACGACATAACCTTATTGACCATCAATCCTGGCTTTGAATTTGTTTGTGATTTTTCTATAATATCTTATATTCGATATTTGCGAATTTTACCCATTTTTCATCACCAGTTATGATTTACTTTAGAAATGGCTCGATTTTATTACGCTTCAGCAGCTTTACGCAGATGTTACTCAACTCATGAGCCACCCAAACATAGAGTTGCTTTTTAAACTCAGCTATTCGCAACTGGTTTGAAACGGTTTAATGATGAATGTTTAATTGATAGCATGACTTTGTTACCGATAAGCCGATAAGCCGACCATGTTTAATTTTTTCGAGACTTTCATCACATTTTTCTGTAATTGGCCGAGCAGAACGAATCTCATCTTTGACATTCAAATTTCTAGAATGGAAGCAAGCGATGCATTTACGTGCTTTGTCAAATTGGTATTTTTAAATATGGCAAATTTTTAAATTTGAATAACTTTTGATAAACTTCGCCGATGTTAATAAAAATTTTCTAAGTGTCACCTTTCAAACGCGGATCCAGTGATGTCCAAATGCGACTAATGGTTACTGAGTTATTTGCTTTTGACTCCATCTGTCAGAAAACGCCATGAACTTGTTCGATAAACTAATGTTTGCGAGCAGGATTCTGTGCATTGTGGAAATCTGGATCCACCAACTAACATCAGACCAGACTATTTAGGTAGCTTGCCACACGTACAATGAAGTCGTTAAATTGTGTCATAGCCGTGGACCTATGTCACTCTTTATTTTTTCTAATACTTTTCACACGCACAATGCACTAAAACATTATAAAAATATTGCAATTTTTTTAAACGTTTGTAGCGCAAGGGTTAACAACAAAAGATACCTTACATAAAAAAATAATTTTTCAATTCCACGCTCTCGGTACGAAATACTTAACTATGTCTTATGTAGATTTGTAAATAAATAATTATAAAAGGATATTTTTACTTTTTATAATTAATATACCTAAATAAGAATATATTTTTTAGTTTAAAAATTATTCGCGTATGCAAAATTTAATTTGTTTTTAATAAAATTTTTGTGATGTGTGCTAAAAAAACAAAATTCAATTCTCTCGGATTTATGAATTTTATTTATCCTTCTTGAATGTGAATGAATCTTAAGATGGAGGACTTTGTTCAATGTAACTTTTAAAAAAAATATATTTTTTACGTAGTCCTAAGTGAATAAATAAATTTCCCCAAAAATTATGTTAATTTCTTCACGACTAAAGTAACTTGGACCTTTTTCTAGTTCTTCTTTATTTTATTTTTTATCTTTATAATAACTTCTGTTATCACTTAAAACCAGGCCGGCTATTACATTAATTTATGACTAGCAACAATATATCTTTGAGTTTATACCTTTTCTTCTAAAGAGAAAACTTTTACAGTCGGCCATAATGATATTTTTAGTTGCCATCATATAACCATGAACAAAATTATTTTTTATTTATTAATTAACACTATTTAAAAAAAAATTTAAGATATTATTCGGTAGATTTTTTATAAGAAACCTAAATAGAACACCATCTATTCCATAGTACACGTCAATAAGGTGAAAATAAAATAATTTCTTTCTAGTTTTAATCTTCTAATCTGCGTTTTCATTATCAATAAAAACCGAAGTTCTTTTAGATAAATTTAGATGATCCAAATGGAGAAAAATATTTTATTTTATTGCTATGATAAGAAATTTTGTTTAAAAGTAAAAAATTTAGTAGTAATAATGTTTTATTTGGATGATATATTATAAAAGTTGCTTTTTAGAAATTTTTTTCTTGTCTTGTTGCGTTTTTACCAATTTGTACAAAAGAAGTTTAACTGGTATAACTTATTAGAGTACATTAGTAAATTTGTTAATTTATAATATCCATTAATTATTTATTCAATTTGGTAATTTTGTTTTTTCCATAAAGAAAAAGTTCTGTTGTTGTTTTTTGAAACTGAGACAGTATTGCTCTAAAATTATTACAAGTAATCTCTTATTTTAATCAAAGTTTTAGTTTTGTCAAAAATTTCAACAGCTCTTTAATATTTTGAAGATTTTTCACATAAATTGTAAAGCATTATTTTAGTTCTACATTCTTCTAAAAGATTCTTCTAAAATAAAAATTATTGGCCGTGTAGGAAATAACTGCTCTTATTATGAGCTCACGCTTTCATATATGTTAATTCCATTGATATCGTATCCTCACAGGAATCAATCAGTTAGCGGAGAATTCTAAGGATATCACCATTTTTCAATATACATTGTAGCGCGTGCTCCAAGTGATTCAATTCACCGATGAAATGGCTCTGTAGCATTTCTCTATATCGCTTGCTTGTCAGTTACCGTAAGAGCATTGCCAGCAACGGCCTCAAAGAAAAATGAACATATGACATCTTCGTCCCAAACACCGCACCACACAGTAAAGGTCGTCGTTGAATTGCTTCTATATTTCACGTCCCTAGAAGCGGCTATTTTGTTCATAAACTAAGCCGCTTAAGTTGAGCGGTGTCTTTTTACTCATTATGACTTTTCTGTAAAAATCAGGGCGTTCTCTAAAATAATTTTGCTCCATCGCAGCCTTTACATATGATATCTGTACTGGAGTTAAGGTATGACTCGAATATTTTTAACCATAAAAATGCTAATTGAAAAAGATCGAGTTTTTGTGCACCATGTTCTAGGGAGTTTCCCGGACTTTCAGCTACAGATTAACGGGGCTCAGGAGTTTTGTCGGTAGAACTTCCGATTGTAATTTTTTGAGCATTCACAGTAATTGATAAATTACTTTTGTGAAAATATTTTACACGTTTTTGACTGTTATTAGAGTATCAATCAACTCTCCAATTTAAGTTATCACAATTCGTAAAGCCCATTTTAATTGCTTTGTCCTTCTCATTGTTACGTCTTATCGCATACTATTTCACAAGAATTGCCTAATTATAGTGCTCGAAAAAAGAAAAAAAGAATTCTCTTTTTTCATTTTTTCGAGCACTATTATTAGTCAATTCCGCTCCGAGTCTATCTTGTCCACTTCGCTCCGAGTCTATCTTGTCCCCTTCGCTCATCTCCTGCAAGCACTTTATCCGCTCACCTCCTCTGAGCTTTATGTTTGCTTACCTTCGATGAGCACTATACCCGCTTACCTTTCCGAGCACTATTCTCGCTCATCTCCTGCTTCGAACATTCTCTGGTTTAGCTTCATCGAGCACTATACTCCTTCTCCAAGCACTATCTTGCTCACCTCCATCGAGCACTATATCCACTCACCTCTTCCGAGCCTTGTTTACCACGCACTTCCTCCGACCACTAAATCTGTCACCTGCTTCGAGCACTATATCAATTCACCTCCTCCGAACACTATTTTCTCTCTTTTTCGAGCACTATCTCGCTCATTTCCTCTGAGTATATTATCCGCTCACTTTTTCTGAGCCTATCTCATTGCACACCTCCTCCAAGCACTATTTTCTCTCCTCTCCGAGCACTATATCCACTCAGCTCCTCCGAGTCTTGTTTACCACGCACTTTCTCCGAGCAATAAATCTGTCACCTGCTTCGAGCACTATATTCACTCACCTCCCCCGAACACTATTTTCTCTCTTCTTCCAGCACTATCTCGCTCATTTCCTCTGAGTATATTATCCGCTCATTTTTTCTGAGCCTATCTCACTGCACACCTCCTCCGAGTACTATTCTCACTCACCTTCTCCGAGCACTATATCCACTCACCTACTCCAAGTCTTGTTTACCACGCACTTCCTCCGAGCAATAAATCTGTCAACTGCTTCAAGCACTATATTCACTCAACGACTCCGAGCACTATTTTTTCTCTTCTTCGAGCACTATCTCGCTCATTTCCTCTGAGTATATTATCCGCTCACTTTTTCTGAGCCTATCTCATTGCACACCTACTCCGAGCACTATTTTCTCTCCTCTCCGAGCACTATATCCACTCAGCTCCTCCGAGTCTTGTATACCACGCACTTCCTCCGAGCAATAAATCTGTCACCTGCTTCGAGCACTATATTCACTCACCTCCTCCGAACACTATTTTCTCTCTTCTTCCAGCACTATCTCGCTCATTTCCTCTGAGTATATTATCCGCTCACTTTTTCTGACCCTATCTCATTGCACACTTCCTCCGAGCACTATTTTCTCTCTTCTCCGAGCACTATCGCGCTCACTTCCTCGGAGTACACCTCCGTCAAGTACTATTCTCACTCACCTTCTCCAAGCATTATATTCGTTCACCTCCTCTTCTAAAATGTCATTTATTTAAATAACAACAAAAAAATCACCTGCATTTCTTTTATGATGCAATTTTCAATGTTGTTACTTTGCTATAAGTGTCACTATTCGCATTTTATTTTTAAATGTCATTGCTAGTAACATTTTTACAAAAGTGTAAATTTTTAGCGCCAAGAAAACTAAGACCATTTGGCAATAAGTAAATGACACACTGGCTGGATTCAAACTCAAGACTGCTGCATACTAGACAGAGACGTCACTCTGTTTCACATTGTTAAATAATTCAGCAAACTTTCCATTCTAACATCCATTTTGAGTGCCAATTTTTTCAAAACGTTTAATTTAGTTTTTGTTCTTACATTTTCGAAATTTTTAAACTTCATATTCTTTTGCTAAAAATTTCAAAATGAGATAAAATTTAATTTAAACTAATAAAAAGCTCATTGAAAAATTTAAATTATAAGTCAGATTTTATTAGATTGAACATTATTATCTAAAGTGTTAAAATATTTTGATGAACTTTCGTGAAAGTTCAATTATATCGGCTAAACTATGCTTTATAAAATCCTTTTCTTAAGAGACGTACATGGTAATCTGTTCTGTTATGAGAAATTAATAAAATTTGCTATTAAAATAATAATATTTTTATTAATATAATGTTTTTAATGAAATATTTGAAAGTTTTTGAATTATTGCCATCTTATTTGATTAACTATGATTCGTATACAAAACTCAACTGTTTACAAAATATACAATATAAAATTGTGAAACATATAAAATAGAATTGAGTAAAAACATTTTATTACTGGACATGTCATGATGGTAATGCGCCCACCAGCAGAATACTAAAAAATAATGAAAGACAATCAACACTTGTTCGTGTAGGGTGGGAGCTACTCATACAATAATGTAAATATTTACATTTTCATATCTATACTGTTTACACTATCTTAGAGTTTTCATTAAAATTGTTTACAAATCTTTTATGGAAAATTTTCGTTCTATAGAAAAATGTCAAGTTAGTTAGTTATAGTGTAATTCCTTTTTTTACAAAGAAAAAATTCATGTTAGTTCCTCGCATGTGCGCATTTTTGTTTCAAAAAAACAACAAAAAATAATAATTTTCCAACGATATGAACTGAATTTGAATAAATCAAATTCTCTTCACACAATCGAATCATAATTAAACACGACGAAATTTAATTTTAAAACAATCTTTAATGAAAATCTTATAGAATAATTATACGATGCAATGGTGTGTTTTTCATTAATAGAAGATGAAAATTGAAATTTTAGAAATTGGAATTTTAAAGTTGGGAAAGGTAATCAAAATCAAATCCCCAAAATAGCCAATTATCGACGAAAAGTAGAGGATAGACTGACTGGTTGGTGTCTAGTCTAATATTTTAACAGATTTTACTGATTTTCGTCTTTAATTTCTAATAAAATTTTCACCGTTCACTTCATAGCTTACTCGCCTCACATTTGTGAGAATGGATTTTTTTTTACGTTCGAATAAAAACTCTCGTAAATTGAATAAATTCTTAAGAATGTTTTTATAGCCTTTCTCCTCACATGAGTAACTAAATTAAAAACAAAGAATGCCGAATCAATGATTGGTTAATGAATGTGAAATGTAAAAAAAAAGAAAAAATAAGAAAATATATCGAAAACTGGAACTGATTTTTTTGTCACCCGTTTACCTAATTAGTTTTGACTTTAATGTGTTTGATTGGAAAAAGAACAATTTTGTTTATACAAACGTAAACATCGTAGCCATAATATCCTCGCACACAAATGCCTTTAACTTTTCGTATAAAAATACGGAAATTTATATGACAAGGAGGGACTACTATGCATATGCGGATATGATGATTTGTAGAAAAGCCAACTATAGATGGAATAGGTAAGCTCCACATCCAGTTTTGGAATTCAGATTTTTTTTGTTTTGAATAGAATATTGAAAAGATTCTAACAAAACAAGTACGATGGGTTTGCACTAGTAAAATTAGAATATCAAATAGAAAATCAAACAGATCCAAATGAAAAACAGGAAAGAACTTGATTGAAAATTGAAATCCGAAATTGTACCAAATCGAATTTCGAAAAGAATGAGAATCGATTGAATATGAAATGCGCTGCTATGACATTTATTCGCTTTGTTGTTGACAGCATCGTAAAAATCAATATTGAATGGAATAATTTACATACTCGTCGTTTATAAAGGAACAAACTTCTAGGTGGCCTGGCCTACCTTTTCTCAAAACCATAGCTAAAATAGAAAACTATCGACTTATCTGGGTAGAACTATTGTAACATCTACGATTTTGTTTACATTAAAAAAACTGCTTTCTTTCCAGACCATTACTTTTGTGGCTCACAAAAAAGTACATTTTTCCTCATTTTAAAATATTATTTTATAATAACTAATTTTTTGTTGCAATAATATTTGAGAATAGCTGAAATTTTTTAAGAATTAAATTAAGAAATCATAAATGGTATTACGTTAATTCTCAATTCTGGTATGATAAGTTTAATCATTAATATCAATAATAGATTTTTGTATCTAAAGGCAGTACTGATAATCCGAATATGACACGTTTTTTTCTTGCATTCAAAATAATTTTTTTATACTCTAAATTAAATGAACCTCTGACCTCGTATATTACCTTAATAATTAGGATCAATAGGAAAATTTTGAACCTGATCCAATTGATCCTTAATAATTAGGACCAATTTGCACCTTTTGAAATTTCTTAGGATCAAATGGCATTTAAATTTAGTCAGTTTGAATATTGTCTATAGTGTACTTAAGCTGAAAAGTCTTAATTTTTATATTAGAAGTTAAATTTATTTTGAAAATATTTTCATCAAAAGTTCGCATCTATTTTTACCGGAATTCGAATTTCTACAAAATTTGAAGTTTTTGTGTTTCTATCTATAGGAACCGCGGCTTTGGACCGATTATATGAACTAATCGCTTAATTTATATTAATACCAGGGGTATAAGCTTAAATCCGCTGTTTGATCATGGATGGCGTGAGTGAGCGTATAAAGCTACCATGGCTACGCCATACTTTTTTTTATGGATTTGACATTTTTCAACATTAATCAGTGTACATTGTCAGCAATTTCGTACAACAAAATAAATTTTTCCTTTGGTAATCATATCTAGTTTCGTGCCAGAAAAAGAGCATATGCGGGTAGCTCCTCCTTTTCTGCTTCAATTTTAAGAAATCGGCTTCCGAATAATATCGAATGCTTATGGAGGCCTATGGTGACAGTGCTTTATCGGAAACAATGTGCCGAGATTGGTTTCGTCAGTTCAAAGATGGCAATTTAGACTTGTGGGACAAGAAACGTTAAAATCGGCCTAGGAAGGTTGAGGACCACCAATTGTAGGCTCTGTTGGACGAGGACGATACCCAATAGCAAAAAATGCTCACGGAGCAATTGGGTTTTACTCAACCAGCCATTTCCATGCATCTGCGTATCATGGGGAAGATTGAAAAGATCGGAAAATAGGTGCCGCATGAATTGAACGATAGGCAGATGGACCGACGTCAAAACACATGCGAAATCTTGCTCGCCAGACAAAAAATAAAGTCGTTCCTGCATCGGATTGTGATAGGCGATGAAAAGTGGATATCCCTGCCAACCATCAATATTTTCCCCAAGCCCAAATCGCTTCATACGGAAGACGATGCTGTGCGTTTGGTGGGATCAGCAGGGTATCGTCTACTGTGAGATGTTGAAACCTGGTGAAACTGACATCTTGTCATGTCAACAAAGACATGACAAGATGTTTTTCCTCCACGACAACGTACCATCGCACACGTCAAAAATGGTCCAAAACTACTTGGAAGCACTCAACTGGGAGGTGCTACCCCAGACCTGGCCCCTTCCGACTACCATCTGTTTTCGTCGATGGACCACGCGCTCGCTGAGCAGCACTTCGATCTTCACGAAGGCGCCCGAAAATGGTTTGATGAGTGGTTTGCCTCGAAAGAGAAGGAATTTTTTCCCTAGCTAGCTCCAGAAATAGCCCTAGCTAGCTTCAGACGTCCCAGCTTCGTGTCGCGGCCTTCCGTTCGACATTCTTAGTATGTTTCTGGCGTCCTGGTTAACGCTGTTCATCCACCGAAGCGAGGGTCCATCGCGTCTTTAGGGGCCACAAATCGTGCCACTGTAAACTTTCCAGGCAGGATATTCCTCGTCCATATGGATTGAGTATGCAGCAATCGCAGCTTATTGATAAATAGGCTCCGAAATCGTCCATCCTCATGTAAGGGGCCAAAAATTCCATCACCATGATTTTTACTGACATGGCTGACAAGACTAGTGTCCTGTACAGTAATAGCTTCGACGTTATCGTCAGAATTTTCCAGCGAAACAGTTTAGACTGACGAAAATAGGTTCTGTTGGCTGGCAGCAGCTGTACGTGGATTTCTCCCTCCATGCTGTTGTCGGCTTCAACCCTTGACCACAAATAGGAAAATGATTTAGCTGTTCTAGAAACTATCATCTCTGCCTGCGACTAGTACTAGTTAGTCTTGTTTTCGACGACAACGCTACCACCATGTACTTTGTTCGGCCTTTATTTATGTGTAGAGCTTAAGATTTTTTGCTGCCGGCTCAATCTTGGTCTTTTTTGATCGACATGTTATGTCAATATCGTCAACGTATGCTAAAAGCAGGATAGACTTAATAATGACTTTTTTCAGCGCCAGATAAAAGACAACGCACGTTAAATGTCTACTTTATATTTTTATATTATTCATGGTCAGCCTAGTTAGTTTAATCAATTTTTCTATGATGCCAAAATCTCTCATGGATGTGGAAAGTCTTACCCTCACTATGCCTTAATAGGCGTCTGTAAAATCGACGAACTGACTATTGACAGCCGTACAGAGATCTGATCTGCTACTGATTTCCCTAAAGTAAAGCCTCTCTGGTATGAACCAATAATTTTTGGTGCCAATGGGGCTATCCTGCCTAGTATATTGTATAGGTAGTACTTAGTAAGGTTTTTTTTATGTTTAGATTAATGAGGTACAGGGGGAAACGTTCGAAAGGTACTCGTCTGGAAATTTTTCCTGCCAGACGAGTTATGCGGGATTTTTACCTCGCTAAAACCTAACCTGGACCTCTAACCTTGCTCCCGGAACGATGGTTCCCCGGCGGCACTCTTTGTAAATACTACTTCGCCGGGGCGTTCTTATTTGATGCTACTGCTGTCCCGATGTTATGACGCCTCGCGTCCTATTCTTCGTACGTTGTGTGGAGATCCATGATAATGGATTCCGCGTATCCTGCAATTCTATTCGAAGCCGATTGGCCCTTCAGCATGCACTGCACTATGTTTTCTGGACTGATGGAACGGTCCAGATTTCTCTCCAGTTCTGCCCGTGTCCCCTTGTAGAGGGGGCACTGGAAGAACACGTGTTCTGCGTCTGCGTCTTCGATCACAAGAACTTAGTAAGGTAATAAATGTATAATTGCTACACTCTATGATATCTCATTTTTTAAGTATGGGACAGATAATGTCAAGGTGCCAGTCGTCAGGCATCTTATAATCACGTTGACACCGAGTAGCTTGGGGAAATATTCCATCCATCGCCTTAATAAAGCCATTTGGGCGGAAATCAGATTATCCTTTTAAAGCTGGACTTTGGCAGAGTTATTTGAAGAATAATAAGCGATAATACACCTCTTCTAAAAAGGGAACCATCAAATTCGGAGAGTGAACAAAAGTTTATTATCATTAAAAAAGGATAATAAACTTTTGTTCACTCTCCGATATTCTCTGGAGTTCTACAGAAAAGTATATTAAGCCCCAACCTCTTCCTTGAATCTAGCAAAAAATATTTCAATATTCTTCAAAAATCCTTCGAACCCAAATCCAGATCCTCTAGAACTGGTTTATTAACCACCAATTTTGCACGCATAACTTTTACTCTCATAGTCCATACCCTCTCATAAATCTAAAATTCAGTATTTTGGATTTACCTTCGATAATCGCTTGACATAGATTCCACACAAAATACACTAAAGATTAGAACTAGTGCTTCGAATTTTAGACAAACGTTCTAAAGTAATAACAGACCAATATGAACTTACAGCCTTGAAATATGCGCCATCCATTTCCTTTGGAATCCAGCAAAAATACTTCGAAAAATGTTCGATGTTTTCTTTTATGTTCGTAATAGTATCATTTACTGTAAGCTTTAAATATTCTATGTTGGCAGTATTGACAGTTTCTCGTTATAAAAAGTTTCATTTTATCGACGACTGGTTCCATAATTTGTGAATAAACTACATTTTTAACTTAAGTTTTGACAAATCAGTGTTGATTTTAACTTATATTCACATCTGTATGTGGAGGTGAATTAGGAAAAATGTTGATAAATATTAACTTACCATATATTTTTATACTTATAAATAGAAATAATATGAAAAAAATACAATATAAGTATCTGTCAAATTTAAAAGAACATTTATATTGTTTTTTTTTAAAGTAACTGCATAATTACCTCTTTTAAAGGGAATGGAGCTTATTATCCTATTTTAAGGGGATAGCCTATACCACTCCTTTTGTTTAAAGAGTGCTATTTTTTGAAAAATAAATATTGGAGAATATTGTTAGTACGAGGGTCGTCAACATAATCTCTTTTTAGCTCTATACACTTACATTTTCTAACCGTTTTTCCAAAATTTTTATCCCGTCCAAAAAATAGGATTTCGGAAGTTCTGCAAAATACTTATCCGTTTGAGCAATGACGTCCTTGTTGGAAGTGAACCGTCGTCCGCCAAGCCATTTCTTCAGATTGGGGAAAAGAAAATAGTCACTCGGGGCCAAATCTGGTGAATAAGCGGGATGCTGCAACAATTCCATTCTCAATTCCACAATTATGGGCATGGAAACAGCGCAGGTGTGCACACGCGCATTGTCCTGATGCAAGAGGATTTTTTTCTTCTTCAGATGGGGGCGTTTCTCTTTGATTTCCTCGCTCAACCGTTGCAATAACGACGCGTAATACGCTCCTGTTATTGTTTTTCCTTTTTCCAAGTATTCGATAAAAATGATGCCCTGCGAATGCCAAAAGATCGTGGCCATCACCTTGCCGGCCGATGGCACAGTTTTTGCCTTCTTCGGAGCCCGTTCACCCTTGAAAATCCATTGTGATGACTGTCTCTTCGTTTCTGGAGTGTAGTAGTGTATCCAGGTTTCGTCCACAGTGACATATCGACGAAGGAATTTGGCAGGATTGCGATGAAAGAGTACCAACAAAGCCTGAGAGTCAACTGCACGATTGCGCTTATTCTCCTCTGAGAGCAAACGCGGCACCCATCTTGCCGAAATTTTTTTCACAGACAATCTTTCATGCAAAATTGAAGCGACTGTACCTTGTGATATGCCCGTGGCCTCAACTAATTCCCGCACTTTAATTCGCCGATCGTTCAAAATCAGATCGTGGATTTTGTCGATGATTTCAGGAGTAGACACCTCAACTGGGCGTCCTGAACGATGTTAATCTTTTGTGGATGAACGGCCACGTTTAAATTTATTCACCCAATTGTAAACCGTCGCAAACACAGGTGCAGATGTGCTATGAACTGCATCCAACTCGGCTTTGATTTCTTTCGGGCTTAAGCCTTTCAAATGGAGATGTTTGATGACAGCCCTAAACTCGCTTTTTTCCATTGTTATGTACGAATAAATGTCGTTAACTTAAATCGACGATAGAAATTGAACTACGCTATGGATCGAGCTGAAATTCGATCTTGTCGATAATGCTTTCCTGTCGATAATGCTACTTACAAAAAAAAAATCTTTACCGACACTACGAGCGCAATTTCTTAGATGTTCTAAGGACTTATTGAACGACCCTCGTAGCACATTAATATCTAAAAAATCAAATATTATTTTAGTATAAATAATTTAATGTATCATATAATCAAAATATATGGGGGCATGTGTATATTTGTAGTTATCTTATAAAGGTTTAATAGTTTTTATTATCTCAAATTTAAGCTGCGATTATAAATAAAATAAAGTTTCCCTATGCATTGCAATTGCGACAATTTTCGTATAATTCATTTTTTATTTTTACTCTAAAATAATGATAATTTTATTATGGAAATGCTCATTTCCGTATTCTATAAGAATCCAATATCTTCACATTTATTACTCTATATACTCGTAAATATGATCGTTGCTATTTTGTATACTTCAGCTAACACCCCATAAATTTTCTAAAAATATAAATTCTACTGCAACCAGCATTCATTCGAAGAACAATAAAAACTTTATATTCGATAAAATAATATTGCAACTTTAGAATCTGCATAACAACAAACTGCAGAATAATATTATTAATATTTACTAGTGGGAAAAAGATTAAATGAATAGAAAATAGGGAATATGCAACAGAAGTCTTTGCTTACTCTGAAATCTCCACTTGGCTAAATCTACAATAGTACACATCGGAGTATAGTATAAATAATGGCAACATAGCTAAGATAGATGTTAACAAAAACTTCTTAAGTAGAGTTCGTTTACTCGTAAGTTACAATACTTGCATTATGGCTGCAAATATAGAACCGTTTCTATTGGCTCCCCCTTTGCTGAGGTGGCATCTGAAATTGATACAAAACTGGAAGAAAAGCATTTTAATGAGCCCAGTTTTTGCTGCGATGAGAACCAAATTAACTTGGATTATATTTCCATTTCAATTATTATGTCACTGATTGTGTTGGTGTAAAGGAGGGAGTCTCCTTTTGTCTTTTAGATAGTATAATTGTCTCGTCTGCCTTTTTCTTCTCCTTCAAAAAGTGAGGATAAGAGATACTAATTCAAATAGCTAAAGCTAAGATGATGATGATAATTTAAAAATGCCGCGTTTCACTATTCCATATTACTAACAAAAGGTTAACTTCTGATACTGCTGGTCCTGCTGCTCCTTCGCTTTCTACTTATTCTGTTTCTTTTTATTCCATAATAGAATTGAGCAGAATTATGATTGTACCACTTAACCTGATAGGTTATTGTTAAAATCGTTAAGCAAAAGCATACGAATTTGAAGATTTCTGTGCTCTTGGCATCTGCGTATTGTTAGCATTGTTAGATACACAAATTATTGTAGCTTTTCTATATTAATTAATTCAAGAGCAGATGAAGAATAGAATTAAATATTTTAAAAATCTTAGTATTATTTTCTTGTTTGCAATACAAAAAAAAGTGTAGCCGTAGGGATATCGAAGTGGGAGGTAAACTAACTTTTCCAGCTGAAAACAATTACTGCCAGTCACTGCAAAGGATTACAAGGAATAATCAGAATGCATTCGTTTTAATATTTGGATTTATTGCACTGTTATAGGATATTATTCGGTATTAAAATATGTTTTAATATAAGTACTTACTAATTTTGAAAAAAATATTACAAACAATTAAAAATTTAGGAAGGTGGAAGGAGTTAATCCGATTAGTAGAGAGGACAGAAAGTGTGAATTTTTTTAAGTCTTATCAAAATAAATCCTGCCTTATTCATTTAAAAAAGTACGTGTTTTTATATAATTTTATATCAAATTAATTCGTTTTATTAGTTTAGTATAATTATACTTTTGGTAAGGTAATAATACCTAAATTCATGATAGAATATTTTAAAATGATTTTTGGTATCATTTCCAATTTTTGAAATTTTATCATGCAGTGTGGCTAATTTTTTATTATTAAAATTTTATACTTTTTTTTATAATTTTTTATTATTTTATAAACACTATTTAGAAAAAAAGGTTTTTTAAGATATTATTCGGTAGACTTTTTATAAGAAACCTAAATATTGTAGAATACCATCTTTTTTGTAGTACACGTCAATAAGGTGAAAATAAAATAATTTCTTTCTATTTTGTATCTTATAATCTGCGTTTTCATACTCAATAAAAACCGAAGTTCTTTTAGATAAATTTAGACGATCTAAAAAGAGAGAAATATTTTTTGTTATTGCTATGAGAAGAAATTTTGTTGAAGATTAAGAAGCTTAGTAGAAATAACGTTTTATTTGGAGACATTTTATTTCTTGTCTTATTGCTTTTTTACGAATTTGTTCGAAAGAGGTTTAACTGGTATAACTTATTAGAGTATATTAGTTAATTTGTTAATTTAAAATATCCATAAATTTTTTATTCAATTTGGTAATGTAGTTTTTTCCATAAAGAAAAAGTTCTATTGTTGTTTTTTGAAACTGAGACAGTATTGCTCCAAATAATTATAAGTAACATTAGTCCTGAAAAATATATTCTAAACGCCAAGACATTTTTAAAGTAGAAATGGAAAGGAATTTTTTTTTGAGATTTACTATAGGAACTTGCCTTAGTGAGATTCTAGCCCTTGAATTGTATTCCAGTACGCTAAAAACTGTGCTATTGTGCCGGACGTTTTACAGTATTTTTTTTTACTGAACAGCAAAATTACAGGACTCTTTTTATTTTTGTATATGTTTAGACTATTTTAAGAAATCCTCTTCTATTTTTAAATAGCTGAAATTTAGTTTACGAGGTCTGTTCAAAAAGTATCGCGAATTTTGAATTTCCCCGGGTTACGTATATTCGATTTTCGATTTTTTTTGTGGCGTTATCTTGTTAATCATATCTCTCACTTATTCCGATAAGTTCATCCATTTTGAATGTTCAGTTAATTTTTGACAACTGCTTTGCTTGCACGTGTTTTCGCTCGTCTTCGATTTTTGCCCATTCCAAAAAATGGATCAATGAATCTGTTTTGGGAATAAGAAAAAGTCACAAGGGGTCAGATCTGGGGAATAAGGTGGCTGCGGCATTATTAGTGTATTGTTTTTGGCCAAAAATTCGCGCACAAGCAACGATGTGTGAGCAGGGGCGTTATCATGGTGCAAAAGCCAATTTTTGTTCTTCCGCAAATCCGGGCGTTTCTGGCGGATTGCTTCACGCAACTTGCGCATAACTTGCAGGTAATATTCCTTATTGACCGTTCTATCCTGTGGCGAGAACTCATGATGCACCACGCCCCTGCAATCGAAGAAAACTGTAAGCAAAACGTTCACATTTGACCGAACTTGGTGCGCTTTTTTCGGTCTTGGCTCGTGCGGCAGCTTCCATTGGGATGATTGAGCTTTGGTTTCCACATCATAACCATAAACCGATAATTCATCACCAGTTATGACGCTCTGGAGCAAATTTGGGTCATCGCAAAAAGAGTCCAATAGTGAAAAATGGGCAAAAATCGAAGTCGAGCCAAAACACGGGTTAGCAAATCAGCTGTCAAAAATTAACTGAACATTCAAAATGGCCGAACTTGTTGGCATAAGTGAGAAACATGAGAAAATCGAATATACGTAACCGGCAGAAATTTAAAATTCGTGATACTTTTTGAACAGACCTCGCATTGTATAAATGCTATTTGACACAAAATTACTTCGCGCGCAGAATTCCTCTCACTCAAGTCGCTTTTAGACCGCTTCCTCTTTTAGACTCTATAATGAAGTCATCAAATGGCCTCATCATTGTCAAAGGGACCTTACGTGTTTTTTCTCGTCTTCGATTTTTGCCCATTCCAAAAAATAGGTCAAAGAATCTGTATCAAATTTTGTGTGAAAAACAAAATTAATTGCACGGACGCATTCCGAATGTTGACTGTGGCATATGGTGAAGCTACCTTGGACCGAAGCAATGTTTATCGGTGGTACAAAATGTTCTCGGAGGGTCGAGAAGATGTGAACGCCGGACGCCCGAGCACGCAACAACATACGAAAACATTGATGAAGTGAAGAAAATAGAATTGGCCAATCGTCGAATCACCTTTAGAGAAGTTGCTGAGGACTTAAACATATCGATTGGCTCGTGCCAATGATTTGGGAGTGAAACGGGTCGCCGCGAAATTCGTACCAAAATTGCTCCATTTCGACCAAAAACATTTTCGTACCAAAATTGCTCAATTTTGAGCTGTTGGATTCTCTCCGCGACGACCCAAATTTGCTCCAGAGGGTCATAACTGATAACGAATCATGAGTTTATGTTTATGATGTGGAAACCAAAGCTCAATCATTCCAATGGAAGCAGCTGCATGAGCCAAGACCGAAAAAAGCGCGCCAAGATTTTTCCTATTGGAGGGTCGTAGTGTATCATGAGTTCTTACCACAGGGCAGAACGGTCAATAAGGAATATTACCTGCAAGTTATGCGCAACTTGCGTGAAGCAATCCTCCAGAAACGCTCGGATTTGTGGAAGAACAAAAATTGGCTTTTGTCATTTTTGGCCAAAAACAACACAGTTATACGTGTAATGCCGCAGCCACCGTCTTCCCTAGATCTAGCCCCTGTGACTTTTTCTTGTTCCTGAAACTGAAGAGCGCCATGAAAGAACGACGCTACGCTACGATTGAGGTGATAAAGGCGGCATCGAAGGAGGAGCTGGACAATATCACAAAAAAGTGCCTCCAGGATTGAAAAAAAACAGTGTATAATATCTGGTGGGGATTACTTTGAAGGGGACAAAAATTTTTTCATAAATAAATAACTAATTTTTGAAAAAAACACGAAATTTGCGATACTTTTTGAACAGACCTTGTACCATATTTTGTTGGATCAGATCGATATTTTATTTGCTGCCTAAAAACTATCATTCTGAGTCTAAAATCAACAATATTTTGCTATTAAATTGTACCAATCAGGGATTTTTGATAATATTTTCCTTGAACTAAAAAAAAATTGCTAAAAGGGGTCATACTTTAGGAACTTCTATGGTTAAATAAACAGCATTGAAATTATTTGAATAATAAAATATTTATCATATAAATTTTGTCTGACAAAAATTTAAAAAAAAGTATTGTTGGGTTGAATGGGGGGGGGGGGGGTTGTGATGTTGTGAACTGCTCTGATAATTTCAATTAAAATTTCAATTTTCCGATTTAATAATATTACAAAATTATCATCCAAATTATAATTGATTTCGGTTATCTCTCTTTATAGTATTGCTTTCGATGTATCGTGTTTAGTCAATTGAATATTCCCATAAAGATGTGTTTTGATTAGTTTGAAATGCGTGTGATTTAATTGGCATTATTTTATTATATTATAAACAAACTAAGCTAAATGAGACTATCAATAGGACTTTATACAATCAGTCAGGTTTGATTGAAACTAAAATAAGAATTAATTTTGTTGAAATTGATTGAATTAAACTGATATCATTGATAGATAAAAGAAATACTAATAATAGTAGTGCCAGACTTTTTTAGTAGCTTTTTTTCCATTGAATAGGCTTTTTTTTTAAATTTTCAATACTTACTACGAAATTATTTGAATAGAAGTAAAGCAAAAAGGTTTCCAGACAACAAAGTTTTTTCTACAAAGTAAATAAAGTTTGATTTTGTTTGGCTTTATATTTCTTTGATTAATTATCGGTTTGGTCTAACATCGTCAATCGAATGAAATAAACACTAAAACGTATCACATAAATAAGATAGTTGTAGACAGTTTATTATGGGAGTATAGAAACCTCAAAATATAGTATAATTTATACTCTTTCGAGGTATTGTATTTACATAATAGCAATCATCATCATTTGTCTAAGTTTACAAAGGTGCCGAAGCTGATTTGTCTGATGATTTTTATTTTCATTTTTGATTAAAAAAAATAATTCAACTTATCTACAATATTTTCGATATTCTTCTATGCCCATCAAATTTGTTAAGAAAAATCACTTAATTTCAGAGACAAGATACTAACTCTTTATGCCTTTTATGCTATGTTACTATATTTTTATACTTCCAAACCTTAATACATGCCCAAGAGATTAGCATAAATGGATACGTTTGTAATTAATATTTTTGCGTGTTTTTCAGCTGCCTGATCATAAAAAGGTGTCAAATTTTTATTTGCCTACTGCCATATTCAAGCCTATGCTATGAATGATGAATGATTATGTGGTTGGCGCTTTTGGGGCTTTTCATTTTCATTATTTTCTCATATATAATCTTTCTAATCTTGATTACTTTTCTTTATCTTGTTTATGATGGATTTAATATGATATTCAGTGTAATTAAAGTGGATTTTATCTACCCACTTTTTTCCCTTCGCATGCACAAATACACATAAATTTATCAGCTTACATAATTCTTATGTGTAGGCGGAAAGTCTTGTGTTAATTCGATTACATTTTTTTAAACTATTAGTAAATATAATCCTCAGAAAATGATTGCTTTAAGAGACTTTTCTTTACAAATTTATTTTAAAGCTAATTAATTAAAAAAAAAATAGTCTTTAAATTTCCATTTCTATTACATAAGAAACTATTAAGCTAATTAACGGGTAAATTAAAATAATGGGAGATTTTTTTTTGCTGTTTGAGGTTTTCAAGTTTTTATTTTTGACAGATCACGCATGACACGTGACGTATGTCAAAATCAAAAGTGCTCTGCTAATATTTCTAATTTATTATGAAAAGATAAGCATCTGAACAAAACTTAAAAAATTATTCAATTTTGCTTTCAAAATTATTGAATTTTGTTGACAAAATATAACCGTCATAATCGACCTACTGAGCAAGCAATTGAAGTAATAGTGACAAACTTTCACGGTAATTTTACGCTTTTGGATGTAGAGTGTGTATAGAGGAAAATATTACTGCAATTGGGATTGTATTACTCGTTTATGTGGAAGATTTTACGTAAGGATCTTGGTCTGAAAGCGTAAAAAATACAACTCGTTCAAGAACTGAAGCCGAACGACCTCCCAAAGCGTTGAATTTTTGGTGAGTGGGTCTTAGAACAACTTGAAGGAAATCCGTTTTTTATCAAAAAAATTGCGTTTAGCGACGAAGCTCATTTCTGATTGATTGCGTATGTGAATAAGCAAAATTGTCATATTTGGTCTGATGAACAACCACAGGCAATACAAGAACTGTCATTGCACCTAGGAAAATGCACTTTTTAAGCCGGTGGAATCATCGGTTCGTATTTCTTTAAAGAAGGCACTGGCCGCAACATCACCGTCAATAGCGCCCGCTATCGCTCGATAATTTCAAACTTTTTTTAACCCAAAATGTAAGAACCGTAACTGGTCAATATTTGGTGTCAACAAAACACAGCAAGTGAAACAATGGACATATTGAGAAATAAGTTCGGTGAGCAATTTATCTGACGTTTCGGACAGGTGAGTTGGCCACAAAGATCGTGCGATTTGACGCCTCTAGGGTATTTTTTATGGGGCTATGTGAAGTTACTCGTCTATGCCGATAAACCAGAGTTATTTGCAGCCTTGGAAGATAATATTACACGTGTTATTAGCGAGATGCCAGCCGAGAAGCTCAAAATAGCGGTTCGAAATAGTGAAATCTCTCGCGTGGATCACTTAAAACGTAGTCGCGGTATACATGTACATGAAATAATCCTTAAAAAGTAAATGGCAATCATTGATTTATCGATTTAAATAAAAATTCCATTCTCTTTTGTAATTTCTCTCTGCTTTTTTAGAAATTTGAAAACGACGCACTTAAAAAAGCACCCGTTACTTGATGAATAAAAATTACAAAAATGTTTACTTTAAACAAAAAATAATGGAAGCAAAATATTTTATTGGTAATTATAGATTATGATTTTACATGCCCATTTTTACAACCTTCTATAATTGGAGAAAAGATATTTTCTTATATGCCTTAAGAAATTACTATTTTTAATAAAAAATAAGAGTGTTGTCTCCAGAAGTCTTTTAACTGCACCCATTTTCGTTCCAATCTTTTGACTTCATCCATTTTACGTTACTCCTTAGTTCTGAGCCACCTTTTAGTGGATTCTTCTTAGTCAATTTAGTGTCAACTATTATACCCACTCCTTTTCATTTTTAACTTAAATAAAACACCAAACTCTATAGTATGTAGAACACGTTCGTCATCATCAAATAAGCACCAAATAACCTAGAAACTATCCAATGGAAAATTGTAAGATGTAATTAGTTGCAACATGAAAGTAATGAGACTGTGACCCTTATCCGTTATAAAACGTGGAAGTAAAGTTTCGTTTTTGTAGTGCTTTACGAAAATATGTACTATGTGCCATCATATTTTGCCTTAAGCTGGGGAACAATCTTTATCAAGAGGGCAAATTTTTCGTTAGCATGGAGTATTTTTGGAGGGCCGAGAAGTAGCAGAAGATAAACCCCGCTTACGAAAGGAGGCGTTCATCATTATAAACAGATGAAAATTAGGGACGATCATAGGATCTTGTGAGGTCAGATATCGACTAATCCTTCATTCGATTTTGATATGGGCATGAGAAAGAAAAAAATGGCAAAAACCTAACGATTGAACAAGCAAACGATCAACGAGTTTTTGTCGTAAAAAAGATTCTTGTAGTTCTGCAAGCACTCTTATTATTCTGTTTTTAGTACGTATAGTTTTTTTTGTTCCCTAAGATAAAAAAAAATGCTTTCCAACAATGAGTGATAAAAAACGTCCTCAGGTGCATAGCAACTCCAGGTAATTACTTTGAGAGAGGAAACATTGATCGGTCTCATTACTTTTCTGCCACATCTCGTAGATTTCCATGTGGAGGAACTTTGATCTTAAAAGTGATTATTTTCCATTATGATGCACCGCTAGTTTTATGCAGATTAGGTATTATTCCTCATTCGAACGTCTTATTTGCCTACCAAGAATATGTTCAATTCAAAATTTTCCAAATTAAATATTGTCGACAAGAACATTTAGCCTATTGGGTGTAGATACAGAAAGTTTATTTTCCCAGGGCAACTTCCATTTATAAATTCTCATATATTTTATATTATTTATAATTGGAATCATAAATAAACTCAGTCTTTAATGAAAATATCATAGGCTATCAAATATAATATTATGAATTAATTTCCCAGTCACCTATTGATTTATATGATAAAGAAATCCGAAAAATTGAAATGATGAAATCAACAGGCAACAAGATAATATGCATTTTAATTCACTCCACAGGGAGACCGCTAGCTTCAATATGTTCATCACATGGATTATGTTAAATCTCGTTGTCGGTGTAAATAGATACATTTATTTGTGTATATTCATTTACTATAAGCCTCACAGCATCCATAATAGTAACAAAATTAAGACTCTTCAGACAGGAGGACGGGAACATTATTTACTATTCGAATAATAGGAATTAAAGGTGGTTAGAATCATTCCAAATAAATGTTCATTGTTGACCGCATGATCTTCTTATGTGGACGAGTATTCATCAAGTAAATTTACGTCTCTGAGTATCTGAATAACAAACAAAATAATCACCTGTGCCGTCGTCTACTTTTATTTTCCATTTGATAGATTAAACGTGCTGTGCCAGCTTCCGGCTATTAGCAGAAAATCTATAATAGAATCCATACTGTCTATTGACTGGTCTGAACAGGTTCGAAGAAACTTTTCAAGTATTTGCCATTGATTCGAATTAAAGAGCTTTGAAGCCGAATATGGTATTCTGAGAGTATGAACAAAAATGGTGTTAAGTTGAAATCAATTAGAAAATGAGATTTTTTTAATTGAAACTTGTTGAAAAAGAATACAAAATAACAAAAATTTTCAATTTAAAAAAAAATTTACCAAAAGTGTTATTTATCTGAATTTTGTGGATTGACTTCTAGTCAATTTTGTTTAGGCATATTAAGAACTGTCATCAACGAATTAATAATTTCTTAAGGAATATTTCGTTGATGATATTTTTGTTTAATTTTTTTATCAAGTATTTTATTTGTTGGTAAACTTCATTGTCCACATATGGGATAGCAAATCAATTCCCGACGATTGGTACCTTGAGATTATCTGTGCCATACTCAAAAAAAGATATTATAGAGTGTAGCAATAATAGAAGTATTATGTTGGTGATATTGTCCGATATTTTACTAGGCAGGATAGCCCCTATTCGCTTATTCTGTCTAGTGAGAGATATCTCAGCACCAGATAATATTTTCTCTCTGCAGAAGTCGGTGGAAAAACTGTTGGAATATTGTTATAGATCGACAATTTGTTCACCGACTTTAAAGTCGCTTATGATATGAGGGTCGTTCAATAAATCCTTAGAAAAAGATGGAAAAAAACTGTTTTTAAAAAAAAAAATTTTCCAACCGTTTTTCCAAAATTTTTATCCCGTCCAAAAAATAGGATTTTGGAAGTTCTGCAAAATGCTCATCCGTTTGAGCAATGACGTCCTCGTTGGAAGTGAACCGTCGTCCGCCAAGCCATTTCTTCAGATTGGGGAAAAGAAAATAGTCACTCGGGGCCAAATCTGGTGAATAAGCGGGATACTGCAACAATTCCATTCTCAATTCCACAATTTTGGCCATGGAAACAGCGCAGGTGTGAGCACGCGCATTGTCATGATGCAAGAGGATTTTTTTCTTCTTCAGATGGGGGTGTTTCGCTTTGATTTCCTCGCTCAACCGTTGCAATAACGACGCGTAATACGCTCCTGTTATTGTTTTTCCTTTTTCCAAGTAGTCGATAAAAATGATTTTATCGCCCGAAAGTTCTGGTTATGAAATCGAAGCTGCGTCTCTACAGGATATACTAATCTTGTCAGTCCTAATGAATTCTTATAAAATCTGTATTCTCATTATTACAATCTCTTACCGCGTTTGAGAGTACGATCCTCCAAAGAATCTTTGGCACTCCGTGTAAGAATAAACGTTTCTGTAGCCTACTCAACAGCGATATTCTGGAGCGTTACTGTGATCGATCGGTTATGGATCAAATTAATCTCAATATGCTATGGTGGGCTGGACACTTGCTTGTTTGTTTGTTTGTTTGTAAGGTCGCTTAGACATGTGCGAACGGCCACTTCATAGCGCCACGATCGTGAGGCCATTTGGCGACTTCGTTGTACGTGTGGGAAATCATCTGAGAGTATAGAATATTGAGAATTTTATTATATTTTGTGGAGCAAGTTAGTATGTTGTAGAAGTTTAAATAGGGGACTAGGGAATGGAGTTGTTGGGTCGGGGAGCTCCATAATGGGAGGAATCCTGCTCGCAAAGTAGTTCTTGGTTATGTGGCATTCCTGTAGAATATGGGTGATAGTGCAATGGGTGCCACAGGATTGGCAGGAGGGACGATTGGTGTTGCCAAAAAGGAAGTTATGAGTAAGAGCAGTATGTCCAATCCGGATTCTGAGGAGCTTCCGCGCCCAGAATTTCGGTATGGATGTTGAATACACTGGTTTATTAGTGGTTATCCAATAAGTCGACAAAAAAGTATCGCTATTGGTCCAGTCATCGTTTCTGCGGATGACTAATGGTGTTACTTGCCATTCTGTTAGTAGACGAGGCAGATTGGGAATGACTGTGATCACGGGTCAACGGAGTGTTTCTCCAGCCAACTTGTCAGCACTTTCATTACCCACAATTCCCACATGCCCTGGAACCCATTGCAACTCGACACTCCTATTGCTAAGTAGGCTATGACGAATTGCGCTAAGTACTGGGTCACTCGATGGGCCGCAAATGGGTTTAAGGGCGGCAAGGCTGTCGCTAAAAATAATATCGCTTTGTTGGATGGGAATATTGGTCGCAATTTCAATTGCCGTTTTGATGGCCCACAGTTGCCCTATAAGGGAAGATTCCACAACATAGTGTGCGGGTGCTGCAGCCAAAAAGTTCAACGACCAAAAAAGATGTAATATCGGCGTCCAACTGTTCAAGGAAAAATTTACTATGTGTGGACGAATCAGTGCTAGCCTTGTTAAACCTGTTAAGAGAAGAAGTCACTTTCAACTTTGCTCCCAACCACGGTTTTCAATCTGGGTGTGGAAGGGAAGTTTGGAAAACAAGGGGGAGAATGGATTAAGTGCTTTCAAGGTGGGATATTAATAAGGATAGCGATGATGAATTCCTTTTTGAACTGGGGGAGATGATAATGTTTTTGATTAAAGTATGGAGGGGATAATTTGAAGGCATACATTTTTGTGAAGATAGAAAAAAATAGGTTTTCGACCAGTCTCTATCAGTATGGATTCCACCGGCCATGTCCGATGTGCTCCACTGGATAGTCGAATGCAACGGTGACACATATAGTGAGGAAATAAAGTAAGGTCCCGTCCAAAAGGGCGTTGGTTACTCTAATTGCCTCACTTTGTCTTACCTTACTTTTGCTGCTGACTAAAATTTTAACCATTCGGAGAATGGTGTTAATTTTGTCAACAGCATTTTTAATCTGAAGCTTCAATTTTCCTCCACGGGCAATTGAGATACCCAAGATTTTCATGGAATCTTCTGGGCGGAGAGGAAAGGGGTTTAGTGATGAGTCCGATACACTACAATTTTTTTTTCTGCAAACATGAAGGCAAGGTGGGGTCGATGTACAGATAACCGCACCGTTTATGCTGCTCCAAGTGTTGATGTTGCGGATTCAATTATAAAAATGTTGTCGGCTGGGCTGGACACTTTATCTATACCGATGAATAAGATTCTGGCGATATTTACAATCGCAGAAGATGGTGTTAGCTAGAATGTGCTGGGATTGTCAAACTGAAAGACCAAGTCGTGAAATCGGGATGTCTGGAATTCTTTGATTCAGCAGACCTAGACCATGTCGTTTTAGATTGTTGCGTCGTTTATGATGACGCCTTAAATTGTATAGATATCTCTAGTATCTAAGGAAGAATTAGTATGGAATTGTTGAAAACGCTTCAAAAAGTCCAAAGATACAACTAGCGAAATAATTTGTTAGATTACAAAGTATATCGATAACAGGAGAACCCTAAAAAAACATAATGTTATGATACTAAACAAAATGGTGAGTGTAAATTTAAAATCATTGTCCTCTTCCATCTCTCCATATGCATACAAGGATAAATTATGTCCTTTTTCCTTTAGAAAATTTTTTTAAATTATTTACAAAACTTTATATTCTATAATCAATGAAATATGCAATAAATTTTCATAATTTTAATATTTTGAATTACTAAAAATCAAGAGTGTTTGTTTATTGTTATTTTCACCACACGTGTTCTTGTAGTTTTAACAATAATTTATTATAGTTTTGGGTGATTTTATTCGATGAAAATTTCCACTTTGATAATATTGAGGAAAATAATACATTTTGGAAATTAGTTTCTTTAAGATAACCGAACGTTCGATCAATAATTTTAGCATTTAAAAAAATTATGGTACCATTCTTAGATTTCATTGAAACTTTCTAATGTGTTAGATTATTTCGAAAATTTATAAAACGATAAAAAAAATAGTCGTAGATAAAATACTTAATATTTTTTTTCGAGTTGGTAAATTTCTGATATAAAATGAAAAATGCTGTTACATAAAGAAAAAGTCATTGAACGATGTTTCGAATTCTATGTAACATAATCATTGTTTCTTTATGATGACCAGATATATTTTTGATGTGGGAACAAATGCCATGGAGCGCACTGGTTTTCCTGGTCCAAAATGATAATGTCGAATAATTTCATAAGACCAAAACATGATTTATGAAATGGTTTCTTACGAATATTCGCTCAGCAGGTGAACTCTGAGAAGATTTTTCATTCTATGATCCAGCATGGTTCTGAAAAATGAAGATATAAATTTTTACTATCACTTCTCAAATATTTCTCTAATGTACCTTAGACCATATTCTGACCGAGGGGTGGACGGTATGGATAGAGGTATACGTTGTATATTATTTGTAATCATATACTTCCAACACGCACAAGTACATAGATTGGAGATTTCCAAAGAAAATTTCTTTTATTTCGTATTCTGTCGATAAATAAGTGTATTAAATCTTATTTTCAATTTTTTTTTGGAGAGATTTTTGCACAAACTATTAGATAATTATTATGACGATCTTTATTATAACAAAATGCTTATATTTTTTGACAAATTATCAGCATAAATCCTTCTCTAATAATAAATGTACATACTAATATGTTTCCATAAACTGAGTAAAAAAAAGTATGGAGCAGATAATAAAGATTTAAAATAATCAATAACTATTTTACTTTTCTAAAATACATTTGAAAAACTTGATTTCTGAGTTTAGGTAAATTTACATTTAAATAAATTTGTTACGGCTTCGACGATAATTTTGATAATTTTTTAAAATATTTCAACTTAATTTTTAATCGTATAATATATAAAATTTTTGTTGTTGAATTGCTGGATGGGGGTGGTAAGGTCATCTCGTATTGAGTTTCGGAAAAATACAATACATTCGAACTACCAAATCGAACCTCCTACGAGGTTATATGATTAGTAACTAGATTTCAAAACAGACTTAATAGAGAAACGATCAGTACCTACTTTATAAGAGTCACCCTTTGCCTCCTATTTTTACAGGCAGTCCCATATCCATAAGACCACCTGGATTTTTCCAGACGAGACCAGTCCAAACCAAATTGACCGCATGTTGATTGACTACCGGCATCTCTCGAACCTAGAAAATGTCAGAACATTTACGGGTACCAACGTTGACGCGAATCACTATTCGAGCCCGAATACCATCTAGGAAAACGTATTCGTAAAAAGTAAAAACTTTAACAAATATTGCAATATTTTTTGATGAAGCAAATATTGAAATGATCTGGAAGGACCTAAAATGCACTATCGTTGGTACGCCCAAAAAAGTACTAAGCTCCAACCGTAAAGAGAATCAAAGCGGCTGATTTGACGATGATTGCAAGCGTGAGAATTATTGGAATTATAAATAGCAGAGAAGAGGAACGAACAGGTACGTAAAAGAAGATCAGACCCAGAAAGTCTACAGTGGCACAAGACACGGTAGTTTTACGTAGCTGTGAGTAGAATGACACGATTTACACTGTGGTGCTCATCATGGCGCAGCAAATAAGATACCAAATGGGTCATTGATTTTGATGAAAACTGAATTCATATGAATGAAGAAGATCCTGCCAGAAAGTCTATAGTGGCATTTATAGTCCACAGTGGCATAAGGCGCAGTAGTTTTACGTAGCTGTGAGCAGGATGAGACGATTTACACTACGGTGCTCATCATGGCGCAGCAAATAAGAGACCAAATGGGTGATTTATTTTGATGAAAACTGAATTCATAATAATGAAGAAGATCCTGCCAGAAAGTCTACAGTGGCATAAGGCGCAGTAGTTTTACATAGCTGTGAGCAGGATGAGACGATTTACACTACGGTGCTCATCATGGCGCAGCAAATAAGAGACCAAATGGGTGATTTATTTTGATGAAAACTGAATTCATATGAATGAAGAAGATCCTGCCCAGAAAGTCTATGGTATCATTTATTATCCCAAAAGACGAAGTAAGCCCTGACTTTGGTGAAGCGATTGCGTTAACCAGAAACATGCTGGGAGTGTCGAACTGGGAGATCGGCGACGCAAAGCCGGGACCTTTAGTTTCCCGATTGTCGTACCATTGATAATGATGATGAAATAGAGCTTCTTTTAGTTATATTTTAGCTCGAAGTAAATGATTAAAAAACAAAAAGTTTGACTATTTGCAGATTTATTTTTAAAAAAAAAAGGATTTATACTGAAATCGTAAGGAATACGTACGATTCCTTTCGAATTTTCTAAGAATTTATTTCCATAAATCAAACTGATGCAGAACTAATAATAATGCCTTTTCCGATCAACACTATCAAATATTGTGCAATTTTTTTATAAACGAAAATCGTCCATCTTCTCTGTTTCTTGGTTCAAGTATTCATTCTTTCTACAATATTTGTGACCCAATCTGATTATATCGATGGGAAATGGCTTCTATAATTTGGGAGAGAATGCAATAAAAATGCAAGAAATCATTCTGTCCTTTTATTTATTTACAAACATGAATTTTTATAGATGACAGCATATTCCGGATACCGGAAGTTTTACTATAACTACAGCTACTTTTGCTACTATATCTGTTCATATTATTTTCTGTTTTATTTTTTTGTACTTTTATTTCTAAGCATTTATTCTGAAATCAATTTTTTTTGGGCTGAATTCCAATATACGAAAATATGTTTACTGTCTGTCTGTTTATTTGTCTGTTTGTCTGTCAGCAACAGAAATAAATAAATATTTTTGTGAATCATAAATCAGGAAGGCAGATTTTTGTAGCCGAATGGAATTTGGTTCTGCCTACCAGAAACCTGTCTTTGATTATATAGTTCAATAAGTAAACTTGAAGGGATGATTTCATAATATAGCTTTAGGGTTAGTTTATTTTATTTTATTTTTCTTCTGGATCTAGATCTAAAATTATATTGGCCATCCTTCTATGTTATTCATAGGATATAATTATCGTGGAACAGTTTTATTATTTTTTTCCTAATATGAAAATTGCTGAATATCTAAAGTTAATTTACGATTTCTCAAAAGCTTTGCCAAAAGAGTATAAAATTTTATATTGTATTATTTGCTTTAAAAGCTGATATAGGTTTCAGTTTTTGTCTTCAACTTTTTAGAGACAATATAAAAAAAAATTATAATTAATAGACCAAAATAAAAAAAATACAAAATAGAAGATCATTTTAAGTATCCAATATTTTGTATTAAACATTTATTCGTGACTAGGTATCATAAAATTAATTGGAAAAATGTGTTAAAAGATGGGAGGAGATGTGTGTTTTTTTTCTCTCGATGATTTACTGAGTATCAAAGGTATCAGAAATTGGAAAATAAAATCCCTTCAAATTATTAGGTTTATTACCACGAATATAAAACATTGGAAACATGGTTCATCGATGATTACATATACCGAATGACTGACTGACCAGTCCCATTCCATGTTGAGCTTTTCGTCAAATAAATTTGAATTATTGATGATTAAGAAATCCATAATAATTTTTGTCGGTTTCTCAGTTTAGATAATTTTGATTTGTAGCAAACGAATCGTTTTAATATCTTGAATAGTATTCGGTAGTTGGAATTAGTTAGTTATCATTCAGCAGTCACCTTAGAAAAATGTCCACACCTCTTTTGCGATAGTTGTTCACGCTAATCGCAAAATCTGATGTGGAATGTAAATTATTTTTGATGAACACTATAAATGGGAATTTAATTCTTGAAAGTTTGATAGGATTTTTGTAGATACAGTTTATTGGTCAATTAGAAATTATTAACAATAAAAATTCATCCATAAAAAAATAAGAAAAATATAAATCACCTACTTTAGTACTAATCTTGTTGATAAAAACGTGTACGACTTTGCTATCGAATTAGATAATAATGCATAATGAGGTGGGAAAAAGTGAATTCTTCTCTTTTTATATTATATCATTTTTGCCGGAAATATTCCATCCAATATGCTTAGACTGTTTGGCGACAAGTTGTGGCACTCCCAGTTTGCTAAATTCACGCACAAAAATGATGGCTATAAATATTATTTTTCGAAAAATAACAAAAATCGACAAATATTTTTTTATATCTATAAGAAATTATTTGGTTTTTTTTTCAAATTGACGATCTTGTTATGGTTTCTCAGTATCAGACTCTCTGATATTTTTCGATCAAATTTCTACCACCCTCATTTTTATAAAAATTAAAAAAATGTGGCGAATTTTAATTAAAAATTTTTTTTATATATTTTCTTTCACTTGTAAGGATTATCTTAAGTCTATATATTATTTTTCACTTAAAATTTGTCATCTCTATAAGTCGTTGTTTTGATACTATTTATTTTTTCTGTTATCTTTCTTCATGATTTAAAACTGCCCACAACTGAGGATTTAAAAAGTTATTCTCCGTTTGATGATGACACAAGTTCTCAAATTGATCATAATCTACTCATAATTTTTCTTCAACAAAAACAATTGGAATGTACTTAAGGATTCTAATTTTTAAGGAAAGATTTAATATTTTTTTTACTGAACAGGATCTTCGATTTTGTCGAAATTCAAATATGTTTGTTTATTTGTATGTGGGGTCTCTGGATTAAAAGCCCTAGGCTACTATATATATTGGCATTGTCGATAGTTAGAAAGGGGGAAACGTCAGAAGTTGTTAAATATTGTAGGGAGCATCTTTGAACGGTTAAGAAAGTTAAAAAAAAGCTATATAAAAGTGTTCGTTGAGTTTTAGAACTTCACAATGGAAGAAGTCCTACTCAAAAGCAAATTCTGTGTTAAGCGATAATCTTTAAAAATATAGGAAATAGTGAGTTGAATACCAAGGAACTTACGAATTCAATTATTCAACGACCAATATCGAATGTATGTACGACCTGGGTTAACTGTTAAACCACCAATGACCCCGAAGGCTACGAAGTTGAATACTACGATTTTTGGATAGATTGATTGTAGTCTCAATTAGGTCCTTATTGCTCACAGTTTCCTATGGAAAGAAAAACTTCTATTTGATAAGATTGCATACTTGTGCTCAAGATGTTTTAACCGTAACTGGTCTAAGAATTTTAGTGTAGAATTACTAATTCATGTAATACTTCTAGAAAAAGATTTATGTTTACTGATAAATGTTTGTTTGTCTTTTTTCATCTTAATAGTGAAGTAAACACTCTGTAATCTATCCGTTACGTCGATTTTCATTTCAGAGCTGGGCGAGAATTTTGAAAGTCAAACGAAATCGGGAACAGATCTCTTCCCAACTCAGATATCAATAAGGATTGTGAAGAATATATTTATAGATAATGATAATCAGGGACTAATAAGGACAGGTACCCGAGTGTGTAGTGCAGTGGTGAAGTCGACCGACTCACACTCGGTAGGTAGCTGGTTCGATTCCCGCTGCCGCCATTTCGGCATTGGTGCCGGGATGAGAGGCCGACTACAAGCCTTATATATATGTAGTCCGTAGGGTCCCCCAACGTCACTGGGAGTTGCTTCGCTGGCCTGATAAGCCGCAAGCTATAAAAAAAACACCTTATCAAGAAACAGCACAAGAAGAACCATCCGGACCATACCTCAGGCAAAAACTCATTTGGCTTTCATCGAAATGCGACGCTACAACCTCGACATCCTGGGAATCTCCGACACAAGGTGGAAACATCAAGGAAACCTCACAACGCAAACGGGTGAACACTTCATCTACAGCAGCAAACACAGCGGCCACCTCTGTGGAGTCCGATTGATCCTATCAGCCAACCCAAAGAGATCTCTCATGGGCTACAAACCGGTCTCCGACCGCCTTCTGACAGCCACGTTCCACTCGAAGTTCCGAAACATCACCATCGTGCAGTGCTATGCCCTAACCGAAGTAGATAATGACGCCAACAAAGAAGCCTTCTACCACCAACTAGAGACGTGTATTCAATCTGCCCCAAAGAGCGACATCAAAATTGTCATGGGCGACTTTAACGCTAAAGTAGGCCAGGACAACACTGATCTTCGCTCGGTCATTGGAACACACAGCCTCCACGCAGAGGGAAACGATAACGGAAACCGTCTCACTGACCTCTGCTCAGCTCATCAACTCTTCATCGGTGGCACCAAGTTTCCTCACAAGAACATCCACAAATACACCTGGCAGTCTCCGGATCGTGTGACCCGCAACCAGATAGACCACATCCTGATAAGCAAAAAATTCCTGGACATCAAGACAATCCGAGGAGCTGACATATACAGCGACCATCAGCTGTTACTTGGGGTGGTCAAACTAAGGCCTGCGGCAACTACACAACAAGGTGGCGTAGAACGCCGGCACGACATCCAACGCCTGCAGAATCCAGAGATAGCCGAGATATTTGCAAACAAGCTGGAAGAAGTTAACCACAATGCCGAAAAGCTGACATGGCCTTCTCTACTGCGCAAACTAAAGTCCACTGCAGAGGAAGCAACGGGCTTCCGGAACTACAAGAGGAAAGAGTGGATCCGCGAGTCAACCTGGACTCAAATAAAAGAATGAAGAAAGCTGAAAGGTCTACTCCAAACTGCTCAAACCCGCGAGGAAAGGCACCATCTACAGACGAGGTACAACCTTGCTCAAAAGATGGTCAAACGCATGGCAAGGGATGACAAGAGGAACTATTTCAACGGAATAGCCAGCGAAGCAGAAGCCGCTGCACACCGGAGCGATATCCGCAGTATCTATGCATCAATTCGCAAACTATCCGGAAAAAGAACACCCTCACTGCCACCACTTAAGGACAAAGACGGTCAAGCTCTCTCCACGGATGAAGAACAACTCGACCGCTGGAAGGAATTCTTCTCAGAATCGCTTCCAGTAGCTCCAGAATTCCATCCTCCTCCTCCAGTGATGCGCAAAAACCCACGAAGATCCATCCCAACAACACCGCCCACGATTATGGAGATCACAACAGCAGTCAACAAGCTTAAGAACAGAAAATCTACCGGCCTCGCTGTTGCATTCTATAATCGCAGAAGCCTGGACACAATGCCACTTCCCGGACAGCTGGAAAGAAGGAGTAATTATCACCATCCCGAAGAAAGGTGACCTTGGCGATTGCAAAAACTGGAGGGGAATCACTCTGCTGGACACAATCCAGAAACTAATCGCTTCAATCATCCTGACTCGCATCACTCCAAAAGTGCCCTTCGCAACGAGCAGTCTGACTTTAGACCAAACCGCTCCTGTGTTGATCACATCAACAGCCTAAGAATGATAATTGAACAGTCGAACGAATGGAACAGCTCGCTCTATCTTCTCTTCATTGACTTCGAAAGGGCCTTCGACATGATTTCTCGCGACACCATCTGGAGTACTCTGGCTGAACTAGGCATCCCACAGGCCATCATCGATCTCATCCGAGCACTATACCGTGAGGCCCCGTGTAGAGTGCCAGGCAGGGTTGCGTAATCTCACCTATCCTCTTCATAATCGCCCTAGACCTAGCCCTTACAACACAGCCAGCAACGGTATCCAGTGGACACTGCGTGAGAAGCTCCACGACCTGTACTACGCCGACGACATATGCCTCATGTCCCACACCTTCAACGGCATTCAGGAGAAACTGAATGCTCTGTCCTCCAACGCCGAAAAAGTGGGTTGAGAATCAACATCAAGAAGACCAAATTGATGCGTATCGGCGCCACCTGCGAGAGACCCTTGATGCTACACGGTACCCAAGTTGAAGATGTCCAAAAGTTCTGTTACCTTGGCAGCATGCTCAGCAAGGATGGTGGAACTGAAATAGACATCCAAACGCGCATCAACAAGGCGCGACAAGCGTACACCTCACTTGGGAACGTATGGCGTTCCAATCACCTCTCCATAGCACTCAAACTTCGAATATTCAACTCAAACGTCAAGCCAATCCTGCTGTACGGCTGCGAAACATGGAAAGTAATCGACAGCACGACTCGTAAGCCTCAAACATTTGTGAACAGATGCTTGAGGTGTATAAGCAAGATCTTCTGGCCGAACTGGATAACGAACGATGAGCTGCTTCTTCTCACGAAGCAAATACCCCTGCTAGCTGACATCAAACACAGGAAATGGAGTTGGATAGGCCACACCTTGCGAAAACCACCTACGGACATAGCAAGGATGGCATAGATTGGAACCCACAGGGCAATCGCAGCAGAGGACGACCAAGGACCACTTGGAGAAGATCAGTCGAGCGCGAACACCAACAAATTGGCAAGTCATGGTCGGAAGTGAAAAGTTAGCCCAAGCCAGAAGCAGATGGAGGGAGTTCACAGAGTCTCTAGGGTCGCTATATGCTCCATAGGAGCGACTGTGTCTCATGTCTATGTGTATAAATGCATATATGTGTTATGTAAAAAATTGTACAATAACGTAGAAATGAAAAACCTGTCAAATTAAAAAAAAAAAAAATAAGTACAGGTGGAGACAATTTAGAACAAGTTTCAATATGGATATAGTCCACCGGAAAAGTCTGGTGTACTCCACTTGCTCGTAATGAATAAATTTTTTAAAAATAATTTTAAAAAAAAACAACTTATCCATGAATATACAGAGTTATAAAGAGAATACCTATTCCAGCCCCCGCGATCCTACCCTTATCTAACCTTATGTCTCAATAAACCCTTTTCTTATTCTATATTATTTCTGAAAAATCCGTTATTTTTTGATAAAATTTATACCCTCTTAGAGGGTATACATGTAATAAATTCTCACCTCATTTATCTAAGTTAGTGTACTCTTAATTTTGCTACATTGTCGCCTTGTATGATTTGTGAACTCACAACGACTTATTAATTATTCATTCGGGGAAGTGTTAGTGCGCATGACGTTGGTCACACTTTTACCCAGCCAAGATTGTTCCAAAGATGATTAATGAGTCCAAAAAAAGATTTGCATTGACAAAATTCTATTAAAGACTTAAAAAGAACTTTTTTTCCCGATAAACTCGAGTATACCTGTTGTGAACTGGATAGAGGTACGTTACCGTCAACTCTAAATTGCTGAGTTCTTATTACCTGAACTTAAACCCTCAGTAGTTTTTAGTTCAGAGTCGGTTCGTAAAAATTTTGTTTTTCTATTTTCGATTTTTACACTTACAGATGTAAGTAAGTGAATAAAAATTTTAGGTTGGACCAACTACAAAGAATTTGGTTTATCATCGACAGGTCGGGCCTGTAATATTTACTGCCCTCAAATGGGATTTTTCTACCTTTTTGGTCAATTCATTGTTGAAAGAATGGAATTTAAATTATTTCTTATTGGACTGAATTGTACTCGCTATGGTCGAATAATTGACGGTTAGACTTGCCGTATGTTGGTTCGGCTGAATTATATAACATAACATAACAAGGGGTCACTAAGGGGTTACAAGAGAAGCCAGGCGACAGCTGCGTTTTATCATAAATCAAGATGTTGCCTCTTTGTGTACCATAAACATGCTATGAAATGATTCAATTCAAAAGTGTCAAGGTGTATTTAAACCAGGCTCATTTTCGTCCACATATTTCTAAACACATTCGTGTATGTACGTAAATTGTAGACCACAGAGGCTAACAATAATTTTCAAATCGTTTCATTGTTTGGTTTTATAAGTGAGGACAGGACAATTGGTTCGGGTAGCTTAGATTCGTACCGCTACGAGTAGTTGGATCTTTTCTTCTCTAAATATTCATTCATCAAAAACGTTTAGGTTTTCTTACTTTTGACAAAACTGTTGTTTACAGTCTATTTTATGGGTTATATAATCGAGTGTAACTATTGTTATTGGGAAATGTTTTGTCATTTTACAATAATGTAACAGGATGTCTTTGAGTTGGTTAAGTTCCAGTTTTTCATTATAATAACTTAAGGATAATCATTTTTATTTTCATTTAAAGAAGAACATTTTAGATTTTGCCTTAATTAAAAAACGGAGTCTATTTTGTTGTTGTATGTTAGGTATCAAATAAAGTTGTCAGCAGGTAATTGAGAAAAGCAATTAGGTGTTGTAAGAGTAAATTAGATTGCTTTAAGAAATTAAAAAGAGGGCAAGGGAAAATAAAAGTTCTGATGTAGGACCTTCACAATAAAAGGAGTTCTGTTCATAAAAAGATTCTGACTTAAGTGGCATTTATTTACGATATGAGCTATAGTAAGTTGAACGCCAAAGGAATAGCATAAAGGATAAGGTTGGTTGCCGAACAGAAAGAAATCTTCCACTTTCGGAACAGTCTACCATATATGTTTACGAATTGGCTAAAGATATTATATATCATTTTGTTAGTATATACGGCATCTCCCGCCAAACAGTCAGCCAATTCATTACTCAGGACCGGGAACCCAATACAACATGATATTACTATTATTTAACAGATTGCGAAGAATCATATTAATTACCGGATCATTTGAAGAATCCACGAATTGTTGAAATCTACGAGGGTCGTTCAATAAGTCCTTAGAAAAAGATGGAAAAAAACTGTAATCTCCTTTTAGCTCTATACACTTTTCCAACCGTTTTTCCTAAATTTTTATCCCGTCCAAAAAATAGGATTTCGAAAGTTCTGCAAAATACTCATCCGTTTGAGCAATGACGTCCTCGTTGGAAGTGAACCGTCGTCCGCCAAGCCATTTCTTCAGATTGGGGAAAGGAAAATAGTCACTAGGGGCCAAATCTGGTGAATAAGCGGGATGCTGCAACAATTCCATTCTCAATTTCACAATTTTGGCCATGGAAACAGCGCAGGTGTGCACACGCGAATTGTCCTGATGCAAGAGGATTTTTTTCTTCTTCAGATGGGGGCGTTTCTCTTTGATTTCCTCGCTCAACCGTTGCAATAACGACGCGTAATACGCTCCTGTTATTGTTTTTTCTTTTTCCAAGTAGTCGATAAAAATTATGCCCTGCGAATCCCAAAAGACCGTGGCCATCACCTTGCCGGCCGATGGCACAGTTTTTGCTTTCTTCGGAGCCCGTTCACCCTTGAAAATCTACTGTCATGACTGTCTCTTCGTTTCTGGAGTGTAGTAGTGTATCCAGGTTTCGTCCACAGTGGCATATCGACGAAGGAATTCGGCAGGATTGCGATGAAAGAGTGCCAACATAGCCTCAGAGTCCACTACACGATTGCGCTTATTCTCCTCTGAGAGCAAACGCGGCACCCATCTTGCCGAAATTTTTTTCACAGACAATTTTTCATGCAAAATTGAAGATCGTGGACTTTGTCGATGATTTCAGGAGTAGACACCTCAACTGGGCGTCCTGAACGATGTTCATCTTTTGTTGATGAACGGCCACATTTAAATTCATTCACCCAATTTTAAACCGTCGCAAACACAGGTGCAGATGTGCCATGAACTACATCCAACTCGGCTTTGATTTCTTTTGGCATTAAGCCTTTTAAATGGAGATGTTTGATGACAGCCCTAAACTCGCTTTTTTCCATTGTTATGCACAAATAAATGTCGTTAACTTTAATCGACGATAGAAATTGACCTACGCTATGGATCGAGCTGAAATTTTGACAGCTTTCCTGTCGATAATGCTACTTACATTCTTTACCGACACTACGAGCGCAATTTCTCGGATAAAAAATCTTTACCGACACTACGAGCGCAATTTCTCGGATTTTCTAAGGACTTATTGAACGACCCTCGTATATTTTTAGAAATACAGTTTTAAATATGAAAATAATTTCTGTATTGAAAAAGAAATTTGAACTAATTACACCATTTTAGGTTTGTACTTAATAAAATTTGATAGTTTCTAAATACATCGTATCTACTGTCATACATAAGCAAGTATATTTTTTTTCTAATTTAACTGAAATTGTGTTCCTTTTTTTTGCCGTCCGAATATAGAAAACCATAAATCACCACAGAACTGAAAATCATTTTTTTATATATAACTTTAGTTACATAATCTGCATTATGTAATTTGATCTAAGGGTGCATATATACAACGTGCAATATTTCGTTGATTGATGATTTTGAAGATTTTCCTAACGTAAGTCTTTAAAATTCGATTATATTTATTCATTTACTCTGAGCTGGATATTTAATATCTGAATTTGTACTTAATTATTTATTATGGTCAATTACGATTTTACTAGTGAAGAAAAAAAGGGCAGTTTTTGCAATGAAAATTAAAATTAAAAATTAAAAATATATATTCAATTTCAATTCCTTGTTACTAATTTTTTAATTAAAAATATTAATTATATTTAAAAATTTCTACTTTGCTGAGGCTTTATTATTGTTTCCGAATTCAGTACCCCATCATCTCTAAATGGTCGTACTAATATTTGGTTATTGCAATTGAATAATTATTTTAAATATACAATATGTCAATAAATTTCAACTAACATAACTGAATCAATGTAAAAATATTGAATTTGAATAGAGTTCAAATTGAAAACTGATAGTACTTATATTGGAATTATTGTTATTTGTCTTTACTTTCTAATAATTCAGGGATCAGTTGATATAGTCATAACCTTGACACCATGTGCCTATTTATAATGCTGTGTAAATGTGTAAACTGTACTTAGATGCGTAAAAATAGAAAAAATTAGGCTATTTGTTTAAGAAGGTCTCTCAGGTTCAATATTATAGCTACCAGGTGTATAAGCTTAAATTCGCTGTTTGGTCATAGATGGCGTGAGTGAGCGTATTAAACTACCATGGGCACGCCATACTTTTTTTTATGAGTTTGACATCTGTCAACATTAATCAATTTCGTATAACAACATACATTTTTCCTTTGGTAATCATGTCTAGTTTTGTGTCAGAAAAAGAGCATATGCGGGAAGCTCTGGTTTTCTGATTTAATTTGAAGAAATCGGCTGCCGAATCGCATCGAATGCTTATGGAGGCCTATGGTGATGGTGCTTTATCGAAAACGGTTCAAAGACGGCAATTTTGACTTGTGGGACAAGAAGCGTGAAAATCGGCCTTGGAAGCTTGAGGACCATCTTTTGGACGAAGACGATACCCATGGGGAAGATTGAAAAGATCGGAAAATTCATGGGGAAGATGAAAAAATCAGAAAATGGGTGCCGCATGAATTGAACGATAGACAGATGGAGCGACACCAAAACACATGCGAAATCTTGCTCACCAGACAAAAAAAAAAGTTGTTCCTGCATCGGATTGTGACAGGCGATGAAAAGTGGATATATTTCGATAATCCTAAACGTTGATCCCGACCAACCATCAACATCTTCCCCAAGCCAAATCGCTTCGGGCAGAAGACGATGCTGTGCGTTTGTTGGGATCAGCATGATATCATCTACTACGAGATGTTTAAACCTGATGAAACTGTCAATGCCCACCGCCACCACCTGATCAAATTGCACTGTGCTCTGCGTGATAAAAGAACGGATTATCGACAAAGACATGACAAGCTGATTTTCCTCCACGACAACGCACCATCGCACACGTCAAAAATGGTCCGAAACTACTAGGAGACACTCCACTGGGAGGTGCTACCCCAGCCCGCTTATTCACCAGACCTAGCCCCTTTCGACTACCACCTGCTTTCGTCGATGGGCCCCGCGCTCGCTGAGCAGCACTTGGATTTTTACGAAGATGTCCGAAAATGGCTTGATGAGGGGTTTGCCTCGAAAGAGAAGGATTTTTTTTGGCGTGGTCTCCACAAATTGCCCGAGAGATGGGAAAGATATGTAGCTAGCTAGGGCAAGTACTTTGAATCAATTTGTTTTTTCTTTCTATGAAAAAACATGTGTTTTTTTGACTTAATAATAGCGGATTTAAGCTTATAGATTTGGTATTTAACTGTTTAACACAACCGTAAGTGTTTTAAAAGAAAATTGTTGTAGGACTTTATGGCTAGTGCAACAATAATTCAACAAACGAAAAAAATCTAATTTACTGACTTTTGTTTAGAGGTCTTCGGTTAAATATGTTACTTTTTCTTATTTCATATAATTTTTCTTATGCGGTTGTTTTTAACAAATATACGAAGTCTGTTCAAAAAGTATCGCGAATTTTGAATTTTCGCGGGTTACGTATATTCGATTTTCGATTTTTTGTGGTGTTATGTTCGTAACCATGTCTCTCACTTATGCCAACAAGTTCGGCCATTTTGAATGTTCAGTTAATTTTTGACAGCTGCTTTGCTTGCACGTGTTTTCGTTCGTCTTCGATTTTTGCACATTTTTGACCAAAAACAGCATCGCATTAACATTGCTAAGGAGCTATTGGACTCTGTCCGCGATGACCCAAATTTGCTCCAGAGGGTCATAACTGGTGACGAATCATGGGCTTATGGTTATGACGTGGAAACCAAAGCTCAATCATCCCAATGGAAGCTGCCGCACGAGCCAAGCTCGAAAAAAGCGCGCCAACTTCGGTCGAATGTGAAGGTTTTGCTTACAGTTTTCTTCGATTGCAGGGGCAAAGTGCATCATGAGTTCTTGCCACAAGATAGAATAGTCAATAAGGAATATTACCTGCAATTTATATGTAAGTTGCGTGAAGCAATCCGTCTGAAACGCCCGGATTTGTGGAAAAACAAAAATTGGCTTTTGCACCATGATAACGCCCCTGCTCACGCACGTTGCTTGTGCGCGAATTTTTGGCCAAACCCAACACACTAATAATGCCGCAGCTACCGTATTCTCCAGATCTGGCCCCCTTTGACTTTTTCTTGTTCTCGAAACAGATTCTTTGATCCGTTTTTTGGAATGGGCAAAAATCGAAGACGGGCCAATATATGTGCAAGCAAAGCAGCTGTCAAAAATTAACTGAACATTCTAGATGGCCGAACTTATCGGCATAAGTGAGAGACATGAGTATCAACATAACGCCATAAAAAATCGAAAATCGAATATACGTAACCCGCGGATATTCAAATTTCGCGATACTTTTTGAACAGACTCGTATATTATCTTCCAACTTCATCACTTTTAAAAAAATTCCGGTAATATTAATTTTCAAAAAATATAAATCAAAAATCAATTAAAAATGTCAAAAAAAATTTAAATAATATTTTAGAAAATTTTTTTTAAAAATAAATTTGCTTTAAAAACTAAGGATCCTGAACCAGACTTAAAATTTAAAACTTATTTTAAACTATCGTTATTCCATGAATAATTAACCGTTTAGTATAAGAACTACCTTTTGTAAGGATTTTTATTAATATTCTATATTCAACTTAAGGAGTTGTTAATTTCAAAATAACTTGCAAGCTTAACCAAAGTAATTAGAGAATCAACGCCTTAAGATAAACGTGTCTCTAAAATTACAATAGAAATAATAATTATTGTTTTGAATTTAATTTTATTTTATTGCAATATAATGACTACGTTTCTAGTTATATCGTTTTCAAATAGAATAAGTTATCCTTACACTGACAAAATTTACAAAACAATATTTTATAGTGGAACATTCACAATCCACTCGCAATATGTTCAATGTGATATTGTGTACGAGTATGTGAGTATTTGCCAATAATGGCAACATCAAAAGCATTTAGTTTGTTATTGATAACATTGTATAATCCAAAATTATACGAATAGTATTCTCTATCATCTTTTATCATACTAATGACTATGGAGTAGGCAAAATGGCACTTCCTCATTCCTATCTGCCAATATACACGATACGTACGAGTATTTGTATCCCCATTTTGGAAAATCGATTAACCAAATCTCCCTCAAACCAAATTCTATTATGATAATTAATGCGTAATGTCAGTATTAATTTCTGAAAGATATATGTCGATAATGGTTTTCTGCTCCAAATAGTCAAACCTGGAATAAGTCTCGAGAATTTGAACTAAAATAGAAGCTGGCGAGAAATGCAAGTGCCCCAAAACTCCCACATATTCAGAGAATATCCAGTAATTTGTAAACAAATTTCGAAATGCACGTATATTTTGAGCATACGTGTGTTTAGCTAATGCGTTTACTTGTAATTTGAAGAACTAAATACAGTATGGAATTTTTATTGAGAATAAACATGAATTAAGATTGTTTGTTTCTATGTGTATATTCCGGATGAGATTTTTACCATACCATTAATTATAGTAAATTACATTTGTCATGAATTGTGATCGCAATTGTGGTTTTAATTACATTTGTTTTGTTAAAGCTTGATAATAATTCGAATTCATATTCATATATGCATCTATAAAAAGTTATTCAGATTTTCTGTATATATGCACTTTTTAATATAAGTAACCCTGCTATATTCTCTCAGTCAATTCCTCTTTACCAACACATATGATGTATTCATTACTGTATCCTTGAATAATTGTTTTTTTAACTTTGTCCTGTTTAATTACTTTACATTTTCAGGTCTCATAGTTTAGAGTATAGATTAGGAAGGTCATCTATAGTTCGCACTGAAAATAACTAACAAGAAAAAAAATGCTCCATAATAAATATTTTAGCACTTTATGAAAACCATTATTAAATAAATATTTTTTTAACAAGATAGTATTGTTTTATTATGGTAAAAATTGCATAGTATTTAGAAAGAAATTGTCGAAAATAGGTCAATGCGTCTGACGCCATTTTACGAATAAAAATTCTCTAGTCTGACCAAGTAGCTGCGCAAAATAATCTGTATTTTTTCTCGGTTTTTGTTTTTAATTAATATATTGCAGAAATCAACATTATTTTTTCATATATTTTATTACTGCTTATTTGAAATAAATTTTAATTTCACCAACAATTATACAATAAGCCATTATCAACTCAATGCATAGTGACTTTACTCGTCAGTAATTATGTAGCATAGTTTTTAGTGTTAAATTCGATCAAGATAGATACTTCCAATTATCATCGTAATTAAGCGGTCAACGACATAATTTATGACCACGTTTGACAACGAGTAAGCGAATTGTATCTGTTAGTCTCAGTTGGATAAGAGGTTATGATGATAATAGATAAATAGTGTTCGCAACTTGTCTCTATAAGACTATCTAAATAGGCTTGTATTAAGAGAACATAAAAATTAAAAATTATTATAATAAAATAAAGAAAAACAACAAATTTGGTATTTCATTTTTATAAAAAATAAAATGTTGAAGACGATTTTATGAAAACCAGAAAATACCGCTTGTGGAATCTCTGAAGTCACTGGGGTCCCTAATTTTTTTTTTTATATTCCACGAAGCAAAGCATAATTAGCGACTTGACGAGCTTTTGGAACAAGAGAATTTATGAATTTTTATAGCGCAAATGAGATGAATAGAAGCAAAATTTCGTGACCTAAGATGGGATCTGAATGTTCATAAATGTACACAATTCAATATGGGGCCACATAAGCATACGTTCCTAAAAAGAGTTTTCACTTTTCAAGGTTTTAAAATATTTTCAAGAATTTGTTTGAGTAAAAATTTAATCTGTCTATATGTAAATAATATCTAGACAAAATATTTTTTTATAGTAAAAACGATACTATTTTCTCTATTAGCGATTATTATTATGTACACACGATGGTTTTTAATTAAAGTTACTTTTTTGGTAATACCAAATAACTTTTAAGAAAAAAACTCAAAGGTTTATCACAATCAACTTAATGAGAAAATAGTCTGAAACAGAAATTTTTGTATTTAAAAATTTAAATATCCTTTAAAAAAAATATATAGAAAATATTGTCTCAAAATTCTTGAGAATTATTCGAATTTCTAAGATATCTAAGCTATTGAAGAACGCGAATATCGCAGCCAAAACAGAAGCAATAACTAATTATCCCCATTGCTCTATCAAATGCCCCATGTTGCTATGACATCTCTCTGCGTAATTCTAGAAATCTTAAAATGGGGAGAAAGCAGATCCCAAGCAAAGTCAGACAGTAAATCGATTGAAATACGACACGAAAAGCATATTTTTTCTGTTTACTTCTCTCATGAAAAAATCAAACCAAACATAAATGAAGGATAAAAAACTTACAAAAAAAAATCCATACCAATTTCAGTTGGGAATTTTTTCTTTATGGCAACGATATTCTAGTCAGCCTTTACTCTTTTTCCGTCTTACCAAATACATCTACAAATGTCAATCTCTTTTCTGGTATCTCCTAAAAAGAATCTTTACAATTTCTTCATCTTCGGAGGCTATTCAAGTGTTCGGTCTCTACTCCAAGGCATAGACAAAATTTATTTCAGTTGAATTTCTTTTGAAAATGATTGCCAAGATATTCCAAAAAAGATCTGCCCTACTGTCCAGATGTTGAATCCAAAATTATCAATATTCTTACTCGTCAGAATGTCTGCAGCTTGGATCTGGAAGACGCTCTGTTTAAGAATCTAAACCTATGCAATCGAGATTGGTAAAAATAGCTTGGCAAGAAAAGAAAAAATACAGAAATCCCACTCACAATAGGAGAAAGAAAGAAATTTCCAATAAATAAACATAAACAGACTTAAATTTGTGTAGCCCAAGATCAATGCTGCTCATGATCATGCAGTGGCGGAGCATATGTACATAGCGTCCATATTTTTTAAGGGGACCTTATTTCTCATCTCTAACGAGAGAACAAACATTATGCGCTGACGCTGTACGTTTAAGTTGCAGTCGCGGTTTGAGGTCGCGGATTATTTGATCTTCGTTGATCTTACAAGATCACGTTTTGTACAATGCGACGGAAGCCACCACAGAACTTTGTGTCGGCTGTGTGCCCATGCACACATGGTACGATGGCGGAGATGGTCTGCAAGCGATCAGTCTAATTGGAATCAGTTTATTGTTAGCGTGTGTTGCGAGAAGTGATGGCTGTTGATCCCGTCGTAGTAGCCATTCTCGATCGTGTTTATCTGTGGTCTTAACCGATCCGCAAAAGAACTACGTCTTGCAAGCCGGTGATAACACGACTGATTTTTTAAGTTTTAATATTTTTCGAAAACCGCGTGAGGTAATAAACCGTTGATAGTTTGTTTATTCCTGTTCGGAAAAAAATTCTATAGCTTATAAAAAAAAAATAGCCTGTCTTAATTTTGTTGAATTTGTTCTAAATATTAGTCAAAACAGAATTTTTTCAATTTCATGATCAAAAAGTGGTGTTTTCTTGTGGGAAGAAAACACCAAAAAGTGGTGTTTTTTTGTGGGCAATATTTTTATTTCACTTCATAGTATTAGACTGTTTTTTTTCTGATATATTCAGAAAAGTTATAAAAGCATATAAGGGCGACTGAAAAGTTATATTGAAAATAATGTCGTAGAATAAAAAATTGATACAGTTTTTACTCTAGGACATAAATGTTTTTGAAAATTGCTTGTTATTTTTGTAATTACACAAATTCATGTTTTTTCTATATAGCAAATAATTTGTTGAAAATAAAACTAAAATTTTCGTTATTTAATAATAAATTTCAACTAACATAACTGAATCAATGTAAAAATATTGAATTTGAATAGAGTTCAAATCGAAAACTGATAGTACTTATTTTGGAATTATTGTTATTCATCTTTACCTTCTAATAATCCAGGGATCAGTTGATATAATCGTAGTCATAACCTTGACACCATGTGCCTATTAATAATGATGTGTAAATATGTAAACTATACTTAGATGTATAAAAATAGAAAATATATTTTATTATGTTTTATGAACCGAAAATTAAGATTAGGCTATCTGTTTAGGAAGGTCTTTCAGGTTCAATATTGTAGCTATTTAACTGATTTAACACAACCGTACATATTTTTAAAGAAATGTTTTCAAGAACTTTTTTGGCTAGTGCAAAAATAAATTCAACAAAACGAAAAAAATCCAATTTTTACTGGTTTTTGGTAAAGGTCTTAGGTTACGTATATGTCTATTTTTCTTATGTCATATTAAGATGATAACAGAAATCTAAAAATTTTACGCAATCACATATAAAATTGAAAAAAATATTTATTTATTATCAGGAAAAATTTCGCACAAAACAAAGAATTTATTTATATATCCGGATAGCAAAATTTTCTACTTAAACTGTCTCCACCTACACCTACAATTAAATTTTCCTCTTAGAAAAACAATTTTTTTTTCATTCCTCTTATAGTTTTTGGCAATAGTTATAATTATAAGAAATAGAAAATTTTGAAAAATAAAAAACTAGTTACAAAATTTTTTAATTTTTAAAGTATGTGAAAAGTGAAAATTATCAAATTGGATAAAAACTTAATGTAAATTATTTGATTAAATTTTTTTTTCATTGATTTAGTGCAATTTATCAAAAATTATATCCGATTTTAAATAAAATTATTTGGAATCTATTTAAAAACATTCTTAAAGTTTATAGAAAAAACAACTTTTTTTTTTAACTTTAAAAGTTTGTTAATAATATTTTAAATTTCGATTGAGTGCAAAAAAAAATAATAATAAAAATAGTGTGTGGTTTGTGAAATTGAAATTAAGTCAATTATTTTTTCTAATTGAAATTGTGCCGAAATAGTAGTGATTCTAATAAATTTATGAATAACAAAATTTTCCAATTTTCAAGTGGATTAACTTTACTCCAAGTGGATTAATAATTAAAAAAATTTAGGATCAAAGGATACTATAAAAATAGAAAATATTTCAATGTAAGTTTTTTTTCTTCAAATTTGGATAGTTTCAGTATTAGTGAAAATTGATGAGAATTTGTTAGAAATTAAAGAAAAAAAAAACAAGCCCATTCACCTCGATCATATGTTTTTGGGATTTCCACATTACAAACTAAAAATAGTATCCCGGCAAAAATGTTGGGGAAATTGTTGTTGATGTTTTTCAGTATCAAAAATATACTTTCGTAAAGTACTAAGTCGGAATCCGAAAATACGTTCTATTTCGTCATAGCACAGAAGAAACTCACGTGGGAAGTATGCATTTTATGGATGATCGTATTTATGTACATACGTCGTCAAGCTTTGGTGTCAAACTCTCAAATACTGTGTAGAATGTCCGGCTATTTTTTTTCCTAAAGGATCTTTTTTATTTTTATTCAAAATAGTTTGCGTTTGTTGCAAAATAAAAATTATCCGAAATAAGATCAGGTTCATGGATGTTGATTTAAATTCAATTTTTCCGAGAGAAAAGAATTTTGATAGAAAGAATTTCATCGCACAGCTGGGGAACGAAGAAATTATAAAACTCTTCCTGTACATTCTTATCGAAAAGTCACCAGAACATATCTGTATCTATGCGTATATCCGTAAAAATTTATCAAAAGGAAGAAAACTTGTGAAAACTAGTTTGATTAACATTGTAAATGAGTTTTTTCAGTGTTGATATATCAAAAGAATCGGTTTTTTTTTTGTCATTTGAATACCAGTATTGTGTGTATTGAAAAAAGTAAAGAAATTTCTTTTAATAAAAAGAAATTCTTGATTAGAAAAATTGTATCTACCTTTAAGATGAAAAAACTTTTTACCTCTTTTCAAATATTATGTGTTGGAATTTTTCTTTTTTCTTTTTTCTTAAATTATCTTAGCCTAGTTTTATTTCATAGAAGTGGACTGTTCTAAGAGTCAGTCGCTATAATGGAACCAGAGTTTAAGAATTTATGAAATCAAATAAATTTTTTTGAAGAAATTTTTTTTTAAAGAACATTTCTTTTTATATATAAATAGTAAAAAAAGTCATTTTCGAATCAGATGCAAAATGATAAGAAATGGGGTTTTCTAAAAATGTTGACAACATTTTTGAGATACTTTTTCCCAATATAATAAATGGCAAAAAAGTAAAGAAAATTATTAAGGATTCATTGCAAAAATTAATGATTTCCTATTGTATTATTTACCGTATTCGTTGGTAAAAAAATTTCACTTTTACTTCTGTGCAAACAGAGGTGAGCATACACACAGTTCCAAGTGCCTAATCTTATATGTACTTGATTCGGTTATAAGTAATTCTCAAATTATCTGTCATCTGGCAGCTTATATTTTTTTGAAATTGATTTCTTTAGAAGAAGCCGCAGGAAAACTCCCCCATTTGTTATCCGTCTCTTCATATTTTCCATCCTAATATAAGCTTTCTTATTTGCAATAGAATGTCCCCCTTTTGACATAAGAGAAAACAAGAAAAAACAATGTTAATCAATATACTCAGAAAACAGAAGCAATTTGAGACAATTGCAGAAATGGATATTATATACATACACTTATAAGTACTCGTAGGTATAGAAGTGCACTGGTTTTACTTTGGCATCGTTGTCAGTCTATAACTTCAATGATATCGGTGGTCGCAGAATAAAAACTTAAAACCGCAAAAGTACTTTTACTATTATTTCTTCGATGAATGTTTATTATTATTATTAATATTATTTACAAAATATATTTATTTAAAAAGCAACACTGACAATAGTTTATTCAATTCTTATTTTCTCATACGATTATGCATTTTTATTATTATAGTATTTGGCGTTCTGAGTTTTTCAACCGAATTCAATTCTGAATGGTCAAATTAATGTTGATTATTATTAAGACTTGATTTATAGGTAAATAAAATTTATTTACTTATCGTTGTATCAACAAATGTTGTGTTCAATGATTTTTTTTCTTCTTGAATTGTTGCTTAAATCAAATGAGCTTGTATTGATACTGGTTTAGAGGGTCGTAACACTCCCAAAATGATGTGTGGGCTAGTATTTGCAAAATAAAAATAAAAATCTTAGGCAGAGTAGTGCTCACCCATAATCGTGTATGCTGCCGCCCATGAAGTTCACGACTAATCACTCCAAAAGCCGGCACTTTTCCTCTGTTTGTTTTTTAAAGCCATACTTGTGATATTTTGACAATTGACAAGTTAACCAAAACAAAAGACCACCAAAAACATGACTGAACCACATAGCCAAGTAGATCCAGAAGAGATGCATGATTGTCGGAGACAATTTCTCTGTTCGGTTTTGTGGTTGCAATAATTTTTTCCCTTGTTTTGTAAAGAATAATAAAAAGGAAGTTAACAATAATTGACAATTACGAATATGGAGGATGATGGGGACATGTTAATTTGAGAACAAAATATAGGATTTTTTTTTATCATTCTGGTAATTTTTTTATTGAACCGTAAAACTATTAAAAATTATCATTCAGTTCTATCATATCTAAAGTTCCGAATAAGAAATCTTATTCTTTCTTAAGTAACCATATTTAGCGTTACTTGAAGATATAAAATTTAATTTTTCAAAAATTATTTATTTATTCATTATTTTGTTCCCTTCAAACTAATCCCTACCAGATATTGTGCACTTGTGCCAACGTTTTTTCCAATCCTCGAAGCACTTGAAAAAATCATTTTTTGTGATCTTGTTCAGCTTCTCATTCGATGCTGTCTTTATCTCCTCAATCGTAGCGTAGCGTCGTCCTTTCATGGGGCTCTTCAGTTTCGGGAACAAGAAAAAGTCACAGGGAGCCAGATCTGGGGAATACAGTGGCTACGGCATTATTAGTGTATTGTTTTTGGCCAAAAATTCGCGCACAAGCAACGATGCGTGAGTAGAGGCGTTATCATGGTGCAAAAGCCAATTTTTGTTCTTCCACAAATCCGGGCGTTTCTGGCGGATTGCTTCACGCAACTTGCGCATAACTTTCAGGTAATATTCCTTATTGACCGTTCTACCCTGTGGCAAGAACTAATGACAGAAGAAAGCTGTCATTAGTTCTTGCCACAGGGTAAGTTCTCGGCTCTCTGAGAGCATTTTCTACCACCGATAAACGTTGTTTTATGGCAAGAACTCATGATGCACTACGCCCCTGCAATCGAAGAAAACTGTAAGCAAAACCTTCACATTCGACCGAACTTGACGCTTTTTTCGGTCTTGCCTCGTGCGGCAGCTTCCATTGGGATGATTGAGCTTTGTTTTACACGTCATAACCATAAATCCATGATTCGTCACCAGTTATGACCCTCTCGAGCAAATTTGGGTCATCGCGGACAGAGTCCAATAGCTGCTTAGCAATGTTAATGCGATGCTATTTTTGGTCGAAATTGAGCAAAAATCGAAGACGAGCCAAAACACATGCAAGCAAAGCAGCTATCAAAAATTAACTGAATATTCAAAATGGCCGAACTTTTCGGTATAAATGAGAGACATGAGTACCAACATAACGCCACAAAAAAATCAAAAATCGAATATACGTAACCCGGGGAAATTAAAAATTCGTGATACTATTTGAACAGACCCCGTATACCCTGGATACTGTATACCGTACAACTAAAGCGTTCTTAAAGGTAATATCTGGATACTGTATACCCGGATACTGTATACCATACAAAAGGCATCGAGCAATGATCATCGTGATAGGTGGCTGCGGAATATGGAATAGATACTGCAGAGAGCGGGAGATGCAACCAGTCGCCAAATAAGGAGGTTTCTGCTCGAAGTTATGATTGTCGCGAAGTTCCGGTAACAACTTTCTATATACACCTTCCTTATCGCTCTACCCGACCTAGGCACACACCCACGTATAACGTGGGGGATGCTGTTTGCGCTACAGCTCTTCGTTGTTATCCCTTTCGCTGCTATTGTCTAATATCAGCCACATGGCTACGACCACTGCTCCTATTACTGCATTTCGTTTCCGTTGCTTCATTCGCTTAAATTATTCTATTTCCCATTTTCAATTGCATTTATTATTTTCTTTTATTTTGTTCAAATATTTTTTACGTTTTCTTTGATTGCCAAAAAGCACTGAATTAAAAATGATGAAATCAAAACAATTGTCAAATGAATGATGAAAAAATTCATTTGACACTTATTGACACTTGTTGCAAATGTCATTTGCGCGAGCAAATTCTGACTGAACGAACTCGAGGTTTGAGCCCATGATGGAGACTTTTTTATTTCCCCTCCGAGAACTCCTAGGCAAAAGCTCGAGATGAGACAATAATTTGTCCATTGCTCGAATGGTATAATCGGTGGTGTTAAACAGTTCGTCCAATTAGACAATGTTGAGAGAATATTTTGCTCAAATACTTCGAGCATTTCTCAAATGTTGAAAGAATAAGAAATATGAAAATTACTCAAAAATGAAAATTAAGACCCAAAAATATTTTCCACCAAAATTATCTACTCAAAGCAATATTTTCGAAAAATAACAGACCTCGTATTTGTAAATTTATATAAAATATTTTAAAAATATATATTTGGGAATACATCTTTGCAAAATATTAGAATTTTTGAAAATAAAGGGGGTGGCGCATCATTACCATAACATTTCTATGCAAGCGATTATTATTATTTTGCTTTTTTTATAAATAAAGTATATAAATGAGGGATATTTTTTAGTTTAATAATGACAAATGATATTTAGTAAGTGGTGGCCATTTTATGCATCGAATAATTGTTAGTATCCTTCCAAAATATTGTCCATAACATTTTGCAAAATTTCGATTAGCCTAGAATTCATTTCAAATATTGTTTTTTTTTTTTAAATTGGAAAGTGGTTCTCGGCATATTAGCATCTACCCTTTGCTAAAGTTATCATTTAAAAAAGCCATTGAGTCACTTACAGTATGCACTGTGGCTCCACCTTGATGATTTTTCACAGCTGGCCTTAAAAGAATTTTCAACATCGCCCGATATTGGGCACTATTGATGGAAACTGCGACACCGTTTTCATTTTCAAAGATATATGGGCCAATGATCCTTTCGGACGATACACCGCACCAAACAGTATCCTTAAGTAGGTGTAGCTGTCGCTGATGGACTATTCTGGGATTCTTCGTAGCCCCATATCTGGTAGTTTTACTTGGTTTTTGCGGAAAATAAATGGCATAGTTGACCGTTGCTTGTAGTCAGTCAGTTTCAGTTCTTGCACAAGCTGAACTTTATATCGGAACATGCGTAATGGAACCAAAATTTTCTGCACCGACCTTCGTGATAACCTAGTTGTATCGAACGTCTCCTTGTTGATGTTTCTGGAATTTCCTGCATTCTCTTCTGTCATCTTGCGGCACTTGAAATTTTGGCAACCAAACGATTTATTCATATTGTCCGAAAATATAGACGATATGCACGCTTAGTTAAAAAAATTTAACGTAGATTTACAAAATACAGCTCAACGATTTTGGTTCGTTGTTCGATTTGAAAGTCTACAAGTCTTTTTTACAATATGCTTAAATAAAAAAAAGAACATTTATAATAAAAAAAGTTATAACGAATTGGAACTATAACATTTGTTTTGCGTCTCGCCATCATGTAGTATTTTAGTTACCATTGGAAATTATCTAAATTATTAAAAATACCCAAAAAATTATTACATATTGGAATAGACTTTAAACAAATTTTCTCTCAATTGTTTTTACATACGAGTATAGTACCTTAATTCGTAGCAGACCTTCCTCATTTTAGCCCAGTCTTTAAGAAGGTCACATCAGCCATAAATTATAGTGCACCTATTAAATTTTTTTTAGTCTTACATTGAGAATTTATCTTGCACAAAAGGGGACCTTTTTTTTGGTAATTTTTGCAGTTTTTTTTGCAATTTACTTTTATTTATACCAGGTGTTGGAATTAATTCGTAGCGTTTTACAAAAGATGGCGTTAGCCAATTATCCATAATCACACATACAAAAGTAAATATTCTCCCAGAAGCTACTGACATAATGCAACTTTTCCACTATATGACATTTTGGTATAGTGTCAGTAGCACTTGTTGCCCAGTTTCAAACATGTCGAAGTTCGTGCCTGAGAAATCGTTTTTGCGGGGACTGTTACTTCATAACTTCAACATGAAGAAAAGTGCCGCGGAAAGTCATCGTATTTTATTGGATGTCTATGGCGAACATGCTCTTGCTGAGCAAACTTGCAGAAAGTGGTTTGTGCGGTTTAAATATAGAAATTTTGATTTGGAAGACGTGGAACGTCCCGGACAGCCGAAAAAGTTCGAAGATAAAGTTTTGGTGACGTTGCTCGATGAAGACCCGTGCCAAACACTCCGGGAGTTGCCCACATTGCTTGAAGTCAACTTTTCGACGGTCGGAAAAAGCCTGAAAGCCATAGGAATGGTATAAAAACAGGGAATCTGGGTTCCACATGAGTTGAAGCCAAGGGACGTCGAACGGCGTTTAGTTACCTGTAAGATTCTTCTCCAACGGCAGGCAAGCAAGGGATTTCTGCATCGAATCGTCACTGGTGATGAGTAGTGGTTACTTTACGACAATCCCAAACGCAGAAAATCGTGGGGCTTGCCCGGTCATGAATCGACATCGTCCCCCAGGCCGAATATTCATGGAAAGAAGATGTTACTGTTTATTTGGTGGGATCAGCTGGGTTTTAGTTATTATGAGCTCCTCCAACCGGGTGAAACCATCACTGGGGACGTGTATACAGACGACAATTGATGCGTTTGAACAGAGCATTACAAGAAAAGCGGCCGCAATATAAAGATCGACACGATAAAGTAATTTTGCTCCACGACAATGCAAGACCCCATGTTGCGAAAGTCGTGAACACTTATTTAAATACGCTGAAATGGGAAGTTCTGCCTCACCCGCCATATTCACCAGACATTGCCCCATCTGATTATCATTTATTTCGATCCATGGCGCATGGCTTGTCAAAGCAGCACTTCGATAACTACGATATAACCAAAAATTGGATCGATTCTTTCATCGAATCTAAAGAAGAGGTATTTTTTCGACGCGCGGTATCCGAGCATTACCAGAAAGATGGCAAAAAGTAGTGGATAACGAAGGACAAAAAGTAGTGAATAACACTTCTGTAATGATACTGTCATAAAAAACCACGAAATAATTGAATTATTACTTTACATAGAAATATTTTTTAAACATATTTTTGAGTTATCCAAAGAAAGAAAATCCTCCAGTATAAATAATTTTATAGTTAAGTTTACTTAAACGATTTTTTTATTATTTTTCAAAAATTTAACTCTTTGTTTGCCGGCAAAAAATTTAATTGTCTTCAATATTACTTGTTATTAAATTCCTTATAATTAAAAAAATTTAATTTATCTAATTTGTTCTTCTTAAATTAATATGTTTAAAAATTTAGAGCATATATTTGAAAATTACTAAAACTCATTGTCATTCAATTGTGAAAATATTGTAAAACATGTAATCAAAAGTGAATTTAGAAAGAGCCCATTTCGAAATAATTTTTTTATTTTTAAATTTATTTAAATTTATTTGAACTAATAACATCAATAATGATAATAATAAAAAAAGAGCCAAATTTAATAAAAACTTCTCTTTATAATACCAAAAAAGTTTTCCACAATAGAAAATGCTATCCATCCTCTACAAGACGGTTCAATTTCGATTTTATTTCGGCAAATATTTGAGTTTTGGCTAAAGTACATAATTCTATGTGCATCTATTACATTTATTTATTTGTTTACATCCTACCAAATATTCTCGCATAATATTTTATTTTTCTTATGCTCCAAAAAAAAAAATATAAAATAGATTACTAGAAAAAAAAGTAATAATGAAGTTGTAATATGCAAATAGATGTTAGGAAGAAAATTATATAGGAAAAACTGTAGAATTTCTTAATTTCTATTCAGTTTTTCTTCTGTTGACTTTCCCATTTGTGTATCGTTTACATTTTATTCATTTCCCATGAGTTCTTTTAGTAAAGTTCATAGTAAGGAAAATTTTCCGGAAGTTCTGAAGAAATGTTCTAGGGTGTACTGATAAAAGTCACCAAATGATATTAGGTATAAAAATTACTTCCATTTTATTCTAATAAGCAAAATTTGACATTGGCTCACTTTTGGGGATTTTCATCTGCTTTCTTAGCAGAGAAAAAAAAAGATACCAACTGAGAATATTAGCTTAATAATTTTGAAAAAGTTTTCAAAATATTTTTTTTCCTCCTAAATTGAGTAGAATCCTGCTCTCCTCGGGCCTTGAATTATTTAAAATTTGGAGATCTTATTTCTTGACATGTCTTCTCATGTTTTGTATTAAGAAAAAATTATTTACTAGAATTTTTAGCTATATTTTTAAAAAAATTCGAATAACTCTGATTTTCAAAGGTTTTGTTTATGGCGAGAATTGTCCTAAAAAATACATATGCCCTTATATACGAGGGTCGTTCAATAAGTCCTTAAAAAATCCAAGAAATTGCGCTCGTAGTGTCGGTAAAGATTTTTTTTTTTGTAAGTAGCATTATCGACAGGAAAGCTGTCAAAATTTGAGCTCGATCCATAGCGTAGGTCAATTTCTATCGTCGATTAAAGTTAACGATTTTTATTTGTGCATAACAATGGAAAAAGCGAGTTTAGGGCTGTCATCAAACATCTCCATTTGAAAGGCTTAAGCCCGAAAGAAATCAAAGCCGAGTTGGATGCAGTTACTGGCACATCTGCACCTGTGTTTGCGACGGTTTACATTTGGGTGAATGAATTTAAACGTGGCCGTTCATCCACAAAAGATGAACATCGTTCAGGACGCCCAGTTGAGGTGTCTACTCCTGAAATCATCGACAAAATCCACGATCTGATTTTGAACGATCGGCGAATTAAAGTGCGCGAATTAGTTGAGGCCATGGGCATATCACAAGGTACAGTCGCTTCAATTTTGCATGAAAAATTGTCTGTGAAAAAATTTCGGCAAGATGGGTGCCGCGTTTACTCTCAGAGGAGAATTCCTTCGTCGATATGTCACTGTGGACGAAACCTGGATACACTACTATACTCCAGAAACGAAGAGACAGTCATCACTGTGCATCTGGGGAATACGGCGACAGCGGCATTATTAGTGTGTTGTTTTTGGCCAAAAATTCGCGCACAAGCAACGATGCGTGAGCAGAGGCGTAATCATGGCGCAAAAGCCAGATTTTGTTCTTCCACACATCCGGGCGTTTCTAGCGGATTCCTTCACGCAACTTTCGCATAACTTGCAGGTAATATTCCTTATTAACCGTTCTACCTTGTGGCAAGAACTCATGCCAGAAGAAAACTGTCGTTCACACGCCCCGGTGCGCTTTTCGTCGTTCAGATCTTCTCGGCCATCTGAGAACATTTTCTCGGTGTTTTACGGCAAGAACTCATGATGCACCATGCCCCTGCAATCGAAGAAAACTGTAAGCAAAACCTACACATTCGACCGAACTTGGCGCTTTTTTCGGTCTTGCCTCGTGCGGCAGCTTCTATTGGGATGATTGAGCTTTGGTTTCCATGTCATTACCATAAATCCATGATTCGTCACCAGTTATGACCCTCTGGAGCAAATTTGGGTTGTCGCGACCAGAGTCCAAAAGCTTAGCAATGTTAATGCGATGCTGTTTTTGGTCGAAAATGAGCAAAAATTGAAGACGAGCCAAAACACGTGCAAGCAAAGCAGCTGTCAAAATTAACTGAACATTGAAAATGGCCAAACTTATCGGTATAAGTGAGAGACATGAGTACCAACATAACGCCACAAAAAATCGAAATCGAATATACGTAACGCGCGGAAATTCAAAATTTGCGATACTTTTTGAACAGACCTCGTATATCCATAAAGAATATGGTACAATATAATTTTTATTTGTATATGCGCCAGTGGATTTTCAAGGGTGAACGGGCTCCGAAGAAGGCAAAAACTGTGCCATCGGCCGGCAAGGTGATGGCCACGGTTTTTTTGGGATTCGCAGGGCATCATTTTTATCGACTACTTGGAAAAAGGAAAAACAATAACAGGAGCGTATTACGCGTCGTTATTGCAACGGTTGAGCGAGGAAATCAAAGAGAAACGCCCCCATCTGAAGAAGAAAAAAATCCTCTTGCATCAGGAAAATGGGCGTGTGCACATCCATGGCCAAAATTGTGGAATTGAGAATGGAATTGTTGCAGCATCCCGCTTATTCACCAGATTTGGCCCCGAGTGACTATTTTCTTTTCCCCAATCTGAAGAAATGGCTTGGCGGACGACGGTTCTCTTCCAACGAGGACGTCATTGCTCAAACGGATGAGTATTTTGCAGCACTTCCGAAATCCTATTTTTTGGACGGGATAAAAATTTTGGAAAAACGCTTGGAAAAGTGTATAGAGCTAAAAGGAGATTATGTTGAAAAAAAAAAGGTTTTTTTCCATCTTTTTCTAAGGACTTATTGAACAACCCTCGTACTATTATTATTTCTGTTTTATATAGAAAATTAAAAAAATCACTCAAATAACGATTTATGTCATCGAGAGGTCTATGGAAAAATTCAAATTCATCATTCCCTATTTACGTTTATAATTGTTAGATTGATTCAATTAAATAGTAATTTTATTTTCTATAAAAATTTTAATTTTAATATTGTATTTTTCAGTAACGTGTATTTTTTTATTTAATTATTATTACCTTTGGAAAAATTACCAAACTTTAAGATATATTATTTTCGATTTCAAAATCATTACAGAACATTTTAGGTTTAAAAACTTTTATTTGCCTAAACAAAAATTCAATAGCTTAAAATAGTCGCAACTGCTTATAAAATGTTCTTTGTTTTTTTCTTTTTCTAATTTAAATATAGTTCTCTCTTCTAAAAAATGCTTACACCCACCTATAAATATATGAGAATAGTTGTGGAAAAAAAACACGCCTGTTAATGCTCAAATATTCCTCAGTAAATAAAATTAAATTTGATTAAAAAACAAATTTCTATCCCCAACATAAACACATCATCAATTACGAAATTTTTTTCTATAATAAACCATAAAAATTTGATATAAAAAAGTTTTTAGTACACTTAAGTATATGGGGCAGTGGCAGATATCCTCTTAAATATTAAAAACTACAGAAAACTCACGGCGTGTCGGGCATTGCATTTTGTTGTATTTTTGGTATTAAGAATGTGCATTAGGTAGAAAATGTCAACATAAAATATGACCATAGTATTGTAATTTATGGACTACTTTCGGAAAGAAATGTTAAACTGTACCACAGTTGGATTTATTTCAAGCTGGTTTCCTTGGGCATCATACCTTTTCTGTCCTCGCTCTTATCTTTGGCTTCATAAATAATTCCATTCAGATCGGCATAAAAAGAATTTACCTAAATTTAACCGAATATATAATCGATTTTAGTTGCTAGGAGTTTTAAAGTTTCCCAATATATATGTATCGGTGAAAGTGTACTTGTACATAATTTTTTTTTGTAAAACCGTATGTTTAATAAATACTATTCTTGGATATTCATCAATAAAATTTTAGATAATTCCCGTATTATTATTTTTTAAGCATCAATTTGTTCCAACACCTCTATTAGATGATCGAATTTTTATCTTTTTATGTAATTTTATATAACCATAGAGGGCTATAAAAATTTCCATATGAAATATTCCGACAAATTTCAGTGTGCTTATGTAATTTTTCTGTGTTCTTTATTACTTTGCGCATAGGCGAATCATAAAGTTCAATATTGTATTGGTCCAGATTTATGTGTAAACTGTTTCTAGATCACAAGCTTTTACTAGTGTAGGTGACCAATTAGGTTAGTTATTTGCCAATAACACTGGTAAGTTGAAAAAGTTTTCCGACAGATGGAGTTAAAAGTGAATAACTCAGTAAAATACCGGAATGGATGTTTTTTGGCAGAGGGTGAAGGTTATATAATCACTCTTCGGCTTATTCACCTTCACTCCCCAATTAGTCCTGGAGGTTTTGAATATGAAATGTTCATCATATCCTCGGTATGGAAGTATACCTATTTTACTTAGCTATAGAACACCAACTGTAGAAGGGAATATTTCATAATAGTCAATAATAATAGCAACTTGTAAATCTGATACTAGGTATATAAGTTTAAATCCGCTGTTTGGTCATAGATGGCGTGAGTGAGCGTATTAAGCTACCATGGGCACGCCATACTTTTTTTTATGAGTTTGACATCTGTCAACATTAATCAGGGCACATTGTCAGCAATTTCGTACAACAACATACATTTTTCCTTTGGTAATCATGTCTTGTTTTGTGCCAGAAAAAGAGCATATGTGGGAAGCTCTGCTTTTCTACTTCAATTTGAAGAAATCGGCTACTTAATCGCATCGAATGCTTATGAAGGCCTATGATGACAGTGCTTTATCGGAAACAACGTGCCGAGATTGGTTTCATCGGTTCAAAGACGGCATTTTTTACTTGTGGGACAAGAAGCGTGAAAATCGGCTTAGGAAGATTGAGGACCATCAATTGCAGGCTCTTTTGAACGAAGACGATACTCAATCGCAAAAAATGTTCGCGGAGCAATTGGGGGTTACTCAACCAGCCATTTCCATGCGTCTGCGTGCCATGGGGAAGATTGAAAAGATCGGAAAATGGGTGAGCATGAATTGAAAGATAGGCAGATGGAGAGACACCAAAAAAGAAAGTCGTTCCTGCATCGGATTGTGATAGGCGAAGAAAAGTGGATATATTTCGAGAATCCTAAACGCAAAAAATCGTGGGTTGATTCCGGCCAACCATCAACAGCTTCCCCAAGACCAAATCGCTTCGGACAGAAGACGATGCTGTGCGTTTGGTGGGATCAGCAGGGTATAGTCTTCTATGAGATGTTGAAACCTGGCTAAACTATCAATGCCCACCGCTACCACCAACAACTGATCAAATTGCACCGTTCTCTGCGGGAAAAAAGGACGGATTATCAACAAAGACATGATAAGCTGAGTTTCCTCCACAACAATGCACCATCGCATACGTCAAAAATGGTCCGAAACTATTTGGAGACACTCAACTGGGAGGTGCTACCCCACCCCGCTTATTCACCAGACCTGGCCCCTTCCAACTACCACCTGTTTTCGTCGATGGGCCACGCGATCGCTGAGCAACACTTCGATTCTTACGAAGACGTCCGAAAATGGCTTGATGGGTGGTTTGCCTCGAAAGAGAAGGAATTTTTTTGGCGTGGTATCCACAAATTGCCCGAGAGATGGGAAAAATGTGTACCTAATGAGGGCAAGTACTTTGAATAAATTTGTTTTTTCTTTCTATTAAAAAATAACATGTGTTTTTTTGACTAAAAAACAGCGGACTTAAGCTTATACACCTGGTATGCTTATCAAATAGGCAAGGATGTGAGGTGAAGAATGTTTTTGAGTTTTCAGATCAGTCGAGGATGCCACATATGAGCCAAGAACCATTTTCCAAATCGATAATAAGTTCGTTATTAAATATTTTTTAGCCAAGATATTTCACAAAAATAAATACTATTATAATAGATTGATTCATCAGCAACATAAATTATGTGTTCTTCGTTAGTTGTGTTTGAGGTCCCGTCATGTCGATTTGTTATTTAGTTTTTATTATAATCATGTTTAATAGCAGGACTTTTATATTTTTTCTCTTTTCTCTTAAATTCTGAATTTTCGTTAAAGCCATATTTAATGCCATTAATATAAGTTTTTCTTATATTAATGGCATTAAATTCTGAATTTTTGTTAAAGCCATATTTGAAATATAGAACGTGAAATTTATATATATAGTATTTTTTGTATATATAGTATTTTCATAGAAAATTTTTTATTTTAATATATAGTAATTTTGTAGAAAGTTTTTGCATTATTTGGCATAAGCTATACTCACTTAGCAATAGTTTAATTTCAATTGACTCAGCTCTTATTTCTATACTTTGAACAAATTTTAATAAACTTAAGACAGTTTGCATATTTCTATTTTGTCTGGCACACTATTTTGAATATATTTTATATATTTTCAAAGTTTTTAGAATATAAGTCCGTATATACTCTTTGAGACCTTAGAGATACTTCAGTTTCTTATCAGATGAACATGTAGCTTATATTTGTATTAAAATTATGCCAACTGAAATTATAAATATATAAATATCATTTATAATAATGTAGCGATATAGTATGTTTAAGAAATTCTATGTCGAAATAAAGTACGAAAACCTCTTCGTACACTGCCTGCCAATCTGCAGCCATAAGTGTCAGACTCTGTTCAGCCGCTTCTAAGTGAGTGTCCTTGTCAAATTTTGCTCTCAGAATTTACCATCGAGTTTTGTGAAAAAGAAATTGTAACGATTTACTAACTCTAATGAGTACGGAGTTATTCAGAATGGCTTCTAAAATAAATTAATTTTTATTCGATGGAAAATTTTTTTTTATTATTTAATGGTATTAAAAAAAGAAAATGGGGAAAATTTTTTATTATAATATGAAAAGTGAGGACTCTATTAAGTACTATAACACTTAAATTTAAAAAGAAACTCTAAAAGTGGAGTTAATCAATTTGGCTTGTAAGGGGGATACTCTTTGCATTCAAGGAAGAATGCAAAGTTATGAAGGAGTACACGATGAAATTCCGATCGCCAGCCAATTTATTGATTATGGATAATTTTGGCATCTTCAAGGATGTGATGAAAGTGTCTTAAAAGAAGTTTTTTAAAATGTTCGTCAATAATTGGAAGTATATTAATGGTCCTTTGGACAATTAACTGATTGATTTGGAAATTATTTTTATTATTACAAATTTATATTTTCAATAATCAAATAGGTCGGTTTTTTGCTTACCACATTTTGCCAAAGTACCTTTATTTTGTCGTAATAGGTGAGGTGTTTTTTTTTTACTATAATAGCCACTTCCATATTCACATAAGATATTATTATCTATAAATGATATTGTACTGTTTTGTATATTTCGTCCGTTATAGTATTTATTTGTTTCTCTGATGACTTCTTGGTGTAGTTGTTTAAAATTTTCCTCATAACTGAGCATTCTTAATCCTCACCACTAAGCTTTTTTATATTATTTGTTCTTCACACTATGATTAGTAACAACATTTATACATGCTTTGAAATTTATTTTGTTTTCACAAGAAATAAAAAGGAAAATCTATATATTAATACGTAAACACGAAAACTGTCCGTTCCTACCATATTTACCTGGCTTGATATCAACATACGAGGTCTGTTCCATGAACATCTATTTTGTCCCCTTCAAAGAAATCCCCACCAGATATTATACACTTGTGCCAACGTTTTTTCTAATCCTCGAAGCACTTCAAAAAATCATTTTTTGTGATCTTGTTCAGCTCCTCTTTCGAAGCCGTCTTTATCTTCTCAATCGTAGCGTAGCGTCGTCATTTCATGCGGCTCTTCAGTTTCAGGAACAAGAAAAAGTCACAGGGGGCCAGCTCTGGGGAATACGGTGACAGCGGCATTATTAGTGTGTTGTTTTTGGCCAAAAATTAGCGCACAAGCAACGATGCGTGAGCAGGGGCGTTATCATGGTGCTAAAGCCAATTTTTGTTCTTCCACAAATCCGGGGGTTTCTGGCGGATTGTTTCACGCAACTTGCGCATAACTTGCAGGTAATATTTCTTATTGACCCTTCTACACTGCGGCAAGAACTCATGACAGAAGACCACTGTCGTTCACACGCCCCGGTACGCTTTTCGTCGTTCAGATCTTCTCGGCCATCTGAGAACATTTTCTCGGTGTTTTACGGCAAGAACTCATGATGCACCATGCCCCTGCAATCGAAGAAAACTGTAAGCAAAACCTTCACATTCGACCGAACTTGGCGCTTTTTTCGGTCTTGCCTCGCTTCCATTGGGATGATTGAGCTTTGGTTTCCACGTCATTACCATAAATCCATGATTCGTCACCAGTTATGACCCTCTGGAGCAAATTTGGTCATCGCGGACAGAGTCCAACAGCTCCTTAGCAATGTTAATGCGATGCTATTTTTGTTCGAAATTGAGCAAAAATCGAGGACGAGCCAAAACACGTGCAAGCAAAGCAGCTGTAAAAATTAACTGAACATTCAAAATGGCCAAACTTATCGGTATAAGTGAGAGACATGAGTACCAACATAACGCCACACAAAATCGAAAATCGAATATACGTAACCCGCGGAAATTCAGAATTCGCGATACTTTTTGAACAGACCTCGTATATCCATAAAAATATACTTTTTACAATATAATTTTTATTTGTATATGCACTTTTGCTTCTTGAATATTCTATGGCGTTCGATTGTGAATATTTAAGAAATATAAAGGAAAAATAAATGAACGCTGTTGCGTTTGTGTATGTAAATTTATAAAAAAAAATTATTGGCTTGCAATATTTTTCGTGAATACGAAAATGCTTCTGAAATTTCTAACGATTGATTTCAATCAATGTTTTAGATTTAGTTTTTTGATCATGTGAATATAAATGCGGATAATCGATGGAAATGTGAAGCGTAAAATGTATTCCCAAAAAATATTGTGATCCGGTGAAGTTCTTTGAAGTGTATTGCGCATGCCAATATTTTGTCAAGCATGATGCACAGAATATTCGATACTTTCGAAGCGATCATATTTTTTATTTTTTTTATTTTAAATATTATCTACAACTACTTTTGCTATTAACAAGCAGATTTTTTAAGGGAATATACAAGGACATGAAGACAGGTGGAGGAAAACACCCATCGATGCTACCTCTAGAACAGGGTAATTTTGTTTCATAATTTTAGAAAATCTCTTGGCCATCGTCGTTTTAAACGTCTATGGGTGTATAATGGAAGGGTGGAAGTGAACAGTTCCCTTCCTAAAGGATTAGGGTGGAAGGATAGATGCGAATGGAATTTTTTATATCGGGTGATGCACAGTTCACGAACAAATGGAATATTTAGGTCACGGTGGATAACAGTGTTTCGCACATAAAAGGGGGCATTGACAATTTTACGAAGGATTCGGGATTGGATTGGAAGGGAGTTGGAATGCTTAGTCGAACCCCAAAGTTCTAGACCATATGTCTATATTTGTTTCAGAACCGTATTGTATAGTAATAGTTTACTTGTTGTTGTAAGTTTTGATTTGCTGTCTAGGAGACGTAATAATTGTTTGTATCGTCCGTTAAGTTCACGTCTTTTAGTTTTCGTATGAAGGTTCCAGGTTAACCGTTTGTTGAATATAAGTCTAAGGTAACGTACGCTATTTTTTTGTGGAATATTACTGCCGTTTAGGGTTATGTCGGGAATTTGTTCTCGGCAGAGTGTGAAAGTTAGATGAGCAGATTTTTGCTCATTTACCTTCACTGTCCACTTTTTGAACCAAGTTTCTAAGGAGTGGATATGATTCTGTAGGATACTAATGGCTGTGGAAGGATCTTTGTGATGTATCGGGATGGTTATATTGTCAGCATATGTTGCGGTTAGGATGTTGTTGTGGCAAGGAATGTCATGGGTATAAATGTTATAAAGGATATGATCTAGGATACTTCCTTGAGGGACACCGGCGGAAATTGGATAAATGTCAGAGTACTTCATATTTTCAGCTACCTGAAAATATTGGTCTGAGAGATAAGATTTAAGGATGTGGAAATAACCCGAGGGTAGGAGTCGCTGCAACTTCCAAAGCATTCCAGGGTGCCATACACGGTCGAAAGCATGCGAAATGTCAAGAAACACGCCTGGGCTGTATTCCTTTCGCTCTAGTGAACACGCGATGACACTGCTGAATAGTGGACTACTTAGGTCGAAATCCAAACTGATGCTGAGGAATGACACTCTCGATTTTAAAAAATGGGATAAAAACGTTTTAGGATTAATTTTTCTAGGATTTTTGATAACATGGGAAGAAGGCTTATAGGTCTATATGAGGTAGGAAGGTTTTTGGGCTTATTGGGTTCTGGGATCATCTTAATTATGGAAAACTTCCATAGGGAAGGAAAAAATGATGTGCAGAGGATACTATTATAAATATAGGTTATCAGGGCGAGGTTTTTTTTGGATATTTGCTTCAGGATTTCCGAAGTTATTAGGTCATATTTTGAACCATTTTCTAAGCATTTTTAGTGTAAGTATTTGATTGTTTTTCGAATAGTTCTTGGTTAAATTGATAGTGAAGAAAGTGATTAGTGCATGAAATTAATTGTAAGCGGTGGTTTCTTGGCGCGTATTTTTTTATTGACACAGCCTTTAAGTTATAATAATTTTATGTACCAATTCATGTTTTAAAGTTTATAGATAGATTGTTGAGAGATTTTCTTACAAATGATATTTATAAGATTAAGTGGGAAAATAATCCTTTTATGTGGTGATTTTCGACAAATTTTACCAGTTGTCCCACATGGGTCGCGTGCAACATTAAGCTTTATTTGCAAAATAAATTGGGAATTTGTTGCATTTTTAAGGAAGCTTTATAATTAATTAAATCGTTTATTTAAAAATGAGTGTTTTTTTTTTTAAAAATAAGCATTCAGAACTAGAAATGGTTAAATTTTGACTACTCGACGATTTTAGTCAAAATAATTAAGTGTTATTGAAAACAGTTTATTTATTATCTATTATTTTATATTATTAATACTAAAGAAGACTTCGATTACTTTACGTACAATCATACAATAGACTATTAACGAAACATTTTCTTTAGGAAAATTTAAAAATGAAATTTCTTAAGAACACACAAGATGTTATTACTTGACCTTTTCATTTTTTTTTTCTTCATTCAAATAGAGTTAGAAGAGAAACTTTTTAAAATAAGAAATTATTCAAAGTATTTGTTTTTTGTCTTTTCTATTTCATTTAAATTTGAATAATTATAACTTAAAATTTGTAAAAATAAAGCTTTTCGTTTTGTATGCATATATTAAAGTAGCTTATTTTTCCATAAATTTTCTCTTTATATTTTTCGACTTTATTCTATGCACTAGGTTAGTTTTCTTAAAACAAATACTTTTAGTATATGGTTTAAAGAAAGAATTTTTGTACTATTGGAAAAAATAAGTAAATTTATAAGATTTTATCTTAAATTATGATTTGAATTACATTTGGAATAGGCCTAATTAATACTTTAGCAAATATTGCTCCAATACAAAAGCGATTCTTTTTCTTATTTGAGATGTTCATCGACCTTAGTGGTCCGTATTGACATTGTTTCTAAATATGTGATTTTTATCTCTGTACTCGATTAATCCTAATCGTAGATTAAATCTTGATATTAAGATAAACTAATCTGAGTCTCCTGGGTTAAGTAGATTTACATGTTTTCCATCTTCTATAACAAATTACAGTCGATATTTTTACCTTTGGGTAGTAGAAAAATAAGCTATTGTCATATAAAGTTACCTGATTTTGGAATGTTTTCATTGTTTCAATTTGGTTTCTTGAATGATGATTAAGTGATGAAATATCTGTAGACAATGTTTCCCGTATTAGGAATTTTTTTTTTTTTGAATCTGTAGTTTCTTGTTGCTGGTTGCTAAGAAAAATTCCATTCTTTTCATAAAAAAAAACTAAGAAATTATTTCAAAATTATTGTGTCTGTTAAATGATGAACACTAACAGAATTTTGATTCTTCTGTGAGTAGTAGGTGGCTAACTATTGATAGTATGGGCGAAAATTAATGTATTACATAATGACAAGTAAAATATTTTATGTTGGTGCTCATGTAATTTTCAAATGCTTCGATGAAAAAATATGAAAACTACACCAAACTGCTTGTAATTATAGTACATAAAATTAATATTTTTCTCATACTGATGGAGGAAAATTTTTTGTATATTTTATTTTATTGTGGGTTTAAAATTCACTTACTTACAATTAAGTGAAAATATGGTTCCATTTATCAAAATTGAATCGATTTCTTTAAGTATTTTTACTAAAAAGGCCTGTTAAATTTAAGAATATTAGTACAAACATATATAAAAATTAACAAAAAGAACTCTAAGTACTTTTATGCTAATCGATTTCAATTTAAAAAAAAAAACAATTAATATTTAGTTTTAGAAAAATGGTTCAAAACATGCAAATTACACCAGAAAATAATAATAATAATAATAATAATAATAATAATATAATATTTTGTTTATTTACATCATTTTAAATCTATTTTGCATTAATATATTCTTAGTTTTTTTCGTCTATAACATTTTCTAATCTAAAATCCTGACCATTTTGCAATGAATAATTTTCTGTAGTATTTACATAATTTAATTTATTAGATAAGTATTCCGGTAATAAATTTTATTTAATTTTGAATACTAACACAAAAACATTCATTAATGTCATCTGTTTAAAACTTAACCAATTTAAAGAAGTTAGCATTAACAATCTAGATGAATCTTCATTTACATTAAAAATGATTCGCATTGCTTTATTTTGTAACTTCTGTAATCTGTTCATCATTTCCCTATTGCCCATAAAAATAATTGATGAATAGTACTTAAAATTTGTTCTAGTAATCGCATTGTATATCTTAATTGCGCCTATATATAAAATATTCTTTCTTGACGGCCCCGGTAGCACAGTCAATAGCGTACTGGGACTACCAGCCAAAGGGTCGTGGGTTCGAATCCCACTGTAGCAGCATGGTCCTACGCTAATTTACCTCACCGCTTTACTTTCTAAATCTTCTTTCATATCCTTATCCCCTTTATCCCTTCCTCTAAGCGCCATATGGCCCAAGCAGCCGCGTGCGTCAATACCAGTCTGACCAGATTTACTCTAGGACAAAATCTGCATTTAAAAAAAAAAAAAAAAAAAAATATTCTTTCTTATCTTAGCCAAAAAACTTTTTTTTTGGCTAATATAAGAAAGGATATTTTTTATACAATTTTTTTGCAAATATTATCTATATGCAGTTTAAAACTTAGTCGATCATCTATAATGGCACCTAAATATTTTATTTTATCTATAGTTTCTAAATTAATATTATTAAATATAATATTTGTATTATGCCATTTACCATTAACAATCATACATTTTGATGTATTTTTATATAAATAATATTTATTTTAAATGCGTAATTATCAATAGAATCTCCTGTTATATATAAAAGGGCATTATCAGTAAAGAGCTTTTACAAACTATTTTGTGCATATTATTAATATAAATTGGGAAAAGTAACTCATCAAGAATTGTGCCTTGCGGTGCCCCTAAGTTAACTTCAATTACGTGAGAAATTGTGTCATTTACTATAGTTTTTTGCACTCTTTCAAATAAATATAATTTTGTCAAGCTTCTAAAGTAAAACTGAGCGGTTGATAGTTTTACATACTCTACGCAAATGTAGAAACACTGCTACTCTAGATTTACCATCAGGGATTCCCAATTTCCATTCAGTGACTATCAAATTGATTAAAGTTTCATAATTATTTAAAAATTAAGTTATATTTATTGTTAGAAATTGATTCAATACCACTTTTTCAAATATTTTAGAATCAATATAAATCATATTGGCATGACTAAATTCATAACATATCTTTGGAACTGTTAAAGATATTTTCCAGATACTGAAACAATATTTTATTGATAACCCATTAATAATTTTTTACCAATTAATTTAAAAGAGTCATTCAACATATTCTTATTAAATTCGTGTTTTTTATTTAACGAATTTAAAAATAATCTTTAGTTCATTTATATTTATTAGCAAAAAAAGAAATTATTTTTGATAAAAATTTAATAACGGCTCCATACTCTTGAAGAATTTCTATAAATTCGTAATAGCAAAATTCAGAAAACCAAAAATTCAAAATATTATTACCACAGAGTAGAATCGTTTGTACTATTTTATATAACATTTATCCAACTACATCCCAACTGGTTCTTAGACTATAATTGCCATTTATGAAAATGCCATTTCTGCAATTATGATGTATATTTGCACTTTTGCGTTCCAATTGCTCCTATCCAAGATTTCCCGGTAAATTATCGTTTTTCCATTCTAGCTTAGAAGAAATTTGCTCATCGTTATTAAATGATGTTCTTTTTATATAGGAACTATCCTTTCTTTAGTTCCCCATAAATACTCGTTGAGGTTGAAAAAAAAATTGACCACGAAATCTCCAAAAATCTTAAAATGTCTGCTTAGTTAAAAAAAAATGATGATAGGTGTTTACTCCCATTTCATTGAGTGAAGGCAATCATCCCCTCTCATTGTAGTATATTTGTCACAAAATCCGTTTGTAACAATATTCATGTAATTTTAGATAGTGAATAAAATTTAATTAACATATTAAAATAGTCATAATAATAAATTTTTATTAATTTAGACAATTTATTATATCTTCAAAATTTTTTTTCAAAATTAAAATTAAAATCAACCATTTTAAAATTATATTTTTTTATTTAAAATAGACCCTACTTTGGTGGGTGAGCATAATAATTCAGTCTGGATTTGTTCAGGTATTTTTAGTTTTTGTTCAGTTTTAAATTTGCCATTTAAGATAATAATGTAAAACGTAATAATGTACTAAAGTTGTAAAAGCGTTGAACTCGTTGAAAATTTCCGAAATATTTCTAAACTATGAGGCTTGATGGATACATCAATAAGGAAATATGCTTTTTTGGGGCGCTCAAAATTCGCACACAAGCAACGATGCGTGAGCAGGGGCGTTATCATGGTGCAAAAGCCAATTTTTGTTCTTTCACAAATCCGGACGTTTCTGGTGGATTCCTTCACGCAACTTGCTCATAACTTGCAGATAATATTCCTTATTGACCGTTCTCCCCTGTGGCAAGAACTCATGATGCACCACGCCACTGTAATCGAGGAAAACTGTAAGCAAAACCTTCACTTTCGACCGAACTTGGCGCGGTATTTGCGGTCTTGGCTCGTGCGGCAGCTTCCATTGGGATGATTGACCTTCGATTTCCACGTCATAACCATAAATGATTCGTCACCAGTTATGACCCTCTGCAGCAAATTTGGGTCGTCGCGAACAGAGTCCAGCAGGTCCTTAGCAATGTTAATGCGATGCGGTTTTTGGTCGAAAATGGGCAAAAGTCGAAGACGAGCCAAAACACGTGCAAGCAAAGCAGCTGTCAAAAATTAAGTCAACATTAAAAATGGCCGAACTTGTCGGCATAAGTGAGAGACATGAGTACCAACACACCCGCGGAAATTCAAAATTCATGATATTTGTATATATTTTTTAAAGTAGACCATTTTTTTATTATATTTTCATTTTTATTCTCACAATAACATCCACGATCTAAATGAATATCCATCAAAAATAAAATGATTAAATTATCAATAAATAAGTTCATTTAATAATAATAAAACTCACTTGAACATCTGAGAAATAAGAAAATTTTAATTGAAATTAAATGTCAATGTAATATTATCAATGTAAAATTTGAAAATAAACGAGAAAATTAATTAATTGAGCCTGTCCTTTTTGGATTACATTTATAAGGTTTATTCCATTTTATTACCACTCTTCTCAATACAATTACACGCCGCCATGATCGTTTGGCCTTACGTACGGTTTTGGCGAGACTTTATAAATTCGCCGCGACTACTTCTTCACCTTCCCAATCAAAGCGATATCAGCTATAAATGTGACAGCCACGTTTATGCAATATGTCAACTGGAGGGGGTGCATTTTTTTTACAGAATAAAAAGTATTGTTTTTAATAGTGTTTGTTATTCGATTTGTATCATTTTAATTGTTTATAAATGCTCGCATAATTTTTTATCAAAGATATTGAGAAGTATGTTAAACTATCGTTTATCAGTTATATTTATTTGGAAAACATGACTTTTGTGTTTGCCTTTATTTGTCTATGAAATGTATTTAAAGTTGAAGATTCTGTTGAAAGTTTTTAATTTTCATTAGTTTTATCGATTTTTGTACTCTTACCTCCTTACTCGGTTCTATTGTATATATTTTTCCGAAGAAATTTTGTACTTTTTTTCTTAAGATTGCTTTATTTTTGGAAATAAATATTTTGCTATTTAGTAAAAATTACTAAATTAATTGCTTGTGTTTGGATGAATTCAATGACGAGAAGAGCAGATGGTCGTGGCCAATTTTATGTAAAGTGGCAGCCATTTTATCGTCATACGTATAAAGGTGCCAGTGGGCAGTATCTTCCGAAATTGGTCATAAATTGTTCGAATAAGTTTTGCAAATGCCTGCCTACAAAAAGAAATTGTTGTTTTTTTTAAATAATTTTTATTCAATAAATAAATAAGTGTATTTTTTTTATTTCACAAAAATATTCCTGTGCTTTTGGTTTGGTATTGGCACAAGTTTAGTTTTTAAATTAACAATTTTTGGAAAATAAGTAGGCATCCATTAACCTTATAAGGCATGTATTATATAAATTTTTAATATATTTCTGATACAATTTTTTGCCATACTTTTTAATCTATAAAAACTACTTCCTTGTTTTATGCAATATATCATAATTTTTTCTCTGTACTATAATTCGGACCTATAAAATAGCAATTTAACTCTTGTCAGAAAATATTTTATATTATTTCCGAAATCTACATTTTGACTTAATTGCTATTTTGCAAATTCTAGTTTTTATTTTTAGATTGAAAAAATATTTTTGATAAATAATAATTGTTTCACTCTATTTTGTAACAATTTTTGATAATAATATTTTCGATGCTCCTTGGCATAACAGCTATTTGAAAATTAATATGCAGTTGAGCCGCTTTTACTTCTTTGCTAAAAAGCTACTTTGGTAGTCCACTTCTCCGGTATTATTTTCAAAATCATGTTTTCTTTTAAATCTGTTTTCGTTGGTTCAAACTGAACTATTTTAATAATTGCTTCAAATTTCGGAAAGGATTTTTTTTAGCAATGCTTTTTTTGCCGATGTTTTATAATCATTTTAGGGTCAATCTCAAAGTCTTATATTAAAAAATTCCAATTTTTTATGAGAATATCAGGCAATATTTTTATATTGGCAATATCCAGTACTTGTTAAATATTATAGACTTTATTCTATACAATTAGTAGGAGTTCCTTTATTTATTTTTAAAATAAAATGTTATATGTCTTCCTTTTTTCGCCCTGAAATATAATAAAAAATGAATTTAAACTCTAAATTGTTCAACTATTCTCTTACGAGCAAAGCATATTGAAGGTACTGTTTTACTACGGGCACTAAACGAAGGAAAATGTTAGGTTTTCCTTTATGGATTTGAGCTCTCTTTTTCTCAAAATACTTTTCAATGTATTTTTCATCATTTAAGTTCTATGAATAAAAAATTGTGAGAAATGCATCTGATATTATTGGGTGAATGCAAAAGTTATGACCATTTTTTACATATACAATCAAACATTTTTTTTTTAAGTTGTATTATTTATTTAATCAATTATATAATTTCCATCCGTTCTTATAACCTTCTTCCATCTTTCTATCAACTTATTAATACCATAAGTGTAAAATTCCGTGGATTTTGATGCGAAAAATGTATTTAGTAAGGGATGTATTTACCTGCTCTATTGTACCAAATTTTTTATCATTTAAAAATTTTTGCAGTGATCGGAATAAATGAAAATCGGAAGGAGCAAGATCTGGATAATACGGTGGATAACATCCCAATTTAACTCATTTAGCTTGTGATGGGTCATCATAGCCACATGTGGTCGCGCGTTGTCGTGATGAAACACTACCCCTTTTCTGTTTACCAATTCTGGTCTATCCTTTTGAAGGGCGATGTTCAATTTGGATAATTGCTGCCAATATCGTTCTGCTGTAATTGTCTGATTGCGTTCCAAGAGTTCGAAATACACAATACCCTTACAATCTCACCAAACAGAAGACATAATTTTTGTGTGATGGATTTCGGCTTTCGAAGTTGTTAATGGGGCTTATCCAGGTATAGCCCAATGTCTTTTTCTTGTCACGTTGTTGTACACTTCCCATTTCTCATTTCCCGTTACCAAACGATGCAAAAAAGGTTCATGTTTTTGTCTCGCACTCAAAGCAACGCACGTTGAAACACGATCCAATAAATTGGCAGCCGACAATTGATGAGGTATCCAAACGTCGTACCGCGTAACTATCCCCATACGCTTCAAATGTCTTAATACAGTTGTTTGGTTGACTCCCATCATCGACGCGATGTCCCTGGTAGTTAGACGTGGATTGGTGTCAATTATGACTTTTAACTTGTCGTCATCAGACTTCAATGGCCGCCCGGTACGTGGTTTATCAATTAGTGAAAAATCCCCAGATCGGAATTTTGTAAACCATCTTCGTACATGTCGAACGAAGACATCTGCTCCATACACTTCGCAAATGTTTTTGGTTGCCACTCTCGCGGTATTGTCTTTACGGAATTCATACAGTAAACAAAGACGTAAATGCACTTTATCGACCGATATTTTGAAAAAATACAAGGGCTCTTCACTGTACACTGACCAGGCCAAAACTGAACAAAAAGTAGAGGGAAAGCATCCTTTATATAAAGGAATCATTTAAAAGAAGATACTATTGATCATTTCTATTGGAAGAAATTGATCTCGGTAACATCTGGTTCCAACAAGACGGGGCTACGTGCCACACAGCACGTGCAACAACCGAATTATTGCGAGAAAAGTTTGGAGATTCGATTATTTCAAGAAATTGTGACATTTAATGGCCTCCAAGAAGTTGTGATTTAACACCATTAGACTATTTCTTATGGAGTTATTGGAAGTCATTGGTCTTTAGCAATAAACCAGATTCTCTTCAAGCTTTAGAAGTCAATATTGAACGTGCTATTCATGACCTACGACTTGATTTAGTGGGAAAAATGCTCGAAAATTGGTTTCATCGAATTCGTTTCTGCAAAAGTAGTCGTGGAGGCCATTTGAAAAACATTTTATTTAAAACTTAATTGTATCAATTGTACTTTATAATAAATAAAAAACATTTGAATTTCCTAAACAATTAGTATGTTTTTTTTTAAAGAAATCATATCACTCTTATTGGAAAATCCTATAAAAAAAAACAAATTATTGGTAAATATTTTTTTCTGAATTACAAGCAAATAATATTTTTCCATATTTCTGAATTGTTCAAAAATTACCAACTATTATTAGGAAAACGGTTTCAATAAATAAATTAAAATATTAATTGTAAAAAATTTTCAATTTATGAAATGGGAGAGGATAAAATAGAAAACTAGGAAGTGATATGTTCACTCCAGTAGTTTATAGAAAATTGATTTCTTTAATGCCTCCCAGTAATACAAAAATCTCTTCCCATAAATTAAAAAAATATTACTTTCAATATAATGATAATAAATTTTAACAAAAAAATACACTGTCCCAAAATTAGGAAAAATTTTTAAATATGTAAAAAGAAGAGCTTATAGCGATCGTATAGAGTTAAACATATTTTAGAATAATAAATTAAAAAATGTTTCGGTTTAAAATTTGTTTTTATATAAAAAAAACTCAATAGAAAACATAAACATTATAAAATTTATATTTCTCAAAACACTAAATTATCAAATTTTGTTTATATTCTATTTATTTGCATTCAAGTTTTTTTTTTGTCTTCTACACTATAATAAAAGCTTATAGTAACTATTAATGCGTTCTGTAATAAAAATTTCAAATATGGTAATTTATTTTTCTTTCACTTAAAACAAAAGCAGTCTAATTTTTTTCCCATAATTTTAATCAATAATTTTTATTCTTTAAGAAGAAATTTGCATATCTAAAGAAAGCTACATAGTTTTTGTATTTTTATTTCTTTGATGAAAATATTAATGTTAAAGTAGAAGCTTAAATTTCATTCGAAACAAATAAGAGCTAATAAGATTGAAGATTTATCAAACTGGAGATATTTGTTCTTGTAGTTATAATCAGACTCATACCAAGGCTGAGGTTCATAATCATAGTATAGCGAAGAGTAGTAGCTTCCCATTTCTTTTGTAGATAACTATGATTATGATCTGTCGACAGTAAATAATTTATAAAATTCTAAATAATAAAAGAATAAAGAATTGCCGAATACTATACACTTAGAAAAAAAAAAATTATTAAAATTTTTAAAATACAATACAGTTGATATTTTGTGAAGACAGCTTAGAAAGCTAAAAGCTCATAATTGGAAGTTGTTTTTATTTCCTCTTAATTCAAAAATATAAAATGAAAGAAGCTGTGTTTAGTTGAAGAGGAGAATAGAGGGGCTGATGTTTATCTTATAAGAAAATATCTCCCATCATAAACCACTGTAAATACTAACGATTACGATGATGAGTCAAAGAGAAAATTCTCCAATCAAGATTCTTCTCGATTGACAAATCGTTATTTTAAATAAGACATAATATTTTTATGAAAACATTAAAATGGTGTTAATTATATTATTCACGATAAAAGCCCAACGATTTATATAATAGTGGGCTTTTCTTTAGGCATCAAATCGAATATTATTGTTAATTATATCAATTTTTTAATAATCGTATCATTTTTCTATTGATTCTTTCTGTTTTGAAGTTTCTGCTTCTCATTTACAAATTTTTTAGAAATTTTTAAAAGCCTCTGCTGTGATATTTTATAAAATCTTATATTTTTCTAATATCACCTAATATACAAATGTGTTAGCCTCAAAAAATACTTATATATTGTATGATATAATCCTCTCTTCTTTCAATGTTTATTAATTGAGAAAGAAAATATTATCGTATAAAAAATTCAGGAAATAGATGGAATTCCTAAAAAATGAATAGAAACTTCATGCAAGTTTGAATACTAACACGTCTAATTATAGAAAACTTGTTGAGAGTAGAGTTGAGTGTATACATTTATATCTTGACACAAGTTTAAAAAAGCTGATACTAACCCGTCTAATTATAGAAAACTTGTTTTTAGATAATCCAATAGTATCCTTTGCAATCTGGTGCCGAGTTTCGTAATTTGCGGTATGGAATTTTTCCAAATCTGGCACCCTTTCTACTATGGTGAACTGTGGACAGTTGGGAAGACGATTTAAATTACTCTTGAACTCTGTATTTATAAATTACAGCTGATCTTTACAGATAGCCCTGCTGTACATGAAACTATTCGTAGCCAAACTGCAGACCCGGCTTTGGACGGCATCGGGTATAATCTGCAAAATTTTTGGGGTAGTGGATTGCAATCTATACATGCCAGAGATGCATGTATAAATCCGAACAGTATCATGGCCGAGTGCACCCCTGGGTACTAAAGAAGTCCTCAAAAACATCAGAGATAAATTAACTAATGAATGGTAAGAAAAGATTTACCGAAGAATCCACATCAAGAAACGTTTTCCATTATGTGACTAACAAGAGACCGTACTCGTATAATGCCAAATATTGGTTGAGGGGGAATATATGGTCTAGGGAGCAGGTGGTTAAAAATTGCCGCAATTCGTACTGGCAATACCATGTGTAAGAAGAAATTATCGTGATTCAAATATGCCAATAACGATTTATCATGATTTTGTGCAGAAAGCACGGAAGTAATAGACGAAGGTTCATTAATAATATCAACACTTTAGGGGATCTTAGTAAATTTTTGAATACGGACAATGTAAAATGCGGTGAATTTTTGAATACCTTTTGGAAATCTTAAAACGGTACTAAAGTCAACGGAGGAGTCGGGAATTTCTGTTTTCGGATGCTCCTAAGTGTGTGGAATCTCGTCTAGGGGAGTTTAGTTGTATAATGTTGAAAAGCATAAGATTTTATCAAATTGGAGCGTGTGTAATGTTGAAAAACGGCGCGACAAATGGTGGCACACTGATTGGAGCATAAATGAATGTACTGGCATAGATGTTTGTGTTAAAAAGAAGGAGTGAAGGAAGTCTCAAATTTTTTGAAAAGAGTGGACTTTGGGGCTGACAGGTTTTTGCGAGCGTGGTGTCATTGAGTGGGGAGTTGATGGGCGAGCGAATTGCAGGTGAAGCCGTCTATTGGGATGGCAGGGATGCGATTTTTGGGTTGAGAATGGGTGCCGCAACATGGAGGACATGGTAAGAAGTGGGACGTTTGTTTGTTTTTCTCTCTTTTCTATCCTGGAGCTTCACGGGCGGACTATTATACTGAGCAGATGGATGCAATAACGTCTGCCACGTTCAGGAGGCTCGTTAACATAAAGAAAGAAGAAGAAGATCGCTCATTAGCTTAAAAAATAGATATTAACATACAGAATTTCCTAACTAATTATCGCTACACCAATTTTTTCAACTACCAGTTCTATATTCTGGACAAGAAAATTTTCCCAAAATTAGGATTATGCGTATTGATCAGACCCTCAAATTTCATTAGTGTTAAGATCCTTATGCCATATGCCTATTATGCACATTTTTCAAGAGTAACAGAATAACCAAAGTTACTTTTAAAGTAGGTCTCCACGCCTCGTGGAATCTCCTTAACTTTTTCTAGTCCCTCTATAATTTGCAACACCAAATCCTACCTCAACTTCCATTTGCTCTTCCCGCTAACTCAGTGAACTTTCTCGTTTAGATAATCGATTTCACCCATATGTTTGTGATCGTTGAACGGCCCCAAGGTATCAGCCACAGTTTTTTGAAAAAAAAAAACAAAATATGAGCCACCGTTTTTGAAAGTGTTATAGTCGATTTTTTTCATATACTGAGATGTTTAAGGGTTTACGTTTGAATCAAATTAAAAATATTAGCAAACGTAAATCGATTCGAGTAATATTTTTAACACTATAAACAATAATATATATTATGTAATAATAATTAATAAAAATTTTTAAGAAAATAAATGATTTTTTAGCTACAAATAAACTTATACTTATAACACAATTATAAAAAATAAAACCAAAAGTAAATTTCAATCTTTATTTTTATAGAAGTTGGCTTTTCTAAAATTAACTTTTTAATGTAAAAAATAATAATTAAAATGTAGAAATGTCAGTACACGAATAATCGAGTATAAATAAGAATTATTGTGAATAAAATAGAGACGCCTAAATCAGTGTTTTTTTTTTGTTTTTATTCTTATCTGTAACTACAAATTTATTGTAACAAACAGATTTACATAACATTTTAATTAACAATCTTGTGCATCATGAAGTGGGAGTAAACACCCATCTGCGTTTCTCCAACTAACGGAAGTTACATTCCTCTAGAAAATCTCTAGGCCATTGTCTCTTAAGTCTCCGATGAGTGTTTCCGGGGAGGGCTGTACAAGACAATTCTCTCACAAGTGGATTATGATGATAGGATAAACGGGAATGAAATTTTTGATAGCGGGAAATGAACAGGTTATGAACAAATGGAACATTTAGGTCACGATGTATTACAGTGTTACGAACGTAAAAGGGGGCATCAACAATTTTACGGAGGATCTTGGATTGTAAGGCCTGGATGCGATAGGAATTGGAACGTTTCGTTGAACCCCAAAGTTCAATTCCATATGTCCAAATTGGTCTTATAATTGTATTGTAGATTAGAAGTTTACTTTTAATTGTTAGTTTCGAGCGTTTGTCCAGTAGTCTAAGAAGTTGTAGGTAACGTCTGTTAGCTTCAGCTCTTTCTAATCTAGTATGTTGGTTCCATGTTAGTCTCTTGTCCAGGTAAAGTCCCAAATAACGCACTTTATAAAATTGTGAAATCATGTTGCTATTAAGGTATAAAGGGGTAGGTTTACCTTCACAAAGTGTGAAAGTAATGTAAGCACTCTTCTGTTCATTTACCTTCACTCTCCATCTCTTAAACCAAGATTGAACGTTGTGGATATGGAATTGTAAATCAGAGTGTTAAAATCAATTTTTTCAAACCAAATATTCTCCACTATTATCGATAATGTTTCGCCACTTTTTGGGCAAAGCCATGATTCCATCAGTATGGAACTTCCGGGGTTTCATTTCAAGTAACGTTACTTCTGAAATGTATATTCTAAGCGCCACGACAATTAAAAGTCCATTTGGCGACAAATGATGTCGGAATAATGAAATTAAAGAAGAAAGGGACCATACCTCAGTGAGATTCGAACCCTTAGATGGGAGTCCAGTACGCTAACAACTATACCGGCTGATTACAAGGTATATAAGCTTAAATCGGCTTTTTGGTCATAGATGGCTTGAGTGAGCGTATAAAGTTACCATGGGCATGCCATACTTTTTTTTATGAGTTTGACATCTGTCAACATTAATCAGTGCACATTGTCAGCAATTACAACAACATACATTTTTTCCTTTGGTAATCATGTCTAGTTTTGTACCAAAAAAACAGCATAAGAAGTTGCCTGCCGAATCGCATCGAAGGCTAAGGTGACAGTGCTTTATCGGAAACAACGTGCCGAGATTGGTTTTATCGGTCCCAAGACGGCAATTTTGACTTGTGGGACAAGAAGCGTGAAAATCGGCTTAGGAAGATTGAGGACCATCAATTGCAGGCTCTTTTGGACGAAGACGATACCCAATCGTAAAAAATGCTCACGGAGCAATTGGGTTTTACTCAACCAGCCATTTCCATACGTCTGCATGCTATGGAGAATATTGAAAAGATCGGAAAATGGGTACCGCCTGAATTGAACGATAGGCGGATGGAGTGACGCCAAAGCACAAGCGAAATCTTGCTCGCCAGACAAACAAACAAGTCGTTTCTGCATCGGATTGTGAGAGGCAATGAAGAGTGGATATGTTTCCAGAATCCTAAACGCAAGAAATCGTGGGTTGATCTCGGCCAACCATCAACATCTTCCCCAAGACCAAATCGCTTCGGACGGAAGACGATGCTGTGCGTTTGGTGTGATGAGCAGGGTAGTGTCTACTATAAGATGTTGAAACCTGGTGAAACTGTCAATGCCCACCGCTACCACCAACAACTGATCAAATTGCATCGTGCGCTGCGTGAGAAAACGACGGATTATCAGCAAAAATATGGCAAACTGATTTTCCTCCACGACAACGCACCATCGCACACGTCAAAAATGGTTAGAAACAAGTTGCAGACAGTTAAATGGAAGGTGCTATCCCACCCCGCTTATTCACCAGAGCTGGGCCCTTCCGACTATTACCTGTTTTCGTCAATGGGCCACGCGCTCGCTGAGCAGCGCTTCCATTCTTACGAAGACGTCCGAAAATGGCTTGATGAGGGGTTTGCCTCGAAAGAGAAGGTATTTTTTATAGTACTTTGAATAAATTTGTGAAAAAACAAGTGTTCTTTAAACTAAAAAACAGCGGATTTAATCTTATATACCTTGTACACTTGTTTATTTTTATATATTTTCTTTTATAATATTTATATAAACAAGCACAAGAAGTAAATTACTTCGTTAATATAACTAAAAATAAATAACGTATTTATCTTTTACACTGCCAAATTTTTTGTATATAAATGGTAGCTTTTTCTAAGTGCTGTTTCCATAACTCCAAAATCTCTGTTGTTTGGAAGAAATGCATGACCCGACAACAGAAATTTGTGGTTAATAACATTTATGTTATTGTCGGCTGAATGAACAATCTTTAACCACATCAATGCAAACTTTCTATTTTGGTTTTGTATGGTATACATGTCACTATATACTATATATTCGGTCTTGAGTTGTAATATTAACAAGATACTACTTCTCCTGCACCTCTAGATGCAACAGTTTCCTCTAAAACATAAATATATTTATATAATTATGTTATGTTTGTTACGAATGGACTTATTCCACTTTCAAAAAAAAACGTTATTGCAATAACATTTCACAAAACCAAAATTCTTTTGCACCAAATTCCAATGAAATCGTGATTATAAATATTAAAAAAAGACATTTCTATCTCACTAAAACTACCTTTATCTTATTTTTTTCCCAAAAGTGGACTTATACCATTTTTAAAAACAACAGCTCATATATTAAAAGTTTTTGATAATATCACAATACAAATTTTCTGTCTTTAGAATTTTTGTAAAGATATTTATTTTGAACCAGTGGTGATATGATATATATGTGGTAACTTTTATCTATTGTAAAAGATTTTATTTAAAAAAAATTGACCAAACAAGGTCTGTTAATTTTTATACCACCTATAAATCTATGTTTATAATTGATTAAAAATAATAGACTAAATCAATTAACAGTCTTAACATGAGTGTCATTATTTATTTTTATTTGAAGACATCAAAATTGTAAAAACGATTTTACCATTCAGCATTTAAAAAAATCTGTCAAAATATGTAAAGAAATTTTTTAATCACAAATAGCAAAACATTTTCATACTTGGACAGGTCATTTACATCAAATGCCATAACAGAATTAAAAATATTGATTTTCGATAAAAATCCTATGTTTTTCTATCAAAAGCATACTCTATTTTATATGTACATACTATATACAAAAAAAAAATAATATGGAAAAAAAACCTATCAAAAGTTAACTGTCATATTAGCATTTGTTAAATGAATATTTTTCAAACATTTTTAATATTCAATAATCAATAAAATTTAATTGATGATAACAGCAAATTAATGGAGAGGAGAAGATGGAGAACAAGATATTCCCATTCATATTATTTTAAGGGAATTTTCTACGTTAATGTACACTAGACTCTGTTTTTATATATTTTTTAAAAATTAAGATTTTTCTAAGTCTTGATTTAAATTTATTTTGGTTATTTATTTTCAGATACAATATTTTTTTCGTGTTTTTTTAAAAGTTTTATTGTATTTTTTTTTTTGTTGATCCGGACGTAGCAATATCATTAATCTGGGAAAAAAATATATTTAAGAAATAACAGAAAGATAATAAAATAATAGGGAACAACATAATTGAAAACGATTACAAGAGATCTTATCATAATTACCACTAAGAGGAATGGAAGAAAGAGCAAAAAATGTTGTTCCAATTTCAGGAAATTCCATAAAAATTGGCACACGTTTTTTCCCCCCAATAATTTCCCTCTCCAATTGGATCCAATTTTAGGTTGTTTCTCTTCATCTTTATTTTAATATTAATGAATTTTTTCTTTGAGTATTTCTTTTCTAATTTTTGTTGTTGTCATTTAATCATTATTTAAATTAAAATTAATGTTAGAGTAAATATTGTTATTTATTACAAAATGAAGTTAAATATTTCCAAGGAAAAACCATCAACGACAAAAAAATAACAGATTTTTTAATAGTAAGTTATGATAAAATCATTTAAAAGCTCACATAAAAGCTGATAACAATTCGTTAAGATGTTTTTGAAAAGTTTTTTGAATTTAGATTTGTTATTTAGTGTATTTTTTTTTCTTAAAAAATTTAATTTAGTTAGGACAATTTTTTTTCTTAAAAAATATAATTCGACAATATTTTTGTTTTCTTTAAAGTTTTTAACTTGATTTTTAAAATGTTTTGTCTATGGTAGACTTAAGGATTTGTATTCTTTTCTAGTTAAAAAATATGGTGTTGGGTGATGGCGGTGAATAAATGGCGGATTTAAAATTATCAGCTCATAATCATCATCAACACACAGAATATTATAATGTCTCAATGAATAATTATATTTTTATGGTAATTTAAATGGTTAGTTATCTAAATCTGTAGGGGTTATAATTAACATAAGTTCTTATTTTCAGCTTGAATTTTTGTCAACGTTTTTTTCTTCTTCTTCTAATGTTGTTACTTTTGTTTGTTTTTTTTTTGGCTGTTTAAGAATTTGTTTTTCAAATTTTGCATTTAGATGAATATTTTGACAGCAAAATGTTAAACAAGTTCAATTTGAAGCATTCATTTCAGTAGTTCTGAGATAATATTTTTTACTCTCAACTTTACTGTAATTTTTTATACCTACGCAGTTTTTCTTTGGCTAGTGTTTTTCTGAAAATTTTATTCTCGGTTTTCGGAACTTTAGTGTCTGTTCTTTTCGGCAGACTCGATTTAATTTACATAACTTAAGATTTAAGATAAAAAAGCTTACATTCTTTTGAAGAGTGATGATAAAAACATTTAAGAGATGTAAAGGTAGAGTTTAAAAATCAACAAATTTTTTTTTTTTTAAAAAAAAAACCGTTTAAGAATCTACGGGGTCAAAATTAAAAAGTTTGGTTAGTTTTTTTTTATAGATGAAGGGGAAGTCGGGGAAGGAAAAGTAGAATTATTGAATAGAAATTTATCTGCAGCTAAATAAGAACATTAATCCATGTCTACCCAGTTTCAAATTGAAATAATATAATGGCCACACGAAAAAATTCCAGAATTTATAATGATGAGAATTTTTCGATAGACTGCCATTAATCTTGGGGACAGTTCTGCCTTGGGTTTTTTCTGCCTTGCAATTGAATTCTTGATGACGTGTTGTGCTTTTTCATACGCACCGACATATGAATGTGTTTAGTTAGCAAAAAAATTTTTTTTGTTTTTTAATTGTTAATCTTTAAAGTCAGTCTATTTTGAATTTGAAAATATTTTATATAAGAAAAAAAGAAATTACGACAAAAGATGCTGTGAAAAAATATTGAATATCTTCAAATACATTAGAAATTTCGTTAAATTTTAGCAAACAAACATTTTATATATTTTGAACACTATAAGTTGTGTATCTTGTAGAATGCTTTTCTCATGTTTTTGTTTTTTTTTTTTTAAATATAATTTAATGCGATCAATTTAAGGAAGTAATTAATAATATTTTTGTTTTTACATCAGAAACAAAATAAAGAAAAACAACAAAAAAATCCCGCTCAAAAAAAAAATATATAAAAACAAGCTTCGAAAAGTGTTAATATTGTCGTACTATGTATGTCTTCATTAATAATGTTTGTTGATTAATAAGCTACTATAAATTTTATTCGTACAAAAATGAATAAAAAAAAATGTCAAAGTTGCGGGGGAAACTAAGATAAAAAATTGTGTAGAAAAATGTACATAGATGTGAAAAAGTAATATATAAAAGTGTAGAGAGAAAAAAAAATATGAATTTAAATTTATGTTAAAAAAACTTTTTTTTACTTAATTATCTGTTGACAATTTCCTTTTATGTTGAAAGCGTTGATATTAGTCAATATTCGAACCATTATTCATTCGGCAAAAATATGCTGGTATGTTTCAAGGAAAAGAAAGAGAAACAAAATGGCCGATAACCTTTTTGGGTCCAAATAAGAAAATGGCTAATTTTTCTTCTTCATTTTTTTGCTAAAACGATTAACGGATTATACTGTGCGTAACCTTTTTTATTTTGTTTTATTTTATTGATTCCACAATTTTTTTCAAATATTTTTCTTTTGTATGGACAAGGTCATATGATAAGTTTAAGGAGGTTGTCGGAAATACCAGCCAATGACCTTGAGATCCATAAAGCATCGGTTATTTTCGTCTTCTGATTAGCATTATTCTTCTGTCGAGTTTTTATCAAATCGCATTCGTATCTAATAGAAAAACTAAAAATTTTTGTATTGATAATCTTCCAATAGTTTTTTGAACTGATACCTTTCTAATTTATGGATTTAAAATGGCTATCATCACCTATCAACTGTTATCAATAAACCGCACCTTTATACTTGCTAATTATGATATTTTTCATATTATTTGTTTTTAATATTTTGAATATTTTCAAAATTTATATGCTTTATTTTTAATTTTTTTTAAAGGAATATTTTTTATTTCTTATCTTCTATTTAGTTCTCAGTAGATTAATACGATTGCAAATTCTTTATTTTGAAGATTTATTTCTGTGCTATTTATCTTTTGTAAATCGTGAATTTACAAATTTTTTCTCCAATTTTTTATCTTACATTTTGATATTGTCTTACTCAATATTAACAAAAAATTTTTTTTTTTGGTTTTTTTGCTAAATTTTTAGAATTTTGAAAAAGTTATGTTTTTGGATATTTTATTACATAACGAAGAGAACATTGTTCATAGAAAACTCTTAAAATTATCGCAAAAAAAGTTTTGAAAATCAAAAAAAAAATTGTAATTCCAAAATGAGGTAAAATTTCGTCTTCTAGGCCAAGAGAAAAAAATGCTGTTCTTCCCAAGAAGGTAAAATTTGCCCATTGTTTCTTCAAACTAAAAGAGGAGATCTTATGTTAGGCTTGTGTTTCTAGTATTTTTTTTCACCTTCGTAATTTTGGAGTAAAATTCATTTTCTTTTATGGAGTTATTTCTCTTCTTCACTCTTTTTTTTTTTTTTTTTACATAATTATATGCATGGATTAACAATAATACTCCTTTAATAGTTATTCAAAGCTAATAGTTGAATTTCTATTGTTTCGTTACTAATTTTTAAATAATTCAAACGTTTTTCATGAAGTTGAAATTATTAAATTTACACTCAAATTATAGTAAAACCTAAATTACCTACCTACCAAGTATGGGATGGTTTCTTTTCATTTCAATTTTTTTTTATGTGATTTCTGAATACCCTAAATATATGCTAACTCATCTGTTCATTTTATTGTGTTCGCATTAAACAAGGTGAATTGATGAATATTTGCTTTAAAAGAGTACACACTTAAATAGTAATGAGAGTTGTTGAAGCACCTTTGTTACTGACTTACTAAAAAATAGTAAAAGTTTGAAGCATTATTAATGGAGAAGAGAAGGAGATTTTACTCATACTATACACAATATTTTTAAGCTTATAGTAAGATGAGGGGGAGGAGGGCAAAATATTTACTATCAGTACAAGCTTGAATCTTTTTGAAGCATATATTATTGTTGAGAAAAAATGTTTTTTTTATTTTCCCTTAGAGTATGTGCAACTTCCTCTCTAATGTGCTGGAATATTTTTTTTATTTTCTTTGTGTAAAGTTAGGGTAATTGCTTTGGCATGAGTTGACATCCGTTAATTTTGTAGGTAAGAACTCGAAAATGAGTACAATTTGTATTGTTGAGCACCTAGAAAAATGTTTGACTATTCATTCTATTAGAACAAAAGTTCTTGAAAAAGTAACCAAAAAAGAACATTAAACAATAACTTTGGAATAGATACGACTACGGTAAGAATCTAATAGCAAAAAGATTTTTTTAATTCCTCACAGTTTTTTGACCTGTTCTCTTATGAATTAAAGTTTTCATAGACGTCGAATAAAGTTTTCTTGAGGAGGAAATGTGTCTCACCAAAGAATTTGGTTTCTAGGAACCACATTTTGATTGTTTATTTTTTTTTTTAGGCAGATTTTGATTATTTTTTTAACTATCAACTGTCACCTGCCAACCATCAACATTATATAAATTAGTGTTAACTATAGTATCGCCTTTGTTTTTAATTTCATTTAGAATACTTTAACCATTGAGAAGCCAAAAAAAGCAAATTTATGGAGCCAAAATACAACAAAAAGTATATTTTTTGACAACATCTTCAAACGTTATAAAGAAATTTTAAATATTTTCTGTAGATTTGATGTTGATTATTACAAAAAGTGCTAGTCATTCACTTAATTTGTTTTTAGAAGATTATAAAAGTAAAATATATTGGATAAAACAATTTTCACCTATCATCTAGTCTTAGGTAGTCTTATTTCCCTTATCAATCCATAATTTACTTTCTTGTTTTTACTATTTCATTAATTGTAATTATGATGGAGGGGTTAATTTCTATCTTGTGAAAAGTGATTAGAAATTTTTTCGTATTCATTTTTTAATGAGTTGTATGAAAAGATTTTTAAAAAAAAATTATTATGCTGTTAGAAAAACGAAGGTTTCAAAAATTCACATTTATATATGTGAGTAACAACATAGTGTCTTCAAAAATTATTCAACACAATTTCAGATCTTTTGATGGTTATTAATGAGCTTGTCTAACTAAATTGGAATAGACTTTGGAAAGTGTTATTTTTTGTTTGTTTTTCTTTTTAAGAAGCCGTACAAGTATTCTTTTTCTGTTTTGTTCTTTGTTTTAGTTAGCGAAGAGTGGGGCTGCATATGCGTATATTCGTGTTTATATTTACTTCACAGTAAATTCGAACCAACTTGACTAATGAAGATGGACATTTTTCTTCATCTCTTCCAACACCTCTATAACTGTCTTCACCTTGTTCAGTTCAGAGCTACCATTATCGAAAAACAACCATGTCGTAAATAAATTTGTACACTTCCGATACTCGAAAAAAAATCGGTCAAATTCGAAAGGAAGAAGGCAAAAAGAGAAGATGTAAAATTTATTTCTTCCATTAATTATGTTGTTTGAACACTATTTGGCTCGATAGAAATATGATTGATTGATTGAAATTGAACTAATTTTGAATTTATTTCTTAATTAGCATAGCCTTTGTACTAAGCATCTTTAAACTACCAAAAAATTGTGCAAACTATTCCAATGTAGCTAGTTAAAAAATTACTACTCAAGCTTATATAAATATATAAATTGTTCGTTGCTATCTTCAATATGATTAAAAGGTAAAATCGAGATATTCCAAAGATATTAAACTTAATTCAATTGGAAAATCGATTACTTTTATTTCGATTTTCTTATTTTGAAAATACTATTTTTTTTTTGTAATATTTTTATAACGAGTTGCACAATATTTTTAAGTGTTTTACTATCCTTTTAAGAAAATACTTTACTCTATACTTCTATATAAAGTGAATTATAAGAAATTTTTCAATTATTATTTAATTTTATAAGAATATTTCCATGTTTTTATAAAAATATTTTGTTTAGTTCCTGTTGAATAATTAATTTGAATTCTAATTTAATGGAATGGAAAAATGCTTCAGCATTTTTTCGGTCATGAATAAGTATTTTTCTGCTTACTCTTTCGAATTAATTGATGACCATTTATCTGATTAAAATATGGGAGTTTTGTTATTGGATACCGGGTGTCCAAAAGAATTAAGTTCGTGCCGTTTCATAAAAATACATATAGAAACAGCCTTTGCACATATTATTATAATTGTCTTAGGTGAACTTTGAGAAAAATAGAACACTATTTTTTATACGCTTTTGAGATATGAGATATACAATAGAAGTTTAATTTTATTAGAAAATGTTAAATAATATTTTGTAAGCCATCGAAGTAGAATATTTGTTGTCAATTCGTATCTTCTGTATACCTTTAGTTAATTAATATTTTTCTTTTATTACGATGAGCATAAATAAATTTGTATTTCTTCATTTATTAAGGCAGGAAAAAAAATGATAAAAAAGCTTTTACCTAACTCCACTTGGCTCTATATTTGTACATCTGTCTCCCAAATATATTATATATTGTACAAATACTACTTAAGCTGAATAATTTGTAATTTTCCAGTTCATGTGGCCAAAGATATTATCTAAAAACGGGAAGTAAATAAAGGATAGAGATAGAAGTCAAAATCTATATTCTACCCTGATGAAAAAACATTTAAAGTGAGCATTCTATCTTGAAAATAAGACATTTTGTATATACGTACAAAAATCCGATTATATGAAGACTATAATTTTTATTTGTTACATAATCTTACAGGTAGATTAGGTTATTTTCTCAAATAAAATTTCGAAGTCAAGCCTTCAAAGATTTTATGTTCGTGGCAATGTTTCGGTCCGCCGAAAAAGTTCGTGGCAATGTTTCGCCATTTTTCGAGCAAAGCCATGATTCCATTAGTATAGGTTTTCACAGGTTTCTATTGAAGTCAGCTTGGTTTCCTTAAGAGAGTTTTGTAGAGATCGAAACAAGTAGTTGTATGAGAGTGCTATATCTAGGCTATCAAAACTTCCCACGCCAGCTCTCTTAATTTTTGGGTAATTATCGAAGATGAGTGTGGTGGAGCATTATGATGGTGGAAGGCAACAGTAAGCAGTTTGACCGGACGGTACCAATTCATAATGAACGATTCCCTTCCAGACGCACCAAAGCGTTGAAATTGTTTGTGATCGTTAATTTCTCTTTTTCCATGATTTTTTTCGAACGATATTCCTATCGTCTGAGTCTAGTACACAATGGTCTTGAGCTCGAATCCTGTTAGTGCTATAACCATATAATTGACACAATGACGTGAGTTGTAGTGATACTTAGAATTTAGATGTTACTAGGCATGATTTTAAGAGAGAAAAAAATAAAACTTTGTACATAATTTTTCTATGCTGAAATTCTTAGACAAAATATTCCACAATAAGGTTGATTCTTATAATCGTTACGAAATTTTCTGGCGACGCTAATGTTTCTATTTCATGATCTATGATTAATGAGTTTAGACTGTAAATAAAAATCCAATTTTTTTATCAAAAACACACCTTATTTTAATATTGTATATTTTTTTAAATGAATAAAAATAATATAATAGAAAGGGTTTAATAGGACTAGCCTTTCTCATTTTATTAAGTGTACTAGTGTATGTCCAATATTTGTGAAGAAACATATTTTCCCCAAAGATAAAATGGTCAGTGTTGATGGCAGAGAGTAGAACAAAGTCTAATAATGATGAGGATAAGGGCAATGACAACAATATTCAGTGCACGATATTTTCCAATTACATCTAGTTCAGTTCTCATTGTTGGTTATTTTGTTAGTCAGGTTCTCTGTTTCTAGATTTTCCATAAACTACCCATTTTCTTGAAAAATCTATTAGCAGTATAGAAGTTAGCACGCAAGGATTTGGTAGTTGTAAAGTATACTATATACAGCCATCCTGGGGTGAATTTATTTTGACTGGCCAATGCAGACAAATAAAACAATTAAGTCCGCAATAGTGGCAGCATGTAATTTTAGGATAGACGAAAAGTGAGTAATTTCAGTCTGCATTCTAGACTACTGCAAACTTATTTGGTGTTATTTGATTAAATGGCACGTACCCCCAGCACTTTCTAACCTACACGTATGTTCTGCATCTCATAGTCTGTACTCTTTTCTCATACGAATTTACCCAGTTTGGCACTGACACTAGCACACAAAACTTATCTATGTACACAAATGTTTGAAAATGAATTCGATATTTTATATGCTATTTTAGTTCGTTAAATAATAAGAAGGGAGTGGAATAAAAGGTCCAATTCAATGTAATCCTCTTATGCGTACCTTCTTGTAATAAAGTTTTTCTATTGTATAGCCATCGATTTATTATTAGGGGAAAACTTTCATTAAGAAATAAAATTTGAACGCATCTATAAGCATTTCCGTAAGTGTTAGCATTTGTATTGCTCTGTCCTTTAAGTCTAAGCTGTGACTTTTTGGATTTTAGGATATTTCGGGAGATTCTTACCATTTTTGTATTCACTATTAGAACGGTGTTCAGAGTTTGTATCACGCGCGATCTTATTTTCCCTTCGATTCTTTGTATTCTTACGAACATTTCTGAAAGGATAATTTGAGGAAAAAACTGATACACATACATTAACTTGTATTCGGAAACTAGTAATTTTACGAACCTTAAATAAGAAAAGATAAAAGGGATTCTATACTCATTTTCTCCTTTACTTTTCACCCCAATCACATGTTAAGCCGATCAATAAACAATTCAAAACCAATAAAATGATTTTCTAGAATATAGCAAATCAATAAACTAAACTTGCGTTTTTTGGCTATAGATGAATTTATGTATACATTTGGGTTAAAGGAAATAACTTAAATATCAGAAAAATTTGTGAACTTGATTTTCGTATTTTCATTCAAGGATTGTTCATTTGGAAAATATTGTATATAGTAGAGATTTGGTGAGTTCAATTTGGAGGTAAAGTTTGTAATTAATTTAATACTAAAGGATTGTTCAATAAGTCCTTAGAAAATCTAAGAAATTGCGCTTGTAGTGTCGGTAAAGATTTTTTTTTTGTAAGTAGCATTATCGACAGGAAAGCTCGATCCATAGCGTAGGTCAATTTCAGATCGATCCATAGCGTAGGTCAATTTCTATCGTCGATTAAAGTTAACGACACTTATTTGTGCATAACAATGGAAAAAAGCGAGTTTAGGGCTGTCATCAAACATCTCCATTTGAAAGGCTTAAGCCCGAAAGAAATCAAAGCCGAGTTGGATGCAGTTCATGGCACATCTGCACCTGTGTTTGCGACGGCTTACAATTGGGTGAATGAATTTAAACGTGGCCGTTCATCAACAAAAGATGAACATCGTTCAGGACGCTCAGTTGAGGTGTCTACTCCTGAAATCATCGACAAAATCCACGATCTGATTTTGAACGATCGGCGAATTAAAGTGCGCGAATTAGTTGAGGCCACGGGCATATCACAAGGTACAGTCGCTTCAATTTTGCATGAAAAATTGTCTGAGAAAAAAATTTCGGCAAGATGGGTGCCGCGTTTGCTCTCAGAGGAGAATAAGCGCAATCGTGTAGTGGACTCTGAGAATAATCGCAATCCTGCCGAATTCCTTCGTCGATATGTCACTGTGGACAAAAACCTGGATACACTACTACACTCCAGAAATGAAGAGACAGTCATCACAGTGGATTGTCAAGGGTGAACGGGCTCCGAAGAAGGCAAAAACTGTGCCATCGGCCGGCAAGGTGATGGCCACGGTCTTTTGGGATTCGCAGGGCATCCTTTTTATCGACTACTTGGAAAAAGGAAAAACAATAACAGGAGCGTATTACGCGTCGTTATTGCAACGGTTGAGCGAGGAAATCAAAGAGAAACGCCCCCATCTGAAGAAGAAAAAAATCCTTTTGCATCAGGACAATGCGCGTGTGCACACCTGCGCTGTTTCCATTGCCAAAATTGTGAAATTGAGAACGGAATTGTTGCAGCATCCCGCTTATTCACCAGATTTGGCCCCGAGTGACTATTTTCTTTTCCCCAATTTGAAGAAATGGCTTGGCGGACGACGGTTCACTTCCAACGAGGACACCAATTGTTAAAAAAGTCATAATTGACACCAATCCACGTCTAACCACCAGGGAGATAGCGTCGATGATGGGAGTCAACCAAACAACCGTATTAAGACATTTGAAGCGTATGGGGATGGTTTCGCGGTACGACGTTTGAATACCTTATCAATTGTCGGCGGCCAATTTATTGGATCGTGTTTCAACGTGCGTTGGTTTGAGTGGGAGACAAAAATATGAACCTTTTTTGCATCGTTTGGTAACGGGAGATGAGAAATGGGTCGTGTACAACAACGTGACAAGAAAAAGACATTGGGATATACCTGAACAAGCCGCATTAACAACTTCGAAAGCCGAAATCCATCAAAAAAAAGTTATGTTTTGTGTTTGGTGGGATTGTAAGGGTATTGTGTGTTTTGAACTCTTGGAACGCAATCAGACAATTACAACAGAACGATATTGGCAGCAATTATCCAAATTGAACATTGCCCTTCAAAAGGATAGACCAGAATTGGTAAACAGAAAAGGGTAGTGTTTCATCACGCCAACGCGCGACTGCATGTGGCTATGATGACCCAACACAAGCTAAATGAGTTAAATTGGGATGTTATCAAGCATCCACCGTATTCTCCAGATCTTGCTCCTTCCGATTTTCATTTTTTCCGATCACTGCAAAATTTTTTAAATGATAAAAAATTTAATACAATAGAGCAGGTAAAAACATCCCTTACTAAATACATTTTTCGCATCAAAATCCATGGAATTTTACACTAATGGTATTAATAAGTTGAGAGAAAGATGGGAGAAGGTTATAAGAACAGATGGAAATTATATAATTGATTAAATAAATAATACAAATCTAAAAAAAAATGTTTAATTGTATATGTAAAAAACGATCATAACTTTTGCATCAACCCAATATTAAATACTGGCGATTCACTAGGCCAGCAGAAATAAGAAATATCAGCAAGTAAAAATTCTCGGAGTTTATTGAATAAAACTCATTTGTATAACTCTCAGCGTTGTCATTACAAATTTTTTATTTCTCCAAGTGTTGATACTGTCGAAAACCATTGCAATCACGTTTCTCTTTGATCGTATAGTGTTGAAGACCTCTCCCTCCCTCTAATAAATCTCACTCCTAAAAGAAAATAATAATTCTCAATATCTCTCCTTGTCTAGCTAGGCTTGGTTTAAAGCTAATTTTTTTAAAAAATTATATGAATACGAAAAAGTTATTGAATCACCAGGCCACCATAATCGTTAGGAGGTAATTTTTTTTGGTAAAGTTCATTCTTACCCAACAAGTAGTTAATTCGTCAACTGTCAATTAACTCTCCGATCCAAACAGCAAACGGGACAAAAAATATTTTCTCTTTTATTTTTTAATATTGAAAAATTGTGTTTAGAACCTTCCGAGTAGAGTCGTTCTGAAAAAAATGCGTGCGCATAAGGTGTTTAATAAATTCGCATTTTTATTATTTTTATAAATTTTATTTTTATCAAAATTATTTCAGTTATAAATTATGTCTAAAAAATGTTTAAGAATTTATTTCAAATTTCCTAGACTGTCGACACCAAATTGCAATGTTTTAAAATATATTTACTTATTGATTATTTTATATAGGCTTAATTTTAAAATTTAGAATATGATCCAACAAATAATTTGGCATATTTTTTACAAAGTAACATATTTGAAATCGGTTGAATTCGCTGATACATCCTGTGCTACGAGTAACTTTGATCAAAAATAGCTGATTTTACTATTGTTGTCGATCGATATACGGTAAAACGTGATCTAGCTGTGAATGCACTAATAACACATATAAGTTCGAAAGAAATAGATGTAAAGAGATGGTGATTTTCTCTCCCATTTCCAATGCATATCAGTCCATTAATATTATTTGTTTCTCTGAGCGTGCGAAAACGCGTAATGGCATGATCCAACAGCTGATTAGTAACTCCTAAACTACGTTTTGTTAAACTTGTCGCAAACACACTCTCTCTCACTATTTAGGTTGTGCCTCTCACACTCTTGCCCAAGAATGAGAATGGTTGCCCGCATACAAGAATGGTTACGGCACCTGCGCGTTAAAATTTTTGTCAACATTTAAATTGCAAATACTGGCGATCTACTAGGGGCCCATAATCGGTTGGAAGCAAAAATCACATTTGAGAGAGGACTCATCTCATATGTTTTGTCAATTCATTGTTAAACGCATAAAGAAATCGAACGAGAACCGTTACTTTGATTGGTTAATCTTTTAGAAATTTCGATTAAGGTCGTATTCAATTCAAAAATATACGATTTAATGGTCATTAAATCAATTTCACGATTTTTAAATAAATTCAAACTAATTTTTTCAATAAACAATATCAATTTATTTTTAATCTTGTGTGTTAAATTGAATTTCTAAAATTATGTTTATCAAAAAAATTAGCAATTTATATCTCGTTAATTATTACTACAATATTATATAAATCTGCTTGTCACTATGTTGTAAAAGTCTGTAAAAATTTGAAGAAAAAACATCTTTTTGTTAAAGATGTAAAATCGATATATTTTACTTTTGTTGACCTCCGGTTTTATAAAATATTTTTTATATAATATTAAGCGCTGGCGTCTATTATTAGAAATGCATCCGGGGAGAAAAAATTTTTTGTTTAGATTTTTTCAGAATTTTTAATGTTAGTATTAGGAAAAAGTTTTTCTCAAACTAGAGCAAACCTGGATTTGAAAACAATATGTCTAGTTCAGTGGGTAATTTAACGTGTTACTTCTTTCAGGTTTAATTTAATGCTATCTTCTGCGTGCAACGCTGCATTCAAGGCTGTACGTGGAAATATGTGCAGTGTCTTTTCTTTGATAACTGAATAATCAGAAAATGGCTAGAAATTATTTTAGGACAAAAATATTTAATGAAACTTAACGGGTAATACGTTAATAGCATATCGAAATTAGGCATTGACTGGATTTTTGATAAACAGAGATTTACATCTACTAACGATCAATTGACGCACAATTCTTCTCATATAATCAGGCCTATAAAATGAAATTACATTTATTTTTGTTTGATTTGCTGAAGTGGCGGTGGGTATATTAAATTAAATTGTAGATTCAAGGTTACATTTAAAAATAAAATAGTTCCTTATCATTAAAATTAATCCTTCATATAAATAAAATAAAAATTTTAGAAAATTTGATGAGAAAAGCTTGTCTATTTTTATTTTCATTCCAATATAAGCGCAGTAAAATCGATTTATTGCGTTTGTAGAAAATATGTGAAATGAAACCTCTCAGATGAAGGGAATAAATTATTCTTTTTATTTCAGACTGGAATTGTATGGAAAAAAATTATTTTATATTAAGGATAATATTTATGTTGTCTCATAGTTTCGTTTACATGATCCATAATATAATATATTCCCATTCCTGGATTTTATGATAAAAACAAAACCAGAAAATGAAAATTTCCTAATAAACAGGAGCTAAAATTAGTTTATAAACAAGAACATGCATGAATAGTGTTTGGTTTTTGTTCACTTACTCAGAATCTAAAAATTCTACTACGAATCAATATCATTTTAACAAAATCTCTTCTCAACTTATATTGCTTCCTCTCGTCTTCGTCACATGGTAAGCTTGACTCTATAGAGTAGCTTAGCTTTAATCAAAAATATTTCAAAATTATTGTATTCATGTTTTGAACTAACTCAATTCAAATAAATAGTTTCAACGCTTATAAATATGTACATTTTCTTATTTATACATTTAGAAACATAATTTTTGTATGTAAAATATTAATGAATTTTTTAATTTTAATTGCAGTTATTTACATGCAAATGGTTAAAGATTTCAATTTTTCCATATTTGAATTCAATATTCTTCATTATTGAATTTAAATTTGGGATTATTTTGAATAACTAACAAAAGCCAGAATAATAAATTACCAATAACTAGAAATATTTGTATTTAATAAGGATACTACATTGAACTTTTGTAATTCGAAATATTATTTGTAATGAAAAATCCTCCAAAACTAGTTTACCAAGTGTACGATAAAAGTAAATGAATACACATATGTTCATGCAAATTTTACTCTTTGTCGTAAGTCATGCCTTCCCATCGCAGTGCCATACCGACTTCTAAACATCCGTTCTAAACTTACTATAGATAACAAGGCACTTTCATACATCTTCACCGATGCAAGCTTGACATCATATTTTAACCTTTCTAGATATCTAAGCTAATTGACTATATCCAAACCCTACTCTTCTGGTGTTTCAGGAAAATCGCAAGTACTTCTTCCCTCACCAATTGAATAGGATACTAGATGCACTTTTTGGTAAGCTACAGCTGCCATCACGCTTCCACTAATTTAGTGGAACCGATTCATTGTATTGGATGGAACTGAATACCAAATACTTGTAACAGGGTACGTGCCAATATCTGAGCGCCTGTTTTGCGTTTTTGTTCCCTTCAATTCTAATCTCTTAATTGTATGAAATTGCATGTGGATCTATAAGGTCGATCTGTGAAATCTGTTTTTTTTTGTTGAAAAAATCATCTGGAACGAAACTCATTTTCACTTGGACTGCTATGTATACAATCTGAAAATCGAAGAGCAGTTATTGAATAACCATTCCATTATTAATCGCATGCCACTCTATGGTGCGCTTTGTTGGCCGGAGATATTGGTCCGTATTTTTTCGAAAATGAGTGCGCTTTAGAGGTTTTATTGATTCTTTTTAATGATATGGATGTCGACGACTTGTGGTTCTAACAAGAAGAGCGCTACGTGCCACTCCGCCCAAGAAGGAAACGATTCGTTCTAAAGAGATAATATCAATTGGCTATCAAGATCATATGATTTAATACCGTTGAACTTCTTCTTGTGGGGCTATGTGAAAGGTAAGGATTATAAAAATAGTGCACAGACAATTCGAGAGCTCAAAACTTATATCAAGCGCATTATTCGCAAAATAGAGCCACAATTATGCAAACATGTGATCGAAAGGATTAATATCTGTAAATGTAGTGGTGGTAAAAATTTGCCCAATATTGTTTTTCATTCATAAATGAGTAAGTCTCTAAAACAATTTTCAATAAAGAATAACACAAAATGTGTGTTTCATTTAAATTTTTAAAAAAAGATGTTAGGTACATACCATTATCCGCTGATATGTACCTAACATCCCGGCGCATTGGTACAAACGCGTTACTGAAGCCAATTTAGACATGCAGAATAGAAGTCTGGGACTTAACTTACTATTGTACCCAATTCCTACAGTCAAAAATGCTTCGACAAATTGTCTATGCTCCCGTTCATATACGCAATAATCATCCTAAAGTCTTATAGCAATCATCCTATTTAACAGCTATGCTCAACTTCCCTCCGTATTAAGACACCTCAAATAACGTCACTGGTATCATCTATTGAAATAGAAAGTTTTAAAGTTTGATGGACGCTTATTCTCTATACTATTTCAACTAATTTAATCTTAAGTAATATAACATTTTAGTATGGATCAAAATATCCTCTTTAAATTTATAAAAAAGAAATCAAAAATATCTAAAAGAAATTTAATAAATAAATGAAATTTTTATTGACACTTTGAAATTTAGTGTATCTTCTAATTAACTATATCTGCTTGCAAAGCTTTCGCAATAAAATTTTTTGGACTTTTAAAAATATTTCATTTGAACAGATTTGTGAAGAAATTCCTATGACATTTTTAAAGCTGATGAAGAAGAATAGGTGAAGTATTTTCCAATTAGAGTTCATCTATTAAGATTTATTTTCTTAATTGGTTGTAAATAAGAACTTAAGCAAAAAAAAAAAAATTAATTAGTAAAGATTCAAACCTTCACATTTTTTAATCCGAATGGAATTATGGCGCCATCATAATTTTGGCTCCAAACAATAATTTTTAAAAGACATTTATCCGTTAAAGTAATATTTTCCAATAATTGTCATATAATTTTAAAAAGAATATAAAGGAGCAAATTTAAAAACACAAGAGATTTATAATTTGTCTATAGTATTATAAAATCAATTTAAGATTTCAGATATAAGCTAACTGGTTTTACGAATATTTGGTATACATAATCTGGATAATGTCTCATATGGTTTTGTTTGCAAATAGTTTGAAATTATGTACACAAATTGTTCAACTTGTAAATATTTCTATATGGTTTGAAAAAAAGGGAGTCGGTTGTGATAGGTTGACAGGTTCACAGGTAGTTGGGCCAATATTGTCACGGTCAAACTGCCGTGTTAATTTAGATATGATATTAGAGTCAATTTGTGCCAAAAATTTAAAACATATCCAATTCTATCGTGAAAATATGCTAACAACGATAGGATTATGTGTACAAATGAATTTGTTTATATTTATTGCCCCATTAGTGTCTGTTCATTTTATTGTTTTGCTAACTAACATTTAATAGCTAATATTTTATATTAGCCTAGAGGGTATTATCATAATAACAAAATCTACCTAATCACTAAACATAACGAATGATATTAATTGCTTTGTCAAATTTAAAAATCAAGTCCGACATAATACAAAATAAATGGAAATTAAAAACAAAAAAATATACAATATATAAAAATATCTAGACAAAAGATGGATAAGTATTTATACAATTTATATACGAGTATATTGTACAATAGGATTAAGTATATAAAATGTGAAGGATTTGGTGTGATTAATTTTTTAAGTGGTGGAGTTTTTTCGGGGTTTGTTCAATATAGCAGGAATGAAGTGTATAACAAATTTAATAGTCACGTGCGTGACTGAAGATGGCATTCAGACGTCATTTAAGGACAATGATTTTTTACTACAAGTATTCGCATACTTATGTAAATTAGGTGGTGTTGTAATAACCTCACGCCGATAACAAAAACACCAATGATGATAGAATAGTTTGTTATTGGAAATGTGTGCACTTATTAGACGGTGGAGCCCTAAATCTAGTACCCTAAATCGGATATGTGAACTTCCCCTCCATTTATATATACATATTCGAAGAGAAACATTGAATTGTTTCGTTAAAAGACTTAAATTTAACTCTGTTGAAATCATCTGTTGAATTTAATGGCTATCGGCGGTTTGACCTCATAAAAACCCTCAGTCGTTCTACATTTACATCAGTTTTCGATTTTGGAGGCTTAATTGCGAAGGGTTCGTATTCAACTTTTGCTCGGTCACCTCAAAAATGCTTTATGGCATCGGAAAACTTGTGCTCAATTTAAGAAATGTTGCCCATAGGGTCTTTGCAACATTTCGTAAGTCAAACTAGCAAAATTTTTGCTGTACTCGTTTTCGTAATGCACAACATATACGAAGGTTATTCAACAAGTACTTAGCCTCACCGCCCGATGGAACTGCTGTCACAAAAGAAATTTACCATCGTGCAGTACATTCTTTTAGTAGCCTACTGTCAAAGTTTCAGTCAAAGTTTCCCTTATTTAGTTTTGTTTTGAGAGCCTTTGAAAGCGAGCGTGTCGGTCGGTTGCACAAAAATGGAAAAAGAAAAATATCGTTCGGTGATTAGATTCTTGTTTTTGGAGGGGAAAACGCGCAGCGAAATCGAAGATCGCTTGGATGCTGTGTATGGTGACTCTTCTCCTTCGATGGCGACCGTCAAGAATTGGTTCAACGAGTTTGTTCGTGGCCGCACGTCGGTTTTTCATGAGCCACGCCCAGGTGCCCCGAAAACGGCTGCTACGGAGGAAAACGTTAAAAAAGTCCACGATCTCGTGTTGGCAGATCGTCGATTGAAGGTTCACGAGATAGCTGAGACTGTGAACATCGTAGTAGGAACGGTGCATCATATTCTACACGAAAAACTGGGCATGAGAAAGCTGTCGTTTGCTTACACCGGAAAACAAGCGCAACCGTGAGACCACATCGGCGACGTGTTTGGCGCTGTTTCAGCGCAATCTAGCGGAGTTCTTGCGTCGTTTCGTGACTTTCGACGAAACATGGTTTCACTGGTACACACCAGAGACCAAGGAACAGTCGAAACAGTGGACTTCATCCGGCGAATGTGGTCCGAAGAAGGCGAAGACTGTTCGATCGGCCGGAAAGGTGATGGCCACCGTTTTCTGGGATTCACAAGGTGTGATCCACATCGATTACCTCGAGAAGGGTAAAACAATCACGGGGTGCTACTATGCTGACTTATTGGGCCGATTTGACGTCGAATTGAAGAAAAAGCGGCCCGCTTTACGAAGAAAAAAGTGCTGTTCCACCACGACAACGCGCCGGCTCACACCTCCGCCGTCGCCATGGCCAAATTGGTCGAATTGCGCTACGAATTGCTGCCCCATCCACCGTAATCTCCAGATTTGGCCCCCTGTGACTACTTTTTGTTTCCAAACCTGAAAAAATCACTCGCCGGGAATAGATTTGGGTCGAATGAGGTGGTCATCGTCGCCACAGAGGCCTATTTTGCTTCCCTCGAGAAAATGTATTTTTTGGACGGGTTAAAAAAGTTAGAGCATCGCTGGGCCAAGTGTATCGAGCTTGAAGAAGATTATGTCGAAAAATAAATTGCCAGCTTTCCAAAATTTTCGTTTTTCTTTTGTAGGCTAAGTACTTGTTGAATGACCCTCGTAATATAGCACTACGACCATGAACATTATTAGTGATTGGCAATTTGATTTTAGACAACATCACTCAACTCTTCATTCCTTAATAAACCTACATAGCACAATCACATGTGAGTTAAGAAATAAAAACTCAACTGTTATATTGTCACTGGATCTCGAAAAGGCATTTGACTCGGTTTGGATTAAGGGGTTATTATATAAACTGTTGAATAAAAATTTTCCAATTGAATTGATTAAGTTATTGCAAAGCTATTTTGAGGACCGTTGTTTCTGTGTTTCGATCAATAATGTTAATTCTGAATTTAAAAATATGTATAGAGGTGTTCCTCAGGGATCTATTCTGAATCCTAAACTTTTCAATATATTTTTAATGGATTTTCCTCATAATTATCCGATCAATAATGGCTAGCAATGCAGATCCTGGAAGTATCAACAACTACTACAAAAAATGGGGCATTAAAATAAACGTAAATAAATCTAATTTAATTTGTGCCAGGAACTCTTGTACTCAGGGTAGAAGGAATAATGTTGCTAAATGCAGATTATTGGAAGTAAGAATTGATGAGGATACGATTAAATTGAAAAATGAAATTATATATCTAGGTGTTATTTTCAATAACCTATTTAAAATTAATTGCAACGTGGTTAGAAGAAAGAAGTTGGCGATTAAGGCAAACTTTGGAACGATTTCATTATTCAAAAGCAAATTTGTATGGTCTAAAACCAAATTAATGTTGTATAAGGTTCTAATCAGACCAGTTTTAACTTATGCTTATCCATTTTGGTTCTCGATGTCTCATGAGGCTGCGAGTAGTTTGGAAATTTTTGAAAGAAAAATACTAAGGCAATGTATGGACATTGGTTTTAGTGAACGAAATATAATAAATATTATTCGTATAGAGTTCTTTATGATAAAGCAGAGGTCGTTCCTATTCTGAATTACATGCAAAACCAAATGAAAAAGGATATCGATAAATTGGATGTTCATACCAATGGAATTATGAATGAATTATACTAGGTTTTTGGAGCAAGTTCTTCAATCAGTGATTATTATCTATCCCCGTTCTGTGTGGCAAATTTAGAACTGAATGATCCTCTATTTTTGGGAACTGATCCTGTATTCTATAAAAGTAGTTTTTATAATAATATGAGGAATAATAGAAGATAGTGGTGGCTTCTTTTGGCTGATTAAAAGTTGAGGGGTTGCTCATTTGCCTCACTGATCGGCTAACTGGTTTTTTTGTTGTTTCTTCTTCCTTATTAAATATCTTTTGTTTAAGTTACAATATTGATGGCTTTGAAGGTTCCAGCTGGACTGTCTTGGAGGCTTGGTTGTTGACCTGACTGCTGTGAAACCTGAGATTGTTGTCGACATATACCGAAATTTTCTTTCAAGAGGGAAATTGTTTTATGATTATCGGTGTTTGGATATACACATAATTAATAGCAGTACAGTAAAGTTATATATCAACATTGTTAACTGTTATACTCCTAAACAGTATTAGAAGTGTGGATAGTTCTTATTATTACTTATTTTTGTTTTTTTTTTATTAAATTGGTATGAATTCAATTTATTTGAACTAAGTTATGATCTAGTCCTGACACTGTTATATAATTGTACAACTAGTTTTAACTATATATTTTTGTATTACTGTTACATAACAGGCTGTAATTATCCTTGCCATGTGGCAATAATTGTTATAAGATTACCTTTTGGTAATTTGTATAGTTTATGAACTGTAATGCTACATTGCTAAGTAATTATCTCATTAACTTAACTTGTTTTTATCAAAGCACTTACTAAAGTAAATGTTTTGGTTTTATTTTTGCCCTAAGACTGAAGCAATTTTTAATTTGACGGTCATAATGATTTATATCATGATTGCGTATGATAAAATGGTAAAAAATTAAGTAAAAATGAAATGTATTTTTTGGAAAAATTTACAAATTATCGCTCTAAAATATTGGTTGCATTTGATATGCTGAAAAATTGTTCTGGATTAGTATGTGTAAAACATTAGAACACCACATTATCCCCAAAAAAAAAATGTAATAGATTAACCTTAAAAATAAGTATATAATATAAGTTAACGCAAATTTTTTTAAATTAAAAAAAAAAAGTACTACGACCATGAGCCCATTTGATAACTTAAAACTTCTACTGGAGTCGTTCATTGTTAGTAGAGTTTGTTTAATTTTGTAGAGCATATCAGTTTGTTCTATTAGCAGAACACCACAGGATAGGCAGATAGGACATGAATAGTTTCGAAATAAAAAGTTATGGGTTAGTGCTGTGTACCCCATCCGTATTGTGAGCAGTGGTCGCGTCCAGAATTTTGCTAAGTGAGATACTAAAAATCTCCCGCTATTTTTACAGTCTTACTTTCTACGTCGGTTATTCTATTAGTAGGAAGCCATAATAGGAACAACTGTGACCGCCAGATGCCGGAAAGTTTCTCCAGACTACTGCTTAACACGTTTATTTTCTATAATTCGCACATGGCACGGCTTCCACTGAAAAATTCTCCAAGCCCGTCCCAAATTGTCGAGAAAAAGATACCTGTGGATAGATGGGTTGGTATATGGCTTCTTAAACTTATTTATGGACGAAAATATGTACTCTCAAGACCGCTCTCAACCGCGGCATCTTATCTGGATGCGCAGGAATAGTTTGGAAATAGAGAAATCAGCGAAAGGATTGAAAGATTTTTCAGGATAAAGCAGATGCATTTATTGTCGAGATGGAGCACGATTGTGTTTCTTTTGATAGTAATTTTCCACACCTTTTAATACTGCCATCTTGTTTAATATTGCATAATTTCTCTTTTGACGAAAATTAAAATTTGTAGATACTCAAATTTGTAGTATTAAAAATAATTACCAAATTTAGAAAAAAACCGATGAAAATTTAGTGAACGCATCTAAATTTATTGCCATCTTGCCATTTTAGCATCTCAGATTATATACACAAATGTCAGATTGTATTTTTTAATTCATAGTTTCACTAAGAATGTAAATTATCGAAAATATTTAAAAAATATAATACTTTTGAGATGGTTCTAACCGTATTGCGAGGAGCAGGGGAAAAAATTTCATTGCAAAGCAGATGTTGTAAAAAGCCTATTAACAGAATAAATCAAAATTTTTTACGTTCCCTTTACGAGTTAGTAATAAATGAATTCTAATTAATTTTACCAACCATAAATAGTTTATTTAATTTAATGAAAAAAAATTGAAAATATTTAAGTTATATGCTTTTGGTTGTGTACTAATTTGTACAACAACAATCCGCCTAATAAAAACGATAAAAAATGTGATAATATTACCCCAATCAAGTTCAATGACCCATTTCAGTAGCTTTTGAGCAACCAATGTTTCTTCAATAGGAATAGCTTTCATGTACAACTTTTACTCTCTATCCAATACTCGTGCACAATATTCCCATACGAACGCAATTCTGAGAGTGAACACAACCGAATAGAGTATCCTGAAAAAATGTAAAGAGCTAACAAAAAGGAAATTTGGAGAAATTCCGATAAATTCTTATGCTCAATTGCATTGATAATTTTATTTTAAGAATGTCGAGTTATGTTGTATTTAATTTCGAACATTTTTGTTTATTATCAAGGACGTTATATTGTGCCTGTAGTATCACAACTATGAGTACATGAATCTCTATTGGGTAGAACCATGTGGGGTTATGTCGTCATCCTCGATGTGGAAGCCTGTCACATTCATCTTGTATGCTGGGTGATTGTTGATACATCCCTCGTTATGGATTACTGGCTACTCCTCGAAGATACTAAACGCTGACTCTATCGTTAGTGATGCCAAGGGCCTCCAGCGGCCCCCATGAATGATGATCTCCTCATAATATAGAACAGTTTTATTTAGATTTTGTGGCAGTCAGTTCTTTTACTGGGTTCCGAGATTTTTGGCTACTGTTTCATAAAATAAAATAATTATACTACTAATCTGGGTATTAGCAAGGCTCTTGTTCAACGAAGTATACTTACACTAGTACTTATTCACTTTTCTATGTTAAATTATAACAAGTAATTTTATTCGACGTACTTAAGCGCACATATTTGTATTCTTCGTTTGCGTATTAGAAATTTTTCGTATACTCACGTTCATTAACATTTTGTGCTGACCATATTCCATTTCTCTCGACTACAATCGAATTAAGTCTAGAATTGCACAAAATTTCAGAACTTGCCGCTCATCTGTTTATTTGAAAATTTATCTTAATTGATCCCCGAGAGTTGCCCTTTGAAAATGAAGTCAGACAATAAATAACGTTTTTATTGGTGTGAAATTACTGACCATTTAGAAGAGGGGCTCTTCTCTAATTTAAAAATATTTTCAAATTCACCATTATACCACAATATGTCTAGTTAAGCCAAAAAAAAAAAAAAAAAAAAACTCACAGACTCGAGTTAATTTTCACATAAGCAAGGCATCTGTTTTCAGACTTCATTGCAGTATTGTGTAAATTAAACCATGAGAAATAACTCATTAGCGGAGGGTATAAATATGATCCTACAAAACTGCATAATTTAGGTTGAATTCTCAAAAAATCAGTCTGTTAACCATATGATTAGCTGTTAAGTTTAAGGGTCTAGCCCGCATTGTTCTTACCATTGGAAATAAAGAGGAACATCATCACCCACTGTAGCCAAATGAGTTTGTGGGTGCCAAATATATTTCTATTATTTCTTCTTCACAAATACTTGTATCCTTTATGTCAAGTCTCCCATTTTAAATATTTAGTTACAAAGTTATCGTATTATTTCTAGGCAACATAGTAACTCAGTAATCATATTTATAATTAACAAACCGACTGCTCATTAGTTGTCTTCAATACTAACGTAAAAGCGAGGGAGGGTGTTTGGTAGTGATCTATCGGTCATTTACAATATTTACTATGCATTATCATCATCAGAAAAGTGATATGCCGATAGAAGATATTACCCGCATTTAGTTGGTATTCAAAAAAATACAAATTCTACCAATAGTATTCATTCGAAAATAAATAAAATTTCGCACATATTTTGCTTCTTAGAGTTTGGTAGCATTGCTTTGTTGGTGGCAAAACTAATGTCAGTCGATTTCAATTTTCGATGCGCGATTGCTCAAATACTCAAACGTTCTCTCTACTAATACTACTTCTTCTACAATAAGCTACAAAATATAAAAATAGGCAAGTGAAAATATAACAGAAAACCTAACAAAACGAACATTCCATCGAGTATGTATGCATGTAAATAGATCCTGTAGGTAAAGTGGGTTTTTGTTTTGGTTTTATTATTTTTTACGTCTAGTGTGACACGTACGGTTTAACTGGACTCACCAAATTGTAAATTGCATATTGTACAATATTGTGTACATATGGTATAGACGAGACAATTCTGTTGTTATTGCTTATTTCGTTCATCCCTCTACGATATAAACGAATCTGATGCCATAGAGTAATGATAAAAAACAAACTTTCAACTGATAACCAAAATATACACACACAGGCTGACAAAACACATCCCTGCATGGATATAAATCAACCCTGAAAGAGAACTTCTAGTGCATATACGTATACCGATAACTTTTCTGGTTTAGTGGCGTGAGTTAAGCAAGGGTCGAGCGATTTGTTTGCTGAGTTTTAGGGGTGCTTATTGGAGAGGGCGCAAACTCAATAATTTCCATATGTGAACAGTTATCAGCAGTCATTGTGACATGCTGTTCAATGTAAAATATATTTTCTTGCACTTTTTCATACTCTTTCTTTGAGTGAAACCCGTTCATTTTGCATTTTCGGTTTTTCGGGTAGTCAATGGGAGAGTATTGTCCTTATTATTCAATGAGAACCTACACATACAAGAACAGTTCCTGATTATTTTCTCTCATGTTTGTAGTGTTCCTTATAAATTTCTAAACCATAATCAACCTTTTAAACAATCTCTCTCTTTTACGATTATATCTTTCCTAATGTATGTTTTCTATGCTCTCAATATTCGAACAATTTCATCCCTATGTGCTTACGCATACATATGCAGATGCATGTCTCTATAGGAGTCGATCCGGTTGTACGTAACCAATTTTTTTTTCTTATTTGATATTCATAAAGTTACGAGTGTACCGTTTGTACAATAAAATAAGTTAGGGGTTGCGATTGCAGCAGGGACAGTAAGGCCGCAGCAATAGCAGTAGCGTCAGCAGCAAAAACTACCCTAACTGCAACGGCTGATTATTGATTTTACGTTCTGTTTTTTCGTTCAGTAAAAGCAGTCGAAATTTACCGCTGTCAGCGTCGTGCAATATCTGAAAAATGTTTCGTGAATTTAGTTTTGTGCAATTTTGTATAATGGAAATTTAACCTAAAAAAAAAAAGAAGTAAATAAAGGTGATTGATAGTGTTTTCTCATAAGAAAATTATCTTATTAGATATTTTTTCCCTTTAATAGTAAGAATATTTTTTTTCTTCAATTTGATTTGATTATAGATTTTTCCGAAAAAGTTCATTTAAAAATAAATTAAAAATTGTTCGTATATATACTAACTGTGTTCGGATATTCTTCTCGGTTAATTGTGTAAATGTTCTTATCCAATTTAAGAATAATTAAATGAATTTTTGTTCTTAGGTATTTTATGCAAAACTTTAAAAATTATTTTTATGAATACAACACAAATACGAATTTTGCTCAATTTGTTTTTATATTAGAAAATTTTTTCTCATACAAAATACAATACGAGAGAACTAATTATATTGGTATGTGTGTAGATATTAGGAACATTCATACAAAAGTATATAGTTGGAAATAATTGCCAATACTCTCGATCTGGGGAGAAGTTTCTTGGCTCCTATTCTAGAAAAATGTTGTAGTTCGAAAACGCTCAGTTCGAAACTCTCCTGTATTTGTGTCGGAGTCGACGTCGACATCGATGGTTTGTTCGCAAAAATTTTCTGATTTTCCTTAAATGGTGGAGGAGTGTATAAAATAATTCGCGTTCAAAGAAATTCTATAAGTTCAATTCTTTTAACATAATATCAATTTGGTTTATTATCATTTATATTTTTGAAGTTGAAATTTGGAGTTATAAAATTTACGAACATTTGTGGTGAAAAAAATGGATTTTTTTTAAATTTTTCTATCCGATTTATATTATAATTATGCTCAAGTGTATAATTATTATTGTCTAAAAAATTATCGAATATAAATTCAAACAAATATTTATTTGAAAAAAGTTTATAAAATGAAAAGTGGTGTGTGCATTTCTTAAAGTTTTTATTTTATATTGCATTATATTGAAATTTTATTGCTCGAATTTTTTCCATACCATAAATAATAGAATTTTTAAGGAAATCTATAAAAAAAAATCTAGCAAAAATTCATAATTTTGTGATTGTTTTAAAATATTAAAAATTATAATATTTTTAAAAAGGGTAAAAAGTGTGAATATCGATAGTTGTATAAAATATGCTTTGATACAACAACAAAAATTTCTATCCCACCAGTGCTCAATATTATACTTTCTTACTCTAATTGGATACGGTGTATAAAAATATATGTTTTTTTTTTTAAATTAATGGAGAAATATTCATCAATAACATTGCAGCAAATTACACATTAAATGGATTACCAATAATTGAAGTAAAAAAAATACTAAAAGAATCGTATTTAAGCAAAAAAACTTGAATTTATTAAAAGTAAGAGAAAATTTTAACAAAATGTCTACTACGTTTTCTTTAAGAAAATTCTTGCAAAATTTTAATTTGACTTATTTTTAAAAAATATTTTCATAAATTACATTTTATAATTTTCGAAGAAAAAACAATTTATTTAAATTTTTTGTATTTAATTATTGTACAATTTCACTTTACCTTAGTACTAGAATTTTTTAAATGGCGCTCAGATAAAAAAATAGTGTTTTTCCGGGAAATTTTCTTCTGAGCGCCACATTCTACATCTATAGTGAAGACGTGAAGAATATTTATGAAAGAGAAAGCAAAGAAATAAGAGAGAAAAGCAAAAATAATATACACTTGCCTTCATATGAGATGCGATTAATTTTCCTTTTTTTTTTTTTACTCACTCACCCTCTTATTTATGTTGCTTTCATTTGAAGATAGTGTATATTGAAGAAGGGTGGAATAATGGGGGTTTTCCGTTTATTTGTCAGTTTCTTTCTTCATTGTCATCGTTTAATCCGTCTAGTATCCAGTTCTAGGTAGCAAAGAGAAAAACAATCTAATAGCAAATGGGAATCCACTCATTCCATTTGCAGTGCATTTAAGGATATTTTTGCAGGGCAAATTTTTTTCTTTATTGCTGAATAGAAAAACAGCCCCAGTCAGTCAATTTGTGAGGGCAACACACCTTACGCTCGCATACCAATATAATAGTACGTACGAGAAAAAATCGATCGATTTTTTGTCACAATCGCGCGTATACCTATTTCCGCGCTGTTGCACCCCACTTTACCATAGATCCATCCCTTCCGCGTCATATAGCATCTCATCGTAATTTTCATCTATGTGCTTGTATATAATTTTCTAGGGTTTTATATTCATTTGTATGGGTAGGCGAGAAGATGTGTAGTAGTTTCTATTCATATAGAAATTATGTTAGATTAATATTAGTTCATATTAATGAATATTGGTGTACGTAAAATTATATAGAGTGAGTATTGTCGAAACTGTGTAACATGGTGTGTGAATAATATTGTATTTTGTAGTTAATATAATAAAAACAATGCTCCATACACGTTAGATAGAAATGTGTGTTAAGTAAGGGTGCATTATGATAGATGATGAGTTAGAGTAAAATTATTAGAAAAATGGAATAGACTTAAAACAAGGCAAATGGTAGAAAATTTCCAAAAACAAAATAAGAATTTGTCAAAACAGAATTGAGAAATATAAGATAAGGGTAAAAACATGGAAGACATCTTAGATGAAGAGGTTGGGGAAAATTCGCAAAGAGAAGAAATGGGGTTAACATTTTTCGTTTAAGGAGAAATGTTATATAGTAAAGTAAGAAACGACTCTCTCTTGCAATAGTGTAAGAAGGTTGAAAATAAGAATAATAAGAGTAGCACAATCGGTCAATATAAAGAACAGGAAGAAGAAATATTAGTACGATAATCATAAGAAGTGATATTAAACCCCTAGTTTGACTTAACTTAATAACTCTTTCTGTCCCGTTTTCTGAAATGTTTCCAGCCCAAAAAAAATTTTGCATAGAAGAATATAACCAAAAAATCATAAAATTGCTTTTGCTTTAAATTTTTAGAGGTATGGGCTAGTTAAACTTCCTTTTGCATTATTCTGCTCTTTTATAGCTTTTATCCTTTTTAGTAAGTTGACTTATTTTTTTTCTCTTCTTTTGTAATAATAGAAAATTTTCAAAAGTGAATGGATATTTTAGTTTAAATTCTCCTTAATATGAAAGTTTTTTATCGCATTTTTATTATTTACTCATAAAATATTTTCTTTCTATATTAGAATAAAAGCGATTATAATTTTCTTGAAATTGCACTTTTATTTTGTTCCACCCTAAAAAAAAGGGGAAGGTGTGGATTTTGTGTTTATTGTGAAATTTTTTTTAAATATTTTGTTAATAAATTTTTTTTTCCCTTTATAAAACAAATATGTGGATTATTATTTTGCTTATCAAATTATATTATTTATTTCTAAAATATTTTAGTACCAAATAAAAAAAACAATATCAATATAACTATTATAAAATTATATTCTGTAAGAAATTTTATGTAAATTTGAGGAATTGTCTTTATTTAAGAAAAATATTTTTCACCCTTCAGAATATGTTTTTTGAAGTTGATTCTTTCTACCTTGAAAAATAGAGTAAGGTACCATTTTTTCTAATTTTTGAAGTACTCATTTCCAAGATTAAATTTTTCATTTTTTCAAGAACGGGTACATTTGAGGCTGATTTATTGTCGTCACATAAAGACTTTGTACATCTGAGTTAGATTGAAAAAGGGTCCATAAATTATAAAAGTTTTTAAAAAGGGGCGCATAATTTTTTAATAATTTTTATAGCAAGTTTTATAAAATGACATTTTTATTCTCATTTATGCAAAATACAATAAATTTCAGTTATAATACTTGTGATAATTCCAAATAGAGAAAAAAATTTGTCAGTTTTATACAAATTTAAAAAAAAATTTGATTAAAATAATTTTTTTAAATATTTGTCAAAATATTACCTTTAAACTACAGTTAAAATAATACATACTCTTGTTCTTTAAATTCAATTTTCTCTTTTGATTATAAATATTTTGTAATTCAATTATTAATCAATAACTCAAAGTTATGAAGAAACGGTGCTCTAGGGGGATTCATTTGTTTAGCAGAGTATCCAAATACTCGTAAATACATAAATTTGTAGCTTCTGACTAGATTATGACTGATCCCATTCCAGTTATAATATTCTGATATAAATAATAATTCTCATTCATGTTATCATTTTCTGATAAAGGAGGGGGTGGTATATTGTTATATTTGATTTTGATTGAATTGAATTTGAAACTGCCTTTCTATTTGCCAATAACACTCAGGGAAACAATATGAAATCATAGCAGACGTGAATTTCCAACTTTACGAGTTGCACTGTTGTAATATGAAATTTATGTAAATTCTGCAAGTAGTCGTATTGTGTATAGTTGAAAATTTTCATTTATGTATGTAAATTGATATGAAATGGGTTTAAGTGGACTTAAAATCCGATGAATTTCGTTCATATTATGTTGGCTATAGGTACACATATGTAGGTACATCACCTTTTATAAAGTCATTCCTTGATGTATTCGCGTGCATCAGAGTAAATATGTACAGTCCCGTGTAAATACAACATAAATTTAGTGGAGTAAAATATTTTAAGTTTTCAAATTTTCAAAATTTTGTACAGTTTTGAAATCGTATATGGATTATATACACCCTATCTTGCGTTGGGTCGAAGGTCAGCAAAACAATTTGTCAGGTGTATTCCTTGTAATTTGCTATTGATCGCAATAAATTTTCTTATTTACTAGGAAAGATTTTTGTTATTTTTCAGTTTTAAAAAAAAAAAAAAAAAAAATATTCCTCTAAATTGTATTAAACTACCTTGACTAGTTTGGAAATATTTACTTTTAATTATTTCTATACCGAAGAAGAGATTTAATTGGAGTTTGTTTGAATTTGTAACTTTTCAGTTTATGAATTTGTTTTCTATCAAAAGTGAGCGGTAATTTTTTTTCTTTTTCTTTTTTTAAAATAAGAAAACCATAACATTTGCTTAATAAAGTTTCTTAAAAATATATACGTGCATTACTACTATTATTATCTTTACACTTTTAGCTAGAGCAGAATATTCATCATTAGCAGAATTGTTATTATTTTGCTATAAACTTCTCCCCATTTTCGAACTTGTTTTCACGCATACTTTGGTGTATGCTCATTAATTTCATCTTTAGCAAAGTTCTTTATAATCATAAGGCTATAATTAATTGCACATAGTCCTAATAGTTACCTTAGCAATATTTTTCTTTAGGTGGCGTTTATTATGGTTAGAAAATCGAATTTTTAATCGCTTTATAATGACGCATTTTTAATATTTAAAGGTGAGCGTCGGTAATGTCTATTTTACAACTTATGGTTTGAAATTATGGTGATTTACATTTAGAAAAGTCAAAAAAAAACTGTTAATAGTTTAAAAAGAGATTTGATTATTGTTCAATTTTTATATTTTTAATTTGTATATAACATTTTCATTAAATTATTTGAACGAAAATTTCCTAAATGAATTATTTCAATATATTTTTCGTTAACTTTTAAAATTTCACAATGTTATTTTCTATTGGTCTTATTTTTCTATATTAACTTTGATTATTATAATTTAATAATATTTTTCTCTGATAAAATTATTTAATTAAAAAATTTTCTTATCAAAATATTCCTTCTATTTTGTAATAGTTTATTTTACAATTTATTTAAAAAAAATTTAATAGGGCTTTAGAAATATTGAAATTATTTTCTTTTAAATGTGCCATAATTTTTCTTACTATTTTTAAAATCTAAAAAGATTTTTAAATATTATTAAAACCTTAAAAATAATTTAATAAAATATTTTAGCAAAAGAAATTATTATACAAAATTTACTGAATCTTGACAGCTTTTTATATATCGAACAAGAAAACGCCTGTTTGAGTATGTGCATGTACATATAAATTTCACCTTAAGAAGATAAACTGTCCTTTATTTTCTTTAAATATATTTTTTGTTCTCTTGCTCTACACTTAATGTCAACGAATTTTTTCTTATTTTTCATTATTAGACTAAAGATAAATTGCTTGGAAAAAGTTTTGTTAAAAAGAATGCCAAGAAAAATAGACGAACGTTGTTGAGACTAGCGAATAAGTATGAATTGATATGGTTTTGGTGTATAGGGTGGCAAAAAAGGTATATTATGGCAGTTAGTTTTGAAGAGAAACAATGCCAACAAAATTTCCTCGCAAGTAAAATAACAAAAACGACATTAGCGAAAGCGTATTCTTTTTTTTATCATATTTTCCAGTTTTGTTTATTTGTGCAAATGTTTTTATATTAAGGATGATGGTGGATGGATTGGTTAAGAACAATATATTTAGTATTTGAGGAAGGCAGGGTTACGTGTGCAAGTATGAGTAATAACAAAATGGTTAAGAATTACCAAAGACGAGATGATATTAGAAAGGAAAGCATAAGAAAATACCAACCGAAAGCTGAATTTATACATTTTCATAAATTATGCAGTGAAATTTCACGGCAGTATCCATTTCTCATGCATACACAATTCATATTGGAAGTTATCTCTTTGCCTCATCCTTCTTACCTTGTGCGAGGATGTTCTTCGGAGGTACTCGTATAAAAACAGTTGTACATACACATTTGAAATAAACATAAAATAATATTATATACATTAGGCTATCAAGAGATAGAGACAGTCAAAATTTAACCAGAGAGAAAATATATGTATTTTCTAGCCATAGCATGTAATTTATCATAATCTGGTAAATATGACAAGAAATTATTCATTTTATTAATATATGTTTGGGCAAAATAGATGGTATATACACACTCTGTATAAAATAAATCTGTTATGATATTTAATATGGTTGAATTTTCCTGATTTTACAAGGATATCTTTTATTTTTTACCTTTTTTTGGGATTATTTTTTCACTCTTCCGGTATAATTTTATTTGCGAGTACATTGTTGGTTAAATAATATTTTTTTTAAGAGTAAATATTTTTGAATTTTTTTTTATGTTTTTATTTATTTAAAGAAAATATTTGTATTACTTATGGTATTTGGACGTCGTTTAAAAGTTGTTTTATTACAGAAATTTTTCTTTTTTTCAAAATAATAGCTAAAATTTTGGAAATAATTTTAGAGACTTTTAATTATTATAAAAAAATTTTAACTTTTTTTTCTGGCCCTCCCCTTTTAGCTACCAAAACTTATAAACGCTTGAAATTAATATTCATACGATATCTTTTAATATAAGTTGTAGTAAAAAGTAATCCATTATTTTGCCAATAGATGGCTTTAGGAGTCTTTATCTCCCGTTTTAAAAGTGCAATCGGTTTGCATTAGATGGCGTTAGAAAGATAAGATTTCGTACTAAAAAAGATTCTCATACAGTTTTGTGATTACTTGAAGATGGATACCAACAAAGAGAAAATACGCCATATTTTACAGTTTTTCTTCGATAAAGGCGAAAACGCAAGCCAGGCAGCTGAAAATGTGAATAGTGTTTATGGTCCTGATACTGTAACAGCCAATCATGCGCAATTTTGGTTTCGTCGATTCCGTTCCGGTAATTTTGATGTCAAAGATGCACCACGCTCTGGAAGGCCAATTGTCGAAAATGTCGATAAAATAATGGAAATCGTCGAGTCCGACCGTCACGTAAGCACTGTTTCGATTGCCCAGGAGCTAAACATTGCACAAAAAACCGTTTGGAACCACTTTAATAAGGCTGGATACAAAAAGAAGCTCGATGTATGGGTGCCACACGAGTTATCACAAAAAAACCTCATGGACCGAATTTCCATCTGCGAATCGCTGCTGAATCGCAACAATATCGATCCATTTCTGAAGCGGATGGTTACTGGTGATGAAAAGTGGGTCACTTACGACAACGTCAAGCGACAACGGTCGTGATCAAATCGCGGTCACCCGGCGCAAACGGTGGTCAAGCCAGGATTGACAGCCAGGAAGGTTTTGCTGTGTGTTTGGTGGGACTGGCAGGGAATTGTGTTCCGTCAGGACAACGCCAGGCCGCATACATCGATAGTGACTCGCCAGAAGTTCCGGGACCTTGGTTGGGATGTTCTTATGCATCCACCTTATAGTCCGGACCTGGCACCAAGTGATTACCACCTCTTCCTGTCTATGACGAATGATTTTGCAGGTGAAAAATTCGCCTCAAGAGAAGATTGTGAAAATCGACTGTCCCAGTTTTTTGCCAATAGGGACGAGAGTTTCTATGAGAGAGGCATTATGAAATTACCTCCAAAATGGCAACAAGTTATCGAATAAAACGGTGCATATTTGACCTAAATCGTATCATTCTATCTATGCTAAATAAAACCTACAATTTAATGCAAAAATAATGGATTTCTTTTTACTACATCTTATATAAACACCATTTAGTACGCAACAGTCTTGAGTTCGAAATTAGCTAGTGACACAGTGGGCGTGCGCTGTAGTTGCGCCAAATGGTCTAAGTTGCCATGGCGCGTAGCGTTTACAATTCAGTAGAAATGTTCTTAAATATGACATGGGAACAAAAAAAAATTTTAGTAATTGATAAAATTTTAAGAAAGATCATAGAAATTTTTTGTAAATAAAAACTATGCAAATTTTACCTAAAGTTAAATATCGTATTCGATCGGATTTTCTTTTACTTTAATTCTTTAACTTATAAAAGAAAAAAATGTTTAGCGTACATTACAATTCGTCTTAAGCAGTTTTTCAAAAAAGATATACTGTCTTAATATAAATCTGGTATTATTAAATATATAATAAATAACAAAAATTTAACACCTGAAAATAATTAAAAATGCATTTATTATCCATTCTACTTTTATCCATCTATTATTGTTAACATAGCCGTAGGCATTTGAAACAGCAACAAGAAAATACCATTTAATATAAACTTCCAAATACCATATGTGTACTTTTCGATTAAGTTTAAAATGAAAATTATATGAAAATGTTATGTGGTAGGTTTTTTTTGTGGTCTATACAACCACTTACCATCATTTACGATTATTTCGAGTCTATATAATTTAATGTTTTTATAATTTTTAATGACTTTTAAAGAAGAGAACATCTGAAGTTATTGTACCAAAAGAAGTTTGGTTATATTGTTGACCGAATAAGTGTATGCTTAGAAAAAAAAATTGTATTCCAAAAACATTTAATTAGTAATTTACCTTTTGGGTGTTAATTTTTTATATGTTATTATTTTCAACTTTATTCGATATTCCACTTTATTTTATGCCTACCAAAATTTTTCTTTTTTAAAATAAAAGAAACATTTTTTGAAGAGGAAAAAAATAATTAAAAATAAAAGAAAGTCTAAAAGGTAATCTTTATATGCGGCCTTGTCGATTGTCGGTAAAAATGTATCTAAATAATAGATAACAAACCCCATATTATCTTTCTGAAAGCTCAATTATCTAAAAAGTTTTCCTTTTGTATTTTTCTTCCATTTTCATTTTAGTTTTGAAAATTTAGGAAATAATCAAGAAATTAAAGAATAGATAAATTAAAATGATACACTACCAAATTTGCAAACATTTATAGCTTATTACACAAGAGAATATCTTTTTATTTTGTTGTGATTCTCTTTATGTTATTTTCTCTTTTGGATGATAATTTAGTATCGATTTAAAATTTAAGAAAACAAACTAATCATTATCGATTTATAAGATAATAATTGGTTTTTGAATTTTCTATTTTCGTACAATAAAAGAAAAAATCCATTTGGAAATTTGCATAGTATTTGTTTTTTTTTTATTTATGTATATCAAAAAACATGTTGCAATTTTTTTTTTTTTGTTGAAAAGATGTATGAAAATAAAAAGGAACATTTCTTTTTGTAGAGATTTTTAGAAACGCACACATATTTTTGCAGTCCTCATTATTATTAATAAAAATTAATAATTGGTATATAAAAATTATAATCGCTTGACTAATATTAACAGGTGGGCTTATTTGTAATATATAAAAAAAACAAATTTAATAAAAAATTGAGTTAATCTGAATAAGATTTTAATTAATTGAAATGTTGAGTTTCATAGATTTAAAAAAAACAACATCGGTATTACCACAGATTTAAAAAAAAAATCGGTATTAATTTAAAAGTAACGACAGAGATTTTTTTTAAATAATTTTATATTATTTTTATAATAATACAGTTGGGCGTCGTTGCTTCCACTTCTTGTAGCAGTGCTGGAAGTTTTCAACTAGAGTTGCCTATACCTTCTTGGTTACATTCTGTTAGATGTTATTGGCAGTTCCAAGATAATGTCCTTTCGATCAAGTGTTATTTGGATATTGGGCAACAATCCAAATGTCTGCAATGTCCAATCTGAAAAATTTTACATTTTCATCAGTTTTTGATGTTGTCGCAAATTTTCCTAACTCAAACTCCCATGAACATTGGCCAGGAGTCATAGGCCAGAGGTCACTGCTACGGCACCACTTCTTTAAAGACCATATGGCGACAAGAGAGATGGGCAGATATTTTTATGTCGTACGTGGACGAATAAGCAAAACTGTATTATAATTTAGTACAAACAAGTTTATAAGATGTAACAATTAGTTAGGTAGAAATGAGAGTTTAGTTTATATTTTATTTATATACCTACTCCTAGGTAGCCTAGGATTTTATAAAAAGGGCTTCGAAATAAATCGGAATGCTCAAGTAGGTCTGACAAAGGAGAAATCCAACCTCAGAAAAAATCAAAAGTACGAGTGTCGTTCAATACGTCCTTAGAAAATCCGAGAAATTGCGCTCGTAGTGTCGGTAAAGATTTTTTTTATAAGTAGCATTATCGACAGAAAAGCTGCCAAAATTTCAGCTCGATCCATAGCGTAGGTCAATTTCTATCGTCGATTAAATTTAACGACATTTATTTGTGCATAATAATTGAAAAAAGCGAGTTTAGGGCTGTCATCAAACATCTCCATTTGAAAGGCTTAGGCCCGAAAGAAATCAAAGCCGAGTTGGATGCAGTTCATGGCACATGTGCACCTGTGTTTGCGACGGTTTACAATTGGGTGAATGAATTTAAACGTGGCCGTTCATCTACAAAAGATGAACATCGTTCAGGACGCCCAGTTAAGGTGTCTACTCCTGAAATCATCGACAAAATCCACGATCTGATTTTGAACGATCGGCGAATTAAAGTGCGCGAATTAGTTGAGGCCACGGGCATATCACAAAGTACAGTCGCTTCAATTTTGCATGAAAAATTGCCTGTGAAAAAAATTTCGGCAAGATGGGTGCCGCGTTTGCTCTCAGAGGAGAATAAGCGCAATCGTGTAGTGGACTCTGAGGCTATGTTGGCACTCTTCCATCTCAATCCTGCCGAATTCCTTCGTCGATATGTCACTGTGGACGAAACCTGGATACACTACTACACTCCAGAAACGAAGAGATAGTCATCACAGTGGATTTTTAAGGGTGAACGGGCTCCGAAGAAGGCAAAAACTGTGCCATCGGCCGGCAATGTGATGGCCACGGTCTTTTGGGATTCGCAGGGCATCATTTTTATCGACTACTTGGAAAAAGGAAAAACAATAACAGGAGCGTATTACGCGTCGTTATTGCAACGGTTGAGCGAGGAAATCAAAGAGAAACGCCCCCATCTGAAGAAGAAAAAAATCCTCTTGCATCAGGACAATGCGGGTGTGCACACCTGCGCTGTTTCCATGGCCAAAATTGTGGAATTGAGAATGGAATTGTTGCAGCATCCCGATTATTCACCAGATTTGGCCCCGAGTGACTATTTTCTTTCCCCCAATCTGAAGAAATGACTTGTCGGACGACGGTTCCCTTCCAACGAGGACGTCATTGCTCAAACGGATGAGTATTTTGCAGAACTTCCGAAATTCTATTTTTTGGACGGGATAAAAATTTTGGAAAAACGGTTGGAAAAGTGTATAGAGCTAAAAAGATATTATGTTGAAAAATAAAATTTTTTTTTAAAGAACAGTTTTTTTCCATCTTTTTCTAAGGATTTATTGAACGACCCTCGTAAGTCGGCAGTCGTTGTTAGGGTAACCCCGTGGTTTTGGCAAATTCTAATCCTGAGCAGTTTTCTTACCCAGACCTTCGGATGGATGTCCAAATATAAAGGCCGTAAAGTGTAATGCCAGAAATTTTCCATATCAATAAGCTCTTGCAAGAAGAGCCGGTCAGTTTACTTTTTCCTGAAGCTGCTCAGATTGGTCGATATACTTAGCACTGATCTCACCAACGGCTTCTAATCGACATAGGAAGTGTTAGTGGAAGATGAATGTTAATGATAAAAGGATTGTTTATAAGTATTGACTCAATATAGGAAAGCTTCGAGAGAAGCGTGATTGTTAGTTAATTTTTTGGAAAAATAAGAATTTGGCGCATTTGATATAATAAAATATGAATGTACGTCCCGTTTAAACGGTTTACCGCAGACTCCAGCTGCTGTGCTTTTGATTGTATGCCTTCTGTAAATCCAGGGAAATAAGGATACCATGTTGTATTATTATAACCAATATAAATAGTGTGATTTAATTGAAACAGGAGATAGTGAGTTTCCCTGCTTTCCCGGAAAGCATGTCGGTTGAGTGTGAGGTTTTATTCACGTACTTCTGGTCAGGATTTTATCAAAGATTTTTGAGACACATAAGGCGTTTTCCTTTGGACCAATTTTGCTACTAGTCGGTAGTTCTAGCTATCATCATCTACTCTACCTCGAACAAACGAGCACATTAAACTGGGAGTTACGCATACAATTTACGTTAGGTGGATTCTAGTTGCTAAAGTGAAAATAGATAGTTTTGCGGGTTTGTTGGTTATGTTGAAGAGTCATATTTTTGTCAGTGTTGTTTATGTGTGAATAAACTCAGTTTTTATTGTTTATGTGTGAGGTAGAAACATAACCTCAAAATAGTCAACAACTCAGTATTGTTGCTGACTATTTTGAGGTTATGTTTCTACTAGTGTTTAGAATTTCGCTTTCCTTTGGTCATCTACTCGCAGCTACCAGTAGCAAAATTGGTCCAAAGGAAAACGCCTATAGCAATAGGAATATAGGTCTAAATTCCTATATTTAGGAATTTAGACCTATATTGGTCCAAAGGAAAACGCCTATAGCAAACACGAGGGGTTTACGCTTTGTTGTTTGGGCACAGAAATTACTACAGCAACCTTCCAGCTGCTTGTAGAGTACAAATCTCACTTATCACGCTCAATAGAATAGCGTGATTACCAAACTAGGTTCCAACGTCTAGGAGAAACTATCGTACAAGCTATGTGGAGCAGAAATCAGCAATTTTACCAGATTGCCGTCAGTGATTGTAGTCTCGGTACTTTTCTACGACACCTTATACTTAAAGTTGATAGATACTATTAATCTTATTTAAATTAATTGTAATTTTTTTACGAGAAAAATTGATTTTCTTAAATATTAAACTGATTATTTAGAAATTGATTAGATATTTTTTCGTTATGAAAATAATTTTCATAAAGATGAAGTCTAACCGAATATATTCATTACAAGTATTCTTTTCCAATTCTTTTAAAAGTTCACTCAAAAGGTTCACAATATTTTTAAAAAAAGCAACCTCTCAAATAACTTAATTTTTATCGAACGTTTTATTTTTATGTAGAATTTTTGTTGTTGTAAGCATACTCAACTCATATTCATTCAAGCACGTAATTTAGATGTGTTAATCAGAAAACTGAAGAACATTTTTCTTAAGAATCCTATAATATGGTAAAATGGTAGCCAAACCGATAATTTTAAAGTCAGAAATATGAAATTATGCAAATTGATTATATTCCCTTCAATCTAAATCCACAGATAAAAAGTCTACAAAGCGTGAATTAAAACAAGTGGAAAATAATCATCAAAATGTAGTAAAGTATTTTAAAATAAGAGATGGTGCATCTTTAATGATCTACATGATTTTATTAAGTTATCTTTCTCATATGTAGACTATGTCCTCTTGTGTAAAAAGTAGAGAAGATAAAAAGATACATTTTAGGAGGTGAAGATGTTGGAAGGATTTGTTTTAAAAATGATCAAAAAAAACACCATTTTCTGTACATCTTTAAAAGTGATGCTACTGTAAATGTAAAACCAGAAAAATATGTTAAAGTTTCCAAACTGGGAGTTGAATACGAACGTGTTATAGGAATTTTTTTTACTCATCAGGGTTTAGGATAGTGTATAAAGCATTTAATGGAAGAATAAAGGGCAGACGTAAAAGCACATTAAAAAATTGTTTTCGAGGTCACCTTCCTTGCTAAAAAATACATTTCATATATTTCCAAAATAAAATTAATTAAAAAGAAAAAGTGTGGTTGCGTGCTGTGCAGCGTTCCATACGCTGCCATTCATGATAAAAATGTAGGTACAAAAGCTAAATGAACGATTAAAATCAGAATTTTTCGGACAGATATCCTTTTAGATATTAAATATGAGAAAAGTTAAATGTTAAAGGTTCAATATAATTTCTTACCATTTTCCTGGCTCATTTATGGATATTTTTTTTATTTTTAATATGCATGAAGTATTTTCTTTAATCACAAAGTATAGAATTTATTTAAGCTTTATTCCTTAAAAAATATCTAATTTGAATAATCCCCTGCCGCACTTATTTTAATTTTAGAATTTTAGAAAAAAAATTTTTATTACCTGGGAATATTGAAAATATTGTAGGATATGATAGACTGGGAACTTTTAATATAAGAAATGAGAATTTTGAACCGAAATAGAACGAATTTTGGTGGACTAGTGTTTTAGTATTTAAATATATTAATTTTTTCGTGAGTAAATAAATATTTTCGAATTTAAATAGATATTTAGATATTCTAGTATATAAATTTCTCATAACTGATAATTCGTATAAATTCTAGAAAATGCAACTAAACAATTTAATCTTTTTACCCATTTTACTAGTGTATTCATTATTGTCGTCACTTTAAATTATATTCACGCACGAATATGAGAATATGTTTCTATGCTTCTATGCTTCTAGATTATTATTTGATTTCTTTTTATTTATTATGATATTTTTAACTAATTACAAGAAATTTTAACTAATTATAAAAAATATTGTTGGATACGTAAAAGAGGTGCAATCATTCGTATGGATTTAGATATTTCGTAAAGGTGAAGTAGAGATTTTGATTAGAGAAAGAGTATCTCACGTACATATGGAAATGTTTTTTTTTTGGTATTCGTTGAAATTTGTTTATACAATGTTACGGGGGCTTTTTTGTGCATTAGGCTTAAAGATTATGACTATGTGATATTGATACAATCTCATTATTAGAATTATAAGTTTTGCCTGAAGACTGAGAACCAAATGAACAAGGCAAGAGATTTATCTTACACAAATTAAAATGATCTTATTATAAATCTGAGCAGACTATTATTTAGTTCTAATTTAGATAATATCCATAATTTTAAATTATAATTTTTTTTTTTTTTACAATAGATAAAATAATATCTTTTAATATGAATTTTTGTTTCTTCAAAGATTAACCTTTTTTTAGGGATTATTTTGTTTTTTGAACTAAAAGAAAGTTATGCAATTAAGTCGAAACTGTTGTCAGAACATTTTCCGAAATATTCTTGGATATTATACAATAGATAAACGTCGAGGAAGAAATTCTTATTTTACAGATAAGAAATAAGATTGTATAAAAAGAATAGTTACTTAAATAAAAAGAAGGTATCTTAAGGATAACAAATAAAATATTTGCCTATTCATAAGAAATTTCTATTGTCATAGATTAATGCTCCTCTCTAACATTAACCCATCATCTTCTATGATTCTAGAAACACGTGCACGATTATCAGAATATATTTTTTTGCCTTTTATTATTCCATTTAGCAAAATATGAAAATAGTGACTTGCTTATATGGGTTGGTCTGTCGACTAAGGGGGTTGGTTGAATGGAAACTTTTAAGAAACGCTGACTTAGTTATATAAGCAAAAGTCCATTGACAAATTATGTGTCGTACAAATGATGACATTGTAAAATGATATTTTTTTTGCCTATATGATAACTGTATATTGAAATAAATACCCCAGCATTTTTTTCCCTTTTCCTAAGTCTCCAAATCGGATAAACAACCATGGCTAGTTTACCTTTAAATATACTGTATTCTTTTATAATTTTTTTTTTGTCAAAATTTTTATTATTTATGATTTTTTTTTCAAAAATTTATTATAATTTTGTTTTTGTGAGTTTTTTTTGCCAATTTACATATGATTTTACTAGTTTTTTAGTCCTTTATTTTCTCTACAAAAATTTTGCAGATAAATGTGTCTACAGACGAGTGGTATGTGTAGTGAAACTCGTTAAGTTGTTATTATTGACAGGAGAGTGTCTTTTTTCTTGACAGCAAAGAGTATCTCTATTATAAAAATTGGCTAGTACATATTTTGTCCTTTCAATCAATGTCATTTGAAAAGATGCTTTTCACGTTAAATTGTTTTCTTTCCATTTAGAATTTCTTATTTATTTTTATTTTTATTGTCTTTTTCCATCTAGCGTTTTCTCAAATGGAGTTTTCGATTCAATAGAAAAAAAATAATGTTCTTAAAATATAATATACAATATATTTTACTTGACTGTAATGCACAGGTAATACTAATCATTGTTAAATATATGTACGTACACATATGTTAAATTGACATTTATTGATTTTTTTCTTAAATACTATTTTTTATGATTAAACAAAATCTTTAAAAAATTGGAATGATTTTAATCTATCAGAAGACTTTCTTTTCCCACCATAAAAAAGAAAAGTTTAAATAAAATTAGAAAAAAATCAGTTCTTTACAAAAAAAAAATTGAATTCCCATATTTTTCAGTGATTTTACTTTAAATTCGATATTGGCTACAAAAGTATGAATAAACAGAGAAAAAATCTTCTTTAGTTTCTGTCATATACGAAAAATAGAAGTAATAGTAATAATCATAAATGTACAAGAAATTCTTTTAAGTAATAATTTATGGTGATTTTGATAGTACAATAGTATTTGTTTACATATATTATCGTAAATATGTTTACAAATCTTCTGTTCTCCTTCTCCACCGCTCTAATAATAGCAGCTATAAAATAATATTGTAGTTATTCTTATAACTATAAAAATAATATTTTCGATTTCTGATCACGTACTTTATACTTTCTCTTACAAGTTCTACCATTATTCTTATACGATTATATACTAGAAAAGATTTAATTCCCCCCTTTTTATAAAAATTTATGTTGATCCAAATGTAATTTTGAATATGCTCATGTACTGGCTATAGAATTATGAATAATCTAGCCTCTCGATGGAGAAGTAAAACATCTTACTGCTATTAGTATTATTATAATGATTATATAATTTTTTTTATTTTCCTTTTGCTTTATTTCTGATTACAATATTGTAGGTAATATAAAAAAATGAGAAAAATTATATTCTCATACAAATTTCGTCTGCTTGGTGTTCATTTATGTAATTTAACATGACCGCTACTTCGTGGTTCAATATGCACATAACCATGTAGATATATTCACGTGTATATTGACCGATAGACTTTTCGCTCTGTACTGAATAAATATGCAGTGTCCACCTTTTTTTTTGTATCAGTGAAACTGTACATTTGAAGCAGGTATCACTCTATATGAAACAGAAGCGCAGCATTGCGTAAACTATGCGTAAATATTTTAATAGTTACAAGAAAACATATAGTATCAATATATACGGTTACAGGTGTTCGGAGAACTATTAACCCGGAGGAAGCTCACGTACGAATATGTGTACGATCCTATGCATTTGCGTATATGCATTAACCATATGACCTAAACGATAAAAAAACTATTAAATATAATTTTAATGCATTCAATAATAATTTTCCCATCGTTCGTACATAAAAATATGCATTTTTTGTGTCTGCTTTAAGTATGACTTATTGTTCGGTTTACCTTTATTGTCTTCAAAATATTTTTTTTCCCCAGTAGTATATCATTTCTTAACTACCCAAAATTTGCATCAAATAACAATATTCCGAAAGTAATTGTATTAAATTATCATTTGTCATCAACCTCTTTTGGGGAGATAGTCAATTGGGAAGCTTCACATTTTAACGAAGCTTTTCCTTTTACGAATTTTTTTACTATAAGTGTTGGAGAGAAAATTTTACCTGTATTCTACTCTCATAAGTTTTGGTAAATATGCTGGGCATATTTTTTTCATATTTCTACAAACGTCCAATAAACTTTCAAATTGGAAATTCTTTAAAAAAAATCAGTGGTGACTATAGTGGACTATAATCGACTTTTTTAATATTTGAAACTTGAATAGATTACAGAATATATGAGGGTCGTTCAATAAGTCTTTAGAAAAAGATGGAAAAAACTGTTTTTAAAAAAAAAAAAAATTAGTTTTCAACATAATTTCCTTGTATCTCTATACACTTTCCCAACTGTTTTTCCAAAATTTTTTTCCGTCCAAAAAATAGGATTTCGGAAGTTCTGCAAAATACTCATCCGTTTGAGCAATGACGTTCTCGTTGGAAGTGAACCGTCGTCCGCCAAGCCATTTTTTCAGATTGGGGAAAAGAAAATAGTCACTCGGGGCCAAATCTGGTGAATAAGCGGGATGCTGCAACAATTCCATTCTCAATTCCACAATTTTGGCCATGGAAACAGCGCAGATGTGCACACGCGCATTGTTCTGATGCAAGAGGATTTTTTTCTTCTTTAGATGGGGGCGTTTCTCTTTGATTTCCGCGCTCAACCGTTGCAATAACGACGCGTAATACGCTCCTGTTATTGTTTTTCCTTTTTCCAAGTAGTCGATAAAAATGATGCCCTGCGAATCCCAAAAGACCGTGGCTATCACATTGCCGGCCGATGGCACAGTTTTTGCCTTCTTCGGAACCCGTTCACCCTTGAAAATCCACTGTGATGACTGTCTCTTCATTTCTGGAGTGTAGTAGTGTATCTAGGTTTCGTCCACAGTGACATATTGATGAAGGAATTCGGCAGGATTGCGATGAAAGAGTGCCAACATAGCCTCAGAGTCCACTACACGATTGCGCTTATTCTCCTCTGAGAGCAAACGCGGCACCCATCTAGCCGAAATTTTTTTCACAGACAATTTTTCATGCAAAATTGAAGCGACTGTACATTGTGATATGCCCGTGGCCTCAACTAATTCGCGCACTTTAATTCGCCGATCGTTCAAAATCAGATCGTGGATTTTGTCGATGATTTCAGGAGTAGACACCTCAACTGGACGTCCTGAATGATCTTCATCTTTTGTGGATGAACGGCCACGTTTAAATTCATTCACCCAATTGTAAACCGTCGCAAACACAGGTGCAGATGTGCCATGAACTGCATCCAACTCGGCTTTGATTTCTTTCGGGTTTAAGCTTTTCAAATGGAGATGTTTGATGTCAGCCCTAAACTCGCTTTTTTCCATTGTTATGCACAAATAAATGTCGTTAACTTTAATCGACGATAGAAATTGACCTACGCTATGGATCGAGCTGAAATTTTGACAGCTTTTCTGTCGATAATGCTACTATGAGCGCAATTTCTCGGATTTTCTAAGGACTTATTGAACGACTCTCGTATTTTAGAAGCAGACAACAGAATCTTGATTTCATTTATTTAGTTTTTCATTTATTGCTACTACATCTTTTGTTTTTGGGTTCACTCTGGTGATCTTTATTATTCTTTTATCTTTTGGACAACATCAATTTCCCGGTAGAGGGTATATTACCTATAAATTTTCCATCTTTACAGACGCGGCCGTCAATTCTGAAGTGTTCCACATTTTTTATCCCTAATGATCTCTTAGTTAGAAAGAGATCCATCAACTTTTTCTATTAATTTCCAAACAGCTCTTTCAGACTGTAGTTAGGAGCGGAGTCGAGCGTGTCTACGTTACTAAGTAGATGCAAAAGGCTAATACCAATTTATTCATCTATAAGAAACTTTTTCTTGAATTGATGGAAGCATTGGTTCATTCTACAATACATCCTTTACTGTCATCTCCTTGTTAAAAGGGTGCAATTCCCTTTCAATAGTGATAATTGGGTAATTAGGACGGCAGTTGAGACTGAAATTTATCTCCAAAAACATCGCAGCGAAAATATTTTTAACGTCAGTCTCACAGCTATGGAAGGAATTTGTCGCCCATCAAATGATCCAGTGCTCAACGGGATTCGGTGTAATCGATTAAACAATAAAAACATCGAGTTGCGTTGGGTATCCGGTCACGCTGGTGTTATAGGCAATGAGTGGGCAGATCAGTTGGCGGAGAATGCGCTCCACCGTCCTTCTCCCACTTAACCATGCATAGACAAGCAGACTGAATCAACGTTGGAAAATTTTTTTCCACATATTGGCCTTAAATCGCAAAACAAGTCTACTCAGTACTTATTCAGAAATTCTAGACTAGAAAACCTTGTCGTTCACGCCACTTAACCCAGAATTTGTTTTGAAAGGACTACCTTCCATTGTGGAGCTCCTAGATCCAGCAATTCTATTTTCAAGATCTTATATCAACTATCAAAATAAGGTCTTAAAAGTTTGCACCGCGATCACCCATGAAATTAATCTGGAGCAAAATATTTCGGTCAAGCTAAATAATGTTTTATTCTCGAGCATAATCTTTTGCTATATTTCCAAACTTTGTATTTTGAGAGTCTATTAGAATCCCTAATTTTTTTCGCGAATGATAAATTTAGTTTTGTCCTCATTTATACGTAGAGCCATATAGTTGGCTACTGAGTATTATTAACGAAATCTATATTATTAGCATGGGGAAGTTATTGAAGGGATTTATAAATAAATGAGGACTTTATATTGACTCTAGAGCCTGGTGTACTATATTTTCGAGCCAGCTTAAATAAAAATATAGACACTATATTTTCGAGAGAGCTTAAAGATACTTGTCTGTGGTTAATAGAGTTTTGTTAAATTTTTTGGAGCAGTTTGCTAGAGTGCATATGGTTAAGGAGGAGGTTTAGGAATGGAGTTGTTTGATGCAGCAGCTCTTCATTAGTTGGTATTCATATACGCATACTAAATGAGTGATAGTAAAATAGGATGTGCATAAATGAATCGGTTGGCTTCTGAAGATGGGAAAATATGTTTTTTATCTGCTTCGATTTATATGGATTCCACTGGAGATGTCCGATATACTCAACTGGCTTAAGTGATTCAACGGTTTACGGCTTTTTGGCATTCTGACACATATACTAAGGAAGTAGAGTAAGGCTGCTTTCGAAAGATCGTTAGTTACTAGACCAACATTTTTTGTAATTTATAAATTGTTCGCAAAATTTAAATTTTATTTATGTAGCTGGCAAAATTTAGTCCATTTTTGTAAAATATAGTTTGTGTAAACAAACAACTTTCATCACTCTGAGTCTTTTGTTTATTTACTCCTGTCGACTAACCAAATCTAATTTACTGTGAAAAAAAATATTTTTTTTTTCAAGTTTTAGTAATATTTTTATGATAAAACCAATAAAAGAAAATTCACAAGCTTAAAATCCAAAAATTTTACGATAAAATTTTGTCCAAAGAAGTATAGCAGATGAAATTTTGAGTGAATGCAAATGTAAGCCGAGTTTCATCTTCAAAATCACCTTTAAGACTACAAATGCATATGTACGTGTAGGTGGTATTGAATAAGAAAAAAGTAAAAATATACCAAAATGTATTTGAAAGTTGATTTTTTAGTCTTTGATATCTACTCTGATACGAATGATCGAATAATGAAGAGTGCATCATTCTATTTGAATTTTTTTCTTCTTAATCTTTTTGTCTACATAAACCTATAATCATTGAATAATCTTTTCAAATAGAGCATAATCTGGGCTTATGATCATCATTTGTATCATCATAGTCATCGTTTGCTTAGGGATTATATATTTTTCATATAGTCTGATGAAGTGTCTTTTAAGATTGGGAGAGGCATAAGATGGAAAAAAAATATGATGGTTTCGATGAGGAATAAAATGATGAAGGGTACTTAAATTCTTATCGAAAGTGACGAACGAATGACGGTGAGAAAAGTTGTGATTGTGAGGTTAATGCTGGATGATTAGTTTAAGGTTATGCTGAGGTAGGCATGATGATGTTTATGGTCATTGTAACGATGATAACGGTGATGGTAGCATCTCACCTTCATCATCATTACTATAACCATGTTCATGCCCACTTTATGAATAGAGCATTGGTCGAATAAAAATTTGAAAATATCCTGAGTTAAGGCTGTACGAATATAATTCAATATGAATGTAGAATATTTTACCTGAGCTACTACAAACACGATGTATCCTATAACTTAGCAAAGTATTATAATTTCTCACCATTAAATATGAAGTAGATTCTTCCACTTGAATCGGATAATACATCTTTCGTATTTAATGGGATAGATATTTTGATAATAGGTTAATTTAAAAATACTTATAATATTATAGGTGGTCTTAAAGATTTGTTTTTTTTTTTAAATGTTCTATTTACAAATTAGCACCTAAAAAGTAAACTTGAAATTGAAAGTCATTATTTCAATATCCACTATTTAATTTCCACCTGATAGGTGAATTGACTTATGATTGAATTTGGATAGTAAACGTTAACAAAATATTTAAGATTTCAATCGTTCTAGAAAAAATATTTTATATTGAGAATTTTTTTAAAAAAATATTTTGTCTAGTGTACTTGTGATCTGATTGAAAAAATAACCCCAATTGAAAAACTATTAAGATCAATTCCAATTTAAATCAAATATTTACAGAAGGATTTTTATTAATAATTGTTTTACAGTAAATTAATAGTTTCTATTTAAAATTATAATTAAAATAAAGTAAATATTTTAAATTAAAAAAAAAAAAATAAAGTAATAGAACAAGTCATACTCTTTTGAAAGGTATTTGTTTAAGAAATAATTGACGGGATTGTTATTAGTCCTTAATACTATAGTCCTCTCCTATAGTTTCTAATAAAACTAGAGAGAGCAATCAAAACTAACTAATTTTTTTGGAGCATGTTAATGTGTTTAAAAAGATTTAAAAGCGAATTTAAGAAAGCATTTGTCGGATTTAGGATCTTCACATTGACCCAAAATGTGGTTAATAGAGTTTGTAGCCAAAATGCTAAATATTCTTGTGTGCATGAGTTGCCAGTGTTCTTTCGGAGTAAGTATGGTGTTGTTGGTAAATGGAAAAGCAAATAAAAACTCATGAAGCTTTTGGGAATATTTTGATTTCTATTTGATTTAAAAATCATTGTTTTATAAAAAAATGATAAAAATTCAAGGGCAGACAGATAAATATCATACCGACAGCTCTATTATTATTCCCACCTATACTTTGTTGTGCTTATTATTATATTTCCACTAGTTCAACAAACCCTTACTATGAAAAGTATACTCTTTTACTGCACCCTGAATAGAAGTGAAACAATGCGTATGACTTGTTCACAATGGAAAATGGAAAATGCGAGTGTGACTGACTGACTGAATATACTTCGTTCGTATTTTCGGTAGTGTGCCATTATTGCACATGACATGATAGACATGGACGAAAGATGTACAAATCAAAGAGTAAGGGAGGAATGTGAGTGTAAAGTGGTATCGAAGGGAAATATTTGTAGCCAGACGATTTCCACCCTGATTTACCCTCGAGTAGCTGTATATATGCAACCCTCGCTGTTTTTGCAATATTCTTTCAAGAAAATTCCACTTTACTGAAAGTACGTTTAACGAAAATGGAAAAAATCCATTTATATGAAAAACTGAGGGTGAATTTCACTGCATCCCTTCCAGACAGCCTTGCGCCAAGAAACAACATCATGAAAATTGACTTTGAAAATAATCAAAAAGAAAAAAAAAGGAAAATTCCTCTTCCATTTCTGTATGGCGGCTTAAAAGTGCAATTATGGAAATATGCACTGTGTACACGCTTATTATCGTGTTTGGCTCTATGTGGGTGTTAAGGTCCTTTGGCTGAACGATGGGGTGCTCTGAGAGTATCTCGGATAAATAATCCAAAACCTTATATAAGGGGAAAATGTTCTAAGTTTGAAGATTTTTATTCTTCTATATACTCTATCCTGCCTTATTTTGCGAATCAGTTCTTCTATTCTCATTCTTCTTTCTTTTTTCATCTTATACATTAGAAAGTATTGAATTTTCTCGGCAGTTTCCTTTATAATAAAATGGCGGATAAATTCTACACAATCATTATGTGTGCAGCCGAACATTTCAATTTATATTACGTACATTACCAAAGAAAAGGAAAATTACAAATTTACCAAAAAAAAACAACAATTATTTTAGATGTTTGGGGTGAAATCCATTAATTTTCATAAATATTTTAATTTGTTAGGATAACTCAGTTCGCCATTTTGAATGATATTATTGTAACTGGGGAATATATTATATATTCCGCTAACGTGGTATGATCTTGTTAACATTCAATTTAGGTTTTTTTTTTACAATAGAAAGAATTACAATCCATGTTATTATATAAAAATTAAATAAAAATTCACGTTTGAAGTATAAATTTTTATAATATTAAAGAAATATATTAATTGCGAATTTATTTTTTTCATATTATCATAATAATCCGTAATTGTTATGGAAAATGGGTCCTTATAATTTAAATCCGAAGTTTTGATTTTGTATGCGAACATATTTAAAGTTAACTTTAAAAAATGTGTTGTTTATTAGACACAGGATTGTTAAGGGGAAAAACTTACTCGAGTTGAGAGTAATTTTTGAGCAGAAAAGAAAATATTTTCTTTAATCAATAATAACGATATACAAAAATAATCCTTCAATATCTAATAGAATAGCTGTAGTGTAGGGAATATTTTTCAAGGACAATAAAATTACTAACTTAGATGAATACTTACAAAAAGGTTTTGATAAGAGAAGTTTAAGTTGCATATCCTTTTGATTAATGGTAAATTTAGATTTTTGAAAATATCTCTTAAAATTATCTTCAATCGGACGTGTGAGATGAAGCTATGATCATAATTTCTTAATATTAAATTTATTGTTATTATTCATAAGTAAAAAAAAATATGTTAGAATAAAATAAAACAAATATTTAGCTACGATTAATTTATTGTAAAATTTCAATCTTGATATCAGTTAAGGTAAAAAAAAATTTTCAATAAAGAATTAACCAAAGTGCGACCAAAACTCAATATTTTGAAAGAATTCACGGTCTCTAAATCACCCCTAAAAATTCTGGCGGTACCCCTTCGCTAGCTGAGAATTTTTATCTAAGACCGCTTATACTTTTCATCGACACATATGCGCTTGGTGGCTTCAACTTATAAAAACTCCCCACAATTATAGTGAATATAGAAATTAATGCGAATTGCCATAATTTTCATATTGAAAAGTATGAGTACGCAGTCAGACACAGAAAATGTATATAATTCCAGACCCAATAATAGATATAGATGAGGGCTTTTTAGTATAGCGGAAATATGCGTTATTTCAGAGAGGTTTTTCCCTAACAGTTTCCGGATAGCTGCATAGGACATTCGTCGGCGTGTTTCAACAGCTGCTGCACTTAGTTTATGGTGTTCACGTACTATTTGCAATCCCTTCACAGAAATTTGACCACCACAAAAAAGAATGATATAAAAATTAACGCATTTTCAACTAGATACTTTCCCTCTCTCTTTCTGTTAGGTCATTTTATCAGCTAAGAAGGGGTAGAAAATATTCAACATTTTATAAGTTTTATATTTGAAAAAAATTCATGGCGTCGAAAAGTTAATTTCACACTGAACCGTATCTAGTTAATCACTCACACTTTTTTTGCTCCTGATGATCTCAAAAATATGTATTTTATGAGCAGTTGAAAATTATATACATTAAAGGACGGCAAAGGAATTATTCTTATAATATTTTTTTCTTTTTATAAAATAATTACACATTAGAAAAATGCTACTATAAATATTTGGGATTTTATTGGAAGGGTCCGAATATATTAAAATTCTGAATAAAAAAATATTCCTCCATGCAAAAAATTATAAAATTACCGAGAAGAATTCCTATTATGCTCGTATGCATATAGGATTAAATATAAATTGTTTCATAGCATTCTATTTAAATTGAGCTCTTAAAAATAAGTTTTTATTACCCTTCATGAAAGGATAAATATTTTTCCTTAAGTAATCTTCCATATAATCATAAATATACCCTTTTTCCTATTTATAACATAATTAAAGACTATATATACTAGTACAAGGATGAAGGGCTGCTTGTAATAATGGGATTGTGAATTTATTTTTGTAATTTTTTTTACATTTCCTTTGGAAATTCATTCGTTCTTTTAAACACAAAAACTACATTCAGAAAAGTATTTGAATTTTTTTTTTTAAAAAGTGTCCAATTATATCTACTCAATTGTTATGTGGAAAAAGCCAAAAATTTACATAAAATAATGTTACTAATAAACAAGAAATTGTTGTAAATTTCTTTGAGAATTTATGTTTTGGGGAGTATCTATTATCAGAGTTTGTTTTTCTGTTAACTTTAAATGATTTTTCTCTTTAGAAACGCAATCAAAGTGACAGATTTATATGGTTGAGAATACATAGCCAAACCGTTATGCAAAATCAAGATAAGAAAACTTCCTTTTAATTTATATACTTTGAAAAATTGCCCTTTTTTTTTAAAGGAAACATACTCTTTATTCGGAGCATCATGCTAAATGTTTGTAAGTAAAATTACAGTTTATATGCTGATAAAAAGTCTAAATAAATATTCTAAATTTATGTAGCTATGTAAGTTTTATCTACTTTTAGAAAGCTATTTCTTAGACATATGTTGAATATATTTTTTTCTTATGTAAAATGAAACTTGCTAAATTTTTATAGATAGATTTTAGAAATTTTTTTTAATAATGCTTATTATACTTAAATATTGTATATAATGAAACTAAGGATACTGCCTTCAAGAGCACTAGTAGGACTATAAAGCAAATTAGAATAATTAAGATTTTACAACTCTTGAAAATAACCTGTACATTATGTGATTTAAGGATTCAAAAATTAGTAGAGGGAGCCTGAATGCCAGACACGATCAAATCCGGTCCGATGTCAAGAAATACTCTAAGGCAATGCTCTCACGCAAAATACTATAAAATCTTTAACTTAACAGTATGCAGTGTTGCATAATGGAGTGATGGATAGCGAAATTAAAATTGATTATAAGGGATGATCGTAGCCTGTTCGAATGTTTAAAAAATATGAATTAATTATAATATAGACAATTGATATTAATCAGTTAAAATTATGTACACTTTCCCCAATATTTCAGTATTTAAAAATTACGTAATTTTTTTATAAACTATAAATTTTTGCGAATAAAAAATTTTTTACCAAAACTTAGTTAGAAAAATCGAAATTTATAAGCAAATATTTATAAAAAAAAAAAACTTTATTACAATTGAAGTTTATATTATTTTTGAGTAGTCATAAAAATGTTAATATGAGAAAATTCAATTTTTTAGTATTTTCGAAAGAATTCTAGAATCTACTTAGTAAGCACTATCCAAGCAAGAGATGCGAACTTTATTGAAACGTTCGCAATGTTGCAAATGGTTATATATGTTAAGTTCACTTAAATTTAGTTTATAGTAACCGATTTAAACGAACATCCTTGAAATATGTTACTCTTTTTAACGGATAAAATTCAGTACAAGCCATAGCCTTAGGGTTGCAAAATCTTCTTTTGAACGTAAAATAATCGAAGAGAAATTTTATTTAGTCGAATGCAATTTTACTACTTAGTGTATACAGCAGCAACACATCAATGCTAACAACTTCTTCTAGTTGCAATGATACTGAACATTGTACATTTAGTTGGATTTTACGACATCAAATAACATTAAAATCGATGATTTTAAGTTTCTACTATGCGGTAATTTTAAAGAACAGAAAATCAAATAAAAATAATTTGAGTTTTTAATGTTGGTTGTATCTCTTCGAATAAAAGATTTCGGATTCATTATTTTATTATTATATATAAACTCGTGTGTGGATGAAAGATTATAAATACAAGAAAATGGAACAATTTTACATGGTCTAATATAAGTTAAATGTTGAAAAGATACAATAGTTTTACTAGTTTATACGTACACCCATCCCTTAAGGAAGAGAATTTGGTTTATTTTTTGTTATTGCACAATATGAACAAGTTAGTCTGGCATATATTCATTTTTGGATATGTATTAGATATGAAATTTTTATTAGTTAAAGTTTTACAATTAAAAGTTTGATCTAAATTTTGAATTAAGTATAAACTTGCTATTTGATAAATATTTAGTCGCTACCATTTATTTTTATTAAGTGTAATATTCACTTTTTAGTAAAAATCCTTAACCTATTGTATTGAAAAAATAAATTTTTCAAAAAAGAAAAGATTTTTTTAATTGAAAATAATTTTCTGATTTCAAAAATATTTTTCAAACGTTTTTTTTTTGCATAATATATTAAATTATTGTAATTTTATTACTTATTTAAAAAGATCTTATTTAAGTTCGATCAGTAGACTCTAAAAATATAATAGATAACATCTATTATATTTTTATAGTCTACAGATGCTGTCATTTATCGTAGTTTTGTGACACAATTATCCGATTTGGTACTTGCAGCATCTTTTTATCATTGTTGCTGAAGTTATTAATGCCATTTCATCTAATTTTTTATATAAAAAAACATTTTGACTTCTTTGTCCCTTTTTTTTTTGGTGTATTGATCTCATAACGCATCCAATCGATTCATTAATATAAAAATATTCAGAATGATTATTGGTGTAAACTGAAATACATTTTAAAGCAATTAAAATATTTCTTACGATAAAGTCTAATATACAATAATATAGCCTGTAGTAAGTCTAAAAGAAAAAATCGAATTCGTAAAATTACACAAAATATCAAATTTTAATAATTCAATTGTAAAAAATTATTATTAAGCCTTGAAGATGATATTTTAAGGACTAAGGAAATAATAGAAATAAATTTAATTAAAATGAAAAAGATTGATCATAGATGATGCAATAGGGAAAATTTCCGCAAAAAAAGTGTGAAACAGAAAATATTATAGTAACTGTGAAAGAGATAAAATATTATAAAAGTAGAGAGGAAAAAATTGAAGGATAATAAAGAAATTGACAATTGGCATAGGAAAAATTCGAAAGGATATTGAAAAAGTAAGTTATTCAAATCAGCAATTTTTTTTTTGTTCCTGATTGTTAATTTGTAAAGTTTGTCTGAGTAACTTTCAACAAAAACTTTCCGACTGAAATTTGTCCTGCAATATAATCCAATTCCACCCATAAAATAAATAAGATTGCTTTTAGTTTTATATATATATATTTATATGTATTTATTTTTATATATATAGTTATAGATAATTGTAAAAAAGATCTACTAATGATGGCAGGTGAAGTCTGTGTGGCTTTTTATACAAAATTTTGGTAGCTGTAGTGTATATATTCTAGTAGATAAATGGAAGAAAACAAATTAAATAAGCAAGCGAAGGGCATTATATATAAATAAGGATAGGAAAAATATTCAAAAAAGTAACGAATATATTAAATAGATAGGATGAAAGGGAGAGAATATAACAGAAATGTTCTACTATAAAATTTCTTTTGTTTTTATGGAAAAAAGTTTTCCATCTTTTATTTGGCGATTTTCTCATTTTACTGTTCGTATTATTTTTTTTTTTAGTAAATACCATTTGAAGAACAATCAGCTATAAGAAAATTAAATTTTATTTCCATCTTGTTATGAAAGGTAGAAAATAATCCAAGTTTTCACCACAGTTCGCAGAGGTAAGATACTCACTTTCCACCAACTGTGATCATCCCTTATTATGTAAAAACGTCGGTATTGAGTATTACCACCTATTATAAAAGGAAAACGTTGAGTAAGAGATTTGTTTAGTCTTTTCGGCTTTTGAATAATAGCAAAGACTATTTGGAATTTTTGCTTGTTTTTACTTTTCTTGACTACTTTGCCATCATTTGACTACATTGTTTATATACGTGTATGCGTTTTGTAGTCAAGAAAGGTTTTGCCATTAATAATATCATGTGAAAATTGGAACTAACCAACCAACCTTTTACTCTTTCTATCTCATCCCTCTACCAAAGAAAAGTTCTAAGGATCTAAAGCATGTATTTTGTTTGAGAAAAAACTTTTTAATTTAAATCAAACTTTTAACAATTTTTCAGAAAATTCATATTAGAAAGTAGAAATTCGCTAATTGAATAAATTGTAATATTATTGTCTTTTTTATATACTTTTTTTAAATTTTAATTATGAACACGACCATATTTATTTTTTTGGTGAAATAAAATAAATTTTTCTGCTTTTTAATACTTTCACGATAAAGAGAAGTTGGGAGCTGTTAAAATAGGCGAACTTTTTGTACAATGTACACGTACTGTTCCATATTATTTTTATTTTATTACTCCTCAATTTAAATATAAACTTGTCTCTCCAAAGTATTTGTTAAATATAAGCTTTTTAAAAAGGATGTAACCATGAAAATTTAAAGAATCTTCTTAAAAATGTTCAAAATTTCCTAATAACACCAGCGCCAGTATTTTGGAGAAATTATTGTGCGAATAAAATAATAAAAATAATTATTTTCCTTAAAAAAAGTACTAAAACTATTTTTATTTTAATTAGGCAAAAAAACAATTCAGTTTAAAGTTCATTGAACAAAGTGAAATTTTAAGAATGAAACGAGACATGACTCTATCGTTTTGGTGGCAATGACCACTTTTGGATAATATTATAGCAAAAAACTTACTTGAGGAGAAAACCACCAAAAAAGAATTAGTTTTATTATATTTTATATTCTAATTTTTAACCTTTTACTAAAATTATGTACAATTTTATTAATATCCTTTTTCTCTTTTTCTAATTTATTTGCAGGTGAGAATTAATTTGACGGAGAATTATAAAATAAACGAAAATCAACTAACAGGAAAAGGAAAATTTGGAAATTTTCTAGCACTTATTTTCAAAAAGGTTATTAAAAATCTTTCTTTTTTTATGTTTTAGTGTGCAAAAATAAATTATTTTAATTTTGCAATATAAAAATTCTACTATCGAAAACGGAATGTTCTATGATTTATTTTGCGTGTGTAGCTTACACGTTCGTGTTAATTGAGAAAATAATACGTTTTTCATACAAAAAATAAAATAAATTTAAAAAAAAACACACAACTAATTAATTAATTTAAAAAAAAAAAAATATAATAACATTTTTTAATTAATTAAATTTATTTTGGCAGAAGTGAAATAAAACATATATTCTTCTGATGAAAATATAACTTAAACCGAATTTATTTCTTTAGTGTGAACAATAATAATTGTTGGGTGCTTTTTTCCGGTACAACTTTTGGATCATAATTCTAATTTGAATCTCAGTGAAAATAAAGTGCATTTTTCCGATAACTAAAAAACATGTAAATCATTATAAAAGGAATTATAGCAGTTGAATCTGATGAATTGGAAGAGTTTTTTAGTGAAATATTAAATATAGCCCAACGTAAAAATAATTAAAATTCTATCAAATATAATTATTTAGTGGTTGTTTTTTTTTCAAAATTGGAGACCTTTTTTTTTATTAATTGTGATAATAGAGAGCAGCCAACGAAATGTTGGAGCTCGTTGCCGCTAATAAAATGCGGCATTCGAGTATAAATAATTCTCGTTACTGCCGTCATTTTCGTACATGCGATAATCATCAAGATCACAATTTATTAAAGTGTAATACGAAAACTATTACTACTAATACTATTGCTACTAATATTAATAATAATAATAATATTTTTAATCAAAATAATCAAAATTTTGATAACGATAATAAAAACCAAATACGGATGAATAAATTAATTTGCCATAAAGAAAATAAAGAAAATTTCATCCAGAATAAGAAGAATCAAGAAAATTATAAAAAGCATAAATTTTTACAAAATAATAATTATATTATTTTTAATTACAAATATAATATATTAGCCATAATCGTTTATGCACTGTTAGTTATTAGTCAAGTGAGCGCTTTCGGTAGTAAGGAATACCAAAATCAATTTCAACATCAACAAAACGATGATATTGCCATTAAAAATAAAAATGTTAATTCTAATAACAACAATAATAAAAATGATAATGCTATAAACACGAATACAATATCTCTAGTCCTTCCGCATGATACATATCCGGGTTATAGTATTAAGAAATTCAAAACTTATGCCATTGCGGAAGTGAATGAAACCTCCGACATAAGTCGATTGATTAATGATATTGATAAGAATCATGGCTTAAGAAGAGAAAAGGATACCGATTATTATAATACTGGTTATAATATAGAAAATCATCTAGAAAGCAATGATGCTGATAATGATAATCAATTTGGACAGAAACCATTGTCAACATTATCCGCTTCCGTACTATCATCATCAGCAGCATCTTTGTCGGATGGACAGAACAAGAATGCATCAAAAATTCAGTTTAATGTCAAGTCGAATCCGCTCAATTATCGATTATTGGAAACTGGTTATTCGAAATATTTTACAATTTTGGAAGATGGCGAAATAATGACAACAGCCGATCTAACACCGTTGGTTAATCGTCCAGTGAATTTAGTTGTTCTGGAAGAGTCACCAAATTCAACGGCAACCCATCAATTGCAATTGTTCATCATGAATCGAAATGATATGCTACGTTTTCCGGGAGCAAGTTTAGATGTATCAGGTGAAGTGAAAGAGAACCACCCTCGTGGTACAAGGATTCGTGGTGTCCCACTATTGCAAGCCAATTCAATACAAGGTTCTGATTCGATCAAGTATACCATAATCGATGGCAATGATGACGGTGCATTCGCATTAAAAGATAGCTACTCGAAAACGATTAAGGATTCTATACTTTTACGTCATGGTAAAACAACCGGTGTTTGGTTGGTAACAAATCGTCCACTGGACAGGGAAACTAAAATGGAATATGATATCTCAGTACAGGCGTCCGATGAAGATGAACTTGACAAAACCATTTCGAAGATCAAAGTAACTGTTCTTGATGAAAATGACAATCGACCTGTATTCATGGAACCAGAGTACAGATTCTTTTTAGTCGGAAATAAGACCATCGATCTAGAAGGAAATTCATCCACGGTAACTTGGCATAGATTTGCAAGCATTGGAAAAGTAACCGCAATTGATGCTGATGGTGATAAAATCGCATATAAACTTATAACGCCTAGTAATATAGTCATTATCGTACCACAAACTGGTGAACTGATGTTGGTTGGTAATCCGGAAAAACATGAACTTCTGCTTGACGTTGAAGCTCACGATTTACGTTTACCAAGTTTAAGTAGTCTCAAGCCAGCCAAAGTTCTTATTGAATTTATCGAACCGGAACCGGTTCCGGTTTTAATGCAACATTTATCGCACGATTCAATAAATCATCATTCGCATCATCGCGAAAAGAGGCGAGTTACGCGCGCGGTTCGCCCAACAAAACGTATCGAATTCACTGAGGCTGATGGTGATATTGAAGGGAAGAGTGTTTTCCAGCTTGAAAAGGAAACCGATCGTGAGACATTCAAAATACGCGACGAGAATCCATGGGTAACTGTTGAGCAAAATGGTGCTGTACGTGTTAAAAAGAAGTGGGATTACGAAGAACTTGGACCAGAGAAGACCATCGATTTTTGGGTTATTATCACAAACGCTGGACATAATGGTGAGTAATGTTTAATTATATTTTAAATGATAATTCTGATAGGCTTAAACAAAAAATTCGTACTTAAATAAATGGGATTGTATTTTGTATTTTCCATCCAAATAAGAGTTCGATTAAAAGAAGTGGTTTTTTTTTTTTTAATTGCAGTGATTTTTTCGATATTTTGTCTTATAAACTAAAGGTTTTTTTTTTTTTAAAAAAATAATAGTTTTGAGGGAATTTCCAGAATTACTGTACCTATAAACTTCGCTCTTTTATTAGCCCTAATTGGCTGTAGAAATTCGCAGTAGGCTTTTTTCTACTGCAAATTTCAACAGCCAATTTGGGCTAATAGAAGAGCAAATTTATAGGTACAATAATTAAGTTTTGTCTATCAATTTATTTTCGAACTTATCTTAGTCATTTGTTTGTTTGTAAAGAAGGAATCTGTGACACGAACTAAAGGTCGTGTTTTAAAAAGAACATCTTCTACATCATGTTCTACTTGCATGTTGTCCTCTGAGACATATGACCCTAATGGCCATACTCTCAAATCGACCATAAAATTTAGTCGGATATTTTTTTGCCAATTTTCCGATTTCACCTACCACTCAAATGGGCGATTAAAATAAGAAAATAGATGGATCTACACATCAGAATGTATCTAAGCTAATCGCCACAATTTTTTATATCACAATCACGTTGATACCTCCGCCAACAGTTAAGGCCCACTCCAAAGAATGATTTCTCTAATCAACCACTAGAGTTGTCTTTTAACTCAGATATCTGTAAATTCGGAAAGATCATCCATTCGAGTAGCCAAATTTTTTTAGTATCGCACCCCCAAAGTACCGTTAGGTTTTTTGTCACATACACAATGCCCTTCATAGAGTGGATAACATAAAATATCCACTGTTGTATGTATGCTCTGGTTAGGCACTGGCAATTATTGAGATGATAAGCTGGTATATGCTTAAGGTCTGCCCGCAGTGGTGGAAATTAGAAGAACCAGTCTGAAGTTAGTTAAAATTAAAAAGAGGGACTTGAAAGGTGATTAATTGATCAAAAAGGTCCCCAATAGGAAGGGTCCTGATCAAAGAGAAATTCTGGCTTTAATTGCATTCATTTAAAATATAGGGAACGATGGGCTGAGCGGCAAAAGAATGGCATTAAAGACAAGATTGGTTACCGAAAAGAATGCGGTATGGCCACACCGATGTTTTTTTTTTTTAAAACTTTTCTAATAACATGTGAATTGAACTATAAATTTCTAAAGCCACAAAAATTCAGACCATTGGCTATGATGACTAGCTAAATTCGAACTCACAACCACTGTGTACTTGATGCAGACGTACTAGTGTCACTAAATTAGGATACATGCCGAATTTTTTAATTATTTATTCTTTAAAAAATCTCTTCCAGGAGAAATAATTCTTTTCTGTTTATTTTTTCTTATATTGAAAGATATTTTTTTTAGTCTGAATTAGTTGAAAAATGATTTTTTCATTCATCATTTTTTCAATATTTTTAAAAGCCGTTTCTTCCAGGATAAAGAATACTTTCAGGGTGACTTCCTTTATATTCATAAATTATCAGCAGGATGTTTTTATTTTTTAAAAATGCTATTTTGATAAATTTCCGTATTTGCTGACTCGAACATATGCAAGCATAAACGCATGATGCAGATGGTTTTGGCAGCATCGAAAAATCGTTTGTACAAAAATAGAATTGAAAATTTGTTTGGTGTTTTTCGATCACGCCTACCATTCCCAGTTTTATTTTCTTTGCACTATGCCAGAATGAGAATAAAAGGAAGCTGAGTTAATGCATATGCGCATTGGGTTCTATGGTACTTATTCGGAATTATGGTACACCAATGATGGTAGCTATTGTAAATGCACTTTCCTGCAGGAGTTTGGTATTATTCCTTAAACTTGATGTGTTAATATCTGCTTTTGTTTTGAAGTCCTATTTTGGTTTTCTTTTAAAAACCTAAAATAGCTGTTTCCCATTCGGTTTCATTTGGTCTTGAACTCTACTTTAAGCCCTCAGAGAGCTGAATAGTTTACCCACTTGTCCTGTTCTCGAATTCGATTCGGTTTAATTTTAGATGGGAACATGTGCATTCGAGTACGTACGTATGTGATGCTTTGGACTCTCATAAAATGATGGGACGGTTTGTTTAAAGAAAAATTGAATTGAACTGCCTTGAAAATCAGTCAGGCTTCCATTTTTGTATGACGCCGTTTATTGCCTCGCCTTTTCCAGAATTCATGCGAGTGTTCGTTTCTTATTTATTCTGTGATCGTTATGCACTTGTTTTATTTTTTCATTTTTCAAAATAAATTCTTCCATTTGCATTGCCGCCGCCGCATTTTTAATGAATTCGTGTACTTACTCGTGTATGGGTGCAGCTGCGAACTTACTTTTACCAATTGTCCATCAAAGTCAACATTGACAGCGTTCCGTTACTGCATTGCATTACAATAATCGGCAACAAAATAAATGCATTCATAAAGAGTTTATTGCACTTTCACCCTCCATACTTAATTAAACAATTTAAATTTTACGATTAATAGAGTGCGACTATGAATATGTATAAGTATATGCATTTTGCCATAAGTAATGTCGGCATGGATCTTGGATGAATCATGGAATCTTGATGATTATATGAATTTTAATCCATAATTAGAATAAGGTTAGTGGTTCGTATTAAGGGATCAAAAAATAACGAATTAAATTATTTTGTTCACTAAAAGCATGGAATACCATTGCAATTTGCAGCAGCATCTTTTTTTTAACCAAAACTTTACTCTTCACATTATAATTCACAGATTCTTCCGTATTAGAAGTGTCAGAAACTCAGAGTAAATTAAATAAACAATAAATTTGCTTATTTTTGTCCTTATGATATTAATTAAATTCATTCTAATAAAGTATTTAACAAAACATTTACTAAATGAAAGTCTACGAAAAAATTTCATACATTTGGACTATTAGGGGATGATAATTTTTGAAAATATTTTCTCTAAAGTAAAGAATTTTGTGTGTGGGTGTATAAAACAGATTCATTTTTTCTTATAATTTTTTTTTCTTATAATTTCAACAAATAAAAATCCATTTTCTTTTAATTATAATTTCGGTTACAGAATAAAAATATTTTTATTTTATTTTATGAGATTTGTCCAAAATATTCTTTAACGTTATTTAGTAAACGTTAAATTTGCTTTATTTGCCTTTGTTTTTTAATTATATATAAGGTGTAGTAAAAAGTAATCCATTATTTTGCCAATAGATGGCTTTAGGAGTCTGTATCTCCCGTTTTAAAAGTGCGATCGGGTTGCACTAGATGGCGTTAGAAAGATAAGATTTCGTAGTAAAAAAATTTTTCATAAAGTTTTGTGATTAGTTGACTCAGTATTTTTTTAGCAAGCGTCAAAGATGGACACCAACAAAGAGAAAATACGCCATATTTTACAGTTTTTCTTCGATAAAGGCGAAAACGCAAGCCAGGCAACTGAAAATATGAATAGTGTTTATGGTCCTAATACTGTAACAGTCAATCACGCGCAATTTTGGTTTCGTCGATTCCGTTCCGATAATTTTGATGTCAAAGATGCACCACGCTCTGGAAGGCCAATTGTCGAAAATGTCGATAAAATAATGGAAATCGTCGAGTCCGACCGTCACGTAAGCACGGTTTCGATTGCCCAAGAGCTAAACATTGCACAAAAAACCGTTTGGAACCACTTAAATAAGGCTGGATACAAAAAGAAGCTCGGTGTATGGGTGCCACACGAGTTACCGCAAAAAAACCTCATGGACCGAATTTCCATCTGCGAATCGCTGCTGAATCGCAACAATATTGATCCATTTCTGAAGCGGATTTTTACTGGTGATGAAAAGTGGGTCACTTACGACAACGTCAAGCGACAACGGTTGTGGTCAAATCGCGGTCACCCGGCGCAAACGGTGGTCAAGCCAGGAAGGTTTTGCTGTGTGTTTGGTGAGACTGGCAGGGAATCATCTACTATGAGCTGCTCCCCTACGGCCGAACTCCTAATTTGGACCTATACTGTCAACAATTAGACCGACTAAAATAAGCAATCACCCAGAAGCGGCCAGCTTTGGCCAATAGGAGAGGAATTGTGTTCCATCAGGACAACGCCAGGCCGCATACATCGATAGTGACTCGCCAGAAGTTCCGGGACCTTGGTTGGGATGTTCTTGTGCATCCACCTTATAGTCCGGACCTGACACCAAGTGATTACCACCTCTTCCTGTCTATGACGAATGATTTTGCAGGTGAAAAATTCGCCTCAAGAGAAGATTGTGAAAATCGACTGTCCCAGTTTTTTGCCAATAGGGACGAGGGTTGCTTTGAGAGAGGCATTATGAAATTACCTCCAAAATGGAAACAAGTTATCGAACAAAACGGTGCATATTTGACCTAAATCGTATCATTCTATCTATGTTAAATGAAACCTTCAATTTAATGCAAAAATAATGGATTTCTTTTTACTACACCTTATATAAAGGAATATAATTAGAAGAACGATCTTGAAAAATGGGAAAGACTTTTGGTCAGATGACCAAAACAGCCCCTGAAAAAAACAGAACAAACAATTGTCATTTGCAACACGGCACTCCAACTCATTTGAGCTTACGCAATTGAATTCTACTGTCCAATTTTTATTAATATTTAGTCCCTTCTATCGCAAATACTCCACAACATTTTTTGTGTCTCATTTTAAGTTCGCAATAATGTTATTCATAGGCCAAATTTAATCCATACTCGCCTATTCTATCACTAACAATCCTCTTTTGAGAAATCTATCCTTTCTAATACCACCATTAAACCCTAATCGATCCTTGAAAAGTCAGTGATCATGGAACATATTAACTTAATAATATAAATCTGGAAAAACATGAGTTAAGATAAAATCTCCGTCAGAGCATCGTTTTGCTAAATTCGAAGAAATAATCAAAATCATCTTATTCAAAGATCTAAATTTGTTTTTTTTTTCAATTAAAAATCTTTATCATTTTGAAAAATCTACAATATATAGAAACGTTTTTATTCAAAAAGAAAATGAGTATAAATTTGGGCACTTTTAAAAATTCCAAAAATAATTTCATCTAACATTGAATAATTATGTTTTAATAACATAATTATGCTTTGAAATTTTAATTTCATCCCCAATTGTTATGGTGCCTTCCAAAAAAAAAGGTATAGGAAATATTTTTAATATAGCTTTTATATGAATTTTGTTCGCTTTCTTCAAAAAAAAAGAATAATAATATTAAAAAATTATCCTTGAATAAAAAGAATTGGAAAGTAAATGTTTTTTTTATGATGACGTAGGGGATATTCATTTCAATGCACGGCTCATACCTGAAAAGTCACGCTCTCACAACGTCTCCTTAAGACCCCTTGTTCTTTTGTTTTTCTCTTTTTCTCCCTTTTTATGCGCCATTCTCTTTTATTTTTGAATTTATTTAATATGCACGCGTATCCTCATTTTTGCTTCAAAATACCCAACAAAGCATTTACAAAATAATCTGTCGACAACAAAAGGTACGAGAATAGGGTGAAAATAAAATAAAAGTCGATTCGTGAACGTATTACGTCAAATGTGAAACGAACGCACTATCGTAGCCGATAACGAGCGGATGAAAATTGTCAGGCATATAAGACCGAAAATGACACACCCTATTCACATGTAATACCTTATCGGATAGTGGAATCTTGTTTGTATTCCTCTAGTATTGACAGTTGTAGAATTACGATTGGTAGTATTGGTTATTGTCGGTAGTTTATGGTTGTAGAGAAGATGCTGTGGCTACCCCTAAAATGTTGGCCGGAAAAAGGGAAAAAATTCGAGGGCACGTTACCTAAATGAATTCCGAAAAGACCGAAAAATCATAGATCTTATGGGGTGTCCCTGCGCACACTGTGACCATATGCGCATGTCACAGCGTTCCCAATTTTGGCAGTTTTGTTCTCTCAAAATATCTGGTTATGTGCTCCTGTTTTGTGTTTTGTCCACGCAAGAGTTTAACGAAGCTGAACGTGTGCCCATGTTATTTAATATCTCCTCGTATAATAATCCTTATTCATTATTTTGTATTCTGTGATATTTCGAAACAAATCTACTACCAAACCGTTGCTCCTACGATTATTTTGGCAAAAAAAAAGGTTCGGTAATTATGGATGGATGGATAGACGGTTGGATGGTATGTGCACATGTCTCCATCGTAGCGTCGGAATCTTTGTTTGTGTAAAATTGCTTGCCGACACCAGGGAGAGAAAATCTCAAGTCTATGTTCGAAACACTGTACATTAGAAGGAGAATATGCGCGTACTTTTTGATGTTTGCTTATAAATGGTTGCTAAAATATATTTCATATCGTCAAATATCAGGGATGCCAGGTATATATAAATTGTATATGGGCTATCGTGGGCCATGTGTACTTTCAAAACATTTTTCAAATAACATATGAAAGGAATTAGATTGTCTGGAGGATTTGTTATAGTTTTTTTTATTTTTATTTTAACTAGAAATAAACTTATGGATTTAAGATTGTTCTATTTTTAGTATACTTTATTTTAACAAGTGCACATAATTCAGCAATTATAACAGCCCTTTTTAAATGTGATTTTATAGTTGTTTTTTTAAAATAAGATTTTGTCTTGTTAAAAGTATAAATAATCTTAAAAAATTACTTTTTATTGGCTTTAAAAAAATACCATTTTTTTGGCTCTTTTAATAATAAAATACAAAATTACTTAAAATATCTTTTTCGTAATCAATAATGTTCAGATATTTCTGAAAGTTTTTAGTATCTTAAATATTTAGAAATATTTATCTAAAAGACAATTAATTGATTTGATTTTATTTCTCTATGAACATATTTTTGATAGAAATATTGGTGTCTGAAGCCATCCATCCACCTTACCGCTTTATAGAATTTTTTACTTTTAAAAATATGGTCTTGTCTAGTCAAGATCAATATTTTTCGGTTTTAGGTCTTCTACTACAATTATTGTAGAATGAAAAAACAAATGTTATTAAATACGAACTATTGGATGAACTTATTTCTTTAAAGAAGAAAAATTCGTCATGCAATTTATTCTTAGACAATTTAACAGGAGGCAAATATGGTATGTGTTCACAATGTGTATGAGTCAATTCGCAAAATAATTTTGATTTAAATTTATAAATTTGTTCCGGTTTAATATAAAATAGTTTTTCATATTTTCCCATATTAATCATCATAATCGGTTTCATTATTCTCAAATATTAGAACATTATTTGATATTAAAGCATGTTTTTTAATTAGATTAATAAAAAAGCTTATTTGAAGTGTAATCGAATTCTGCAAGATACTCGTATAAAAAAAATATGTTCCATTTGAAAATTAGTCACATACGATCATATTTGTATATATTTTCTGTCGGAATTGTTTTTGTAATAAACCAAACAGCTTTTAATTCTATGGAAATTACTCATCTTTTATGAATACTAGTAGATTTTAGTATAATATAATTTCAAATTTATTAGAAATAGCATAAAAAAGATGGTGGAACATTTTTATACGTATCGTATCAAAAAATGTCTATTTGAAATTCATCATTTTGTAATTTATATCGAGAATCGTTAGTTTTTTTCACAGCCTCATCACTATTTTATTGTAGATAAAATTTTGTGTCTAATTTAATTTTGTTTAATCTGCATTCTGGGACCACCTTAACCATAACGAATTTCTTTTGGTTAGCTCCTCTCCGAACTCGATCTCAACAGTAAAAGTATGTTTTTTCTAACCGACCACCCTGCTGTGGCGGCTTTGTAGATTCCATGTGTTCACATTAGGTGGCATATTGAGTAAAGCAAATCATCTTCTTCATTGAACAACAAGTGCGCCATCAAAAAATAAGTTCATCCAGTTTATACAATGCCGCGCCTATATTTTGTTCCAGTTTTTTTTTTCATTGTTTTTCTCTTGTTTCTCATTGACTCAAAGTAGTGGAATTTATTGATTTTGAATTTCCAAAAATTTCTCATACGTCATGTTCTCTTTTGCGTGTACCTAAATCTGCAATCCTTTTTCTTAAAGATGCGTCTGTATAAAAAAATTTCACGTATGCAAACATGTGCTCTTAGGAAAATTGTTTTATTCCAAGAAATTTAGCAACTAATTTAAATTGAAGGCGGTACATTTTGAACCTCCTCTGTAAGTGATCATCATTTCCTTTACTAGTAAAAAATTCACGAACAGTAAAAAATCTTCGGATAAGTAGAAGCGTACAGTTTTTAGATCAACTAAGACAAGACGAGATATTGTTAGCAAAAAAAAAAAAAAAAATTGTACCCCATTCTTAAGAACATTTGGTGTGAATATTTTTTTCCTCGATTCTTTCGAGTTTCAAGTTTACATAGCAGAAATTTCAAGTGTTTTCCAAATTGTCTAAAAACAAGCTAAAAAGTACAAGCACTTACATGGACCGTTAATGGATTCATTTTGCTTGCCTTCATTCCAAACCATATCGCGAGTTGTTACTATACTCCAAGTATGATGATGACCTTAATTTATTTACTTGTGTGAAAAAATTCGATGTTCACCATTTTCAGTTTTTGAATTTCATTTCCAGGACGAGTATTTCTAGGATAATTTTGTTCTGTTATATTTTTAATCTTGGTTATAGTTTTTCTTCAGTGACCCGAACATTTCTACACTTGTAGCTCGCGCGTAATCATCGTACCAGTTATTTCATTTAATTTTTTTTTCACAAAAACAAGGCTGAGAATTGTTGTAGTTTTCTTATTTTTATTGTACAAAAAAATGGGAACAAAAATAATATCAAAACTATGTCACGTATTCACACATTCATTCATTCATTCATTCCATGGCATGCTTTTTTATTTTATTGAATATCCTTAAATAGAGCAATTGTAGCCAGGTGTATCTGATAGTATATTCAGGATGCATACATTTTCTATATATGAGGGGTTATGTCTAAAAGATGGTAGTTACCAGAAAAATCTGAATGGAAAACAGTTTTTAGATCAGAGAATTGTGCAATTTTTATTCTCTCTTTAATATTATATGAGAATGTCTATCCGAGTAAATTAATTCCTTTTTTCTAAATAAATCATTAAACAGTTGTATAAATTTTTATATGTTCTGAATTTTTAAATCAGTTTTGATAGGCTCTTATTAGGTTTGATATAAAACGAAACTGATATTCTATTAAAATTGATCAAACTTAGTAGAAATAAATACCTCTAGGCTCCTGCATAATTTGCTTAAGTTAAGTTTTCCAGATTTGGTTATAAATTCCAAATAAAACTACCCCATCACTAATAGGCACCAAATTAAAATTTTTAGAATCAAATAAATAAAGTCTAGAGTCAACAAAATTTTATAAACTAACCTAAAATAGTTGAAATTTAAATAAATTTTTGTGCATTGTCTTATATACATGACGGGTTTTTCATTTCTACGTTATTGTACAATTTTTACATAACACATATATGCATTTTTATACAAATAGACATGAGACACAGTCGCTCCTATGCAGCATATAGCGGCACTAGAGACTCTGTGAACTCTCTCCATCTGCTTCTGTCTTGGGCTAGCTTTTTCGCTTCCGACCATGACTTGCCAATTTGTTGGTGTTCGCCCTCGACTGATCTTCCCCAAGTGGTCCTTGGTCGTCCTCTGCTGCGATTGCCCTGTGGTTCCAATCTAGTGCCATCCTTGCTATGTCCGTAGGTGGTTTTCGCAAGGTGTGGCCAATCCAACTCCATTTCCTGTGTTTGATGTCAGCTAGCAGGGGTATTTGCTTCGTGAGAAGAAGCAGCTCATCGTTCGTTATCCAGTTCGGCCAGAAGATCTTGCTTATACGCCTCAAGCATCGGTTCACAAATGTTTGAGGCTTACGAGTCGTGCTGTTGGTTACTTTCTATGTTTCGCAGCCGTAAAGCAAGACTGGCTTGACGTTTGAACTGATTATTCGAAGTTTGAGTGCTATGGAGAGGTGGTTGGAACGCCACATGTTCCCAAGTGAGGTGTACGCTTGTCGCGCCTTGTTGATGCGCATTTGGATGTCTATTTCAGTTCCACCATCCTTGCTGAGCATGCTGCCAAGGTAACAGAACTTTTCGACATCTTCAACTTGGGTACCGTGTAGCATCAAGGGCCTCTCGCAGGTGGCGCCGATACGCATCAATTTGGTCTTCTGAATGTTGATTCTCATCCCCACTTCTTCGGCGTTGGAGGCCAGAGCATTCAGTTTCTTCTGAATGCCGTTGAAGGTGTGGGACATGAGGCATATGTCGTCGGCGTAGTCCAGGTCGTGGAGCTTATCACGCAGTGTCCACTGGATACCGTTGCTGGCTGTGTTGTGAAGAGGATAAGCGAGATTATGCAACCCTGCCTGACTCCTCTCGAGATGTTGAATGGATCGCTGTTTCGTCCTTTGAAGCGCACTCTACACGGGGCCTCGCGGTATAGTTCTCCGATGAGATCGATGATGGCCGGTGGGATGCCTAGTTCAGCCAGAGCCCTCCAGATGGCGTCGCGAGAAATCATGTCGAAGGCTCTTTCGAAGTCAACGAAGAGAAGATAGAGCGGGCTGTTCCATTCGTTCGACTGTTCAATGATCATTCTTAGGCTGTTGATGTTATCAACACAGGAGCGGTTTGGTCTAAAGCCAGACTGCTCATTGCGAAGGGCACTTACCACTGTTGGAGTGATGCGAGTCAGGATGATTGAGGCGATAAGTTTCTGGATGGTATTCAGCAGAGTGATTCCCCTCCAGTTTTTGCAATCGCCAAGGTCTCCTTTCTTTGGGATGGTGATAATTACTCCTTCTTTCCAGCTGTCCGGGAAGTGGCATTGCGTCCAGGCTTCTGCGATTATAAGATGCAACAGCGAGGCCAGGAGCGGCGGGTTAAACTTCAGAACCTCTGGCGCCAGGTTGTCAGGTCCGGGTGCTTTGCTGTTCTTAGGCTTGTTGACTGCTGTTGTGATCTCCATAAGCGTGGGCGGTGTTGTTGGGATGGATCTTAACTTAGATTAGGTCAGATTAAATTGAATACACTGATTGACCTATTTTTTCTATTCAAAAACACTTTTAGCTTAAATTAGCAACCTAAGATAATTATGTACCTTATTATAAGTAGAATAAAATACTAAAAGTTTAAATAAGATGTCATATTTTTAAATTTCAAATACGGCAGGTTTTAGTATAGTTTCAATTCAAGTATTTAGATTGGAATCGTTCTAACATGGTTTTTTTTCAACAATAATTTTTGTAAACACAATTTTTTACTTTATTATTATTTATTCTTATTTTATTTAGAAAAATTTACTTAATTTGTTCCAGTTTCATATCTATAATATAACTCAGAAGTCCCAAATAAAAAAATAGTATCCATACACGTAGAAGGGATGTTATTCATCAACATCCGTTTCTATTATATTGTATCATCCCAATTTCTCTCCTTTATACTAGATACAACATTAAACATATGCCACGGGAATTGGATACCATTTTATAAATAATATAAAAGCATCTATATTATTTATAAAATGGTATTTTTTTTTTGGTGACCAGAGAATAATTAACCACCCATCCAAGATTAATTCACCTTTTTGGGGTAATTTTATACCACACAACAATAGATGAATAACAATACGTTTGGACGTTCGGAGAGATGAATTATTACTTGCCCATTATTATGTTAAATAAAGCGATTTCTAATAATAATAATAATAATAATAATAATAATAATAATATTAGTAATGACTCGTAAGTAACGAAAAAAAAAAGAGATTTTGATCGTGGTCCTATCGCGTCTTGTTCTTCATTTTGCTACCTTATTAACTGCCCATTGACCTTTCTTGCATTTGGATATAGCACACCCATACTACTTTTCTTTACTTTTGCTGTTTATGTAGTTTTCTATAGTTGGAGAACCATTGAAAAATTATCTGCATTATGGCAAATCCCAGTTGCGTTCCTGAAAATAAATGTATCGAAGAGAATACGCGAACGATAAAAGTCAAATGATGAAAAATAGGAAACACCTTTTCAGTTTGTATGTAGAGTTATCGTGTATAGCATGCCAATTTATAGCCGTTATCTCCTAATACCTCCGCCTTCGACATCATGTCTTACAAACGGTTTTTTTTTTTTGGACATATTTTCTTCCTTTTGGTCATTTCACTGTTCTGCTTGTATGAAATTTTTTTTTGCAAAATCAGCCAAAGAATATATTATTACATTCGCCTCCGCCAATAATAAGAATGCTGATCATATAATAAAATACCCCACATGCACCTATTTTTATGAATATCCCCCAAAAATATAACATCAATATAGGCATTGTTAACGGGCCCTTCTACTACTCCTTATAGCTGATCCAAGGCTGATTTCTTTACCGCCCGCTAACAACAACTTTCATTATCATTCCTTTCAACCATTTCGACTCCTATGTTCACTTTAAATCCTATCCTCCATTTACCGAAGCAAATGTATCCAAATACAAATATATATATTTATATATACTTATATAAAGAGAGAGTACATGGTGGAATATTATCCAAGTGTATTTTTGCCTAACAGTAGTAGCCCCATTAATAATTCAAATGATATCGGCGACGAAAATCTTTCTTGGCAATCTTAAAGACCCTCGTTTGTGTTGTTATATTACGTTATAAATACATTAAATATTTATTTTGATGTGCACATATACATTTCTATACTATATTTCTGTATGTTAAGAAGAGACTCTTATAAGTGTGAATTTGTGGTTGGATGTAGTTGTATCACGTTTTATAGATATTTTTCTATTCTAAACAAATAGTAGTACATCATGTATTATAATCTACATAAAATTGACAAGAAATCAAAATGAAAAGGGATGGGGAAATTTTAGGCAAACAAATGGGAAAAAAATAAACAGAAACAAAAACGGAAAATAACAACAATAAGAATTTTTAGCAAAACTTTAATAAAATCCGAAAATATTTTCTATAACTATGTGTGGATCTGTATAAAAAAGAGGGTGGCAGCGGTTATGGTGGTCTCCCATCATCCTTTATTATTTATGATTCTACTTCATATTATTATATGCTCCTTCTATTTAAATAGAATCTGAACTCTCCACCTTGTTTCCTTCCCAACCCCAATTGCTGCTGTCTGTCATCATATTTTTTCTTAATATTTATGAGTATGTCATGGGGGTCGTACCGAAAAAACAAAACAACAGAAACAAAAGTATTTTGTCCATCCTAGAGCATACAGAATATTGTATAGTAAATTTTTAGGGTCGTTTGTAGCCATTTTCTTTTTTTTTTATATTGTATTTATAATACAATATAAAAATAGAGGGCGTTGTTATCACAAAAGGAAATAATACCCATTTTTTCTGGGCATTTTGGTATGTTTTTAATTTTTCTTTTTTATATAATCAATAAACAGAATTTTTTTTTGTTTAATATTTTCTGTTTTTTTTTTGTTGTTTCTTCTGGATTAAATAAAAATTAATTTAATCGGACAGTTTTTCCATTAAAATAAACATGAATTTTTCTTGTGTTTTTGAATTAATTTGATTTGGGAAAATTTTTTCATTTCCAATTTTTCGATCCAAATCGAAATTGTTTGTAATAGAATAACTAATTACGCCATATTTGCATATATTTTTTTGTATTTTCGTATTGTTTACTCGTTTGGAGTGGTGACTAAATTTTTATGGACTGAAATTTGGGTTTTAATTAATATTTGTGATTAATAAATTGGTAAATGATTGTCTAAAAGAAAAATCACTGTCTTAGAATTTGCTTAAAAAAAGTTTTTTTTTAAAATTTTATTTTATTGTGAAAATAAAATTAATAATTAAGGGAAGGCTACGTTATATTACTTTTGGGCTTTTTAATTTGTACAACAATATTTCGTTGTATATTATTAAGAATCTAAAATCTAGTTGCAACTGAAGCGATTACCTCTAAAAACCACAAATCTAGTTGCAACTGAATCTCTCTTCTTTTTTTTTTGTAAGGTCTTTGAGATCATAAGGCAATTTGGCAATTCAACTGATTGTTTATTTAATTAAACAAAAAATTGTTCATTAACATTCTAATTTGTTTAGTCAGTGTATATAAACATGAATAAAAAAGGAGATACTTTAAAAACAGAGCAAGTTCCACTTCATCAATTAGATATTGCTGTCGAACATATAATATCTTCTACAAATACAAGACGGAAAAAAATTATTTTGTGCTACTTCCCCTTATCATGCTGACTAGGAATAGTAATTGTAGTAGATAAACTGAAGAAGAGAATTTATTCAATAAAGGGGAGAGGGTGGTTGAGGCGGTAAAAAGATTCAGTCGAATGCGTTTTGATGGAAATACTGGCAGTTTTTATTTCCATTTTCATCAAATCCAATCAATCAATTTTCCACTTTTGATTTTTGCTTTCGTTAAAAAAAAATTCCTCATTCACTTCTATGAACTTTCAATGTTTTTTTTCTATACCACAAATAGAAGGTAGATTGTAAATGTAAATAAATATCAGAAAAAAGGTAAAATACATTCAAAGTTTGACTATGAAATGCGAATGAACTTTAGTGTTTTTTTTTTAAGGCAAATACAAATTTTCTCATAAAAACTTGACTGTAAAAAGTTTCACAAATTTTGTGTTGGGATCTTAAAATATTGCGAAGGAAATTTTCATCTTTAAGCAAATAAAAATGCAGACAAATTTTATTGAAAAACAAAAACTTCGAAAATGATGAAAATCAATTTCAGTACAAATTTGTATACAAAAACTACAGGAATGAGAAAAGTTAGTTAAACTGCAGAACAAAAAACTGTAGAAGCTTGTTTTTGGCTATTTTTATAAACAAAAATGAGCTTCTCTATTGTAAATAGTTGTTTTTTTCTCGGTGAATTGAAGTTTCTGGTTAAATTGAATTTGGTATAAAGTGTGTTTATATAATTCGGCGCACATTTTTCAGAAATTTTCCACATTTGAAAATAACTCGAATTGGCCTAGGAGTCAAATATCCTTAAAAATATTTGCAAGAGATCATTTTTACACAAAAAAAAAATTTTTTAATAAATGTCAATGAATACATAAGGGAATGAATTTTAGATAAGTTTAGTGGGATTATATACAATATACAATAATATTTTTATATTTTATATTATAGACTAAATAGTGGGTATGACATAACAAATTTTAGTGTAGGGTTTTCCAATAAGAGTAATATGATTTCTAAGTAAAGTTTCGGCTATTTGTAATATGTCGTCATCTGTCTTTTTTTTTCATTGTATTCATTAATGTTTACAATTTTATCACGGAGAGATATACGCAAAAACAACGTTTACAAATTATTCAATTTTATTATCAAAATAATCGTTCTCCAATTACAACTTTTCGAGGCTCACTTTCATCTGATTGGTGCGGTAAATAAACAAAACTGTCGTTTATGGTGAGAAGAAAATCCACAAATTATTCATGAACACCCATTACATTCACCTTAATTGACAGTTTGGTGTGCTTTTTGGTCTGGTGGAATCATCGGTTCGTACTTCTTTCGAAATGAAGCTGGTAACACCGTTACTGTCCGTTGGAGAGCAGTATAGATCAATGATAACCAACTTTTTATGGCCGAAATTGGAAGAAGTTGATCTTGACAATATCTGGTTCCAACAAGACGGGACTACGTGCCACACAGCACGTACAACAACCGAATTATTGCGAGAAAAGTTTGGAGATTCGATTATTTCAAGAAATTGTGACATTTAATGGCCTCCAAGAAGTTGTGATTTAACACCATTAGACTATTTCTTGTGGAGTTATTGGAAGTCATTGGTCTTTAGCAATAAACCAGACTCTTTTCAATCTTTAGAAGTCAATATTGAACGTGCTATTCATGACATATAGTACGACTGGATTTAGTGGAAAAAGTGCTCGAAAATTGGGTTCATCGAATTCGTTCCTGCAAAAGAAGTCGTGGAGGCCATTTGACTGACGTTTTATTCAAAACTTAATTGTATCGATTGTACTTCACATTAAATAAAAAACATTTGAATTTCCTTAACAATTACTGTGTTTTCTTTTAAAGAAATCATATCACTCTTATTCAAAAACCCTTTATTTTGCAATTTCACCAAATTGCTAGGATACTATCGAACGTTTCTTTAAAAGATTTTTTTTTGCAATGTTCTATTTTTATTCTTAAAAAGAGCTCGATTATCTTTTTTATTTATTAATAAAGATTAAATTTTGCTCAATAAAACAGAATTTTAGGAAAAGTAAAAAGATAAAAAAAAAAAATAAACCGAAATTGTCCAATTTTTAGATAAACATTTTTAGTTATTTCAAAGTAAACTTAGATTTTATGTATTTCTAAATTGAAGATAATACAATTAGAAAGTAACAAAAACATTTTTAATGAAGTACTATTTGGTACGATTCTTGGCTTTCTACCAAACAGAAGTTAATGAAGGTTGGATAACTTTCACGTTGCAATCCCGTTTATATACCTATTTGGGCCATCCACTCTAGTTTTCTAATAACTTAGTTCATTTACAATCCTCTGCACTCTATTTTCTAAACCAAAAGCATATCCGACTAAAGTTATGGTAGATCATTTTATTTAGTTAACAACATCCAAAATTCTGGTTTGTCGGAAATTTTCGGTGCAATATTTCTCAATTAGACAGTTTTCAAAGCAATTTGATTAAGTTAATGCGCTTACTTTTCCTGTGTATGTGCAGTTGTTGCTATTTTAATTCTGCCATCTTCTAAAATTACTCCCCTTTGGGTGATTCTTCTCAATTCCAATGAATAAAATAAAATTTTATACAACAGATACTAGTAGGGTTCCGGTATTAGGAAAAATGATCAGAATAAGAGCACAACGAATGAAATGCGAAATAGGTCAAAGGTAGTAAGATAAATTTCGAGATCGTTGGTAGACGCGGCAACGGTAGCTACACATATTAAAAATAAGTTTGGGGTGAAAACGATGTAATGTGTAACTATTTATATTAATTTACAGGTTTTTATCTGAATCCTTCCTGTGCGTTTCTACCTCATATTTTTACCATAAAAATTGATAAAATGTGGATTTAATTTAAATCTAATCATGCAATGCATATTTAATAGTGTGATCAATATATTCTAAGAATGGAGTAGCATTTTCAGTTTTCTACATAGAAGTACCCTTCCTATTATAGTGATAGGAAAATTAGGTTTTTTTAAAAGTAGTAAAATTTTATGCGAGACTTTAGATTTTATTATTACTGTCATTCTTTGGTTTATCACATTAATTTCAGGATGATTTTTAATGTGATAGAGGAGGGGTTTACTTTAATAAAATTTGATAGAAATTATATACTAATTATAGCAGAAAAGTAATGAGACTGTTTCCTTTTGAAACAATTTTCTTTTAATTTTTACATCACTGAAGGAGTTGGTTCCACTCTTCGTAGAAGTGTTGGAAGGATTCAACTGAACTAACCGTCAGATGTATTTTTAAGTGTTTTCTGATCATAATGACAGGGTTGTGTTATCACAGTGAGAGTATTTCTGAGGCGAATAACCCTTTTTTTTAGCGTCAAGGACTTTTTATAAAAAAAAATGGTCTTGTACTTCACAATAATCCTCACTCGTTCCATAGTTTCATCAGTTTTCGATGTCAAAGGTCTGTCGGAGTAAGGTTCATCTTCCACTTACTGTTGGCTATCCAAATATTATTTATGCCATCAATAAAAAAAACTTGTACATTTGATAGGGAATATTCCCCAGAAGCTCATTGCAGTAGTTCTAGTCTCATCCCTTTTCTGCCTCGTATGTACAACTTATTCCATATCATAGAAGGGTTTTTCTAAATTTTTCATCGCTTTAATTTATTTTTCTTCTAAAGATTTAATAATAGTATGATAAATATGAGCAAACAAAAATTTTTAGATAATTTTATTAAGCTTTTTGTCTAGTATTATTGTATATATTTTTCTTAAAGAAATCTTATTACAAGTTAACATTTTTAAGAAAATTCAGAAATGCTAAAACATAAATATCGTCAAACAGATCAAGAAATAATTAAAGCTCAGAATGTTTACAATATATAAAGTTGAAGTTATTGGAAAATTTTCTTAAATGTTGAATATATATTTTCATACAAATTGACTATAGAATAAAGTTATCTATTTTTTTTTTAGAATTTGTTGTTACCAAAATTGTTCAATATTTAAATATATTATTAAAAAAAAAACATAAAAGAAGATTCAATTACAAAAAAAAAAACAGAAAAAGATAACCACTTTAATTTTTTTTTTAAATGTCTCAAAGCTATTTAAAGAAAAATGTAATTAATTTACAAACAAAAATAATTAATAATATCATCACTCTTCGAAAATTGTCTAATAAATTTTCTTTGAATGGAATTTCTACTTAATAAATAAAAAATATTGCAAAATGTGATAAATCATAAAAGTTCATTCTACCCTATTTATTTTAATGTTGCCACCCCGTTGGCTCTCTCTATAAAAAAAAAATAATTCAAGGAATGAAATAAAAATACAAAATAACATTCAGGAAAATTCAATAAATTAAGTTTCAATTCAAAGTTTTAAGTATTTTAGTAAACTTTTGACACTTAAAATATTTCAAGAGTTAAACACTCTTCGATTTTTCTTCTTCTTTTATTCTCTTCACATATAATTCGTATTTTCTTCTCTAATACTTTTCTATTTCTTGAACATTTTCCCAAATATTTTTGACATGAACTTCTTTACTGTAGTCTCTCTGGAATTTTATCAAGAACCACACAAAATAAGGCTCGTATACCATTTGTAAAATTTATAACTCATATTATCTGGTATAATTTCTTGTCCATTGAATTGCCATTAGTTTCATTATCGGCAACAATAAATCGCCTCCATTCCAGGTTTGGTTCGGTTTGTTTTGGTCTCACATATCAACAACCCCTAGACTACTAGCAACCAACAATAGTCGTTTACGCCTCTTAGGTACTAATATCGCTTGAAAGTCTACTAATTGGCATTTATTTCATGGAAAAAGTGTGGTTAAGTTAGTGAATTTAGAGCTTTTACTGTATTTCAAACACACATGCGTGTGTGTTGTGTGTGTGTGTATACTGTAATTGTAATTTGAAACGATAGCAGCCAGGGTGCTTGCATATGCATATATATAAATACCAGTGTAAGTACACACAAGCCCATCTTATATTCTATTATACTCGTGTCTGATAGGTTTTGGTTATTGTTTTCTCTTGTTTTATGTACTTAAAGCTATTGTAGGAGTATCGATTTATCATTTTCAACCATTAAGTGGATAGTCTATTATCTCTCTTTTCATTTCTTCTCGCTTCTCCTATGATCAGTTTTTCCAAGTTTGTTCATAAAGTTTAATCCATTTTCGAAAAGTGCCCTCAATTTTCTCATTGAATAATTAATGTTAATTTCATATAATAACTATTACTATCACTTTATTGACTGAATATCGGAAGTTTTTTTTATTCTAGAAGAAGAAACAAATGCATTTGAAAAATAAAAGAAACAATTCAAACTTGTAATGATAATAGTTGAACTAATAATGATATAAATAAATAGTGGAAAAAATAAAGAAACTATTAAAAAAATTTAACCAATATTTAACCATGATAAATGTCCGAATATTTGATGTCTTACAAATTTGGTCACATAATTCGTAATAAATAATTAAAGTGGATTGTTTATTTGGATGTATGTAGGATTCTGAGGACGTGAGTGAAAGGCCATTATATCAGTGTGAGTTGAATAAAAACAAAATCTTCGTTTATTTGATTAAGCTTTGTAGAGCATGCTTGTTTGTTTGAAGAAATCCAAAAGGAGCCTTGGAATAGTCATTGTGCTATTCAGAAGCTTAATAATGGAGGAAATTGCTTTGGAAGAGAAATTTTCGATAATATGGTGACATTCCAACAGAATATGAGCAACTGTTGGTTGAAAATTATAAGATGGATTGATGAAGCATGGGTAATTCTCGGCGGAGGGGATGGCAGAGTACCTTTAGAGAGGCAGAATGTCCCTAGGATATTTTATGCTCAAAATGTTGATAAGAATACCAAGTAAACTGGTTAAACTATGGTTGCCCTATCATTGGAAAAAATGCCTGCATGAGCTGTAACCTAGCGTAATTCAACATGTGTTGAAAACAGAATCACTCTATTTACTAGCATCCTGATTGGCCCCCAGTTTACATAATATGGAGTAACCCTTAAAGGGATAATTCCTAAATGAAACAAATATTTGCCAATCAGGATGCTAGTGATTATTGGCTGAGTAATACCAAAATGACTAGCTAGGATCTCGTTCTACTAGAAGTGGAAAGAGTTCTTGTAAAATTCCTAAAATAGCTGATCCCTACTGTGCATGCTTAGGAATGTTCAAAGGGTAATATGGGAGTAGTAGTAGGACTTTCCACAGCATTGTCATCGAATGTTAAATAATCTATCGATAGGATTCACTGTATATATAATATGCTGAGGTGCCTTATCAATCACAATTATAGGATAACTTCCGCCTACAGCGTCGTTGCCAGTGTCAGGTTGGCCAGTGATGGTCACCCGTCATTGCCGATTGAGTCCATTCTTGTTGTCATGAGATCCACTGCTACTCCGGCCACTATCAAAAAAATTCAAGTTAACTTTATATTTAAAAATTTATGCTCTCCGTAAGATAATTCGGTGCTTAACCAGATTCATCGTTGCATTTTGAACCACTATTTATTGAAGTACTTGAGTGTTAAATGTCATCACGAATTGACAGATTGTTGACAGAAGTCTGAATTTTAAGAAATGGTAATCCATACGCTTGAAGAAAACTGGGAAATATTGAGAACTTACTTAAAAAGTGGTGTGTCTTCAACCCAAAACTGTGAGCAATTTAAAAAAAGCGAGTTCGCGAAACTGGTTTGTTGGTTGTCAAAGCAACTTCTTCCCGCTCTAATACAGTGCGTACGACCGAGAATATTGCCACCATTGCTGAACATGTCAGTGATCATCCATCAACATCAACTCGTCACCGTTCTCAGGAATTGAACATTTCTCGCACTTCTCTGTTGAGAATTTTGCACAAAGCCCTCGGTATGAAAGCTTACAAAGTTCAATTAGTCCAACAACTAAAGCCGCATAACCATCCGATGCGTTTTCGGTTTGCCCAATGGGCTCAAGATCAATTGACCCAAGATGAGCATTTTTACCGAAAAATCATCTTTTCCGATGAGGCCTATTTCCACCTCGGTGGGTATATCAACAAACAAAATTGTCGCATCTGTGGCTCAGAAAATCCACACGTCACCATGGCAAAGCCGATCCATCCATAACGAGTCACGGTTTGGTGCAGATTTCGGACTGGACGCTTTGTTGGCCCGTTTTTCTTCGAAAACGATGAAGGAGCCGCCGTTACGGTCAATGGTGAGCGCTATCCACGAATTTTTTTGTGTGCAAAACTTGAAGAGAATGGCATGGACGACATTTGGTTTCAACAGAACGGGGCCACTTTCCACACAGCCAACGTAACAATCCAACTTTTGGGCACTGCTTTCGAAAACCAAATAATCAGTCGAAATTCTGATGTCAATTGGCTGCCTCGGAGCTGTGATTTGAGCCCGTTGGATTAATTTATGTGGGGAGCCATTAGGGATAAATGTAACGAAAGCTATCCAGAGACAATTGAGGCCTTGAAACACGAAATCAAAGCTGCAATTGAAGAGATACAGGCATAGACAATCGAAAATGTACTGAAAAATTAGGTCGAGCGAATGGGGTACTGTAAGGCCAGCAGTGGCAGTCAAGGTTCAATCTTTCTAATAAAACCAGAAATTTGAAAAAAATATACACTAGCTTTTTTTAATTTACTTTTTAAAATGTAACTTCAAAATGGTCCACCCTAATTGAGTCCAATAAACTGCTCCAGAAAAAGTTTCATGTAGAAAGACTGATTAGAATTTTAGGTTTTTTAATACCTCAATCATGGTTGCAAGTCCAAAAGTATAACGAAAGTTTGGAAATTGAGACAATCGAGTCCTAATAGTTTCGTTGAAGATTTGAGATGGCCTTATGACCATATTGGCGGGAAATCGGAGTATTTTATTGATATATCGAAAAATGGAAAGTTGATAATCTTTAAAGGACAAGTTTAAGAAAAATTTTAAGATTACTTACTTTTCGGCTAATAAGTTTTTAATTTAATCTTTTTTATTTTCAATTTTTTTCAATTTTCTGGAAAATGTTATCCAAAAAAAAAATATTTTTACGGCAAAAGATAATTTAACTTTTTTACAAATTTTTGTTTCTTACAAAAGTCGCGCTTTACCTTCTGACATATTTAAATTACTTGTAATTGTGATTTGACATTTAATGTTTTCCGAGTATATTTTATGAATGCTTATTTGTCAAAGTAACTCTGGCATTTATTCGATATTGTATTGGGCATATAATATTTTCATTAAGTCATGTAGTTATGTTAATAAATTTGTTGTCAAATTAGTTAGTTTAACATTAAATACTTCAAATTGTATGAGATATTCTTACACTCCAATATGAGAATATCTTTTTAACTAAGCATCTATTTATGGGCACATTCAATGAAGTAATTGTCTATCTAACTATCGATCCATCTAAGACTCCATCTCTCTATATTATCATATAAAAAGAATATATTGAGTTACCTGCATTAACTTTATTGCAAACTAGTAATACAATCAAATGGAAAAAATACGTTGTGCAAGCTGTCTAAAGAATCATCGTCACATAAATCTAAAGCTGAGATAATTTTGTTTGACATTTCCTCGAAGCAACAAATTATTTATAAAAGTTTATGTTTCTTTCGTACTATGCATTCGAATAATAAATAGATAAGGATTCTCTTAGATCTCTTGAGTCTGGAAAATACGAATGTTAGAGTTCTTGGTCGTTGAGACTAGACAATTTAATGGAAGTATATGCTTTCTGATTTACCTAAAAGTTCGAATAGGTCGACTGAGGTAAAATTGAAGAGATCGAAATATTCTTATTACAATATCCTAGATTTACCAGATGTATAAGCTTAAATCCGCTGTTTTAAAGTCAAAAATACACATGTTTTTTATAAAGAAAGCATAAACAAATTTATTCAAAGTACTTGCTCTCGCCAGCTACACATGTTCCCATCTCTCGGGCAACGCCAAAAACATTCCTTCTGTTTCGCGGCAAACCCATCATCAAGCAATTTTCGGATGTCTTCTTAAGAATCAAAGTGTTGCTCAGCGAACGCATGGCCCATCGACGAAAACAAGTTGTTGTCGGATGGGGCCAGGTCTGGTGAATAATCGGGCGAGGGTAGCACCTCCCAGTTGAGTACCTCCAAGTATTGTAGTTTCGGACCATTTTTGACGTGTGTGATGGTGCGTTGCCGTGGAGGAAAATCAGCTTGTCATGTCTTTGTTGATAATTCGTCCTTTTTTCACGCAGAGCACGATGCAATTTGATCATTTGTTGCTGGTAGCGGTGGGCATTGACAGTTTCACGAGATTTCAACAACTCATAGTAGATGATAACCTGCTGATCACACCAAACGCACAGCATTGTCTTCCGTCCGAAGCAATTTGGTCTTGGGGAAGATGTTGATGGTTAGCCGAGATCAACCCACGATCTCTTGCATTTAGGATTCTCGAAATATATCCACTTTTCATCGCCTATCACAATCCGATACAGGAACGACTTTTTTTTTGTCCGGCGAGCAAGATTTCGCATGTGTTTTGGCGTCGCTCCATCTGTCTATCGTTCAATTCATGCGGCAACCATTTTCCGTTCTTTGCAATCTTCCGCATGGCACGCAGAAACATGGAAATGGCTGGTTGAATAACACCCAATTGCTACGCGAGCATTTTTTGCGATTGTGTATCGTCTTCGTCCAAAATAGCCTGCAATGGATGCTCCTCAACCTTTCTAGGCTGATTTTCACGCTTGTTGTCCCACAAGTCAAAATTGCCGTCTTTGAACCGACGAAACCAATCTCGGCACGTTGTTTCTGATAAAGCACTGTCATCATAGGCCTCCATAAGCATTCGATGCGATTCGGCAGCCGATTTCTTCAAATTAAAGCAGAAAAGCAGAGCTTCCTGCTTATGATCTTTTTCTGGCACAAAACTAAACATGATTACCAAAGGAAAAATGTATGTTGTTGTACGAAATTGCTGACAATGTACACTGATTTATGTTGACAGATGTCAAACTCATAAAAAAAGTATGGCGTGTCAATGGTAGCTTACCACGCTCACTCAAGCCATCTATTACAAAACATCAGATTTAAGCTTATACACCTGGTATATCTTTTAGCATAAAAAGATCAAATGGTCTAAAAGCTCCATTTGACAACGTATTCCAAGTTAATTTATAATTGCCGTCATTGAAATCAAAGACAACAATAAACTTATATAAAATGCTATCGAAGTCACTGTCCGCAAGTTATAATTATGTTTGGCCGCATATCCTTACGCATCTTAGTTTTTTTTTTTTTGAATCTATGTCAATTTTCATTTTAAGACCTTTTATATAGTATTCTAACTCAAATATGATGGCTTTAAAAAATACAAAACTCAGCCAAAGTGTCAGTTCAATGTGCTCCCCCACAAAGAAGACAAACAATATTCCGGTACGAACAGAAGAAGTAAACCAAATCGAATTTCCGTGAAGAATTCTTAAGTCAAAAAATGAATATTCCCTTCGAAAATTGCTCATCAAATAAGCTTATTTATTTACTTATCTGCTCATACTTGCTTACTTTGATATATTCGAGCATCAGTTTTTTTTTAATAGTGTAAAAACGTGATCAATAGTGGAACATGAAGAATATGTATGCTTTTGTGCTTTTCTTTAACAAACATTTTTTTACAAAGTCGTTCCGCTAGAAAATTTTCTACAGACATTTTTATTGAATTATTAGGAAAGAAAATTTGTCTGATGAAAAAAATTCATAACAATTCAAGTCATAAAACATACGCTATTACTACTTTTTTTTTGAACAACTTCGGTTTTAATTTTGATGGAGATTTTTAGCTGAAAATTGTTGTCAAAATGTTTGAATTATAAGTAAAAAAAAAAATTGTTCTTTAAATTTTTACAGATAACTACAATTATAACGTAGTAATTAGCATATATAAATAATAGTATTAATTAATGTGAAAGGTTATTGGGAGTAAACCATCCACCGAAATTGCTCCTGATACTGTGTGTTTATGTTAACCCTCAGTATTTTAGTATCACGTGACCTGTGACGCTTAAGTCTTCGATGAGTGTGTTTAGAAAAGATAGTGGAAAATATTTCTTGAACAAGGGGATTTGTAAGATACGAGAGTGGAACTTTTTATAACGAGATACAGTAACATCATCAACAAAACGGACTTTGAGATCATGGTGCATAACAGTATTGCGAACATAAAAGAGAGCGCCGACAATTGTACGGAGTCTTTTTGTTTGATAGGTTGGATTCGATGGGTATTGGAAGACTTAGGTTATAGTCCGTAAGTTCACATTGGTTTCAGTAGGACAATGTATAAAAGTACTTTTTATCTATAGTAAGTTTAGAACGTGTGTCTAGAAGTCGAAGTAGTTGAAGATATCGTCTTTTTGGTTCTTGTCTTTTTAGTCTTTTATATAGGTTCCATGTCAAGTATTTATCAAGCTCAATCCTATGGCACTGCCATTAAGGTATATGAGAGGATATGGTTCATGGCAGAGAGTAAAAGTTACGTGTGTAGATTTACGTTCATTGACTTTTAATCTACACCTGGTTCTAAAGGATTTGGATTTGGGTTTGGAGATTTTCGGAAGCATATTGGGGACTTTCACTGGATGCACGGCAGGATGTTTAATCCAGCGTATGTAGCAAGGAAGGTATTTGAAAAAATAGGAATATCTAATGTGTAAATTTTATAGAGGATATCCTGTGGAACACCAATCAATATCGAACAGATATTTCTGCACTGAAATGTTTAAATATTTTAACAAGTAGAGGATTTACAAAATTTATTGTGAAAATAAAACAAACAAATACGATTAATTTTGATGTACGATTTATATAAAAGATTTATTTTCAATTTAAGTCTATTAAATTTTGCAACATTCCAAAAATAAATTTCCTCAAAAAAAAAGTTTTCTTCAAAAGGATATTTTTTTTCTTATTGAAATTATTTTGAAACTATCCCTAAAGAATAATCTATTTTCCAAGCAATTGAATTAGAATTAAAATGTTTTAAAATTCCTTTTGATAAAATAACCCTTGGAAAAATTCAAGTCGAATCCCCCTCTACTGATTTAAATGGAAATAAATAGCCGAGCGGATAAGAAATATTAAATTCTTTATAAAAGAAACCACATCAAAGGGTTTAGGAATTTTTTGGATTTAGCCATTTGGAATTATTATTTTTATGTCCTGTTATATATAGTTAGAATTTGATAATGTTGAGTTCGAGGATAAATTTATTAAATTATATGTACTTGAGGGAAAGTTTGTCTGCTTGACATAAAATATATTGTAATAGAACTAGTAAGCTTACAATAAGTGAAGGAGGGGTGGGGGGGAGAGGTATAGGAGAAGAATGTTAGATGGTAAAATTTTCGTAAAATAGTAGCTCCAATAAGTTTATATTATAAAAAGTCTCCACACTTGAAGTTAAGAAAACTTTGAAAACTTTTCTCTTAATTCCTTTTCATTTTATTTATTGGCAGATGTGATTCCTATTCAATTTTTAGCTATTCTAGAATATATTTTATGTTCTTATATCCTATATTTCCAAATGAGTAAAACCTCTTAATTTATTTTCAAGTAGTGCTACAATTTTTTAATCATACTATTATCGTTTTAAAAAAGAATTAAATGTGTTATTAATCGTTTTTTGTTGGGGAATATTTTATTCGCAAGCGGAAAGATTGTGAAATATCTTAGTCTTAAAAAAAATATCAGGACGTATATCTTTAATTGGTGGCGCTATTAAATTATTCTAAAAAATATAAAATTCTCTTAAATAAAAAATTTTTACCTATTAATTCTATTCAAGAGTTAAACTGTAATATTTTTTCCAAGCAACAACCTAGTTTTTATTCTCTAAGAAAAGTGTAGTTTTATTTTTTTTTTTAAAATAATTATAACAAAAATCTTTCTCTATTATAAGTTAATTATTTATATCAGCCTACTGAATATTTAACAATAGGACTTTTTAAATTGAATTGAATAAACTTTGAACTATTTTCCATTATTCAATTATTAAGCTCATATTGTATGGATATATTATAATACAACTACAGATATGAATTTATTTCATCTGAACTTTATGATGTATTTAGCTGATCCCAGATTGAATCTTTTTGAATATGTTTTTTTTCAATTTTGATTTTCAATACCTTATCTTGACATCAACAGAAAAAAGACTTACCCACGCGTATATTAAATATTTTAGGATCACATAAATGGACCGAAATGGAACCATATCGATTGAATTTCCATATTTCTTAAAAAAGATTTTCTATGAATATTAACCTTACTTTGTCGTTATCGTCGTCATCATCATGTACCTCATCATCATATACATCATTATATCTCTGTATCCTGGTCAAAATAAATGAAATGTAAACGATAACATAAATGAAGTCCTTATAGTCCTTTTTATATATTTACTGTCTAACTTCTCAATTTTTTTTTTTGAATTTTTGTTTTGACGTTTCATTCTTCAAATTGTATAATGCGGCTTGTTCAATGCCCTATAATTTTTGGCCTTCAACCCGTATATTTATATATACAATACAATTTGAACATATAATAGAGATATACGATTTAAACAATTTTTTTTTTTATAGAATTTTTTTTAGGCTTTCAGTCGATTATATTTTGACATTTCATTTTTTATCAATAGGTCTCATATTCTTTATCTATTTTCCTTCTCCCTATATTATCCACTGCAGAGGAATATCGTCTATACTCCACTTTCACCCCTTATATTGACATTTGCTTCGATATTGTAGCGAACAACCTATTTAACTACTGAGGCATATCATTTGCCAATAAATCTTTTCCTTTTCCGCATTGTTATGATGAAATGGATTGATTGCTTCTACGAGTACTCGTTGTGTAGAATAATTACGAATTTTCTGTACATCTAGTATTATTATATTTATCTGAAAAATAGTGTGTGTATGAGTAAATTGTAGCTCCATTTTGAATATGATTTTTTTGAATAATATGAAAAATTTACTTATTAAAAATATATAATCGAAAATGATATGATAAACACTAAATTCAGACTTATCAGTCGAAACACTATTCGAATTTAAGGATTTGTTCAATCTGTAAAAATATTGTTGGCAGTAAAAATTATTGTTGAAATTCGAATTTTTGGTAAGAAATAAATTAACAAATCTAAGAAGTTTACCATCATAGGACTATACTCAATTTCAATAATATCTCATCGAATATTTTTTTTTTAGATATCTCTTAAAATTATTGTCAATCTTAGTAAAAAACAATTATTTTTGGATTTTTTAAGTCTAAAGTTGCTTATCTTATTATATATGCAGTACTGCTCATAGAAATTCGAAGAACTTTATTGTCTTAATAAGTAATATTTTTGTATATACTACCAGGTGTATAAGCTTAAATCCGCTTTTTTATAGAAAGCAAAAACAAATTCATTCAAAGTATTTGTTCTCGCTAGCTACACATTTTTCCCATCTCTCGGACAATTTTTGGATACAACGCCAAAAAAATTCCTTCTCTTTTGATGCAAACCTTCATCAAGCCATTTTTGGACGTCTTCGTAAGAATCGAAGTGCTGCTCAGCGAGCGCGTGGCCCATCGACGAAAACAGGTGGTAGTCGGAAGGGGCCAGGTCTGATGAATAAGCGGGGTGGGGTAGCACCTCCCAGTTGAGTGGCTCCATTTTTGACGTATGCGATGGTGCGTTGTCGTGGACGAAAATCAAATTGTCATAGTAGACAATACCCTACTGATCCCACCAAACGCACAGCATCGGCTTCCAACCGATGCAATTTGGTCTTGGGGAAAATGTTGATGGTTGGCCGGGATCAACCCACGATTTCTTGCATTTAGGATTCTCGAAATATATCCACTTTTCATCGCCTATCACAATCCGATACAGGAACGACTTTTTTTTTGTCTGGCGAGCAAGATTTCGCATGTGTTTTGACGTCGCTCCATCAACCTATCGTTCAATTCATGCGGCACCCATTTTCCGATCTTTCCAATCTTCCCCATGGCACGCAGATGCATGGATATGGCTGGTTGAGTAAAATCCAATTGCTCCGCGAGCAGTTTTTACGATTGAGTATCGTCTTCGTCCAAAAGAACCTGCAATTGATGGTCCTCAACTTTCCTAGGCCGATTTTCATGCTTGTTGTCCCACAAGTCAAAATTGTCGTCTTTGAACCGACGAAATCAATCTCGGCACATTTTTTCCGATAAAGCACTGTCACCATAGGCCTCCATAAGCATTCGATGCGATTCGGCAGCGATTTCTTCAAATTTAAGTAGAAAAGCAGAGTTTCCCGCATATGCTCTTTTTCTAGCACAAAACTACACATGATTACCAAAGGGAAAATGTGTGTTGTTGTACGAAGTTACTGACAATGTGCCCTGATTAATGTTGACAGATGTCAAACTCATAAAAAAAAGTATGGCGTACCCTTGGTAGCTTAAAAGGCTTTTTCACGCCATCTATAACCAAACAGCGGATTTAAGCTTTTACCCCTGATGTTTTAACAAATTAGTTTAAAAATTTATTTTAAACAAAAATATGTTTTTTAATATTGTAACTTTCAAGAAACTTTACCCAGAGTCCTGTTAGCTCATAGGATTCCTTGCCTAAGTCATTCGGTTAAATTTGTCCTATAAATATTTAATACTCTTATAAAAAGGATCCTAATAACTGTGGTAGCCACATCACCCTCTTTAAAAGAAGAGTTCTATCAAAATTCGTATCCTCGAAGGATTAACAGTCATCTCTACAAGTCAATGTAGCTCTCCTTTATAAGCTTTTTTAATAATTCTAACAATGTCTCCCTTTGAAAGTCCTTCCCGATGCATTTTCAAGTCATAACATTCCTCCATCATATCTTACAGTGCCAGCTCTTCAGCATCTTCTCGTTAACATGTCAACATACAAACTAACGTCTTTGAAATGAAGATCTCAAAATTCCAAATTTAGGCTCATTATTTTAAAGGATCTGTTCCCATATTTCTAATGGTCAATATTGATGATCTTTTCTCCATTTCAACGTTTTGTGCTACATCAAACTTACGTCCTTCAAATGGCGTTTCTTTTTGTAGCTTGTTTTTTTGTAGATTTGTCCGAATTCTTTTAATTAAATGCATTAATTTTGAAACTATTAACCCCTTATTCCTTCTTCCTATTAGGTCCTTATCGATCGTTGTCCTTTTATGTTCGTATTAGAGCCTATTTCCATTCTCTGTTTTTAAATATACCAAACTATCGATTTGTTCGTTTCAAATTGGAAATCAATTTAACTTCAAAATATTCTTCTTGATTCTGGAGATAAATAGAACTTATTTCTACACAATTTCCTTCAATTTGAAGCATTTATTCAACTATTTATTTCTACTGACTATTTTCTACTTTGAAATGTAAAATTAGCAGTACAAAAACACATGTAATAATAAAATTACACTAAGGATAGGATAGTATAAAAATAGCAAACAAGCCAATAAACTGAAAACAAATTAAGATAAAAATGCTCGAATCTCAAAATCATTTGTAAAGTATTTTCAATCAGTTCTTAACGATAATCCTGTTAAATAAATAATATTTTTGTATGTATTCATAGTAACATTGTGATAAAAAATTTTTTTGATAAAAGATATTATGAGTTAAATATTATTAGTTCCTTTGCTAAATTCCTCCCGCGAATATGTTCCGTATTCTCTTGTTTCGCTCTTTCTATTTTCTATTCAAAAGAATTCCTAGACTACCAATTATTCCTTTTGACAAGTTCAAAGTCTAAAAAAAAACTTTATTAAAAATATTTTCAAAAAATATGAGACTGGAATTTATTGTAAAAAAGGATGATCAGGATTTGTAAGATAAAGTAAGACTTAAAGAAGATAAATTCAAATGCAGAGAATTATCAAAAAAAAAAGAATAGGGATTAGAGTGAATGTTGTATAAAAACAAAATGAAATTTGGCATTTCAAATATTTGGAAACAAAATATCTAAGAAGGGAAAAAAAGAAATGATTCTTCTAGACGCCGCTTCATGTTTTCTTCAATTACACGAAAAAATTGGCTAGAATCTGGTCCCTTTCTCATCGCAAATAATTGGCTTTGATGCTCGTGCGCGTAGTCATCTAGGGTTGTACACAATTCTTCGGTTACTGGCTAAAAATCAATAAAAGTCCGAATGGAAAACATGTGCACGTGCACACCACATACCGTCTACGTGTGCGGAGAGTATTGTTTTTGGATGCGAAACATACTATTGCCAGCCCTTATTCTGGAATAGTGCCAAAGTACGAGTACAATGGCCGCACACATAAAAAGGAAGTAGGATATAGAATAATGTTGTCCTCATCATCATAGTACATCTTTGCCAGCGCCTTCGACATCACCATCATTATAATAATCATCATCAAGGATGTCGTCATCGCAACAGTCATCGCCATCGTACTGGTTATTGGCCTTTACGTTCAGTACTGACTGTACTTCCGATCGCTTCCCTGAGTAGTGTTAACGGGTGCAGGGGAACTAAAGGAGCGATGGTAATGTACTAACAAGAACAGGAAGTCACAAAAATGAAAACTAATCGAAATAACAGCCTGCAGAATATCATTTAATATAAAAAAAATTGACATTTTTTGCTCAATTTTTTTTTGCCTCGTTTTCATCTGCTCTCAAAAGTCTCCATACACAACACTCTATTGTTATATTATCCTTTGGATGCCCTGTGTTTTTCCCAAATATTTCGGTTATTGTTTCTACACTTTTTGGTAATTCCATTTTTATTTTCCACTAGTCCTTTTCTTGCCATTTTCGATTTATTCTCTCATTCTTACTTGCAGTATTTTTTTTTTCGTCGAACAAAAAAAAATGTCCCTTCAAAAAGGTTAAATTTACTATCGAATGTGCATGCGGATACAGGACCTCTTGATTGACAAAATAGTCTAAAGTACAAGTCCTAGGCAATAGCCGCCTATCATAAATCAAAAACTAAGGAAATTTTTATTTTTTCGCACCAATTTTTGTTGTTGTTCTGATTTGATTTTTGTACAACACTTTTTCCTAAGGACTTTAAAAGCATCTGTTATTCGATATAAGAAAAATATTGATTTTTTCCTTTTTAATCGTTAACTAAATGAAAATTTTGATTTTCTTGTTTGAAAAAAAATTTTTTTTTGTTTATTAAGTAAACAAAGCGTGTTAATAGGGGAAAAAAAATTACCTCTTTTTCTTAGTTTTATGTTACAAATTATAGAAAAATATTTTAAAAAAACTTCAAAAAATAAGTTTTCTATTTTATAATAGTCTGTATCTGCGATGTAGATATCGCAGATACAGACTATTATAAAATATAGTCCGGTCCTAAGACTGTATCTGCGATGTAGATATTTTAACATCCAATGATAAGGAATAATGTACGAGGTCTATTCAAAAAGTAACGCGAATTTTGAATTTACGCGGGTTACGTATATTTGATTTTCGATTTTTTTGTGGCGTTATGTTGGTACTTACGTTTCTCACTTATACCAAAAAGTTCGGCCATTTTGAACCTTCAGTTAATTTTTGACAGCTGCTTTGCTTGCACGTGTTTTGGATCGTCTTCGATTTTTGCTTATTTTAAAAAAATGGATCAAAGAATCTGTCTCGGAAACAAGAAAAAGTCACAGCGAGCCAGATCTGGGGAATACGGTTTCTGCGGCATTATTAATGTGTTATTTTTGGCCAAAAATTCGCGCACAAGCAACGATGCGTGAGCAGGGGCATTATCATGGTGCAAAAGCCAATTTTTGTTCTTCCACAAATCCGGGCATTTCTGGTGGATGACTTCTCGCAACTTGCGCATAACTTGCAGGTAATATTCCTTATTGACCGTTCTACCCTGTGGCAAGAACTCATGATGCACCGCGCCCCTGCAATCGAATAAAACTGTTACATTCGACCGAACTTGGCGCGCTCTTTTCGGTCTTGGCTCGTGCGGCCGCTTCCTTTGGGATGATTGACCTTTCTTTTCCACGTAATAATCATAAACCCATGATTCGTCACCAGTTATGACGCTCTGGAGCAAATTTGGGTCATCGCGGTTAGAGTACAACCGTCACCTTAGCAATGTTAATGCGATGTTCTTTTTGGTCGAAAATGGGCAAAAATCGAAGACGAGCCAAAATACGTGCAAGCAAAGCAGCTGTCAAAAATTAATTGAACATTCAAAATGGCCGAACTTGTTGGCATAAGTGAGATACATGAGTACCAACATAACGCCACAAAAAATCAAAAATCGAATATAAGTAATCCGCGGAAATTTTGCAGGTTATTCATTTTAAATGCTGAAGGTGTAATTTTTTAATTTGCTTTTCCTTTTCTTAATTTTTCATTTACAAAAAAATACTAAAATAATTATTTTGGCTATCAAATATTAACCAACCTCCTTATAGGTAGTTCTTGTTTTATTATTAGAAATTTGCTTTTATATTAAAATTATTTGAAAATAAACCAGCATTCTTGTAGGTTTTTAATATAATTTAAAATGAAAGGAAACAAAATACTAACATCTGCATTTGAAATTTAAATATGATAAAAATCTTCCCCTTCAGTTGCGGAAATTATTCAAATTATATGAAAATGATTTATAAAAATGTTAAGATGACGAAATAGGTTTTTTCCTCCATACATGGTTGTAAATAGAATTCCATTAAACGAAGAATGTGGTCTTTGTAAAGAACATAAGTGCTTTTTGTTCTTACTTTGCAAATTTACTTTTTTATACCCACTTTAGGATTTTTGTTTCTGAAAGGTTTTAAATTATTTTAAATTTTTGATGATTTTAGGACTGTTGCAGAGGTCTGTGAATATTTTTTGCCAATAATAGATTACTTATTATATTTTTTTTTCAATTAAACAAATCTTTTTTAGGTATTGGGGATATTATTTAAAAATTCTTTTCTATACCAATTTGCCTTAATTATATTTTCTACATTGAGGTTATCAAAAATAATAAAAATCATAAACATCTTCCAATTATGTAGAATATGAATTAATTTGTATTATCATTATCACTTGACGATTATTTTTATTCAAGAAATTTAAACAAAAAAGAATATGCAATAAAAAATGATTTAATTGAAAAACATCTTTATTCCGTTGCGGCATTTTAGGGGGATATAATCAGATTTTACGAGAATTCTCTGATGAAGATGAAGATGATTCCAAGATTAAGATAATTTCGTCAAAAGTATCGTATCCATTGTATAGACAGCTTAGACTGTACTGTTCAATTCAATCCACTTAAGTTCAGTTCAGCTATGAGTACATTTAGTTTTTATCGATCCAAACTGAAATTTCTTCATTTATCAGTACTTGTGTTAAGTTTCATTATTTTTGTAAGACGTTTATTGGCTTGGCAGGAGGGTATCTTATAATATAATCTTCGGACGTTTATTCAAGTCATAGGGCTAGTTAGCCCTGTCTTATTCTGAGATGACTTGTTCATCTTTTCTTTGTTCATACTTTGCGGGCCCCTTACGAACTCTAAAATTAGGAAGAATATTGCTACTCTCTATATGGGATACGATAAAAATTTCATTCAAAACGATCAGTTCCAAAAAACGTATGATAGTAAAATATTTCTAAAAGCACGCTCATAAAAAGAATAAAAATAAAATAGTTTCGTATCATACAGGGTGGCGCAAAATGAACATTGTAGTTTGAATTCTTTATAATATTTTTATTTAATCGATAATTATAATTTTTATTTTTGATAAATATAGTATATTAATGGACGATATTTTTGGGTTAATTATAAAAAATTATAACTAACAAGTGGTGGGCAGTTTCTGCTTCGAACACTCGATCTCTTTTCAAAACATTTTCCATCAGCTTTCGAAATGTCCTTGATTTCACGTATTATGGCCTTGGTGTTATGACAAATGTTGTTGGGAATGGTTCTTAGCTCATTACCGTATATTCTTTCTTAAAAATTGTTCCAAAGAAAACAGTCAGGAATGAACAGTCAGTCACTTGAACGAAGGGACTTCAAGCTCCATCATATAGCTCATATTCGAGGTCTGTTCGAAAAGTATCGCGAATTTTGAATTTCAGTGGGTTAAGTATATTGGATTTTCGATTTTTTATGGCGTTATGTTGGCACTCATGTCTCTTGCGGATAACTTGCAGGTAATATTCCGTATTGACCGTTCTAACCTTTGGCATAATGTACCATGTCCCTGCAATCGAAGAAAACTATAAGCAAAACCTTCACATTCGACCGAACTTGGTGCGCTTTTTTCGGTCTTGGCTCGTGCGGCAGCTTCGATTGGAATGATTGAGGTTTGGTTTCCACGTCATAACCATAAACCCATGATTCGTCATCAGTTCTGATCCTCTGGAGCAAATTTGGGTCGTCGTGGACAGAGTCCAACAGCTCCTTAGCAATGTTAATGCGATGTTGTTTTTGGTCGAAATGGAGCAAAAATCGAAGACGAGCCAAAACACGTGCAAGCTAAGCAGCTGTTAAAAATTAACTGAAAATTCAAAATGGGCGAACTTGTTGGCATAAGTGAGAGACATGAGTACCAACAAAATGCCACGAAAAATCGAAAATCGAATATACGTAACCCGCGAAAATTCAAAATTCGCGATGTTTTTTGAACAGATCTCGTAGGACAGTTTTACTTGTTTACGAAACCATTTAATTTGAAATGGGCTCCCCATCGCTCATTATCAAATTTCAAATTTAATCTTACTGAAATGCCATAGAAACTTACGGTGACAAATCAACTGATAAGATCGCCCAAGTTAAGCAACAAACTTTAAGGATGAATATTTACTGAATTTAACAAATTGGAGTATTTGCTGAATGAAAGCCCTTCTCAAAGCCTTAAGGCGTTTGCAAAGCAAGGGTTCAACTGTGTGGAAAAAATTCAAAAAAGAGGCAAATGGGTCCAACATCAATTCTCTCCGCTAGCAGCACAAAACCGAACCGTATCAAATCGTAACTGGTGATGAAAAATTGATTTGTTACAATAATTCTAAAGTAAGAAAAATCTTTGATAACCCGGGAGAAATATTAACATTTTTCGCGATTAGTTTAAAGAAGTAAAATCCCTCAAAATTAACCCAAAGAGCACAATATTAATTGAAAAAAATATGAAAATTTAAGAATACCCGTAAAATAAACGGAAAAAATCTCTGCACATTTTTAATAAATATTTTTTTTTTAACTTCCATACTTTAATGAGTACCAAATCCATAATTTGAACTATTCAACCAGTTGGTCCCTATTTGATATAAACTGTTTATTCCCATTTTTGTATATTCATTTCTATAAATAAATAAATAGTAAAAACATTTTCTATTTGGTGGTCGTAATTATCTATATTCATTAAGACACATCTTTGTGTTTTTATATGATCTTTAAAAAGTTATTGGTCTTTTCCTTATTTTGAGTACATTTTCATTTTCAAAATACAAAATTTTTTCCTCTTGCTTGCAGTAAATACATTTTTTCAGCAGGTGTTTTTGGAAATTTATAGGATTATTGTCAATTTTATCCACAAAATTTTTGTTTGAATTTTAAGAATAGCACAGAATTTTTTAGGTACTATTCAGAAAAATTTCTATAAAATATTCAAATGCATATTTTATTATAAATTCTTCGTGAATAGCAACGCATTCCATAAAAGTGCACGCATTCTAAAAATATCAGAAAATCTGAAGTAGAAGTCCGTCTGGAGTCCTGCATACTTTTCTATGTATTGTAATTCAACAATATCGTATTGATAGCAGAATTGAATGGAATAAATGAATGGCTAGACGAATAGATTAAATTTAATCGGAATATATTTGTACGTTCAGCTATAAACTTAACCGCACCCGTTCCTAGACTTACACGTACATTCATCCCACACCTTAACATGGTCATAGATACGGTTTTGAACTATGGTGATAACGAAGCCTCCTCCTGTGACTGTTATTAGGCATTTTTTTTCGTTTTTTTTTTCAAGAATAATATAAAATGGAAAAGGTAATCGAACCCAAGCTATATTCTAGAATTAGATTTTCATCCTTACCCATTAAAATCGCTAATATCAGTAAGTCAGGAAAATGACCACACGAATAACCAAACCATATTGAATTTTATTGTTAGTATCGATACCGTTTAGGCATTCCAATTTAAATACAATGAATCCTTGCAAAGCTCGCTCCACCATTAAAGGAACTTATTAGTTCTGCTACAATGAACTTTTATGGAGATATTGTAGCTAAATTTTATGAAGTTTCTTTCATCACTCTGTGGTGTCTATGCCATTCAGGTCCAGTCCATTCATGTCAGTTCCACCCTGTTTTTATCGAATTGAAATTAATCTAAATGTTATTCCCAACCCAAAAACTACCGACTTTTTTCTATTTCAAATAATTTTACCTGTTTTTATTATTCTATTAATAATTTGGTTAACTTAATTCCTATCTTATCCTTAAACAAATTCACGTATATTCCCTATCTTGGTTCTGCCCTATTTTCCACCTAAATAAGTGCATTGTTCCAAGTTATTTTTATAGGAAAATATGACAATTCTAAATTATAATTTGAAATTTATGGGAGTAGCTTTATGTATCCCTTTTTGCTGTAAAATATATTTTTACACACATGTACACTACGACTCATAAATAATTGACCATCCTAAAAATTTAGTATTTTCAATATTTCTGAATCAAATATTAGTTTTTACAATTTATTTTAGTCAAAATTTCAGGTCATAACATTTAATTTATTTTTATAATTTAATTACATTATTGTAGTTAAATATTTGATTCGTGAACATGTTCTTAAAAACTGTAATAATCAATTTAGATATTCTTATCAGTTATTTTTTCAAAAGTTTTTGGTAGTATTTGGGGCCACTGTTGGTACTTACATTTATTTCAAAACAGCGGATGAATAGTATTCCGGTATTTACATAATCCCCGAAAAGGTTCGATGTGCTTCTGACCATTGTTGTCCTTCTATGTGAATTTTTGCTTCAAAACTCTTGTAATAGAAAATTTGATTGCAAGCATGTCCTTAATCATATTTACTTTAATTCTATAAACACTACTCCTAACAAAATTCTGCGCCTTGTACTAAAAACCTCAAATTTTCGTTCATAATTATCCTAATGACACTTATTTTTATTAATAGTATAAAAAAATGGTTTCCTAACATCTACTCTGCCATGGATATCTGTTTCCTAATGTCTGCGCTTGACGGTTGAAACGCATATGATGTAATTATTTCAGTTATTAAACAAAAGAAAATACGTAATTCCTTAGCGTTGGTATCTTTCCAATATCGCAGGCAGGTGTATCGTAATAATGCAGACTTTAGCAATTTGTTTCTTGACTAATTTTATTTAAAAACTCTTCTGTCAAAAACAAATCGAAGATATCCCCCGGGCGATTCAAAGTCATTTGGAATTATCAAGTCAAGATTTCCTCTTAACTTAAACTGTAACAGATCCCTCCTATCTGTTATCCATTTATCGGCAGGACAAGCGTCAGATATCAAACCGAAAAAGTAAAATCTTCATTTTCGGATATGGACTCTGTTTCCCACTCATCACTTGCCATAAAAAAAGTACGAAGGTCATTCAACAAGTACTTAGCCTACAAAAGAAAAACGAAAATTTTGGAAAGGTGGCAATTTATTTTTCCACATAATCTTCTTCAAGCTCGATACACTTGGCCCAGCGATGCTCTAACTTTTTTAACCCGTCCAAAAAATACATTTTCTCGAGGGAAGCAAAATAGGCCTCCGTGGCGACGATGACCTCCTCATTCGACCCAAATCTATTCCCGGCGAGTGATTTTTTCAGGTTTGGAAACAAAAAGTAGTCACAGGGGACCAAATCTGGAGAGTACGGTGGATGGGGCAACAATTCGTAGCGCAATTCGACCAATTTGGCCATGGCGATGGCGGAGGTGTGTTGCTGTCATCTTCTTCGTCAAAAAAAATTGTTCCGTCGTCAGTATCCATATATCTGGCTTGAGGAAGTAAATTGATATTGTTTCTTTCAATAGTGATCTTCAAGAAAAACTCTAATTTTCTATAATAATATTTATGCATTTACTTTACTGCACTTCACTTAATTTCTTAGGTGAATAATACTATCCAGTTATCATCACTTATTGAATTCAAAACAATTTTTTCCTTTAATAATAAGAACGTACTTTTATTTCCACTAAATATTTCGGGTCGGCTTCATACTTTACCCATCCCGAATATATTGTCACAAACTAGAATCAATGAAAATAAGTAAAAAACTCAATTAGGGAGTTCCGGACATATTTACTTGAAACTAAAAAAGCTATAGCAATTTTATTATTAGAAATATTTTTTATTATGCTCATAATCAGTCATAAGCAAAGAACTTTATTAAAATTATTGGAAGTAAAATAAATAAAAAAATTAAAAAATGAGTATATAAGAGTTGTTAGCAACTTGCCAGCCAGTCTACTCGACAACGTCCCATAATGTTGAGCTCGGAGACTTTACCATTCGAAAACCACCCCCCTTCTAACTGCCCTTTCTGTGACGTTATACTCACTATCTCTAATCTTCTAATGGAATGTCACCTTAACCATCATTTCTATTCTAATGAAATTCCTTTCATTGTGGAGCTTTTAAATCCAACAATATATTTTCCAAGTCCTCTTGTTAATTTGTTAAAACAAACTTACATACTCGACAAAATCTAACAATCTGTAACCAGTCAACCCATGATTCCATCTAACTCACACGCATACAGGCTCCTGTCTCATGTCCTAGGGATTTTACATACAAACAAACAAGAATAATTAAAACCGATAAGAAATAGTCGAGCCAACCCAACAGACTCAATAAACCAGAAGATTTTCGTTTTATACTATAAAAAATTATATCCGATACTCGTAATGTTTGCCCAGTTTTATCTCTAGAATATCTCTTCTTATATATCTTTATTAATATTAATTTTTAGCAAAGAATTTAAATTTTTAGTAAAATAAAAAGAGAAAATTTTCTCCGAAATAAAGGAAAAATTTCCTATCTAAGAAAATATCAAAAAGATTGAATGAATAAATATTCCACTCCTTACAATTGAAGTTATTATTAAATATTTGATAAAATATAATACAGAAAAATGAAAATAAGAAAATTTATTTGTTAATCAAGAGAACAGTGCAAAAATAGGATAGAATTTTTTCCAATAAAGCATATTTACCCTTGATGGAATATTTTCAAAAATTCGAATTTTATAACAGATGAGACAATTAACATGAAATTATAGGGTAATATTGATTGGAGTCAACTTACTTCAGATTCTAGTAGAATGAGTACAATAAGATTTCTGTACACCTGAAAAGTAGAGAAATTTCAATTGATATTAGAGACAGCGTATAGAAATAAAGTTGAATTTAAACTTTGAAATGGGAAATTTTGCAAATGACATGAAGTCTTTTATGTAATAGAATCAATAATAGTAATTATGATGGAGAAAAAGGTGGTATGGGACATATTCCGTTTATTTTCATGGGTAAAGTAGTATTGAGTGGTTCCCATACTAAACTGGAATAGATTATTGTTACTAATGCCTGTAAGTCCATTTGAACAGGATCAGCTGCAGCGATTTTATGCGCACTATTAAATTGCTTTTGAAATTGAAAATTGATAATACTTCTACGTGTAGATAGTTATTGAAAATATGTATATAAAATCCACAAAACATCTTTCTTGATTCTAAAAATTCAATAGTTTTAGTTTCAAATACAAGACGCAATCTATGAGATTCTAGTAAATACACGCGGAGTTGGGGTCAGTTTGTTGGTATAATTTCCTTTCGAAACGTGTAATGATGCGCACGTTTTGAAAGCAAATTTTGCAGACCTCAGTGAACGAATATCGACTTTAAAATCATCCTCGATACTAGTAATTTTCTAGTTGTTTCCTTTTTTTGTAGAATTGTTAAAAATTCATAAATGAATCGAAAATAATATTATTAAATTATTGACTTTAAAAATGTCCTTATTGATTATTTATCACATAATTTTAAAATAATTTTTAATCAAAGAATAAAAGAAGTTTCATTTGAATTTGTATAAAAAAGATGACATATATTTTGCACACTTAATTTGAGGAAAATTTATAAGAGGGGGGGGGGGGTAGGTATTTTCTCAATTACAAGTACATTTGTCATAATAACTGATTCGAAATTTAAGGGTTGTTTTTTTTTGGTAATAAAACCTTTTTCCCAAATATTGACATTAAGTTAAAAATTGCACATTTTACAAGGTGTGGCGGAGAAGTAATGAGGAGAGAATTATTATCGGATTGTACCTTCAGTAATTAGTGACTACATTGAAAAGTACCTCGGATAAATTCCAACGGGCTGCATGGAATTTATCCGGGGTACTTCTCAATGTAGTCACAAAATCGGTGATATAAAAGCACCTGAATCCGATGCCATACCTTCCGTTGCTCCAAAAGAAACTGTTGCTGCGCATCAAAATTTATTTCTGGATATTTTTAGTATTTGTCTGAGGAAGGGGATTTACCCATAACTTTGGAAGAAACAACACATTTTACTATTTCCAGAGGGGAAGTGGGCTATCTGACAACTCTTTATCCTATCATTTAATTTGTCTTCTGGACAAGGCGAAAAAAAACCTTGAACATATCCTATGCAATCGATTGGAGGAATTCACCAAAGAGCAGAGAGACTCATCTGAAAGCCAATTTGGCCTTATGCGAGCAAGCTACATTTAAGATGCTATTAATTTGGTCGTTAGCACTGCACATAAGACCATCGTGGGCAAGAGGTAGAGAAAAGGCTCCATAAAGTAGAGCACAATCATAACTTAATTTGAAAAACGACTCCAACTCGTTGAGATGGGACTCTATCCTTGACGCTCTAGGATGAATTGGTGTTCCAGAGTACATTACCAAGATGATTATGGGGAATGGTCATACAGAATCATGAGCGAGAAGGCAGTGCGGGAAAGACCCAGGCAGAGTAGGAAGACTATTTTGAGTTTATTTTATTTTGAGTTAATTAATGTGTAGTCTAAGATTTTTCACGAGGGCCTATCTTTGATCGACACATAAGAGCGTCAACGTATGTCAAAACCTGGGGAGACTTAATGAGAATGGTATCTCTCATATTAACTAAGTAACAAATCAATCTTTTCAGCATCATGTTAAAAAGAACGAACAAATGTGCGTCTTCTTGCAAGAGACCATTATGAATGTTAAATGGTTTTCGGAATTGTTTCGACTTCTTTAGTTATAAGGATTAATTCCTTTGGATTGCTGAACTCGCACATAAAAATGAGTTGATGGGATTAAATTGTTGTTCTTTCACTTCTGGGGGAACGATCAAACAATGATCAATACCAGAAGTGGTATACGGGTCTTGGGAAGTCCGTGGTACCTGACCTGGTATAGCAGTGCCAAAGAATTTACAAGTTTCTTTACTGTACCTCTTTGAGTGCGAGTACCGACCACGTGCCATTTAAGGTCGTCAGCTCCACGATGATTTTTAACTGTGCCCGGATAAGAAAAGGAGCCTTTGGCTAAAACGTGGTGACTGTGATTTATTATACTGGTGGTGAAGAATGCCAGGATCCAGGGTGATATCACTGCAGATGACAGTACCGGTTTAGGTTGGCCTTGCTACCAACAGTAAGAAAAACTAGCTTATAAATAGTTACCAACTATTAACGAAGGTCCTACCTGTTATGGATGTAGCTGGTTCAGTGGCGGGACTATAAAGTTATACTTTGATTGGGCGTATCTCATTCGCTATGGTCGTAGGCGACCCGTGGTTTTAAGTTTAACGACAGGTATGGATTACAGATGTTATCCTTTCAAACGGCTGTCACAAAACAAAGGATCGACTGTCGCTGATTTTCCTGGATTAAAATCAGCGGATCATATGGGTCACATTAAGGGTATAGATATTTTCAGTGATAAATGAAAAGAACATTTAAAGAAAAAGCAAAAGGACTAATATTTGTATCTTCTTCTTTCCCGGAAATAAAACTCTATTTTGTCGCCATGGAAAAATTTTCGCTCCTATAGCTATATTGTTATACAAGAATAGGAGGCCTTTTGAACAAAGTACTTACTTTTATGTAAAAGTATTTTCTAAATTGCTGTTTTAATAGCAACGTCGAACGCTCCCTCCATACTTCGTACATCTGTAGACTTCAGATCCTTATTACACTAACAAATTGGTTTTTTTTTCTCTTTAGATACTTATGTATATGTGTACATTTATAGAGCCTTAACCATTCTATAGAAAATTTGTATAAAATCGCTTTCTGTTTTCTATTACTAAGTCCGAATAAATAATTTATGAAACCATAAAAGTGGATAAATTTTCTGTTTTTTTAGGTTAATGTGTGGTAGCTGTCCGTAAGTAAATAAAATAAACTACATGTAAAATTTACTCTGTGGAATTTTGCACTTAGGAAACTTTTTAAATATTCATACAAGTATAGTGGGATGGGTAGCAGTGTAATAAGAGTATATAAAAATATTCCCCGACTAACTATAATAATACAGAATTTTAAAAATTGCAATTTTCATATAATATTACGAGTATATACTGTATGGTGTGTGTTGTTATAGATAAGTGCACTATGCCACTTCTCAGTTACTCATCATCCACTATTAGGAACAGTTTTTTAATAATTATTTCTATAAATGTGTGTGTGTGTATATATATGAAATATTGACATTTAAAAAATGACACTTTTTCTTACAAAAAAAAATACTAAAATAAAAGAAAAGAATTTTTGTAATGCTTTATAAACTATTTTATTTACTATAGAATGTTATTTATGAATATTTACTTTATAAATAAATGGAAGAAAATATTTCATGCAAAAATATTTCCCCTAACAGAAGTATTTAAATTTTTTTGCTATGGATCTTCCCATGGTAAAAAATTTAAATCCTTCTTGAAAAATGTCCATTAAAGCTTGTTCGATATTTATTTCTGCTGTGAGACAAAATTGTATACCTAAGCAGTAGTGATATTTTTTTTTACCAATACAGCAATTCTGAGCAACAATAATAGTAGCACGGTAATAGTGCTGTAGTAGCAATTGCATCTTGAACAAACAAAAAATCATTCACGTTTAACTGCAATTTCAAGGAAATTTTCCTTATTCGAATGCACATCAGTGAATATGCTTTGTGCGTTTCGATAAACTCGCAATTCGCTAAATCTGCATTTTAAATAAAAATTTTTCTTAACAAGTGATGCATATGCGATTGGCATTTTATATTCTGCATATTTTATTGAATTGAATTTTGAAACGTTTTAAGAAAAGAATTTGTCATATTTAAAATGGTTGATGGCGGATAGCTCAATGTGATCGAAATATTTCTTGTACCAATTTTTAAAAGGTTTTCAGCAAATTTATTTTCAATAAGAATTATTCCATAAAATTTCATTGTAAAAACAAAAATGATTTTTAATCTTATTACTTTAAATTGCAACTGAAGTTAGAAATATTATAAGGATTATTGTAAATAGATTTGTTTATTAATCTACTTTAGTTGGCTAAAAAAAAAGTGCTCGGCCTGATAATAAAAAGCTGTGATTATCATTTACAAAATATATTAATTTTTTTTAATGTATTCTTCATTTAAATCGATATTATTTCCTCGTTATTGTCTTATTCCTGAAGTCCTTCAAATTACTCGTTGATAGCAGCACAGCTATTGCCTCCATATTTATTGAAAATCGTTTCGCAGAAACAAAAATGTTTTTCGTTTTAATAATAAGTGGAACTTAGAGAGATACAACTATCAAGCTTGACTGACTTTTATTTGTTTATTTGTAAAATGAGCCAGGGTTAAATTTTATAATATTGTACCAAGACCATGATGGCATTTGGCGACTGTAACAGTTTCCTAAATCAAGCTATCTTATCTTTACTAAACTAGATCAGCTAGATTTTTGAATCATTGTAGTATATTTGATTAAGTTAAAATTTGGACCAATCTAAGTTGTAAAACTTTCTTAATAGTTTCGAGAGTGCTCACATTTTTAAGACGTCTTTCGCGTGTGTCATCTTTAAGGCCCACTTTCTTATGATTGAAATCAAGAAAGCATAGTCTCAATTCTCAAAGTAACACCAAATTTTTGTGAATTTTCATTGATGTTCAATAGTTTTCCACAAAGTGTTTGATATTTGATACATCCCAAAGAAATTCATTGAATACGTGTACGTCTAATATTGTATAATTGCTTACTAAAAAAACAAATAAGTTAACTGAATAATTTGATACTTAACATACGAGGGTCATTCAACAAGTACTTAGCCTACAAAAGAAAAACGAAAATTTTGGAAAGGTGGCAATTTATTTTTCCACATAATCTCCTTCAAGCTCGATACACTTGGCCCAGCGATGCTCTAACTTTTTTAACCCGTCCAAAAAATACATTTTCTCGAGGGAAGCAAAATAGGCCTCCGTGGCGACGATAACCTCCTCATTCGATCCAAATCTATTCCCGGCGAGTGATTTTTTCAGTTTTGGAAACGAAAAGTAGTCACAGGGGACCAAATCTGGAGAGTACGGTGGATGGGGCAGCAATTCGTAGCGCAATTCGACCAATTTGGCCATGGCGATGGCGGAGGTGTGAGGCGGCGCGTTGTCGTGGTGGAACAGCACTTTTTTCATCGCAAAGCGGGGCCGCTTTTTCTTCAAGTCGACGTCAAATCGGCCCAATAAGTCAGCATAGTAGCGCCCCATGATTGTCTTACCCTTCTCGAAGTAATCGATGTGGATCACACCTTGTGAATCCCAGAAAACGGTGGCCATCACCTTTCCGGCCGATCGAACAGTCTTCGCCTTCTTCGGAGCACGTTCGCCGGGTAAAGTCCACTGTTTCGACTGTTCCTTGGTCTCTGGTGTGTACCAGTGAATCCATGTTTCGTCGGCGGTCACGAAACGACGCAAGAACTCCGCTAGATTGCGCTGAAACAGCGCCAAACACGTCGCCGATGTGGTCTCACGGTTGCGCTTGTTTTCCGGTGTGAGCAAACGCGGCACCCATCACGCCGACAGCTTTCTCATGCCCAGTTCTTCGTGTAGAATATGATGCACCATTCCTACTGCGATGCCCACAGTCTCAGCTATCTCGTGAACTTTCAATCGACGGTCTGCCAACACGAGATCGTGGACTTTTTTAACGTTTTCCTCCGTAGCAGCCGTTTTCGGGGCACCTGGGCGTGGCTCATCAAAAACCGACGTGCGGCCACGAACAAACTCGTTGAACCAATTCTTGACGGTCGCCATCGAAGCAGAAGAGTCACCATACACAGCATCCAAACGATCTTTGATTTCACTGCGCGTTTTCCCTTCCAAAAACAAGAATCTAATCACCGAACGATATTGTTCTTTTTCCATTTTTGTGCAACCAACCGACACGCTCGCTTTCAAAGGCTCTCAAAACAAAACTAACGAAGGGAACCGACTGAACCTTTTACAGTAGGCTACTAAAAGAATGTACTGCACGATGGTAAATTTCCAAAATTTGTGACTGCAGTTCCATCGGGCGGTGAGGCTAAGTACTTGTTGAATGACCCTCGTATGTTTATATATGACAGATATAACAATTTAACCATAGCAATGCCTCTTAAAGTACATGATTTTCTGAGTTTCCGTTGATTTGTATAATCAATAGTCAGTAATATTGATTCCCTTAGAGTTTAAATAATTTTAGTATATTAGGGAAATAGTACTTACCTATTTGAGACTGAATACTAGTCTCTTCGGACTCACAATAGAGATCTAAAATTTTACACTAGCCTTTTTGACGTATCCATGATGGCATTCAATTTCTAAAACTGACGTAGTCAAATTTAAACTATTTTTATCCAAAGCTGTTTTTACTATTAGTCTTGGACTGTAGCTCTGTATAGCACACATAGCACTATTAATTTTCGATAGAAACAATTAATTTTGAATCTTTTCGATATATTCTGTATTATTTAAAAAAATCTTTCAATAAACATATATTCTACAATATATTATTTACCAGATGTATAAGCTTAAATCCGCTTTTTCGTCATAGATGGCGTGAGTGAGCGTATTAAGCTACGATGGGCACGCCGTACCTTTTTTTATAAGTTTGATATCTGTCAACGTTAATCAGTGCACATTGTCAGCAATTTCGTACAACAACATACCTTTTTTTTTTGGTAATCATGTCTAGTTTTGTGCCAGATAAAGAGCATATGCGGGAAAATCTGTTTTTCTACTTCAATTTGAAGAAATCGGCTGCCGAATCGCATCGAATGCTTATGGAGGATCATGGTGACAGTGCTTTATCGGAAACAACGTGCCGAGATTGCTTTCGTCGATTCAAAGACGGAAATTTTGACTTGTGGCATAAGAAGCGTGAAATTCAGCCTAGAAAGGTTGAGGACCATCAATTACAGGCTCTTTTGGACGAAGACAATACCCAATCGTAAAAAATGCTCGCGGAGCAATTGGGTGTTACTTAACAAGCCATTTCTATGCGTCTGCGTGCCATGGGAAAAATTGAAAAGATCGGAAATAGGTGCCGCATGCATTGAACGATAGGCAGATGGAGCAACGCCAAAAAACATGCGAAATCTTGCTCGCATGTGGAGCGACAGGTAAACAACCCTGTTCAATGGGAAAAGTAGTCATGGTCGATTTTAAACCCCGCTCAATAATGATAATTCCTCTTCAGAGTCTTAATAAACATAAATCTCACGATCTTGAGATTTGACAAATGTTTGCATACCTTCTTCAATGAAGAAAAAAACTTTTAAAAAAATGTTATATCTTTTTGTACCTGAAAAGAATTAAATAAACTTGTTGGTAAAATAGTCCAATGGCAAAGATGTTGTAGTTTTTAAAATGACTTTTTCCGATTTTTTTTTAACAATAAATTATTTATAAAAAAAGAGAAGAAAGTATATTCCCTTTAGTTGAGTATCCATAAAAATATTATATACAAAAGGTTTTTAGGATAATTGGATAACTATCATTTTATGAAATTTTACGGTTGAGTTACACAATTTTTTTAATTGAGACTAAAGATTTATCAGTATTAAAAGAAATACTAAAAAAGTCTAACTTGACAAAGTGGGTTTATAGTAGCTAAAAGCTCCACAGAATAGTAGTCTAAAGGTCCATAAAGTAGATTTAATCGTAATTATTTATATAAATTTTTATCTATATGGATCGTCTTTACCTGTAAATAGCCAAGAGATAACTGGCAATATTCAAAAGTATACTTTTGGTTATGATTAATTGTATTTGTGGTTTTAACTCACAGAGAATTTAGCTTAAAATTAACAAATCGAATCTAAATAGAATTAAGTAGATTATAATTTGGAATAAAATGTTTGTATTAGTAACTTTTTGGAAATTTATACAAATTGCTATGGTATATAAATAATAATCATGAAAAATTATCAAAGATTCCAATGGTAATAGCAGTTAGTTTTGGTCGATTATTTCTTGGTCATTAGTCTTTTGAATACATGATTTCCAACATGTAACTTTGACCTAAAATTCATCGCACTTTTGGAATATTTTATAGCATGTACGGATGGATGGAAGAGGCATTAGTAATGAAGAGTCAAATAATATCCAACAATAATGGCCATAATAAGTATACGAGTTATAATATTGTTGAAGGTGTGCCGTGGTCCCATATTAATCCAATAATTTTCGTTTTCGTGGTTATTTTTTTTTCTCCATTTCACTATAAAGTTTATGGTGCTGTACTTTATTCATATAAAGTATGATAGGATAATACTTGACTTTACGTAGTTTTAGTTTTAATTCGGTTACGAAATGAAAAAGAACGCTTTATATTAATTCTATTCTAATTAAATTGATCTTCATTTTATTAATATAAATGCAATTTGGAGAGCATAAAGGACGTAGATTACTAGTAAAATTACTTTAATCACCATTATTTTTATAACTATCATTTTATTAGTAGTCATTAGAGAAGCTTTGTTATAGCCAAAAGCTATAGCAATCCCTTAAAAACATTAACTTACAAAAAAATGCATTTTTTCTCAAATTTTTATAGCACTTTTCGGTATTTATTTTTTAAATTAATTTTTCAGAATCCCTAAAATTGTTACAGTGATAATTTGCCAAGTTGTTATATAAATAGTTGTAGGAGGATAAAGGTAGAAATTTCGGGTGATTTTTAGTTAAAAATATATAATATATTTTTAACTAAAAATTCAACTTAAATACTGTTGTTAGCTTAAGGAAAATTTTTTTTCTAAATGTGCTTTTTATGGTAAATTTTTCTTGTTGAAAATAGTTGTTAACAACTGCGAGTATATTAAATGTAAGGTGAAAAAAATATCCAATTTTACTAATTCTGTATTTAAATTTGAAAAAAATACTTGTAACTGTTTTGATATATGTTAAAATTTTCTTAAAATTAAAGACAAAAAAAAACAATATTAAATTGATTGATTAAAAAATAATTATCGGATTTCTCTTACGAAAAAATCATCCTTTTTGGAATATTCCTTAATCGATTATGTTTATTTTTTTTACAGAAATTAACTAACACGCAATATTATAAAATCAGGCAAAACCAATTATTAATTATCGATGATACCATTTTGGTGATTACTCATACCTTTTCTGATTTACTATAGCCAAAAAAAAACCACGAAAGAGACTAATGAAAAAGGAAATAATTTCATTCTTAACAAATAAAACTTAATTAATATGGGAAGAGTTTTTAAAAAATATATTACCTGCAAATTACTATAATTAAATTGTGTCTATCGGTTTTTGCAAAACTTTGCCGTATATTTTTTACTTTCATTTTTTTTACCTTCTGCATGTGAACAATTAAAATTTTACAAAAAAACTCCCCCTGGCTATAAATTTTTATTCAATTTTATTTTTCTTTTGCTTTTAAAACGGAATGATTAAGAAGACAAACTTTTATAAGTGATTCCTTTATCAAAATTCTTGTCTACGAGTTTTTTGCCGTGATTTTAGTGGTTATTAATACTAATATTGAACGTTAATAAAGTAGATTTGTGACTAAAAAATTTGATAAAAGAGTTGTGATTTTTATAGCGTATGGTATCAAGGATACGTAGGCTACTATATATATTTCTGGCCTAGGCAACACTAAGTGTTGCCAGGTGCGATCTGACATTTCCATTGGAAAGTTTGACATTTTTTAGCATAAACGTACTTAGAACGTTTTGACGTACGACTATCATTTGTGTTGTTTACAGTGACTTGAAAAAATCAATTTGGCAAAAAAATGGAATTAACTCGTGAACATTTTCGTGCGATCATTTTTCACAACTTTCGACGTGGATTATCACGACAAGAGTGCATCGATGAACTTAAATCTTTGTATGGCTATGAAGCACCATCCTATAGCACTGTGAAAAACTGGTACAACGAATTCAATCGTGGCCGACGCTCGCTCAAAGACGAATTCCGTGAAGGTCGTCCAAAAACAGCCGTTGTTCCAGAAAACATCGATGCCGTACGTGAACTGATAATGCAAGACCGTCATGTGACATACCGTGAGATAGAGGCATGCCTAGGCATTTCTCCCACCAGCATACATTCGATATTGCATGAACACCTGGCCGTAAAAAAGGTTTGTTCTCGTTGGATCCCGCACAATTTGACAATCGCTCAAAAAAATGCTCGTGTGGATTGGTGTAAAGAAATGCTGAAAAAATACGATCGCGGTGCTTCAAAAGACGTTTATAAGATCGTCACAGGTGACGAATCATGGATCTATGCGTATGAGCCCGAAACAAAACAGCAATCGACCGTGTGGGTCTTCCAAGACGAGTCAAATCCAACGAAAGTTGTTCGTGGAAGAAGCACTTCGAAGCAAATGGTCGCTTGTTTCTTTGGCAAAACTGGTCATGTGGCGACTGTTCCGCTTGTGCAACGTAGGACGGTCAATTCTGAGTGGTACACCACCATTTGTTTGCCTGAAGTCTTCGGAGAAATTCGAAAAACGAACAAGAGAAGTCGAATCATTGTGCACCATGACAATGCGAGCTCTCACACATCGGCTCAAACCAGCGCCTTTTTGACCGGACAAAACGTCGAATTGATGGGTCATCCTCCGTACAGCCCTGACTTGGCACCCAATGACTTCTTTTTATTCCCACACATCAAGAAAAAAATGCGTGGTCAACGATTTTCGTCGCCAGAAGATGCTGTTGAAGCATTCAAAAACCATGTTTTGGAGGTGTCTCAATCGGAGTGGAAAAAGTGCTTCGAAAATTGGTTTGAGCGCATGCAAAAGTGTATAAATCTTGATGGAGAATATTTTGAAAAACAATAAAACCTTTTTCGTTGATAAATATTCGCATTTTCATTATTAGGCCAGAAATATATATATAGTAGCCCACGTACCTCTAGTAGTTTCCGAATTGGAAAAAGCATTCGACAGTCTACTAAAATAAATTAAAAAAACTAAATTTGTACAAATTCTCATTAAAAAGTTATCAGAAAATATTTATTAACTAGTTTAACTAACTTCTACTTGTACAATTTGTTTTTCACAATTTTATTCAGTTCCTGTTTTAGTGACGATTTTCTGCAATTTTATAATAAAATTTTCCGCATTTTCAATATTTTTCTCTTTCAATTTCTAATAAAAAGTTGAACTGTCAAATGTGAAATTGAATTAATTTATAGAAATTAATTTAAAGAAGAACTAACTAAAGATATTCTGACAGTTAATATTTTATTTAAAACTTTTCACGTAACTCTAATGAATTTGTTCTGTCCTAGAAGAGTGTCAATTGATAATTTATTCACCAGTTGAGAATGAATTATCCTTGATGTAACGCTAAACTATTTAAATGACTGTCTAACAAAGGAGAGGGAAGAACGTACAAGGTCTGTTCAAAAAGTATCGCGAATTTTGTGTTTTTTCAAAAATTATTTATTTATTTTATTTTGTCCCCTTCAAAGTAATCCCCATCAGATATTATAAAAAAATTATTTTTTGTGATCGATCTTGTTCAGCTCCTCCTTCGATGTCGTCTTTATCTCCTCAATCGTAGCGTAGCGTCGGCCTTTCATGGGGCTCTTCATTTTCGGGAACAAGAAAAAGTCACAGGGGGCCAGATCTGGGGAAAACGGTGGCTGCAGAATACTGTGGCTATTTTTTTCCATTTTTAGTTTTTGTTCAGTTTTAAATTTGCCATTTAAGATAATAATGTACAACCTAATAATGTGCTAAAGTTGTAAAAGCGTTCAACTCGTTGAAAATTTCCGAAATATTCCTAAACTATGAGGCTTGATGGATACATCAATAAGGAAATATGCTTTATTTGGGGCGCTAAAAATTCGCGCACAAGCAACAATGCGTGAGCATGGGCGTTATCATGGTGCAAAAGCCAATTTTAGTTCTTCCACATATCCGGGCGTTTCTGGCGGATTGCTTTGCGCAACTTGCGCATAACCTGCAGGTAATATTCCTTATTGACCGTTCTACTCTGTGGCAAGAACTCATGATGCACCTTGCCCCTGAAATCGAAGAAAACTGTAAGCAAAACCTTCACATTCGACGTTCGACACGCTTTTCGTCGTTCACATATTCTCGACCCTCTGAGAACATTTGGCTTCATCATATACCACAGTTAATATTCGGAATGCGTCCGCGCAATGAATTTGGTTGTTCACACAAAATTTGATACAGATTCTTTGATTTATTTTTTTGAAGGAAAGTAGCTGTCAAAAATTAACTGAACATTCAAAATGGCCGAACTTGTCGGCATAAGTGAGAGACATGAGTACCAACATAACGCCACAAAAACAATCGAAAATCGAATATACGTAACCCTCGGAAATTCAAAATTCGCGATACTTTTTGAACAGACGTCGTATATATGAAAAGTTTCATTTTTTCGATAGGGCTCTATTTACCTCCCTAATATACGAACAAATATATTCATAACCATATTAATAAAAACAGGATTATCTTTTGCTATAAAAGTTTACATAAATATTTTTGTTTAATAACATTAATAAAAAAATCCAACTTCTAAAAAATTTATCTTTCGAAGGCATCACCAAATAAACATTTCATATTTTTGTACCAATCAAAAAATGATTTTAGTGATTTTAATAATTTTCCAGTTTTTTGTTTTAATCCAGTTTTTTTATTCAGTTTTTTTCTGTGATTACCTTTAGTTTTCGGTTATTAATTAATACTAATCAAATAAAAGGAGTTGTAGAATTAAAGCAACTCTTTACAATTAATAAATTTCAGAATCGCAGAGTTAGCTTTTGAGAAGATCAATAAATACAACAATCACATTGTATTGGCTATGCAATATCAAAGATCACCTATACTTAGCTTCACTTTCGTATTTTTGAGCTTATGTTGTGCTGGAATAAGGAACTTCTAATATAAGATGGATCGGCAAAATTAAAACATAATTAATGTTCATCTTTTATTTCTAAAAATTGTAGTCTATAAATAAGCAATAATAAAATACTCTCAGACAATAGTTAGTTAATTAAAAAAAAATTTCTCAACATAAAAAAATATCTCAAAACATCTCAAATTTTAATCTTGAAAAGTTTATAATTATAAGGTTAAAATTTTCAGATATAAATTTTGAATATTCGATGGTAATTCCTTTTTGTGAATCAAAACAAAATTAGCACAAGTGATTATTAGAAGCGGTTTCCACTTCCAGGTGCTTGCGAAAATAACATTTCTCATTTAATATATAATTTATTGTTTATTATTTAGTTTTTAGCATAGTTATTGTAGTATACTTTTTTGGAATAGTTGTTTATAGTCTAATGTTTAGTAAGAATTATACAAGATTGAAAACTACCACCCATATTTTTTTTATATTTAGGGCCTTTAAGACTAAATAATATTCTATTTTTGACTTATGTGCTCGTATATATCAAAACTTTTTACTAAACTAACAGACTTTTATGGGATTCTTTCAAGTTCTTTATTATACATTAATTAAAATTCTTGTCGCGTATTTGTCAACCGGAAAATAGAATAATTCAAATATTTTTTATACATTGAAAATGTATATTTTCCTTATCATTGTTATTTTGTTAATAATAAATTACAACAATGGACGACTACTTTCTGGAATAATGGACATGCACATTCTTCTTTTCTTCGACGAGATTTTCTTTACTCATAGTATACACAATAATAAAAGTCAGTTTTTTATATAATTTTTAGCTACAAAAGCTCTTTTATTCAAATTTAATCATGTTTTATGTGTAGAACTTCATATTTAATGTTCAAGACTATGGGAATAGGTTAAGATTATTTGTACTATCTATCATTTGTTGCTGCTTCCTTTTCTGCTACTACTATTGCCATTATGACTGCACTAATACTATGAGTGCAATATTCAGAAATAAGCTTTTGTAAGGAATTTAACACCATATCTCTGCCATACTATTTTGTTTTCCATTTTTTTCTAGATGTCAACGCTTCTATATTTGGGCAAAGTTCAAAATGTAAAAATCTTATTCATAAAAAAGAGGATTTCTTATATGTGTAGGGGTTGGCTTTAATTTACTTTAATTCTTCCGTTTCTTTTTCTCCTCATACATTTTTGTTTTACGAGTATATATGCATTTATTGTATATATTAATACATATATACATATGTATATATATGCTATTAAAAAGAATTAGACTGACTGAGTCTAAAACTCTTAAATTAAAGTACTAAGAAAATTATTAACATTTAGAAAAAATTTATAAAATTGTATAATTTCGATTTTAAACTTTTATTAATTCTTTAATTTCAAATTTAAAAAAAAAAAAACAGAATTCTTCCAAAACTTTTAAGTTTTTAAAAATTGTTTGTTATGAATTTCTAATTTCGAATAACTTTTTCGATTATTGCATAATAACTTTTTTAACAAAAATCTAAAAAAAGAAATTTGTTTTTAATTCTTTTTAAAATTGCATATATTTATATTATAATAGAAGTAGAAACTTATTTCTCTCTAAAAGTTTTTACTTTATCAATTAAAAAATGTTTATTAATAGAAAAAGGATATAATTAAATTTCTGATTTAAAAGTGAGTGATTCGTTGTATTCAGTAAATTATTCAATTTTGCAACTGATTATTTCTTTAATTAATAAAGCTATAATTTTTTTGTGGCACATTAAAGTTATGTACTCGTATCCTTGGTTTGTTATGAGTGATTGAGTTTTTTATGTAAACAGTTGAGTCATTTGCGGTATCATCTATTTCGTGTTCGTTCTTAAGGCAGCATTGTAAATAAATCGGTTGGTACAAGTTCTGTCTAAAAATGTCCCAATTAAATTTTTCATTTATAAATCTATAAGGACAAAACTTTAATATTGGAAATATGTCTAATTTAAGGAGAACCGGTGAGTTATCGATATTTAAATTACGGACTGTACATATTATAGTATTTATAGAGTAAAGAAGTTAGGACTTCAAAATGTTGGGTGAGGAAGCAGTTAGGACTTCAAAAGTGGTGTAGGACATTTCTTGGAAAATCGTTCCTCAGGGATTCAAAACAAAGCAACCCTATTTGGTGTGCTTGGCGTTATAATCTACTTTTGTGAATTAAAAATTAACTCAAATTTCTCGTTAGTTAAAATTTTAGTTGGGGGGACAATAAACACATATAACGTATAATGTAAAGGATGTACATAGGAGGGTTATAGGTACTAACTGTAAGGATTCCATAGCATTTTGTGAGTAAAAGGAATAATTTAGTTTTTTTTTTAAAATTAAGATGGCAGTTCCGCCGTGCACTGTGTTGTCTGGATAATCAGTTATAAATGTTAAATAATCAAGTATACTAAAGAACGACGTAGAAGTAAAGTGAGTCTCCAGCGTCTATTCGTTTGTTATATAAAATAATGTCGAGTACTTGACGGTGTTGGCTAAGTCTGTTGGTATTCTAGAAAAGAATGGACAGGAATTTATCGGTTGACGAACACATTTATTTATTTATATTAGATGTGAGTGAGGAAATCGCAATTATTAGGGTAGATAATAGAAATTATACAGCCGTCCTTACACATGATAGAGATCTTTCCTCAACTACTACCATTTTACAGAACCAAATTCACTCCTTTGAAGCCTGATTAAAAAAGTGGAGACTGCAGCTAGATGCACAAATAGAGAACATTTAACGTCAACCTGCTCTAATTGTGCAGCAACAGCAGCAACATCATCATTGGCAGCAATTACAAAAGAAACATCCACAAAAACTACCGGTATATATTCCATCTCCCATTCCCTTCTCAGCAGATATAACATCCTTTTTTACAATACTAACAAGAAATCTTCTTGAACAAATAACATCTCTACTAACCCCCATAGTTACAGCCCTTACAACTATCGTTAATCGTTTATAGTCTTCCAAACATTCCATTCAACCCTAAATTTCATCTCCAAACTCTAATTACCTTATAATCCTCCTTTAGAATGCTAATGAACTGAGTTCCAAATGACAAGAACTGGATTTATTGCTATATGACAGACGCATAGACGTAGTAATCATTGTTGAAGATTCTCATATCAATTGACTGCTCCCATGTCCCATTAACTGTTACCTCCACATATTGACCCCCTTCCACAATAAATAAAACCAATAAACTTCTTTGAATTTGGGTCTTTTCTCCAAACTCCTGGTAATTCTTTCATTGCTGGTGGTGACTTTAACGCCAAACACGAACAATTGACCTGTCAAGTTTCAAATTCCTGCGAAATTATTTTTAACCAAGTTTTTTCATCCTCTCCCTACCAATTGATCTATCATCCAACTACTACATAGCGGCCAACTTCCCGATCCAAGCTTCTTGGCATACTAGATTATTTTATAACTAGTTCTATAAATTCCCGCCTAGATCTTAACTCCGATCATAATCCTGTTTTACTAGTCCTCGATGCCAAACTTACTCTAAAAGCCAACGCTATATTGATAAGCACTTAAACTTACGACAAAGATTAAAAACAGAACAAGAACTAGATGACGCGGTCCTCAAATTCAACTCCGAGCCACCAATTTGGTTTCACCTCGAACACTCCACTACCCAACTGTGTCATCGAGTTGTCGATTTCTTTGCATTCTTTTTAGAAAGAAAAATGTACTCTCCCGGTGTGTTTTTTTATATAAGTCAATTTTTGGAAAGAGTTAGACACCCGGGCTTAGTAAACGAATCCAATGAACTTCCAAGTAAACGAATCCAATGAACTCTCCAATATCTCTCCGATATTGGCTGGTGTTCCACAGGAAAGTATACTTGAACCTATCCACTACACAATATTTACATATCCGACATCCCAATCTGTCCCAATAGCTTCTTTGTTACATAGCAAAAATCCCCAACATACTTCCAAAACTCTCCAAAACCAAATCCAAACTCTACAGAACTGGTTCACCAGGTAGAGAATAAAATTCATTTTGAGAATAAATTCTGTAAATTCTAAAGAATTTCTTGGGATAAATTTCATCGTTACTCTTAGATTTCTAATATCTTACACTTGTGATTTGGGAATTATTTCATAAAATTACTATTAGTAAACAATTTTGAGGTTAGAATTTTTAAACCTTGAGTCAACATTTTTTTATAAAAATTAGATTGAAAAAAACTATTTGTGTTTTAACAAAAATTACCATTTGAAAAAATTCGAATAAATGTGAAATAAGTAAAAATTTAACTAGTATTATTTCTACATTAATTAAATTAAAAATAAATTCATTAGCAAATAAAACTCAGAAGAAAAAATGACCTTATTTTTATTTATAATTTTAAATCACCCACTATTATTTTCCTTAAAATGTTCCCTTATATTTTAATGCAATTAACATTTTCGTTGATAGTTATTTACTTTTTAAAAAACGAGTACCTTTTTTAAAAGAAAGAAAGGTGAGAAAAAGTCCCTTTCAGATTTTTACATTTTTATTCACCTTCAAAATGTTTACTAATTTATTATTGTACGATAAAAAATCCCCTCTCAGACTATTCTTGAAAATATATAAAAGTTCCTAAAATTGAATACACAACTTTTTCGTTCTAATACTGTACTGGGATATACTTAAGACCTTGTTGGGTGTGATGAGAAACTCCATTAAAAGCCTTTTTTCATTTTTAAAAAAAAAAGAAAAAAAAATTAAAGGAACAAAAAATTTATTGAAAAGCTTGTATTTTTCGCAATATTTTCAAGTCTTTCCCCTTTCATTTGACTCTATCGCAGCAACAGGATTGTTATAAAAGACAAGTAGAAAAAAAATATTAAATAGAAGAAAAAGCTAAATAAAAATCATAAGAACCGAGAAGAAATAGAAAGGATAGAATGTTAATTTGTTGCGTTATAAGAACATCAACTAAGCACAGAAAAGTGAAAAGTATACGGGTGAGTCGTTTTTTATAGAAATGTTCACCTTCATTTTAGGAACGTTAACATTAAATAAAAGGGGTTGACAAGTGTATGAAATTAAAAAGTCTCAAATATGTTATATTATTTGCCAGTTTCTCTATCCTCTTTAATGTTTTTATAAATTTTTCTTTTCTATTTCTTACCTTCGTTTCTACAATATAAGCATGGACAATTTTCCTTAGAATTTTATGAATTTCTCCCGGAGTTCATTACATTTTTATTCTTTTTCATAAAAAAAAACTATACAAGTTTTTTTGCACAATCTCAATTTATATTTGTCCCTTTAGATTTCTTATACTTCTTATCCTTTTTGCGAGTGTTTTTTAAAGAATTAAATGTAAATATTATAATTTTAATTGGAATAATTTTTCCATTAAAACAATTTCGGAATACATGAATCGATGGTCCCTATTAAGGTGTTTTGTTTTGTTCTATAGAAGTGAATCCATTACGGCCATAGAGATACCAACTCATTTATGCTATCGGACTTTTGAACTTTTATTTAATAGAATATTTCAAAATATCGAAAGTGACTTATTTTTATAGCATATAAATTCAGACTTATTTGCTTTCAGTTTAAATGATCAAATTTAGGTTTGCTCCCAAATTACAGATATTCTGATTTATCTTGTTTCGAAGTTAGGGCTTACACATGTCCGTATGTGTATTCAGTTCCCTAGAAAGCACTTAAACTGAAAAAATTTATAAATAATAACTTAACATAAAAAGGTTAGTTAATAATAACTAACCTTTTTACCAAAAAAAAATTCCAATAAATTCGAATATATTTAAATAAACTCGTTTGGGTAATAAAACCACCTGCCTGGACAATCTGACTAGTAATAATATTAACTTTCATGTCAGTATCTGTCGACTATTAAAAATAATAATAACTTAATCAAAACCTGTAAAAGGAAAGCAATCTTTAAAATCCCAAACCAAAATCCATACTCATAAATTTAAGATTAATGACACAGTAATACCGATACACCGATTCCAGTTCGATTGATGATTCCATTAGCCAAATAATTTTGAATATTTCAATTTTATTATCTTATTTAATTACATAAAAAAAAAACAAATAAAAATATATCTTCTATTTGGGTTATAAGTTATTGGGATATTATTATTGCTTTCAATAAATCATATTTGATTGACAGTAAATACCTGCGTTCTGTTCAACCTTTCTTATCTAAAAAAAAAGCAGTAGCAACAAGGTAAGGGCTTGGTTTTGTGGAATCAGACCACGATATCATTAACATTATGAAGTTTGGAGTACCAATTGAAGTTTTTATTGTACAATTTCAACGTTAATCTATCTGCAAAATTAATGATAATCATCAGAACATACCATGGTCATCAAATTTGTCAATACTTTTGCTTCTAATTTTCGCCACATTATGTGTTTTTCAAAATATTTTATTTTATTTCATATTTTTATACACTTAAACAATTCCATTTCTTCTTATATATTCACTTCAAAGTAAAAGGCCGAATTATCATTAATAAATATCGAGAAAATTCTTTTCCGTCGATATATGAGGTCTGTTCAAAAAGTATCTCGAATTTTGAATTTCCGCGGGTTTCGTTTATTCGATTTTCGATTTTTTGTGGCGTTATGTTGGTATCCATGTCTCTCACTTATGCCGCCAATATCGGCCATTTTGAATATTCAGTTAATTTTTGACAGCTGCTTTACTTGCACGTGTTTTGGTCAATTTCGACCAAAAACAGCATCGCATTAACATTGCTAAGGAGCTGTTGGACTCTGTCTGCGACGACCCAAATTTGTTCCAGAGGGTCATAACTGGTGACGAATCATGGATTTATGGTTATGACGTGGAAACCAGAGCTCAATCATCCCAATGGAAGCTGCCGCACGAGCCAAGACCGAAAAAAGCGCGCCAAGTTCTGTCGAATGTGAAGGTTTTGCTTACAGTTTTCTTCGATTTCAGGGGCAAGGTGCATCATGAGTTCTTGCCACAGGGTAGAACGGTTAATAAGGAATATTACCTGCAAGTTATGATCAAGTTGCGCGAGGCAATCCACCAGAAATGCCCGGATTTGTGGAAGAACTAAAATTGGCTTTTGCACCATGAAAACGTTTGTGCGCGAATTTTTGGCCAAAAACAATTCACTAATAATGGCGCAGCCACCGTATTCCCCAGATCTGGCCCCCTGTGACTTTTTCTTGTTCCCGAAACTGAAGATTGGGACGACGCTACGCTAACATTGAGGAGATAAAGACGGCATCGAAGGAGGAGCTGAGTAAGATCGATCACAAAAAATAATTTTTTTATAATATCTGGTGGGGATTACTTTGAAGGGGACAAAATTCGCGATACACAAAATTGGAAAAACACAAAATTCGCGATACTTTTTGAACAGACCTCGTATATTTTTATGTTGTCATTAAACGAAAAATTATCATGTTGTAAATATTAAGTATGGTCACTTTTGAAAAAAAATAAAATTTAACTAATATCAAATTTAAATATATATTTTTAGTATTTTTCGAAAATAATTACATATGTGTAGGTTTCTCGTCATATTGTATAATAAATACAAGTGGAAAATTTTGCTGATTTTTTTTAATACTCTTGCTTCAATAAGAGGAAATAGACCTCACTATGGATTTAAGATTTCATTTCGAACATAATTCAAAATATTTGAATTTCAATTAGTTTTGCTTATTGATTGATATTTTATTTTATGACGCTTGTTTTTTTTTTGAATTACCCGCCCAACTCCTTGCCATTGAATCGATTAGTTGTTGGTATTGTCGCATGGAAATGGAAGTCCATTCTCGTTAAACCCCTTCTCATAGTTCGATATTTTTGGATATTTTGCTCTTATTAGTAGCATTATTTAATTACTTTCATAAATTCTTTATAAAGTCCGAAGAATGAGAACGCCATGGTAAAATCGATAATTTATTTTCTGGGAAAAATTATTTTGCCTTTCAAGATAAGTGCTTCGGATCATTATCCTATTGCAACGTCTATCTCAGAGAAATATTTGACCTATTTTGTAAAATAATAATTTTCTCAAATCCAGTAAATATGATCAACTCCTTACCAAGACCATAATTCCTATAATTTTATATTAACGTCTTCATGCTGTAGCATTTTTTTTTTGTGTATTCGGGGAGGAATTCTTCATTTGGTGGCTTTCTGATATAAAATTTGGCTATTCTACGATTATAAATTAATTTTCGTTTAGTTTGTCTGTAATATATTTCTCAATTAGCGATATCCCCCCAATTGACTCCACATGATCAGTATCAAAATAAGTGGTCTTCTGTAACAGTTCGAGTACTTATATGTATATTTAAACCCTGGTATACGTTCAATTTGGCGATCAATGATGACGTTTTACATGTAATATAAACAGTTGACTCTATTTTTATGAGCAAACTAAAGTGACAGCCTTACTATATAATATGGGTATTCAATTACCTTTTACTGTAAGAGTATAATTATCTAATCGAAATAATAAATTCCATTAAATCTAAGCTGAATTTTATTTGGTGTTTTGCTCTATTTTAATAATCATCATTGGCATTTTTGGCATTAAATTTAGAAATATAACAAAAAACCTATGGAATAATTCTCAATCATTTCTGTATCGAAATTTTGCAATAACATATCCGGTGTATAACTTAAAAATGCGGGATTTTTGGCAAACTTTGAGTGTTTATTTTGAAAAATTGTTACAATATATTTTATTCAAAGTATTGTCCATCGGAAGCCACTACTTTTTCTCATCTTTCTGGTAACATATGGATTTCGCGCCAAAAAAAACTGCTCCGGTTTTGAGGCCAAGAATGAATCGAGGCAATTTTTGATGCCCTGTTCTGAAGTGAAACGTATTCCGGTGAGGGCGTTTTGCATGGATCTAAACAAATGGTAGTCGGACGGGGCAAGGTCTGGGCTATAAGGCGGGTGATGTAAAATTTCCCAGCCACTGTTTTCTAAATAATTTTTAACCGGTCTTGCAACATGAGGCCGAGCGTTGTCATGATGGAAAATTATGGATTCGTGTCTGGTCGCATATTCCGGGCGTTTTTCGGCCAATGCTCGCTTCAAACGGTTTAATTGTGTTTGGTAGAGGTCGCCTGTGATCGTCTGGCCCAATTTCAATAGCTCATAATAGATCACACCCTTCTGATCCTACCAAATACAGAGCATTACCTTGGCGCCATGATTTGGCTGGTTGGCCGGGCTTCACATACGATTTTTTGCGCTTTGGGTTGTCGTAATTAATCCATTTTTCGTCGCCAGTAATGACTCGATTCAAAAACGACTTCTTTTTCTGCCGTTCAAGAAGCATTTCGAACATGCAAAATCGCCTTTCAACGTCTCTCGGCTTCAATTCATATGGGACGCAATTTCCTTACTTTTGGATGAATCCTGCTGCTTTCAAACGTTTTGAAATGGCTGCTTGAGTGACTTCCAATGATTTTGCAATTTCTTCTTGAGTTCGACAACAGTCTTCGTCGAGTAATGCCTCCAAATCTTCATCTTCAAACTTTTTTGGCTGACCTGGTTGTTCTTTGTCTTCCGTGTCAAAATCACCACTTCTGAACCGCACAAACCATCTCTCGCACGTTGAAATCGATAGAACATATTCAGGATAAGCTTCGGTGAGCAATCGAATGAGCAATCTTCAAATTGAAGAAGTAAATCAACACTTCCCGCAAATGGGACTTTTTTGGTACGAAATTCGACATTTTTGAAGCAAAAAAAAACTTTGTTGTTTACACTATTTCGTTCGATGACTAATCGAGAATGAATGACAGATGTTTAACCTCCAAAATGCCATATGAGTTATTATTAACACAAACCATGTGTAAAAGTTATGCCATCTGTTGTCAATCCCGCGTTTTTAAGTTATACATTTTAAAATTTCTTTTTTAGAATTAATTGTGAATTTTTTTATTGTTGCTTAGTTATAATTTTATTTTGTTTGTCATTAGGATAAAATAGGTAATTTTTTGACGTTCATTAATTTTGCACTCATTTAATTAAATGCAAAAGTTTATTTTACAAAAAAAAATGTTGTTTTTATTTCTACTGATTTTTTACCTTCAATGTTAACCAAAAAGTTTTTCTAAAATAAAGCCAAAGAAAGCAAACGGAAAATTCAATACTTTTCAGGTTCTAAAATAGTTAAATTTCTCATACGTGATTTTACACGAACGTGTTTCTTATTAAATATTTTTCAAGATAAAAGATTTAATATTTTCTATTATAAAAATAATTTGAAAAAAATTCCATTCTTCATTTTAACCCTTGCGTAGTATTTCTTTGTAATATTGATCAAATTGTTATTCAAAACACATACTTTTTCTTAGTATGGATAAACTCATCAAAATAACCAGATCGATTCATGTGATTTTTAAGCTCATAAATTACATTCTAAGCTTATATATTTGCCAAAGTCCTGAATCCATTTCAATTTATTCTAAATTTTTCTATTGGCTTTATTCAAATTTTCATAATAAATGTACTACGAGATTCAGGGAATATGTTAAAAATTAGTTTTTTTTTTTTTTTGTTTAGTTTTTTAAAAACTTTTAAAGTTTGCACTTTTATTTATAACACATGCACTTATGTTTAGATAGAAAAAGTTTTTTTTAATAAAATTAGTTTCTTAATTTTAATAAAATACTAAAATTAAAATTATATGTATTTCGTGAATTAAATGTTGAATATAAAAAAATGTACATAAAATTTAAAGGCGTTTTGATAATCATAAAAATTTTTTTATTAGTTAATAGATGCGATTAATTCCCCAAATTTAAGTACGTAAAATTTATAAAATGTCCCAAAAAAAAAATTATGATAAATATATTGAAAATTTTGAATTACAAAATTACTAATTCAATTTTCCTTTTCTCATTACAGGTATGCTTGTCACCATTTTTATTCGAAGAAATTTTATCTGGGAAACTGTGAGATGTATTTTTAGAGTCATATAATTTATATTTCTTTGCAGCTTTGATAAATATCTTAATTCTGCACAATTTTAAAGGAAATATTTTTTGTGTTTTTAAATTATTAGTTTTTATTTAAATAATAAGAACATATTAGAAAGTGAAAAGGAAAAAGGCTTTTTAAATTATTCCTTTCTATTATGAATCCTCTGGTTATGAAACAACTCACTGTTGTGAGTTTTTAGAATTTTTTCCATATCAATGAAAATATAAAAAAAGGATAAAAATTAATTAATATTAAAAAGGATTCTCTGCGAAATAGCATGGTTTTGCTAACTTTATAAAAACAATACCACGAATTTCTTGAATTTTTAATATATTTTTTGTAAAACTCATTTTCATTTTTAAAATTTGTCATTTATTCAATTTTTAATTTTCCTTTTTAAAATTTGTCATTTATTCTTTTATTAAATTAGGTTTAGGATTTTTTTTCATCAAATATTTATTTTTCAATATGTAATTTTATAAAAAAAAATATTCCTAATGTAATAAATAAATTTGGAATGGTTTCTTTTTTATAGATAATATTACCAAAAATATGTTTGTAAATCTTTATTTATTTAAAAAAGACTGTCAAATAATTATGAAAAGATATTATTAAAATTACTGAGAGTACATATTCACAGAATAGGATTTATGTATAGACTGCAGGCAAAAAGTATGCGACCACCTTGGTTTTAAGGGCAACTTAAATAAAATGAAAAAGTCAAAAAGATATTTAATTTCTCTGTAATTTACTTTATAATTTTGATCTTGAAATTGAGGAAAAAAATTTATCCATTCAAATTAAAAATACCATAAAAAATGCTTAAATTACGTCGAAGAAGTGTCCTTTTACATCTGATGACAGTTATACAATTCTAGACATTCAGTCGATCATATTTGCTATATTTTCCTTTTAAATACATCACCAGCTCTTTACAAAATTCCTATGAGGTTGTGGTCAGGTAATGGTTGGAGTCATGTTTTAATTTCTAGAATACCTTTTTTTGTAGAAAATCTCTAGGTTCTGTGTTTAAATTCCATCAATCCGCACCAAATCTTCTACCCCACTCGCTAAAGAAGCAACTTTTAACCAAAATCGACGCTCTGCCTTGCTTCACGAGTGCTAATACAATTTTCGGGCGAATTTCTTCTTCAGTTTTGCGTCAAATGTAAATTCTTTTTTTTTACATCTAAAAGTCTGGAAAACTGTGATAATTTCTGGTCTAATTATATCTAATTTTACACTTAGTCACTTCAAAATGCTTCGATTAACCTTTGCTCAAATAATAATAATACACATAGACTGAATTTCAACACTAATTACACAAATAATTTTTTTTTTTAATTTAAGAAAAAGAAAACAAATTAATTTTTTAATATTTATGCAGGTTAATGTTTAGACACTATCTACTATTAACTTAGTCGGGAACTTGAGTAATTGTATTTACTTGCCCCACTATTGTAAAATAGAGATACGAATGGAAATTATAGTTTCTTTTTTTAATATTTTAGGAAATAATAAAATATTTAAACGGTTATGTTGGTACTCATGTCTCTCACTTATGCCGATAAGTTTGGCCATTTTGAATGTGCACATAATTTTTGACAGCTACTTTGCTTGCACGTGTTTTGGCTCGTCTTCGATTTTTGGCCATTCCAAAATATGGATCAAAGAATCGGTTTCGGGAACAAGAAAAAGTCACAGGAGGCCAGATCTGGGGAATACGATGCCTGCGGCATTATTAGTGTGTTGTTTTTGGCAAAAAAATCCCCGCACAAGCAACAATGCATTTTTGGTGCAAAAGCCAATTTTTGTTCTTCCAAAAATTCGGGCGTTTCTGGCGCATAACTTACAGGTAATATTTCTTATTGACCGTTCTACCTTGCGGCAAAAACTCATGATGCACCATGCCCCTGCAATTGAAGAAAACTGTAAGCAAAACCTTCACATTCGACAGAACTTGGCGCCCTTTTTTCGGTCTTGGCTCGTGCGCCAGCGTCCATTGGGGTGATTGAGCTTTGGTTTCCACGTCATAACCATAAATCCATGATTTGTCACCAGTTATGACCCTCTGGAGCAAATTTGGGTCGTCGCAGACAGAGTCCAACAGCTCCTTAGCAATGTTAATGCGATGCTGTTTTTGGTCAAAAATGGGCAAAAATTGAAGACGAGCCAAAACACGTGCAAGCAAAGCAGCTGTCAAAAATTAACTGAACATTCAAAATGGCCGAATATATGTATTATCAAGGGAGTCGTATATTTTTTGTCTGCAGTGTACACTGACGACAATAATAAAGTTTATATTTTTAATTTGTTACAATTCTCAGCATAATGTTGATTTTGGTCATTGACGTTGACTAAAGATAGTGATAACTGAACATTTTTTCCAGGATCAATTCAAATTGGAAGAACAATTTCATTTAGAATTTTGCATAAAACACGTTTGATTTGTTTTATTTAGAAAGCGTATTACTGAAGTTATCGTGCAGACGTGCTGGTCAAAATATTTAGAAATTATACAAGAACAATCTACTTTCTCTGAATGTTAATAAAACAATACGAATATAAGTCCTTCTCTGCCACCATATTGAAAATATGATAAACAGACTAACATCCTTATTATATATAATTCCATATGCTTGATAGAAACATTTTAGTTTTAAGTTGCAGTATTTATTAGTGTCAAATTACCTTGATTTTTGTACATTTTATGTACAAAATTATATTATACAATGACACAAACAACCGTGTCAGTTGACCTAGTCTGGCTCTGATCCCAATCTACTGCCCTTATCAATAAGCTTAAATCCAATATCTGGGAATATACGTATCCTGGAAAATCATGCTTTATTTTTTATATAGCAAATTTTTTATCTCATCACGTATTTTGCTGATATTTTTCAGATAGCCAAAGATGGTTGGTTAGTTGTTAGTTTATTGCTAAAATTTTGTTTAAAATTTATTTTCCTTTACTGTAAAACTAAAAATCCTTTTGACTTAAATGTTGTACGAAGTTGTGTCTGATAGAATGTTTTTTTTTTTTTTTGGAGAGTTATTTTTATCATTTTTGTACTCTTTTTGAAGTGGTTTTGTTGTGAAATCACCTTTCATTATTCATGGAAGCTTCTTTTTTGGAAGAATGAGTGGAAAGAAAAAATAAGGATTTAAAGTAAAGCTTATCTATTTTTCAATAAAAAAAAGAGATGGAAAAGTTTAAGATACGAAGTATAAGGTTTTTTCTAAGTGATGTGGGTGGGTTGATGTAAACAGATTTTTATTTTTTTTATCCTTTCTCCTTTTTGAATGACAGAATCTTTTTTTATCTTATACGTATTTATTACCTTTATTCTTTTTGATTAAATGCCGATCAATGATGACTGATGAGCTGTAGCTGATTATTTTTGTTGATGATTTCAAACATTTATTTTCATGGTAAATATTATAAATTTTCTTTAATGACGGAATTAAAGTACCATTAGAGAGTATGTGTGTGTGTGTGTATGTTTGTGGTATGGTTTGTAACATAGTAGTTATATTATTATAATAATAGATTTTTAAGTATCTTGAGGGAGTATATTTATTTGAAAATGTTTCTAGCAAGAAAAACTAAATAAGAAAATGATTTTTTGTCAAACTATTATTTAAGCAAGCTTAAAATAAAATTACTTTTCTAAAGAAAATTGAATACCAAAAAGATAAAAATTAACATTTAAAACAAAAACATTCTTTGCGAAATATTTTTTCAAGGAGATTTTTTATAAGGCACACATGATGTTTTATTTGGTGGATGAGGTGAGATTTCACATGTCCATTAAATATCTTGTGAATTTATAAAAATGTTAACTTTTTCCTGTTTAGTACGAATTTTGACTAGTGAAAAAGAGAGCTAGATATATGTTAGATTAAAGTTTCGTCCGAATTTCAAACTTTTGTTCATTTCTATTGCATCTTATAATTTTTATATTTTTCTTTTCTACAACTTGTCGAAGAGAAATGGTATACATTTTTTATTGCATATGCCATTTTAAGAACATCCTTTTTACATATTTTAAATGTTCAAGTAGAAATATGCTCAAATACAGACAAGTGCAATCAATAATACATAATAAATGTTCACAATATTCTATAAGGATTAGCCTGACATATAAACATATATTTGAATTATTTTTCCAAAAGCTTATAAAGCTAAATTTATTTTAAGGATATCCTATTGTATGGATAGCATATCATTTCCTTATGATGAATACAATTTAAAAAATAAATTCTCGATTTTTAATATAAGTCAATTCTTAAAAGTTTCAATGATAAAAACTAGAGCCAGTTTATGATAGTATAATGCTTTTGAAAAAGGATACAAAAGAAACTCAGTTCCTAATTGAGCAAAAATTATTTATTAGACCAATTTCAATTAACCATAAAATCATTTCATATTTAGTAAATAATTTTGCCGTTAAAATTAACTTTTCAGTCTTGGTTCCTCATATTTTATGACATTTAATAATTGAACAAAAATGGAAAAAAGAGAATTATCCGAAAGAACTGCATTGAAAATAAAAAGCCTTATTGAATGAACAAAATCCGCTCAAACTGATCCCAAAAAATCTGCACATACTAATACCAACGAAAAATATAAAAAAATTTCATTCAAAATGGTTTGTTTTGGATCAAGTCCGTCTGCAATCAAGTACCAGACAATATCCATAAACATTTACTATTGAAAAAGGGGTTCTGTATAATTTTCGATCAAAAAGGACTTTTCGCATTCATAAATATTACGTATGCGAATCATACCTTTTCGATATGGACATAGACTGCCCGAAAGTAATAGACGGCTTTTATTTGAGGATTTGTTTGTCGATTGTAAAACTCGTACTGGAGAACATACCAAGTGTATAAGCTTAAATCCGCTGTTTCTTTTAAATCAAAAACAAATTTGTTTAAAGTACTTGGCGTCGCTAGCTACATATTTTTTCCATCTCTCGGGAAATTTTTGGATACCACGCCAAAATAATTCCTTCTCTTCCGGGGTAAACCACCCATCAAGCCATTTTCGGAAGTCTTCGTTAGAATCGAAGTGCTGCTCAGCGAGCGCATGGCCCATCGACGAAAACAGGTGGTAGTCGGAAGGGGCCAAGTCTGGTGAATAAGCGGGGTGGGGTAGCACCTCCCAGTTGGATGTCTCCAAGTATTTTCGGACCATTTTTAACGTGTGCGATGGTGCGTTGTCGTGGAGGAAAATCAGGTTGTCATAGTAGACAATACCCTACTGATCCCACCAAACGCACAGCATCTTCTTCCGTCCGAAGCGATTTGGTCTTGGGGAAGATGTTGATGGTTGGCCGGGATCAACCCACGATTTCTTGCGTTTAGGATTCTCGAAATATATCCACTTTTCATCGCCTGTCACAATCCGATTCAGGAACGACTTCCTTTTTTGTCTGGCGAGCAAGATTTCGCATGTGTTTTGGCGTCGCTCCAACACCCAATTGCTCCGCGAGTTTTTTGTTTGTTTTCAACACCCAATTGCTCCGCGAGTTTTTTTTGCGATTGGGTATCGTCTTCATCCAAAAGACCCTGCAATTGATGTTCCTCAACCTTCCTAGTCCGATTTTCACGCTTCTTGTCCCACAAGTCAAAATTTCCGTCTTTGAACCGACGAAACCAATCTCGGCACATTTTTTCCGATAAAGCACTACCAACATGGGCTTCCATAAGCATTCGATGAGATTCAGCATCCGATTTCTTAAAATTGAAGCAGAAAAGCAGAGTTTCCAGCATATGCTATTTTTGTGGCACAAAACTAGACATGATTACCAAAGAAAAATGTATGTTGTTGTACAAAATTGCTGACAATGTGCACTGATTAATGTTGACAGATGTCAAACTCATAAAAAAAAGTATGGCGTATCCATGGTAGCTTAATACGCTCAGTCACGCCACCTATGACCAAAGATCGGATTTAAGCTTTTACACCTGGTATATTCGATTGAATTGTGTATGAAATTTTTGTGGTCATACACAGTATATCTGATCAACTCTTATGTTTCGTTGCATCGATCTGAATGCAATTGCGAATGGATGAAATCTTGTCATCACTAATTATTGCTGCAAAATATAACATAAACCGTGTTCTCCTATTGTGCCTTCATTTATGGAAACACCACCCTTGTTTCTGATTATAACCCAATTCCCTCTCCTCCTAACAATTTATTTTTATTTTGGTAATGAATATTTTTTTTAGTAGTGGTGGTGGTATATCGCAGGTTATTTTATTATTCATTGTTAAATGATTAAATGCGAGAAGTCATGTTATTATATTTTTTTATCATTGAATTAATTAATGTCTTGTTATAATTTATAGTTTCCATTTGTCAAGTGTCCACCTCAATTTTATTAGAATATATTATATTGACGATAAATAAATTCACAATCGAATTTATATTGAATGTTTTTGCATTCATTTAGACAACGCTCTGACATCTTATTTAATTTTCTTTTTAATTAATAATCTCACAATATTTTTATTATTTTTTAATATTCATACTATCTCCAATACACACTGTAGCCATCGATCCACTATATAGTATATGTTATGTATAATATTTCTTTGATGAATTGTTTCGTTGTCCATCCTTATAATTGATAAAATATAATGTTTGGTCAATTGTGTTCGTATATACTCGTAAAATATTATATGGGTCAAAGTACTCATAATATGAATTTTACCAAAATTGTATCGGAGAGGATGATTGTATTCCATTCAAGTACATACTAACAAGAGGCTTATTTTCTGCGTAATCTTTTTACACAAACTATTTCATAAAATGTTTATATTCCTTAACATTATTTTTCTTGGATATTTTATGTTGTTTTTTCTTTCTTCATTCATTATTATGGTTTTAATGCTGACCAATTCCAGCTTTCCTCAAAATCTGCTATCCCAAACCCTTATACTTATACATCCCCTAAAATTTTCTCATTTTTTTTTCTCTTCAAGAATTTTTGTTTATATTTTTTTTTCTTAGTATTATTATTACTATTGTTATTATTATGATTATGGTTTTGAATAAAAATACAGCCCTATTGACTTCTTTGCTTTTACTCTCGAAGCTTCAAAATGCTCTACAGTCGATAGACGCTGTAAACCTTGAGAAGCAGATAAGAACAGAGTCGCAATAGACCACAAAAATGTTGAATAGATTTTATCTGCTGTTGAATTGTTTCGTCATTTTCGTTGGAGGTATTGAATCTTCCTCTATTCTTTCACAGACATATAAATGTGTACATATAAAATAGTAGACAGGATTTTCCTTCATTTTTATATATTTTTTCTTTAGCTTTCGCTTAGTTTTATTTAAAGTATTGTAACAAGATTGGTTAAAGTTTGCGTATTGAATTTTTTTTTATCTTTGATGAAGAGACACCCCCTTACTCAACCCCATTTTTATATTGTATTTATGTTTTGTTTTCTTTTTTCGTACTCCAATGGAGCATATAATTTTTATCTTTTATTTTTCTTTCTTTTACTTTAGAATAATCCTTGAAATAATACAACTTTCTGCTTGTAAGTTCCACTATAAACGGAATATGTTTTTTTGTGTATATTTCCTACTTTATTTTTCTAGAGAGTTAGTTTTTGTTAAGTATCACATTTTGTAAATATTACTTGTATTGCCATTTCTATTTTTCCTTCTTCTTCCTTACCTAATAAACTAAGTGGCTTGTTTTCATTTTTGGTCTGTAGAGAGAAGACTTTACTTACCATAAAACGGGAATAACTTCCTTATTTTGATAGAGACTCTTTTAAATAAAGGATAATGAAAACAAATCCTAATGGTTTTGAAAATTTATTTTTGTTAGTCTTAATATTATTTTGGTATTGCCTTTATATGTGATTTGTTTTTTTTTCTGTTTTTGTTTTTTTGATAAATTTTGTCTAACACAAATAATGTTCCGATATGGAAAATCTAACTTAGATAGTTGGAAAAAAATTTGTATAATTTTTTATGGTATATAATTCGGTCCCATTATTTCAAAAAAATTCAGTTTTGATATATATTATTAGAAGCGTAAATTTGTGGAGATCCTTTTGACATCATGACATATCGTGGATTGACTTTAATTTTTTTGTTGTTGTAAAAATTGTATAACATTTACAACTGGTATAGCTGAATATTCTTCTATCGATTTTGCTTAATAATAATTTTCAAACATGTAATTTTGTTCACATTATACAATAATATTTTGAAAGTCAACAATTTTATAGAATATTTAAAATATTTTTATATAAATATTCGAAATAAGTCGAATGGAGTTTCAAATAGTTAAACGTAATGAATATTTTTGATTCTTCAATATTGGCACTTGATCAGCGGTGAGAATTTTTTTTAAATGTTTTTTTTTAAATACTTAAAAATTTCTTCAAACTTGAACTTAATTCAGCAGACATTTTAGCTAATAACTTGCCAAATAACATCGAAAGATATACCTTCAGAGCCAGGAAGACAGTTTTAAGTAATAGTCGAAATTATGGCACTTTTGGTATGATTGTTCTTCTATTGTTTTCTGTTATAATTTTTATTTCAATCTACATATTGTTTTGTACTTCCTACCAGAGTCGTTCAATAAGTCCCTAGAAAAAGATGAATTTTTTATTTTTCAACATAATCTCCTTTTAGATCTATACACTTTTCCATCCGTTTTTCCAAAATTTTTATCCCGTCCAAAAAATAGGATTTCCGAAGTTCTGCAAAATACTCATCCGTTTGAGCAATGACGTCCTCGTTGGAAGTGAACCGTCGTCCGCCAAGCCATTTCTTCAGGTTGGGGAAAAGAAAATAGTCACTCGGGGCCAAATCTGGTGAATCGGGGCCAAATCTGGTGAATAAGCGGGATGCTGCAACAATTCCATTCTCAATTCCACAATTTTGGCCATGGAAACAGCGCAGGTGTGCACACGCGCATTGTCCTGATGCAAGAGGATTTTTTTCTTCTTCAGATGGGGGCGTTTCTCTTCGATTTCCTCGCTCAACCGTTGCAATAACGACGCGTAATACGCTCCTGTTATTGTTTTTCCTTTTCCCAAGTAGTCGACAAAAATGATGCCCTGCGAATCCCAAAAGACCGTGGCCATCACCTTGCCGGCCGATGGCACCGTTTTTGCCTTCTTCGGAGCCCGTTCACCCTTGAAAATCCACTGTGATGACTGTCTCTTCGTTTCTGTATCCAAGTTTCGTCCACAGTGACATATCGACGAAGGAATTCGGCAGGATTGTGATGAAAGAGTGCCAACATAGCCTCAGAGTCCACTACACGATTGCGCTTATTCTCCTCTGAGAGCAAACGCGGTACCCATCTTGCCGAAATTTTTTTCACAGACAATTTTTCATGCAAAATTGAAGCGACTGTACCTTGTGATATGCCCGTGGTCTCAACTAATTCGCGCACTTTAATTCGCCGATCGTTCAAAATCAGATCGTGGATTTTGTCGATGATTTCAGGAGTAGACACCTCAACTGGGCGTCCTGAACGATGTTCATCTTTTGTTGATGAACGGCCACGTTTAAATTCATTCACCCAATTGTAAACCGTCGCAAACACAGGTGCAGATGTGCCATGAACTGCATCCAAGTGGGCTTTGATTTCTTTCGGGCTTAAGCCTTTCAACTGGAGATGTTTGATGACAGCCCTAAACTCGCTTTTTTCCATTGTTATGCACAAATAAATGTCGTTAACTTTAATCGACGATAGAAATTGACCTACGCTATGGATCGAGCTGAAATTTTGACAGCTTTCCTGTCGATAATGTTACTTACAAAAAAAAATTTTTTTTACCGACACTACGAGCGCAATTTCTTGGATTTTCTAAGGACTTATTGAAATTTATCCTTTTCTTCTGGATTATACATTATTTTTTCGGGGTCCTGACATCATAGAAGTTTTGCTTTTGTAATTTTGAAAAAAAAATTCAAATCAGTATAATTTCGATTGTATATGATCAAAAATTAATATAGTTCTCTCAAAAATGATTAATTAGTTTTTATAAATAAATTTTCGAAAAATGTTTCTGGAAAAAAATCCAATCATTATGACTTAGAAGATCTAAAATCTATGAAATTCTACAGATGGCCAAATATTTTCAATATGATAAATTATTAAAATACTTTTCCTTATTCTTTTTAATATACTCTGAAGTACTTTTTAATCTTTCAAGTGCTCTATAAAAGAATTATTGAAAATTTTGAAAATAAACAGCCTTCATTTTTAGATAATTTCATTATTTATTTATAACTGCAGCAAGAAAAATATATATTACAATATATATTAAAAATTAGTAACTAATTGGTAATTTTATCGATAGAGTCTAATAAGGAGCTTGTAATTCTGATTTTGTTTTTTTTGTGTGTATGTAAGGTCTCTGAGACAAAAGCCTTTTGACGAGTTAATATCACGTGTGGGTTGGAGGTACCAGTTTTTTCTGGTAACAATTAGATTGTATTAGAAAATTAAAAAGATGACTTGCAAAAGCAGTATTGAGTCTACGAGCTTCAAAATGAATAAAATCCTACTCAAGAAGAAAATCTTTGTTAATTGGCATTCGAATAAAAGAAATATTAAGTATAAAACTAAAAAAATAGGTTGATGATTGAAGGTAAACTCATGGGTAAGTGCAGAATGACCTATTCAGATTCTCAGAAGTACTAGGCAAGGAAAACGAATATTACAAGATTTTAAATGTTATTTGGTCAATAGAATATAATATATAAACCCTAAAGTCACCGATTATTTGCAAGCTTTTATAGACAATACTTTCAATTCCTCACCCACATTTTTAACTAATTTTTATATAATTAAATTTTTTGTTTTTTTTAAAAAATAGTTTGAAGTTAGATACTTTCGATAAAAAATATTTTGATATAGTTTCTGTAATAAAAAAAATACAACATTCCACTTATTTGCTCCATAAAATGAGCTTAGTTTAAAAGTACCTAAATAGAAAGTACTTAAACTCGAAATTTCCTCTCTGACACGTGGTTTTAAAGAAAATTTATTGCAGACATTATTGTAAAACATGAATGAGAAAATTTCCTGCTGATACTAATTTATCTACCAAATAGGTATTATCCTTTCTAAATAAATTGTAGCTATCTGTCGACTTCGTATATCTTATCTTGAGTAGAGAGCTTTCTCTGAGTGATAGTGACCGCTTTAGCCAGCCAATCTAACTTTTAAAAATAGGATGAAAACATGGCAAAAACAATAAATAAAAAAATTCTCCAATGAAAATGTTTTTACCAAAAATTGAAAACATTTTATTGGTTACAAATCAAGATGTAAACATCTTTGATTACCAGATTGTTTTCTAACTTGTTACATTTTCCTTTAGGTTTTTTCATTTTTTTTTTTTTTTTTTTGGTTGCTTTAGCTCAAAATTATCTAATATATATATCCGATTTACTATATTGCTCTATGGGGCGCTTTTCCATATTTAAGAAGAAAAATTTGTGCCTATGCATACACTATGCGGATAATTTATAAATACTCGTATAAAAAATGGAGAGAACCTTCACAGTGAGCAGTCCTTTATAACTAAAATATAATAAATAAAAGAGAAAATGCTTTCAGCTTAAGTTCTTTTATGGTATATACAAAAAAAAAATCACAAACAAACAAAATATTGAAGAAAAAAAAATGAAAATGTGAGCAAATAAAATAAAAGGAAAAAATTGATTTTCAAATTGTATGTATCGAAATTTTATCGATAAACTTTTAGTTGTAAGCTTTTTGCTATTTGCTTTTGAACTTATGACCTGTTGTACGCCTCTTTTCTCTTATAGTATTTAATATAAATTCCTAACATATTAAGAGCAATAAAGACTCTATCATAAACAAGTACTCTTGTCTTTTCTAATTTAGACTGATCACTATATAAGTAGAATTAGTTTGTTCGATGCTGTTTAACATTTTTCTCAAAAATAAAATAGTTTTAATGGCATGTTCACGTGTTCAGCAAATAAATTTCATAACATTAAATGAGAGAGGAATTACTGTTTTTCTTAGCTTTTTTGTTAAGTACAATGTTATTGGAAATATTATCGATCGATAAAAATAAAAAGTAACCTGAAGACAAGACATACATTCTTGTACGTGTATATACAAAGATGATCACTTATATGTGTTTGAGAATAAGTCTTATTGGTGCTGGTAGATATGAGTAGTATACTCGCGAAGAAGGGAATGCGGAGTATTTATTATCCACTTCACATGCACTCGAATTTATTCTAGTCCTCCTTATACTTGTTTACATTGTGCACAGTACACTAAACTACGTAATCCCAGAATCCACTCTAACCTTAACCTATCATCCTCTACAGTAAACCACTTTTCGCATTAACATTTACAAACCAATTCAATTTTGTTGAATATTTTATAAACTTATTTTTATTGATCACTAGCGGATCCCGGCGTGCTTCACTACGCATGAATATTACTACATTGAATCAAATTCATTTATTTTTTTATTTGAAAAAAAAAGACAAAAAAATAATTAATCAATTCAATACAATAGTGTATACAACATTTTTTGTTTGATTGTGTGGTACATGTATAAATAAATTTTTTGGTGCTCCCACTCTAAAACATGCTACGTATAATTTTCCGTGAGAAAAGCACGGTTCTTCCAAATTCACACCACACACTTGAAGAGTTTGTCGTTGAGCTTTATTAACGGTTATAGCAAAGGATAAACGCACGGGAAATTGAAGACGTTTGAATTCAAATGGCATGTCTGTTAGTATTAATGGGATCCACGGTATCAGTACAACTTCTCCTATTGCTTTGCCGGTGATCATTGTTGCTTCGATCAAATTGAGCATTAATTTATAATAAGAAAATGGGAAAGGTATTTGTATTGTTATGATATCCTGACAGTAATACTTATATTAAGAATATTTAAAGTGTCACATCTTAGGTATGAGCCCGCTCTACATTGGCATCTTCTTCTAATCAGTCGGAAATTGATTATACATACATTGTATGCACATTGCACTTTGGTAAATACACCAAGTGGTAGATATTCTCGATGATAAATTAGAAAAACGTCTTGATTAATGTGCCAAAATATCAATTGTTAGATGAACAGAAAGGTGAATCCTTGATGGAAATGGGATAAAATTTATGAGAAGACTATAATCTAAAATTATTTATAGGAATTTTCATAGTCCATTTGGAAAATTTAATAATTATGCGAATTTTTTTTTATAAATTTGATTAAAGAATTGGTTTATTTATTAGTAAATAGAGAAATAAGTTTAGTAGCCATAAAACGGAAAATCTTCCGTTTCGAGCAATATGTTATTAAATTGCTTTTTCAACTTTTGTCCTTAAATATTTTTACGTCATCATCATTAACGACACGACAATCGGTTGTCCGGTCTAGGGCTCCTAAATCAAAGAACTCCAGATGTCTTGGCATTCCACTCCGACATGTTTTTGGCATCCTGGCTAATGCCGTCGTGAGCCTACCATGCTTCCTAGGACTACAAATGGAGCCTTTGTAGCTTTTCTGGACAGGACCTTATTCATCCATACGGATTAAGCATATTAAGCATAATTCTATCCACAATCGGACTGTCGCGAGAACGCTCCCGGAACTCATCGTTAAATAGGCTCCGCAATCGTCTATCCTCATGTAGGTCTTGGCCTCCTGAATCAAAGAACTCCAGACGTCTCGACTTCGCAAGCCGGCATTCCAGATCGACACCATCGGCATGTTTTTGCCGTCCTGGCTAATGCCGTCGGTCAACCGAGTGCAGCACCTACTTCGTCTTCTACGACCATAAATGGAGCCATTATAGCTTTTTTGGACAGAATCTTACTCATTCATACGGATTAAGTGTCCAGCCCACCACAGTCTATTAAGCTTAATTTTATCCACAAGAGAACGGTCGCGGGAATCGTTAAATAGGCTCTGCTATCTTCCATCCTCATGTAAAGGGCCAAATATTTCTCGAAGGATTCTCCTCTCGAATTCGGGCACGAGTTTGCACAAGTTTTTCCTAAAAACACAAGTTTCCGAAGAGTACATGAGGTTCATCAGTCAGTCTAAATTATTTGTGTTGTTATCGGCTCTTTTTTCAGCAGCAATTCTCAGTTAGTTCGCCAAAGCTCAACATGGAGTATATCTGAACTGTCAGGTATCGTAGTGATGATGAGAGTAATGGTCTCCTCTACTTTTTTGCTGGTCCCTAGTACTGCCTCGGTGTTTTGATCAGCAAATTCCTGGCCTACTGATGATATCCAGTGCCTGCCAATGTGAATTTGTGGTTTCTGTGATCCCACCTATGATTTACCGGCAGCGATCGCCGCAATGTCATCTGCAAAATCAACCAAAGTTACTTCTTTTGACTACTTCTGGGGTTTTAGCAGCGTGCTTTATTCTATAATAATGGACCGAGAACTGGTTATGATTGTTGCTTCGATCAAATTGGGCATTAATTTTTTCACGGAAAGTCTCGTTCGATTGCAAAGTTTTGTTGAAGAGATTTCGAAGAAGTAACATATGATCGATGAACCAACTCTCAAATTCAAAAGATGCGATGGCATACCGGGTGGTTCCAAAGAATTCAAAAATTCCACCGGATAATTTACTGCGTCTTCTTCATTCGTAGCAGTATCAATTGATTTGTATGATACCAAGTCACCTGGAAATTTTTGTTGAATTTGAAAATTTATTTCATTAACATTTGCATTTTTTGGTGCTAAAATTGTGCGTTCTCTTAACCAATCATGATTTTTGTAGTTTTGAATAATGTTTGGAAAAATGCGATCGATTAGTTCTTCTTTCGATAGTAAAATTGTGCAAAAGCTATTTGATAACGTGATAAAGCCATTTAAATCACTGGCAATTTTGCCATCGCCAATCTGCAGCAGTTGCTTTGAAAAGTCACGTGCTAATGGTTCATTTTGAATACGCATTAATTTCATCAGCTGGAGTTGATTTGAGAATGACGGGTAACGTTTGTCGAAAATCACCAGATAGCAATATTAATGCACCGCCGAACAACTGTTGATTTCCACGTAGATCCTGTAATATTCGATTAAATGCTTCCAAAGATTTTTTATTGGCCATCGGACATTCATCCCATAGAATAATTGCTGCTTGTTGCAAAACTTAGGCCATTCCAGAATTTCTTGAAATATTACACGTTGGAGTTTCAACCGTTTGAATGTTGAATGGCAATTTCAAAGCAGAATGTGCAGTTCGCCCACCATCTAATAATGTAGCTGCAATGCAATACCAGAAGAAGCAAGTGCCAATGCATTTTTTCGTTCGGATTGAATTGTTGCTAATAATAATGAAATAAGAAATGTTTTTACAGTGCCACCAGGAGCATCCAAAAAATACAATCCACCAGTGTTGTTAATGATAGCTTGCATGATTCTATCATATGCATTCTTTTGCTGAACATTCAATTGTGGAATGTGTGTTTGCACAAACGCACGCAATTCATCATATTCGAATTACTTTTCGCGTTGCAATTCTCGCTCAAATAAATCATGCATTGAACGATTTGGTGCGATCATGCCTAATTGTCATAATGCTTTATTTGGCGAATATAAGAATGCATATTTTAATCAATTGTGCTATCATAATTAAAAATTAAAAGCCGCCAATTCCATAGATTCAACGTGTATTTACCGTGTATATCAACGTGTATTTGCTGTGTATATGTCATCAGCATAGTATGCATTCAGCACACGCTCATAGAATCACAACTCACGAACGCGTTGACCGATATATAAACCATATACACAACCATACGAAAAAACCCTGAAAATTTTATCGAAATCGGTACGACCGTTCGTGAGTTGTAAAATGTCAACGAACTTGCAACAATTTTTTATATACTCGTAACATATATAGATATTAATTTAATAACGATACGATAAAATAGTTTATTACATTCTTTACTGTTCGTATTTTATATTATTTTCTGTTGTTGTTTTCCTTGTTTTTTTTTTAATTCAACGACATCAACAAATACTACAAGTTATCATATTACAACTGGAGATTTTACGATATATCATATATTTCATATGGAGAGATTGCTGAATACAAAGAAAAAAAAATATTTATTCCTTTAAAACGTTTTTAAAACGGAAAAATATAAAACTCTATACATTAATTACGTTCACAATCCTTTCAGAAATTTTATGATAAAAATTGTTTGTCTGCGTTAAATTTTCTATAAAGCAATTCTATTTTACCCTTCCTTATTTATGTTAATATACTAGATGATTGCCACCTTTTCCATTAAATGGTAATGACATTTTGTCAAAAAATGATTTTAACATTCAACCTACGAGTACCAATACTTCCTGTATACCTATTCCTAATCGTCCTTAAAAATTTATATATATTACGATGTATAGCAGAAGAAAAAAAAACCATTTAGTATACTTTGGTGTATAAACAAAATATTTTTTTTCTTCAAATAACTAATTTAATTTGGTTATTTATTAAAATAAAAAGAAAAAAACATAATAAATAAGGAAAAAAAACCAGATTCAATATTTTTCAATTTAATCCGAAATTTGAATATGAATAATATGCAAATTATTCGGTTCTGTAAAGCACTTCTTCGCGACTTTGATATTACGGAGTATTTTCTTGCCATCCCGTCCTGTCTACACATATACCAGATTTAGTGCTATTGTATTGTAGAAACTGATAGTTTCAGGTACGAGTATACGGTAATAATTTTTTTATTTGAGCAGATAGTTCCAACAATAGTCTTTTTTGTAGTAATTTAGCAGGTAGTGCTGCGCTCCTGAAAAAAGTATCTGTAGCACACTCCTTCCACATCTCGATAATTGTTCCATTAATTTGAGAACAAGGAATTCCCAAAACGGAATTGAAGAGTCTGTGTTTTCATCCTTTGCTAAATATGGAAATCCGTTTATAATGTATTTGGTGCTAACTAGAATTTTATTCCATACTTATCTGGTTTCTTTGGCATATATTTCGTTAATTTACATTGACTTCTTTTATCAAAGCTAGTAAGCCGCATAATCTCACAAAAAGCATTTCTACTCAAGGTTCTGGAAAAAAATCGAGACCCCGTTTATTGCTCCATAGATATGAATTGTCTCACTTTGCATTTTATAATACCAGGTGTATAAGCTTAAATCCGCTGTTTTTAGTCATGGATTTAAGCTTATACACCTGGCATTATAAAAAAACACATGTTTTTTTCGTAGAAAGCAAAAACAAATTTATTCAAAGTACTTGCCCTCGCTAGCTACACATTTTTCCCATCTCTCGGGCAATTTGTGGATACCACACCAGAAAAAATCCTTCTCTTTCGAGGCAAACCACTCATCAAACCATCTTCGGATGTCTTCGTAAGAATCGAAGTGCTGCTCAGCGAGCGCGTGGGCCATCGACGAAAACAGGTGGTGTCTCCAAGCAGTTTTGGACCATTTTTGACGTGTGCGATGGTGCGTTGTCGTGGAGGAAAATCAGCTTGTCATGTCTTTTTTTATAATCCGTCCTTTTCTCACACAGAGCACGGTGCAATTTGATCAGTTGTTGGTGGTAGAAGTGGGCATTGACAGTTTTATCAGGTTTCAACATCCATAGTAGACAATACCTTGCTGATCCCACCAAACGCACAGTATCGTCTTCCGTCCGAAGCGATTTGGTCTTCGGAAAGATGTTGATGGTTGGTCGGGATCAACCCACGATTTCTGCCTTTACGATTCTAGAAATATATCCACTTTTCATCGCCTATCACAATCCGATGCAGGAACGACTTTCTTTTTTATCTGGCGAATAAGATTTCGCATGTGTTTTGGCGTCGCTCCATCTGCCAATCGTTCAATTCATGCGGCACCCATTTTCCGATCTTTTCAATCTTCCCCATGGCACGCAGACGCATGGAAATGGCTGGTTGAGTAACATCCAATTTTGCGATTGGGTATCGTCTTCGTCAAAAAAAATTCTGCAATTGATGGTCCTCAACCTTCCTAGGCCGATTTTCACGCTTCTTGTCCCGATCTCGGCACGTTGTTTCCGATAAAGCACTGTCACCATTGGCCTCCATAAGCATTCGATACGATTTGGCAGCCGATTTCTTCAAATTGAAGCAGAAAAGCAGAGTTTCCCGCATATGCTATTTTTCTGGCACAAAACTAGACATGATTACCAAAGGAAAAATGTATGTTGTTGTACGAAATTGCTGATAATATGCACTAATTAATGTTGACAGATGTCAAACTCATGAAAAAAAAAGTATTGCGTGCCAATGGTAGCTGAATACGCCACTCACGCCATCTATGACCAAACTGCGGATTTAAGCTTATACACCTGGTATTTCGTTTGGCATACTTCTTTTACGTCTACAACCCCTTAAAAAATATTATGAATTTGAGCTCCTCCAGGTGATGAACATTTTTCTTTTTCTTGCCAAATTGTTCCATCAACTGCAATTTCTGTCAATAACTCTTTTGTCCTTTCGCGTATTTAACATATTTTCATATTCACTATTTTCATTAAATTCCCAAAACTCAATTTTTTTTCACACAATCACATATGACCCTTTGCGGTAGTTTGGCCAAGTTACATATATTTTTCAGTATAAAAAAGGAAGAGAGGAATAAATATTGAAAAATACATTGTATCTATTCTTCAAAAAAAGTAGTGAAGTCAAATGGGGATGTGTTATTTCCAAAAAAATTCTGACAAAAAGTTTAAACAAATTATTTTTAATTTAGAATTTTTTCCAATTCCAGAAAAAAAATATATTTTCAAAGGTATTTTGGAAGAAAAACACACGAGTTCAATACTAGATTTTAAGAGATTGAACCGCTGTATGTGTAGTCTTTGATCAATTTCGATAGAATTCATACTAAAATGTAAACTTTTCAGATGTTATTTGGCAACAGATAAGAAATCTCGGATATTTTACTAAGAACGTTCGTATGTCTGATTGTATTTATTAATCCTTTTAAATTGATTATTTATCTTAGTTCCATATTCAACATAAAGTTCAATTTTTCAAATATTAGAGAATTATAAGATTTCAATGAAGAAAAATATTTGCGAACGTAACTGATTTTATCGAAAAGTTTTCATACAAATTGAAAATTCTCAATCCTTTTCATTCATGCTCACAGTTGCTCTTAATAACAGAAGAATCAAACACCCCCTTTACTCGTATCCTATTGATTTTGGGATTTTTACCCATACTTCTTCAACCTTCTGTTATATCCCATTTTATACAGATTTCTATAAAGAAAGTATTGATAATAATAATCTAATCAATATTTATCTTTTTTTTTTGGAATTTGAAGAAAACAAAATAGAACTTTTTCCACATTGGAATGCTGTTGTCCCTTTTATAGGACCCCACCTTCATGTTTTGAGAAAAGTTTTATTAATGCTGGTAGGAAAAAGTTACTCGTATCAGTTTGCTTGTTGGTGGCTTTTTTCCATTTTATTTTGGGAAATTTTTGTGGACATATTTCCATTCTTTTTCAAATAATACTTGAGAAGCAAAAGTGAAAATCGAAATTAAGAACGTATAAGAACCCTTCAATTTCATAGATTCATCATCATTCCATAGATATCGAAAATCCAGCAAATATTAATAACTTTTTATACTTTTTGCTTTTGCCTAGCATTCAACTAAACCGATGCTGGATCAAAATTAATGAAGTTCACAAAACTTTCCCACTCGATAAGCTTGAATCAATTCCAAATTAATTATTTTCACCATGGTGGTTGCCCAAATTCAAGTTATTTAGAAAATGGATACGAACTAGTGAACTATATGGCATTTGGATGTTTAGATACTCGTATTTTCATATCAAAAATATTCGTTTTATTATAAATAAAATTGGATTGGTTTGAGTTCAATACAATACTAAATTATTAGGTAAAAGTGGAGATTTTTTGGAGAGTTCGTAAGGTGTAAAAGTGTTAGTTGTCAGTGCTAACAGAATAATTACCTGTAAACAACACTGCCTTGATAGCTGGTTAAAGAATAGTTGATGATGATTGGACGTTTTATGGACGTCTTAGTATCGAAAATTTCTTAATGTCGAAATAAAATCAAATGTCGAAATAAAAACAAAAAAATTGTTTAACTTTGACGTGATATCATTTACCTTAAAAGATTGTTTATTCCAAGTGACGGCTGCTAGAGGAAGCACTTTACGTACATTTCAGCATTAATAGCAGATCTCTATTCTTTGCAAAATAATTTTCAATACGCCCTAATTTAAGTGGGGTGTGTGTGTGTTTTTTCTCTATTTGTTCATCAAATATTTTATTTATATTTTTTTTTTTTCATCACAAAAGCTTATTTGTACGACAAAGTGACACCCTAAGAAATCCTGCGATAACTTATCGTGTTAGAGCCACTCGTCAGTTATATGATACCATTCAATATATTTTTTGCTCAGGTACTGTACTCCTACGATAATATTCATTACACTGAAAACACGAACAACAACCATTTAGATAGAAATATTTTTTTCCCAATCATTTTTCTTCGATTCGATTAGCTTTCATATATGTTAACAACCCAAAGTTAAACAGCAAAAAATAGTCCCAATTTATGTATGGTCATATCTAATACCACGGTTATAAAAATTATTTACTCACCATTATTTAATTTAGAGAAAATTCAAAAAAAGAAAACACATACACCGTATCATACATCCGTTTAACTTGAATATGGAATTTGCATTTTTTACAGAAAATAACTTTTAACCCAAATGGCTTGTACATATTGGATATGAATATTCTTACACTGATGGCTTCTCCATTTCCCCTTCCATCATCAATTTCACCCGCAAACATTGCAGTCCATAACAGACCAAAAAAAAATACTACCTTGTAATTCGATACTTATGACCAGATATTGCGTATAATTTACATGAAATTTTGCCATGTACTGAAGCCGGTGTGTGAACTATGGCAGACTTCTTCAAGCAGGACCGTGTATACAGCTACAAACAGTGTGATTTAAAATTATACCTATCCGTCGTCCGAGTAAAAACTGTCCATAATTCGTATTTGTGAATTAAAATGTGCAATAAAATGTTAATAAATGGTAAATTTTCAGTATCGTTTCACTCGTCATATTGTGGGTCTGGCATATTTCCTCTCCGTATTATTGTGCAGAGTATATACCGAATGTATGCGTGTGGTATGGTGACATGGGGCTTCTCAGGCCTAAACGATACGGAAATAGCAAAATGCTTATGTTAATGGGGAAAGGTAACGCAAATTTAGTCAAGCCGTTTTTGTGTAAACGATGGTAGAGTAATTCCATCAGGTATTAAAGATTGTGTTACGGATACGCACTAACAATATCATGCCTTCTGTTAGAGTGTTTTTCTGTCACAGATGGGCTAGGCATCAAATAAAAAAGAGGCTCACATATCAATATCATCTCACCTGCTGACTTCATGTAAAACGTCCCATTATTATTTAAGTTCTCATTACCATGCAAGTAAGGCGACACTGTTTACTGATATTAACTGCACTTGCAAAGGTGCATCAAGAATTTATTCCATCTTCGTACAATGCATAAAAACTACCTATCGACCACATGTACTACCATAGATTGCAAAAGACGACAAAGTGAAATGATGTAAGATTTTTAGAAAGATGTAATAAAATTCCATTGAGATTTTTACACTTTCGTAGAATTGTGAAGCTATTCACATGAGTCTACAGGTGGAATTTCATATTTCATCTCAGATCGGATTATTTTACATGGAATTTCTACATAAGTTTGGAAAGTTTCTGTATTCGTACTCGTATAATAAAAAACGAATGTACCTCATACGTTTTGCTTAGGTCTTACTTTAGATGGCATATTTAGTGCATTTATTTTATTGCTTTAAGAAAATGGAACCTTTTTCTCTGGGCTTACTTAATCATGCAAAATTAAGCATCCGTCAACTTAGTCATTTTTTATCATAGAAATGGGAATTTAATTTTGAACTGAAAATTCATCCTCCCATTCTTTCGACTGTAAAGATGCGTGAGTGACCTTGAAATAAAAATCGAATTATTGGGTTAATGCAAAAGTTATGACCGTTTTTAATGATCCTAGGTAAAAAAATTTTTTCTGCAGAAATGATCCTAGGTAAAAAAATTTTTTCTTGTTTTAAATGATTCCGTTGTATAAAGGATGCTTTCCCTCTACTTTTTATTCAGTTTTGGCCTGGAAGAGCCCTTGTATTTTTTCAAAATGTCGGTCGATAAAGTGCATTTAAGTCATTGTTTACTTTATGAATTCCGTGAAGACAATACTGCGAGTGTGGCAACCAAAAACATTTGCGAAGTGTGTGGAGCAGATGTCATCAAAGTTCGAAAGGTACGAAGATGGTTTACAAAATTCCAATCTGGGGATTTTTCACTAATTGATAAACCACGTACCGGGCGGCCATTGAAGTCTGATGACGACAAGTTAAAAGTCATAATTGACACCAATCCACGTCTAACCACCAGGGAGATCGCGTCGATAATGGGACTCAACCAAACAACCGTATTAAGACATTTGAAGCGTATGGGGATGGTTTCGCGGTACGACGTTTGGATACCTCATCAATTGTCGGCTGCCAATTTATTGGATCGTGTTTCAACGTGCGTTGGTTTGAGTGCGAGACAAAAACATGAACCTTTTTTGCATCGTTTGGTAACGGGAGATGAGAAATGGGTCGTGTACAACAACGTGACAAGAAAAAGACATTGAAATATATACCTGAACAAGCCGCATTAACAACTTCGAAAGCCGAAATCCATCAAAAAAAAGTTATGTTTTGTGTTTGGTGGGATTGTAAGGATATTGTTTATTTTGAACTCTTAGAACGCAATCAGACAATTACAGAAGATCGATATTGTCAGCAGTTATCCAAATTGAACATTGCCCTTCAAAAGGATAGACCAGAATTGGTAAACAGAAAAGGGTAGTGTTTCATCACGCCAACGCGCGACCGCATGTGGCTATGATGACCCAACACAAGCTAAATGAGTTAAATTGGGATGTTATCAAGAATCCACCGTATTCTCCAGATCTTGCTCCTTCCGATTTTTATTTATTTCGATCACTGCAAAATTTTTTAAATGATAAAAAATTTGATACAATAGAGCAGGTAAAAACATCCTTTACTACATTTTTCGCATCAAAATCCACGGAATTTTACACTAATGGTATTAATAAATTGATAGAAAGATGGAAGAAGGTTATAAGAACAGATGGAAATTATATAATTGATTAAATAAATAATACAAATCTAAAAAAAAATGTTTAATTGCATATGTAAAAAACGGTCATAACTTTTGCATCAACCCAATATTAAATACTGGCGATTCACTAGGCCAGCAGAAATAAGAAATATCAGCAAGTAAAAATTCTCGGATTTTATTGAATGAAAAACAATCACGTTTCTCTCTAATCCCATAATTTTTAAGGCCTCTCCCTCACTATAATAAACTCCACCCCTAAACGAAAATAATAATTCTCAATCTCTCTCCTTGTCTAGCTAGACGTGGTTTAAAACTATTTTTTTTTTAAAATATATGAATACGAAAAAGTTATTGAATCACTAGGCCACCATAATCGTTAGAAGGTAATTTTTTTTGGTAAAGTTCATTCTTACCCAACAAATAGTTAATTCGTCAACTGTCAATTAACTCACCGATCCAAACAGCAAACGGGACAAAAAATATTTTCGCTTTTATTATTGAAAAAATGTGTTCTCAGAGGTAAAAATAAGAACTTTCCGCGTAGAGTCGTTCTGAAAAAATTGCATGTGCATAAGGTGTTTAATAAATTGGCTTTTTTATTAGGTTATGTAAACGAAAATAATTTTTATTAATATTATTTTTATCAAAACTATTCCAGACAAATTTTTATTGTCATAAATTATGTCTAAAAAATGTTTAAGAATTTATTTCAAATTTCCAAGACTTTCGATACCAAATTGCAATGTTTTAAAATATATTTACTTATTGATTATTTTATATAGGCTTGATTTTAAAATTTAGAATATGATCCAACAAATAATTTGGCATAATTTTTACAAAGTAACATATTTGAAATCGGTTGAATTCGCTGATACATCCTGTACTACGAGTAACTTTGATCAAAAATAGCTCAAATTACTGTAATTTGACTGTGTTGTCGATCGATATAAGGTAAAATGTGATCTAGCTGTGAATGCACTAATAACACATGTAAGTTCGAAAGAGATCGTCATAAAGAGATGGTGATTTTCTCTCCCATTTCCAATGCATATCAGTCCATTTATTTTATTCTCCGAGCGTGCGAAAATGATACAAAGGAATGACATCAATCCTCTCTCATCTTCAAGCAACTCCCACTCTATGTTTTGTTAACCCGTCTCAAATCTACTCTCAATTTTTAAGTGGTACCTCTCACTCTCTTGTCCTAAAATGAGATTAGTTGCGCGCATATAACAATGGTTACGGCAGCTGCGCGTTTAAATTTTTGTCAACATTTAAATTGCAAATACTGGCGATCTACTAGAAGCCCATAATCGGTTGGAAGCCAAAATCACATTTGAGAGAGGACTCATCTCATTTGTTTTGTTAATTCATTGTTAAACGCAGCCAGAAATCGAACGAGAATCCCTACTCTGATTGGTTAGTAGTTTTGACTTTTTAGATTCAGTGCGTAATCAATTCATCAATTATCAAAGAGAGTAGACAGATTATTGTTCCGTAATGTCAAAACCAACTTAAAGGGTGGTCATTAATTTATTGTCTTTGGTTTTTACGTAAATTTCAGTAAATTTAATATTTGAGAACAAATAAATTCGATTATGCTTTAAGAAAAACACTTGTTTATTTTTAAAGTTCAAAAATATTTTTTTAATTATAGTTTTTAGGTTATACAATAGAATAAAATGAAACAGCAAAAAACTGTCAATAATTTTGAACTTTTAATGTATTTTTTAAAAACTACGTCTATTGAGGTGGTTGGAAAAATATAATATGAATTTTTATGAATTAGAAATGTGGGAAGTATTACACAGAGAGTACTCCATCGAATTCTGTTCGGTTATATATATGACTTTAATGTAGCCTTCCTCAACACTTTGTAAGACCCCTTAAATTAGTAAGGAAAATATATTTGAGATCTTTATAAGAACTGATCTACAGAGAGTTTATCCTGTTAATCGATTAGATGGTAAAATACTTTGGAAGGTCAGTTATTACTAATTTATAGAATTTATTATTTTTTAAAGGAATTGTCTCCAAAAGGTATTAGTGATAATTCCATCTTCTTCATTCATGTGGAGTTTTTTATTTCCGTTTAAAATTATAGTTGATTATTTACATCGGGAGCTTTTAATTACTTAGTAAAATCGGCACGTGTTCTAAATTATTGCCATGAGGACTGATCGATTGTATTTTTTATTTTGCGTCATTTTTCTAATAGAAATCATTAAAAAAATTCACATAGTCACCACCAATGAATTCATATCTACTTAATTCAAAGTTAATTAATTTCATAATTTTATAAAAATTAATAACCAAGTTCATTTCAAACCATTAAATCCATAATGAACATTTTCTATTTGTATATGTTTACCCATGACTGAAGTGATCAATATTTATAAATATTAAATTATTTTTATTTGGAAATTTTGTTTGTATTTTTGTATAATTTTTAATATTAAAGATATATTTATATAAAAACTACCATAAGTAACTATTCGTAGTTACACGAATAGGATTGAAAATTGTATAGAAATTCAATTATAAAAGGACTATTAGCAATATCAGATAAAATAATATCAATATACATTATTCAATTAATCGGATAATCTGAATCTAACAACGAAATGACTTCTGAATAAATTAAATATATTCGTAAAATTATTAATTATCCTTTTAAGGAAGGGCAGAATTTGAATATTGTAGCCATAATAATTATAGTAAACGAATATGATTTATTTTTGATAAAATCTTGCAAAATTAATGATTTTTATATCTTTACTTCTGAATAAAAATCATGGAAGTGAGGGGGAGGTGAGGGATCGTGTTATAAGTAATTTGACAAAGAAAATGTATGATAAGATAAAAATATCGCCCCTAGAAAAAATATGATTAGGGTTACTTATAAAAATATTTTTTTTTTTTAAGAAGAGTCCTAAATAAATAAGAAAACTTCGCAATGTTTACTTTGATTAAATGCAGAAGCAGAAAATTAGTGATTAATTACACCTAACATAACATAACCCAAGAAGGCAATAGAATAGATATTTGATCTAATTAGGCTGTGTTGATAAAAGACAATAAATATGCTTTTATTTATTTTGATTTAATTTTTATCTATAGGAGTTTTTCAGTTAAGCACTGAAAATTTTTCTGAACAAACTATTGTACTGGCTGTGGTAGTTGTGATGAAATTTACTTTTTGAAAAATGTAAAGTGCTCTTTTTAAAGCTTCGATTAAATGAATTCATTCTAATTCTGAGGGAGTTTTTCAATTAAGCACGATATTTTAAGTACCTTTAACGAAAAGTTAAAAACGATGATTTCGTAGGATTTTTCATGATTTAGGAGCACACAATTCCAATACAAATATTTTTGTCTATCGATCCTTTATTCAAAGGATAAATATTTTGAAAGTAGTGTGTATTGGGAAAGGCTTTTTGGGTGTTGTATTTTATTTTTATTTAAACACTTCCTTAAATCATTTTTGTAATTTAATAAATACTTGTTATATAAATGAGAAAATTTATTATTCAATAATCTAGTCACATTCAAAATGTTCAAGTAGAAAATATAAATAATAAGTTAAACAATGCACAGGACGAAGAATAATCTTAAGGCCAAATTGGTCACCTATTTTAAATTTACATTTTTGAAAAAAGAGATCTGAAAAAAGAAAAACCTGGACCGATAGAAAAAAATTAGCGAAGCTGCGTTGTTGGCACAATGTAAAACATGATGGAGAGATGCTTTGGAAGACGCTCGAAATAAAACATTAAAATAACAGCAAATCCGAAACATATTATAAACTTTTCGAAATAAGTTTATTCTTTCGCCTATTTGCATGATTCTATCAGGAGCAGAATATGTAAGGATCTTGAAAGAAAATAATCTAATAATTACAGTTGGAGCAAAAGCCTAACGCACAAAATCAATCCCAATTCTTTGAAAGTTTGAATTAAATTACTTCACAAATTCTAGACAAGTCGCTTGAAAATATATCAATTGTATTTATGTCAAATTATAATATATCAAAGAATGATAAAATAGTTGAAAAAATATTTTAAAGCTAATTTATACGAAAACAACATATTTTAAAATGAAATTAATAATCAAAGTAAAATAAAATTTCCAAATGTGATTTTATTTTGTGTTCAAATGAAGAAAATGAAATAGTTCAAATACCTATTATGAGAATTGGTTATATACAAATTGTCGGTATATGTTTTTACGTAGTTTAGAATTACTTTAGAAAATTAAGTAGTACTAACAACTTTTCTTTCAAAAGTTTTCATATATTAAGTGAACCTTGTAAATTCATTTATATAAAGGATTTTCCATTTGTCTAATAATAACTTACACATTAAATAGATTTTGTAGAAAATATTTTTAGTATGTCAGAGTTAGTAGGAAAAATACCATATTACAAATGGTGTCACATGTAAGTTTTCATCAAAGTTTCTTTTCCAAATAAACAGACTTGATTCAAAAGTTTCACAGCAGAATGCACACAATCTGCTCTCGTTAATTTTATTCTGTTAAATCAAAAATTTTTAAAAGTATTCATAAAATTTTATAAAATTGCTTAAAATTTTTTGAAAAAGAATTGTATAAAATTTTCTGAACAAACTATTGCACTGGCTGTGGTGGTAATTGTAATAAAATTTTCTTTTTAAAAAATAGAAAGTGTTCTTTTTAAAGACTTCGATTAAATAAATTCATTCTATTTCTGAGAGTATATTTATAAAATACCATACTTTTTTTTTTAAATATCCCGTTGAGACGTGAAATTACATATTTGATAATATTACCAGAAATAATATCAAATTAATATGATTAGTCTATTTGGCTTTTACTCTATTATTTACTGAGTCATACTTCCGGGAAAAAAACACGAAATAAATGATCAATTTTTCCATCAAGTTGAACACTATTTACTCTCAATTCCGTCAACATTAATTTAATAGCGTCACTTCAAATTATTTCCAGCATATTTCACGTTAAATATTTCACACCATTTTTAACAGAAATTTCTTTTCGTTTCCATTATGATAAGACATTATAGAATTTACAAATATGAAATTTTCACTAGATTAGAATTTCGAAGAACTTTACAATTTTGTTTAAGAAATAGAAGAAAAAATCCCCTCTAATATCTAGATTTTGTTATTATGTATCCTATTATTGTATAAACTTTAAATCATTTTCATATATTTCTAAGGAAAAAAAAATTCTTCACTTTCATCTAAAGAACTTAGCAATAAAATCCAATAAAACAAAAATATGTGGCTTACTAAACTTTAGTAATATAGAAACTTTTATTAAGATTTAGAGAATCAAAAGGAAAAAATCTACTATCAAAAATCGAAAACATTTGATTTTATTTGATAATTTTTCGTCCTTATTTTTTTTTACAAATGTGTGAAGTGTGAAAGTAGCAAATTAGGATGAATATTTTTTTGTTGCATTCCTGTTAATGGTCAGTTTTTTATTTGTATTGAGCTATTTTTATAGATTACTTGTTATGATACCATTGATGGCAATTTCACTTATAATTCTTAATATTAATTTTTATCAGTATTTAAAATAATCACCATCCATAACGTGCGTGAGCCTGTCTTCCAGATTTAATAAATGCCGGTATATTGTGAGCCTGCTTATAGGCTTAAATCCGCTGTTTGGTCATAGATGGCTTGCGTGAGTGTATTTAGTTACCATGGGCACGCCATACTTTTTTTATGAGTTTGACATCTATCAACATTATTTCAGTGTTCATTGTCAGCGATTTCGTACAACAACATACATTTTTCCTTTGGTAATCACGTCTAGTTTTGTGTCAGAAAAAGAGCATATGCGGGAAGCTCTGCTTTTCTGCTTCAATTTGAAGAAATCGGCTGTCGAATCGCATCGAATGCTTATGGAGGCCTATGGTGACAGTGCTTTATCGAAAACAACGTGCCAAGATTGGTTTCATCGTTTCAAAGACGGTAATTTTGACTTGTGGGACAAGAAGCGTGAAAATCGGCCTAGGAAGGTTGAGGACAATCAATTGCAGGCTCTTTTGGACGAAGACGATACCCAATCGTAAAAAATGCTCGCGGAGCAATTGGATGTTACTCAACCAGCCATTTCCATGCGTCTGCGTGCCATGGGGAAGATTGAAAAGATCGGAAAATGGGTGCAGCATGTATTAAACGATAGGCAGATGGAGCGACGCCAAAACACATGCGAAATCTTGCTCGCCAGATAAAATAGGAAGTCGTTCCTGCATCGGATTGTGGCAGGCAATGAAAAGTGGATATGTTTCGAGAATCCTAAACGCAAGAAGTCGTAGGTTGATCCCGGTCCGAAACTACTTGGAGACACTCAAATGGGAGGTGCTACCCCACCCCGCTTGTTCACCAGACCTGGCCCCTTCCGACTACCACCCATTTTCGTTGTTGGGCCACGCGCTTGCTGAGCAGCACTTCGATTCTTACGAAGACTTCCGAAAAGGCCTTGATGAGTGGAATTTTTTTGGTGTGGTATCCTCAAATTGCCCGAGAGATGGGAAAAATGTGTAGTTAGCGAGGGAAAGTACTTTCAATAAATTTGTTTTTGTTTTCTTTGAAAAAAATATTTGTTTTTTTTTGACTAAAAAACAGCTGATTTAAGCATATACACCTGGTAGACTTTCGGTATAGGAACTTCCTCATCGATTCAGATTAATTGCCCAGTTCATCATAGCCTATTGATCTTGATTTAATCTGCAACCGGGCGGTCTTAGTAATGTGCTATGATGTCATTGTTAAACAGGCTAGAATGGAATCCTCCATCCTCATGTATGGGGCCAAAATTCTTCGGAGGATTGTTGTTTTAAAGGCAATTGAGTTTGCAGTGGCTTTTGTTAAGAATTCAAGTTTTGCGAAGAATGCATTAGGACTATCTGCACTAATGCATGAGGATTGGTACAGCAGTAGGTGTGATTTTATTATCGGAATTTTTTTAATGGATTTTTTTTCCTTCCGTGGTATTATTGCTGTGATCTTTAACCTTAGAACGTTTTCACTCTAGCAAAGTTATGGTCCTCTATCTGTATGGGACTAGTATTAGTTATGTTCGACGATGGTGGCGTCATTATTTGCCTTTATTAATGTGTAGATCCTTAACCTTTTGAACGACACATAATATAGATATCGTCGTTTTGTGCTAAATACTGGGCAGACTTAATGGGGATGATATCGCCGATCCTCACCTCAAAAGTTATTCGCCTACTTTTATTCTTCCACGCACACTTGTTAAGGTTAGCCTAGTGAATAAAATTATTTTTTTTTAAATGCACAACACTCTCATAGAAGCACATATTCAGCCTGGTCTTCGAGTCGATCAATAAGTCTGTATTCGATCAGTGTTTTCATCGAGTGCCGTAGAGAAATCTGTAGTCTGAGAGATAGCAGAGAATAACTTACATATAATAATAGCTAGATTTGGTGGTATACGTAGATCTTCTTATGAGTATGGAAAAGATAATATCTTGGTTCCAGTCATCAACCAGTAATTCAGTGGGCTTGTAAAATTATGAAATTCCATTAAAAAATTAGGTTTGATCAGCTAAATTAAAGTCAGATCAGTTTCCTTCAAGATTTTTAAATATCTTTCCTCAAAAATTATTCTAAAATTTCCTTTGTCTATTAACTTTAAAATTTATTAAAAATCACATTTAAGTATAAAATTTCTTAGAATTTGCATTTAAGAAAGAATCACAGTTAAGATAGTGGGTAGAAATTGCATTAACCTGTTTTTCGTACTTCGATAAGTTGGCAAAATGGAGGTCAGAGCAAAGTTTTACCTTCGTAACGGAAAGACACACTATACTCTGCCATAGCATTGTTGTTATTTTGAAGTGCGAAGATTTCGTTTTTTACACCTTGTACCACCATCCTAACCAAAAAAATGCGGAGTAAGATTGTATTTGCGAAATGAAAAGTGGCATTAGTTAAGAAAATGAAAAGATAAATGCAAAGTGGACAGAAATGGCTAAATGGAATTTAAAATGAAAAATTGTGTAAAGCTGCTGCTGCTCATGCCATAATAGCGTGTTCAGGTATGATGGTGTCACGAATGGGAATAAAGAGTCTTTCTCAGTTTGTTCTTCTTGTTGGCATGTTATTCGGTTTTCTATTTCAGTTCGTTCAAAAAGGATATTCTTTAGTATAGAAAAAAGAATATCTTCGTTGTATTCATACAACTTTAAGGCACTTTGATTAAATTTAAATGCTTTCCCGATAAGATTCGAAATTGTACAAAAGATGGTTTTTGTTGAAGAGTTATTGGATGCGGAACGATAGAATGCAAATTATCATCTCTGAAATCTATTGGGATAGGAAACACTTGAGAATCTATACGATTCTGCCATTTTCTTTAATGTCCTTCAAGTTCTTTTCTATTCGATCGGTTTCCACGCAGTTCCTATTGTAGGCGCATCCATCGTCATAGTACATCCTCTGATTGCAGAAATGATTACATAGAAGAACGAAGACGGTTTTCAGTTTCTCATACATACATAAGTAAAGGAGGAATGCCTATCTATACACGGATTTATATAGCTTATAAGTGTTGAAGACTTTTACAAAATCAACTCCGTTCGTGCGAATAACAGAAAACGTATGAGAAAATTTGTGCCTAGGGAGGGGGAGTATAATCGATAAGATAAATGAACGGATCGACCATCAGCAGCTTATGTAATTTCTACAAATTTTGTTGCACATGAAATGAAATTTTTCTCTTTGGAGCTGTATGAGTATTAAGAGAACTAAGGGAAGAACTGTGTCCCTCAAACAAATCTATACGATATACTAAAGTTTGCGGTTATGATTGTGCTTAAGTTCATCCCCATTTCTGTCTCCTTGTCTACTCAATAGTAAACTTAACCAGACTACAGTAGAATAAATGCTATTGATTGGAAATCGGGAAATGTTTATTCAGCAAATCTATTTATTCCACAAGAAAAGAAGATATCCAAGCTTATGGAAAAAATTAAATATTTGTTTTCATATTTTTTTTGCCTTGTTTTGAAGAATTCAATTTTTTTTTCTTTTAAAAGAAAATTACCTGAGAATATTATTATATTTTCTGATTTTGGAAATTTTGTGGCTGGGATTAATTATATTTTCATATAAAAAAACAAAAATTGACATAAACAAGAAAAGTTTAGCCGAATGTACTTGAATAATAATTGATTTTTGTTTTGAATTTCTTACATATAATTTTTTGATTTTTCGAATAAAATTGTACTGAGAGAAAATTATCATTCAAGTATATAAAGCATTCGTCTTCAACAATAATCCTTCTTACAGAAAACATATTTGCTTACTCCTTCAAGCTCGTTTGTAGATTTTGATTCTTTTTAAAGTCTCAAGGATTGTACAAATTCATTCGATTCTGTATTTCTTCATCTGTTTATTTTAACTTGGAAATAATTTCATTCATCCTACAATACTTTCAAATGATTTTGCTTGTCTTCTTCAAGTATTTTGATTAAAATCAATGAAATCGATAAAATATTATTGTTTGTGTGGGCGTATGTAAAGATGGTGAAGTTGGTGTTTCACTTCATTTCAGAAAAGAGTTTCAATTTATTTGGTTACATTAATAAAGGGTTTTCGAATTGTTAAGGAAATTCAAATGTTTTTTATTTAATGTGAAGTACAATCGATACAATTAATTTCTGAATAAAACGTCACTCAAATGGCCTCCACGACTTCTTTTGCAGAAACGATTCGATGAACCCAATTTTCGAGCACTTTTTCCACTAAATCAAGTCGTATGTCATATATAGCACGTTCAATATTGACTTCTAAAGCTTGAAGAGAGTCTAGTTTATTGCTAATGACCAATGACTTCAAATAACCCCACAAGAAATAGTCTAATGGTGTTAAATCACAACTTCTTGGAGGCCATTCAATGTCACAATTTCTTGAAATAATCGAATCTCCAAACTTTTCTCGCAATAATTCGGTTGTTGTACGTGCTGTGTGGCACGTAACCCCGTCTTATTGAAACCAGATGTTGTCAAGATCAACTTCTTCTAATTTCGGCCGTAAAAAATTGGTTATCATAGATCTATACCGCTCTCCATTGACAGTAACGGTGTTACCAGCTTCATTTCGAAAGAAGTACGGACCGATGATTCCACCAGACCAAAACCCACACTAAACTATCAATTTAGGTGAATGTAATGGGTGTTCATGAATAATTTGTGGATTTTCTTTGCACAAGAATCGACAGATGAAAGTGAGCCTCATCGGAGAAGATGATTTTCTTCAAAAAATCGTTATCATTTTCAAGTTGTTCCAAGACAAAATCAGCAAATTAACGACGTTTACAGTGGTCCAATTGCTTCAGTTCTTGAAGGATAACAATTTTATACGGATACAAGCCCAAATCCTATATCAAAATCCGCCAGGTTGTGGTTTGAGACAGTCCCAATTCTTGCGAACGTGTTGGAATCGACAAATTGCGGTCTTCACTTCAGCAACACTTGCCTGAACGGCAGCAATATTTTCATTACTTCGAGCGGTTCTTTGTCTTATTGGCACTTGAATATTATGTAAAGAAAATGTACGCTCTTTAACATTTCGATGAATAGCGAGCACAGTTGGACGATTATCACGACCATAAAATGGCAAAAGCGCACGAAAAGTTGCAATTTGAGAACGATTATTTTGATAATAAAATTGAATAATTTGTAAATGTTGTTCTTGCGTATGTCTCTACATGATGAAATTGTAAATATTATTGAATATAATAAAAAAAAAACAGATCGTGACATATTACAAATGGCCGAAACGTCACTTAGAAATCATATCACTCTTATTGGAAAACCCTATACATACACACACTTTATATATAAATAGTTGTGTGAATATTTAAAATTGTATTAGGAATTTTGAACATAGTGTTGGAAGACAAACAGACAATTAAGAAATTTAAAAGTAGGATATTATTTTCGATTGTTAAACTTAAGTTCTTAATATGCAAATGTTCTTACTCAATTAATAAAATCTTAATTAATTTATCTAAATTGATAATTCTATAATATTTGGTTATTATTTTTCTATAACTATAAAACTCTATAAATTATTATGTAAAAAATAAATTAGACTTTCCCAAACAATACAAAACTGCAACACTTTCAAAAAATTTTCTGCTATTTTAAGAAAACTTCAAGCAAATTTAACATTTATGCTCGAAAATTTAGAGTTTTTATAAAAATAACTCGATTTTAGAGTTTTACTTCTTTTTCAACAATAGGTTTTGCCCGTACTCTTGGTATCTATAGCATTACACAATATCTTTAGTGATACACGGTACTTCTACGTTTATTAACGTCTCAATGTTGTCTTTTTATTATTTAACGCTAAGGTTAATTGGAGTTGCAAATGAATTAATTCGTACCAATGCGTTTATCAATGACATAACAGGACGGCTGAAAAGTTTATAAGGTTGACGTCTAGATGGCGTTTGTTGCAAAAATCTACTTAATTATCACAAAGCATCATCCTTCAAATGATTCCTGTCAAAATTTGGTCGATTGGTTCGTGATTGGTCAAAATTTGAAGGGACAGACGATCAACAGCGACTATTATATAGCGTTATTGGATCGTTTGAATAAAGAAATCGCTAAGAAACGGCCTCATTTGAAGAAGAAAAAGTGTTGTTTCACTAAGACAATGCACCGTGTCACAACTCGATGAAAACCATGGTCAAACTCAATGAATTGGGCTACGAATTGCTTCCCCATCCACCATATTCTACAGATCTGGCCCCCAGCGACTTTTCCTGTTTGCAGACCTCAAGAGAATGCTCGCTGGCAAGAAATTTAAGACCGATGATGAAGTGATTGCCGAAACTGAGGCCTATTTTGAGGCAAAACCGAAAGATGTATCGAAAATTTGGAAGATCGTTATAATCGCTGTATCGCCCTCGAAAGAAACTATGTTGAATAATAAAAATGACTTTTGCAAAAAAAAATATTTTTACTGTGTTATCTTATAAACTTTTCAGCCGAACTTTTAACCTAGTTCAATATAATTGCTTATATTTTTGACGAAGATGGACGGTTGCTTATAGACAATATCGATATTCTCTTGTTTTGTTAAACTGGTGGTTGCTTTATTAGCACTCCTTCAATTGCCTTATATTCCAGTTTTGGAAACCTACGCGATTCAAAATGTTTTCAATGGTATCCTGTGCGCAATCTGTTTTCCTTTCCTCTGGAAATTTTTAGTTATTAAAATTATTCTATAGACTTATCAGCCTCTTAGCAATTCATGGTAAGATAGATTTTTGAAAAGATAGGTGCTTCCTGTCTTTTTAGATGTTTCTCTTCAAATTTTTTGAAAATTTTCTTTTAAAAAAATTATATAAAAAAATCTTTGTCGTTGAGAGTTTTATGTTTTGTCCTTTTTACTCTAAGTGCAATATGAATTGTTGACCAAAGAACATATAATTTTTTCTTGACCTAATAATAAAAATTCTCACTGATCATAATTTTACACTTTAGTCCTTTTAGTATTAATAAACACTTCATTCCACTTAAATCACTTGATTAGTAAATGCTTCGCTCTCTGAAAGAAGCTTCTTCAAAAACTCATAATTAAAGTTGAAAAGTTTTATACCGGAAATCGATTAAGTTCAGTTAACATTTTTTTAAAAAAGAATTTTCTTATTATTTTTAATACTTTGTGCTGTTTTAGTTTTAATGAAACAAAGAGGCGCACTTGAGAAAAGAAAAAGTTTGCCTGAAATTTTACCTTTTACCAACACGTTCTATGCAATTTTTAATACAATTAAGAGGAAGCTATGTGTATGGCAATATCATTCCGTACTGGAAGTCATTATACCTTTACATCCGGTTGTCCATTGTATAATACATTCTATCATCACATTGTTCCTCTGATGGTCCTATAGTACAGTCTATAGTTTCATAGGATATTTTATAGTTCCATATAGGTGGTCCTGTCGTGAATTGACTTGGCTTCTACATATTTTCAAACCATTCAAACTATACAAAACTATATGTACTATTGTACATTAAATAAATTAGTCAGAAAAATATAAGAGAATATTGTCAAGAATCTAATTATTTTCGTCTCGTACTGAAGCTTTTTCTACACCTCTTTTGTTGCGAGAGTCTGCCCATAAAACTGGAGAAAGTTTTAATATGCACTAAGCATTAGAAAATTTTTGCACTTTATCATAAATGAAGAAAAACCATTTCATTTTGTTTCTTTAGAAATTATACTGAAATACTTTAGAAATTATACAGAAATGTATCCTAGTGGAAGGCAGGTGTCCCTGATAGTATATTTTAGGTAAATTTCATTAAAAAACTTTTATAATGGTTAAAAAGTTGTTTTTATATAATTAGTATCAAGCTGATTAGAACCTTTGAGTAATGGTTATTGTTGATAAAAAAAACTATTCCTTTTTACACTGTTAGAGCGTAGAGCCACTTGAAATTCAGACAATATTTTGCTATGGTTTTGAGGCCTAGGAAAGGCCTCTTCTATAAAAATTTTGGTTGTCTGCATTTGCGACTGCTTTACTTTATCTGGTTTTTTTTCTGGGCGTATGAAAAATTTCAATCCCATTTTCTGAATTTTCTTTCAACTGAAATGGACTGTTGATTACGATTCTGAACAGTGCACCATATTTTTGAGATACACCGCAGACGAAACTTTAATTTTCTTTGCAAGGTTTGGATTGTCTAGCCATCCGTATATAAGAACCGATTTAACGTGTAAATTTAAAACTCGTATTTTTTTAAACGTTGATAGAATTAATCTTAATTAATACAGTATTTTTTCTTGCATATTTGGGTGCTTGATTGGTACAGGAGAGTTAAATCTTCGGCGTAATCTATATCTTCAAAATGTTCTGAGAAAAAACTTCCCCTATCAATACCGTCTCTAGAGCATTGCTTAGGTGGGATGTCATCAATACTTTGATCGAGCTGAGCAAAAATTATTTCTGTACGACCTCAATGGGCCTGAAAACTCTCTGGTTTTACTCACGGATGCTGTTGTTAAGCTGATTGGCAGCCAATAACATGCTGAACATTTTTACACGCATTTGTGAGGTCTACTATCAACTCATATTACGTCTGTTAAAGTTAGATGTCGCCTGTATACTCTTGGAATTTATCTGCAAGGTCTTCGCACAAGCAAACAGGCAAATTTCAAACTATGCAGCAAAAGTACGTTTAAGCATTTCTCTCTAAAAAAAACAACGTTTTAATGGTAAAAAATTTCAAAATATAATTTAAAAATATAAATTAATTCTTCCATACACAAAAAATTGAATAAAATTTCGGAAATAAATAAAATTTATGTTTGTACTGGTCACTAAGAATTTTTTTTATTATAATATAAAAATATGTTGTCTAGTCTAAAACTATAACGTAGCGCGAATCGAGTCAATATTCATTTGGTTCACTATTTATCCATTCTAGAATCGTTGTCATAGTTTGTTCTGTATTCATCTTTTGACAAATGCATTTTCTATACTTAGGACCAGGTGTACAATTTACTATAAATTTATAGCGTTACACTATTTATCATTATATGAAATATTTATTTTAGAAATATTGCCAGTGAGTTTTTATGCCCGTGTATTTTTTGCGTAAAATGCGATTAGTTCTGGGATTTATCATATTGTCTGTGTTTGGATGTCAGATTTTGAGCCATAAATTTTACTAATTTTAATATATTGTATTTAAATCGTAAGGGACGAAATATTTGTGTGATATGAGATTAACATTAAATTCATATTGAATCCTTTGAAAAATAAAAACAAAAAAAAATTTAATAAAATAGCGTTCATGGTCGTAAGCCCTATAAAAGCTTCATTTTGTTATCAGTAGTTTTTATTAATAAATATTTATTAATTAAACGATTTTCTGAAAAATAGATTAATTATTAAATTTGTTTAGAACTTGTTCTATAATTTTTTCTTAAAATTCATATTGTTGATCAAATTCAAATTTGCATCGAATTGAAAATTGCGTTCTTCAAAACGTACACAAAAAATGTTCTTCAAATACTGGCTACAATAATCTCAAATGATACATGGGAAATGATGCAATGCTATGACCAATTGGGGACTTGTATCCCATCCGCATTAACTGGTTAAGGGGTAGAATTAATTTTTTTAGAACAATGTTAGTTTGTTTTCATAAAAAATTAGAAACAGCACTAGAAAAGGCGTTGAGGGATCTAAAATCGCCGTCATAGAAAGAATCTTATCAGAAAAGAAATTTTAGTAAGATTAGCTCTCATACCCAGAATATTGGTAAGGTTAGCGAGTATATTGGTAGCGTAATAGTTGGCCAATTCTTTGGGAAAAAAAAATTGCAGTAATTTTGTAGTATGTATGTCTGCTAACAGCTAAAGGTGTTTTACCAGGTGTATAAGCTTAAATCCGCTGTTTTTTAGTAAAAAAAAACCCATGTTGTTTTTCATAGAAAGCAAAAACAAATTTATTCAAAGTACTTGCCATCGTTAGCTACACATTTTTCCCATCTCTCGGGCAATTTGTGGATACCACGCCAAAAAATTCCTTCTCTTTCGAGGCAAACCCCTCATCAAGCCATTTTCGGACGTCTTCATAAGAATCGAAGTGCTGCTCAGCGAGCGCGTGGCCCATCGACGAAAACAGGTGATAGTCGGAAGGGGCCAGCTCTGGTGAATAAGCGGGGTGGGGTTGCACCTTCCTGTTGACTGTCTCCAAGTAATTTCGGACCATTTTTGACGTGTGCGATGGTGTGTTGTCATGGAGGAAAATCAGCTTGTCATGTCTTTGTTGATAATCCGTCCTTTTTTCACGGAGAGCACGGTGCAATTTAATCAGTTTTTGGTGGTAGCGGTGGGCATTGACAATTTCACCAGGTTGCAACATCTCATAGTAGACGAATCCCTGCTGATCCCACCAAACGCACAGCATAGTCTTCCGTCCGAAGCGATTTGGTCTTAAGGGAGATGTTGATGGTTGGCCGGGATCAACCCACGATTTCTTGCGTTTAGGATTCTCGAAATATATCCACTTTTCATCGCCTGTCACAATCCGATGCAGGAACGACTTTCTTTTTTGTCTTGCGAGCAAGATTTTGCATGTGTTTTGGCGTCGCTCCATCTGCTTATCGTTCAATTCACGCGGCACCTGCTTTTCGATCTTCACAATCTTCCCCATGGCACGCAGACGCATAAAAATGCCTGGTTGAGTAACACCCAATTAGTCCGCGAGCATTTTTTGTGATTGGGTATCGTCTTCGTCCAAAAGAGACTGCATTGATGGTCGTCAACCTTCCTAGGCCGATTTTCACGCTTCTTTTCCCGCAACCGACGAAACCAATCTTTGAACCGACGCAACCAATCTCGGCAAGTTGTTTCCGATAAAGCACTATCACCATAGGCCTCCATAAGTATTCAATACGATTTGGCAGCAGATTTCTTCAAATTGAAGCAGAAAAGCAGAGCTTCCCGCATATGCTCTTTTTCTGGCACAAGACTAGACATGATTACCAAAGGAAAAATGTATGTTGTTGTACGAAATTGCTGACAATGTGCAATGATTAATGTTGACAGATGTCAAACTCATAAACAAAAAAGTTTTGCGTGCCCATGGTAGCTTAATACGCTCACTCACGTTATCTATTACCAAACAGCGGATTTAAGCTTATACAGCTGGTATTCCATTTGGTTAGCTTGTGCGGTAAGTTTAGAATTGCTGTGAACATCGGACGGCCCTCCACTTAGTGGATTGGTTCCTTCATTGCCCTAAATGAATAGCTTCAAGGACTATATGGTTGCTACTAAGCGTAATTTTTTTTCGATGAGTGAGAGTCCAAACTTTAATTTCTGCTGCCATTCTGATTGACTACAGCTCACTTTAATATGGAGCTCTCTTTAAAAAGCCAGTTATTAAGTAAATATTTTAATTCAACGACACAATAATGAGTGATGTTATAGTCAACGGCCACATTTGTCAACTATAATAAGAAATCGTCCTTGAGCCCGTACAATTGTTCTACATAAAATTTCCAGTAGGATGAAGGATCAGGTTTTGGAATTTTCACCAGTCCATGTACTGTAGACCCCTTCAATAATATTTTGAAGTCCGGATGTAGAAAGACCATTTGGAAATTTGAGAAATATTAGCTGGATCTCGTACACGATTATTGATTAATGAGGTGGACATTATGAAGTGAATATTGAGGGCAATAAACTATTTTGTACAATACTATAAATTTTTTTATAAATTGATTCGATTATATGTGTTATTAATATGCAGACTCATACTAACACGGGCAATGATATTATCCATGATTTTCATAGATTTTTTTTCTTAACAAGGGCATTTATTTATTTGGCTTTTTTGCATACTCAACAAAAAATAATCAAAGGCCCTAAAATCATATGGCTTAGAAGCCATTCCCCCGAATCTAGAAATCAAAACTTTCTCCTTTAATAAATGTACTGATTCTCTGGCGGTATGACATGTGGCGTCGTCAAGGTCAGTCAAATTAATCCTTACTGATTTCGGCCAGCGAAAGTTCCGAATCTTTACAACCAGTTATCATTAGTCAAGTCCAAACAACGCATTATCTGTAGTTCTTATCTCAACTGAATTTTCAGTAGATTCAAGTTTTTCCGCAAAATTCACAAAATTCAAATCTGTAATAGTGTGAATATTCCAATATTTTTTGGAATTTTTGTTGACAAGAAAATCGACTGGCAGAAAATTTTCTTTGTGACAAAATTTTTTATATTTGACTATAGTTTAGCCCATATTTTTGTTATATTGAATTTGTATAGAAAAACTCTTGCAAAAATTATATACTAAATTCAAATATGACATTTGTTTTATAAATTAAGGATCTTATCAAATCTAATAATGTAGATGGAAAATATGAAAGAATATATTTTAATTTATAGAATATTAGAAATTTTGTTTTTCTACTCTTAATTTAGTTAAATAATTTTCTTACTGCATAAATTCACAGTGTAAACGCATTTAATAATATATTTAAAAAAAAAATAGAATGACCAAAAAGATAATACAGATTAGAAATAACAATCATAAAAATAGCATTATCCTAAAATAATTTGACTTTATTTGAAATATTAGGAGAGATTTCGTTTTATTCTCATTAAATAATGTTGAATTTTAATCGTGGTTGTTTGGAATTTTACTGAGTACAGAAATGTAAAAATTTCGTATTCTATTTTCATACTCTTAGCTTTGGGAATCGTTAAATGGTTAAGTGATCGTAAAAGCTTTTATAAGATTTTATATTATTCGCGGATTCCAGTTATGGACCGTTTATGGTATTTGGCCACTGTAATTTCCATTAAAATAACTTCTGAACTTGTCTATCCAACTCACACCTCGACCCTTGCATTCTAATCACTCTCGTATGCTCTATTTTTTCGACAATAAAAAGCTTATCTTCCCTTAGTATTGATGAAATGTGTAAGTAGTGAAATATCATAAATGAGGAAGGAACTTTACTTTATGAACTCATCCCACCTTTCAGTCGAGCCTTTTTTTCCCTTGCCCACTTGCATAACTAAAAAGGAAGTAAAAAAAAATTCCTAAAAGGGAAGTAATTGCTTCCATTTACTTTAGAAATTCTTATGCAAAAACATTGAATTACAGAATTTGCTATTATCATAAATCAAAATCGTTGACATAAACAATGTGACTTTGTTGTATAAAAAAGTATAGAAATGGTAGAAAAAACGATATTGTAGAGGTTTCGTTTTATCATTTTATCTTTTTCTCCATTTCTCCTTTGCTTCCAAACTGTAGATAACATCCCCATCCCTCTACATCCTGTAGGAATTTACCACTATCCCTAAAATATATAAAATTATGCATTAAAAGCTTTTATGATAATTTTCTTGGTATATTTTTTTTAATAATAAATAATTAGATATACTCGACTGTGAGCTATTCCAATTTAAAACATTCCTATTTAAAATGGCGTCAGATAACGAAATACGTATTAGGTGAGAGACAAAGAAAAAAAAATGTATGGGTCCATTTTTATTAAAATTTTATTAGGTGAGTAGGAGAGGAGAAAAAATTTATCTGAAATTATGGAATTTTTACTTCCTTTTGGGAAAGGGGATATTTTTTTAGATTTTAGATTTGGGCTTTTAATGGTTATGATGATAAAAAAAAGTACAGGTTATTTTATTAGTACAACCGTATAAGATGGAAAAGTAAGAATAATGCTATAAAAATGTATTAATTTTCATAGTTTATTTAGTTTGTTTCCCTTTTTCAATTTAAGCAAATTTTCTTCTTTTTTTTTGTACATGTATTGTAGATTTGATACTGAAAATTCTTATTTTATTACTTGATTAATATTTGAAACTTTTAAAAAATTTAGTTTTATTTGTGGGCTTTAAGAAAACGGTATCGATGGTTTCAATCGTCACGTTAGGGTGGATTGAATTTATGGCAAAAACATTTGCACAAAATTAGTTCTGAAGAATAGATTTTTTTAAATTTTTTTTTGGCAGTTATAATTAAGTAGATTTAAAAAGAGTCTTAAAAAGGTGTTTATAACTTAATAATAGTACTTAATATTATTACAAAAAATTGTGTATTTGAATATATAAGAAAATTTAATTTCAATTGATCTAAATTTGATCAGATGAAAAAAAATCTGCGCAAAATCCAGTGTCCGAATTTTTAAAAAAAATTTAATTTAACATGATATAGTGTTTGCATAAAATTATGCAAATTTATTTAAAACAAAGAAAAAAAAAACAGAATTTTATAAAAAAGCAATAAAAATATTATTATTTGTTTTTTAAATTAAAATTTTTTATATTTGCAAATATTTTTAGAATTATTAAAAAAAAATTACAACATTGATTTTTTTCTTTTTCTTTCGAATTTAGCTGGCCTAAAATATACCGACAATCAACGTGTAATCATTCATGTTAAGGATGTTAACGATGAGCCACCATATTTCATCAATCGACCATTACCAATGCAAGCTGTTGTCCAATTGAATGCACCACCAAATACACCTGTTTTCACGTTACAAGCCAGAGATCCTGATACGGATCACAATATTCATTATTTCATAGTGCGAGACCGAACGGGAGGACGATTTGAAGTGGACGAACGTTCTGGTGTGGTTCGTACTCGTGGCTCAGATCTCTTTCAACTGGATATGGAATATGTACTCTACGTTAAAGCTGAAGATCAAAATGGCAAAGTTGACGACCGAAGATTCCAGAGTACTCCCGAAGAGCGGCTATCGATTGTGGGTGGTAAACGGGCTCCACAATTCTACATGCCCAGCTATGAAGCTGAGATTCCTGAGAATCAAAAAAAGGATTCTGAGTAAGTTTTCGTGTTTTATTTTCAATTTAATAGCATCCCAAATCGATAAAATTTGAAAATGGTATAATATACTTCTTCTTATGTACAGACATACCTCCAAATATATCTACACCTTAAAGTCATCAATCCTTTTACTTGAAATTTTTTTTAAGACTGCTTTATTTTTTTTGACGTCCGTTTTATGGCCTTTGAAAATGTCGTTTTCGGATGCATTAAAAATTTATGAAAACCGACTGTATTTTCCTCTTGTATTCGATGGAATTTTATAATAGATTTTTCTATTCTCAAGCGATTCAATTAAGCTGTGAGTGATAATAAAACTAACTTTTTTGTACCAATATTATATTCGCTGTTCTCTTAGAAATCAGTAAAAAAAAAGAGTACTGAATGAAATTTTTATGGGAATGGTCTAGAAACTTCTTTTCATGTTTTTCATATAAAATTATTAAAGTGCACTGTTTAAATACATAGTAAATAAATTTCATGGAAAAATTGTAAGACAATTTACCAGGTGAATAAACTTAAATCCGCTGTTTTTTAGTCAAAAAAAACGTATGTTTTTTTTTGTCATAGAAAGCAAAAACAAATTTAATCAAAGTATTTGCCCTCGCTAGCTACACATTTTTCCCATCTCTCGGGCAATTTGTGGATAACACGCCAAAAAAATTTCTTTCTCTTTCGAGGCAAACCACTCATCAAGCCATTTTCGGAAGTCTTCGTAAGAATCGAAGTGCTGCTCAGCGAGCGCGTGGCCCATCGACGAAAACAGGTGGTAGTCGGAAGAGGCCAGGTCTGGTGAATAAGCGGGGTGGGGTAGCACCTCCCAGTTGAGTGTCTCCAAGTAGTTACGGACTATTATTGACGTGTGTTCGTAGAGGAAAATCAGCTTGTCATGTCATTGTTGATAATCCGTTTTTTTTCAGGCAGAGCGCGGTGCAATTTGATCATTTGTTGGTGGTAGCGGTGGGCATTGATAGTTTCATCAGGTTGCAACATCTCATAGTAGACGATACCCTGCTGATCTCACCAAACGCACAGCATCGTCTTCCGTCCGAAGCGATTTGGTCTTGGGGAAGATGTTGATGGTTGGCCGGGATCAACCCACGATTTCTTGAGTTTAGGATTCTCGAAATATATCCACTTTTCATCGCCTGTCACAATCCGATGCAGGAACGACTTTATTTTTTGTCTGGTGAGCAAGATTTCGCATTTGTTTTGGCGTCGCTCCATCTGCCTATCGTTCAATTCATGCGGCACCCATTTTCCGATCTTTTCAATCTTCCCCATGGCACGCAGATGCATGGAAATGGCTGGTTGAGTAACACCCAATTGCTCTGCGAGCATTTTTTGCTATTGGGTATCCTCTTTGTCCATAAGAGCCTGCAATTGATGGTCCTCAACCTTCCTAGGCCGATTTTTACGCTTCTTGTCCCACAAGTCCAAATTACCGTCTTGGAACCGACGAAACCAATCTTGCCACGTTGTTTCTGATAAAGTACTGTCACCATAGGCCTCCATAAGCATTCGATACGATTCGACGTCCGATTTCTTCAAATTGAAGCAGAAAAGCAGAACTTCCCGCATATGCTCTTTTTCTGGCACAAAACTAGACATGATTACCAAAGGAAAAATGTATGTTGTTGTACGAAATTGCTGACAATGTGCACTAATTAATGTAGATAGATGTCAAACTCATAAAAAAAAAGTATGGCGTGCCCATTGTAGCTTAATACGCTCACTCACGCCATCTATGACCAAACAGCGGATTTAAGCTTTTACCCCTGGTATATTTAAATTTAGTATGGCATAGTATACTGAATTTTGAAAATAAAGTTTTTTTTTTTTTGTATTTTAAGTGAAAATTCATACTGCAAATTATGTTTGAGTCTTAAATTTATATGATTAATTATTAAATGATTAAATGAGAGAAGTCATATATTATTTTTTGTTTTTGTTGAATTGATTAATGTCTTGTTATTATTTATGGTTTCCAATTGTCAATATGCTTGCATTCATCAAGACAACGCACTGATATTTTATTTAATTTTCTTTTTAATTAATAATCCCGTAATATAATTTTTAATATTTTAATTTTTATTCACAATTTTATTGATACCATCTCCAGTACACACTGTAAGCATTGATCCACTACAAGTCTCTAATCAATTTATCAGCATTTAAAAATATAATTTCCCATTTTAAAATTAACCATATTCTGCTAAATGATTGCAGAATTTATGATGGACTGCAAAAACAAACGGCAATTTTTCCTTCGCTCTTCTTTATTTTGGTTTGTTGAATAAATTTTTATAAAGTTTGATTTATGGCCAGACGTTAGTGGATAAAAGTTTCTATCTTTTGGAATTTTTAGAATTTTTCTAACTGATGTAATCTGCTGCAGAGCATCCACAACTACCCTCAGAAAAAAAAAATACTTTTTTTAAGAATACTTTTATTCAACCCTTCTTCGGAATTTATTCTGTATGAAATATTTTTGATTTAACCAGCCTTAGATCTACAATACGATTACATGAGGGAGAGTGAAGATTATTAGTACTTACACGTGTACGATGAGTATATGCAACATCGTTTATCATTGTAGATATTATGAAATGCTTTTTCAAATATGTACCATTTTCATCAAGAATTGTTACACATATCTTCTTTGATTTATTGTTGTAGAGAATAAAAAAATTTAAATTTCCTCAAAAGAAAACTTCTTGGTTATGCTACTTTTTTCGGATTTTCTAAATACCACTGCTACTTGCCAACAGATGGCATGATGTTCAGTAAGTTCGTTTGTTTCATTATAATACGTAATCGAACTATAGGAATTCCGACTATTTTTATCGAGTCGTAATACAGGGTGGGTCAACTTGGACTGACCTTAGCATATTATAGCCGTTGTGCTGCAACCCTCGGCAATGACTCTTGAACCAATTGAATTTCGTATGGAAACATCCTCAGATCAAGTTTCAAAATGCGTCATAGCGATGATCTGGAGATGCCCAATTGAGTAGTAGCACATCGATGAGTAGACGCAGATGGATCATCGTTGAGACTTTCGCGTACAGCCTCCAAAACTTGTTCATTGCAAACAGGTCGATTAAAATTTGATCGTGGCTGATCAAATACTGCATCACACTCCTAAAAAAGGCAGTATTAAAATGCTGATGATATTTCCTTATATCATTACGCGTCGTTATAGGAGCGTATTACGCGTCGTTATTGCAACGGTTGAGCGAGGAAATCAAAGAGAAACGCCCCCATCTGAAGAAGAAAAAAATCCTCTTGCATCAGGACAATGCGCGTGTGAACACCTGCGCTGTTTCCATGGCCAAAATTGTGGAATTGAAAATGAAATTGTTGCAGCATCCCGCTTATTCACCAGATTTGGCACCGAGTGAATATTTTCTTTTCCCCAATCTGAAGAAATGGCTTGGCGGACGACGGTTCACTTCCAACGAGGACGTCATTGCTCAAACGGATGAGTATTTTGCAGAACTTCCGAAATCCTATTTTTTGGACGGGATAAAAATTTGGGAAAAACGGTTGAAAAAGTGTATAGAGCTAAAAGGAGATTATGTTGAAAAATACATAATTTTTTTTTTAAAGAACCGTTTTTTTCCATCTTTTTCTAAGGACTTATTGAACGACCCTCGTATATATAAATTTAAATCAGTCAGTCCAAGTTAACCCACCCCGCATATACTTTTGTAACCAGACTATTAGATCTTTGCCTATAAAAACGGAATCAATTATAATTCTGGAGTTTATTTTCGTCAAGCGACTGCTAAGAAAGACACTCGGACTAGCAGTACAACTACCCCCCATTGTATTGTTCATTGGCTAAGAGTATTTATTGGGAGGGTTAAGGAGGAAATTTGTCTTCCAAGGGGATTATAATGGGAGGATAGGCATGAGTGAAATTTTTTATTACGTACAAAAGGGCGATTTACCCTGTTACGTTTATGAAATGAGGCAGTACTAGTTTTTGGGGAGAATTTTGGGCTGAACAAAGTGGATATGATAAGTATCAGAAGACTAAATAGATCCTTAGAACAAAATTCTAGCGCGTACATCCATATTGGTTTTAAGTAATTTACTGTCAAGAGAGATCGTAGAAATTTTGTCACACAGACTTTCCAGTCGCATATGAGAATTCAAACTTAAACTTTTTTTTAATATGAATTCCTAGATAGTGTACTTTATTAAAAGTGGGAACAGTTTTTGTCTTTGATAGCAGGTCATGCATATTTTGTCGATTTCCTTAACCAATTGCCGAATAATTGATATTTCAAGTCAAAAAATTAACATGTTTTTCTGACTTGTAAAATTTATAAGAGAAAAGTTCTTAATTGCTGATTTAACAATTTTGTATGCATATTATTTTCTTATAATTAAAACATGGACATTAAGAAACAAATTTCAACACAAACCATTTTAGTGACTATGAATATGTGCCGGTTCAATTGTAAAACGATTTCAACGAGTGATTATTTTGTTGCGTGATTATTCACGTAAAATATTCAATTGCATTTTGGAGTAAATATTTTCATAAGGAATTTTTTGCTATTAAATGGGGTTACGCTAATGAATATACTCGTGCTAGCCTATTTGGGAGAAACTTCATTTAAGAGGTATGCATATAAAAAGCTTTATTCACGCAACAAGAAATTATCAACCCTCTTTTCAAGCGCAGCAATTTAACCCCATTTTTAATTGCTTGGCTCTATTGATATTCGGCAACTAGCAACTGATGGACACAATTTGCCAATGTTCAGTTCGTTAAATCGGCAGTTGTTAAATGACCACTTCATTAAATTGCATTATATACCAATTTACACCCTATGCAACTACTGTAAAATACAATTCGGAAAGAAAGGGTTCGCAAAAGTCAAGTGCAAATCGAATATATAAAACAGGAGGTAGCATTTACAATAACACCCACATTCATACGGTTGTATTGGCAGTACAAGGCATTATTCAGAAAATGCAATTGCGTCAACGTGTGGTAAAAACGTTTACTAACGAATCAATTTTGTATTTCTACCATAAATTGGTTTTTCTCACCATATCATAACAAATATTTTAAATGTTATTTCGGGTTTCTTATTGTATTTTCTGTAAAAGGAGCAAAAAAAAACTTCTCAAACAAAAACTACAATAAAAATTAAAAATTTTCTTTTAAAATTCATTAAGATGATAAGTATCGTAGTTGTTTGTTTTTTCATTATTTTCTATTTTTCTTTTAAACAAATTAAAAAACTTTTTTAACAATTACTTTTATTTACCTACGAGTATTTATATTGATGTTAGTTTTTGTACAGTCATTGGTGGTTGTTAAAAGTAAACATTTTATTAAATCGGCAAATGTTGAAAAATTATATTCAACAAAAAGCTAAATGGTTTTTACTTCAATGGAAGAAAAGGCCATAAGAGAAACATTATAAGTCGTGAGGATTAAGAAAAAAGTTAAACTCTTTCGGAGAACTTTAATATCGGTTCTGTTATTAAAAGTTCTTTTAAGAAATAATAATAAAAAAAGAGAATAAAAGATGTTTCGAATATAGAAATTTGTTAGGCTAGCATACACAATATAGAGTAGAAAAGTGTTTACAAATTCCTTGGAAATTTATTATTGAAATTGCTTAAAGGATGAAAAATCATGGAGGTGATGGAGGTCTTTAGAAAAAGTAAAAGAAAATGATAGACGCTCCTTTTAGCTTGGTGGATAAATTGTCGCGTGACTGAAAATATCGCGTGATTCAATTGCTAGGATCAACTTTCATTTTGCACGCATTCCGCATGGTTTTTTGACTGCCAACTGACAACCACATACCACCAGTAAGTGTATGAATTTTTCTAGGCTTCGATATTCGTAAGTAGGTAGTGTGGTCGTGTAGTTCTAATAATTGTTATTGTCGTTAGGGTTTTATTGTGTATTGTGGCTTAAAAGCTTGAAGGCTTAACTCAACATTTTCATATAGTACCTTTAGAATAGACGTTCTCCCCAAACATATACACTTGGTTTCTCAGTCGCTGCATATAGTTCTGTATATTTTTGTCCTTTCAATCTATCTACTCTAGTAACTCCACCTCAATATCAAAATCCACCCACCACAAACTACCGCCCATTTCCAAATTCTAACATTAAAATATTGTCGGCATGCCAAGCTATTAATTCAATTGTAATACAAGTCGTTAGAGGCTTAAAACAACAAGTCATTTTCTGATTTCATAAGTCGAAATTTTGTTTTATTATAATTGTGATTTTGTTTGCGGTCAAATTTTCTTTTATTTTTTTCTGTCAATATTTTACCTTGTATATTTTACTTTACAATATATCATGGTATTGTTCCTAAGATAGAATATGTCATGGTGAATTTGCTTTTGCTATCTTTTCAAGTAATACTATTATTGAAATGCTAATTATGAGCGCCACGAAAATAAGCACCTTTGCGCAACGGTTATGCTTTAAGCCTTGCGCCGATCAGAAGGACATATGCGTATAAGGTATAAACTTATATAAATATTTTTAAAAAATTGTACTAAAACACAGCACTTTCCAAACGGAAAACGTAATTTTCTTAAAATTAAAGCCAACATAGGAGATATTTTTAATTTTACGTGCGTGATTTTTCACGTATACAAATATTTATGAAGAATTTTCAAATACACGTAATCTCAATATTTTCACTAAGCATTTAATTATTTTATTTGAAAAACTGTTCTTAATAAGTTTTTACTATTAGGTGTATAACTTAAAAATGCGGGATTGACAACAGATGGCATAACTTTTACACATGGTTTGTGTTAAATAATAACTCATATGGCATTTTGGAGGTTAAACATCTGTCATTCATTCTCGATTAGTCATTGAACGAAATAGTGTAAACAACAAAGTTTTTTTTTGCTTCAAAAATGTCAAATTTCGTACCAAAAAAGTTCCATTTGAGGGAAGTGTTGATTTACTTCTTCAATTTAAAAAAAAGTGCAGCTAAAGCACATCGATTGCTCACCGAAGCTTATCCTGAATATGTTCCATCGATTTCAACGTGCGAGAGATGGTTTGTGCGGTTCAGAAGTGGTGATTTTGACACGGAAGACAAAGAACGACCAGGTCAGCCAAAAAAGTTTGAAGATGAAGATTTGGATGCATTACTCGACGAAGACTGTTGTCGAACTCAAGAAGAAATTGCAAAATCATTGGGAGTCACTCAAGCAGCCATTTCAAAACGTTTGAAAGCAGCAGGATTCATCCAAAAGCAAGGAAATTGGGTCCCATATGAATTGAAGCCGAGAGACGTTGAAAGACGATTTTGCATGTCCGAAATGCTGCTTGAACGGCAGAAAAAGAAGTCGTTTTTGAATCGAATCATTACTGGCGACGAAAAATGGATTTATTACGACAACCCAAAGCGCAAAAAATGGTATGTAAGGCCCGGCCAACCAGCCAAATCAACGCCAAATCCAAAAATCCATGGCGCCAAGGTAATGCTCTGTATTTGGTGGAATCAGAAGGGTGTGATCTATTATGAGCTATTGAAATCGGGGCAGACGATCACAGGCGACCTCTACCGAACACAATTAATCCGTTTGAAGCGCGTATTGGCCGAAAAACGCCCGGAATATGCGACCAGACACGAAGCCATAATTTTCCATCATGAAAACGCTCGGCCTCATGTTGCAAGACCGGTTAAAAATTACTTAGAAAATAGTGGCTGGGAAGTTTTGCCTTAAAGCCCAGAACTTGCCCCGTCCGACTACCATTTGTTTAGATCCATGCAAAACGCCCTCACCGGAATACGGTTCACTTCAGAACAGGGCATCAAAAATTGGCTCGATTCATTCTTGGCCTTAAAACCGGAGCAGTTTTTTTGGCGCGGAATCCATATGTTGCCAGAAAGATGGGAAAAAGTAGTGGCTTCCGATGGACAATACTTTGAATAAAATATATTGTCACAATTTTTCAAAATAAACACTCAAAGTTTGCTAAAATCCCGCATAATTTTCGGAGTATATTTTTAAAAGAAAATTAATTGGTAGAAAACGAACGTAAAAAAAGTTGTTCCAAAAACTTCGCTACAATTTAATTATTCGATCTACAGGTTTTAACGTACGTGATTTTTCACGCAGGCATTCATTTTTTAATTATTTTTACTTATTTAGCACATGAGACTTTTTTTTTGTATATTAATTCTGAAATATTGATACCTTTAATAATTGTGAATTTTCCATTCATTTTACGACCTTATTTTACATTTGATAATTTTTCCTCACAAATTCTTAGAGATTTATTTTTTTTGCAAATTTCTTCCTTGCCTCCATAAAATTTCATGTCTGTACATTGGAATATTTGAGAAAAAAAAGTTTCTTTTTATAGAAAATAATAATAAAATAAAAATAATTTTTATGAATTAATTAATTTTTACTTTGAATTTTCATCATATTGTTTCTCTACCAGCATAATATCCGTTAAGGCTAAATCATTTGCCGATCGAGAAATACGTTATACACTAAAGGCACAAGGACAAGGTGCTGGTACCTTTAATATTGGTCCAACGTCGGGTATAGTTAAACTAGCAAAGGAATTGGATTTTGAGGATTTACGGCAACCGCACGTCTATTCGTTGGTAGTGACAGCTACTGAGGACTCTGGTGGATTTTCAACAGCCGTTGAGGTATATTTTTACTTGTCCTAGTTTAGTTACATAATTTCAATTACTCATTGGAGAAAAATTGTCCAATTAGTTTACTTCAAAGAAAAAGCTTTTCTTTTATTTTTCATTAATGGTTTTAAACTGTTTTTATACAATTTCAGTTGACAATACGTGTTACTGACGTGAATGACAATGCGCCTAAATTCGAATTGCCCGACTATCAAGCCCACAATGTCGATGAAGATATGCCTTTGGGTACCAGTATATTGAAAGTGAAAGCGATGGATGCGGATTCAGGAGCGAATGCTGAAATTGAATACCTTGTCTCCGATGATCACTTTGCTGTTGATTCAAATGGTGTTATTGTGAACAATAAACAATTGGATGCAGATAACAATAATGCCTATTACGAGTTCATAGTTACGGCCAAGGATAAAGGTGAACCGCCGAAGACAGGTACAGCCACAGTTCGTGTATATACAAAGAACAAAAACGACGAGGAGCCAAAGTTCTCGCAACAAGTCTATACGCCGAATGTGGATGAGAATGCTGGTCCGAATACCCTAGTTACGACGGTAGTTGCTTCCGACAAAGACGGTGACAATGTTCGATTCGGATTTGTCGGTGGCGGTACTAGTTCCGGGCAATTTGTTATCGAAGATATCACCGGTGTCATCCGACTGCACAGCAAAGCAATCTCCTTAGACCGTGACAAATACGAACTGAACGTAACCGCCATGGATGATGGATCTTGTTGTGCCGGTGGCGAAAAATCAATTCACACGTCGACTGCTGTTGTTGTTGTATTCATTACGGATGTCAATGATAACAAGCCTGTTTTCAAGGACTGCGGTACATACTATCCAAAAGTAGAGGAAGGTGCTCCGAACGGAAGTCCTGTAATTAAAGTACAAGCAACCGACGAGGATAAAGGTGTCAATGGACAGGTTAGTATTATTAAAAACTATTCAATCAAATGAGTCCTTATCCCCTTGTCTGATGGACGAATGTTTACGTATGAATGTATGAGTACTTACGGACACGTATTATATACGTGTATGGTTGGTTGATTGAAGGATTGATTGATTAAGTACCTGTCCGACTGATTAAAATGAACACGAAGATGAGATGTAGGCTTCTTACTTGGCGTGTGTTGTAAATGCCAACACCTGTTGCTATAGTTTGCTGCTCATTATATTGAAAATTATATCATCAAATGGCAATGTCCATTAACCACTTGACCATGTAATATCCTATACATTCTACATTTTGAATATAATTGAATCAGAGCGGTTGCGGCTAACCCCTTCGAAAAGGACCGGATATTATTATTAATTTATTGGCTTACAGCATATTTTAACTATACGTGTATATATTTGGTAAGAATTTTTTCTTCTTTATGTTTGGCTTTGTTTAAGAAGAAACTGATTTGAACTTGTTATATTGAAAATACGATCATAATAAATAAAATACTTTTTAATATATAAATTTCAATAGATACGAAAATATACTGCATTTGTAACTCATAGTCTAGATTCGAATTTTAGCCATTTTTCCACCTTAAACGGTAAGATAATACTCAATACGAAAGTACATAATCGTATGTTAGAAAATAAAAATTTTTTTTTTTAAAAACAGTTTTTTTCCATCTTTTTCTAAGGACTTATTGAACGACCCTCGTACATAATTTCATTACATTAAATTTTTGTGTTTTGATATTCTTTAAAGCTGCGTGGTTGACCTTGAAATAAAACTGCAAATTAACAAACACTGGCTATTTATTAGGCTAACAGAACTATCAGAAATAATAATTCTCGGACTTCGTTCTCAGCGTTCTCATTACAATAAGTTAGAATGAGATAAGTTGGCGAATTTTTATTTCTCTTAATTTTGAAACTGTCAAAAACTATTGCAAAAATTAAACATATCATTTCCTCTCTTTGTGCACACGTTACTGAAGGGTTCTCCTCACTTTACTATATTCCGCCCTCTCTCACACTGACTGGCGTAACTTCTTTATTTTTTGACATTAAATCACTATGAAGTAAAGCTGTCGAATCACTAGGTGAGCATGATTGTCAGCAGGTAACATTTTCAGTAAGTTTATTCATAAACTCTCATTTGAGAGTGAGTTGAGTTGTGTGCATTCCATTGCGATTTTAAATATGTCCATCCGTAAATTGTAAATTTATTCTCTGATCCAAACAGCAAATGGGACGAAAAATATGTTCTTTTTCGTATTTTTAATATTGAAAAAAATTGTCTTTGAAGGTAAAAATTATGACCTTCCGCGTAGAGTCGTCCTGCAAAAAATGCATGTCCATAAGGTGTTTAATAAATTCGCATTTTTATTAGTTTATATAAAAGAAAATTATTTTTATCAAAACTATTTCAGAGAAATTTTTATTGTCATAAATTATGTCTAAAAAATGTTTAAGAATTTATTTCAAATATCTTAGACTGTCGACACTAAATTGCAATGTTTCAAAATATATTTACTTATTGATCATTTTATATAGGCTTAATATTAATTGTATCATTTACAAAATTACGCATTTAAAATCGGTTGACCGTCAACTTAGTCATTTTTTATCATACAAATGCGAATTTAATTTTAATCTGAAAATTCATCCTGCCATTCTTTCGACTGTAGAGATGCGTGAGTGACCTTGAAATAAAAATCTAATCATCAAATACTGGCGATGCACTAGGCTAGCAGAAATATCAGCAAATAGAAATTCTCGGAGTTTATTGAATGAAAATTTTTATTTCTCCAAATTTTGAAACTGTCGAAAACCATTGCAATCACGCTTCTCTCTGATCGCATTGTTTTTAAGGCCTCATCCTCACTCTAATAAACTCCACCCCTAAACGAAATTAATAATTCTCCATCTCTCTCCTTGTCTAGCTAGACGTAATTTTTTTTTAAATTAAATTGCTACGAAAAAGTTGTTGAATCACCAGGCCACCATAATCGTTAGGAGGTAACAAATATTTAATTCATCAACTATCAATTAACTCTCCGATCCAAACAGCAAACGGGACAAAAAATATTTTCTCTTTTATTATTGAAAAAATGTGTTCTCAGAGTACAAATTAGAACTTTCCGCGTAGAGTCGTTCTGAAAAAAATGCATATCCATACACGTATATTGGTTGACAATTTTGCATTTTTTAATTCTATACAAAACAAAATTATTTTTATAAATTCTGTATTTAATTAAAATTATTTTACGCAAATTTGTATTGTTATAAATTATCTTTTTCAATTTTTTGTTGTTGCTATTTCTAGAATTTCGACACCAAATTGCAAACAAAACATGTTTTGAGACATATTTCCTTCTTAATTTTCGAATTTAGAATTTGATCCAACAATTAATGAAATGTTGTTTTTTTTACAAAATTACGTATTTAAGATCAGCTGAATCCACACTGATACGAGTAAGTTCGATCAAAAATAGCTGAAATCTCTGCTGTTTGCCTATGGCAGCAGAAAATAACATGTCAGCGAGTACTGAATGCACTCATAACAACATGTAAGGTCGAAAGAGAGAAACAGAAAAAAATGGTGAATTTCTCTCTCATTTCCAAAGTAAATCATTACTATTATTTGTTTCTCTGAGCGTGCGAAAACACGTGATGGTATGATCCAACAGCTGATTAGTAACTCCTAATCTACGTTTTGTTAAACTTGTCGCAAACACACTCTCTCTCACATTTTAGATTGTGCCTCTCACACTCTTGCCCAAGAATGAGAATACTCGAAGTTGCGCGCATATAAGAATGGTTACGGCACCTGTGCGTTAAAAATTTTCTGAACATTTAAATGGAAAATATTGGCGATCTATTGGACTAGGGGCCCATAATCGGTAGAATGCAAAAATTACGTTTCAGAGAGGACTCATCTCATATGTTTTGTCAATTCATTGTTAAACGCAACCAGAAATCGAACGAGAATACCCACTCTGATTGGTTAATAATTTTGAATTTTTGGATTCAGTGCGTAGTCAAATCATCAATAAACAAAGAGAGTAGACAGATTATTTTTCCGTAAACTGTTATGTCAAACCTTAAAGGGTGGTCATTAATTCACTTTCTTTGATTTTTACGTAAGTTCCAGCAAATTTAATATTTGAGAACAAATAAATTTGCTTATGCTTCAATACAAAAAAATTGTTTTTTTTTAAGTTTAAAAATAATTTTTTAATTATAGTTTTTAGGTTATACAATAAAATAAAATTAAAGAACAAAAAACGGTCAAAAATTCTGAACTTTTAATGGGATTTTTTTTTTAAAAACTACGTCTATTGATCTGGTTTGAAAAACGGAGATAATAGGAAGATTATTATTATGTATACTGTTGTGTCAAATTAAACTTAAAGGCTGATCTTTGTTTTTATAAATCACTTGCACTAAAGGAATTATGAATATCTTAATAATTTTCCCAAATAATTCTAATTAACAACTATTAATGGTAAGAACAAATTGCACCGATATCTCTCTCTTTATTCCTCCTAATAACTTCCACACGCGCGATTATAAAATAAATTCACTGGAATAAGGAAAGGCAGGAGATATTACGTCGCCTATATATGGGAGTTTATTCTAGCTTGGGGCGAATATATGTGTATGCTTTGTATATTTTGGCTAGATCAGATGGATTGGAAAATTTCCTGCATCACTTAAGAAAATCTAAACATTACGCAGCGTTTTTGATAATATTAAATATGTGGTTATTTCAACGGAAGTTGTCATTAACACTCGTATCAAGAAAAAGGTAAGTGGATTAGCAGTGACAGATAAGAGATCATTTATGAAAATTAGAAAAATGGACGGTGATAGAACTGAACACTGAGGAACACCAAAATTTATTTGGTGGAGTGCAGACTTGAAGCCATCCAAAATAACTAGTATTGAACGGTTCAAAAGGTAGTTGCTAATCTATTTAAGGAAAGCAAAGTCTATTGCCATATGTACACATTTTCCTCAAAACAGCCTGATGCCAAACTCTCTCCAATACCTTTGAAATATTAGGTACGATAATCCTACACTGCCCAGAGAAATGAAGAGTGTGGTGCCACTTTTCGGCTAGATAAGATATCAAATCACCAGTGGATGTATTGCTACGGAAATCATATTGACGGTTACTGAGCAGTTACCTAGAATAGAGTTAATCAGTGTTTCCATGACCTTAGAAAGAAGGGATGTTAGTGCATTAGGTAGGGAATTGGAGTGGGAAGAGGACTCGCTTTTTTTGGAAATTGGTTGAACAAATGATGTTTTCCATGCAGAAAGGTATAGATGGGAAAGCTTACCCAATGGTTTTGCAAAATGTAGAAGAATAGCTCTTCAAAACTATGGGGGATATACCATCTGGACTAGCAGATTTGTGTATATCAAGATCTCTGAGGACTTTTCCAACAGTACGAGTGCGAAAGTTATATAACCCCATGAAAAATTCAATGCGTTTCAATACAGGCGGTGGTAAGGCATAATCTGGAAGAGACGAAGATGCGGAAAAGTCATCCGCGAACAAATTGATCTTGTCCTTTGAGCTGAAAACTGGATTAGCAGACGCAATTTTTGATTCTCTTGTCAAATTACCAAAACTGTTTAGTATCAAATCATCTGAATGGGTTTTAGGTAAAGTCTAAACCAGTTTAATCAATAGGTAAAAATTATATTATTTTTAATTTGTTTTTGTATTTATTTGAATTGCTAGAATTTTTGTAAATATTTAAAAAATATTACTTATCAATGGACATTTCGATCAAAAATATTTTCGATTTTCGTTCGAAATAATATTTTTGGTTATCTTTGTTAGACTTTATCTTCCATTTCTTTTTTCCATAGCATTTTTTTTTAATCGAATCCTAATCGATGTAATCAAAAATAGTTAATTTTTCTCACCTACGAAAACTCAAAATTAATTGTTGTAGAGACGACATCAGTTTTACATGATTCTACACGAACAGAATGAAAAAATATAGGACAAAATCTGAGTAACAAGAAAATAAAACCAAATACACTATTTGTATTCAAATGGAATTTTTCTATTAAATTTATTTTTAAAAAAGAAATAAGAAAAATAAAATTTTCGTTCATTTTATTTGCGAAAAGACAATTGGGGCGGAAAACAAAATTAATTTTAAAACTGAAAAAATAGTAAACGTGGGAGTATTGGAAAAATTGGCGTTTTTTCAATAATTTATAGATAGGAAAAGGAGAATTACAAGGACTGTTTAGCAAGTAGGACAATTGGGAAAAAGTAAACAAGATCTAAAGACGAATGATAAAAATTTGACCAAAAACCGAGGCAATTTTTCGTTTATTCGTTGATTTGGTTCTACCTAAAATAATTCTACTTGCTTTTCTTGGTTAAATGATGAGGCGTTTTCCCGTCACAAATTTTTATTTTTAGATTTTCCTGGTTTTTCTCGCATTTTGATAAATTGAAAATAAAAGGAAACATTAGAAAATATTTTCTCATTGGAAATTTGTGTTTATTTCAATGCGAAGTATGAACAGAAAAATAAATGGGGTTGTTTGGAGAATAAACAAGGTTTGTGAAGGTATTTTGGCATTCTTTATAGTGTGGAAATATTGAATGTTTTCATGTGAAATGGCATGATTCCTCCCGGTCCTGTGTAGGTTGTTAGAAAGTAGCTATATAGCTGCCAAGAATAATAAAATAAAAAGCAAACTAAGTCATAAATACATACAAACATTCTGAATACATACCTGCTGGTTTCGATTTATGCGAGAGAAAAAAACCTATCGAATTGAATCGTATCGAGCTGAACTAAATTGAACCGAACTGAATTGAATTCAGTTGATGGCCATTTATCCACACTTATTTATCGAAAGCCAACATTTTTGTAGGACGTGGGATGATGGTTGTTAGAAAAACAGTAATATGAACCGGGTTAATTGAACCTTTCCAATAGATCTGGAGTATCTGGATTGTGTTTCGTGGTTGGTTAGCATTAACAGCATCTAAAAGCTGGGATTTTCTTCGATTTTTTATTTTGTAAAAAATATGCATTGAAGTGCTTTCTAATAAAAAATATATAAGTGCATCATCGTTAAAGATCAATCATCCATTCATATAATCATTCAATCGTTGATCTATATTTTCATCCTTGGCTTGTACCCTTTTCGAAGGATTTGATCGGTTTTAATGGTGTAAATTAAAAATTCCATTTTACAAGTGAATCGATTGGAAAAGGGAAATTCTGCTACTGAATCTGTTAGTATTTCTCGTTTTACTACCACCACATCTTTTCTAATGTTTCAATATTCATCTCGCTATATGGAAAGCTACGACTTACGAAAATATACAAAATTACGAAACCCAATTCGGCGCTCCGTTTAATTTGATTAGATTTTCTATGAAGCACAACTCCTGTATTTGGTTTGCATTATGGATGCCGAAATGTTCACAACCATTAAACAAACGGTTACTGCATTATTTTATTGCTAGTTTCACATTCGTTGGTTCTGTTGATAATTGAATTTATTGAATTAATGATTCGATCGTGTCTGTAAGGTGGGTTGAAATAGATCCAAGCTAACTCAGCTTCAATTTTTCCAATTCCGATTTTCTTTAATTTTTCGAATATGTATTTATGCACATAAGAATTCGGAGTCAAAAAATCTTCATATACAAAATGTCACTTCTATGCATATGTACATATTGTGGATCCATGGAAATATGTTAAAATTAGTCAATTTTTCTGAATTTCTTATTAAGAAAAATTAGTCACTTTTTCTTCAAGCATCGTCAGCAGCTCCGTAATGAAATTTAAGTAGAAAATTATTTGATACCATTAAAAGGGAAAAATATTATAATTAATTGTAACAATCCAATTTTTGGGCACTGCTTTCGAAAACGGAATAATCAGCCGAAATTCTGATGTCAATTGGCCGCCTCGGAGCTGTGATTTGAGCCCGTTAGATTATTTTCTGTCGGGAGCTGTTAAGGATAAATGTTACACAAGCCATCTAGAGACAATTTGAGGTCTTGAAACACGAAATCAAAGTTGCCATTGAAGAGATACAGGCCCAGACAATGAAAATGTACTGAAAAATTGGGTCGGGCGTATGGGGTACTGTAAGGCTAGCCGTGGCAGTCATTTAAATGATGTTGTATTTTATTCTTAAATTTCAAGGTTCAATCTTTCTAATAAAACCATAAATTTAAAAAAATATTTAACAGTTTTTTTTAAAATTTACTTTTTAAAATTCAGCTTTTAAATGGTCCACCCTGTAATTTCAAATATAAGGTGTAGTAAACAGAAATCCATTATTTTTGCATTAAATTGAAGGTTTTATTTAGCATAGATAGAATGGTACGATTTAGGTCAAATATGCATTGTTTTGTTCGATAACTTGTTGCCATTTTGGAGGTAATTTCATAATGCCTCTCTCATAGAAACCCTCGTCCCTATTGGCAAAAAACTGGGACAGTCGATTTTCACAATCTTCTCTTGAGTCGAATTTTTCACCTGCAAAATCATTCGTCATAGACAGGAAGAGGTGGAAATCACTTGGTGCCAGGTCCGGACTATAAGGTGGATGCATAAGAATATTCCAACCAAGGTCCCGGAACTTCTGGCGAGTCACTATCGATGTATGCGGCCTGGCGTTGTCCTGATGGAACACAATTCCTCTCCTATTGGCCAAAGCTGGCCGCTTCTGGGCGATTGCTTCTTTTAGACGGTCCAATTGTTGACAGTAAAGGTCCGAATTAAGAGTTCGGCTTTAGGGGAGCAGCTCATAGTAGATGATTCCCTGCCAGTCCCACCAAACACACAGCAAAACCTTCCTGGCTGTCAATCCTGGCTTGACCACCGTTTGCGCCGGGTGACCGCGATTTGACCACGACCGTTGTCGCTTGACGTTGTCGTAAGTGACCCACTTTTCATCACCAGTAACCATCCGCTTCAGAAACGGATCGATATTGTTGCGATTCTCAGATGGAAATTCGGTCCTTGAGGATTTTTTGCGATAACTCGTGTGGCACCCATACATCGAGCTTCTTTTTGTATCCAGCCTTATTTAAGTGGTTCCAAACGGTTTTTTATGCAATATTTAGCTCCTGGGCAATCGAAACAGTGCTTACGTGACAGTCGGACTCGACGATTTCATTATTTTATCGACATTTTCGACAATTGGCCTTCCAGAGCGTGGTGCATTTTTGACATCAAATTTACCGGAACGGAATCGACGAAACCAAAATTGCGCATGATTGGCTATTACAGTATCAGGACCATAAACACTATTCACATTTTCAGCTGCCTGGCTTGCGTTTTCGCCTTTATCGAAGAAAAACTGTAAAATATGGCGTATTTTCTCTTTGTTGGTGTCCAATTTTGACTTGTGCTAAAAAAATACTGAGTCAAGTAATCACAAAACTGTATGAAATGTTTTTTTAGTACGAAATCTTATCTTTCTAACGCCATCTAGTGCAACCCAATCGCACTTTTAAAACGGGAGATACAGACTCCTAAAGCCATCTATTGGCAAAATAATGGATTTCCTTTTACTACACCTTATATTTCATTAATAATTAACCCCATTTGATTATAAAATTATTAGAGTAACAGTAAGATGTATTGGTGGTTATGTGTGGTGAGATGTATCTTATCAGTTGTGCTGGTTTTTCTAGGGTTGGTTCTTACCTTATACATATTTTTTTTGTAGAAGTTATTATACCATGCAATTTCCTTTAAATTTGCAAAAAAATAAACCGTTTTCTCGCTTATTTTTCTTTGATTTTAGATATGTTTCGAACGAAGCTTTAAAAAATGAAAACATTTTTTTTTTAATTGAAAATTCCGAGAATTTTATAAAATATTGTTTTTCTGAAAATCATTCATTCAAAATAACTACCAAAAACTTTTTGAGAGAAAAATGGAATTTTCATTGTTTTTATTATTTTCCGTTTCAAATGCTTCTAAGAAAACTTTCCATTTTTTTTTTCAAAGAAAATATGGAATTTTCATTTATTTTTCCTTCTTAAATGCTTCTAAGAAATTTCAACATTAGAGATTTAAAAGCTGACGAATTTTTTAAATTTAAATATCTCTCTTGTTTCCTTTTGCAAGCAGTAAACAAAAACAATTAATACGAGTATATTTAAAAATGTTTGCTAAATAAACATCCGGACTCTGTTTTTGAGTTTGCCAAACATTTTAAGGGCAATTAAAGCTTTTTATGTAAACTTTATTTAGTGACTTAATTTAGTAAATCCGTAAGTAATTCATCGTATAGATTTTGTGAAGTTTGTAATTTTATTAAAGAATATATAAAAAAGGACCTCTATATTACGATAAATTATTTAGGTAGAAATTATTTTACTAACTGCTACAGAATAGTAAGTTGAAAATCAAAAGGATTGATAAAATTGGTTATCAAAAACTCTCTTTGAAAATTAAGAGTAGTTTTTATATATTTGACCACAAAAAAAATTTGCCTAAATATGTAAATTGTCTTTTCTGGAATTAATATTCTTGCAAAATTCACGTATGAAAATGAAATTCTTTAAAAGTCCTATGTTTATTCAATGAGTTACTCATATAAATAAAAAGGATATTTTGAAAACGTAGCAAAATTTTATGGGGAATTTGCGCAAGTAATCTTTTCACTGAAAATGGCATTGAATTTTGAAACTTTCGTTAATTTTTTTAAATAAATTCACCACCCAAAAGTCTATTTCTACATAAAGCAAAAGTTCAAAAATTCTATTGTAATAAGAAAATGTTAAGAATATTTTAGCATAATTTCGACATAAGCTAATGTTATTAGTTTGTTTGGTTTTTTTTTTGACCTTTAACTCACTCACAGTTGTGTGTACTGCATTTTTGGCGGAAATCCCAAACTATGCCCGACTACTAATCCGCGGAAGTAAAATACACCGAAATGGATTATATCGAATCGAATCCAAACAAAAGCTTTTAGAGAATTTTGGCCACAATCCAAGAGTGCAATGACTTCTGTTTGCAAAAACAAAGAAAAAAAACAATCTCCTTCGGTCGAATTTAAGTTCATGTTCAGGGTTTTAGTGAACATGCAAACTTATTTGTTTGAAACATGAAAACCACCCCATTGCCATGTTTATGTTCCGCTCTTTGTATATTTTTTATTCAAACATTTTATTATTAAAACCAAACTGGATGGAATAGGGATGATGATGATGATAATGATAATGGTATATGGGCAATAAAAAATAGGCGAAACTTTTCATTTATTATTTATTTTTCAATTTTTATATATTATTTTTTTGTTGATTTGGGCATATGTATTTTCCAAAGACGAGGAAAAATACAACAAGGATGTGAGAGGCTGCATTGAAAAAAAACTAAAAAATTGTTTATACACACCCTCGTATATGCTATGAATTATTTGAAAAACGTGCTGAAAATGTACTTTCGTGAATTTAGGAACAAAATTTAGTACTTTTCATTAAGATTTACGACAATACGCCTTTTTTCGTTGAATAAAGTTTTTCCTTTTTTTTTTTGGAAAAAATTTACAACCATTTTAAAAATTCAAATCTAATATTAAGACTTGACTAAAAGGAAAAAAGAAAAGAAACAAAAAAAATTTATTACAAAAAGGATACTCAGAATATGGTTGAGTTAAAGGAATAAAATAAATAAGAACTTGAAAAAAAACGATCTTCTGCTTTTCGTTTGTGAAGTTATTAGAATTTTAAAACTTATTTGAATATTTTTTTGTTAAAAAGAAGTTAAAGGAAAATTTATAACCTTTTTCAAAGAAAATTTTAATTTAAAATGTTGACAGTTTCGAATGTGTTTGTATATTTTGCATTTGTTTTCACTATAAGATGCCTGAAATTGAAAGATCAAGATATTCTAGCAGCACTTTTTCCAGATCGATAATTAAAGGCAGGATATCTTACCATTCATAGCTGGAAAAAATTGTCATCATTTATAAAATGTTAATTTTTATTGGCCCTATAATTTATATCAAATAAACATAGAAGTGGCTAGTTAATAGTTTTTCTATTCGATAACAGGTGGAGCCTAAAGGATAAAATCATTTTTATAATATTGGATAGCGAAAAAAATATGGAAGCATTTTCTCGATTATCAGCTTTAGATTCACTAAACATTATTAGAATTTTAAAACTTATTTGAATATTTTTTTGTTAAAAAGAAGTTAAAGGAAAATTTATAACCTTTTTCAAAGAAAATTTTAATTTAAAATGTTGACAGTTTCGAATGTGTTTGTATATTTTGCATTTGTTTTCACTATAAGATGCCTGAAATTGAAAGATCAAGATATTCTAGCAGCACTTTTTCCAGATCGATAATTAAAGGCAGGATATCTTACCATTCATAGCTGGAAAAAATTGTCATCATTTATAAAATGTTAATTTTTATTGGCCCTATAATTTATATCAAATAAACATAGAAGTGGCTAGTTAATAGTTTTTCTATTCGATAACAGGTGGAGCCTAAAGGATAAAATCATTTTTATAATATTGGATAGCGAAAAAAATATGGAAGCATTTTCTCGATTATCAGCTTTAGATTCACTAAACATATGCGAAAAAAATGTTGGATTTGTCTTAAAGTGCCTCGAATATGTAAGATGATCTTGCAAAAATTTGCTATATTAAAATTTTATTTCGATTGAGGCACAAATGCTGTGCGCGAATACCTGCACGAGAGCTATGGTATCAGCAAAGCACTAAACATATATGCAGCTTTAAACCATTTGAAGATAGCTCATTAGAAAAAGAAGCTTCCTGTTTTGGTGCCACATGACTGCCATATGTAACAAAGCCCATATTCAAGCCAACGAATATTCTGATCCGGTAGCTAAAATGATTGTCAAGTATTCATTTACACAAAATTGGCCGGAACTAATCCTTAAAAATTTAGAAATCTTGGCTGCAGGAGTTTTATAGCTATTAACCGTTACCCCAAATCTTGCACCCTTCTAACTACAATTTGTTTTGGTCGCAGCAGATCTCTTTGAATCCTCTCAAGTTAGTTAAAACAAAGGCTCGGGAATAATACTTTTTTAATATTTTTGTTCAGCTACGGGATAATGTGTTTGCCAGAAATATAGCAGATAGTCAGTCATCAAACAATATAGCGCATATTTGATTTAAAACAGTTCCATTAAAATATATAAAATAATCGTTTCGACTTTAACTTAAAAAAGGCTCAACTATGTTATGGCATTTATGGGAATTCGTATGAAATTCTTGGGTGTTGCATAGGAAGAGAAAGTTATCAAAATTTGGAATATAAAATGATGCACTCACACCCACCATAACCAAAAAATCATCATGCCGAAAATATGCAAGGAAAAATGGAGACATCCAAAAGTGTTAATTTCTCCATGGGAGGGTAAGAAAGAGAAAGAAGAAAGATTAAAAAGATGCAAAAAGCAACTTACTTTAAGAGGAAAAAAAATTTAAAAAAAACACCAAAACCATCCAGGTAAAAAAAAGAGGATTAGGAAATGAGAAGGAAGGTATAAAAATTGGGAAGAATAAAAGAAAAATAATAGAAAAATTTGAAATTAAAATTTAAAAAATAACGAAAGATACAAAAAAAATCTAAACTAGGAAAAACCCAAAAAATTTTATTGTAACAAGCAGATTTACATAACATTTTAATTAACAATCTTGTGCATCATGAAGTGGGAGTAAACACCCATCGGTGTTTCTCCAACTAATGGAAGTTAGATTCCTCTAGAAAATCTGTAGGCCATTGTCTCTTAAGTCTCCGATGAGTGTTTCCGGGAAGGGCAGTACAAGACAATGATGGTAAGATAAACGGGAGTGGAATTTTTGATAGTGGGAAATGCACAGATCCTGAACAAAGGGAACAATTAGGTTACGATGTATTACGGTGCTACGAACATAAAAAGGGGCATCAACAAATTTACGGAGGATCTTGGATTGTAAGGCCTGGACGCGATACGAATTGGAACGTTTCGTTGAACCCCAAAGTTCAATTCCATATGTTCGAATAGGTTTTACTAAAAGTTTACTTTTTATTGTTAGTTTCGAGCGTTTGTCCAGTAGTCCAAAAAGTCATAGGGTCTCTTAGCTTCAACTCTTTTTAGTCTACTATGAGGGTTCCATGTTAGTCTATTGTTCAGGTAAAGTCCCAAATAACGCACTTTATCATATTGTGGTATCATGTTGCTTTTAAGGTATAAAGGGGTAGGTTTTCCTTGACAAAGTGTGAAAGTAATGTGAGCGCTTTTCAGTTCATTTACCTTCACTCTCCATCTCTTAAACCAAGCTTGAAGGTTGTGGATATGAGATTGTAAATTATTGGAAGCTATGTCAGGATTTGAATGGGTAGCAAGTATGGCCGTATCATGGCATAGGTAGCAATGATAGTATTAGGATCAGCTGGGATGTCATAAATATAAATATTATATAAGATGGGACCAAGGATACTGCCTTGTGGTAGTCCGGCTAGAATAGGATATATTTCCGAGGATTCTGAGTTAATTGCAACTTGGAAAGGTAGTATGTTGAAGGAAGAAAGCTCTTGAGTTTCTAGAGGAGTCCAGGATGCCACACACGATCAAAAGTTTGGAAGGTATCTAAAAATACTCCTGGGCAATATTCTTTCCTCTCAAGAGAGGATGCACTATGATCAACAATGCGATGGCATTGCTGGATAGTGGAGTGTTCAAATCGGAAGCCTAATTGGTGATCAGAAATAATTTTTTCATTAACTAGGACTGGATAGAGTCGTTTTTATAAAAGTTTTTCCAATATCTTACCAAGAATTGGTAAGAGGCTGATAGGTCTATAGGAGGAAGGAAAATTAATGGGTTTATTTGGGTTAGGAATCATTTTATCGACAGAAAATTTCCAGAGTAACGGAAAATAGGTAGTGCGTAGGATACTATTAAAAATATATGTAATTAAAACTAAAGCTTTTCGGGAAATTTGCTTCAGAATGGGAGCTGTTATTAGATCATAACCAGGAGCTTTTTTATTTGGAACCACTTGCAAATGCGTTGATATCCATTGTGTCAGCTTTATCGTCCACTGTTCAAAAATAAATGTCGTCGCGCACCGAAAATTCCTTCTCTATCCTTTTATGGAACGCAAATGGATTGAACCTCCATCGACAAGAACTGGACGCATTAACATTGCTCTATTAACTGAAACTCACTTTACATCCAGGTCATACTTCACGATACGAGAGTACGATACATACAGAACTGATCATCCTGACAATACGGCGCATGGTGGAACAGCTATCCTTATAAAAAATCCATTAAACATAACATTCACTCCAATTTCTCCTCCGAATCCCTGCAATCCACAGTTGTTACTATTGATACCTTCTTATTTAATCTTAATGTAGCATCTGTTTATTGTCCTCCCAACAAAACCATAACTGGTTCCGAATTTATATCCTTCTTACACGCGCTTGGAGACTCGTTCCTTGCGGGTGGTGATTACAATGCTAAATACCCTCAATGGGGTTGCCGCGTTGATAACCCTCTAGGAAAGATTCTTTAAGAAGCTCTATTCCATACATCATATCAAATTTCAAAACGACCTGATATCCTCGATTACTTCATTAGTACTCCTTCAATTACCATGAATTCGAATATTGAAAATCTTTCCGATTTAAACTCTGATCATAGTCTTGTTCTCCTTACACTTATTTCTAAGCCAATCTTACAGACTCTTCATCCTAGGCTGATAAATGGCAAAATAGACTGGAATACTTTTAGAAACAAATTAGACCAACAGATTGACTTAAAAACTGCAAACGACATTAATGATGCTGTAAATGACTTTACTATATATATACAACATGCAATACGACACAAAACAAAATTTACCAACTAAAATACGAACTTTAATTACCGAAAAAAGAAAAATGACAATGCAATGGCAACGCGTACGAATGCCTGGCTACAAACAGGAACTTAACCGACTGCAATGTGAACTAAAAATGGAAATTAGAAAGCACTATAATGAACGGCATGAAACTTATACAAAATCACTAAGTGACAATATTTCTTTATGGGAAGCCACTATACTCTCCTACAAAAGAACATCACACGCACTGAAACAAAATTACGGTAACTGGGTAAAAACAGACAAAGAAAAAGCCAAAGTATTGTATATGCTAAACATTTGGTAAATGCTTTTGCTCCACATGATGATATACCATATCAGGTATATAAGCTTAAATCCAACATTTCATAGCAGAGGATACCCTGCTGATCCCACAAAACGCACAGCATCGTCTTCCGTCCGAAGCGATTTGGTCTTGGGGCAGATGTTGATGGTTGGCCGGGATCAACCCACGATTTCTTGCATTTAGGATTCTCGAAATATATCCACTTTTCATCGCCTGTCACAATCCGATGCAGAAACGACTTTCTTTTTTGTCTGGCGAGCATGATTTCGCATGTGTTTTGGCGTCGCTCCATCTGCCTATCGTTCAATTCATGTGCCACCCATTTTTCGAACTTTTCAATCCTCCCCATGGCACGCAGATGCATGGAAATGGCTGGTTGAGTAACACCCAATTGCTCCGCGAGCATTTTTTGCGATTGGGTATCGTCTTCGTCCAAAAGAGCCTGCAATTGATGGTCCTCAACCTTCCTAGGCCGATTTTCATACTTCTTGTCCCACAAGTCTAAATTGCCATCTTTGAACCGACGAAACCAATCAAAATTGACGAAACCAATCTTGGTGATTCGGCAGCCGATTTCTTCAAATTAAAGCAGAAAAGCAGAGCTTCACGCATATGCTCTTTTTCTGGCACAAAACTAGACATGATTACCAAAGGAAAAATGTATGTTTTTGTATGAAATTACTGACAACGTGCACTGATTAGCGTTGACAGATGTCAAACTCATAAAAAAAAGTATGGCGTGCCCATGGTAGCTTAATGCGCTTACTCACGCCACATATGACCAAACAGCGGATTTAAGCTTATACATCTGGTAGAAGACAAATCGCTTACTAACAAAATCATCGAAGAACTAATGTTCCCACTCCTTATGAGTCTTCCTGCCAAAAAATTCAAGCCCTCGGAAATTAAATCTACAATTCTGCGCCTTCCCAATCAAAAAGCTCCTGGTTATGATCTAATAACAGCTCCTATTCTAAAGCAAATTTCCCGAAAATTTTCTTAACTTAATAAAGATAAATTTCCCTTAATTATTTTTCATATAAAAAGAGTGAATGTTGGATTTAATAAATAAATTTTTATCAATTTTTGTTTATTTTTTGTTTGTCTTTTTTTAAAAAGAAAATTGTATTTGCTTAATTATCTTATAACAAAATAACACACAAAATATCTTCATCTTCATAAGAAATAGGTTTTTTGTTGTTGTAAAGAATAATAATTGTCCTTTTGATAATTTGTCAAAAATAATTTCATTTTTTATGGAATTGTCCTTTTTAAAATTGTAACATTAATTATCCTTTCCCAAACTTCTCTGTTAATTAATTTTCTTTTTTGGCACAATATTTAATAAAAATGTATTTTTTCTTCGTTTGTTAATTGAATTTTCACAGGTGAAATATTCGATTGTCCAGCAACCAAATCAAAAAGGTACAAAATTCACGGTCGATGAGGAGACTGGTGAAGTGTCAACAAATAAAGTTTTCGACCGTGAAGGTGACGATGGAAAATTCGTCTCGGTTACTGTGAAGGCAACTGACCAAGGTGAACCAAGTCTTGAGGGTGTCTGTTCGTTTACAGTTGAAATAACAGATGTTAATGATAATCCACCACTATTTGATAGACAGGTAATTATTAAATAAAAAAGGAAAAGAATTAAAATAATATTTTGATTTTTAATTAATAAAGAATCGTGAAATTATTTTTAAACAATTATTTAAAAAATTAGCCTTTATAATTTTTCTAAAATATTTTTTTAATGTTATTTTTATTTTTAAAGCATAAAAAAATAACAGCACATCTCTTATATAAAAAAAAAATAACTTGCTCACAAAATATTTAGTTTTTGTCGAAAATTTTTTTCAGAAGCTTTTTAATTTTCTAATATTTTCTAATTTTTATTCAAAACTTCTTTGGATAAGTGCTTCCAAAAATTGTAAAAAATAAACTATAAAAAATTTCTTTATCCTTTTCTGCCATTTAGAAATATGTTGAAAACGTAAAACAGGATGCCAGTATTGGTACTAATATCCTTCGTGTATCCGCATCTGATGAGGATGCTGATAATAATGGTGCTATTATATACAGTTTGAGCGCCCCCTACAATCCCAATGATTTGGAATATTTTGAAATACAACCAGAATCTGGATGGATCGTCTTAAAGAAACCGCTTGACGTAAGTGTCTTTTCATATTAACTTTTTAACAAATTTTACAAGTTTAAATGTTAAAATAGTTATTTTATATTTTCGTAAAAAAAAAAACTCACAATAATATTATTATTTGATTTCTATTTAATGCAATATTTTTATTATTAATTTTTAATTTCAATTCTTATTGGTTTTATTAATTAAACTGTTTTTTCATATTATTTAGTTGTTTTTTTTTGTTTGTTTTTAAAATAAAATTAATTTGAAGGAAATCCTTTTGATAAACTTTCAGTTGAAAATAATCTAATCTTTTATTTTTTATCATAAATAGTTTTTTACTATTCACTATAAAAATTTGAATATTATTATTTTTTTAACAGCAAATAATCTTTTAGTATAAACTACTAAATGAAAATTTATAATTATTCTTATAAATTACACTATAATCAATTGTAATTGTAATTATATTGATTGAAGTATGAGTAAAATGTAATGTGTGCTGTTGGTTTGTTTAAAAAAAGAAAAATAAGTGAAATTTTGTATGCATGGGATTGATTGGAATGATTCTACGTATTACGATATATTTAAACTATAATATAATATATTGGTTGAGAAAAGAATACTTTCAAATAATATATTCAATTTTACAATTAATAAATAATTAAGAGTTTGTAGGGAAATAATTCATAATTAAGAAAAATTGGTACAGATGAGTAACATCCTTAAGGAAAGGATAGTATAGTTGGTAGGAGTACTACGACGAAAATTTTTTTTTAATAGGTTGATATTGTAAAGGTTAAAAATTAAATAACAGAGAAATTCTTGGAAACTATTAGTTCTAGCAAAATTAACTAAAAATACAATATTTCATTAATTTAAAAAAAAAATAAAAAATAATTTACGTTAAGTCAACTATTTCTATTTGTTTTCGGAGCATAGTCGTAAATAGTTTAAACTCGAAATTTGGGAACTGAAATTTTTTTTTTTAATTTTAATAAAAATAAATACTAATTATAAATTTTCAATATAATTATTTTACAAAATAGTGTAATTTAAATTTAATAATAATTTAAATTAAAACTAATAATAAAATATTTATCTAAAATTAGTTAAAAATTATTTAATAAAAATATTAACTGCCCAAAAATAAAAATTCGTAAGGATGAGAAGATATTTTTTTTTTTTAAATAAAACTTTTATAACAAATACAGAGGAGAGGTGCTTTTGCTAAAAATACTGATCTACTTTTTTAGGGAATATATGTAGAAACAGGATATTCTGAAGATAAGCATACGACTTTTTTTTGGATTTGGGAAATTTGTATAAAAAAAAAATTGGATCAAAGCTCTGCCCTTTCGAAGATATTCATACATTTTCAGCTTAATTTCATTGATTTTATTGTGTATGCATTTCTTTTAGTCCTTTGATATCTCACATAGGTTAGTGATGTTCTTTTCCTTTAAGTATTCTTACAGGAATAAATTGGCAGCGGTTAAATCTGGGAAGTAATGTTCATTCGATATCACCAACTTCATAACAAAAGTTGCTCAAAAAATATCGATCAAAGAATTTACATCGTGTTTTGTAGGCGTCCTTGAAATAATACGAATCAATGACACCTCCACCACAAAGTCCATTCCTTTTTTGCCTAGTCTATGAAGATATAAAACTTTGGCGTTATTGTATTATCGAAATCTTGTACTGGTATAAATGCAAATCTTTAATGTAAAATATTCCATACAACAAATGGAATTTCAGCTTCACTTTCATGCACCTCAGCAATATTCTCGGTTGAGCATCCGATTCTAAGATCAAGACCCTCGAATTCAGTCTATCAAACACTATACCGTACTCGTATGTTTAAGCATCTGCTCTAAAGAAAATCTATAAATAATTACTTATTTACAAGCTACTAAATATTTTATATTTTTACTATAAAATAAGCTTTTTCGAATACTTCTTAATTAATCAGATCTTATGAATTCAAATTAAAAAAATAATTGGCTTTTTTTTCAAGAAACTTCAACAGTAAAAGTCTATTTTTATTATTTTAAAATAAATTTTCAGCCAAAAATAACATTTTTGACTTTTTAAATTTATCAGTTTTTTTTTCAAATTCTTTGACACTGATATTGTCCCATTTATACTTTTCTTCAACATATCCTTCGAGGTTATGTAGTGCCGATGAATTTTGGGTTCAAGCTAATCTCAAATATACTCAAAAGTATCTAGATTTGTGAATTGGATCTCCCAATGTATCTATGCTACAGTTTTTTTTAGGGAATATCAACGTATCTGACCATGCATTTCGGGACTTGAAAAGCCTTCGCACACAACATCCTTGACTATCATTCAGCTTATTGGCAATTAACATTGCGATATTACGAGGGTCATTCAACAAGTACTTAGCCTCACCGCCCGATGGAACTGCGGTCACAAAAGAAATTTACCATCGTGCAGTACATTCTTTTAGTAGCCTACTGTCAAAGTTTCAGTCGATTCCCTTAATAAGTTTTGTTTTGTGAACCTTTGAAAGCGAGCGTGTCGGTCGGTTGCACAAAAATGGAAAAAGAACAATATCGTTCGATGATAAGATTCTTGTTTTTGGAAGGGAAAACGCGCAGCGAAATCAAAGATCGCTTGGATGCTGTGTATGGTGACTCTTCTCCTTCGATGGCGACCGTCAAGAATTGGTTCAACGAGTTTGTTCGTGGCCGCACGTCGGTTTTTGATGAGCCACGCCCAGGTGCCCCAAAAACGGCTGCTACGGAGGAAAACGTTAAAAAAGTCCACGATCTCGTGTTGGCAGACCGTCGATTGAAGGTTCACGAGATAGCTGAGACTGTGGGCATCGCAGTAGGAACGGTGCATCATATTCTACACGAAGAACTGGGCATGAGAAAGCTGTCGGCGCGATGGGTGCCGCGTTTGCTCACACCGGAAAACAAGCGCAACCGTGAGACCACATCGGCGACGTGTTTGGCGCTGTTTCAGCGCAATCCAGCGGAGTTCTTGCGTCGTTTCGTGACCGTCGACAAAACATGAATTCACTGGTACACGCCAGAGACCAAGGAACAGTCGAAACAGTGGACTTCATCCGGCATTAAAATCAAGTTTAAAATCAATTTTTTTATGATAGGATAAATTTAGTAGTCTATAAGAAGGCGAAGACTGTTCGATCGGCCGGAAAGGTGATGGCCACCGTTTTCTGGGATTCACAAGGTGTGGTCCACATCGATTACCTCGAGAAGGGTAAAACAATCACGGGGCGCTACTATGCTGACTTATTGGACCGATTTGACGTCGAATTGAAAAAAAAGCGGCCCCGCTTTGCGAAGAAAAAAGTGCTGTTCCACAACGACAACGCGCCGGCTCACACCTCCGCCGTCGCCATGGCCACATTGGTCGAATTGCGCTACGAATTGCTGCCCCATCCACCGTATCTCCAGATTTGGCCCCCTGTGACTACTTTTTATTTCCAAACCTGAAAAAATTACTCGCCGGGAATAGATTTGGATCGAATGAGGAGGTTATCGTCGCCACGGAGGCCTATTGTGCTTCCCTCGAGAAAATGTATTTTTTGGAGGGGTTAAAAAAGTTATAGCATCGCTGGGCCAAGTGTATCGAGGTTGAAGGAGATTATGTGGAAAAATAAATTGCCACCTTTCCAAAATTTCTGTTTTTCTTTTGTAGGCTAAGTACTTGTTGAATGACCCTCGTAAGTATAGAATCCTACCATTAAGAAGTTTTACTTTCCATGGCGAATTCTGGGCAATTAGATCGGCAGTTGAGATTTTAATTAATCTCCCAAACATCATAGCATAAACATTTTTACATGCAGTCAGTCTCGCAGCCTTGGAAAGTAGAACTTCTTACCTAATAATCCAATGCTCAATGAGATTCGTCGTAATCTATTAAACAATGGAAACGTCGAGTTGAATGGGATTCCCGGTCATGTTGGTATTATGGGAATTAATGAGTAAGCTGATCTGCTGGCGAAAAAGGCTTTCTATTATTTCTCGTCTACTTGGACTACTAACATCTTTGGCCATGCATGGACAAATAGACTGGACTAATGGTGGAAGATTTTTTCGCAAACATTGGCCTCACATCGTAAAACCAGTCTACTCAAAAATTATTCCAAAATTCTGTGGAAGAAAACTAACCTTGTCCTCTTGCGAAACCAACCTTGTCCACTTCGGAAATCAACCTCGTCCTTCATATCATTCCTGTGATGCTGAGCATATTATTCCCCATATTTCAAATGAATGTCATTTAATGCGAAATTTTTTTTTGGAAAAAGAATCCTTCCATTGCGGAGCCCCTTGATCCAACAACGCCTTTTCCAAGAAACTAACTTGTTCCATCAAATTAAATTACATCTAATTGCTCCCTCCAACTTATGCTCAACCAGTTTCATGAGGGAAGCTGGCAATGTTAACTCACTTTTAACATGGAGTCACCAAATGGCCTCAAGTTCGTGGTGTGACAGAATGACGTCGGGCTCTTGTCTGAGAATCCTTACAACAACAACAAAAAATGCATTAAACTCCGAGCTTTCATTGAGATGTTTCAGGTGATTAGTCATTTTCTATTTTGAGATACAATTAGATAGTAGGTGTAAAATTAAGCTTATTACAAAAAATTGTTCTTAACTTATGACTTTTTTCTATAATTCATAGCCATCCTATTACTTAGATTAGTCAGTCTGACATAGCTAGGAATTACTTACCAAATAAGGTAGTTTTGGGTACAGATTCTGTGTAATATACTGGAACTAAAATAACTCTACTGTAGGCTTAAGTATTGTTCTCCTTAAAGCTTTTACAGACATTATCTCAACTGAAATGATATGAGCCTGGTTCACTTTTTGTTTGTAAGTAAGGTCCTATCGACAGTGTGGATTTGGTTTAAGTTTATGAATTTTAAAACGAAGTTATCTCGATAAAAAAGATCTGCTCACAATATTCACAATGTATTTTTTCATTTTTTATTTTTATTGATATTGTTTTTTGGAGGCAAAAGTGTTATTGGATGCCTTCAACCAAGCCAGCCCAGTTAGCATTTCTGCAAGTTGATCCTCTACAATGGCCAGTCTTGCAAAAACACACACCACGACCTTTTTACTGACACTATTGGAACCTAGGACTCCGATGATCTCTGCTGCCAAATTTCTCATTAACTGCCTTATAGTCGACAGACCCGTAGGAAACATACTGTTCCCCGGCTGTGGCACGCTTATCTTCATCGGTGGTTCACTTTGCGGAACTTTCTTCATCACCTCTTTATGCACAACTTTCTCTGCCACCCCTCCTTCAGCGCAGCTTTTTCTCTGTCTTTCGTCAGTGGCGCCTCGAAATGACAGCCTTCCTTCGGTGCCATACCTTTATTACATCTGTTTTAATTTTCGACACTGTGAATAAAATTAAAAAGAATAATTTTACAAAACATTGTGAATTTAAAAAAAAATCTAGAAATTAACTCTTTTTTACCGCGAAATAAAAAAGAACAAGGTTGCAAGACAAAAAAGTTGCACATTATTCGATCCCATTACACGTTCGATTCCAAAGAACCGATTACATTTTAGATCCATTTCGTTGAAGAAAGAATGACTGCTGCTGGTAATTAGTCTTAACAGTTGCTACTGAGTTATCATGACAAGCACGTATGCATAAAAAGGTTTGCCTTATAATTTTTATAAACTATTTGATTTTGGTTAATTTAATAAAATAATTTATATTTTTTGATAAAAATTCTTTGCAATGATATAATTTACCTTCGATTGACTGTTTTTTATTTTGGTGTTGTCGGCATATAGTCAGGTTGTTGAAAGGTTCAGCTACCACCCTGTTGAGGGTGGAATGCTTATAAACTTTTGACTTCTTTTAATTTTCTTATATTACACTGATTGTAAAATGTTATTAAATTTATTATATTATTATTATATTTTGAAAAAAAAATATATAAAAATAAGTAAAACGAAAACAAAAGGCCGTCTTAACCAGTATTTTTAGATGATAAAGCACCTCTACCAATAGCAAGGATACCAAGAATTTCTTTAGTTTCTGTAATCATTATATAATTATAAAAAAATTAACAAAACCATACAAGAATCGTTTTACTATTAAAAATTTATCAAAGATTTACTATTTATAAATAAAAAAATTAATATCATATTTTTACAATAATACCAAAAAAAATTTAAATGAATTTATTAGGAAAATTTCAAAAAAAAAAATCCTTTCAAGGATAAGAAATTTTTAAAAGAAAAGTTATTAAATAAATTAAAAATAAAAGTTAAGTTATTAAAAATAATAAACATATAAGATTAGGTTGCTTTATTGTATGTGTTTTTATTTTTACGCACAGTTATTTATTGTTTTTACTTAATTTAATTTTTTTTTTTTCGTTACGCAAATTTAAAAAAAAAGACAACGAAGAACATAAAAGAACAAATAGAAAATTTTCTTATTTCGTCAAATTTTCTGTTCAATCAAACAATTTTTTTTCCAATTTTTATTTTAATTGAACGCATCTATAATTAAAAATTTTATATTTAAAAAAAAAACGATAAAAAACCAGAAGAAAAATATCAAAAGGATAATTTTTTATAATAATTGAATAAATAGTAAGAAAGGATAAAATACAATTTAGTATCCTTATTTTTATGGCAAATACAATAAACAAAATATGGAAAATTTCTTATATTATAGGAACTGTTGTAGGAATTATCAAAATTTATTTGTTCTTATTTTGTCAATAATTTTATTATTTAATATAATTTTTATTTAGTGTTAATTTTAATTATACAATATATAATTTTAGGAATTATTTCTCAAAGTTTTTATATATATAAAAATATTATTTATTGAATGTTTTAATTTAAGGCGCACCATTTTAAGTTTGTTTGTGTTTTGTTTTTATATTTTACTAACTTTTTTAATAATTTTTATTAAACTAAATTTTTGTTAATGTTAAAAATGCACTGTTATGAAAATTTTTTTTTTTAAATTGAATTATTTATTCTATAGGATTTTTATTTACAATTGTTTGTAACTTGTATTTTAATTTTGAAATAGGAATTTTTTAAAAATGGCTACTAATTAAATTAAGTTTTTAGTATTTTCTTCCCCATCACCACAAAAACTAGTTTTTTTTGCAAATATTTTCTCCATTCAACTGGAAACATTGAAAATACTCCAAAGCTTTTTCTAATTTTCATAAAAATATTTATTTTTAACAACCCTTAACTGAAGAAATAATAGTAAAGTTCCACATTGCTCTTCTTTAAGCAACTTACATTTTCGAAAAAATCACAAATGCTTCATTTGTGATTTTAAAATGAAGAATCCTTTCGTGGAAAGTTGCCTTTTGAAATAAAAACTCAAAATTTAAAAAGGAAATTAATTTCAATATTGTTTAATAAAAATAATTTAATATGGCCATTTTTCTAAGGTTCACATTATTTTTGTACATTTTCAATTTAATCCAAAATGTTTTTGGAAAAAAATATCAACCGAAAAAGGACTTTCTATAAATCCTATTTCTATGGTAGTATAGTTTTTTTTAATTTAATATGATTTTTGTTGGTAAATTATTGTTTTTCTATTGACTTTTGTTAAAAAAAAAAATTATTTATTCGAAACAGGAAACCAAATTAAATTTTAATTTTTAATTTAAAGTGAAAACAGTATTTTTTGAAGAAACAAAAACAATTTTAAAAATGCAATGGAAATTTTTAAATGTGTGTATTTTTTTTAGCGCCAAAAATTTTTTTTTAAATATTTTAAACAAAATATACTATTATAAAAATTAATAATTTTTTTTTTTAAATTATTTTCGTATTTTTTTTTAATGTTTTACTTTATATAGTTTTCTTTTAACTTCAATTTTTAATAGAAAATATATGATTTTTTGGAAAAGTTTACCTAAAACTATAGTGTAAAATATAGTACCCGTACAAAAAAAAATAGGATTTAAAAAAAAACAAACAAAAATACTCAAAAATAATTTAATAAAATAAAATTATTAAAATTTTAATAAAGAATTTTTTTTTGCATTACGATTATGTCGATCCTAGAAAAGGGATTTTTTTTAACTAATCGGCAAAATTAGTATATTAGGAAATTTTTGTATTCAAAAAAAAGAAACAGATAAAAAATATAAATTATGACAAACTTTATGGAAAAAGATTCATGTAAAAATAATAAGAAATGGAAGAGGGATGATATACACAAGAAGGGTACTTTTTATAACTTCTTTGTGTATAGTTTTTTTTTTTTTGGTGTAAAATTTTGAGAAATCATCAAAAATATTATATAGTAGATTTTTTTGATTAAAGTTGAGGAATTTCAACGAAAAGAAAAGCCTAAAGAAATTATTAAAGATTTTCTTTAATTATGAAAATTTGGAGGTGTTATGAGTTTTAAATTTATGTGTGCAGTTTTTATCTAATTTGTAAACTTCCTTTTTGGTTGTAGTGTTAGTTTTCGACAAAAGAAAACAGATTTTTAGTTTTAATAAGTTAATTTTTTAAATGTTACAAGCTAAGAAATAAAATAGAACTTTTTTTATTAAATTTTAGGTAGTATTTGTACGCTTGTATGAGATTTTCTATTATAGTTTTTGAATTGAATTTAATGAAGAGAAATTGCCAAAAAAAAAAACATTTTTTCATATTTATTTTGGAAAGTTTTTATTGATATGAATTTATTTTTTTTTTAAATCTTTTATTTCAAATGCTTAGAAAAACAAATTTTTGAAAAAAAAAATGTAATTCTTATGAGACGAGAAAAATATAAGAAAAAAATTAATTGCAAAAGAAAAAAAGGCGTGGACAAAATGACGCCACAAAGAAAAAATCGGTGCAATTGTCCCATTTTCTAATAAGAAAGAGGCAAAATTTTTTTTAAACACACCTCATTTACGTTAATTTTTTCTTCTTCTTCTAAATTAAGAAGTTGAATTTTTTTGTGTTAAATACTTTGAAAAGAAATAGCACAAAAAATTATGATAATAGAAAACAACCTTAACCAATTTTGAATCTTCTGCGTATTTTGGTTTTGGGTAATTTTTGTTTTGAAAATATTTTGTTTTTATTATTTAACTTTTTGATATTTTTTAGAGAATAAAAAAATTTAATTTTTAATTAAAGAAAAAAAAAATATTTTGACTATACAGAAGACCTAATGGAAATTTTTTTATGGTGATGGGTTTGGAAGTGTTGGGAGGGGGTGGTGGGTGTATGTGAATTTTATTTAAGAAAATATTTTTGAACTATAACTGAAAAGGAAGAGAGGGTGGTGGTTGGGTTAATAACATATCTTACAATTTTTTTTCCATTTTTTAATTTAAATATAAAAATAAACTATAATATTTTGAAATGAATTGACATTTAAAGAAAAATTAATCTAAAAACAAGACCACTACAAAAAAGTGACATTTTCACAAAGTGTTTGGGGCAATAAAAAGAAAATTACTACAACGATTTTTTTTCAAATGGCGACTTTGGAAACGATCAATTTATTTTTGAGTGTCGTTTCTAACAATTAAGTAATTATTAATTTTTTCATAAATAGAAAATTAATTTAAATGAAGAAGAAAAGTTTTTGTTTAATGGAGAATAGTTACCCGAAAAGAAAAACGGGCGCGGTACTTTCTCCTATTAGGAAAATAAAGAAATAATAATGAAAATAATTATACAAAATATATAATTAATCAAAAGTCATAGATTAACATTAATATTACACATAAATAACTAATTAAAATATAAAAACAAAAAATCGGGTTTTTAAAAAAAAAAAAAAATGGCGAATTCTTTCAGCAAAAAATTTTGAACTTAAATATCAAAATAGCAATGGACTTTTTTTTCACAATAAATTAAACTATATTTTTTTTTTTTATATTTCCTTAATACAACATATTTGAGAGTTACGATTTTTGTAAACTTGACGGATGTGTTCCTCTTTATTTTTTTTTTTATATATACAGAAAGCCAAAAGCTATAATGATATAATTATAGGATTAATAATGAAAAACTTATTTTTGAAAAATTTTCAGTTAATCGGAGTTTTTCCAGTATTTTTTTTTTAAATGTAAATTTTTACAAGGACGTTTTCTTGTCCTTTTTTTTTTTTTAAATTAAACCCACAAAAAATGTAATTTGTAATTTTATCAGCTTTCATAAATATTAACCCATATATGAAAAATAAAAAGCGAAAAAGAATTTTTGATTTTGCATAAATAAAAATAGCAAAAAAAGACGTAAGATTTTTATAGAAAGTTTAGTGTGGAAATTTTTTCAACTACATTTTTATCAAATTATTTTATCGAGAAAAAAAAATTAATACCTGTACATTGGAGAAGAGAATCTTCAATTTCGAAAATACTTATTTTTTTATTTTTTTACAAATTTTTTAATATATATATTATTTTTTTTATAAAAGGAAATTTTCAAAATTATTTACAAAAAAATTGAAACAAAACATATTAAATAAAATTTAAGTAGGATATTCTTAATAAATATTATATTTTTAATTTAAAGAAATTATTTGTTACAAATTTTTTGTGATGTTTTTTTATGCATGCGTTTTTTTATTTTTTTTTTTGGTTTGATTAAAATTTTTTGGAATTTTGAAAATTTTTAAATTTTGGTTTTTTTTTTTAGTATGTAACTAAATTTGTTCGTTTTTTTTTCTTTATCATATATATTTTAACGGCTTCTTGTTTGACAAAAAGAAATGTACAAAAACAATTAATTTATTTTATTATTTTTAAGAAAAATTTCTTTTATTTGAATTTAAGGATTTTCTGAAAGTTTGAAATTTTTCTATAAAAAAAATTTTAGTAAAAAAAAAAAAACTTAAAAATATTTTCTTATTTTTAATACAGTTTTCTGAAAATAATTTTCTTTTAATATATTTTTTTTTAATAATAGTTAGTATAATATTAAAATGATATTAAAAGAAAAAAGTCGAAATTTTCATTTAGAACTATTAAAAGTTTTTTTTTATATTTTTCCGTTTATTTAAGAAAAAAACTTCCTTTTTTATAGTAAGAAATTAAGTTTATTTTTATAGTTTCGATAATTGTTTTTTTTTTTTTTTTGTTACTTAAAATAATTTTCTTCTTTTTTCTTTAACATTTTCTTTAATAATTTAATTTAATTTTAATGCACCATGTCTTTTTTTAGTTTTGTATTTTCTTATTTATATATAAGTAAAAAAAAAAAAAAACAAATAGTAATGATAAGATTTTAATAATAGTATAAAAAGCAAATTGAAAATATTTTACAAAAGTATTTTATAAATTAGTAAAAACTACATATAAAATATTAAAAATATTATTCATAATAATAAAAATAATAATAAAACCATGTTGTGTGTGTGTTATAAATAATTATTATTTATTAAATAGAGTTTACTAAAAAAAAAAAAAAAAGATATAAGGAAAATTATAGAAATTTTTAAGGAATTTAAACAAAAAACAACAAGGAAACAGCGTGTATTTAAGAGTAATTCTTGTTAAAGCAAAACTTTCAACTGTTCCTATTTTATTTTGGAATGAAAATTAAAAGAAAAATTTATTAATTAATCACTATATAAGCTAAGAAATATTAAAAATAAAAACCATTCATTTTTTTTTTTAAATTTTATTCTAACATAAATATTTTAAAAAAATTAACAAAATATTTGTCTTTCGCATTGGTTAAGTAGAGATCAGACTACAATAATCGTTTTTTAATTTATTTCTCTTCTTCTGTTCCACTTTTTGTATCGTTAATGCATCTGAAACGACAACAACAATGACAACAACAACAACACTGATCATGAAAAATAATCGATGAAATATGAAAAAAAAACCAAACAACTAAAAATTTAAAAAAAAACCAATAATCTAAGGGATGCTATCCTGTAAGTAAAAATGGTAGAAAGATAAAAGAACTTTTGTTTGTTATAAGAAAATCCAAAAAAAAAATTATATCAAAAGCCCGATTTAAATATTGTAGGTGCTAATCACCCGATCCTTTTGCTTATTATTTAGATAATTCCTATTAGTGGCTAGCATTATCCTTCGTGAGCAAAAGCAAAATTCAATCCTTCGTGAGTTCGTACATATTTTATTTAAATCTTATCGAATGGCTTTTTTTGTGATATTCCATTTTTTTTAAATTAACATTTATGTGAGTGATCATCAATAAATAAGCTTTGATCTTTAAAAACAAAAAGTCCTCTAGTAAAATTCGATAAATTTTTTAAGAATTTTCTAAAAAAAAAAAATTATTTTTTTTATATTTATTAGTTTTTCAAAACTAGAAATTGTTTTTATATTTATATAAATTTGCCAATTTGCTATCACCAAATGGTCTTCAGTGTCGTGACACTTAAAATTTCCTTTTTCAGAACTAATATTAGCTTAAATAATATCATAAAGAAAAACGAAAACAAAAGGCTTTGCTCTGTAATGACTCTTAAAAATTTCTAAAATAAAAATTTTTCCAAAAAAAAAAAATTCTAAAGTAAAAATTTGCAAAAAAAAAAAAATTCTAAAATAAAAATTACATAAAAGATGAGAAAAATATTCAATGTTGCCAAAAAATTTAATACCATAATGCCTGTTTAATGATTTCTTTTAACCATTTACCTTTATACCCTCACTTTAATGGGCTTTACAGAATTTTGTTCTTTTATTATCCTCTCTTCAATGTCATTTTTACTTGATCATCTCACCTAATTAAAAATTGTCACAAAAATCCTTTTTTTTTATGAAATAATACTTCAAAAATATATCCGAAAAATTCATTTTAATTAATTAAAATTTAGCTAATCTGACCAATTAGAGGAGAAAATTTAAAAAAAAAAACAAAACATTTTAAGAATAATTGAATAACTAAAATGGTTTTTTTTTATTTCTGCATTATTTTCACAATTTTAGTGTCAATTTTAGTTTTATTTCCTTTAGCTACTTTAAAAAAAAAAACTATTTTTACGCAATTATTTATAATTCTGTAATTTCTATATTATTTCCATTTCGAAAATTATCCTAATTGATGAATTAAAACTTTAATCGAATAATGTTCTTATTTAAAGAAATTTCCTCATTTTTCCTAAAATCAAAAATATTAGAAAACTCAATTAAACAGAAGTGGTTTTTTTTTTGAGTTCTTAATCTCAGATAATATTTTGTAAATACTTTTGAAAATACTTCAAAATTTATTTATTACCAATTTCGAAAGAAGTAATAATTATTATTATTAGAAAAATTCAAAAATATTTATATCGTCTTATTAGACAAGGTTTCATTTACAATTAAAAACGAATAGTAGTGGTCCAATATGCAAAAATTAAAGTAGTCCAAAGAAGAATATAGGCAGAAGCTTGAAAATACGAGAGTCGTTCAATAAGTCCTTAGAAAATCCGAGAAATTGCGCTTGTAGTATCGGTAAAGATTTTTTTTGTAAGTAGCATTATCAACAGGAAAGCTGTCAAAATTTCAGCTCGATATATAACGTAGGTCAATATCTATCGTCGATTAAAGTTAACGACATTTATTTGTGCATAACAATGGAAAAAAGCGAGTTTAGGGCTGTCATCAAACATCTCCATTTGAAAGGCTTAAGCCCTACAGAAATCAAAACCTGTGTTTGCGACGGTTTACAATTGGGTGAATGAATTTAAACGTGGCCGTTCATCCACAAAAGATGAACATCGTTCAGGACGCCCAGTTGCGGTGTCTACTCCTGAAATCATCGACAAAATCCACTATCTGATTTTGAACGATCGTCGAATTAAAGTGCGCGAATTAGTTGAAACCACGGGCATATCACAAGGTACAGTCGCTTCAATTTTGCATGAAAAAAATCAAAGAGAAACGCCCCCATCTGAAAAAGAAAAAAATCCTCTTGCATCAGGACAATGCGCGTGTGCACACCTGCGCTGTTTCCATGGCCAAAATTGTGGAATTGAGAATGGAATTATTGCAGCATCCCGCTTATTCACCAGATTTGGCCCCGAGTAACTATTTTCTTTTCCCCAATCTGAAGAAATGGCTTGGCGGACGACGGTTCACTTCCAACGAGGACGTCATTGCTCAAACGGATGAGTATTTTGCAGAACTTCCGAAATCGTACTTTTTGGAAGGGATACAAATTTTGGAAAAACGGTTGGAAAAGTGTATAGAGCTAAAAGGAGATTAAGTTAAAAATGAAAATTTTTGTTTTTAAAAAACAGTTTTTTTCCATCTTTTTCTAAGGACTTATTGAACGACCCTCGTATTCTTCAAAAATATACAAAACAACTTTGAATTGTTAGTAAGGTAATTTTTGTATAAATAAATATACACAATATTTTATAGTTGCAACTATCAGTTTAATAAAAACTTTCAAAATATTTAATACTAATTAAAAAAAAAAAAACTATTTAATACTGAAAATTATCTAAAATCCCTTTTAAAAGAATTTTTGTATAAAAAAAAATTCTAAAATATAAATACATAAAAACTAATGTTTTTTTATTAAGAAATATTAGAAAATTCAGATTGACTTTTTTTTTTAAAAATTGTTGTAAATTTAAAACTAATATTTTTTGTTTCCGTTTTTTTTTTTTTTGTTGATTGTCGTTTTGTTATTTGTTGTTTTAGTTAGAAATTTCATAAGCCCAATGTCATTTTGTTCTTAAAAAAAATGATAATTTCATTAATTCTCAATAATTAATTAATATTAATAATTAATAAAGAATTTTCAATTTCCACCTAATAAAAAAAAAATATAAAAATAATATTGCATAAATATTCTTTCTATTAATTTTTTTTTTTTTTAAATAATGAACCCCCTCCAAACGATAATGCTTTTATTTTTATCTATGTTTATAGAAGAAGGAAAAAAAAAATTCAATTTATTATATAATATGTAAATAAAAAAAAAAAATAAACCTCAAATCACCTATTAAAAACGCTTATCTAAAATTATAGAAGAAAAAATCGTTTCTGAATAAAGGGTTTTCGAATAAGTGTGATATGATTTCTTTAAAAAAAAAAATACACTAGTTGTTAAGAAATTTCTAATGTTTTTTATTTAATATAAAGTACAATCGATACAATTAAGTTCTGAATAAAACGTCATTCAAATGGTGTCCATGACTTTTTTTGCAGGCACGAATTCGATGAACCAAATTTTCGAGCACTTTTTCCACTAAATTAAGTCGTATGTTATGAATAGCACGTTCAATATTGACTTCTTAAGCTTGAAGAGAGTCTGGTTTATTGGTAAAGACCAATGACTTCAAATAACACCACAAGAAATAGTCTAATGGTGTTAAATCACAACTTCTTGGAGGCCATTCAATGACACAATTTCTTGAAATAATCGAATCTCCAAACTTTTCTCGAAATAATTCGGTTGTTGCACGTGCTGTGTGGCACGTAGACCCGTCTTGTTGGAACCAGATATTGTCAAGATCAACTTCTTCCAATTTCGGCCATAAAAAGTTGGTTATCGTCGATCTATACTACTCTCCATTGACAGTAACGGTGTTACCAGCTTCATTTCGAAAGAAGTACGGACCGATGATTCCACCAGACCAAAAACCACACCAAACTGTTAATTTAGGTGAATTAAATGGGTGTTCATGAATAATTTGTGGATTTTCGTCGCACCAAAATCGACAGTTTTGTTTATTTACCGCACCACTCAGATGAAAGTGAGCCTCATCGGAGAAGATGATTTGCTTAAAAAAGTCGTTATCGTTTTCAAGTTGTTCCAAGACAAAATCAGCAAATTCACGACGTTTACGGTGGTGCAATGGCTGCAGTTCTTGAGTGATAACAATTTTACACAGTGTGCTCTAAAAATAACCGAACTTATTTTTAAATCATACAACATGCAGCACCATCTATTCAAAATTTTCAGCATTAAAAAGGATACATTCATCCTCTTTCAAACGCACCTAAATTCATGTAAATCGGATGACAGATGTGAAAGTTACAACGATTTCAATAAATCGGATGCAAGCCCAAATCCTTTCTGAAAATCCGCTAGGTTGTGGTTTGAGACAGTCCCAATTCTTGAGAACGTCTTGGAATCGACAAATTGCGGTCTTCAGCAACACTTGCCTGAACGGCAGCAAAATTTTCATTATTTCGAGCGGTTCTTTGTATTATTGGCACTTGAACATTATGTAAAGAAAATTTACGCTCGAAATTTTTAACAATTCAACGAATAGCGATCACAGTTGAACGATTATTACGATCATAAAATGGCAAAAGCGCACGATTAGTTGCAATTGGAAAACGATTATTTTGATAATAAAATTGAATAATTTTGTAAACGTTGTTCTTGTGTACAATATCTCTCCATGATGAAATTGTAAACATTACTGAATACAATGAAAAAAAAAAAATGACAGTTCATGTGACATATTACAAATGGCCGAAACGTCACTTAGAAATCATATTACTCTTATTGAAAAACCATATATTTTGATAAAATAAAAAAAAATTTAAAAAAAAAATAAGAATTATTTAAGGAAAAGTTTAGAAAAAAAAAATTAATTCAAACAGACGCACACACACACGCACGTTTTATTTATTAATATGGTTTGTTGTGGGATTCGGTGTTATTAGAAAAACGCATTTCTTTAATAACAAAATTATTGTATTTTATGATATAAAAAAAAAATCTAGTTTTTATACAATATAACAAAATAAGATACATACGATTTATAATAATATTATAATAAAATTTATAGATTTTATACAATAATATTAAGTTAGTTGCTGTTGAGAGATATGCTACTACCACCCGTAAGTCTACAAGCAAACATCCGATTTTAAAAACTTAAAAAAAAAATTTGCAATAAATATTATAATTTTTTTTACAAAAAAACTATAAAAAATTTTTATATATTTAATTTCTTAATTAAATAAACTTGAAAAATTTGTATAAAAAAAAATCATCAGTTTTTCTTAAAAGCTCTAATATATTGAAAGAAATCGTCAAAGAAAATGTTAATTTATCGTAGAAAATTCTAAAAAAAATAATATATATATATATATATATTAATAATAATACAACAAAAAAAAAGAAAAAAAAAAAAGAAAAAAACAAACCAGAAAAAAAAAATAATTCTTTTTATTCCGTCTTCATTCACGTAAGTTGGAATTGCATTCATTCGTAATGATGTGTTGTTGTGTGTTATACAGCGTGAAAGATATCGACTTAGGGTTCGTGCCTCCGATAAAGGTGAACCACCATCATATGCTGATGTCGATGTCGAATTAGATGTGGTTGACCGAAATAATAAGCCGCCTATCTGGGATAAGAGCATTTATGGCCCCATTCACATTAAAGAAAATGTCACTGTTGGTACGGTTGTAACATCGGTTAAGGCAAGGTTGGTATCATAGCTAAATACAAACAAAAAACAACAATAACAATTATAAATTATTTTATGCTACTTAACTCCGATTATTTATTTAAAAAAAAACTACTAAAAACAAAAACTTAGTTATTAATCTGTAATTAGTAGTCGAATATTACTAATATTTAACAATTAATCTTACTAACTCTCTCTCTAACACCTTATAATAAAGATGAAAAAATAAAAAAAATTATTGTGTACTTTTCAGTAGTAAATTGTACTCGATAAAATAATTAGTCAAGTTCGGAATGTGACTTGCATATTCGAAAAGTTTCCTCATATTCAAACCGAATTTCAATAATATCCAAACCGATAAGCTTAACTGAACGAAAACTGTTGTCGGAAGAAAAAAAGCTTATTAACAATTTCGAAATTCGCACAGTTTGATAATTGAAGGGGAAATTTTCATATAGAAATGTTTTTGAGCCTTTGCTAATAAACAGTTCACAATAGTCGCTTTTTTTTTGTTAGAAAAAGCTTTTTTCAATTTCTGACCAGAAAAATTTTGCTTTATTTTTAACAAATGAATAAATCCCCTTAATTTTTCTTGTTGGAATATTTTGGCTATGAGAATATTTTTGTCCAATTTTTTTCGTACTTTTATATCTATTTTTAATCAACTAAATAGGCAGTTTACTTAAAAAAAAAAAAAAAAAAAAAAACCAAGGAGAAATTAAAGTTAATCAAATAACCAAGAAAGTAAAAAAAATAAAAATAAAAACCGAAGACGAACCGGGGACCCGACTTTGAATTTTGATTTTTGCAAATGGCGGGCACGGTACTACTCCGGACTTAAAGGGTTTGAAATTTTGTTTGTTGTTTTTTTTTCGCCCTTTCTACATGCACGAAACGAAACAAGTGAGTTTTTTAAAATAAAAAATTATTTTGTTTTTAATTAAAAATTTTATACAAATAATAATAATTAGAGTTTTTTTTTTTAAGTATGAAAAATTTAGGCTGGGAAATTTTTTATGTAGAAACGATTTTTGGGTTTAGGGGAAAATTTCTTTCTTTTTTTCTTTTTTTTTCTTGTTGTTAAAGGGAATATGATTTTTTTTAAAAATTGTTTTTTTATTTTATTTTTTTATTTTGATGATGATTTAAATGTGATTTATGATGGAAAAGGTTCTTTTTAGTTTGAAAATTTGATGGGGAAAAGACTATATTTTATCAAATAAAACTTAGAGAAGATAAGTATTCGAAAATTGGTGGGGACATAATTTTGTTAAATTCTTTTTTTTTTAATTTTTTGCCCGAATTTATTATTTTAATAATGTAGGGGGAGGGGAGGGGAAGGGGTTGTAGGAAACTAAAAATATAAATTTAAAAAAAAAACATGCACAAAAAAAATTATTTTTACTTAAATTTTTTATTTTTTAGAAGAAAAATATAATAAATAATATTTAATATTATCCTTAGAAAAAAATATCAATATTTGTATACGTGTCGTCCTTAAGAGCATTTTCATTTTCATTTTGCTATGCTAGAATAAAAATTATTTTCAGATTTTGTTTTATTTCATTTCATGAGAGCTCTTCCATCCGAAGAGCTAATTTATGGTAAATTTTGTTAATGCAACGCGTTTTTTTTCTCCATTTTATTCATAGAACATCCCCCCTCTAATACATAAATTTTATATATACTCGTAGTATGTGTAAAAGTATTAAAGACAATTTAAAAGAAATCAATGCAATTTTGTTAATTTATGCTGGAAATTTTATTATTCAATTATTAGTTATAAAAAAAAATCCGTTTTATTGTTAAAAAAAAAAATAGCATAAATTACCAAATTTTTTTTTACCCCATTTTTCACAACACACCACAAATTATATTTTCTATTTAAAAAAAAAGAAAATCAGAAAAAGGAGCCCATCACACTTTTGTGTAAAGCTTGTTTTAAGAATGTACAATAATTTTTTTCTTTCTTTTATTACAACAATATTTTAAATCTTGTAGCTTTTTGCATAAATTTTAATTTTTAAAATAAACAATAAAAAAAATATATTTAATAATAGTGCATTATGTTTTTTTTTGAATGAGAAAATATCAATAGAGGGACCAGTAGGCGACATTCGAATATGAATTTTTGTTTATTTTATTTTTTTTAAAAAAAGTTTTTCTTTTCTTTTAAATTAATTTGTAAGAATAAAAAAGGTTATTTATAGTAAATGCCTCGAAATAATCTTATTAAATGGTAATTAAGAAAACAAGTAGAATTTTCAGAAGTTGGGGAAGGGACCATAGAAAAGATTTAAAAAAGAAAAAATTGTTATTTCGTTTCTCGTAGTATAATTTACTTATTAAAACAGTAAAAATAAAACATTTTTTTTTATATAAAGTTTTTAAGGGATTTTTTTTTTCTAATTAACGATAATGATTAAAGATGGGGTTTATTTTTATTTACCAAAATAACATTTATTTTTAATTTTATACGGTTTGATTCTTCGTTTATCTGAAAATTAATAATTTTCTTATTTTCTTATTTTTTATTTCCTTTAAAATTGGATAAGGGAACACACAGGTGTGTCTATTTGGTGGCAGTTTTTTTTTTGTTGATATTCTAACTTAAATTTTGATTTTATTTGCTTTCTTTTTTTTTGCAAATATTTTAAATAATACGCATTGAAGCCTTTTTTGGAAGAGAATTTTATTGAAATCAGAAAATATTTTTCTCTAAAAATGCTATCTGAAAAATGTCCTTTTTTTCGAAAATAATATCGAAAAATAAAAATTTGTTTTTCTAAAAAAAAAATATAGGAAAATTTAAAACAAAAAAAAAAACATATTTTAGTTTGGTTTTTTTTTTTTGTTTAAATTTATTGTGATTTATATAGTAAAAAATTTATTTTGAATTTTCTAATATAATTTTTATGTGTGAAAACATATAATTTTTTGCCAGTCTGTTGTGTCTATTTGCGTGAGTGTGTATAATGATGCAAATGTATTGGTAATAAGTGTGCGTGCGCGATTACTTTTTAATTGGAATAATAATAGAAAAAAAATTATTTTAAAAATATAGAAAAAAAAACTATAAACCATAATTTTTGTATGAAAAAAAAACAAAATTAAAAATCCTAATTTTTTTGACCATCATTATTTTTTTTTTTTTTGATTATTAAATCAAAAAATTTTCGTATTTTTCCACAGCATATGAAGTTTTTTTTTTTTTTTGTAAATATTTTTTTTATAAAAGAAAAAAAGAAGAAAATTTTTTTTTCTTTAAAAATTTTTGTTTTAATTTAAAGAAAAATACGAGAAGAAATTTTATTTTGATTGATTAGAAAAATTCAAATAAGAATTGAACTTTTTATATTTAAGAGAAGAAAAAAAATCATTTTCTAATTGAAAATTTGTTTTTTGTCATTGTTTTTTTTTTTTTTACAAATTTTTGCCTCACCTTCCTGTTGAATGGATCTGATTTTGATGATGAAAATAACAATGATTTGTGTGCAATTTTCAATCGAAAAAAAAACAAAAACCAAATAACATAAATAATGCGAATGTTATGAAAATTTTTATATAAAAATTAAACTGAATATTAAATGGACATCGTGTGGGGCCACACTAATGAATAATAAAATCAAAACATTTAAATGGTAATAAAATGATAATGAACAACAAATGCCGTCATCTAAACTATCAACAATTGCCGTCAACAAAAACTGTTCTACGATTGCTATCAACTGCCACAACCACAAACACGTCACACACTATGCATACTCATCGCATACTGTTTTTTAAATAAATAAATAAATTATAAAATTTGTTTAAAAAAATCATCGAAATTGATTTGTTAATAAAAACAACGATATTTGCACATGATCTGAACCGTTTGTAACTAAACATCAACAAATACATTCACGACTGTTTATTTATGTGTACGTGTTTTTGTACATAAATATTATAAAATAATTTTGGTCAATTTTTATGTTCAATATGCGATCAACATTGTTTGTGTATCGAAATTTTGTATTTTACATCAAATTTTTTTGTTAATCATATTTTTTGTTGTTGATCAACTTTTTTAACAAATGAATTTTTTCGTTTTTTTTTTAAATTAATTTTTTTTATTTCTAATTTTGTTAAATAAATTTATTTTTTTTGGACAACTTTTTTTGTTGTTGATCAATTTTTTTTTGTTGATCAATTTTTTTTTTGTTAATCAACTTTTTTGTTAATAAATTTTTTTTTGTTAATTAACTTTTTTTTTGTTAAAAAACTTTCTATTTTTCCATTAATCTATTTTTTTTTTATTTAACTTTCTTGCTGTTCAACATTTTTTTGTCAACGTTTCTTTTGGTTAACATTTTTTGCTTTTTTCATTAACTTTTTTATAAAACAACATATCTGTTGATCAACTTTTATTAACAAATGAATTTTTTCGTTTATCAATTTTTTTTATTTCTAATTTTGTTGATCAATTCTTTTTGTTGATCAACTTTTTTTGTTGTTAATCAATTCTTTTTGTTGATCAACTTTTTTTAACAAATGAATTTTTTCGTTTATCAAATTTTCTCATTTCCAATTTTGTTAATAAATTTTTTTTTGTTGATCAACTTTTTTTGGAAATTAATATTTTTTGTTGATCAATTTTTTTTTGTTGATCAACTTTTTTTAACAAATGCATTTTTTTGTTAACCAAATTTTCTCATTTCCAATTTTGTTAATAAATTTTTTTTGTTGATCAACTTTTTTTGGAAATCAATATTTTTTGTTGATCAATTTTTTTTGTTGATCAATTTTTTTTTGTAAATCAATTTCTTTTTGTTGACCAACTTATTTTAACAAATAAATTTTTTCGTTTATCAAATTTTCGCATTTCTAATTTTGTTAACAAATTTTTTTTCTTGATCAACTTTTGTTAATCAATTTTTTTTGTTGATCAAATTTTGTTAATCAATTTTTTTTTTGTTGATCAACTTTTTTGTTAATAAATTTTTTTTTGTTGATTGATATTTTCTGTTAATTAACTTTTTTTTTGTTAAAAAACTATTTTTCCATTAATTTTTTTTTTTTTGTTTAACTTTTTTGCTGTTCAACATTTTTTTGTCAACGTTTCTTTGGTTTGTTAACCAAACTTTTTCATTAACTTTTTTATAAATCAACATATCTGTTGATAAACTTTTGTTAACAAATGAATTTTTTCGTTTATCAATTTTTTTTATTTCTAATTTTGTTGATCAATTCTTTTTGTTGATCAATTTTTTTTTGTAAATCAACTTTTTTTTGGTGATTAACTTTTTTGACAAATAATATTTTTTATTTATCAAATTTTCTCATTTCCAATTTTGTTAATAAATTTTTTTTGCTGATCAACTTTTTTTGGTAATCAATATTTTTTGTTGATCAATTTTTTTTTTGTTAATCAATTTTTTTTGTTAATCAACTTTTTTTTGTTGATCAATTTTTTTACCATTCAACTTCTTTTTGGTAACTTTCTATATAATCAAATTTTTCATTGTCAAATCTTTTATCAATTAATTTTTTTTGTTTATCAACATTCTTTCTGTATAAACTTTTATTTGTTGTTGATCAACTTTTCTGCTGTTCAACTTTTCTATTGGTTAACTTTCATTTCCAAATCAAAATTTTTTTTCTTCTGCTTATTAAATAATTTGTGAATAAACATATTTTCTGTTAATCAACTTTTTGTTTTTGTTAAAAAACTTTCTATTTTTCCATTAATCTTGTTCTTTTATTGTTGTTCAACATTTTGGTTTGTCAACTTTTCTGTTAAACAATATTTTTTTTCCGTCTTTCAATTTTTTTATAAATATTTTCATTTTATTTTTTCCAACAAAAAAATAATTTTCAATTATTTTAATTATTTTATTACTTAAATTGAAAATCGTTTATTTAATATCATTTGATTAAAAAAAAAACCACTAAAAATTGCCCAAAATAATTGTTAAAAATATAAAATGAACAAACAACAGCGTGAAACGTATAAATTAGAGGCAATGGCCCAAGATAAAGGGTATCCGCCCCTTTCACGTACGGTTGAAGTGCAAATCGATGTCGTTGATAGGGCAAATAATCCACCAGTTTGGGATCATACTGTGTACGGGCCAATATACGTCAAGGAAAATATGCCAGTTGGTGGAAAGGTGGTTTCGATTAAAGCAAGGTCGGTCCCTAACTTGATAATTTTTTTTAATTTCGATTTTTTCAATTCTTGGATTTTTATTTTCATCAGAATTTCGTATATTTTGGTTTTTGGGTAATTTTTTTTTTTTTTTTGTCAATAATAATTTTGATTTTTGCTTTAAATAATTGTGGGTGGTTGCGGATTTGCATTTCTATATTTAAATGGAGAATTTATTTCTCTGTTATAATTTAAAAAAAAATATATGAACTTATTTGATGATAGCCTAAATTTAAGAGCTAAGAGCAAAAAGTGGTGATGGAATTTAATTTTAATTGTTAAGGCTTTATATGCTTTTATTGAATAATTGGCTAAGGAAAATTAGTTGAAAGGGAGTGGGGGGGGGGGTTACAATTTAGTTTTTATTATGATTATTCTCACTAATAATTAACTCTTCGAATTATACAATATTTCTAATGACAGAAATCATATCGAATCACTTCATTTTAATTCGAAAAGGGTGATTTTGCTGTAAACAAATGATCACTAAACCAAAGTGTTCGATTACAAATACGTGTATGCAATATAAAAAAAATAATATTTGAATTTTACACAAATTTTTTTTTCAGTTATTTTTCTTTTTAGGTAAATTAAAGTATTTTTATTTTTATCATAATTATATAAGAATTATATTAGAAAGATGAGAAAATTCTTTTGTAAAAAAGATTTCAAAGGAGGAAATTATGAAGAGTAATCTTTTCGATAAGAAATTTAGTTAATTTTATTTTTTTCTTATTTTCCATTAATTTTTTTATGGCACCACCTCTTTAGCTTTTAAAATACCTTCTAAAAATTAAAAAAATATATCAAAATATAATTTGTAAGTAGCATTATTGACAGGAAAGCTGTCGATCCATAGCGTAGGTCAATTTCTATCGTCGATTAAAGTTAACGACATTTATTTGTGCATAACAATGGAAAAAAGCCAGTTTAGGGCTGTCATCAAACATCTCCATTTGAAAGGCTTAAGCCCGAAAGAAATCAAAGCCGAGTTGGATGCAGTTCATGGCAAATCTGCACCTGTGTTTGCGATAGTTTACAATTGGGTGAATGAATTTAAACGTGGCCGTTCATCCACAAAGATGAACATCGTTAAGGACGCGCAGTTGAGGTGTCTACTCCTGAAATCATCGACAAAATCCACGATCTGATTTTAAACGATCGGCGAATTAAAGTGCGCGAATTAGTTGAGGCCACGGGCATATCACAAGGTACAGTCGCATCAATTTTGCATGAAAAATTGTCTGTGAAAAAAATTTCGGCAAGATGGGTGCCGCGTTTGCTCTCAGAGGAGAATAAGCGCAATCGTGCAGTGGACTCTGAGGCTATGTTGGCACTCTTTCATCGCAATCCTGCCGAATTCCTTCGTCGATATATCACTGTGGACGAAACCTGGATACACTACTACACTCCAGAAACGAAGAGATAGTCATCACAGTGGATTTTCAAGGGTGAACGGGCTCCGAAGAAAGCAAAAACTGTGCCATCAGCCGGCAAGGTAATGGCCACGGTCTTTTGGGATTCACAGGGCATCATTTTTATCGACTACTTGGAAAAAGGGAAAACAATAACAGGAGCGTATTACGCGTCGTTATTGCAACGGTTGAGCACGGAAATCAAAGAGAAACGCCTCCATCTGAAGAAGAAAAAAATCCTCTTGCATCAGCACACCTGCGCTGTTTCCATGGCCAAAATTGTGGAATTGAGAATGGAATTGCTGCAGCATCCCGCTTATTCACCAGATTTGGCCCCGAGTGACTATTTTCTTTTCCCCAATATGAAGAAATGGCTTGGCGGACGACGGTTCACTTCCAACGAGGACGTCTTTGCTCAAATGGATGAGTAGTTTGCAGAACTTCCGAAATCCCTTTTTTTAGACGGGATAAAATTTTTGGAAAAACGGTTGGGAAAGTGTTTAGAGCTAAAAGGAGATTATGTTGAAAAATAAAAAAATTTTTTTCTTTAAAAAACAGTTTTTGTCCATCTTTTTTTAAGGACTTATTGAACGACCCTCGTAGCATAGATAGAACGATACGATTTAGGTCAAATATGCACCGCTTTGTTCGATAACTTGTTGCCATTTTGGAGGTAATTTCATAATGCCTCTCTCATAGAAACCCTCGTCCCTATTAGCAAAAACTGGGACAGTCGATTTTCACAATCTTCTCTTGAGGTGAATTTTTCACCTGCAAATTCATTCGTCATAGACAGGCAGAGGTGGTAATCACTTGGTGCCAGGTCCGGACTATAAGGTGGATGCATAAGAACATCCCAACCAAGGTCCCGGAACTTCTGGCGAGTCACTATCGATGTATGCGGCCTGGCGTTGTCCTGATGGAACACAATTCCTCTCCTATTAGCCAAAGCTGGCCGCTTCTGGGCGATTGCTTCTTTCAGACGGTCCAATTGGTGACAGTATATGTCCGAATTAAGAGTTCGGCCGTAGGGGAGCAGCTCATAGTAGATGATTCCCTGCCAGTCCCACCAAACACACAGCAAAACCTTCCTGGCTGTCAATCCTGGCTTGACCACCGTTTGCGCCGGGTGACCGCGATTGGACCACGACCGTTGTCGCTTGACGTTGTCGTAAGTGACCCACTTTTCATCACCAGTAACCATCCGCTTCAGAAATGGATCGATATTGTTGCGATTCGCAGATGGAAATTCGGTCCATGATGTTTTTTTGCGGTAACTCGTGTGGCATCCATACATCGAGCTTCTTTTTGTATCCAGTCTTATTTAAGTGGTTCCAAACGGTTTTTTGTACAACGTTTAGCTCCTGGGCAATCGAAACAGTGCTTAGTGACGGTCGGACTCGACGATTTCCATTATTTTATCGACATTTTCCTCAATTGGCCATCCAGAGCGTGGTGCATCTTTGACATCAAAATTACCGGAACGGAATCGACGAAACCAAAATTGCGCATGATTGGCTGTTACAGTATCAGGACCATAAAAACTATTCACATTTTCAGCTGCCTGGCTTGCGTTTTCGCCTTTATCGAAGAAAAACTGTAAAATATGGCGTATTTTCTCTTTGTTGGTGTCCATCTTTGACGCGTGCTAAAAAAATACTGAGTAGTACGAAATCTTATCTTTCTAACGTCATCTAGTGCAACCGTTTACACATTATTAAATAATGGATTACTTTTTACTACACTTATATCTAGTAAAAAAAAAACCAATAGCATAAAACGTATTAAATACGGAATTAATACAATTTTTTAATAAGAAATTTTCATTCTTATTAAAAAAATTGAATTAATTCCGTATTTAATGAAATTTTATTAGAATGTAAACTTTAATAAAAATTTTAGTAAATTAAAAAATAAAAAAAATTATTGGGTGTATAACTTAAAAATGCGGGATTTTTAGCAAACTTTGAGTGTTTATTTTGAAAAATTGTTACAATATATTTTATTCAAAGTATTGTCCATCGAAAGCCACAACTTTTTCCCATCTTTCTGGCAACATATGGATTCCGCGCCAAGGAAACTGCTCCGGTTTTGAGGCCAAGAATGAATCGAGCCAATTTTTGATGCCCTGTTCTGAAGTGAAGCGTATTCCGGTGAGGGCGTTTTGCATTGATCTAAACAAATGGTAGTCAGACGGGGCAAGTTCTGGGCTATAAGGCGGGTGAGGCAAAACTTCCCAGCCACTGTTTTCTAAATAATTTTTAACCGGTCTTGCAACATGAGGCTGAGCGTTGTCATGATGGAAAATTATGGCTTCGTGTCTGGTCGCATATTCCGGGCGTTTTCGGCCAATGCTCGCTTCAAACGGGTTAATTGTGTTCGGTAGAGGTCGCCTGTGATCGTCTGGCCCGATTTCAATAGCTCATAATAGATCACACCCTTCTGATCCCACCAAATACAGAGCATTACCTTGGCGCCATGGATATTTGGCTTTGGCGTTGATTTGGCTGGTTGGCCGGGCTTCACATACGATTTTTTGCGCTTTGGGTTGTCGTAATGAATCCATTTTTCGTCGCCAGTAATGATTCGATTCAAAAACGACTTCTTTTTCTGCCGTTCAAACAGCTTTTCGGACATGCAAAATCGCCTTTCAACGTCTCTCAGCTTCAATTCATATGGGACCCAATTTCCTTGCTTTTGGATGAATCCTGCTGCTTTCAAACGTTTTTAAATGGCTGCTTGAGTGACTCCCAATGATTTTGCAATTTTTTCTTGAGTTCGATAACAGTCTTCGTCGAGTAATGCCTCCAAATCTTCATCTTCAAACTTTTTTGGCTGACCTGGTCGTTCTTTGTCTTCCGTGTCAAAATCACCACTTCTGAACCGCACAAACCATCTCGCGCACGTTGAAATCGATAGAACATATTCAGGATAAGCTTCGGTGAGCAATCGAATGAGCAATCTTCAAATTGAAGAAGTAAATCAACACTTCCCGCAAATGGGACTTTTTTGGTACGAAATTCGACATTTTTGAAGCAAAAAAAAACTTTGTTGTTTACACTATTTCGTTCAATGACTAATCGAGAACAAATGACAGATGTTTAACCTCCAAAATGCCATATGAGTTATTATTAACACAAACCATGTGTAAAAGTTATGCCATCTGTTGTCAATCCCGCATTTTTAAGTTATACACAAAAAAAAATTTTTTTGTTTAGTATAGAAAAATACTAAACAAAATTATTTTCATTAAAAACAGAAAATAATTTTTAAAAAAAAATCTTCGTTTCTTTTCCAATTTGTATGCCTTTAAATAAAAATAAAAAAATGTATCCATTTTAAAATTATCTTTCAAACTTAAAATATTTACTATTTTATAAATTTTTATAACCACTAAAAGCAACAACAACAACAACAACAAAAATTCACTTTTCATCCTACAAAATTTGAAATATTCTTTCTTTTTTCATTTCCCATTCCCCCCTTTCTCCAATAAGTTAATGCTTCAAATAACAACAACAAAAACAACAAAAAAGGCAAGCGGGAATAAAATAAATATAAATACTTCTCACTTATTCTGATATAGTGAAAGTTACCTAGAAAAAAGTTAGTTCAGTTAAAAAGTGTGAAAACTAGAGACCCAAATTGAAGTTTTATCAAAGAATAAAATGTACAAAAAAAAAACCAAAAAAAAATAATTCCCGTTTTCCTCAGAAAAGCTGCTGGAGCAAATTTTGTGGATGAAAAGAGTAACATTAAACGAAGCATATAAAGTTCATTACTGTTTAGTAGGAAACTAAGTTGACAGAAAATTGTGAAACGTGTTTTGATGATAAAAATGAAAAAAAAAATATTATGGAACTAAACATGTAGAAGATACTTTGAAAAGACCTTAAAAAAAAAATGTTAATATGTCATTGAATGAGAAGAAATATGTAAAAGGACTTTTTACTACTAAACTACGACTATACTTGCTAACTAACTCTTAGATCAAAATATGAGTACTTAACCTTTACTAAAAAATATGAGGTAATAAAGAAAGAGAAGAAAACAAAACTCTTAAATTATAAACTTCACTTACCCTGAAATTATGGTAAAAATAGTATACATTGGCGCACGTACCGAGTGAGTACTGCTAAATTAGTATTCGTTTGGGGGACGGAAATATAGAAAATTCAAAGGGGGCGCGGATTTGTAATGTGCACTCATTCACTTAAATCGCATTTCTTTTATTATTTTTTTTTTTGTTTTTTATTAAAAACTTTATTTTATTTCTAAACAATTATAAGTTTTTTACAAAAACAAAAGCTCATTCTTAGTGGTAAAAAGTCAAAAAAAAAATTCTATTTCCTCCTATTTCCTCTCCAAAAGAAAGTAATTTTTTAATATTTTTAATAGAAAAGATGAAAAATTTCTTTGCGGCTTTGCGTCTTGCAATAAGGATTAAAATGTTAAAATTTTTAATATGCAAATGAGATTAATGAGAAGAAGAAGAGAGAAAAACCTTAAATACTGGCAGAATAAGCGTAATTTGTCTGACAAACGTTCTAAAGGTGGCTATACACAGGCGGACTTTGTCGGCCGACTGATCCGCCAACCGATTGGCCGACCATGCCATACACGTTCCAACTTCTTTCAAAACATTCAAGTATTTTTGACAACCATATGTCAAAAAAATCATTTGTTTTTCGGTTTTTGTGTTGAACACATGTCGGCTGAAACGTCAAAAATTTTATGTTCAGTAGAGTGAGAAGAATGTTTTCCCTTCGCATTGAAGAAAATATCAAGTAGAGCGGCACTATCTACGCAAAGTGATAAATATTTACAAATGCAAATTAATTGTCTATTATGATCCAATGCGAAGGGAAAACAGAACTGAATAGACAGGAAAACGGAGCAAGAACGGCAACAAGTTGAAGAGTTTTAAGAAACTTTGGAATGCACTCATTTTTCTACAGCCTTTAACCATATTGTATCAATATTTATTTTTATGTTTAGAAATTTTTGAAATTAGTTTTTTAGTTGGTTCCATAAAAATCCATCTAATAGAATAGCCAATTTTGTACATAAGCTAATTTTTTTAAAAAAGCATCTGAAAAGAAAAATTTTCTGTATGATAAGGTTTCATAGTTTTTATATAGCGAGCGTTATCGTCGGAATTGTGTTCTATATTTACCAGAAGCAAAGAACAAAATTGCTACGACAAAGAAAGCGGCATTTATGTTAGTTGTCGCTGTCAACATTTTAAAACTTTCCATAACCTTATAGGGATGATGTCAGAATTGTGGTCTTATTTGCATATGTAGTATCTCAATGAGATTCGTTATTCCATATTAAGAGAGTTGGAGACATAAAATTCCTAAATTAGCAGACACCTCTCTATCTGGTAAAAAAAAAAAGATGGTAAAAAATACTTCAATGGTAAAACTCTCCTCAAAAACTCTCTCCAAAGTTCATTTGTCGAACACTGGCAAACTACCATTTGTCAAACACTGCGATGTGTTCAACACAAAAACCGAAAAACAAATGATTTTTTGATATACGGTTGTCACAACTTGCCCATACACAGCCAACTTCAGCTATCAACCATTGACTCCACCCCTAAAAATCAAAATATTTTGATTTTCTTTCCAACCAACTCACCACACCATCAAAATAGTCCGCCGACTGCCCCATACACGGTACAACTTGACTAGTCGGCGTACCAGTCGGCCGACCAAGTCCGCCTGTGTATGGGCACCTTAAGCTGTTGTGAAGAGAGAAAGAAGCGATAATAAGTAAAGAGGAAGGCATACTCGTATTTTTTTATATGCAATCGCCTCATTGAATACACGTTTATGCGAATAGGTTATGTGTAATGCCAGGCTTTAGACCAAACCGCTCCTGTGTTGATCACATCAGCAGTCTAAGAATGATCATTGAACAGTCGAACGAATGGAACAGCCCGCTCTATCTTCTCTTCGATGATGGCCTGTGGGATGCCTAGCTCAGCCAGAGCATCTGGAGTGCTCTGGCTGAACTAGGCATCCCACAGGCCATCATCGATCTCATCCGAGAACTATACCGTGAGGCCCCGTATAGAGTGCACTTCAAAGGACGAAACAGCGATCCATTCAACATCTCGAGAGGAGTCAGGCAGGGTTGCGTAATCTCGCCTATCCTCTATAAATCGCCCTAGACCTAGTCTTTCAACGCACTAACAACACAGCCAGCAACGGCATCCAGTGGACACTGCGTGAGAAGCTCCACGACCTGGACTACGCCGATGACATATGCCTCATGTCTCACACCTTCAACGGCATTCAGGAGAAACTGAATGCTCTGGCCTCCAACGCCGAAGAAGTGGGGATGTGAATCAACATCAAGAAGACCAAATTGATGCTACACGGTACCCAAGTTGAAGATATCGAAAAGTTCTGTTACTTTGGCAGCATGCTCAGCAAGGATGGTGGAACTGAAACAGACATCCAAACGCGCATCAACAAGGCGCAACAAGCGTACACCTCACTTGGGAACGTGTGGCGTTCCAACCACCTCTCCATAGCACTCAAACTTCGTAATATTCAGTTCAAACGTCGTTAAGCCAGTCCTGCTGTACGGCTGCAAAACATGGAAAGTAACCGACAGCACGACTCGTAAGCCTCAAACATTTGTGAACAGATGCTTGAGGCGTATAAGCAAGATCTTCTGGCCGAACTGGATAACGAACGATGAGCTGCTTCTTCTCACGAAGCAAATACCCCTGCTAGCTGACATCAAACGCAGGAAATGGAGTTGGATTGGCCACACCTTGCGAAAACCATCTACGGACATAGTAGTAGGCACTAGATTAGAACCCACAGGGCAATCGCAGCAGAAGACGACCAAGGACCACTTGGAGAAGATCAGTCGAGGGCGAACACCAACAAATTGGCAAGTCATGGTCGGAAGTGAAAAGGCTAGCCGAAGACAGAAGCAGATGGAGAGAGTTCACAGAGTCTCTACTGCCGCTATATGCTCCATAGGAGCGACTGTGTCTCATTTCTATGTGTATAAAACGCATATATGTGTTATGTAAAAAAAAAAATTGTACAATAACGTAGAAATGAAAAACCTGTTAAATAAATAATTAAAAAAAAATGCCAGGTGGAAGAAAGAAGATAGAAGTTTATCTTTTTATTGAAACTATATTGTACTTATTGTTATTGCACTCTTCGTGTATGTGTGTTAAATTCATACGTGTATATATTTTTAAGTACGCCTAATAATGGCAAAGCATAAAACTAAAAATGGCTTTTTCATTAAAAATATTTAACTTGCACATAGTTTTAATTGCATTTAATTTCTAGTTGCACCAATTCAGGCACATTTTGTATTTATTGTAGTTGAAGCATATTTTATAGTTTAATAAGTTGTATTCTGTTGGTTTGATTTTATTTCATTTAATGTTTGTTACCTTTTCATGCACAAAATTCTGATTATTCCGAAAAGAAATTTAATGCAACAAAAAAAAATTTTTCACTTTGGACCATTGTTCAAAAACATATTTCTGACCAAAAAAAAAACTTATTTTTATTACGAGAGAATCCTCGTAATAAAAATTACAACATAAATACATAAAAATATGTTAAAAACATACAAGAAGATCTAATTTTAAATTGTTTTTCATTGTTTATTCATTTTTTTTATATTTTTTATTAATTTTCATATATTTGTTGCAACATATTTTAAATAAATTTTCTTGTATATTTTTTTTTGTATTTATCTTGTTTTTTATTACGAGGGTTCTCTCGTAATAAAAAAAATTCCTTAATGGCAGTAAAATCAAATTGATTTTTAAAAAAAAATATCTACAATATGTTTTATTTTTTAGTTCAATCCCTTTTTAGCTCAATACACTTTGTTCAAAGTTGCTGAAGTTTTTCAAAACAAACATACCCCCTACCCCTCTGAAATGGCACCCCTCTAGATTTAAAAAATACCTATTTACAGCGTCTATGATTTTTCTACATACGACAGGAATCTTTTTCTAGTCAGGAAATTAGGTGGTAGACCAATGGAGTCAAATCCTTTGAATATGGCGGACGGTGTACGATTTGGAACTTCGTTTCTGCCGATGTCCGCTGAGCAGACGCAATGTCATGACCGAAAAAGACATCCTCGGCCGTTTTTCCTGAATTTATGCATTAAAATTATCCTTGTGTTTATCATAGTATTTTTACAAAAAATTTAGCGGATAAAATGGTATTCTTTTGCTTTTGACCAAATCCATTGCCGTTAACCTACTGTTTTAATTCACTTTTTACTTCTGAAGTATAGTTGATGAATCCATTTTTCACCTATACTAATGAAATGTCTTTTTTAGATGCAACTCGTCGTGTGAGATATGAAGCCTATAGTTTTTTTTTAAATTTCTCCATGTCAGGAATTGTATATATGATTTTTGGCATGGTAGACTTTTTAGGTCGCTCTAAACGTGTTAACATACCAGGAGTATAAGCTTAAATCCGCTGTTTGGTCATAGATGGCGCGAGTGAGCGTATTAAGCTACCATGAGCACGCCATACTTTTTTTTGGCGTATTAAGCTACTATGGGCAATTTCGTATAATAACATGCATATTTCCTTTGGTTATCATGTCTAAGTTTGTGCCAGAAAAAGAGCATATGCGGGAAGCTCTGCTTTTCTGCTTCAATTTGAAGAAATCGACTGCCGAATCGCATCGAATGCTTATGGAGACCTATGGTGATAGTGCTTTATCGGAAACAACGTGCCGAGATTGGTTTTGTTGGTTCAAAGACGACAATTTTGACTTGTGGGACAAGAAGCGTGAAAACCGGCCTAGAAAGGTTGAGGACCATCAATTGCAAGCTCTTTTGGAAGAAGACGATACCCAATCGCAAAAAATGCTCGCGGAGCATTTGAGTGTTACTCAACCAGCCATTTCCATACGTCTGCGTGCCATGGGGAAGATTGAAAAGATCGGAAAATGGGTGCCGCATGAATTGAACGATAAGCAGATGGAGCGACGCCAAAACACATGCGAAATCTTGCTCGCCAGACAAAAACAAAGTCGTTCCTGAATCGGATTGTGACAGGCGATGAAAAGTGGATATATTTCAAGAATCCTAAACGCAAGAAAACGTGGGTTGATCCCGGCCAACCATCAACATCTTCCCTAAGACCAAATCGCTTCGGACGGAAGACGATGCTGTGCGTTTGGTGGGATCAGCAGGGTACCGTCTACTATGAGATGTTGAAACCTGGTGAAACTGTCAATGCCCACAGCTACCACCAATAACTAAATAAATTGCACTGTGTTCTGCTTGAAAAAAGCAGGGATTATCAACAAAGACATGACAAGTTGATTTTCCTCCACGACAACGCACCATCGCACACCTCAAAAATGGTCCGCAACTTGGAGACCCTCAACTGAGAGGTGCTACTCCACCCCGCTTTTTCACCAGACCTGGCCCCTTCCGACTACCACCTGTTTTCGTCGATGGGCCACGCGCTCGCTGAGCAGCACTTTGATTTTTACGAAGACGTCCGAAGATGGCTTGATGAGTGGTTTGCCTCGAAAGCGAAGGATTTTTTTTGGCGTGGTATCCACAAATTGCCCGAGAGATGGGAAAAATGTGTAGCCAGTGAGGGCAAATACTTTGAATAAATTTGAGCTTATACACCTGGTATTAGTTGTATGTATCCCTGCCACGTCGAAATTCGAAAAACCAAAAGTTAATGTTAGAAAATTATAGTGTTGATTCTCCAAGGATAATATCTGATCTTAGTTTTTTTCTATCCTTGGCAGTTTTTTCTTTCAAGTGAAAATATACTTATTGCTGTTCTGATTACAGTTTTTTTCTATTTTAAAATATTTGAAAAATGTTGCCACTTAGTTGTGCATGACGGAAACTTTTCAGTTCACCCTCCTATTAGCCATTAATGAAGAAAGTCTCAGAATTTTTATGATAAATCCAAAGAATATTTTTGCTCTCAGAAATCAATGGCGTATTTTCTCAAATTAACAGTACCAAAATTATCCTTAAAACTTATAAAAAGTAATTCTTTTAAATCTGAAAGTATTTTTGAAGTATTTTTCTGTGATTAATTTTTCTTACTAAATTTTCTTTTATTAAATTTCCATTACTTTTGAATGGCATATTTTACCAGAAAATATTTTTCTTATAATGCGTTCTTCAAATTTTGGCATTTCTCGATAAGATTTTCTTACCACTAAACTGAAGGGAATTTAAAGTAATTATTTCCGGAAAAAAATATCCTTTTATCCCGTCATCATCAATACTGACTCAACCAAATTCTGTTGTGTGTTTTTCTTTCAGTCATAATATAATTTAATTTGTTGTTGTTTTTCTTGATCCTCTAGTCAGTTTCCTTCTTTAAGTTTGAATTAATTTTTTAAATTAATATCATTAACACTTGCTTTTTGCTTTTCATATCCGAATTTTTTACAAACAAATATGGTTGGTAGGGTGAAAAACCTCATCGTATAATGATAAATTCTCTACGCTATTTTACAATTATTTTAGGGTTAAAAAAATTGTCAAAAGGATTTCAGTCCGTTACAAAATTTTGTTTTTCTAAAAATTTCTCTTCCTCTTAAATTAAATAATAGAAAAAATAACAACAACAAAAAGTAAATAAAGTTAAAAACTTGTTGAAAAAAAAACAATTTATAGAAGCGAAAAAATAAAAATAAATAGTTTTAGTTTGTTTTGCTAGAAATAAAATTAAAACAAGGACAAAATTCAAAGCGAAAAAAAAAAACAAAACATTGATTAAAAATGCATCACTGAATTAAATAAATTGAAAACAACCAAGATAAGGGAGGGCTTAACCCTTATAAGATAAAAGTTTCGCATTTTTATCTTTTTGATAAAAAAGAAACTTTGTGAAAAGTTGCCAATGTTGTCCTTTTAAAGGCAACCATAAAAAAGAGGATGTAACTGAATTAAAAAAAAAAAAACAAACAAAATTCCATTGAAAAAAAGAAAAGCATTTTTAGTTGAATAGAAAATCCCATTTCTGAAAATTTCAAATATTTTGTTTATAAAATTTTTTTATATCATTCATTTTAATCCTGAGATACCGAAATAATCGGTATCTTTACAGCGTCTCTAGAATAGATGCCTCTAATGAACAGTGGTTATTTTTTTTATATGAGGATAGGGAGAAATCTAGAGACGCTATAGACTCCCCATAGCACTAGCGCCACATATTAGTTCGTGGGAAGGAGAGGGAAATTGAGTATTTTTTCCTAGTTAGGCTAAGGGCTGCCCTTTTCTCATTTTTTATTCCTCGCAGAGCTTTTTTATTATTCGGGATGCATATTCAGCTACTGCACCTTAGCATACCGGGAATATTATCATTTGTGTCATGACGCGCTTCTAAGACCGATGTTTACCGATTATTTTTTCCACTAAAGCGTGCACGGTGTAAAAAGACATGTTCCGCATCCTCGAATATGGGCCCACAATTAGGGCATGTGAATGTCGCATCAACCTACACCCTAAACTGATATTGATTTTCCTTGAAGAAGCCATGTCCTGTCAGAAATTGGGCCTTATAGTTGTATACTTCTCCATGATCCCTTCCGTTCCACGTGAACTCGATAAATCTCATTGTCGCAACTGTATCATGTCGTTCTTCCCTGCTGACGGTGAGCCGATGGATTGCATGTGCCTCCTGTATTCTGTCTCTTTCATCCGTAAGAAGCTCAATTATCGACACATTAGAACCCTAGATAGAGCCATACGAGATAGTACGGAATGCTCTCGAGACTTAAAGTGCATAAGGTTTTCCAAAAGCAAATAAATTACGTCCGCGACAATTGCTTAATGCCATTTAAATATTAGCGCGAAAGTTCATATTCGCTTAAATTTGTGCAGTAATAAAATTTTTGTGTATCGGTAAAAGGACAATGAATTAAATATGAATAGTTTTAGGAATTTTTAATAGTATGTATTTCATTCTAAAAATGGATACATAAACGTACGACAACTGTTTAAGGCCACTAAATAAAATTAACCCTTTCACATAGTTAAGTGTTAGTAGGAAAATTTATATATAATTAAAAGGACGTATGGTAATTTTTACATGTTTTTTGTTAATATTTTTAAAAATCGGTATTTCTGCCGTTATTACAAATTAATTCGAAAAGCCGACAAAAAATTGAATTATTGTTAAAAATATCTACAGAATAATTCTTTTATTTAACGTGATATACCCATCGTTATATATAAGATCACGGGTCGCCTACAACCAAGGGGGTTGAGATACGGCTACTTTAATGCGCACACAAACCTGTCTCTTATGGGTTTTGCCAACTAAGCTGACTAGATTCAGCTAGTTGCACATATCTCAATCGATAAGTCAGCTCGCTCACATCTAACGCATTCTTCTTTTATTTCTTTGCTTGGGATACTTCTTCTTTATCTTCGTCATCTTCCTCATATTCTTAATCTTCATCTTCTTCTTCAGGTACGACTCCACTCATATTAGCCTAAGCTATGCAAAGCTTCGACGCCATAATATTTTTTCTTCATCATCTTCCTCACATTATTAATCTTCATCATCTTCTTCAGGTACGACTGAAACACATGATGAAGATTAATAATGTGAGTAAGATCAGCCTAAGCTATGCAAAGCTTCGACGCTCTGAATCATCTTTCGTGCCCCATGCATGAAGCAGGCAAGCATTCTATACACATTTGTACAACTACCTGTTTCTGCCTTTAATCAGCTCCATCCATCATAGGTAGGTCCATTTGATTACAGTAAGTCAGCAGTTATAAGCTTGTTACCCTAACCTCTACTATCTGCTGCAGCGATATCAGCACCAGTCCTAACACTGTACCTGCGCTATATGTGGCAACCACAGCCACCACGTTTCAGCCAAAGGATCCTCACCTTGGCCGGGTACGACGTACAAATCACCATGAGGCTACCGACCCCTATGGTACCAGTTTTTACTTTTAAAGCGTATCTTGTTGATGGTACACTCACTCTTAAAGGGCTTCAGTAAGGAAACTTGTAATTTCCTGGCACTGCTAGACTAGCTCAGGACCGTGGGTTTGCCAAAACCCCGTATCCCACTCCTTGTGCGGGAATCTAATAAAACAGCATAAAAATTTAATTTTTATATCGGTGCTTGAACATTTTCTATTTTTGATTCGGTAACTCATTCGGCCAGTTTAAAAATTTCATGCGGTTTTTTTAAAAACATTTTTTTTATAATCCTAATAGTGTCGTAATAAATATTTCTTCTCTTTAAGTATTTTATAATAATAATAATAATGACAAAATCCATCTGGCCAATTATAGATAAAATTAATCACTTCTAGGATGTCGTCCTTCACTTTTAAATTCTTTAATATCTCTTTTTTCATCTGCATTTAATTTTTTCCAGGTTCCATTATTAAAATTTAAAATGCCTCTTTTTATTTTGACTTCTTAAAATAATCATAATTTGCTGGCTATAATAATTGACTATAAGCCGTTGTTGCATATAAAAACACAATTTCTTAGAATTAATAATAATTTTTTTTTTTAAATCTACTTTTGTGAATGAATTTACAAAAAAAAATCTTATAAAAAGGTGTGCAGTGTACAGACAAATTTCTTCAATTTGCATTTATCGAAACTTAAAACTCTTCCACAGCAAAAATACGAATTGTTTTAATAAAAATAATATACCTTATATCACATGATTTTTAAAGTCAAATGAAAATTTCTATAATTAACTGAGAGAGAAAAAAACTGGACACGTACGTCCAGTTTTTTATCACTTAATTATTTTTACTTTATTTTTCTTATCACTTATTGCACTTTACATTAGAATAACTGCACCTGCTATAAAAATATATGTTGCACAATTCACTTTCTATCATTTTATTTACATACACATTTGGTTATGGCACTTTCGCTATGGCCACAAAAAATACCTAATTTGCCATCAGAATTCAAATTATTTTTTTAAAGAACTAAAAATTTTAATATCAATTTGAAAATTGTATCGCAAATTTTAAAAAACTTTTGTTGCATTTGAAAGAATAAACTTTTCTGCAGGTGAGAAAAAATATATTTCCGATAAAAAAATTTTTATTTGATTGTTTGGGTAGGTGGGTAGGGGGGATTTATATATAAGGAATGATAGGATGAATGATTAATATTTTTGTACATTTTGACCATAAATAAATTTCGGCAAGAGTTCTTAAATGTTCATTTTTTGTTCAATATTTTTTTTCTAGTTTTTTCTTTTTAAATTTATTATTCTGTTGATTGAATTTTTTTTTAAATGTTTTTTAGAGCATAAAAAATTCTATAAAAACAACGCATTATAATATATTTATATTTTTTAACCTATCAATTAAATAAAAACAAAGAAAACTACCAACTACGATCGATTTTTTTTTTTTTTTAAGAGAAAAGGATCGTTGATCTTTTAACCAACCTTGATCTTTCAGGCATAGAAAATATGTTATTGTTTTTGAGAAAAATTTTGTATTTTTGATTTTTGAATAGTTAAAAAAAAAAAAGTAAAATAAACTTTTTTATTTATTTTATCACAAAGTGATCAAAAAAAAATTTGTGTAAAATTTCGATAAATTTTTGGAACAAAACTTTTTGAATTTTGATGTTCCAAAAAAAAAAAAAAACTTTTTTTTTCTCAAATGGGGTTAATAATATATTAATATAAATATTGCGAAAATAATTTTTACTAAAAACTATTTCATAAAAATAATAGCCAATGGTATCATCAGGCCAATTGTTTTTATATTAATCCATTTTTAATACAGAAAAACTAACTTTCCCTAATACACCAAAATTTCATTAAAGAAATTAAAAATAACTAAATAGTAGAAATTAACTAATAGTTAGGCTAATTATTTTATAAACCATAATTTATTATAGTTATTTTAATAATGAAATTAATTTTTTTTTTATTTTCTTTAAAAAAAATTAAGATTTTCTGTTCTTTTATTTATTTATTTATGGAAAATATTTTTCTATTTGGATTTTTTTCTCTTTTAAAATTTTCTCTTCTTTAGAAAAGAAAAAACTTCTTTTTATTACCAAAAAAAAAAAACAAACAAAAAAATTCAATAATAGAAAAATATTTTCTTAAATAACAAAATGAAGTATGACTTTCTTTTCCCAAATTTATTCTATAAAATATAAAAAATAATAAAATATTAATTTACTTACTAACACACTAACAAATTTTCTTAATTTAATTTTAATCAAAAAATAAAAATTATTATATATTTTTTTGTTTATTTTTAATATGGAAATTTTGCCTATTATTTTTTATTATATGAAATAAATAACAAATCAAATTAATATCAAGAATATTATTAGATATTTAAGTATGAAAAAGAAAATTTTTATTATTTCCTCAGCTAATATATGTTTTTTCTTTAAATTTTGTTTCTATGTGAAATTCTGCTGAATTTTGCTTGAAAAAAAAAACAAATTCGCTCAAATAACTTTGTTCTGAAATGAACTCAACTTTATCGATTATGCGACTATGAGTGCAGCTCTGGGATAGAAGGAAATCCGACAGTTTTCTATCGTTTAATGCCAGGATCAACGGCGCAAACGAACAAATTTCATACGTTCTATTTGCAACAGAGACCGGACAATGGTGACACATGGGCTGATATAAAAGTTAATCATCCTCTGGACTATGAGAGCATCAAAGAGTATAATTTAACGATACGTGTTGAGGTGAGTGTTTATTTTCTTCTAGATAAAAATTACTTTTTCATTAATATTTTTGAAAAAATAAATAGAATTTGAGTAAAGATTGAAATATTTCCCAATTAAATCATCAAAGAACCCCCTAATTTTCCAACTTCATATAGAATTTTTAGTGTTTAGCAAATTCAGAGTAAATTTTTTCTATCGAAATGACTCAATGAAATTACTTACACGTATTTATGATCACCAATATGAATCTCTTAATAGATTTAAGAATGATTTTACCGATCCGTTCACACACAGGGTGACGAGTGAAAATGTTAAAAATATTCTCTTGTAGGATAGACCCATATGATCTTTCTTATGGTTTGTCGTTTCTTGTGTTTCATCGGCTATCTTAAATATATAGGTTTTTTCAAATTTTGGATGATAAATGTGCTAATAAATTGGCTGAAGATGCTGGACCTTATTACCAACAAACCAATCAATTCAACCATTATTATCGATAGTATTGATGGATTTTTTTAGTAAAATAGAGGTGCCTAAATCGTAGTTTTTAAACCGATTTTAAAAATCTGATTTATTATCCATTATCATCGATAATATTTCGCCACTTTTCGTGCAGAGCCATGATTATTTCAATATAGAACTTCTGCGGTTTCTGGTTGAAAAACTGAATTAATTCTAAAGCTAGATGATTCCATTAAGAGAGTTCTGCAGAGATCGAAACAAGTGGTAGTATGAGGATGCTGTATCTAGGCTATATTGTGGTATCTAGGATGTATCAAAACTTTCCAGGCCAGCTGCATTAATTTTTGATTAGTCATCAAAGATGTGCGTAGTGAAGCGTTATCATGGTTGAAAGCATGTCTCTTTCTGTTATTAATCAATAATGGCAGTTTTCTCTGATTCGCTTGGCGTAATCTCTCGAATTGCTCACACTACAGTATCAAGTTAACAGTTTGGCAGAAGCACACAGCATAATCCTATTGGCAGACAATCCTCTTTGAACGATATTTTCGTATTTTATTCATTTTTTATCGCTAGTTATGACTCACTTCAGAAATGGCTCAATTTCATTGCGCTTCAGCAGCGTTTCGCAAATGCTAAGTGATTCCATCTTGTTTTTCATACTCAATTCATGTGCTACACAAACATCGAGTTTCCTTTCGCAAATAGTTTAAAACGGCTTGATTGAGTTAAGGTCTTACGCCACACAAAATTTCAAATGTATCTATTCAAAAGCGCATCTATTTGTAATATTGTCATAATACGACTAGTAGTTACTGAGAATGTTTTAACTCTATCTGCCGGAAAACGCCATGCAATTTTTCGACTTACTAATATAAATGCCACCTGATCAAAAATTATTTCTCAGAGCCGCTAAGCATACTAATCTGATCCAAGGAATTGAACAAAGCTTTCACTATTCCTAACCCATTTGTTATAGAAAAGACTCATTTAAATAGCTTCGCACAAGTACAATGAAGTCGCTCAATGACTTCATGCTCGCGGCGCTATAAAATGGTGCTTAGCACATGTTTAAGGAATCTTACAAACAAATAAACAACATGAAATCACTGAATCCGTCTCACTGCTCTAGAAAAAGTTTCATGTAGAAAAACGAATCATTTAAAGATTATTCTTTTTAAATTTTAAACTAATTTTATATTTTTTGATTATTTTGGGGTGTTTACTGTTACATGTTCCTTTACTGTCATTATAGCATCTTAGTTATAAATTATTCTTATTACAATATTTATGTTCATACAAAAAAAATAAAAGAAAATCCTAAAATTCAGATTGTAAAAGATAATAAATCGATAAAAAATTACCTCATTAATTTTAATCTATTTAAAATACACCTTAAATCTTATAATGGAAAACTATTATCTTTAGAATAGCGGATTTATATAAATTTTATTCAAAGATAAACAATTATCTAAACTCTACGAAATTACATTAATTTCAATATGACGACTAATTTTAACAATTAGAAAAGTAGTGGATATATTCAAGAACAATTAACTTTTTCAGGTACGAATCACTCATTATTTTACTAGAAAAAAAAGTTAGGTAGAATTCGAACAATGTGCATACGTTCCAATAATAGAGCCATCGAATTGGCTCTGCTGTTAACGTGATTATTCACATTTTCCAGTTAAATTAATCTTCTTCTGAAATTGAAATTGAAACGGAAATCATGCTTTCCATAGCCTTCCTCCCGCTTGTGCAAACTTCGGATTTAAATAATTTAACGCTCGTCAATGCTCTACTTTGTGCAGCCATTAATCATTGGTGGTACACTTGTCGTGATTGTTATACACTATTTTCCTAAGGTTGGGCTGTATTGTTCTAGTTACAGCAATCAGATTATTTGAATCTATTCAAGGGTAACAATAGGGGTTTGGTGGTAAATATTTGATTTGGTAGCGTATGCATCCTATCAATACTTACCTGGTGCCTTATCACTTTAAATTCTATCTGCTTACAAAGGGAACAGTAACAAAATTTCAACTATCGTTTGCTCTTGTCATAAAACGAATCATGATTTGGCTCTAGTATGTAAAATTTTATGTTACAAAATGTCACTCATTAGATTTCCAACATAGGTTCAGTTAGGGTTACACAAAATGGATTTAATTTTAGAAATAATCCTTTAATGATGCTTTTTACTTCATGTTCTACATTATAGGTAAACTAGCATAGTGGAGGTAGATAGTAAGTACTTAAAGTTATATAGGTCCCATTTCGAATTAAAACCCTACATTTTTTAATTCTTTTTTTTTAAAGGTACTAATCGAATTCGAAGCTAAATTAAAATTACTACAATTTAAACGATTACCTTTTAAAGTTTAATTTCTTGAATCTGGGTTTCGATTCTTTTTGAATTATTGTTTTTATTGTAATTCATAATTTAAAAAAAAAAACACTTTCAATTATAGTAAAGTGACAAGTAGGTAGTATTATTATTTTTTGGAGCTCATTTTTATCATATGATCATCAATAGGACGATAACCTGTAGTCCTGTCTAGTCCTGGTGCATCAAAAATTCCTGTTTAGTCCAGCTGCATCAAAAAAGTCCTATCTAGTCCCACTGCATCAAATAATGGCAGACATTCCAATTTCTGTTGATGCATCGCTTCGAAGGTAAAGTCTGCTACGTCCTTTTGGACAATAAATGACGATACAATTAACTTTCTGTGCAAGAAGTTCCTTATCAATTTGGATTTAATGCCCAGACCTCTACAGCTAATTGAGCTTGATTTAAGCCAACATCTGGGCGATCGTGGCAGCGTTTCCCAATCGATATAGACAGTAAATGAATATTCGTACCATAAAGGAAACTTTCCGAAGAAGACATGAAGACTGGTAAGACTAATGTTATGATCAGCATCAGCTTCGAGCGAAATGGTGAGAATTGTTGATCGAAATAATAGCTGTCTTCCATTGGACCAATTTTGCTATAGAGCAGTAGTTCTAGCTGTCATCATCTACTCTACCTCGTACAAATCAGTACATTGCAATAGTAGTTACGCCATACAATTTACGGTAGGGTATTTTAGTTCCCAAAATGAAAATAGATGGCTTAGCGGGTGCGTTGATTATGTTAAAGAGTCATATTTTTGTCAGTATTTTTTATGTGTGAATAAACTCAGTTTTTATTTTTTATGTATGAGTAAACTCAGTATTGTTGTGGACTATTTTGAGGTTATATTTTACTTCTGTCAGTAAATTTTGCGTTCCATTGGGCATCTACTTCGAAGTACTGCTCAATTACAAAATTGGTCCAATGAAAGACAGCTAATATCTCTTTTCTAAGTTATTATTGAATGCAACCATAGAACTCCGATAGGAGAATGATTTAAAGCTTTCGAAGCTATTGTCTCCTCTCTCTTTACGGTAAATATTAGTTGCTCTTATCTTTGGATAAGAGCATTCAATAATACTCGTAACTTACAAAAGTTATCACAGCGAAAAAAAATTCTGGTGAAGAAGTCCTCTCTTACTTCAGCCTTTTCTGAGGATTAAAATCAATTTTTTTTTTCAAAACTTACACAAAAAATAAATAATAACTTAAATTTTTTTTTGTCTGCATGTAATTGATTTTATTACGGTTTGTCTAAATACAGGAAAATTCCTAGTAATATGGATACTATTTCTTTTTGCTGGAAACTTGAGAATGGAAGGTGGAATTTATTTTTTTGTGAAAATGAACTGCTTGATCACCTTTGATTCTCGTTTTGTCACTTTCTATACTTTCTCCTATGTAAGGAACTTGGAAAGTAGCAATTTCTAATTTTTCTTAAGAAATTCAACATAACAGCTTAATTTACCACTATTGCATTATACGAGGTCTGTTCAAAAAGTATCGCGAATTTTGAATTTCCGCGGGGTATGTATATTCTATTTTTGATTTATTTTTGTGGTGTTCGGCCATTTTGAATGTTCAGTTAATTTTTGACAGCTACTTTGCTTGCACGTGTTTTAGCTCGTCTTCGATTTTTGCCAATTCCAAAAAATGGATCAAAGAATCTGTTTCGTGAACAAGAAAAAGTCACAGGGGGCCAGATCTGGGGAATACGGTAGCTGCGGCAATATTAGTATGTTATTTTAGGCCAAAAATTCGCTCACAAGCAACGATGCGTTAGCAGGTTTTTTTATTCTTCCACAATTCCAGGCGTTTAGCAGCCAATTTTTGTTCAAACGATGCGTTAGCAGCCAATTTTTGTTCTTCCAAAATTCCAGGCGTTTATGGTGGATTACTTCGCGCAACTTACGCATAACTTGGTAATACTCCTTATTGACCGTTCTACCCTGTGACAATAATTTACGATGCATTCGGCCCCTGCAATCGAAGAAAACTGTAAGCAATACCTTCACATTCGACCGAACTTGGCGCCTTTTATTTTTGGTCTTGGCTCGTGCGCCAGCTTCCATTGGGATGATTGAGCTTTGATTTCTACGTCATAACCATAAGCCCATGATACGTCACCAGTTATGACCCTCTGGAGCAAATTTGGGTCCGATCCTCTAGAGCAAATTTAGAGTTCAACAGCTCCTTATCAATGTTAATGCGATGCTATGTTTTGTCGAAAATGGGCAAAAATCTCGTCTTCGATCAAAACACGTGACTCGTGTTCGTCAAAACACGTGCAAGCCAAGCAGTTGTCAAAAATTAACTGAACATTCGAAATGGCCGAACTTGTCGGCATAAGTGAGAAACATGAGTAACAACATAACGCCACAAAAAAATCGAAAATCGAATATACGAGGGTCGTTCAATAAGTCCTTAGAAGAAGATAGAAAAAAACTGTTTTTTAAAAAAAAAAAATTTTATTTTTCAACATAATCTTCTTTTAGCTCTATACACTTTTCCAACCGTTTTTCCAAAATTTTTATCCCGTCCAAAAAATAGGATTTCGGAAGTTCTGCAAAATACTCATCCGTTTGAGCAATGACGTCCTCGTTGGAAGTGAACCGTCGTCCGCCAAGCCATTTCTTCAGATTGGGGAAAAGAAAATAGTCACTCGGGGTCAAATCTGGTGAATAAGCGGGATGCTGCAACAATTCCATTCTCAATTCCACATTTTTGGCCATTGAAACAGCGCAGGTGTGCACACGCGCATTGTCCTGATGCAAGAGGATTTTTTTCTTCTTCAGATGGGGGCGTTTCTCTTTGATTTTTTTCATGCAAAATTGAAGCGACTGTACCTTGTGATATGCCCGTGGTTTCAACTAATTCGCGCACTTTAATTCGCCGATCGTTCAAAATCAGATCGTGGATTTTGTCGATGATTTCAGGAGTAGACACCTCAACTGGGCGTCCTGAACGATGTTCATCTTTTGTGGATGAACGGCCACGTTTAAATTCATTCACCCAATTGTAAACCGTCGCAAACACAGGTGCAGATGTGCCATGAACTGCATCCAACTGGGCTTTGATTTCTTTCGGGCTTAAGCCTTTCAAATGGAGATGTTTGATGACAGCCCTAAACTCGCTTTTTTCCATTGTTATGCACAAATAAATGTCGTTAACTTTAATCGACGATAGAAATTGACCTACACTATGGATCGAGCTGAAATTTTGACAGCTTCCCTGTCGATAATGCTACTTACAAAAAAAATTTTTACCGACACTACAAGCGCAATTTCTTGAATTTTCTAAGGACTTATTGAACGGCCCTCGTAGTTAAAGCAGTATTCAACGAGCAACCAGTAACCACGATCTAAGAATTGGAGAAAATAATAACCATCAGTGCAGAAAGTATGATAATAACAACTAAAGAAATTTCTGTGCAAAGAGGAAGTGACCAAAGTTTGTTGGAAGTTCTTTCAATGTGTAAAAGTGTACTTTCGTACATCTTGTTATACCTCTGACACTTCTCAGACCTCTTACAGTCTCCTTCAATACTTCAGCATAGCTCTAAACTTCAATTAGAACCAATTAAAACTTTGAAAGTCATAAAACGTAAGTAAATTTCTGTTTAAAATGGTTTAGATAGAAATGGTTTTTGAAACTAAGGAACTGTGCATGCTTCGGTATGTATGCATGTGCATAGATTATAAGTAATAGCAGAACCTAGAACTACTAGTAAGGTAGTAAAAATCTATTATTAAATAGAAATGTTATAATGTATATGTTATCCACCGTATATGTTATTATTATACTTAGAATAAAATGGATCCAATGCAGAAAGTATCATAGCACTCATAGGAAACTCACATTCCTTGTGGCCAACGGCATTCATATATGAGTACGAGTAATGTTGTGAATCTATGTTCGTAACTTAACTACTAACATTTAGTGCAGACAGAAAGTTTCATTGGTTTTTGCTTTGAAAATGTGGACTAGCCAACATGCATTATTAACTAATGGTGGGTGGACTCAGTGCTATTTTTGTTACTAATTTGTCTTTACATCACATAAGAGCAGTGGATTTTGTAATCTACATTTCTCTCCGATTTACTGTACAAACAATTACTCTTCGTACAGTCTGTAAAAGCTTCTCACTCATTGCAGAACGTATCATACACTACCAGTCACTCTTTCCCAAATCATATATAAACTCGACCATGTTCTGGGGTAAATCGTTTATAACAATTTCATTTAACAAAATGAGAAAAACTAATTGTGATAGTTTTCTTTTTCAAATAAACTCCCTTCTTTAATATAACTAGTGCAATAAAGGTTTATGCATTTCCTTATTGGTTTATGGATTTTAGTTTTTTTTTTTTTTAATTTTATTTATTGCCTTCTGTCTTTAGAACATAATTTTTCATTATAAAAAGTTTGCCCGAAATTTTGAAAATTATTCCAGTTTTTTGTTTATAAGAATATCAATATCACCATTATGATCGAAGACGATCGTCTGGGATCATAAATTATGATCGTCCTATCGTCTGGGATCATAAATTATGACACTATAGACTTTTCAGACAGGATTCGATCTGTTGAATCAGAGAATACCAGATGTCTCGGTTTCACAATACAATCTTTGAGACCGACGATCCCAGCTTGTCTCTAGCATCATCGGTCCATCGAAGGCAGGGCCTTCTAGGACACTAAATTAGGACACTGTGGACTTTTTAGAAAGGATATTTCTTATTCACTCGGATTAAGTGCGTAGTCCTCCATAGCCTATTAAACTCATGATCTAATTATTAAACTGCCTACGGGATTGTTAATCCTCATGTAGGTGGCCAAATATTCTTTAGGGTATACTCGACTTGAACGAGCTTAAGTGTCTATAATAGTTTCTGTTATAAAGTCAAGTTTCCGTAGAATACATGAGGACTGGCAAAACCAAACAATACTCAGACGTTTCGTTCGAAATAATTTAGAATAACTAAAAAAGTCTATATTGTTGACTGCCAGCAGTAGTGGACGGTAGGCTACTTCATCGTCATCGATGGAATGACAACCGAGATTCTGGTCTAGACCTGCGGAATTAAAGAACTTCAGACATTCCGGCTTCAGGCCAGGGTCTTTCAGTTCGACAATCCCAGCTTGTATTTGACCTTCTGACTTAGGGCGTCACTCCACTGAAAGATCGATATTCTTCTGAGACTATAAATTTAGTCACTGTAGATTTTTTGAGTAGTATCTTCCCCATCAATACGGTAGCGCTCCAAGATCTTGTCATTTAAAAGGCTCCGGAATCGTCCATTCTCATAGGCCAAAAATTCTTCGTACAATCCTCCTGTCCAATGCGAACAAGTGCTCGCAATGGTTTTTGTTGATAACCTAAAGCTTTCGAAGAATACATGAGAACTGGCATGACTAGTGTTCCGTATAGCGGTAGGCTTCGATGGTATGGTCAGAATTTTCGAGCGAAGTAATTTGGACTTCGCGGATTTGTTGATATTGTTGTTGTATGTAAGCTCCTTTAGACATGGGCCAGGGGCCACTTCATAGCGCCACGACCGTGAGGCCATTGGCGACCTCATAGTACGTGTGGGAAGTTATCTGAGAGAGACTGGTCTGTGGTTAGTAGTATAGAATATTGATTATTTTGTTATATTTTGTGGAGCAGATTAGTATGTTGTAGAAGTTTAAATATGGGACTAGAGAATGGAGTTGTTGGGTTCAGAAGCTCCATAATGGGAGGAATCCTGCTCCGAAGTAATTCTTTCTTATGTGGATTTCATATAGAATATGGATGATAGTGAAATGGGTGCCACAGGATTGGCATAAAGGACACGACTGGTGTTACCAAAAAGAAAGTTATGAGTAAGAGCAGTATGTTCAATCTGGATTCTGAGGAGCTTCTGCGCCCAAAATTTCGGTATAGACTGGTTTATTGGTGGTTATCCAATGAGTCAACAAATTTGTGTCACTATTGGTCCAGTCATCGTGTCTGCGGATGGCTACTGGTGTTAGTTGCTATTCTGTTAGTAGGCGTGTCGATTGCAACTCGACACTTTTGATTGTTAATATTTTACATGAGAAGCCTGTTCATCCTCTATGATATTATCGGTTGCGATCCTTTATCCCAGATAAAATTACCATTTAAATATTTCGATGCTATATTCTCTTCTCTGCATGCTGCTAGTATTAGTTGGCTTTACCTTCAACGACAGTACTGCTACAATATTGTGCAGCCCAAAAAAAATTTCTGCTAATATTTATCTTCGTAAAAGCTTCGCGTACAGTAAAGGTTTTCTCGTGAATAATTAATGGATTGGCTTCAGCTCAGTAAGGACAATTTTGTTTAGTAACCGATTTTTCGCCTCATTTGAGAGGATGATTTTCTTGGAAAAATCTGTATCATTTTCAAGTTCTTTCAGAACAAGTCACGATATTTGCGATGGTCCAAGAGCTTCAATTCTGAAAGCTTTGAGTACAGCTCTTTCTAATCGATATAAAATATCAATACCTTGAGCGTTTGCTAAAAGCTGGAACTACCTTTTGAAAATAATTACCCCTCAAGCTAACCACTGAGTCACAAATCTCTTGGCGGATACCATTACGCATGTTGAATGGTTTGAAAAGTAATACGGCTGTTTTTATTAGGAAGAATACTAGTCATAGTTGTTCTAATCAATCTTACTGATTTCTCTGAGATACCAACGCATAACCCTGGTTATTATAGGTGGCTTTAAAGTTAATTATGTAAAAACCATGTTTTAACAATTGAGATCACCTGTCTAGAGAATGTCTCTTAGTTGTTACTCATCAGCCTTAGATGGCAGTTTTAATGCCTAGGTGGCAGTCGTCCGGCATAGATTCGCTATTTCAAACTTGGAGCATTCAGTAATAATCCGCCTGATGAAGTCAATTGATCAAGTTGCTTGGTATTTCGTCGACACCAGGCGGCTTGTGATATTTCAATCTATGGATCCCGTTTTACCAATTCTTGGATGCTTCGCGACGGTAAAAAATCTTCTCCAGTTGGCGGGTCCTCTAACCCGTATGCAGTCTAGTTGTTTTTGTGATAAGTGGCCAATTTTGATGAGCAAGTGGCCAATTTACTCATTATATTCCCAGCAAGGCAAAACTTTTATGCCTGTTCTTTTTCTCAGTTGCTTGCTTGAAAACATTGTCAAACCAGCCGTTTCGATTTTCTTTGGAACAGGAGCTAAGTACATTTTCATCCTTACTAATGATAGTATCCTTTAAAAATTTTATCAAAAATAAAAATTGTGCCCGGAAAATGAGAAATCTTTAATTTGTAAAACCATCAGTAATAGTGAAAAGATCCTGATATCCAATGTATCTCTTCGGCAATATTTTTTTCTTTTTGTTATTTCGTAAATAAATATCCTTTAAATACAATTTTTCCCTCTTTTGTTTTAAACAAAATTCTATAATTATGAAGAAGAAAGTAATAATAGCTATTTTTTAGTATTGAACCAAAGTACTACACGATGGGAGTAGAGATTACGTCATGTTTTCTACGATGTTCTAATTTTTCGTCTATTCTTCTTATTATATTATTATTGATAACCCCTTTTTCTATTGTAATTTACTGCCTGATTTTACTAAATATTAAAAATTTTCTTTTATATACAATCAATTTTATAAAATTTCTTTTCAACAATATTTAAAAAGTTGTCAAAACTTTCAAAATTCTCATTTAGTAATTAATTTGGATAAAACCTTTGAAAATAAATAAGGAACATTTTAATTAGTTCATAAAGTCTATTCTATAGTGCAAAAAACAATAAATGCAAAAAATACTATTTTGGAAGAATAAAAAAAACACAGAATGTTTTTGAAGTAGAGCAAGTTTGTTTTTTAAGAAAGGAATAGGAAAAAATTAAAATAACTTCAAGGTAAGGTGTATTTGCGAATGTTCATAAACTTTAAGATGCATTTCTAAGGAAAATTTATATGAGATCTTTTAGATAAAAATTACAATTTTCTGACAATCTGTCTTCATTTTCTGTCACAAATTTCCTATAATGATTTTTTGCAACAAGTTTTCTGTTACATATTTCTATTGTATAACAAATTTGCTGTCAAAAATTGTTTTTTATTTTCAGTCACTATTTTTTGTTACAATTTTCTGTCACAAATTGCAGTCACAAATTTTCTGTCACAAATTTTTGTCATCATTAACTGTCTCAAATTTCTGTCACAAAAATCACAAAACTGTCACAAATTTTTGTCATCACAATTTTCTGTTACAAATTTTCTATCACAAATTTCTGTCAAAAATTTATATCACAAATTTATCTGACAATCTGACTTAATTTTCTGTCACAAATTTCGTATAATGATTTTTTGTCACAAATTTTCTGTTACATATTTCTATCACAAATTTGCTGTCAAAAATTGTTTTTTATTTTCAGTCACCATATTTTTATTACAATTTTTTGTCACAAATTGCAGTCACAAATTTTCTGTCACAAATTTTTGTCATCATTAACTGTCTCAAATTTCTGCCACAAAATTTGTCACAAATCTGTCACAATTTTCTGCCACAAATTTTTCTGTCAAAATTTTGTCATAAATTTTCTATCACAAATTCTATCACAAATTTGCTGTCACAATTTTCAGTCACAAATTTACAAATTTTCAGTTTGCAAATTGCCTGTCCCTAAATTCTGCCACAAATTTTTTCTGTCAAAATTCTGCCATAATTTTTTGTCACAAATTTGCTGTCACAATTTTCAGTTACAAATTTACAAATTTTCAGTTCGCAAATTGCCTGTCACTAAATTCTGCCACCAATTTTTGCTGTCAAAATTCTGTCATAAATTTTCTGGCACAAAAATTGCTGTTACAATTTTCTGTCACAAATTTACAAATTTTCAGTTCACAAATTGCCTGTCACTAAATTCTGTCACAAATTATTTCTTACTAATTCTATCACAAATTTCTGACACAATCTGTCAAATTTTTCGTCACAATTTTCTGTCACAAATTATTTATCATAATTTATTATTGTTACAATTTTCTGTTATATATTTCTGTCATAAAATTCCTGTCACAATTTTCTATCCCAAATTACTGTCACAAATTTTTTATCATAAATTTGCTCTTACAAATTTTCTGTCAAAAATTAACTGTCACAAATTTTTTGTCCTAAATTTTTGTCACAATTTGCTGTCACAAATATATTGTCACAATTTCTCTGTCACAAATTTTCTACCACAAATCGGCTGTCACATATGTTTGTCACAAACTTCTGTCACAAATTTTCTGTAAAACTTTTCAGGAAAAATCTGTAATTGAGAACCAGATTTTTATTTATGTTTCCGTATTTTATGTGCATAGTTTTTCGTAAATTACCGAGCAGTATTTCCAACTACCTATACTCAAAGAGAAAGTAGTAATTTGGGCAGTAGCAGATTATAAAATGCATTGACCTTGCCAAGGTATTTTTTTTCCTTTAACAAAATATTTTACAGACTTTTTGTTTATTATTATTTATGCCAATAAATATTATAAATTTGGAAACAAACAATAAATTTTAAATTGAAAAAATCCCAAAATAGCATTTTTAATTTCAACATAAATAATGTTGTGTTAAATTTTATAAGAAAATAAAATCCTTTGTACTAATAGAGCTTTCTAAAAATATATAATATTCTAGATAAAAAAAAACAGTTTAAAGTTTTCTTCGGTGAATATACGATAGTTTTTAATTCTGAAAGAGTTTAGTTTTCATTTTTATAAGTATAAATATTTCAATTTTTTATTTTGAAAGTATTTGTCATCATGTCTCAACCTTATTCGTAGTAATCATTAAATACTGTCTAATATTTAGTTCTTGGTTCAGAATTAAATGTTGAAACAAAATTATTTCAAAATACAATTGATATTATTAAAGTATATTTTGACGTACTTACATTCTTATTAGCAGATGAGTGGTAGTTTAAAGAAGCTCCGTCATTATATATTATTTAACAGTTCGGCTGAAAAGTTTATAAGATAACACAGTAAAAATATTTGTTTTTGCAAAATTAATTTTTATTATTCAACATAGTTGCTTTCAAGGGCGATACAACGATTATAGCGATCTTCCAACTTTTCAATACCATTTTTTATAGTATTCTTTCGGTTTTGCCTCAAAATAGGCCTCAGTTTCGGCAATCACTTCATCATCGGTCTTAAATTTCTTGCCAGCGAGCATTCTCTTGAAGTCTGCTGGGGCCAGATCTGAAGAATACGGTGGATGGGGAAGCAATGAAGGATCCTTAACAAAAGTAAGGATCCTTCATTTTTGTATGGTCACTATTCCATTATAATTATATATACCATATAATCGATACTGAAGAGAAAAAAAGAAGGTCATTTACGTCAGTTTTGAAAGTATTTATGTATAATGGAGACCATCCCCATGTTTTTTTTTTGGCTGCAATGGCAGCATTGTTTTTCCAAAGAAATTAGTTTTAATTTCTTTTTTTTTAATTGAACATACAAGTTTTTTTTTTGTGAATACATATTTTTATTGGAAAGTTTTCTTTCAAAAAATATTTTTAAAAAGGACTTCCTACAAAATATTTTGTACTAAAAAAAAAAAACCACTTCAATATTTTTTACTAAAAAAAAACCAATTCACACCTTCTTGTAAATTAAGGATTAAAAAAAATCAAATCAAAACATTAAAAAAATGTTCAAAATGATTTTTAAACAGTTTAAACCGGTGGTCTTACACGATTCAATGTTGCTATTGACGGACAACCTCATTTTCTGTTTTTACTTCTGCCGAAATTTCTTCATCTTTGCAAATGATTAAATCCCCGATAAAAATTTGTTTAAGGAATATATGGACTTCCAAAAAGGTCTTTCATGGAAGGATTAGAGCAGTAAAATTTTTATTAAGAGAATATTTTTATATCTTTCAGGAGTACGTAAAATAGTAAATAGCTTTTAAAATCGGAGTACATAAAATAGATTTTCGGTTAAAGGGGAAGACAAGAGAATCTATTATAGTAACAGTTCGGCTGAAAAGTTTATAACGTAACACAGTAGAAATATTTTTTTTTGCAAAATTCATTTTTATTATTCAACATAGTTGCCTTCGAGGGCGATACAGCGATTATAGCGATTTTCCAACTTTTCGATACCATTTTTATAGTACTCTTTCGGTTTTGCCTCAAAATAGGCCTCAGTTTCGGCAATCGGTCTTAAATTTCTTGCCAGCGAGCATTCTCTTGAGGTCTGCAAGCAGGAAAAAGTCGCTGGAGGCCAGATCTGGAGAATACGGTGGATGGGGCAGCAATTCGTAGCGCAATTCATTGAGTTTGACCATCGTTTTCATCGACTTGTGACACGGTGCATTATCTTGGTGAAGCAACACTTTTTTCTTCTTCAAATGAGGCCGTTTCTTAGCGATTTCTTTCTTCAAACGATCCAATAACGCTATATAATAGTCACTGTTGATCTTCTGTCCCTTCTGGAGATAGTCAATGAATATTATACCATGCGCATCCCAAAATACAGACGCCATCACCTTGCCAGCCGACTGTTGCGTCTTTCCACGCTTTGGATTCGGTTTGTCGCTCGCTCTCCACTCTGCTGACTGCCGATTGGACTCTGGAGTGTAGTGACGGAGCCATGTTTCATCCATTGTCACATATCGACGCAAAAATTCGGGTTTATTGCGCTTGAACAGCTCCAAACACTGCTCAGAATCATCAACACGTTGTTGTTTTTGGTCCACAGTGAGCTCACGCGGCACCCACTTTGCACGCAGCTTTCGCATGCCCAAATATTCATGCACGATATGTCCAACAAGCTCTTTCGATATCTTCAGAGTCTCAGTTATCTCGCTCAACTTCACTTTACGGTAATTTAAAATTATTTTGTGGATTTTTTTGATGTTTTCTGCCGTCACCGCCTCTTTTGGGCGTCCACTGCGTTCTGCATCAACTGTGCTCGTACGACCAGTTCGAAATTGACGAAACCAATATTCCACAGTTGAAATAGCTGGAGCAGAGTCCGGATAACGTTTGTCAAACCATGCTTTGGTTTCCACTGTATTTTTTTTCATCAAAAAGCAATGCTTTATTAATACACGAAATTCGTTTTTATCAATTTTTTTTTCAATAACAAAAGTTGCTTCACTCAAAATGCTATATCTCACGAACCAATCGAACGATTGCTGTCAAATTTTGACAGGAATCATTTGAAGGATGATGCTTTGTGATAATTTAGTTATAAACTTTTTATATATATGTTCTCTTGTTATGTCCTTTAAACAAGAATTAATTGCAAAATAAGGGAAAAAATTGGAAATTTTAATTTTTAGGCATAGAATTTTCATAAAAGGTGTATTTTTCAAAACCGCGATTATTTTTTTTAATCTAAAAATTAATTTTTTAATCCGAAAAATAATTGATAATATATTTTAACTGGTCCACTCAAATTGAATGTTTCAGAATCCATTTTTTCTTTAAACCTGATCAATAAGTAATAAGGTATATTGGTTGTAGGAATAGGAGAGTTAAGTTGCTTGTAGGGCAATTATTTTCGGAGCGTACTGATTTACTAGCACGGTTGGATTTAACCGTAGATGTTCCATTTGATTAAATTTTTTTTTATAATAAAAAATATATTCTGAAAAATATGATTTAGAAAAAAATTATTTCTTTTTCATATTTGATTACTGAATAGGGAAAAAACCGATCATATTAAATGTGTTTTTAGAAAATTGAAAATTGCAAGGGTGGTGGCAAAATAGAAGGGTGAATAAAATTGTAAATATTATTATAAACAAGTTTAGTAAATAAAAGTAAAAATAGAATAATTTTATTTATAGTTCAATATAAAAAAAGTTGAAAAATAATAAACAATAACAAAAATAGAAATAGCAGATCAAAAGGAATAAAATGGAATTTGTTGTGCAGACCTTAAGAACATGATCATTAAATATATTATTTTTTTTATCCTGTGGTGAATAAGGAACAGTTCGAAATGTATTATTTTTAGGGGAAGTGGAATAATCTTAGAGGGAGGGATGTTTTATTCTTAATAATAATAAGAATAAAATTAGATAGAATTTTTTTTTTTGAAATTGTGAGTAGAAACTATATATTAGTTATTATACTATTATTATTTTTTTGCATAGTTGGATGATTTTTGCATAGTTGGATGAAGTTTATAAGAGGAGAAGTTAAGTAAAATAGGTGTTGGATACCAATAACAATTGATACAGTGAGCCTCTAACGGTTCCAATTTTTTTTTTCGATAATAATATTAAATATTCAATAAAACTGAAAATTTATTATTGTATAAAATTTTCCCCAAAATTGGCGAAGCATTCAGCTGAGAAAATTATTCAATTACTAAAAAAACCATTCTTATATATTAAATTGAAATAAAAAATAAGAATGAGAGAGCAAAAGAAAATTTCCATCTTCTTCTACTCTACGTATTTTGGCCGAAGAATTTTATTGGCCAATAAATTTTCTATTTCAACCTTCCTATTGCTTTCAATATATTAGATCCTAAAAGAAATGTTTTTACAATTGTTTTTTTTTTATTTTAATGAAAACCAAATAATTTTCATTTAATTTTTAATAATACAATATCAATTTTATTTTGCCAGAAACTCCTCCTCTTCTTCCTTTTTCAATTTGTGTATTTATTTATACAGAAAATTCGATTGTTTACAATTCACAAATAATAATACTCAATTAGCTTATGATGACAATAAAATAATATTTGCTTATAGAAAACAAAAAACTGGCAACCGAAAAATATCAATTTTCAAATGATTTTATTTGAAAAAGGAAAATATTCAAGTGGTAGCAAAGGAGATGTTTTTTTTTCTTCTTTCGTAAACATATTTATAATATGATGGAAGGACGAATAGTATATGGCCAATAGCGTTAGGATAAGATATCTTTTTTTCCATATGGATAACTCAATTTTGAATCCTTTCTATTAACATAAATATGCCATTGGATGGGGATGTGAGATTGTCAATAAATAAGAAATTTATACATACTATTGTGTGTATACTACAAGGGTTGTTGGATAAGTCCGTATACATTTAAAAGTATTTGGCCATAAAAAAAAGCTTTCGTCCATAATTTTATCTCCAAAAATGTTCACATATCAATTTTCAGTCTGATGTGTCAATTAGTTTTTGATTGACAGCTAAGAGAGTGGTTTAATAATAATAATAATAATATTTATATTGTATAAGAAGTGAAGCAGGAGGCACAGAGTCTTCAAACCACTTCGATCAATAAGGTCTTTTGTGGTGAACAAGTCTAACTCAGATTATATCAATACTGAGGTTTTTAGCGAACCTCAATATCATCATATTGGTTGGTAGCCCGAAAATCTTGCAGGGATTAGGGAATATCAAACAAAGATGCCGAAGTCTCTAGCGGGCAATGGAGACAGAGTAGACGCTCGAACAATTCATCCTCTTTGGATGATATCTTAACAGACAATGGCTGGTGAGTAGCCTTTGGTCTGATTTGTTGAGTTTAAGGACCTCTGTTGCCATTTTTTTTAGAAAAATTCATTCCCCGGACTCTGTAATAGACCTCAGATAGCCCTTCGGATAGCCACAGAAGGGTTGTGGTCCAATAAACGAAGTATTTGCTCCCCTTTTGATAAATTTGTCAGCTAGTTCGTTACCATCAATACCCTCACGACATGGCACCTGATTTAGAAGCTTAAAGATATTCCAAACTAGCTTGGATTGGACATTAGATGAAACAAGAGCTTTCAATGCAGCTTGGCTATCGGAGATGATGTAGATCTTTGCGTTACGTATGATCCTTCTGATACCTTCGCTGAAAAAATGCATAGATAGACCTTAGAAGGTAATAAGATAAGGTTCAACTTATGCGTCTTGGTAAATGGAACGCAGACAGTTTTGTGAGGTCATCAGCATAATCTTGAACTTCAAAGCTAGCTGCAGATAATTTGACGAGAACGTCATTAATGACAAGTGACTTAAGTAGGGGTGATATTAACCCTCCTTGTCACTAAATCATTTTCCAGTTTAGCTGTGATATTGCGGCTAAAAAGCATGTCTATAATCCAGCTAATCGTGGGGAATTCAACTCACTTGCGTAAAGCTGCCTCATAGGAGGTGCTATCAAATGCCCCATCTACGTCTAGGATCGCTCATTGAGTTATTTGCTTAGCAAGAAACATTCTTTCTTATTTGCAGACGAGTCTGTACGGGGCAATTTCAGTAGATTTAATATGAAGGTCTAGAACCTTTTCCATAGCTTTGAGGAGGCAAGATGGAAGGCTGATTTGGCTGAAGGATTTTTGTAAGAACCTAGAGTATCTCCCGGCTTTGGGTATAAAAACTACTTTAGTTTCCCGTCAGGACTTAGGAATGTAGCCAAAGCATCAGTTTACCAGGTGTATAAGCTTAAATTCGTTTTTTTTTTAGTCAAAAAAACATGTTTTTTTTTCATAGAAAGCAAAAACAAATTTATGCAAAGTACTAGACATCTCTCGGGCAATTTTTGGATACCACGCCAAAAAAAAATTCTTCTCTTTCGAGGCAAACCACTCATAAAACCATTTTCGGACGTCTTCCTAAGAATCGAAGTGCTGCTCAGCGAGCGCGTGGCCCAGCAACGGAAACAGGTGGTAGTCGAAAGGGGCCAGGTCTGGTGAATAAGCGGGGTGGGGTAGCACCTTCCAGTTGAGTGTCTCCAAATAGTTTAAGACCATTTTTGACGTGTCTTTGTTGATAATCCGTCCTTTTTTCACGCAGAACACGGTGCAATTTGATTAGTTGTTGATGGTAGCTGTGAGCATTGACAGTTTCACCAGGTTTCAACATCTCATAGTAGACGATACCCTGCTGATCCCACCAAACGCACAGCATCGTCTTCCCTCCGAAGCGATTTGGTCTTGATGACGATGTTGATGGTTGGCCGGAATCAACCCACGATTTCTTGCGTTTAGGATTCTCGAAATATATCCACTTTTCATGGCCTGTCACAATCCAATTCAGGAACAACACTCTTTTTTGTCTGGCGAGCAAGATTTCGCATGTGTTTTGGCGGCGCTCCATTTGCTTATCGTACAATTCATGCGGCACCCATTTTCCGATCTTTTCAATCTTCCCCATGGCACGTAGACGCATGGAAATGGCTGGTTGAGTAACACCCAATTGCTCAGCGAGCATTTTTTGTGATTGGGTATCGTCTTCGTCCAAAAGAGCCTGCAATTGATGGTTCTCAACCTTCCTAGGCCGATTTTTACGCTTCTTGTCCCACAAGTCAAAATTGTCATCTTTGAACCGACGAAACCAATCTCGGCACGTTGTTTCCGATAAAGCACTGTCACCATAGGCCGCCATAAGCATTCGATGTGATTCGGCAGCCGATTTCTTCAAATTGAATCAGAAAAGCAGAGCTTCCCGCATGTACTCTTTTTCTGGCACAATACTAGACATGACTACCAAAGGAAAAATGTATGTTGTTGTACGAAATTGCTGACAATGTGCACTGATTAATGTTGACAGATGTCAAAGTCATAAAAAAAAGTATGTCATGTCCATGGTAGCTTAATAAGGTCACTCACGCCATCTATGACCAAACAACGGATTTAATCTTATACCCCTGGTATTGTTCAAACAAATGCTTGCGACAGCACAAATAATTGAGATCAGAGAGGAACCTGGAAATTACCCGAATAGAACTTCTGAAAAAACACAAAAAGGAACTCAACATATTCAACAATATTGAAGTTTAAGTACAAAAAAACACTCGAGAATTTTGCGTATTGTTTTTTAATTTCTAGTAAATTTGTTGATCGTAAAAATTTAAGTTGTACAAAGGGCAGTCAAGCAAGTATAACGGCTTCAATCCTTATATGATAAGAATTTCGTAAAGATGTAAACCCAAATCGAACCGCAAAATACGCCATGTTGTAGCAAATAGTCCCAAATGTTGAGAACGCCTTGAAGTTGATAAATTTCGTTGTTCTTCAACACTTGCCTGAACGCCAGCAATATTCTCTTCACTTCGACCGGATCTTTGCCTTACTGACAAGCAAACATTGTGTAAAGAAAGACTACCACCGATCGAAAATTTCCACAGTTCGACTAATATCGAACACACTAGATCAATTATAACCACCATAAATTGGAAGAAGTGCACGATAAGTTGCAATAAAATAACGATTGTTTTCATAAAAAATTGGATTATTTCCAATTTTATTTCTACGAATAAATTGTAAGCTGTACTGAATACAACTGATAGCAACAGAAAATTTTGACATTTCGAATATAGCCACACAGCAACTTTATTGAAAAATTCCTTTTCCATTTCCTTAATTTCGTAGACACCGTCAAAAATGCTGCTAACCGCAAAAGTTTCCAATTCTAAAGTGAGAGGAAGATTTCCAAACCAAGAGAAAAAGTTAATGCTCTCATTTCATTTTTCTACGAGTACAAACATATCGAACTAGCCGTGTATGCATTTAAAATTTCACCTTTAGTAGAGATGATACCAGGTAATATTCAAAAGGTGGAAAAAGAAAGGATACTTTTTATTGTGGACACAATCCGAGGTGAAAATATTTTCTATTTTACGAAGACGAAGAGAAATTTAATGTAGAATATAAAATAAAGTCGTTGAAAGAGCTGGAGTGGGAGTGTGAAGGGTTGTAACAGTCCTGCATAAATTTGGAAATGAAATTTTCTAATATGGCGCTGGATAGAGGAAAGTGCAAATGTTTAGAGATTGTTCAGAGAATGCTTATTCATACAGCTGCGTCGGTATTCGATTTGTGTTCAAGAACGAATTTTCGAATTCATTTCAGTGTCTTTTGGTTCACCGAAGAAACCGTTCAACCATTCGTCATATCTTAAATGCTTCACAAGCAAATTTCTATGTATATCAGCTAGCATTTAGTAGATACCATTTCATCATTTATGCCATGTAGTATATTGAAATTGCGACTGTATCAATATACAATTCGAAACAGCATCCGCCTCTCTTGCAATTTCAATATTTTTTCACCCTTACGAACAGATGTAAAATCGGTTTCCATTTTATCTGTTATCATCAGCTCCAAACCACCCACATCTAGAATTTTGCACAGTGCTTCTTTAAAAAGATTTCCATCATTCTAAGAGTTGTGCCATCCCTTAATTTCTACAAGGTCTTACATGTCTATCTATCCATTTATGTATATACGAACATATATTTTGTTTGATTCTCATTTTCACCTTTTCAATCTTCTTCTCTCACCCTTCATCTCTCTACCAACCATAATTTTTCGTATTCAAATGAATTTCACATTGTAACATGTTTTCAAATGTTCTTCTATGTGTAGTTTCACGGTCTGTTTTCTTCTGTACAATGTACACTTGTTGGAGGACGTTGTTCGAACAGAAGGTGAAATTCGAACAGATGCTTTGTTAAATATTTACCACTTAAATCAAAAATACCATAAAAAAATAAGGAATAAAAGAAATACGAACAGAAATTGGAATAGAAATCTAGAGAAGAATTTTATAGTATCCACCTAGTCGAATATGATGATAAATGGGGTAGATTGGTAAGTTTTAGGGTTGAAATGTGATGATGTTGTGTGGCATTTAAACCAGAGAGAGAGAGAGTGAAAGCCTTGTAATCCATTTTTCATGGTATATGAAATTTCTTGTCTGAATTGGAAAACGAATTTTAAATGTTGTGTATGGCATAAACGTACATGTTTACTATACCAGCAGCATGATTTTCATAATGTCGAATTGAATAAATTTATTCAACAATTGTTGTTGGTAGAATTTACCAAAACTTTTCTGTTTTTTTTTTGTTTTTTTCAGAATTTATTTTTATGTCAAAATGAGATTCGTTCTTAAAATGGAAACGATTTAAACAGAAAATATAATTATTATATGTGGATAGCCTGTAATAGAGTGGTAATTTTCATTTTGATATATGAAGAAAAATGTAGGTAACGATAATATTCCCGTGAAATGGTAACACAAAAATTATAAGATTTCAAAAAGATCTTCGAAAAAGATTATGTAAAATACACTCCATCAAATATAAATACATATATGAAAATAAAATGGGACTGACAAAGTAAACTATTAGAATATTGATGGTTAAATATACTTTTCTTTTTTGCCAATAATGTGTCCTTTTTCTTGACCGCTTTTTCCTGGTGCTTATCTTGGTATCAAGTGCTTTTTTCCTGTTTAGATAGTAAACAATCTTATAGTACTTTGTTTAACGATCATCTAATATTGAAATCATTTAGCAAATATATATGTATATGTGGGCGAATAGTTTTCAAAGAAAGAAATAAACTTAAAAATAATAATTATTTCTGTTCCATATCTACCATATTCCGAAAAAGGGTCATCAACAAGAGGGCGTATAAAATTGTTAGTATAAAAAAATGCTTGGAAATATTTTTGAAAAATGTTTGCAAAGAAATTATACGTTTTTTTTTATAGCATTTTTAATAAGTAATATAATAAAATTACTGAATTTTCATATAAAATTTGACTATCACTTTGTTCATAGTTTTTATATAATTATAGACTGTTTATATATTACTAGGGTAGCCAGTGGTCGAAATTCGACCACACATTTCTTCAGCGATTGTTAATAATGAGCTAACAATAATTTTTTATTTTTTTATTTTATTTATTAATTTGACTTTTTTTTCTGTAATTCAAATGTGATTAGTAAATTATTGTAGCACATCTAACATGCAATAGATTGTTAATTTTTTTTTTCCCGTAAATATTTTTAAAATTTTCTTGTTCTTCCCAATCTTTGCCAATCATATTCCCTGATCTGCCTTGCGCAATGATTCTTCCATCAGCGAACAGATTTATTATGTCCACGCATTTAGCGTGTTCACCGTACTTGGCAGCGTATACACCTGTAATATATTATAAAGGTTTTATATTATTTTTTCTAAGAATTTATATTTTTTGAAAAAATTACCAATGAATTCGCGTAAATTCGCACCCTTTCCTTTAAAGCTGTACATTACGCTGTGTATCTTTTGGTTACTTTCATGCGGTTCGCCCTCTGCTCGAATTGGGTAATTGTCAACCCTCTGCTCGAACTGGGTAATTGAAAAGACTATCATGTTTCTTTCGAAAGGTTGCTCCCCATCAACAGTTGTAAATATAACAGCTACATCAGTCTGTGTTGTATCGTTATACCATACATATTTCTTTATCCGCATTATCTATACTGTCACAGTGATCTTTCATTGTGCGAAAAGAACGAATAAATTTATTAACTCTTTCTAATTCAAGAATAAAGGCATGCGACCGTATGGATTTGTCAATGGTCCAGATCTATGATAAAATGTATCGTAAATTTTAAAATGATATACACCACCTAAAATCGTCTCAGAAATATTCGCTTCAGAACTAACCATCGCAAATGCTGAATTATAGTTCCGTATATAATTGGAATAATTTTTTTATGTTTTTTTTATTTGTGCATCATTCGATGTGAGCCCATGATAAAGTGAATTAAATTTGTCATTTTGTGTGAATGCCGGCAAATTTACTTTTCCCTTATGACAACACATGGTAAATGCTGTTCTATCGCGCATCGTGATTTCTGATTTAAAATGCATTGCCTTACAGTATCTGCATTATAAATTCAACAAACCAATATCAAAACTTTCACAATTAATTGGAACCACTTGCAATGCACATTTAAACGAATTTTTCAATAAATCAATTGAATCAATAACACCCATGATCATCATTCTGAATTAAATTTCCAACACTTGTATTTGTTACATTAGTAGTTCTACGAAAAACTTGATCCTCCCTGTTTCTTTGCTTTCTACCCGCCCCGAAAGCGTTCGACGCCGTGGCATGAAAATGGTTTGTATTTGTTTCTTCGAAACTATATATATTAAAAAAATACAAAGCATTAACATTGATGGAATAAAAATATTCGAACGGCTTTTTACTATTTTCATTCAAAAAACGAAATCAAAAGAAACTCTCCGAATTTCAATACGTAACGAAACGTTTGTCGTCTGTACTCTCTTGATGTCAATCTGCGTTGTTCGAAACTATGACGTTTTCTACATTTAATAAAAAAAATAAAATTCATGAACATTGATTTGCAACAAACAAACTTGAAAGCTGGTATGCTAATGAGGTTTGAAAAAATTTTACACAGTGTCATTTGACACGCATGCAAACAAACAAAAATGATGTACTTCCATTGTATTCGAAAAATTCCACTCGCATACAATGCAAAAAAATTCACTCAGTTCACCTTCTAAGCTGTATGCGCTGATCACTCTATGTATTTTGAATGATGCACACACCAATGACAAATTTCTCCAACCAATGAGATATCTTGTCTGCGCTTGGGTTTTTTTCCTCACACTGTGTTGTACGCTTTCCCAAAAATATCCCAAGCGCAACGACGCACGCTCATTGGTTCATAGAATTAACACGCTGTTGTATTATGAGTTGCTTACGCCACTCCTAAAGCAGTGTTTCTTTCACATCTAGCTAAGCTAAGGCAAATACATTTCTTTTTCTTAGAGAAATGTCGACTGTAAGTATTCGTGTTTTCATGTACAATTGTGTTGTTTTTTGTTCAGTTGGGTTGTTTTATTGCATTTCACAGTCATCCGATTTATTGGCTGATACGTATGCTCGTGCATACCGAATAAGTTTGTGTTGGGCCTGTGTATGTGTATTTTGTTGTTGTAGCGCTTTGCATCTTTCAAAATCAAATTTACCTGCTTTATGTTCACGTATAAAAAAAAATTATATTCTGCACTTCTCCAAACGGTTACCTATACAATGATATTTTTTTTCCAATACGTGAACAATACCACACTCAAAAAGGTACCACAAACTTTTGTAGTTGCGTATTAATATATAAGATATTAGGTTGTCCGGGAAGTAATTTCGTTTTTTTTTATAAAAATGAAAGACGATTTTCTTATAGTAAATTAATATTTTATTCAATTAACTATTATCCAATCTGATCTAATACCTTTTGCCATCTTTCTGGCAGTAGAATGATTCCACGCTCATAAAATTTTTGTTCTTTGCTGGCAAAAAACTGATCTAAGTGATTTTTGACTGCCTCATTTGAATTAAACGTTTTACCGTCTAAAAAATTTTGTAGAGACTGGAACAATTGATAATCGTAAGGTGCTAGGTTTGGAGAGTATGGTGCGTATGGCAGTATATACCATCTAAGCTCTAAAAACTTTTGCCGAGTGGTCAAACTTGTAAGTGGTTTCGCATTATCCTGTTGGAGTACTATACCTTTCCTATTGACCAATTCTGTCCTTTTTTCTTTAAGTGGATCATTCAATTTGTCCATCTAATGACAGTACACTTCAGAATTGATCATAATGTTGCTCGGTAGAAGATCAAAATAATAGATTCCTTTGAAATCCCACCAAGCAGATAGCATAACCTTTTTTTGGTGGATATTGGCTTTCGAAGTGCTTTGAGCCGATTCATCTTATCTACTTCAGGATCTTTTACGCTTAACATTGTTGTAGACAACCCATTTCTCGTCCCCAGTGATGATACGCTTCAAAAATGGATCATTTTCTTGGCGTTTGAGAAGCAAATCACAAACGTCAATACGACGGTACAAATTTTATTTCCGTAAGAAGAAGAGGAATCCATTTGTCGAGCTTTGACATTAAACCTAGCCATTTCAAATGATCATGAACGGTCGAATTCGATAAATTTAATCTCTCAGCAATCTCACGAGTTGTTATTCGCCAGTTTGCATCAATTAATGCCTTTATTATGTCTTCAACTGGCCTTCCAGGACGTGTTGCATCTTCGAGATCAAAATTCTCGAATCGAAATTTTGCAAACCAGTTTTGGCACTGGCGCTCATTTAACACATCTTTTCCAAACACATCGGATTATTTTTTAACTTCTATAGTAAAAAAGTAAAATATGCCGAAAATGCTGTTTTTCACTTTCCATATTTAAAAGGGTATCAACCAAAAATTACTGTGCAGAATCAATCGAATTTTATCACAAGCAAGCCTTGCTATGTCACCTGTCGAAATATATATGATTATGAGGCTAAAGTGTTGCTACTGTTGGGGAAAAATATGACCAGATGGGGAAGCCGTACTAAAAGAACGTTCTTATAAATTGCTTATTGAGTTTGACGTCTTTATGTAGGATTTTTGAACGATACATTCTCAGAAGCCGACAAAACATGTCGTTGGCTTTTTTAATTTTAATCCCTGACAAAGGAATTGAAGTTGAGGTTTTTGTTAAGATTTAAGCCTTAAGATACTTAAAATAACCACGCGTCTCATTATCGAGTCATCTGCTTCTCTAAATCTGCAGTCTACAATTGCTTTTCCTCCTGACGCGTGAAGCACAATCACTCTGGACTTTGGAATATTTACTTGAAGAACCCATTCCTTATAGTATTCTGTCAGTTTATTGACTGATACTTTCATAGCTTCCAGTCCTACTCTAGGTCGCATTGATGCACTGTAAACTAGGGTATCGTCCGCCTATAATACCATATGAGTATTTTCTCTTAATTGGACCTTACATACGTGTATATCTACAATGTAAAGGTTATATATCTTAGGACTTCTCCACATTTTAGTCTGGATTTTTTAAGATCTACAAAACTAATTATTAGATTATACAATATATAAACGGTCCATAATTCAAAAATTATCGACGGTGTTACTCTTTCAATAACAAGAAATTTTTCATGGTCAACAATTTTTCAGAAATAAATTTAAAAATTAGAAAAAAACAATATAAATAATTGTATTTTTTGACCTTAAAATCCAAATTGATTATTTTTCTGTCATTTTTAATTCAAATAATTTAACCAAAACTTGAAATTTTCTTTCAATAAACATTTTTAAACTCAACAATAAATATACCAAATTCAAAAATTTTAACATGAAATGATGGTGCTCAGGGCCCGATCTAGGCAATAGGCGGAGTAGGCTGCAGCTGAGGGGCCTCCACCACAAGAGGGCCTCCACCACACCATGAAAATTAAAAAAAAAAAACTAATAAGTGCCCTAGCGCACCCAACCCTGGGGAATGCGAGTTAATTCGTTTAGTTTGTAATAAACAATGAAAATCCAAACTAGCAAGTGCCTAAACCCACACAACCCCGGGGAAAGCGAGATTTTATAATGTCGTGTCGTCACATGTCGTCGGATGTCGTCAATTCAGTCGCTCTGTTTTATCCAGCCAAGGTATACTGCTATGCAGCAGTCGATAATTCGTTGAACTAACCTCAAGCCTATTTATTTATTTATCATACGAATTTCGGTAGTGTTCATGTACGGTACTTAACCGACTCTAAATATCTTTTTTTTTACAAGAAGTATTTGATGAAATAATCCGCCGTGTAAAAGTATCACGATACTACGCATTTACATTGGATTCGACAAAATGAAGGTCGCATTGACCAATTAGTATTTATATTACGTTATATTGAAGAAAATGGAGATCCAGTTGAAAGATTTGTGACTTTTATGCCTAATCAAGGTCATAAAGCACAAGAAATGTTTGATGGTTTAAGAAATTTTTTAGACGAAAATGGTCTAAAATTAAAAGATTCTCGAGCTCAATCGCATGAACTCGAGAATCTTTTAATTTTAGATCAAGCGGCAAATATGAAGGTCTTCAGGCTCTAGTTAGAAAAGAAAATCCACTCGCATTCTGGGTTCCTTGTATAGGACATTCACTCAATTTAATTGGCACCGATACAATGAATACTTGTACCGAAGCTAAATTATTTTTTAGCTTTTTAGAAGGAGTCTACGTTTTCTTCACAATTTCAACAGACCGTTATGCGATACTTGTTGATTGCTTTAAACAAGTACAATTAAAGGAAAACGAAAAGCCACTGCTTGTTCCCAAGAGGGTCAGCACGACTCGTTTTTCATCTCGAGCAGATGCAACCGAAGCTTTAATTCGTGGCTATAAGCGAATTAAATCTAAATTATCAGATATGGCTGATGAAAATTGTGAAGCTAGCGGATTATTCAGCCAAATGGATAAACTTGAAACTGCTATTTATGCAATTGCTTGGAATGAAATTCTCGAAAGAGTAAATACAGTCAATAAAAGTATTCAAAGCCCAAAATCAGGTCTGAATACTTCGATCGCACGGCTTTCTTCTTTGAAGACTTTTATCGAACTAAAAGGAGAGTCTTATACCGATTATGAGCGTCAGGCAATTGAATTATGTGGTCATAATGAATATGTGGTTCAAAATAAACGAAAGCGCGGATGCAACGTCCGTTTACAAGATCAAGATCGTTCAAAAACTCCAGCACTTGACTTAAAACCTTCTGACGCATTTCGAGTGCACAGTTTCCTTACAGTTATTGGCCAGTTTTTTGCATCGTTATCTAAAAGAAGTTCTGCTTATTCGGAAATACATAATTTGTTTGGATTTCTGACGGAATTGAGTGACATTAGCTCAGATGAAATAAAACAACGTGCTAAGGCATTATGTAGTGTATATAAAGATGATTTCGATGAAAATCTTGGCGTTGAGCTACTGCACTACAAAGAATTTTGCAGTGAGTTTATTCATGAAAAAGAAGAAGAAATGAGCATAGAATTTTTCATGCATAAGCTACTAATTCAAAAAAAAGTAAAAGCTAGTTTTCCAAATGTCGAAATTCTTTTTAGAATTTATTTTTGTATTATTACTACAAACTGCAGCGGCGAACGTTCTTTCTCAAAAATGAAGCTCATAAAGGATAGACTAAGCTCATCAATATCGGAAGAAAGTTTAATCGACCGTACAATTTTAAGTATGGAACACGATGTATTGAAATATATAAATATATCGAACATAATTGATAAATTTGCTAATGAAAAAGCTAGAAAAAAAATGTTTAATTTATTTATTAATGTTTAACTAAATGTAAGCAAATAAAAATGTGTATTATTTTAATATTTTTTATAATCAAACGTTTTGTTTATTGGGTTATTTTTAGTTTATTCTTCAGAGTTTTAACATTTCGCTCCCCTTAACGAGGGCCTCCATCACATTTCAGCCTACAGGCCCCACACGCCTTAATCGGGCCCTGATGGTGCTCTTCTTTTTTGCTGATAGACTGAATATATCCTTTATTCCTAAAAATGTCATATTGTTGAGCAACTACAATAAATAGAAAAATGTCAATATAAAATTAACGAGTTGTTCGTAAATATTTATGCAAAACTTTCTTTGAATAAAAAATCGCATAATCAATAATTTCAGAAAAGATAACTTTAAACTTAGGTGAGTAAACCAAAAAAAATCGAATTGAGCTCTAAAATTTCTGTTTCTATTTAATCATCAAGAAGTCAATGTTGTTTAACATTAAAAAAAGAATAAATTTTTGTAGAAATTTTTTTAAGATAAATTGCATTAAATTTGAGATTTGATTTTCTTATTCAATGTTGCCCATTTCGTCGATGAAAAGTTTATGGGAATTTCGAAAATAATGCGGTATTTTTATATTAATTCTATTTTTATTATATATTTTTTGATATATTGTATAAAATTTATTCGAAATCAAAAACAAATCAAAAACAAAACAAAAAAAAGCCATAATATCATCTATGAATACTATTATTACTCGTTTTTTGATAGTATTCGAATAAATATATTTAAAAAAAAATATCGAAATATTGTAAAATAATCCTTGAAATCGTCCTTTGTATATATTACATTACATCGATTGCAGAGATATAAACTAAATAAGGATTTTCTTCCTATTCAAATTTGCTATAAACAAAAGTAGTCCTACTATTTTATTTATTTTTAGTATATTTACTTTCGGATCTGTTTTATTTTTTATGAGTATTTTCGCAATCACGTATTAACTTTCCTTTTTTATCGTGTATTTTTTTTTGGTATTTTTTTCGGAAATGGTGAGGCTTTTGGTAAATATTGTTTGTTCGCGGTAGTAAAAAACTAAAACCAAACAAATCTTAACAAATCAAAAGTTGAATCATGATTTGATTCTTTGTTGAGAAAGGCGGAACTTACAAAAAAAAAAAGTCAGGTTTTTTTCATATTGTACAGAAGTACGAGTACTCCTTATAATACTTTAACTTATCCTTCCCTTCTTTATTAAGGAAATTTTCCGCTTCCTTCTCTAGACCTTTAAGTCATATGACTGCGTACATTTTCTATTTTCTGATTTCACATTTCCTATTTCATAGTAAGAAAATTTCCTTTTTGATTTTTTCAACGTGTAGTTTTATTGCTGGGCTTGCATAATTCAGAATAAGAAAGAAAAAGGACACATAAGCAAAAAATGTGGATACCAATGGCAAACCCATAAAACAGTTTTTCTCTGAAACCATGCATACATCAAATCCGTTTCGATTTTTAGAAATATTTACATAAATGGTTTTTTTTTTGATTTTTTTCCTAACGAACCCCTGCTCACAGTAGTCGATATTTGAAGTACAATTTCTGTAGTAATAAGAAGGTATCACGTACCAATAAATAACCTTTTCCCGTGGGTATAGAATGCTGCCAGATCAGAGCACACACAAAAAATAAAAGAAGTGTTAAAATACTTGAAGCAAGGTAATAAACGAATACGTGTCTTATGCATACAAACTGAAAATTTAAAATTTTCACATGTGTTGAATTAAAAACCTGTGATCTCCTCGCTCGCTCCCTTCCGATTGGCGTGAAAATCTTGGATTTATGATCCTTGAAAATAGGTAAAGTCTTAAAATGTGTGAATCTTACTTTATTTGGGAAAAAAAATATAAAGTGGGAAGTTTGAAGAAAAATTTAAGTTGTAATAAAAATAGGAGTATGAATCCTTTAAAAATAGGAGTAAAGGTGTTAGTTTTTTGTATTATATATATGTGAAAATTAATGTTTGTATGGTCGTCTTTTATGCGTGAGTTGTTGTGCGCACGTCGGAGAATGGTTTCTGAAAAAAAAAGTTCACACGAAAGAAGTAGTCGGACTCGTCGATTGCGTTCGTTCGCATTCGTTCGCGCATCGTTCATCCGATTGAGTTGCCACTTTGCATTAATATTTTCAGAGATATAAAAAGAAGATGGAACATTTTTTTGAGTTAAAACTTTGTACAGTAGTTGTTGCTCTGTTCGTCAAAATAATCATGCTTCCTTACGAGGACAAACAAGCAACGAAGCAGAAGAGCAACGCGCACCAGGAAATTGAGCTAATCGTTTTCGAGCTACTCGATCGCGTGCATTGGAATCAGTTAGAGTCGAAGCAGAACGTTTACGAGCTACTCGATCTCGACGAACAGTGCATGTGTTGACTTAAATCTTGATGCATTGCAGTACAATGTCTGCATCCATGTGTAGACCTCGGCTAAATTGATAAGATGTGTGGGCATTGCGATGCACGAAAAGAAAGTTAAACTTCCACTATCTGAATCTCCGTTATCCATGTTTTCGGGCCCACTCAGCCGATTCAAAACACTTTTTACAAAACATTTGCAAATACAATTTAGTATTTCAAATGACAACCTTTGAATTTGCATTGGAACCAGGTTCGCTGTCAAAAAACTGATGCCATACGTCATCGAAGCGACAATTCTTCATGGAAAGTCAAAAAGAGAAGATGTGCTGATTCTGCGTATTCCCATGCATGCTTGGCATTCTCAATGGCCATCAACAAGGTACAAAGTCAATCGCTTCTAGTACATGGATTAAATCTGGAAAAATCATGCTTTTCATATGTTCATTTATATGTTGCATGTTTATTGAGAGAAAGTACTTTATTTACCATTATGACGATCAACAAATATACTAGAAATTACCAGGTGTATAAGCTTAAATCCGCTGCTTTTTAGTCAAAAAAACACGTTTTTTTTTATAGAAAGCAAAAACAAATTTATTCAAGGTACTTGCCCCCGCTAGCTACACACTTTTCCCATCTCTCAGGCAATTTTTGGATACCACGCCAAAAAACTTCCTGCTCTTTCGAGGCAAACTCCTCATCAAGCCATTTTCGGACGTCTTCGTAAGAATCGAAGTGCTACTCAGCGAGCGAGTGGCCCATCGACGAAAACAGGTGGTAGTCGGAAGGGGCCAGGTCTGATGAATAAGCGGGGTGGGGTAGCACCTCCCAGTTGAGTATGTCCAAGTAGTTTCGGACCATTTTTTACGTGTGCGATGGTTCGTTGTCATGGAGGCAAATCAGGTTGTCATGTCTTTGTTGAAAATCCGTCCTTTTTTCACGCACAGCACGGTGCAATTTGATCAGTTGTTGGTGGTACCGGTGGGCATTGACACTTTCACCAGGTTTCAACATCTCATAGTAGACGATACCCTGTTGATCCCACCAAATGCACAGCATCGTCTTCAGTCCGAAGCGATTTGGTTTTGGGGAAGATGTTGATGGTTGGCCGGGATCAATCCACGAGTTCTTGCCTTTAGGATTCTCGAAATACTATATATTCACTTTTCATCACCTGTCACAATCCGATGCAGGAACGACTTTCTTTTTTGTGTGGCAAGCAAGATTTCCCATGTGTTTTGGCGTCGCTCCATCTGCCTATCGTTCAATTCATGCGGCATCCATTTTCCGACCTTTTCAATCTTTCCCATGGCACACAGATACATGGTAATGTCTGGTTGAGTAACACCCAATTACTCTGTGAGCATTTTTTGCGAGTGGGTATCATCTTCGTCCAAAACAGCCTGCAATTGATGGTCCTCAACCTTCCTAGGCTGATTTTCGCGCTTCTTGTCCCACAAGTCAAAATTACCGTCTTTTAACCGAAGAGACCAATCGTGCCACGTTGTTTCCGATAAAGCACCATAGGCATCCATAAGCATTTGATGCGAGTCGGCAGCTGATTTCTTCAAATTGAAGCAGAATAGCAGAGCTTCCCGCATATGCTCTTTTTCTGGCACAAAACTAGACATGATTACCAAGGGAAAAATGTATGTTGTTGTACGAAATTGCTGACAATGTGCACTGATTAATGTTGACAGATGTCAAACTCATAAAAAAAAATATGGCGTGCCATGGTGGATGACTCACGCCATCTATGACCAAACAGCGGATTTAAGCTTATACACCTGGTATAAAAAAATACGCAAAATTCTCGAGTATTTTTTTTGTACTTAAACTTCAATATTGTTGAGCATGTTGAGTTCCTTTTTGTATTTCTTCAGAAGTTCTATTCGGGTTATTTCCAGGTTCCTTTCTGATCTCAATTCTTTGTGCTGTCGCAAGCATTTGTTTGATAGTAAACTAGGCCGTTTTCTAAATGTCTAGTCATAATTTTCTTTCAGCTGGTAAGAATCGGAAATTGGCATAAGAAGTATCTTCTTATATATTGGCACTTAAACTTACCCTTTATTTTGGTTAAGGCTTCCTATTCTTGAAGTTCTCCGCATCATATTAAGGACGTATCTCCCCAAACAGAGTCATTTTTCCACCAATAATTCCTAGTAATTCCTCTTTTCTATACCAATAACAACTCATTACAAATGGCAGATCCGTTGACTTTATAAACTTACAAAACTAAATCAAGTGATTTTCTATCCTTTTTTTGATTATCAACACACTAACAAAGTCGGATATTTTTTGAGACCTTCCATTTTTTGTAAATCAGGCGCGTCAAACACATTTAAAAAAATTTCTTTAAATTATATTTTGATTTGAGCATGCAGAAATTATAAATATTAATGCTATGGGTGAACTGAGCATGCAGGAAAATTATTGCTATGAACACCAAGATGAATGGTGTCGCAAAAAAAAGATTCAACTGATTTCTGAGTAAGTGAGCAAAAGAAAAAAGCTTTTTGCGCCAAATCTGTCAGGGAACATTAAAGAGCAGAAGAAAAAAGCTTTTTTCCGAATGTTCATAATGGGTAATAACTTCAAAAATATAAAGGACTGCTGGATCCCAGGTCTCTCGTAGCACGAAAGCTGCTCAGGGACAGGCGGTCAGAAATAAGGGCGACTGCAAAAAGAGCAAAGATCCGATTTCTGCTCCAACTCCTACTAGGAAAGCACATGCTGAGAGGGAGTGGGAACATTTGTTTCTCTATATTTAGTGTTGCTATTCTGCATCGTTAGACTATATAGCACGAGTCGCCAACAACTGTAGGGATTGAGATTTACGCTCAATCAGTGCATTCCATAACTGAGAATTAGCAGTCAGTAATCAGTTACAAACTGATCACCTCAACTCCTGGCGACGAGGCCCATCTTTAACCTCTACTGTAAATGCACGTAAATGCCAAAGCACCTCACCAATAATCGAGCACAGAAACTAGTTCATTGTTTTTATAGAACACAAACAGGTACGACTCCACTCACATTAGCATATATAAGCAAATACTATAAAGCATTATGCATGAAATCTATGCAAAGCTTCAACGCCATAATCCTGAAAGATCTATTTAATATTGGAATTTCGTTCTGTGGGGCGTCTCGGTTCCCGTGGTACCTATTTTTTTTACTAGAGTACTTTAGGTCTGTACCCCGCTCTATAAGCAGTGGACAGCAATCTTGCAAATTCCTGACCTTTTTCCTCTTCCTTTCCTTCTCTACTTCCTCCTGTTCTTTACTCATTCACCTCTTCATCTCATTCTTTCCTCATCATATTTTGTCCATGGCATACACGTATCCACTGTCGGATATCTACTTTTACCCCTTGTTACCTTTTTTACCTTTTTATGCTATCATTAGGATAAGAAGTTGGTATATACTTAATATCCCGCCGCCGGAGCGGAAAGGAGGAGAACAATAAGAACAAGGGTACTTCAGCTAAACCAGCCACCTCAGTGGCTTTTAAAGAAGCTGCTGCCAAGAAAAAATTATAGCGATTTTATTTTTATTTCTCTCTAGCATCTTAAAATTATATGTTTTTAATATAATTTTTCCTCTAGAGTAAAAGAATTCATAATTAATCCGAAAAAAAATTTATAAAGAACAGGCGCACTTAATTTGTTCACTATCTATCATGTTTCTCGCCAAACCTATTCACTATCTATTATCTATAAAGTGCAATTTCTTTATAACGAATACCTCGTATCAGTGTAGTTTCTATGATATAGTCATCCTGGCCATGAAAGAGGATAATTGATTGACATGGCAAATATTTGTAGTCCTGTCTAATACACTGCCAAACTGTCATTCCTTCTAGGTACTCTTGTATTTAACTAAATTTTATTGAATTTATTTGCCAACGAATGAATTGTTCGAAATACATATGAGAATTTGCAGATTGAATCAAATCAAATAAGGTAGCTGCTGTTGATGTTGATAGAGACGATATCTACGGTCCCAGTACTACCTTTCTACTCGAATAAATACCTTTTTCTATTTACTGTCATTTCATGCCACAAACATGCATACAGAATACTCGATTAGTAATACTTTTCAAAGCTGAAGCTTTCAAAGGAATCGGAATAGTTTTTACAACCATGTGTGAATTCTGCTGTTTTTTTCTAAAAGTCATTTCTATCCAAAATATAGCATCGAATTTGCGCAAATAATGAAATTTCAAGTTCGCTTTTACGAGTATATGAAAAAAATTTAAACATGAAGATTGGTTAAATTAAAAAAGAGGGGATGAAGTGCGGGTGGAAAAACGAACACGAAGGAAAACGATGAAATATATTCACTCATCAGATTGTACTTATTCTTCTTTCTGTCCAATTGATTAATTTCAGCGGATACGGTGACATATGTTGGTCAAATTGATGAAATCGGTTAAAAAAAATCCGTTTTTTTTTTATATTCTGGTATTAATTCAACTGCATCTGCACTTATTGAAAACTCGATGATATATGGCAGAGTAAATCCTTTCATACATAAACAATTTTATTCCTAAAATTTAAATAAATAAACTTAATAAAAAGGAGAAAAAAAATCGAAAATAAATAGATTTAAAAAGTAAGAAAAAAACTATTAAAAAAATAACTATTTTTAGAGTCCTTTGAAATTGTAAATTTTTTTGTTGGATGTGATTCGAATTGGAATTTTTTACGAGTCCGAATAAAATAATACATCAATCGTGTGGTGCTCGTACATGACAAATACACACCCTTTTCCTCCTATCTGTTACCATGTTTGAAGCCGACTCCTCTTCGAAAGAAAGGAGAAAATTTACCCACAAATACTTTCAGCAAAGTCGGTTTTTTTATGAATGGTGTTCTACACATTGAAGGCTGTATTTCTGCTCATGATCAATTGCAATAATGGATCAATGATTTAACAATTAAAAAGAAAAGAGACTGTAGAACGTACTAGATTTAAAATTGAAATTTTTTAAAAAGTAAAATGAAGTTTTTCTAAAGAATATGCTCGAAAGACATGTATTTGTAAATTGGACTTTATTCAATTTGTTATATTTAATTTGTACATAAAAATATAGTTTACTGTACAAAATACTATTCATTTTATTGGTAATTGGTTTGAAAAGTTGCAAATTAAATCCAGAAAAGACGTACGAGTATGCATAGAAAAATAGTCTCTTCAATTAAGTTTCTTTAATTATAAAAAAAACTCTTTTTTTTCTGTTAAAAACTATTCTTTCTGAAAGTTGCATTATTTTCATAAATAACTATTTTGTTGGTAATTGTTTTACTGAATACGGAGTTTGTAACGCGAATTTTGTGTTTTTTTTCAAAAATTATTTATTTATTCATGAATACCTAAATTTTGTCCCCTTCAAATTAATCCCCACCAGATATTATACACTTGTGCCAACGTTTTCTACAATCCTCGAAACACTTCAAAAAATTATTTTTTGTGATCTTGTTCATATCCTCCTTCGATGCCGTTTTTATCTCCTCAATCGTAGCGTAGCGTCGTCCTTTCATGGGGCTCTTCAGTTTCGGGAATAAGAAAAAGTCACAGGGGGTCAGATCTGAGGAAATAGGTGGCTACGGCATTATTAGTATGTTGTTTTTGTCCAAAAATTCGCACACAAGTAACGATGCGTGAGCAGGGACGTTATCATGGTGCAAAAGCCAATTTTTGTTCTTCCACAAATCTGGGCTTTTCCGGCGGATTCCTTCCCGCAACTTCCGCATAACTTGCAGACAATATTCCTTATTGACCGTTCTACTCTGTGGCAACTCATGATGCACCACGCCCCTGAAATCGAAGAAAACTGTAAGCAAAACTTTCACATTCGACCGAACTTGACGTGCTTTTTTCGGTCTTGGCTCGTTCGGCAACTTCCATTGGGTTGATTAAGCTTTGGTTTCCACGTCATAACCAAAAATACATGATTCGTAACCAGTTATGACCCTCTGGAGCAAATTTGGGTGGTCGCGGACAGAGTCCAACAGCTCCTTAGCAATATTAATGCGATGCTGTTTTTGGTCGAAATTGAGGAATTTTGGTACGAATTTCGCGGCGACCCGTTTCACGTCCAAATCATTGGCAAAAATCGAATGGCACAAGCCAATCGATATATTTAAGCCCTCGGCAATTTCTCTAACGATGATTCGACGATTGGCCAATACCATTTTCTTCACTTCATCAATATTTTCGTCTGTTGTTGACGTGCACGGGCGTTCGGCACACTTTTCGTCGTTCACATCTTCTCAGCCCTCTGTGAACATTTTGTACCACCGATAATCATTGCTTCGGTCCAAGGTAGCTTCACCATATGCCACAGTCAATATTCGGAATGCGTCCACGCAATTAATTTTGTTTTTCACCTAAAATTTGTTACAAATTCTTTGATTAATTTTTTGGAATGGGCAAATATTGAAGACGAACCAAAACAAGTGCAAGCAATGCATAAGTGAGAGACATGAGTACTAACATAACGCCATAAAAATCGAAAATCCAATATATGTAACGCGCGGAAATTCAAAATTCGCGATACTTTTTGAACAGACCTCGTATTTATAGAAGATGCAAAATTAGTTTTGCTATTTGTCAGTAAGACTTTACTTCTTCATGCCAGGATATTATTACTTTTGTAAGGTCATTTGTAAACTCTGTAAATTTTCTTCCACTTCATTTTTTATATATCTTTATTACCAATAAATTAAATTTAAAAATAGCAGATTATCTATGGACAAATACTAGTTTGGTGCTCACGAGAAACTATGTTAATTTACAAATCATTGCTATAAAAATCTATTTTTATATGAAAACCGAGATAGAAGAGTACGAATTTTGTATAGTGTAGCCCTTAAAATTGAGTATTTAAATATTTATTATTGATTGGACTATTCTCTGAGCTAATCAATAATAAATATTTAAGCAAGAACTATTCTCTGGCAATCCTTTTAGAAAATATTCCAAAAGAAAATAAAAGTCTACATAAATCAATGAAGTTTAACTAATAAATGTTCGTGTACCGCTTTTGCTTATTAATTTTCCAAAATTACATTTTTCCCATCAACGAAAACAGGTGGTAGTCGGAAGGGACCAGATCTGGTGAATAAGCGATGTGGCGTAGCATTTCCCAGTTGAGTGTCTCCAAGTAGTTTCGGACCATTTTTGACGTGTGCGATGGTGCGTTGTCGTGGGGGAAAATCAGCTTATCATGTCTTTGTTCATAATCCATCCTTTTTGCAGGAGCATCGTGCAATTTGATCAGTTCTTAGTGGTAGCTGTGGGCATTGACAGTTTCGTCAGGTTTCAACATCTCATAGTAGACGATACCCTGGTGATCCCACTAAACGCACAGCATCGTCTTCCATCCGAAGCGATTTGCTCTTGCGAAAGATGTTAATGGTTGGCCGGGATCAACCCACGATTTCTTGCATTTAGGATTCTCGAAATATATCCACTTTTAATTGCCTGTCACAATCCGATGCACGAACAACTTTCTTTTTTGTCTGGCGAGCACGATTTCGCATGTGTTTTGGCGTCGCTCCATCTGCCTATTCAATTCATGCGGCACCCATTTTCTGATCTTTTCAATCTTCCCCATGGCACGCAGACACATGAAAATGTCTGGTTAAGTAACACCCAATTGCTCCGTGAGCATTTTTTGCGATTGGTTATCGTTTCCATCCAAAAGAGGTCCACAACCTTCCTAGGCCGATTTTCACGCTTCTTGTCCTACTAGTCAAAATTGCCGTCTTTGAACAGACGAAAGCAATCTCGGCACTTTGTTTTCGATAAAGCACTGTCATCATAGGCCTCCATAAACATTCTAAGCGATTCGGCAGCTGATTTCTTCAAATTGAAGCAGAAAAGCAGAGCTACCCGTATATGCTCTTTTTCTGGCACAAAACTGGACATGATCACCAAAGGAAAAATGTATGTTGTTGTACGAAATTCCTGACAGTGTGCACTGATTAATGTTGACAGATATCAAACTCATAAAAAAAAGTAAGGCGTGCCCATGGTAGCTTAATACGGTCACTCACGCCATCTATATCAAACAGCGGATTTAAGCTTATACACTGTTCGAGTAGCATTATTGCTTATTAATTTTCAAAAATTCAAAATTTTAAATATTTTCCACTAAAAATGCTCAATATTATTTCAACATAAATTATTTTTATTGTCAATATTTTAAGCTCATTAAAGATTTTGGATCACCTTGAGTTTGATGCTCACAGAAACTATCTCAAGTACAAACCATTGATTGTATTTCTTTTACTGCACAAATTGGTATAGCCCCAAAAATTGAGCATGTTATTATTCACTATTGATTGAAATCTGGTCTAGAAAAGATCTGTATCGAAATAAAGCTGCAAACAAGCATACAATCGCATTTGACCACAGAGAGTTCTTCTCCAATTGAGGAGTTCTTCTCTAATTCTGGTACCGTAGAGCTACTCCGTCCAGCTAGCTGATTTCATGAAGATCCCGGATATTAATCTACAAATTAATAGTAATATTTATTAAATTAATTCTATTTTTAATATGATCAAGATTCTGGTTAGTAGGAAATGTGTGTTGAGACAAAGTGAGGCTTTCAGAGTTACAATTATCCCTTCAAATGGCATGACACTCTAAAGTCTCACCATATGTGTTGGGATGCCAAAAGCAGAGCTCAATCAAATTGACGCAGCGATTAATCGTTGGTAGTCTTTCCACTTTTTTTTACGACCGTTGGAAGTCCCTCCACAGGGTAGTCTCTCGACTTCTTTCAGCTTATACGAATATCTCATCAATCTTTTATAGAAAAAAAAATTCTATTTTAACAGTTACCGCCTTACAAGACCCACCTACTTAAACCAATAATTTACACCGCCTATTTAATAAGATATTCATCCCTAATTTTATATGAACTTGAAAAAGATCCATCCGCTAATTTGTTACTCTTCACATCCCCCCCCCCCTTAAACTTAGGAAAAAAATTGTAAACAACGTATGGGAGCAACGTTAAAGCGCTACGCCACTAAGCTAGTTTAAATTTAGTTAAATTTACTAAATTATGGGATTTTTTTATCTTATAATTCCTATTTCTATGCTGATGAATTATGGGCAATCTAGGGCAGCAGTAGGGATGTCGATAAACATTCCCAGCAGCAGATCCATTATTATTATAAATGAATCTATTTGTGGCTCATTAAATAACCCAGTTCTCAAAAATATTCGACACAACCAACCTGAACAATAGGAACGTTGAATAACATTGGGTACCAGGTTATGTGGATATTTTGGGTAATACGTACCCAAAGAAGATTGTGCTGGAAACCATCCTGCGTCAAGGATCCCAAATTTGCTTTCCCTGCTAACCAAACGGAATTTAACATATTTATCTACTCCTATGCAAATAGTCTGGGGACTGAGTAATAGTTTTTTAGCAAACCATTGACTCACTATCAACAAACTAATCTAAACAGCACTCTTACCGAAATTTTGGAAGCCACCCTCGTATCTCACAAACCAAGCGAATCAAACCGGAACTTCTTTGCGAATAGGATTCCTTCCATTATGAAGCTGCATGACTCTACAATTCCATTTCTAAATCCTTTTTTTTTAAGTTCCATGTTAATCTCTTGTCCAGGTAAAATCCCAAATAACGCACTTTATCATATTGTGGTATCATGTTGCTATTAAGGTATAAAGAGGTAGGTTTTCCTTCACAAAGTGTGAAAGTAATGTGAGCACTCTTCTGTTCATTTACCTTCATTCCCCATCTCTTAAAACCAGGATTGAAGGTTGTGTATATAGAATTGTAAATTGTTGGGAGCAATATCAGGATTTGTATGGGTAGCAAGTATGGCCGTATCATCTGCTTAAGTAGCAATGGGATGTCATAGGTATAAATATTATATAAGATGGGACCAACGAAACTGCCTTGTGGGACTCCGTCTAGAATAGGGTATATTTCTGAGAATTCTGAGCTAATTGCAACTTGGAAATGACGTTGGGAGAGATATGAATTTATGATAAGGTAGTATGTTGAAGGAAGAAAGCTGTTGAGTTTCCAGAGGAGTCCAGGATGCCACACACGATCAAAATCTTGAAAGATATCTAAAAATACTCCTGGCCAATACTTTTTCCTCTCAAGAGAGGATGCAATGTGATCAACTACGTGATGACATTGCTGGATTGTGGAGTCTTCAGATCGGAAGCTTAATTGGTGATCAGGAATAATTTTTTCATTAACCAAGACTGGATAGAGTCCTTTTTATAGGAGTTTTTAAAATATCTTACCAAGAATTGGTAAAAAGCTGATAGATCTATTAGGAGGAAGGAGAATTAAAGGGTTTGTTTAGGAATCATTTTAATGATAGAAAATTTCCAGAGTAAGGAAAAATAAGTTGTGCGCAGGATACTATTAAAAATGTATGTAATTAAAAATAAAGCTTTTCGGGAAATTTGCTTCAGAATAGAAGCTGTTATTAGATCATAACCAGGAGCTTTTTTATTGGGAAGGCGCAGAATAGTAGATTTAATTTCCGAGAGCTTAAAATTTTTGGGAGCAAGACTCATAGTGACTGGGAACATTAGTTCTTCCATGATTTTGTTAGTATACAATTTGTCTTCTATATCATCATGTGGAGTAAAAGTATTAACCAAATGTTTAGCCGTCATTTTGTTTCAATGGGTGTGATGTTCTTTTGTACGAGAGTATTCGTCTAGTAGCTTCCCATAAAGAAATATTGTCACTAAGCGATCTTATATAAATTTCATGCCGTTCATTATAGTGTTTTCTAATTTCCATTTTTAGTTCACGTTTTAGTCGATTAAGTTTCTGTTTATAGCTAGACATTCGTAAGCGTTGCCATTTAGATTACTGAATAAATAATTAACATCATTTAAATTAAAGCGTTTTTATAGAATTTTTAATTTCTTATAATCTGTCCTTGTACCACTACAACTTATGTTAAGAAAATTCTCCTATCCTCTTAACATGTACCGTTTTTTTTAAATTAATTATAAAAAATATTCTTGATATTTATTAACTCGATTGCTTAGCATTAGTCAATTTTTACTCTATAAAGTTTTGTTAAAATTTTTTTTTTTAAATCAATTTTTCCCTTATTTACTATGGAAACAAATTAATATGAACAAAAACTAAGCTAAACTACTTCAAATTTAGTTTAATAATGGCTATAAATGATAAATTCATTCGCCATATTCCAATACTAACACTGCTGCTTATTTCCGATATTCAATATATTCTGAACAACAAAAATTTTATTGATAATCCATTAAATGCATTCACTGTCATGAAAATATGAAAAGTTGTTGTTGATAAGAGAAGTTTTTTCCTGTTCATATTATTACTTTTATTTTATTTTTTCATATTCAATAATATTAAATACCAAGAATAAATGCATTTTATTAAAAATATTTTCATTATTTTTTATATTGAATGGTACTATCGCTATTATCTCTTTCCTCTGATGCACTATCCCTTTCTGTTTAGCTTAGTATTTTCTCCCACTTTAGCATATAATTTTCTCAATTTTATTTATTATTCTTTGTACTTTATAGTTCTCATAATTATTGTTTAGTTTTAAACTTTTAATTTAAATAAGAATTTACATAATATTTAAACTCCGTCCTTTTCTCTTCCTACTTCCAATTGCCATAGCAATTTCGTTGGATTCTCTTTGAAAAGTCAACTCTATTAGAAGATTTAATGTAGTTAATATTTTTTTCACTTTTTTTTTAGAAGAAAAATTCCTTCTTCCTGATTAAACTTTTCTCTATTCAGTGGTTGGGATTGTTCATTCCAGCTGGTTTCCTCTGTTCAAAATTTTCCCTTTCTTCTATGGATCTCCCTCACTAAGGGTCGTAGTAAATATGAATATCGAATGCATATTTTATTACTGCTAAAGTGGCTTGGGTGGGTGGCTTATTATACGAAGTAATTCTCTTTATTAGGGATGAGATAGTCTACGTTGAATTTTCACACGTCATTTTGTAAATTTTACTATAATGTATGTATGCACCTTTCTAAGAGTAATAGTATACCAAAATTATACAACATCAGTTATACAGAAAATATCCTCCCTATACGCATTCATCACTTTCGATCCAAGGCACAAATTTGCCGCAAGGAAAATTTACAATTCAAATCTGTTCTGGTTCCTTGTATTTCCATCGTATATTGTCGCCATAGTCATTCAGGTCTTGATGGAGTTGTGACAGTCTTTCACTGAAATTCATAGAAAATTTAGAAGTATTTCTAAGTTTACGTTATATTCCATCAGTTATTTTCATTTTCTTACCGATAATCCGTTTGCCATATTTTCAAATTTATTGCATGTAAGCAGTTCGTTCCTCTTACTACCTACACTCTTTCACTAACCAATAAAGCGGATTAATATTCTTTGGCAAAATTTCAGAGACAACAATTTCATTCAATTCCATTCCATTCGATACTCCTAACCCCATCCACACACCTTCAAACTGATAACGATGCCATAAGTTTCTTTGCCACAATCTGTATAGCAGGTAATTTGAATTCATGAAATTTTCATTACAGTTCAGCACGTTTTCTTAAAATACAAATCAACATTGGCACAATATCCATCCTTAAAATGGCACTAAAGGTTATGGTCCTTTTCTGTTTAAAGGGATTTTCTACAAAGTCAACTTAAGACAATATTACGAACAGTGAAAATGTTCTTAATTATTACCGAATTTAAAATTAACTTTATTGTAAACTGTTAAGTGGACACCTTTTAAATCCGTACGCGACCCAAAACTTTTCCGTTGCCTTGACTGGTCCCTAAATCAGAGGTAAATGTCTTAATAGTTAATTGGATTGGATTGTAAGAACGTTCGGTTCTCGATAATAGGTAAAGATGCGTTGGTAAAAGAGTGGGTGTGCGTTGAACTTTTTGTTCCCATGTAAGAGAAAGGTGGTATTAGCTTAGGTAGCTTTTCTGTTCAGTCGATAATGGGTGGAATATTGATTTCGCAGGTCTTTGAAATAATGAATTTAAATTACAAGATCCACTCTTTTAAACTATTAATTGTTTTAAAGAGTGGATCTAGTATAAATTTAAAAAAACTGTAGATTTTTGAAGAGTTTAAAAATTTGTATATTTTAACCTCATTTTTTTGAGGTAGCATATTTTTGACGCAATCTTTTCAATGCACTAGAAAATATTGTATTTGCCTCATCCACATATATTTTTCAATTAAAAAAAATATTAAGTGAATGTGAAGATATTTTCAGTCGATTTTTTTCGATAGATTTTAAAATTTTTGAGTTCATATTAAAATTAATTCTATTTTTTTTGGTTTATCCACCATTTGGCAAATTGAACGTGAATCCATTCTTCGTTACTATGGCTTTCTACCCAAGAACTTACGACGAACTGAACATAAATTTATCTTAATCTATTCGTTATATAGTTAAATTTTGCTTAGGCAATATTTGCTTAGGTTAAGTTCCTAGGAATGCAATATTTGCTTACGATATTGATGTAGAACATAAAAAATATACTCCTAGGAGCAGAATGGAATCGAGGGAATGGAATTGTTACAGTCGCTAGGTTATTTGCGGACTGAAAGGTTTCAGTGTGTGAGAAGTTATTTGTTCGATTGTGTTAACTTGCATTCCTTTGAATCAAGACTAGGCCTTCTAGTCCTTTGAATGTAGATAAAAAATTAGATATTATTGAGCAATTATATTAAACCGTTTTCTGTAATGGGAAACTTCGATTTAATCTATAGCGAAAGGTAGAATTAGATCCGACACAAATTCTACCTTTCGCTAGAGATCAAGATATTTTTTGCTGTACGAGGTCTGTTCGAAAAGTATCGCAAATTTTGTGTTTCTTTCAAAAATTATTTATTGATTCATGAATATCTATTTTTTCCCCTTCAAAGTAATCCCCACCAGATATTAAGCACTTCAAACAATCATTTTTTGTGATCTTGTTCAGCTCCTCCTTCGATGCCGTCTTTATCTCCTCAATGTTAGCATAGCGTCGTCCTGTCATGGGGATCTTCAGTTTCGGGAACAAGAAAAAGTCACAGGGGACCAGATCTGGGGAATACGGTAGCTGCGGCATTATAAGTGTGTTGTTTTTTGCCAAAAATTTGCGCACAAACAACGATGCGTGAGCAGGGGTGTTATCATGGAGCAAAAGCCAATTTTTGTTCTTCCACAAATCCGGGCGTTTCTAGCGGATTGCTTTGCGAAACTTGCGTATAACTTTCAGGTAATATTTCTTATTGACCGTTCTACCCTGTGGCAAGAACTCATGATGGACTACGCCCCTGCAATTGAAAAAAACTGTAAGCAAAATCATCACATTCAACCGAACTTGGCGTGTTTTTTTGGTCTTGGCTCGTGCGGCAGCTTCCATTGGGATGATTGAGCTTTGGTTTCCATCTCATAACCATAAACCCATGATTCGTTATGACCCTCTGGAGCAAATTTGGGTCATCGCGGTCGAAATTGAGCAATTTTGGTACGAATTTCGCGGCGACCCGTCTCACGCCCAAATTATTGGTAAAATCGAATGGCACAAGCAAATCGACATGTTTAAGTCCTCAGCAACTTCTCTAACGGTGATTCGACGATTGGCCAATACTATTTTCTTCACTTCATCAATGTTTTCGTCTGTTGTTAACGTGCTCGGGCATCCGGCACGCTTTTCGTCGTTCACATCTTCTCGGCCCTCTGAGAACATTTTGTAGCGCCGATAAACGTTGCTTCAGTCCAAGCCACAGTCAACATTCAGAATGCCTCCGCGCAATTAATTTGGTTTTTCACACAAAATTTGATACAAATTCTTTGATTCATTTTTTGGAATGGGCAAAAATCGAAGACGAGCCAAAACACGTGCAAGCAAAGCAGCTGTCAAAAATTAACTGAACATTCAAAAGGGCCGAACTTATTAGCATAAGTGAGAGACATGAGTACCAACATAACGCTACAAAAAATCGAATATACTTACCCCGCGGAAATTCAAAATTCGCGATACATTTTGAACAGACCTCGTATATCTTGGAATGTGTAAATTCCAAGCTATACAGCATAAAAAAGATTATTTAATTCATATTCTTTGAACAACTATAAATCATTTACTTGCGGCTATTTACTTTCCGATAATTTTGACCCGTTCTTGATATTTAGTTTTATACAATTTATTATAAACTACAAAAAAAAAACCGCAAAAAAGTTACAATTTTTTTTGAGCCAAGTTGGCTCACCCTGTGCCTACTCATAAGAAGAAGATGACTTTGTATTAGACTGTAATTATAGCTGTTAAAAATTTGATTAGTGTAAAAGACATAACTAGTCACAATTCTCCCAACAGCAAAATTGGATTATTGTTAAAAAGCAGTGATAGAATAATAAGATTTTCTATTAAACATGTTTTGGAATAGAAAATCTGTTTCTTAGAAAACGTAATTTTAATAATGATTCCTTTTTAAATAGCAAACAAGAACAGAATAATATCATTAAGGAATAGGTACACATAATAGAAGTTATTAGTTACTTTGTGGCGATTAATGCCTTCAACATAAACCTTCATTAAAATATTCATAATTTTATGCTGAAAATATTCAAAAATAAAATGAACTAATATAATAATTATAATAAGAAAAATTTCCTATAGAATTAGCCACAAAAATTTCATTAACCCCTGGTTTAGGAGTCGCAAATCTACTCGCAATTATAAATTAATGAATAAATGAGCACAGCTTTTGTCGTTGACTTTCACTTCGGCAGAAATTTCCTTTAAGTATGAATTAATATTTTCTAACCGATATACTTTCTTTCTCCTTCTTCTAGGAAAGATTCTTTTGTTTTTCATTCCTTCAAAAACACATGAGTACAAATATGATTATCGGATTTTCTATGAATATCATCTTATAACAATTCCTCTTATTACTTTTGAACAACATTTAATCAAATTTCTTCCCACAAGGCATACAACAAATCATTAAACTCATCATCATAGTTTATTAATTCTTAATTGACATCAAAGTAAATATTAGTGAGGAGTATTCATTTCCTCAATAATTCAAATTAAGACTGATATACGGCTTAGCCTTAGGTTATCATATATTACAGCTCACTAGTAACTAGTATTTTGATGAAGACATTTATCTCTTCCGCTTTCTTATTTATTCAAAATGTCTTAATTCTTGCTTTGCTCTTTTTCGACTTCTGGCTTTTCCAGTAATTATTGTGTTTATATTGGACCGTTTTTTTTTCTTCGTTGTAGTCGAAATTGTTATTTTCTTTTCTGTCCAAATAGTTGATCTCTTAGGATTGTATTTTTAACAAGAACTATTTATGGAAATAGTACTTCAATGATCCAAAATTAAAACGTACTCATTTCTTTAAAAAAAAAATTATAATAAAAAATACTTTTTTTTTCAATTTTGATTTTACATATTCTTAGTTGCTCGTATAATCATTTAATAATCGAAATATTTTCCTTATTTACAGAATAATGGTGCTCAGCAATTGGCTTCTGAGGCAACAGTATACATCATGTTGGAGGATGTAAATGACGAGATACCATTGTTTACAGAGCGTGAACAAGAAACTGTCTTGGAAGGTGAACCAATTGGCACTAAAGTAACACAAGTCAACGCTATCGATAAGGATGGAACTTTTCCAAATAATCAGGTATGAAAAGAGACTGAACATATTTTAGTATTGCAATATTTTTGGTATATCATAAAACAAATTCTTTTTCCCAATAAAATTTTATGTATTTTTTAAATGAAAACCCAGCGTTTATTTTTACAGAATTTTTGAATTAATTTTGGGTTTAGTAAAGAAAATTTTAACTTTTATTCTAATAAAATTATAAATTTATTTTATTGTTTTATACTTTGTAATTCCAGATTTCAAATCATTTTATTGAATCTGGAAGATTTTTCTAGTTCTTTAAGTATACTTAATTCAATCAAACAAAAACTAGTACAAATTTAGTCCCAATAAAATAAATTTAAATCACTGCTTTTTTGTAGAATTCGTTATGGGAACTCAAAACAGATCTGATGTCTAATGTTATACTTTGCAAAAAGGATCTGGAGTAGAGTCTGTAATTGCCCTTTAACATCTATCTAAAAACAATTATATGGTTTTCCAAAAAGAGTGTTATGAAAAGCACACTAATTGTTAAGGAAATTGAAATGTTTTTTATGTCCTAAGACGTACAATCAATACAATTAAGTTTTGAATGAAACGTCATTGGAATGAAATGTTGGAACCAGATGTTGTCAAGATCAACTTCTTCCAATTTCGGCCATAAGAAGTTGATTATCATTGATCTGTACTGCTCTCCATTGACAGTAACGGTGTTACCAGCTTCATTTCGAAAGAAGTACGGACCGATGATTCCACCAGACCAAAAACCACACCAAACTGTCAATTTAGGTGAATGTAATGGGTGTTCATGAATAATTTGTGGATTTTCTTCTCACCATAATCGATAGTTTTGTTTATTTACCGCACCACTCAGATGAAAGTGAGCGCACGAAGAGTTGTAATTGGAGAACGATTATTTTGAAAATAAAATTGAATAATTTGTAAATGTTGTTCTTGCGTATATCTCTCCATGATGAAATTCAAAAAAGTCACAGGGGGGCAGATCTGGGGAATACGGTGGCTGCGACGATATTAGTGTGTTGGTTTTGGCCAAAAATTCGCGTACAAGCAACGATGCGCGAGCAGGGGCGTTATCATGGAGCAAAAGCCACTTTCTGTTCTTCCACAAATCCGGGCGTTTCTGGTGGATTGCTTCACGCAATTTGCTCATCACTTGCAGGTAATATTCCTTGTTGGCCATTCTACCCTATGCCAAGAACTTATGATGCACCACGCCTCTGCAATCGACGAAAACTTTAAGCAAAACCTTCACATTCGACTGAACTTGGCGTGCTTTTTTCGGTCTTGGCTCGTGCAACAGCTTCCATTGGGTTGATTAAGCTTTGGTTTCTACGTCATAACCATAAACCTATGATTCGTCACCAGTTATGACCCTGTGGAGCAAATTTGGCTCATATTTTAATTGAGAATATTACAAAAAATTTATCATAAATGAATTTTTTTAATGACATTGAAAATATAATAACTGTTTTAAAAAAATCCACAATGACCTGCACATATGCCCTGTACAAGTATTCAATCGTGTACGGTTAACTGTTAGTGGCAATTGCTTGATGGCTTGTTCTCAATTGCCGAGCTCCTCCTCATTTCATTAAAATTTTAAAACCAGGTTTGGCGTAAGTCAGGTGTGCGCATACATTTTATTTTTTTATTATATGTCGTATTTGACGACCAAATATCTCAGAAGTCATGTCGAATTTTGTAGTTAGAAGAAGATAGCGTAACAGAGAACTTTTTCCTTTGCGTTCACTTGGTCGATTCAGTACTTTCATAAAATTATTTAAGAGAGTTCTGTCTCTTTTTCTCCCTTTTTTACTCTAGCTTTGCACTACATTTTTCAGAAAACAGTAAGCGACAATTTACTATCTCTCCTAAATTGGGATCTGTCGAAACCCATTGCGTCTTATCACATTTCTCTCTCTGAGGTACAGTATCTTAGCACTCTACCTCACTCTACTAAACTCCGCCCTTATATTCCGGCCTCTCTCTCTGTATACCATGATTTTAATTTTTTTTTTGACAATAAATTGCTATAAAGTAAAGCAGGCGAATAACCAGGTTAGCATGATCGTCAGGAGGTAAAATTTTCAGTAATTCGTTTTTAACTCTATTTGAAAAAGAGCCATGTGCAGGCCACTGACAATTCGTAATTGTGTCAATTCGGAAACTGTTAATTTACTCTCCGATCCACACAGCAAGCGGGACAACAAATATTTTCTCCTTCATTTTTTTAGCATTGAAAATTGCGTTTTTTTTGAGTCTAAAAACTAGAGACTTCCGAATAGAATCGTTCTGAAACAATACAATTTTATAAAAGATATTTAATAAGTTCACATTTTTATTAGTTTCTATTAAAGAGAATTATTTTTTTGATTTGAAAAATTCAAAACTATTTCAGACAATTTTTTATTGTAATGAATTATTTCTTAAAAATGTGAAAATTGTTTTATTTTTTAATTTTTTCTGTGTTTTTTTTTAATGTTTCTGGTAGCAAATTTTAAAGAATTTTAAAACATTAACTTATTAAATCAGGTTTTATGTAAATATTTTTTTGAGACAGAAAATTATTAAATGTTTTTTTTTTTTAGAAAATTCCGCATTTAAAATCAGTTGAATTCACTAATGCATCCTGTACCACGAGCAACTTTGATCGAAAATAGCTTAAATTATTGCTCTTTGCCTGTGCATACAGAAAATAATTCGCTCTGAATCCACTGATAACAACATGTAAATTTGAAAGAGATTGTGAGATTTTTTTCTCTGAGCGTGCGAAAATTACTTAAAGCGTTGGCGTGAATCTTCTCCCATCTTACAACTGATTAGCAACTCCTACTTTCCGTTTGGTTAACTTGTATCGAATGCAATCTCACTATTAAGGCTCACTCTCTTGTCCGTCAATACGATTAGTTGCGCGAATACTTGAGAGAGGACACATTTCCCATTTATTGCCAAACGCTGATAGAAATCGAAAGAGTGCCCTTACTCTGATTGGTTAATCACTCTGACTTTTTAGATTTGGTGCGTAATCAATTCATTAATAAATGGAGAGAGTGAGTGGTTATATTATTATTCCTCAACTTAAGATTGAAGCATCCTCTCATCGTTTTAAGGTAAACAAATTAAATGGCCAGGAAATTATGTAAAGCAAGTAAATTCTCTTATATTTTGAAACAAAAACAGTTTTTTTTATAAAAGAAAGTTAAATAATGAATGAGGTTCGTGACGATTATTTTTGTTACTAAAAGCGATTGGAAAGTTATAGCCCATTCCATAAATTTCACTGACTATGTGTTTGTGTAGTTACTATTTTGAAGTCGTAGGAATTGTCTTTATTAAAAATTAAGTTGGATGCTTAAGTTAAGGGGAAACGCGAATCAGTTTATGTCGTATTGTGTAGGGGAATGCTGGTCCTCTCTCTCTGTTCCAATTTCACCTCTGGATGCAACGGCAACGCTCTTATGAATTGAGTGCACCCATAACCTCGCTTTACGGCCTAGATACGTTCCACGAAACTTGGCCGCAAAGCGATAAGTCGTATAAGGAATCAATTATTCTAATACAAATTCATACAAATCCAATGGGATCGGTTCCAAATTTGTTAAATATGTAACATGGTTTATCATTCAAAATGCATTTTATCTTTTTATTTCATTTAAATTAAAAAAACATACATAACAAGTACATACATTTGTATGTTATATAAAATAATAACAGACTCCAAAAACCAGCAATAATCTATAAACAAAAATTAAACCACTTCATGTTACATAAAATATGTGTATGTATGTGTATACATACATAATTTTTTTTTAAAATTTCTTTAATGTGAAGACGATGAAGAAATGGTAACCTCCAGATCACTGTCGTCATCATTTTTCGCTGGTAAGGATGGGCCTGTCTTAAAAAAATTGTCCAACGTTATTTGTCTTGACTTCTTGTCTATTTCGTTCTTCAGTGATTTATTAGAGCTAATGGCTGAGTTAATTCCTCGAGAAACTTTACCGCTACGTTCGACGTCAGGATCGTTGTCAAGGAGGATGTTTATTTCTTGTTCGAAATAGGAAAAAGCCTTCCAACAATACAACAGGCTCTGTCTCTTCATCAAATGCCGGTTCTGCTTGCAACTGAATGAGTTCCTCATATGAAAGGGGTTCCCTATCAGCTTCAAGTAGATTAAGTACATCATATTCGTTCAAACCTTCAAAGCCGAGATCATGTGCTAGATCCAAAATGTTTTGCCTAATTTCAGGAAGGAAATTAACTTCTGCATCAGTACTTTTTACACATTCTGGCCATATTTTTTTCCAAACATGGTTCATTGTTGTTAATTTTAATTCCTTCCATGATTCACTGATGCTGTCAACAGCATCCTTGATGTTACGAGTCTAGTTTTTCCAAAATGTTTTAATTGAAGATTTTCCATCGGTTTCCCTTATAAGTTGTCGGAAAGTTCGGCGTAGGTAATATGCCTTAAAAGTGGCTATTGCACCCTGATCCATTGGTTGGATCAGAGCTGTTGTATTTTTCGGAAGGCACTCAATCATGGAATCTTCAGATTGTAGTTCGGATAAATTAGTAAGATGCCCTGGTGCATTATCCAAAATTAGCAAAGCCTTGTTGCTTAAGTTTTTGTCTCGCAAATATTTTTTCACTTCTGTACAAAAGTGATTTTTGAACCAATCCTCAAAAGTGGCTTTAGTCATCCAAGCTTTCTTGTTGGATCTCCATATGACGGGTAATTGATTTTTATTTAGTCCTTTAAGAGGTCTTGGATTTTCGGACAAATATATTAAAATTAGCTTTAGCTTAAAATCACCCGCGTTATTTGCACCAAATAGCAAAGTTAATCGTTCTTTAGATACCTTATAACCAGGCGCAGATTTTTTCGGATTTTTAAATGTACACGTTCGCTTCCAATAAAGCCTTGTTTCGTCTACGTTAAACACTTGTTCAGGCTTATAGCCACCTCTTTCAATAATTCCCTTTAAAATGTTGGGATATTCTCTAGATGCGGCCTCATCGGCGCTAGGTGCTTCACCTTTCATTTTCAAATTATGCAAATTAAATCTATTTTTAAATTTTTCAAACCATTCTCGGCTTGCTTGGAATATGACATCTTCAGCAGATTCATCGGTATCTCCATTCTTCAATATGTAGATATAGCGACATTCGAAAAAAGTTTTTTTTGCCGTTATAGCGAAACATTTTAGGCCGTAAATCGAAAACGTGCCTTCATTGAAGAGGGCCTTTATAGCGAAATACCGTATAAAGAGCGGCCGTATAACGAGGTATGGGTGTATTCGGTTTTTTTAAGGCAAACAGCTTAGGGAACTGTTGGAAAATTACTAGGCACCCATAATCGAATAGAAGCAAATTTTTTACTCCCTGACAGTCAATTAGACCAAGATGATGACTCAGTTGATTTATAATTTGCTAATTGTTTTGCAATTTTTCGTATTCTGGGTGAGTCATAAGAAAACGAGAGAAAGAGAAACCGAAAGTAAAATTTCTAAATTTGACATTAAATCGTATTTACTGCAGAGTGATTCTTATACATCCGCACGACTTTTTTTTTTCTTAACTATTTAGGAGATACAATTTTAAAATTTAAATTTTTATATTTTATTACAAATTATTAAGCATTTTCTTTAAATTTTCTAATTAATTGCCCTAAAAACATTTTTGAGTATCAGTTATCCACCAATTATATACGAGGGTCGTTCAATAAGTCCTTAGAAAAAGATGGAAAAAAACTGTTTTTAAAAAAAAAAAATTTTTATTTTTCAACATAATCGCCTTTTAGCTCTATACACTTTTCCAACCGTTTTTCCAAAATTTTTATTCCGTCCAAAAAATAGGATTTCGGAAGTTCTGCAAAATACTCATCCGTTTGAGCAATGACGTCCTCGTTGGAAGGGAACCGTCGTCCGACAAGTCATTTCTTCAGATTGGGGGAAAGAAAATAGTCACTCGGGGCCAAATCTGGTGAATAAGCGGGATGCTGCAACAATTCCATTCTCAATTCCACAATTTTGGCCATGGAAACAGCGCAGGTGTGCACACGCGCATTGTCCTGATGCAAGAGGATTTTTTTCTTCTTTAGATGGGGGCGTTTCTCTTTGATTTCCTCGCTCAACCGTTGCAATAACGACGCGTAATACGCTTTTGTTATAGTTTTTCCTTTTTCCAATTAGTCGATAAAAATGATGCCCTGCGAATCCGAAAAGACCGTGGCCATCACCTTGCCGGCCGATGGCACAGTTTTTGCCTTCTTCGGAGCCCGTTCTTCATTGAAAATCCACTGTGATGACTGTCTCTTCGTTTCTGGAGTGTAGTAGTGTATCCAGGTTTCGTCCACAGTGACATATCGACGAAGGAATTCGGCAGGATTGCGATGAAAGAATGCCAACATAGCCTCAGAGTCCACTACACGATTGCGCTTATTCTCCTCTGAGAGCAAACGAAGCGACTGTACCTTCTGATATGCCCGTGGCCTCAACTAATTCGCGCACTTTAATTCGCCGATCGTTCAAAATCAGATCGTGGATTTTGTCGATGATTTCAGGAGTAGACACCTCAACTGGGCGTCCTGAACGATGTTCATCTTTTGTGGATGAACGGCCACGTTTACATTCATTCACCCAATTGTAAACCGTCGCAAACACAGGTGCAGATGTGCCATGAACTGCATCCAACTCGGCTTTGATTTCTTTCGGGCTTAGGCCTTTCAAAAGGACATGTTTGATGACAGCCCTAAACTCGCTTTTTTCCATTGTTATGCACAAATAAATGTCGTTAACTTTAATCGACGATAGAAATGGACCTACGCTATGGATCGAGCTGAACATCTTTACCAACACTACGAGCGCAATTTCTTGGATTTTCTAAGGACTTATTGAACGACCCTCGTATAATTATCATTTGTCATGAACAATTCAAATTAAAGTAAATGTATAATTGTTGATGACCAAAGAAATCAATGCTGGAAATCTTTTAAAATTAGTCAAGTTTCTACTATAATCAAACAAATTCACCCTTTTTATCAAGTTTTTTTTGCAAGCATTTAGAATATTTAAATTGAAAACTTTCTTCTCTGTTTACAAATTTCCTCCTTTTTTATGCAAACCAGTCTTTTATGGACATTTCAAAGTGGCAATAGACTAGAGTACTATAATTGTGGACACTTTTCCTATATCAACACTAAATAAACGAAAATGTCCAAATAAATTCGTGCTTGAGTAACCGGAAGTAAAAAGTCTTTGCTATTCATGATTTCTAATAGTCTCACTTCTAATCCTTTTTAGGTTTGGTTAGAAGTTGAAGTTGGCCTCTTTTAGAAAAGTGGTGCCATTTTTCCAATAAAACTATCAACAGTGTTGCAGTCTTTTTATTCAATATTCACAAACTTTTCACTTGGAACTTTTTTGAATATATTAGAAATAAAAAAAAGAGAATTGAATTTTTTTTTTATTAAGTTTGAATTTGGACAGTTCCGGACTTGGACTCTGATTTGAATCTGGCATGTAGATTTAGATGTGGGTTTTATTATGAATTTTATTGTGTGTTAAGAGGAGGACTTCTCTTTACAGTGTGGGACTTTAACGCAACTAAAACACCACTCAGCAATGTGTCATGACCAATTTAATGTTGTGTTGATCACATCAATAACTGTTTTCATCGCAGGGTTTTCATGTGAATGCAAGTGTTGACCATGTTTAGCTGATTTCTTTTTTATTTCATCACAAACCGAATTAATTTACAAATCACGTTGGAGATCTTTATTTCATGAACCGTTTTCAAGAAGACGTCAAACTTTGTAAGGTACTTTTGTACTATTACCTCTACGTTGGGTTTGCTTGTACAACCCCAAAACTAAATACCGTACATCCAGACAGGCTTAAGTATTTCGTTGTAAGTTATTAAAATTTTTATTCTGCATTGGGAGGTCAGAGATTCTCACCAGCAGACAATACAATTTTCTATATTTTTTATATGCTCATTGCACTTAACTTTAGTATACAAATATGCTCCTTGCACTGCAACTTTCCTGTATATAAATATGCCCTGATTTTGCTTCATATAGCTTAATGCGCCATAGGTTTTTCCAGTTGTTGATCATATTTCTGCATCTACTGCCTTTTACTAGCTCTTTCAATATATGAATCTACCACCATTATTGCGGTGTCATCTGCCATTAATATTTCATTATTTTGTGAGATATATCTTGTATATAATAAATACATGAGAGGGCTTAGCACGCTCCCTTGAGATACGTCTGTTTTTTTTTTTTAGGTGAGAATATTCTTTGCATACCTGACTCTAAACTATCTTTCTAAAATATATGAACTGAGCAATTGTTTTGGGATATCCCTATGCAGTTTTTAAATGAGCCCTGCGTGCTTTACCTTGTGAACTGCTTGCTCAACATCCAGGAAGATTGCTGTGTACACCTTTTCCTCTTCTAGAGCTTTTTTCAGTTTATCAATGATTCGTTGTACTTCATCAATAGCGGAGTAGTTTTTCTCTAAAGCCAAACTGATGAGTTGGGATAAGATCTATTTCTTTGATGATAGGAAGCAGTATTCACAAAAACAGTTTTTCAACAAAAAAAATTCCATTGTACCTAGCAGAGAAATTGATCGGTAAGGATTTACGTCTGGTTTTTGTACATGGATCACTTTGGCTATTTTCCAAAATTTAGCTGCATATTTTTACTTAATAATAAAGTGAAGCCTTAGGTAGCCCACTTCTGCGAGTTCTTTCATGATGTGTCCAGCAGCTTTTCATGATGTTTTTCTTAATTGAGGCTTGTCGGATTTTCTTGCTATCTACTTTGTTAATAATAGTTGTATTTGCATTTATAACATGTTGGAAAACACCCGATAAATATTCAGTTACCATCTTTAGTTTTCAACGGCGGATTTTGAATCTTAACTCTTTTCATAGTTTTCCATAGAGTGTAATCAGTATTTTAATTCGCTGTTAAATTTGTAAGATATCTGTTGGTGTATTCATTTTTGAACTCCCTGATTTGTTGTTTTTTTTTTTTACAAAAAAAATGTCTTTAGAAAAACTATAAAATGTTTCTTCCAATAAATGCGATTGATCTCATTGAAAATGTGAGTGACTTCTGTCACATTTTTTTATATCTTCTCTCACCTTTTGAACATATCCGTTAAGAGACATTTTTATATCTTTTTTTTGGAATAAATTAGATGGTTTTTTTCTTTTTTAGTTGCATGACCCTTTTAGAGATTTTTGAATTTATTTAAAATGGAGAATAACTCTCTAGTGCCGAAGCCATATTTTCTCTTGAGGTCAATGAAGCATAATCGTAGATTGTATATTATCAAACAAAACCAATTTATAATTATACGAGTTGTTTTATCGAATTCCTCTATCCTTTCCAGTTGAGTTAATGCAGGTAAAATGTAAAATTACATCGAATAAAGTTGTACTAAAAATAAATTTGATGTCATTTCCTAAAAAGGTTTTTATACCAGCGGTAGTTTTTTATACCAGCGGTAATGCGAAAGGTGAGATTTTTCAAGGTGATTTTCCACATTAAATAGGAAAGAGAGTATAAAATCGTTGACAAAAGAATAACTCTACCATTTTTAAATGGTTACAAGAACATAAACATTGCGTTATTAACAAATTCGAAAAACTTTTGTCATAAAATTTACCTTTTACTGCTGAACTCTTATTATTCAATGGACAATTTGATAAAATTCCTTGCAATTTTGTTTCACAGTAATGGTTTTTGATTGTCAGAAAATTGATGAATTTGAAGACTATTAATTTTTTTTCTTTAGCTTTCCTGATTGGATTACACTTTCAATAATTTTATGTGATTGGGATTTCTATAGAAATTACAACAAAATCAAAGGAAAAAGTGTTCATTTTTTACTGTCAAAAAAGTTCTAATTAAAATTCTATTGAAAAACTTCAAGCTTCTTGGTCAAAATTTGACGTTTTTTTATTTTTAGAAGAATTGACAGCAGTTCAGAATGTGAATTTTCATTTCTGCTAGCTCATTATTTACATCCTGTTAAAAAAAATTTTAAATGTTAAAATTTTTTACCCCCTTTTCTTATTCTGTGTGGTTTTTATCATAAAATTGACTTTTCTAATAAACATAAACAACCAAACAGAAATAGGTTCTTTGTAAGATTCAAATTGTCTGCTTTTCACTACCTAGAAAATACCACATAATGAAGCGTGATAAATTGGTTTTGACAAATTTTTGAAAGACATTCAAGTTATATCTTTAACGGTTAATTTTCTTCTTCTAATATCTACAATAATTTCCCAGACACATAATTTCACAATAAAACTTTTTGTAAATGTTTATTTTTTTTTCACACAAATTCGTATTATTCAAATTTTATCAGAACGTTTTCGAACTAATAAAGTTAAGTTCTTTAGGCAAAATACCAAAGTACTAATAATGAGCTCTTTGGTAGATTAAGACTGCAAGAGTTATTTTGAATTACTGGCACGATTTGAGAAAATTTTCCACATATTGCTTCCTGTCTTTAGGGTGGGATTGATAACGAAGGAATCGTCGAATCGTTGGCTGTACGAGCATCTTTTCATAAAGTAGTCTCTATTCTAGTTATAGTCAATAGTGTCTGTAATTGTCGGTAGATATGACTGCTCAGGCATATATATGCGATCTTGTTCTTTTGCAGCCAGCTATTGCCTTTTGTCTTCTTATCACATCCTTGTAATCTCGTCATGTAGATATGAGGAAACTTTTCGATTCGAATAAAGGAAGTTTATTCAAGTCAAAAGGAAATTCTAACAAATCGAAGTAGGTAATTCTGTCTTAGAGAAGATGTTCTTTTCCAAATTAAATTCAAATGTTGTACTTGTTGATAAATGCCCGTTAATGACTTTCGATAATATTTGTGCAAATTGTACCGTAACCTGTGTGGGTATGTAACAGAAAATTTTCAATGCATCCTTCCTAAAATATTTTATAAGATTTTATTGAATGCATACTCAAATTTTCGGAAACTTATTTATTTTTTAGAGACTCACTCCTACAAAACGTTTAAAAGAATTTTTTTTACGAAAACTTAGCTAATTTGCATTTAAATTATTTTAAAATTTTGTTAAAAAACTCTTTTACATTATTTTAAAATTTTGTTAAAAAAATAATAGCATTTGTGTACGAAGTCTGTTCAAAAAGTATCGCGAATTTTGAATTTTCGCGGGTTACGTATATTCGATTTTTGATTTTTTTGTGGCGTTATGTTAGTACTCATGTTTCTCACTTATGCTAATAAGTGCGGCCATTTTGAATGTTCAGTTAATTTTTGACAGCTGCTTTGCTTGCACTTGTTTTGGCTCGTCTTCGATTTTTGCCCATTCCAAAAAATGGATCAAAGAATCTGTTTCGGCAACAAGAACAAGTTGTCACAGGAGGCCAGATCTGGGGAATACGGTATCTGCGGCATGATTAGTGTGTTGTTTTTGGCCAACAATTTGTGCACAAGCAACGATGCGTGAGCAGAGGCGTTATCACGCAGCAAAAGCCAATTTTTGTTCTTCCCCAAATCGGGGCGTTTCTGGCGGATTGCTTCACGCAAGTTGTGCATAACTTGCAGGTAATATTCCTTATTGACCGTTCTACCCTGTAACAAGAACTCATGAAGCACCACGCCCATGCAATCGAAGAAAACTGTAAGCAAAACCTTCACATTCGACCGAACTTGGCGCTTTTTTCGGTCTTCGCTCGTGCGGCAGCTTCCATTGGGATGTTTGAGCATTGGTTTCCACGGCACAATCATAAACCCATGATTCGTCACCAGTTATGACCGTCTGGAGCAAATTTGAGTTGTCGCGGACAGAGTCCAACCGCTCCTTAGCAATGTTAATGCGAAGCTGTTTTTGGTCGAAAATGGGTAAAATCGAAGACGAGCCAAAGCACGTGCAAGCATAACAGCTGTCAAAAATCAACTAAACATTCAAAATGGCCGAACATGTCGGCATAAGTGAGAGACATTAGTACCAACATAACGCCACAAAAAAAATCAAAAATCGAATAAAACCCGCGGATATTCAAAATTCGCGATACTTTTTGAAGAGACCTCGTATACAGGTAATCCTTCTATAACACGGTAGATAGATTCCTAGAAAATGACGTGTTGTGCGAAACTGAAAACGTAAATAAACAAAAAAATGCTGTGCTCATTTAACTCAAACTCATTCCTCGTAATAAATTTATTCCTCATCACTGCTCAACGGATTTTTTAAGAAGGCGAGAGCGTTTTTTCGGTCGAACGATATTCGTCACTTTTTGAACATATTTCTTCGCTTGGTTTTTTTTGCATATTCTGCCTTCCTTAAAAAATCCGTATTTTTACTCTGTTTGCTGGACTATACAAGTTCGTTGTAAATCTCAATACATGGAAATAGGCAATTTTGTAGCCATTTTTGGCTTTTTCTGCCCCAAGGATCTTCAGTAAGAAAAAATGATTCAAGCATTTTGGCTAAAGTCAATATCCTTTCTGTAACTTTTTTAAGGTGAAAGTGTGAACTTTACTATTTTCATCGGAACTGTTTTCTTCAGCATCGATATTGTTAATATATATTTTTATTCAATCCTCCATTCTAAACACGTGTTTCTATTTCAAACATATCTCGGTCAAATAATTTCTCCAATTTTGATTTATTTTCTTTGTTTAAATTGGTATAAATACTATAACATATTTTATACTACATGCACACTATGAGAAACGTCCTAAATTATTTATTGAAAAGAGTGCAATACGTTAATTTAGACAGCAATTAAAGTTGTCGTCGAAATTATGTTCTAACCTATTGAAAATTATTTTCATGATGTAGGAGGGTTTTCGTAATTTTCTTATCGTACAAGAGTGAAACCGTATTTTAAAATCTTCTTTTTATAGACTTACCTGTACATGGATTTATTAAGATTTTAACATTTTTTTTCCACTACTGACATTTTTTCTGTTTTTGGTTGTTGATTAAATTACTAACATAAATTGATGACAAAAAACAAATAAATGATCCTATTTAATTTTTTAGAATAATTTTTATCTCTTATATATTTTAGAATATACTTCATTTTTTTTTAAAAAGTACTTTTTAATTTCTAATGTTTTTGTTTTCTGTAATATTTTTGGAACTGATAGTTTTCGCTATCATATAAAAAAATATCAATTCGTCTACTTTTCTTGTATGTGTTACCTCGTCTTAACAAAACAAACAAACACAGTTAATACTTGAAGAGAATTGCCAGCAAGCACAAATTCTTTTGCAGAATTCATTCAACCCAATAAGTAAGACGTAGGTTTAACGTCATTCCTGATGATGACCTATTAAGTTATTAACGTCTTCTTATTTGAAGGATTCTGATGGGAACTGATAATTTCATCCATGAAAACAAGTTCTATCCTATCTCTTTATCTGCCTTTCTTACTCTGCTGGTTTTGTGCTACTTTTTTCGCAAACGAATTGCCTTTAAGAAATGCTGTAAAATCCCAATGCTTTTGTACTGTTGAATTCATTCTAAAATTCTTAGCGTACCGTACTTATTGCAAAAAGACCGAATGAGATAAGTCACATCATTTACTATCTCTCTGAATTTGGAATCTGTCGAAAACCATTGCACCCCATCACGTTTCTCTCTCTGAGGCATGGTATTTAAGTACTTTACCTCACTCCACTAAACTCCGCCCTTATATTCCGCCCTCTCTCTCTGTATACCATGATTTTTATTTTTTTTTTACAATAAATTGCTATAAAGTAAAGCAGGCGAGTAACCAGGTTAGCATAATCGTCAGGAGGTAAAATTTTTAGTAATTCATTTTTAACTGAAAATTCGTAATTGTGTCAATTCGGAAACTGTTAATTTACCAAATATTTTCTCGTTAGTATTTTAGCATTGAGAAAATGGGTTTTTCGAGTCTAAAAACTAGAGACTTCCGAATAGAATCATTCTGAAACAATGCATTAGCATAAAAGGTATTTAATGAATACCCATTTTTATTAGCTTATATAAAAAGAGAATTATTTTTTTAAAAATTTAAAACTATTTCAGATTGTTTGTAATAAATTATTTCTTAAAAATGTGGACATTTTTTTTAAAATTTTTTCTGTGGCTTTTTTAGGCTTTTGGTAGCAAATTTTTAAGGAAAAAGGTTTTACAATATTAATTTTTCATCAAGTTTTAGATAGTTTTTTTTGAGACCGAAGATTTGATTATAAAAGATAAAAAATTATAAAAGAAAGTTAAAAAATAAAAGAAAGTTAAAAAATAACTCTAAATTATTTTTGGAGTTATTTCTTTTTGTTACTAAAAGTGATTGGAAAGTTTAAGCGTATTCCATAAATTTCACTGACTGGTTAATATTTTGAAATCCTACGATTTGTTTTTAGTAACAATTAACCAGAGAACTTTTTCCTCGTGGTCAGTCAGTTGGATACTTAAGTTAAGGGGAAACGAGAATCAGTTTGTGCCGTATTGTATAGGAATGTACTCCTCTCTCTCTGTTCCAATTACACCACTGGTTGCCATGGTAACTCTCGTATACATAGAGCAGTTTTTTTTCGAGGCGATTTTTTTAGGCTCGAAAAAAAATAGGAAGTCGAATTTTTTTTCTCTAATAAAACGCTTTTCAAATTTCTATGATCTTATATAAAATGACCTAATTTACAACAACTTTTTGGTGATTTTTCTTCGTTTGTTTCCTTATTTGTTCTTATTCCAAGTAACATTAGTACTGAAATATGAATTCTAAGCGCCACGACACTTAAAACTATTTTGCAACTATTTGTTGCAAAATAGTTTTAAGTGTCTATAAAGAAATATAGGCTATAAAGAAATATGTGTTTTAAGGTTTCTCACTGACTCTTTTCACTTCATTTGTTGAGATACGTGCGTGACCTTGACATAAAACTACATATTGTCAAATACGGGTGATTCACTCGGCCACCAGAAATATAAGAAAGTAAAAATTCTGGAAGTTTATTAATCAATCACAAAATTATCAGTGTTCTCATTACAATAAGTGACGATTTTTCAAATCTACAAATTTCGAAACTGTCGAAAACAGATTTGCAAACATTACCTGTCCATCGTGTTTTTCTCTCTGAGCGAACAGAAGGAAAACTCCGCCTTTAAACTCCGCCCAAACTCAATCTGTTTAACATTCGTGGTTTAAACCTAATTTTTTTGAGATTAAATTTACTATAAAGAAGTGCTGGGAAATCACCAGGTGAGCATAATCGTTAGGTGGTCAAATTTTCAGTAAAATTCATTCAAAACTCTTATTTGAGACTGAGTTGTGGGCAGTACACTGAAATTTTAAATCTATAAATTCGTGAATTGTTAATTTACTCTCCGATCCAAACAGCAAACGAGACAAAAAATATTTTCTCTTTCGTTTTTTACTATTGAAAAATTTGTTTTTAAAGTTTAAAAATGAGCAACTTTTTGCATACAGTAGTTAAGAATTTAATAAGTACGTACTTTTATTAGTATCTTTTTAAATGTTTATAAAAATTTTTATTTTTGTCAAAACTATTTCAGACAAATTATTATTGTAATATTGTACATTATCCTTTTTTTTCAAATGTTTTGTGTGGCATTTCTAGACTTTTGACACCAAATTGAAAATAAAAATGTTTATAACATATTTTGTCTTATTTAATACTTTATATGGATTTGTTTTTAACGCGTTTCAAATCGGTTGTATTCGTTAAAAATAAATTATTTAATTACAAAAAATAAAAAATTTGTATCGATCGACACAACGTCAAATGTCAACTTTCGTAAGAACAAAAATTGAAAACCTTTTGACACCAAATTGAAAATAAAAATGTTTATAACATATTTTGTCTTATTTAATACTTTATATGGATTTGTTTTTAACGCATTTCAAATCGGTTGTATTCGTTAAAAATAAATTATTTAATTACAAAAAATAAAAAATTTGTATCGATCGACACAACGTCAAATGTCAACTTTCGTAAGAACAACATATAAGTTCGAGAGAGATAAACATAAAGAAATGGTGATTTTCGAATACGTTTCAAATGCATTGGTTTTTTTCTCTGAGCGTGCGAAAATCACTAAAGTGTGAAAATATGACACGAATCCTCTTCCATCTAACAGCTGATTAGAAACGTTTACTCTCTTTTGTTAACTTGTCGCAAATGCACTCCACATTATAGGCTGTTCCGCTCTCTCTCTTATCCGAGAATGAGATTAGTTGTGTGCTTACGAGAATTGTTCCGCGCATGCGTCATAAATTTTCGTGCACTACTTAAATGAAAGTGCTGGAGATCTACTAGGAGCCCACAATCGGTAGGAAGCAAAAATTATGTTTGAGAGAGGACACATCTCATATGTTTTGTCATTTCATTGTTAAATGCAGCCAGAAATCGAACGAAAATCCTTACTCTGATTGGTTAATCATTCACATCATTAGGTAGACAGATTCCATCAACTGTTATGTCAAATCAAACTTAAAGGGTGGTCATTAAATCATCTTCACAGTTTATAGGTAAATTCATTCTATTGGAAAAAATAATATTATTTTTAATTTGTTTTTGTTTTAATTTAAATTTCCAGAATGTTTCTAGGCATTTAAAAAATATCATATCAACTAAATTAAGATCTCTTACAAATATTTCGGTCAATATTTTCGATTTTCATTCGCAATAATATTTTTTGGTTATCTTCGTCTGACTGACTTCATTATTGGTTCCATTGCATATTTATTCTAAATAGAATCTTAATCGATATAATTAAAAATTGCCAACTTTTCTGACCTATTCTATGATAACTCATGATAAACCGCATAAAAGAAATAAACTTTTGTTAACTTGTCAATAATGGCACTCTCATTTTTTACACTGTGCCGCTCACTCTCTTATCCAAGAATGAGATTAGTTGCGTACATACGAGAATTGTAGCGCTGGTAATTATTTAAAAGGCAAGTGCTGGCGATCAACTAGGAGTCTATAATTGGCAGGAAGGAAAAATTATTGCCAAACGGTGATAGAAATCAAAAGAGTGCTCTTACTCTGATTGGTAAATCACTTGGGCTTTTTAGATTTCGTGCGTAGTTAATTTATTTAATAAATCGAGAGAGAGAGTAAATTCCAACAAATTAAATTGCAACCCAAGTAACACCAGTTACGGAAATTATGCTATTTAACGGCACTCTGGCGGAACTGTGTTCCGTCATATGATTACGAATTTGTTCAAGATGGGTTCAGAAACGGTTCAGAAACGGTTCAGAAACTGTTCGTTCTTTGTCGCTGCAAGCCGATGCTCAAACAATTAGTTTGCTTTCATGTATGGGTGCATTCATACATGAAATTGCATGTATGGGTGCACCCATACATGAAAGCAAAAAATTTTCGAGTTCCGGCTTGTAGCGACAAAGCACGAACAGTTTCTGAACCGTTTCTGAACCCATCTTGAACAAATTCGTAATTATATGACGGAACAGAGTTCCGTCAGAGTGCCGTTAAATAGCTTTATTTTCGTAACTTGCGTTACTTGGGTCTTCATTATAGTTAAATATTTTTAATTTTTTTTGTAATCAAATATATTTTCATAACATTAAAAAATTAATAACAAAAAATTAAATAAAATAGCCTCTTCTAGCTATATAACCATATAAAAAACTTAAAACCTATTCAATTTCTAGGAACTCGATGTCATCGAACAATTCGGTGTCCGAAGTAGTTGCACAATGTTGTTCTTTTTTTTTGGTTTTTTTGGATATATTGTCTTTTGCGGTATAAAAAAACCTCCTCAAAATTTTACTTATATCATCTTCCCTAACGAAGGGAAATTTATCCAATGCACTATCTATATTAAAAAATAGTTATTATTTATGTTATCATAGATTTAAAAATAATTTAGATTATGCTTACTCTTCATTATTTTTGACACATTCAGGTCCTTGAAGCCAATATTTGCCTGCCTCCCATCAAATGTAAATAACAGTGGAATAATGTTGTATTTGTGGAGTGCTGGAGCTTTCTTCTGTTTTAACCAAACTTTCAAGATATTCAATGGAATTGTCGGTTTCAATTATATTACCTTGCACCGGTATACGCAAATCAACAAGTGTGAGTTCTAGGTTGTTTTTTTTTACTGCACATACTAATTTTCTTTTTATTTCGTTCGCGACTTCCCTTTCGTACGCTCTTTTGGACATTTTCCTTTTAATAATATTATTATTTATTATATATTTTAATTCTAATAATATAGTTTAATTAATATAATGTACTATTACGTTTCTTTATTTTACGCACGAGAAAAACTTGTTGTCGCCGCAACATTCAATTCGCAATTGGTTATTTCACAACTAATAGAAATGAAAATTTACAATTCTAATAATATAATTTAATTATAATATAATGTACTATTACGTTTCTTTATTTTACGCACGAGGAAAACTTGTGTCGCCGCAACATTCAATTAGCAATTGGTTATTTTGACAACTAATAGAAATGTAAATTTACAATACATTCACACTAAATTCATTTCGAGTTCAGTTAGTTCCGTCATTCAAGTCCATAGACGACACTCATTCGTAATACGACATAATCCTGAACTAAGAGCCGTCAGACGTAACAAAAACGGAACTTATTGACGGAACTTATTGAATGAGTTCCGAGTGCGTTACTTGGGAAAGAACACATTTGACAGTATTCCACATATTCATTATGCCCCGTACTTACGCATCGATCCAATAATTAGTGACAGTTAATATTCTCAACTGGTAAGCATTAATAAATTGAAATCTAAACTGGCACGTGGATTTCATTCATCATCTACCATTTTTAAGTTCATTAAAGTCGTTATTGCAGTCTAATGAGGTAGCCGAAGAGAGAACCTATTTCTTTGCGATCATTTGGAGGGTTGAGTTACTGTCACAAAATTATTCAACTGATTTTATTTCTCTGAGTATGCCTTATTGGCGGAGAAATGATAAACACTAAACTTGCGTAAGCGTACTTCAAGTCGTTTTCCATATTAATGCTCTTCTCTATTTTCTTTAATCTGACATGGCAATGCCACGCCCACTCTCTTGTGTTTTGAGTGTTCATGCGCATGCGTTGTTCTTTCTGTTCATTCAGCTTTTTTAGGCAACAACAGTTTAGTGAAATGCTGACAAACTACAATAATAGGTACCCATAATCTAATGGAGGTACCCATATGAATTCATTCATAATTACTAACAGATCGTAAGAGGATCCCAATTGCGATTGGCTTGTCATGTTTCTCATTGTATTGCTGTTCGTAGGAAAAGCCAATTTAACTTTCGAACTGCCAAAGTAAGGGAGAGCTAGTTAAATTATAGTTGTTTTGATAAATTTGATATTAATTGCATTTTCTACAGGGTGAACAAGTGAAAATGTTTATTTATTTATTTCTTCATACCTCAATAAATTCGAGTTAATTTTTATAGAACCAGAAACTTGAACTTTTGATCTTACAACATAACAAAAATACACTTTAATATTGTTTTTTCAATCAATTATTTTTTAAACAAAAATACGAAATATTTTTTAATATTCTTCTGATTATTTTAATTATTATTATTTTGTTCATACGAAATATCTTATAGATTCTTTTCAATATTTAACTTTAAATTATTTGAACTAATATACTGATTATTTAGTTTATTTTATTTACTTCATTTTTTGTTCAAATCTATTTTCTTTTTCCAAAAATTAACTTGGAAATTCTTATACATGTCCCATTTCAGGTTCATTTGATATCAATTTTTATATAATATCATGAATTTGTTTTTTTTCTTTGTTTGATAGTAATTGATTTTATACTAAACCAACTCAATGCTTGATCAAGCATAAAAGTTCAAGTGACCATACCGATTTCAGAAAAGCTTTCAACCGAACAAAAATTCAACCTTTTTATCAATTAGTTTCCATAAAAGAGAAAAAAAAACAATATATGAGAATTGATTTCTATTTTAATAGAAATAAACAGTAATAAATAGAAATTTTTGTAAAAAAAAAATGATTTTCTCTTTTGAGAACAGCGTCTTTTTTTCTGTTCATTAGAATACAATTTAAAGTATTTCGCAAGTAGACTCACTCAACCTAAATAAGATGAAATGCTCTTCAATCTCAAATAAAAAGAAAATTATGAGAAAATTTCAATAGGAAAAAAATGAATTAATTTCCCTTCGGTGAAAGGATAATTTCCTGTTCTTTTTATCTTTTCTAGTATATGAAATTATTTAAAAAATTTTTTCGTGTTTTCATCTTTTTTCTTAATTCCTTTTGCAAGGAGAATCAGATCGGTTTTTTTTATTTGTATTTAAAAGGATGAAATTTGTTTTTAATCAAAAAGGGTAAGTTATTGTCAAATTTTGTCTAGATTTTATTAGTAATTTTTATCTTATATTCTATGCTGGGTATATACTCGTAGGAGTCGAAAAGATTGTTATTTAAATTTATTGAGTTGAGTTTTTTTCAAACATTCTCGAAAGGCCAGTTTTTTTTTAAATATAAAAATTACCTTTTATGACGTTTGTTATTTAATGGAAGGAGTATTTATCTCAATTTATTTAGCTGCGTTTTCTTTAAATTTAAATATTTGTTCTTAGATTAAAAATTATTGTCCACCGGTAAACTCTGTGTTGTATAAAAGAGAAAAAAAAATATTTAAGAAGGGAAAATAATTTTCATTAAATTTATATTGTATTTAAAAAAAAAAAAACGAATGTTCTTTTTTCTACTGTCATTGGCATAAACTCATTTCGTTCAAAGTTGGGTTCTGTAATATGTGCCAAACGCATTTTTCTAAATAGAATAATATTTGAGGTTGCTTTAGATTCACTAGCCTTGAAGTTATTTTTGGTACATTTTAAAACGTTTGAAAAAAATTTCAAATGATGGAGAAGAAGAAAAAATCTTTGCCACAGAAATGAAGTTTTTTCTACATAGGTGATTTTGTTAGGAATATAATTTTTTTCTCAATATTTTATGGGTCTTTTAACAATTCTTTAAAGGTAATTTGGTGCTTTTTTATTATTATTCGCTTCAATAAACCTGACAAACACTTAATTGGCTAAAGGATCTGGTGACTGTGAATGCCAGTCAACTAACTCTACGGAGTTCTTTCGTAACAACTTCAACGTAAATATGGATTTATGGCTTGGCACATTGTCCTGCTGACATTTAACATTTTCCAAGTTTATTTTGTATCCAAAACTTCAATATATTTTTCATTGATTATTCTACCAGCCTTCGATTAGTTACACATTTTCAATTGTGGTATAAATCGAAAATAAATATTCTTTTTTTCAAAAGTTGAGCCATTAAGCCTAATATATTTGAATAGTCCACATCTGATTGTAGTCAAAGTTTCTTATTTTTCTTAATTGCTTAGCAACCTCTATGGTCAGCTTCTACAAGTTTTCTTCTTACAGTTCTAGAAGAAATTGGCGTATTTTCTTACTATTTTATTCTATAACATTCAATAAGAGTTTTCAAAGTCAAAACTTCATGTAAGAATCTCTTTTGAGATTTCTACCATGTCAGCTATCTCATACACTTGCACTCAAAGGTATTTTAAAATACTATCTTCGATTTCTGATATAATGACTTCATTTGGACGAACTGCATGTTCTTCATCAAAAGTGCTAGTACAGTCGCGTTCCAATTCAACTGTCCAATATTTTATGGTCCACATAAAATCTTCTGAGTTTCGCTTTTATCTCATCATTCGTTTTCTTTTTCAAAAAAAAAAATATTTTATCACTGCTCGATATTGGATTTTTTTCACTATTGGTAAAATTACGAAAATTGTTCAGACGCAAAATAAATGACAGGATGGTAAAAGGTTACATTTACAATAAATAGAGTTGCTTTGATAGTAGCAGCACCATCTCTTGCCGAGGCCAGATATTAATCATACAACCCTCGTACACTAGGTTATCAGTAAATGATACAATCAATGGAACCTGTGCAGGAAATTTTATATAACAAAACCTCGCATGTTCTGCAAGCAGACGATCAGAATATAATCGGCAAAGAATTGTACACAAAAAATTATTGTATCAAAATCGACGCACTCATAAAGTGCGTTTCTTTTTTATCAGAACAAGATCCTCTTCCTGCAGAAAATACGCACTAAATATGAACACTACAGCTACTGCTTGTAGCTGGTCCATTTTCACTAGTACAAATAAATTTTAACGTTCATCCTACTCGGAAAATAAAATAATGAAGAATAATTCACAGAAGAACTCAGAACATAGTAAATGAAATGACAATCGATTAAAATTGACATTTGACAATGGTGTGCAATCGCCCCGCCCCGCACGAACTTTATGGTTCGAGCGTATACATATAAATGGCAGGTCGTGTGATATAATATGTACGAACCGGTTCATGCACTGACTAGTTCGTAAAATACCTTTTTCCTCAGGTTCGTGCATACCAAATTTTCGTATATAAAACAGATCGTGTGATATGCTACACGAACCAGTCTTTCCACAAAAACATCAATGATTCCCATTAAATTCTACTTGCTTTCTTATACATCCCTTCAAAATAATCTATTATAGAGTAATTCCAACAAAATTTTTTATAAAAGCCAATTTTTCCTGAAAATTCTTATATTTACGCCAAGAAACAAAATGTAATGAAAATAGTTTTAAGACAAAAAATTAGGGATGGCTTACTGTTCAAAAATGAATCGAAGGATATTTAGTTTGAAAAAATTGAAACTCCCTTCAATGTGAGTGTTTATTTGAAAATCTGTAAAAGAAAGATCACTCCGACATTTTGTTCATTAAACTTCAATTTGTATTCATTGAAATTTTGTTCTATTATAACTCTTTCATTTTATTGTATGTAAAGTTTTTTTTTTTTTTGTTTCAAAATATTATAATTTATCCAATAAAATTATTTTCCATTGAATTCCAATTTGGCATATGATTATTGTGAGAGGCAAATTCGAAAATTAATTACATAAAATAGAAACCATTGGGGAAAGGTATAAGGGGAATGGTATGCAAAAACAAAATAAATTGATTAAGACCACCTCGATCAACTCTAAAAGGGGATGCAATTTTACTATATACGTAAATGCTGAGCTGTCGCAGACGTCAAAGACAAAATGAATTAATTACAAATCGATGCTAAGATGATGAAATTGAAGTGAATCCTCCTCCCACCTTTCTTTCGTTAACGCTTTTTCTATTTGCCTTTCGTTTTGTTGGAGATAGGAAGGGAATATTACGGAAAAGTGAACTTTGTTAGAAAGTTCAAGGAATTAAACATGAAATTTTGCCAAAAGGCACACTACTATATACGTTGAATGTTAAATAAACAAAGAATGTCTGCCAGAAGACTTTTCTCTATTCCGTAAAAGATCACAAATTTCGCATGGGAAAATGAATTCAATCCAAAGTTTTACTAATTAAAAGCACATAAAATATATTCGCAAATGCCATCCAATCGACTAAAAGGCAAGTCGCACACATATTGTTTACATATACTTAACACTGTATATTATACAATCATCTCAAAATTCTATCGTCATTTACCATAAAATTCATTTATAGCAGTACGAAAAGGACGAAAGTATTCAAAGAGTTTCGTTTTTTGTCTTCGTTTTCTTTTAATTTAGGATTTCTTCTTAAATTACTTTCAAGGAGAGAAATGAACAGTTGACTTATAGTTAGTTAAGTAAATGTTTGAAAACTTTAAGTGCGAATTTTGCGTATGCCTCTGTGTCTGTGTACATAATATAGTCGTTCAAATATTATTTCCATGATTGCCTAACTAAATTATGCGCTCGCAAACTTTATCATTACATGTGGTTGTTCTATGTGCTTTTATCAACAACATTTTACTAATCAGCTTACTCAAGGCGGAAACCCACTCCACATTTCTAAGACCTATCATAATTGTGATCCTGATTCCCATCGCCATTCTCAACTAATTTTCTTCATTGTCGTTTCCATTAAACGCAGTCATCGTAAATAGAAAAAATATCATTGATAAAAATTATTATTATTATTATTATTACTGTTATTGTTATTGTTATTGTTATTTATCTAATAGACTATTATTTATCTTTCAACAAGAAACTGACGAATATTTACTTAAATGATGATAATACACTAGGTTATGCTAGTGCCAATAATCTCAATAATACAAATACAAATAAAGAAAATTGGGAGAAGGGGGAGGGGTTACATTTTCTAATTGTTTGTGTCTTTATTAAATCGAATTTCTATCAAGAACTGTCAAATATCTCTACATGAGCTGTTCATAATTTTCTACAATTTTAATAACACGATCATTACTCAAATTTGTCAAATTTATGTTAATTTACATAAAAAATGGAAAAAAATAAAGATTTTTCTACAAAAGTTTTAGGTTTTGAGAAATTTTTTAAGCTTTAATTATAGACTTTTTATCATCAATCGTAGAGTATCTTTTTTCAAATCTTGAATTAGTAAGTCACTTATTCGTTTCTAAAATATTTACACCGCATAACGATATATTGTAGAATTTATTCCACTTTCAAAATCTCTTCCTCCTGAACACTCTAAACTGTATAAAATCAAAAATTTCATCTTTCATTTTTACCTTGTAGGAAGGCTTCAGACTATAAATTGATTAACCTCCAAAAAAATCTTAGTACTCATAACATTTTAACTTCCTATTTTCTTTGCCTAGGTAAGTATTCCTTGATAAAATTCATGCAATTTCCCTCATCGTATAGATCTCCTATGTTAATCTACCTTCTTTATTAGCTAAAGTAATTGAAATGCTACTTTTGATGACAGTCTACAATATTCCCAATTCCTTTGATATTATTTTTAATCACCAGACTAGTTGTCGACTACTTTGCATCGTCTTTAAAAAGAAAAGAAAATAATGTCTGGGAATAGAAATTATTTCTTGGGTATTAGGAAGGCATGAAAGTTGGAAAATTTAATGAACGTAAAGTTCAAGAGGAGTATAGCCGATTACGACAATACTCAGAAAAAAACCTTGACAAAAAAAAACGATTATTTAAAAAAAAAAAAAACTATTCCGTCAGGGTACAAAAGAACACGCAATGAGAAAATATTCAAATTTAACCAATGTTTTTTCGCTTTTTTTTCTCACTACATGCAATTGTATCAACCAACAGTTTTTAATTTGTACTTTTTAATCATAAAAATAATAAAATAATACTTTTTAATTTGAATTTAAAGTCCGGTTCACTTCGCCAGTCTTGCTAGTCTCGATCGCCAACAATTAAGTCCCCGTATAAACTCTATATCACCCCTCGTAAATGCCGGATTATACGGTGACTTTTCGATCGTATAATCCTACTATGCCGTTTTTGACGTCCTTTTTGTTCAGGATCGTACGACCGGTTTCGTTATCGAATCATGGAATTTTCTGGTGGTAGTACTGCCACAGATTTAAAAACTATTTAAAATTTTCACAACGAACAAATCATCAACACTACCGCCAAGAATTTTTCTCCCAATTACCTCATAATTAAATCATATCTAATTTAAAGTTATGAAAACAGAACTCACCTTCCAAAGTTTTTAAAAAGGAATATTCACTAATTAGTTCAACAGCTGTTACAGGTCCTCAACACGCTTCCAAGATAGTACAATACTAACTTACAACAAGTCTACCAACCCATCTGGACCAACGAACTTGAACTTTATGGTTTAACCACGCCTTTCCACTCCTACCGAATCAAATCCTTTTACAGTAACGATAATAATTTGATACACTGTAATTTGAATGTACCATTTGTCCATGAAGTCAAGGTATTTGACAGACTTTGGCATCAGACTCTTTTGCCGAAAATGCGTGCATACGAGTATGTCCACATATTTTGACCTCCTCCAATGGATTATAAGCTATCTTTCGAACCGTTCAATACAAGTTGTTTTGGATGGCTTCAAGTCTGCAGTCCACCAAATAAACTCTGGTGTTGCTCAGTGTGCAGTTCTATCTCCATCGCTTTTTTTTAAATTTCATAAATGATTTCTTATCTGTTAATTCAAATCCAACACAGTATTTCGCTTATGACAGTACTCTCCGTTTTTTATACTAGTTTCCTGATTTATGGCACCACGAAGGACCATGGAGATAGAACGGCAGCGTATGTTATAGTAATATAGTGGCTATATCGGAATTAACTCATTAAATTCCGATATAGCCAGTATATTATTATGGGGCTCGAAAAACAGAGTGGAATTTAATACTTCCAAAACACTGAGCGAAATCGAAATCCACTGCCCATTATCCATGAATATCAAAACACTTTCCATTTTTGGTATGTGCGTTAATGACAACCACCTCTTTTGAAATGACCACATATTTAATATGACCAAAAACGCTGCAAAATGTTTAGGTTTCCTTAAGCAATGAAAGAATTTTTTTACCCCAGAATATGTAATATTTACCCCAAGCTGCAGTAATAAAGCGTCATTGCACTCACTAGATGGGGGACTAAATGAAGCATTAGACTCACCGGAGCATTAGACTTACTGGAACAATGATTTTTTTTTCTTATTTTAACATATTTTCCATAAACAGTGTTGCAGTGAATTGAATAGTTGCATTCCATCTCTACAATTATTTCACCGTAATACTCGTTTCGCCAATAATGCACATAAATTGACCCTGAATCCCATTTTCGGACGTGCTGCAAGATATAGAAATTCTTTTTTAAAATTTCTATACTTTCCACACGTGCGATGTACTAAAATATTATAAGGATATATTCATAATTGCCTTAGCGCAAATGATTAATAAAAAAAACTCGGTTATCAAAATTATCAGCATATAAAAATTACTAAAGAAACACTAAGACGGAAAGTAGCTCTTGACACTCCGCTGTAAATTTCTCTCGCACTCACTCTATCCCTATAAGCCTTAAGGCGTTTTCATTTGGACCAAGTTTGCTACTACGCGGTAGATGACCAAAGGAAAGCGAAATTCTAAACACTAGTAGAAACATAACCTCAAAATAGTCAGCAACAATACTGAGTTGTTGACTATTTTGAGGTTATGTTTCTTTCTCACACATAAACAATAAAAACCGAGTTTATTCACGCATAAACAATACTGACAAAAAAATGACTCTTTAACATAACCAACGAACCCTCAAAACTATCTATTTTCACTTTAGCAACTAGAATCCACCTAACGTAAATTGTATGCGTAACTCCCCGTTCGATGTGGCCGTTTGTTCGAGGTAGAGTAGATGATGACAGCTACAATTACCGCGTAGTAGCAAAATTGGTCCAAAGGAAAACGCCTTTAATATAATTTTTTGCAAATGAATAGCCATTAAAAACTGCTGTAAAATCATTAGGCTTCCAGAGATACCAGCAAGTATATCATCCTTTAGAGAATTAATTCATAAGATCATAGGCGTTACACTTTGCAATGAGTCAAAAGAGGGTAGTGACGATTTGTTAACTCTGCAAATTTGAAAACTATCGAAAACCATTGCAACGCTTTCGGATCCTCATCTGAGCGTAGGTTACTTAGTAGTGCACGCTCTTTTTGTTTATTTGATAATACGCCCCGCCCTAAAGAGATAAAAACAATTGTTTTTTTTTTACAATTATTTGGTACTAAGATAGGCTGACAAATCACTAGGCGACCAAAATCGTGAGGAGGCAAAAATTTTAACAAGAATTCAATCATAAACTGGATTATGATAACAAATCGTACATTCTTATTAATTCATAATTTACTGCAAGGCAAATTCATTTCTAGAGAGAAAGAAGAGAAAACATTTCTATCGCTTCTTTCAAACCGACCAAATAAGAGGTGTTATTTTGTTACTCGTAGTGCGATAGCTGCACATGCCCAGAAATGTTTATGTTTGAATTATCTTTTTTCAACGAAATTATATATTAAGTTTGTCTTATTAGGATAGTAAAATGTAGAAATTATATTTTGTAGGATGAATAAATTTCCATATAGACATGTCATAAAGATAAATAAAAAAATCAAAATAATTTAATTTTGAAATTTTTTTACGGTGGTGCTTTTTAGCTCTTCTTTAATATATTGCTTGAATACAAAGAAAATATTTTTTAGATTTCTATTATCTATCTAATTTAAAGAAATATAAAATTAATATAACTTAAAAATGCGTGATTGACAACAGATGGCATAACTTTTACACATGGTTTGTGTTAATAATAACTCATATAGCATTTTGGAGTTTAAACATCTGTCATTCATTCTCGATTAGTCATTGAACGAAATAGTGTAAACAACAAAGTTTTTTTTTGCTTCAAAAAAATGTCGAATTTCGTACCAAAAAGGTCCCATTTGCGGGAAGTGTTGATTTACTTCTTCAATTTGAAAATTGCTCATTCGATTGCTCACCGAAGCTTATCCTGAATATGTTCCATCGATTTCAACGTGCGAGAGATGGTTTGTGCGGTTCAGAAGTGGTGATTTTGACACGGAAGACAAAGAACAACCAGGTCAGCCAAAAAAGTTTGAAGATGAAGATTTGGAGGCATTACTCGACGAAGACTGTTGTCGAACTCAAGAAGAAATTGCAAAATCATTGGGAGTCACTCAAGCAGCCATTTCAAAAGGTTTGAAAGCAGCAGGATTCATCCAAAAGCAAGGAAATTGTGTCCCATATGAATTGAAGCCGAGAGACGTTGAAAGGCGATTTTTCATGTCCGAAATGCTGCTTGAACGGCAGAAAAAGAAGTTGTTCATTACTGGCGACGAAAAATGGATTCATTACGACAACCCAAAGTGCAAAAAATCGTATGTGAAGACCGGCCAACCAGCCAAATCAACGCCAAAGCCAAATATCCATGGCGCCAAGGTAATGCTCTGTATTTCATGGGATCAGAAGGGTGTGATCTATTATGAGCTATTGAAATCGGGCCAGACGATCACAGGCGACCTCTACCGAACACAATTAATCCTTTTGAAGCGAGTATTGGCCGAAAAACGCCCGGAAAATGCGACCAGACACGAAGCCATAATTTTCCATCATGACAACGCTCCGCCTCATGTTGCAAGACCGGTTAAAAACTATTTAGAAAACAGTGGCTGGGAAGTTTTGCCTCACCCGCCTTATAGCCCAGACCTTGCCCCGTCCGACTACCATATGTTTAGATCAATGCAAAACGCCCTCACCGGAATACGCTTCACTTCAGAACAGGGCATCAAAAATTGGCTCGATTCATTCTTGGCCTCAAAACCGGAGCAGTTTTTTTTGGCGCGGAATACATATGTTGCCAGAAAGATGGGAAAAAGTTGTGGCTTCCGATGGACAATACTTTGAATAAAATATATTGTAACAATTTTTCAAAATAAACACTCAAAGTTTGCCAAAAATCCCGCATTTTTAAGTTATACACCTAATATATAAACAAATTTGTCATAAATATATTTTTTAAACGCCATCCTAAACATCCTAAATAGATATAGTAAATGTTAAAAATCCGACAATGACTCTTAGTATTACCTGTACTGTGTCAGTATATTCAGTTGTTCAGAAATAATTGTTGTCAAAATAATCATTGCATTTTACTCCTCCTCAGTCCATTAGTGAATTCAGAGAAAACATTTTGAATTCGGCTAAAAATTCATTTGCGTTGAAAGGAGATAGCATAACATATTTACCTCGCGATCACTAAGTCGATTGAGGAGCCTTCACAAAATTATTTAACTGAGATTTTTTCTCTGTTGACCGTAAAAGAGAAACACTAAACATGCGTAAGCGTGTCGTTTTGGATAGCAATCCTCTTCTCTATATTTTCGGCCAGCTATCTGATATCGCAATGCCACGCCCCACTCTGTTGTATTTTGACTGTTCATGCGCATGCGTCGTTTTTCATTTCGCTTTTTTAGGTAACAGTTTGTGTAAATGCTAGAAATACCAGGTACCCATAATCGAATGGAGGCACGCATTTCTCTTGCGACATGTTGTTCCAGTTCATTCATAATTGCTAATATAGGGTTTTCCAATAAGAGTGATATGATTTCTAAGTGACGTTTCGGCCATTTGTAATGTGCCATGATCTGTCATTCTTTTTTCATTGTATTCAGTATTGTTTACAATTTCATCATGGAGAGATATACGCAAGAACAACGTTTATAAATTATTCAATTTTCTTATCAAAATTTTTTAAGAAAATCATCTTCTCCGATGAGGCTCACTTTCATCTGAGTGGTGCGGTAAATAAACAAAACCATCGATTCTGGTGCGAAGAAAACCCACAAATTATTCATAAACACCCATTACATTCACCTAAATTGACAGTTTGGTGTGGTTTTTGGTCTGGTGGAATCATCGGTACGTACTTCTTTCGAAATGAAGCTGGTAACACCGTTACTGTCAATGGAGAGCAGTATTGATCGATGATAATCAACTTTTTATGGCCGAAATTGGAAGAAGTTGATCTTGACAACATCTGGTTCCAACAAGACGGGGCTACGTGCCACACAGCACGTCCAACAACTGAATTATTGCGAGAAAAGTTTGGAGATTCGATTATTTCAAGAAGTTATGACATAGAATGGCCTCCAACCAGTTGTGATTTAATACCATTAGACTATTTCTTGTGGTGTTATTTGAAGTCATTGGTCTTTACCAATAAACCAGACTCTCTTCAAACTCTAGAAGTCAATATTGAACGTGCTATTCATGACATACGACTTGATTTAGTTGAAAAAGTGCTTGAAAATTGGGTTCATCGAATTCGTTCCTGCAAAAGAAGTCGTGGAGGCCATTTGAATGACGTTTTATTCAGAACTTAATTAAATGGTATTTAATATCGGGTCATTATCAAAATAAAAAATAATTGTGGAATTATTAATTATTGTTTTAAATTGGCTTAGAGACAAAATTATTTCTATTAATTAAAATATTTTAAATTATTGCAAATGCAATTTATAAAATTCTCAAATATTTAAAACGTTTGTTTATTTTTACTTTTTTATATTTAATATAAAAATAAATTCACAAGATAAAAATTTCGACTGCTATTAATATGTAGTAACTTTTATATTAATTTAATTTCTTTTCATCACTATTCCTATAAAAGGGGAAAAGATATTATTCTGGGAACTTTTCTTATTTAAAGATTTTTACTACATGCGCTAAATGTAAAATTGATGATCACTCAATGAAATCGTTTGGTTTTTACGAGTGGCACTTATTTTCTACTTATTATTATTATGTACATACATATTTTTGTAAATTATTTATCGATTGGTCTGGACAATTTTTATAAGTGGCTGAAAAACTCCAAGTACTACTAAATGACTTTTTAGTTAGGATATTTCCTATTTATATTGTAGGATTATCTTACAATTAATTTGTCTGAGGATTTTAATTCTCTGTAATGAATTAATCTGTCTGAGGATTCATCTTAAAAATATTATGCAAAGACTCCTTAAAAATTTTATACTAATTCAGCACTCACCAATAGCTACAGGTAAAATAATTCAGCACTCATCATTACCTGTAGCAGAATTTATAGAACATTTTACTTATCTAAAATTTATTCAAGAATAATTAAACTATTTTAAGAAATGATAATGGAAATTATATTAAAATATATTATTTACAAATGGTAGAAAGTTTTTTGTGTAAATTAATTGGAGAACGGAACAGTAAGTATTAGAATGAAATTCATGGTATCCAATATTTTCTAAATATCCTAAAGTTCAACATAAGAGAGAGCATACAATTACTTAAAAATAATAGTTTGAACTTCTTTTCAATCTCTTATATCTTGTATTGAAGTTGAGTACATCAAGAACTTTAACTAATAAAGATAACTACTGTAACAGGACTATAAAACAAATAAATATAAATAAAACAAGACTAGAAATATATTTAAAAAAAAAAAAAACTAAATTAAAAGTAAAAGAAGCAATAAATATCCTTACACTTAAGATGGACTTAAATGACTTGATGGAAAATAAGGATTATCCTTTTAAGAAGATGTAAAACCATCCAATTTGTCTGGTTTTTATTATCTCAGCAAATCCTTGGTGTTTTTCCCTTCTCTGATCGTCACCATTCTTATCGTCATCTTCTTATTTTTTTCTACATTTTAGTTAGCATCCTTGTCTTAGCTGCTCATTTTCATCGTAAAGCACAATAATTGCATCTACGGTTTTGTACTCGGCAATTATCCTGAGTAGATTTGAGTATTTCGATAAAAGCTTTAAAAATTATTCCTCAGAGTATTTTTATTTGTTTTTCTCGTTTCGGGAATGGCGGATGTATTTTTACTCTCTATAGTATCTCACGCCCCCCTTCATCTTACACTGTTCGTATTCTCGTCCCATAGTGTGTATATCATATATCCTTGTATGCTGTTTTTTCCTTATTTTTCAGTGTTAATTCCTTCATTTAAAATGAGTAAAATTGTCTACTCTCTTTTTATGTATGACCTCATTTTATTCTGAATACCTCTTTACCCTTTGGTCCACTCATTTATATATATTAACTATAGCTTTCTGGTCCTTATTCTTATTACGATTCGTTGAGAATTTATTTTCATTCTCTTTCAGAAAGTGTTATACACTATAAATTGTATAAGTTAAAAAGGAAAATCAGAAAAAAGAACTAATAAGAAATACAGAAGACGGACATAAATGGCTGGATTTTCATATTAAAAGATTTTTAACAATATGAATAACTTTCTAAGAGTCTTATGTGAAACGAAGTCTGGGTTATATGTCACTAAGATAACAATGATAATCATTTAAGAGTTTTTATTGTAGAAAACTGAAGTGTAGATGAACTCATTTTATTGAGAGAAAAAGACTACTTTATTATTGACCCAATTTTAAAATTTCTCATAAAAGTTTAGAATTTTTTCTATTTCTTAAAAAAAAATGGTTTGCTATTTAAAAAAAATATTAAAAATTTCTATATAAAGTTGCATTTGTATTTTAATATTGTCACAAAATTAACAAAATTGTTAAGTATAAAAAAAACTGAACCAACTACAACAAGAACTGAAACAAGAAATCATCAATTACAACAACGAACGATTTACTGATTACATCGAATCACTGACAACTGATAAGTCACTCTGGACAGCTGCCAGGCGAATACTTAAATACAAAACAGTATACAGCCGCTACGTAAACCAACGGAAGCTGCGTAAAAACGGACAAACAGAAAGGTGACACCTTTGGCAAACACCTTTAAGCCGTACGAAGTTATCCAAGACATTCAACATGACGAACAAATTCACAGAGAAATATCAACTAAGTTTCCTACAGTCCAGCTCCTAAGTTTTTCACTCCTTCCGAAGTTAAATCTACCCAACAAAAAATCCACAGGAACTGACCTCATAACTTCGGAAATACTTAAGCAAATATAAACAAAACCATTGTCCTAATAACCTTTATTTATAGTAGTATCATCCGCACATCTTTTTTTCTTTCCTTTTAGAAATTTTAAATAATCAAAATGACCCCAAAACCCATCAAACCCAAAAACCTTCCTACCTCATATAGACATTTAAGCCTCATTCCCATTTTATCAAAAATTCTAGAAAACCATTCCCTAAGACGCATTTTTTTAGGGATCCAACAGTGTCATTGCCTACTATCCAGGCTTATATTTTTTGCCAATTCGCACGCGTTCGACCGTGTACGGCGTACTGAATTGCTTTGGAAGTTGCAGAGAGTCCTGCTCTCTGGTTATTTCCACATCCTAAAATGCTATCTCTCAGACCGATATTTTCAGATAGCTCAAAATATTTAGTTTTCCGAAAATTTATCCTATCTCCGCCGATGTGCCTCAGGGAAGTATCCTAGATCCAATCTTTTACAATTCTTTGCCACACTGATATCCTTACCGCAACATATGCTAACGAAACAGCCATCCTTACACATCACAACAATCCGTCCATAGCGATCAATATCCTACAGAACCACATTCACTCCTTAGGAACCTGGTTCAATTTGTGAAAAGTGGGGGTCGATGAGCAAACATCTGCTCATGTTATTTTCACATTCTGCCAAGAATTGTTCCCTGATATAATCCTAACCGGCAGTAATAGTAGGTCAAAAAATTCCACTCGCGTCTACCTTACCATCCTAATCCTTTAGAAAGAGTACTGTTTACTACTACTCTTCCATTATACGAGGTCTGTTCAAAAAGTATCGCGAATTTTGTTTTTTTTTTCAAAAATTATTTAATTATTCATGAATATCTATTCTGTCCCCTTCAAAGTAATCCCCACTAGATATTATAAACTTGTGCCAACGTTTTTTCCAATCCTCGAAGCACTTCAAAAAATCATTTTTTGTGATCTTGTTCAGTACTTCCTTCGATGCCATCTATATCTCCTCAATCGTAGCGTAGCGTCGTCTTTCATGGGGCTCTTCAGTTTCGGGAACAAGAAAAAATCACAGGGGGCCAGATCTGGGGAATACGGTGGTTGCGGCATTATTAGTGTGTTGTTTTTGGCCAAAAATTCGCGCATAATCAACGATTTGTGAGCAGTGGCGTTATCATGGTGCAAAATCCAATTTTTGTTCTTCCACAAATCCGGGCGTTTCTGGCGAATTGCTTTGCGCAACTTGCGCATAGCTTGCAGGTAATATTCCTTATTGACCGTTTTATCCTGCGGCAACAACTCATGATGCACAACGCCCCTGCAATTGAAGAAAACTGTAAGCAAAATCTTCACATTCGACAGAACTTGGCGCGCTTTTCTCGGTCTAGGCTCCTGCGGCAGCTTCCATTAGGATGATTGAGCTTCGGTTTCCACGTCATAATCACAAACCCATGATTCGTCACCAGTTATGATCCTCTGAAGCAAATTTGGGTCCTCGCGGAAAGACTCCAAGAGCTCCTTAGTAATGTTAATGCGATGCTGTTTTTGGTCGAAATTCAGCAATTTTGGTACGAATTTCGCGGCGACCCGTCTCACGCCCAAATCATTGGTAAAAATCGAATAGCACGAGCTTCACCAACTTTTTTAACGGTAATTCGACGATTAGCCAATACCATTTTCTTCACTACATCAATATTTTCGTCTGTTGTTGACGTGCTCGGGCGTCCAGCACGCTTTTCGTCGTTCATATCTTCTCAGCCCTCTGAGAACATTTTGTACTACCAAAAAACGTTGCTTCGGGCCGAAGTAGCTTCATCATATGCCACAGTCAATATTCGGAATGCTTCCGCGCACTTAATTTTGTTTTTCACACCGAATTTGATACAGATTCTTTCATCCATTTTTTGGAATAGGCAAACTTCGAAGACGATTAAAACACGTGCAAGCAAAGCAGCTGTCAAAAATTAACTGAACATTCAAAACAACCGAACTTATCGGCATAAGTGAGAGACATGAGTACCAACATAACGCCACAAAAAATCGAAAATCGAATATACGTAACCCGCGAAAATTCAAAATTTGCAATACTTTTTGAACAGACCTCGTATACTCATCGACGTTTGAAACGGCGATGGCCGAGAAATTTTTTAAAATTATAAAATAAAACTATTCTGTTCTAGGAGGGAAAAAAAATAAAAATTGTTGAATTTAAATTAGTTTAGTTCTGTCGTATCCAAGTTTGGTTATTGGGAAGCTCATGGTAAAATCGATAGCTTGTTTTCTGAGAAAATGTTTGGTGTGCTTTGGGTCATTATCCTATTCCAATATCCCTCTCAAATGCATATTTTCCTCATCATATAACAGTATAAAATTTGGTAAAAAGTTGACATTATCTGCCTAGATTCTTTACAGTTTTCGTGCCCAGTATTCCGATAAGACTGTTGAGCAGAATGGATTGTTGTTAGTTATAGCCAGTGAGACCCTTAAAAGTTTCGTTTGACCCCAATAATCGCAACAACAAAAATAGGAGGGATCGATTTCCTCATTCGTTTCGATTAAGTTTGAGTTCATCGGGTTTCGATTAAGTTTGAGTTCATCGGTAAAGTCTAAAATAATAGTTACTCGCTGTTTCGATTTGTTTTAACTCAGGTATTGACATTCTGACGCATATAGTGAGAGTAAATAGATTAGAATATTTTTCATTTTGATTTTAATAAAACTCAACAATTTTAAATTAAAAAAGTTTTCTTGCATCTAAAAAAAAAACAATTTTAAAACTGAGATGTAAGATCCCTGCAAAATGAACCGTTGTCATGACGGTGTTCGTTGTAGGCTAGAAATAAAAGAAGGATCCGAAATTTTACAAGAAATGTAATAATATTCATAAGGACGATATAAGAAAAATGTTGAGTTAAATTTAGGGCCATATCATGTGAAATGTTCAGAAAATTTACAAATAAACTGAAATTACTGCTAGCATGTGAAGAAGCTCTACATTGACTCAAAGATTCGTAAGGCTTGCTGGAAGGGTTAGTAGTCTGGTTAGTGAATGTTCTTCGTTCTTTCAAATTGATACTAAAAACGAAGAACGATTTTTATTTTTATGAGTATCATAATACAATGATGCGTTATTATTGAACTTAGTTTGACTGTGTGCTGGGCTGATTTGACTTGATTCGATTTGATTCGATTTTGCCAAGAAACACGAATAAATAAATTAGTTTTCCTGTTCGTTACACTTGCATACACATTTCGAATGATAGACGTACTAATGAAAAGCCTTATGAACATTTCCAAAAACGCATAATATTATATAATAGACAGTTCAGATGAAATGAAATTTTTTATTATAAAAAGCTCATTTTCATTTGCCTGAGACTACCATATTCTTAGAACGAGACTAGGATTTATGATAAAATTCAGTTATCTTCGTATTCATATTCGAAGAATTTATGAACTGTGAGTGAAAGATGCGTTAAAAAGATGCGTTGGGCGGTTGGTCGGTTAGCCTACTTATGTGTACACTGCTTGGCGTTTAGGTCATTTATTTGCTTAGATGATGAATTTATTTTTATTTCAGTGAATTTCCTCCTAAAGAATCACATCACATATATTATGTTATATATGCGACTACGTGTATGTATGAGCAATACTGGGCACTAAGGGTTCTTGTGTGTTCACGTTAAGAGGGATAGGACAAAAAGCCTATGAATGGTTATTAGAAACTCCTTGAATTCGATAAAGTTCATAATAATTTATTTATTAGAGGATCTACTCAATATATAATGATGTAGTCCATGGATTCGTTTAGGTAAAGTTCATTTAATATTGACTGGATTTCTGAGCCCATTCTCTTATGAATCAGTAATCATTAATCGGTCGCATCCATCATCAACACAAAATCTTTCGAATTCACTTTGATGGAAATCATCTCCTTTTACTCGTTGTCTCTCTACCTATCTCTCTCTGCCTCAATAAAAAAGTGTAGAGTTTGTATTTTTAGACTGGATTAATTTGGACTCATATAAGTATGCTTAAATATTAATGCAGAACTCATCACAACTGCTACGAATCTACTTCGATAAGTCCCTCTCAAGTCATTATTGATTATAGTATATTGGATGTTCCTAGAAAGGAAAGAAAATATACTCGATCAAGAATAACTGAACCAAATATACTCATTCTTATATTTTATTGAACTCTTCTCTGACTTGAAGAAGATTTCACAATCAACGATGACAGAATGACCAATAAATATTCGTATTTGGATTTTCTTTCAGTTGTCTACTTTTGTCTTTTATAATGCGTTGTATTACAAGACATTACAAGAGGCATCATGTCATTAAGTCGATATTATCAGAGAAAACCTTTTGCTATACATTTTTGAAAATAGTTATTGTCACATCTCCATTTCAGCTCACCTTCCCCTGCCTTCTTTGCAATCTTCTTTTTGAAAGGTAATAATTCTTAGTAATCAACAAATACATCGGATTATAGCTATTTTATTGATGAAGATTTAACGAAAAAGTCTAGGTCAGTTGGGATACTTAAGACAAAATCAAAGAATACGAAAATTTTCTTCCACCTAATTAAGCCAATCATTCATAGAGAATATTTTCCTTTAAATGGAGATGGGGGTTTTTTTTTTTAAGTTTAGATTAACGAGGTACAGGGGGAAATCTTCAAAAGAAACCTGCCAGACGAGTTATGCGGAGTTTTTACGTCGCTAAAACCTAAGCTGTACCTCTACCCTTGCCCCCGGAACGATGGTTCCCCGGCGGCACTCTTTGTAAATACTACTTCGCCGGGGTGTTCTTATTTGATATTACTGCTGTCCCGATGTTATGACGCCTCGCGGCCTATTCTTCGTACGTGGTGCGAAGATCCTTGATGATAGATTCCGCGTACTCTGCAACACTGTTCCAAGCCGATTGGCTCTTCAGCATGCACTCCACTATGTTTTCTGGACTGATGGAACGGTCCAGATTTTTCTCCAGTTATGCCCGTGTTCCCTCGTAGAAGGGGCATTGGAAGAACACGTGTTCTGAATCGCGGCAATGATGACAGTTTGGAGAGTCAGTTCTCTTGAATCTGTGCAAGTATGCCCGAAAGCATCCATGCCCAGTCAAGAGTTGGATGATGTAATACCCGATTTCCCCGTGCAGGCGAGTGACCCATCTCTCTTGCCAGAGGCGAAGACTCTCCGGTCTCTCCTCTTCACAGAGGACATTTCGCCGCTCTTCCTTCTTCCTACGATGTTGGCGTTCCCACTCTTCTGCCAGAGTGTCGATGGGTGGGCATGATGCCACGACGTTGACCGAATCGTGTGATACCGTTCGGTATGCTGACGCCATTCTATTCGCTGAGAGCCGCTGGACAGATGACATTGTCTTGCGGTATGTTGTTAGCTCTAGCGATTTCGCCCACACTGGTGCTCCGTATAGCAGGACGGAGGTACCTACAGTTGCCAGTAGTCGCCTTCGGATTTGCCTGCGGCCTTCGATATTGGGCATTATCCGCAAAAGCACGCCCTGTACTACTGATGCCTCCCTGCTGGCGCTGGAGATGTGCTTCTTGTAGTTGAGTCTGGCATCCAAGACCACTCCTAGATACCGGATGTAGGGTAGCGACTGGATGTCGTGGTCGCCTACTCTTATGGTTATGGTTTCTATTTTCTTCCGGCTACTCACAAGGAGTGCCGCGGTCTTATGTTCCGCCAAAGACAGGAGATGGGGTAAGGTTGTGGTTTTGCTATGGTGCAGAAAAGTTATGCACGCATCGGATTCTATATGTTTCCTGAGCCCCCTAACTCTGTGACGGGGTGTTAGGTACGCATCAGTCTACTATCCCAATGAAATCCACATGCAATTTTATTGCTTTCTGTAAAAACGTGTTATGCATGGTATTTTCGGTTCAATGCGTGAAATTAAAAGGCTTGCCCTATTCAGTAGCATTATGGTGATATCGTAGCAATCTTCCTGCATGCCAAAATTCCAAATAACTCAGTTCTACTATGGAATCAGGGAGCGCCAAGATTGCATTTTTGCTATTGTTGTTGTGCTGTGTAGTGTTGGCCTCCTAGTGGAAGTGTGATAGTGGCTGATTAATACCAAAATGACTAGCTAGGATCTCGTTCTACTAGAAGTGGAAAGAGTTCTTGTAAAATTCCTAAAATAGCTGAACAACCCATCCCTACTGTGGGTGCTTAGGAATATTCAAAGGGTAATATGGGAATAGTAGTAGGACTTTCCACGGCATTGCCATCGAATGTTAAACAATCTATCGATAGGATTTACTGTATATATAATATGCTGAGATGCCTTATCAAGCGCAATTATAGGATAACTGCCGCCTACAGCCTCGGTGCCAGTGTGAAGCTGGTCAGTGATAAAAATATCGTTTAACATATTTAGCCATTCGTAGACAAACAGACTGAACTAACGCTGAAAGATTTTAGTCTACTCAACAACCATTCCGAAATTCGAATTGGGCATACCGTGCTTACCCATGAATTCCATTTCGATAACCAGTCTTGTCCTAAATGAAAAATACCTAACCCAAATTTTCTTTTCGAATAGGACCCCTTCCATTGTGGAGTTCCTAGATACAACAATTCTATTTTCAGGCCCTATTATTAACTTGATCAAATATATAAACATGTATCACTAACTCTAATTTTAACTAATACTAACTGTTCTATCCTACTAAATAAGGACCAGCTTCGTTTAGGACGATTTAGTTCATTTATTAAGTATGTTTATTTAGATGTTAAAATTTTTTCCAGTAACGCATGGTTCCGTTTACCTCATGCCATACCCTTTGCAGTTATTGAGGTTAAACAATGTTTTTTCCATAAAATTTAATGATATCTGACTTTTCCCTCAAAATAACCATTGATCAGTTTCATTTGCGAAGCTGGCAATTCCAACTTAGACGATACTTGAAGTTGCTAAATAGCTTCACGGTCAAGGCGATACAGAATGGTCTCTAGCTCTTGTTTCAAAGACCCTACAACAACAAAAAATGTATGCTCTTCTTCTTTTTCACTTAATCCACTAATTAGATCTATTTTATCTTCGCCTCATCAGAAACAAAATAAATTCTCCATGTCCTCATGTCCTAATTCAGATTGGGAGACCTAGAATGCAAGCGGCTTTGCATACTTCTGGTAAATGTTACGAATACAGCTGTCAATGGGAATCGAGCAGCTAATTTCGTGAGATTTTCTGTAGAGTTTTTCCGCTCATGGTGACATTCTATTATGCTGAGTTATGAGTAGTAAAAATGTGCCATTGATTTTATCAACTCAAACTTTGACATATTGGAGCTTACCTCGACCATAGAGGTTATATTTACTTAAAATTTATCACTATTGGCGGATAGTATTTCAAAATGAAGCTGCCTAATTTTGGACCACAGCTGACTTAGTCTGTTTAGAAATATGAGGTCTGTTCAAAAAGTATCGCGGATTATGAATTTCCGCGGGTTACGTATATTCGATTTTAAATTTTTTTGTGGCATTATGTTGTTACTCATGTTGCTCACTTATGCCGACAAGTTCGGCCATTTTAAATGTTCAGTTAATTTTTGATAGCTGCTTTGCTTGCACGTGTTTTGGCTCGTCTTCGATTTTTGCCCATTCCAAAAACAGGGATCAAAGAATCTGAACAAGAAAAAGTCACAGGGGGCCAGATCTGAGATATACGGTGGCTGCGACATTATTATTGTGTTGTTTTTGGCCAAAAATTCGCGCACAAGCAACATTGTGTGAGCAGAGGCGTTATCATGGCGCAATAGCCAATTTTTGTTCTTCCACAAATCCGGGCGTTTCTGGCGGATTGCTTGACGCAACTTGCTCAAAAATTGCAAGTAATATTCCTCATTGACCGTTCTACTTTGTGGGAAGAACTCACAATGTTAATGCGATGCTCTTTTTGGTCGAAAATGGGCGAGGCAAAACACGTGCAAGCAAAGCAGCTGTCAAAAATTAACTGAATATTCAAAATGGCCGAAGACGAGGCAAAACACGTGCAAGCAAAGCAGCTGTCAAAAATTAACTGAATATTCAAAATGGCCGAACTTATCGACATGAGTACCAACATAACGCCACAAAAAATCGGAAATCGAATAAACGTAACCCGCGAAAATTCAAAATTGACGATACTTTTTGAACAGACCTCATAGAAGTAATGATCTGGTGTGTTCTGAGGCATGTGGACACTCATTCGATAATTAATTTGCCGATTCTTGTGCTAAAGTGAAGCATCAGCAGTGTGGGGATACCAGGCCATAAGCCTGGACATTCTGGAACTATTCATAAATTTGGGGCGAAAAAACTTTCTCATAAGTGTCTAATTTAAAATTCCAATATACTATATGTTTGTGAGGTTTAGTCTGAACAGATTTCTTTCGTTGAAATCTGGTTGCCATGCCTTAGTGCTAGTGCCAATTTTTTTTTTTAAATTTACTTTTTTATTATTTTTAAAAGAATTGCATGTTTTCTCAAAAGTAGAGGATTTATTTTCCCTGGTCCAATATTATTAGGAATAGTCTCTAATTAAATCCGACTCACTAGAATGTTATTAGATGGTTATTTAAGATATATAAAATTGTTAAAAAATTGAATGTTATTAGAAATTTACAATATTCTCTCCTCTTCATAACTGATATTTCATATAAATGAATATTTATATGAAATGGTTGTGTTTTTTTCTTATTATTTTATGTCACAAAATATTCAATGAAATTATTTTATGGTTGTGTTTTTTTCTTATTATTTTATGTCACAAAATATTCAATGAAAATTAATGAAATTTTATTGAAAATTTCAACAACAAAAATCTGCTAAATGAAAAACCCTCTTTAACTACTGTAGAATTTTCTTTTCTTCCTTCTTCACTGGTAATGAAACCCATTTTCCTTGTTACAAAACCATAATCTGTACATGATCTTTGGTCTTAAGGATTTAAATTTGAAGAGAATGGAATCACATTAAATAAGTTATGATACTACGAATACATTATACATATTCACAATAGACAAGAACCGAAAAGGATACGATTTGAAATAAATAAAAAGTAAATCAATAAAATTATTCCATTTCGGATAAGTGAAGACAATGTTGTCTATTCTTTTCGCTGTTTCATTGTAAGATATTCATTCACATGTGCAGATATTTTGTATGAGTTTCAACGGAGATAGGCAATTCTCGAAGCTTTCCGAAATGTTGATCCATTTTTGACAACAAAACTCATAAACTGGAGTTGATTTGTGAATGTATTGGTAAGGAGATGTAATCGAATTACCTACTTGCAAATAAGATTAGGGGTTGAGAATAATGCGATGAAAAAAGTCTCTCTGCATCGTTATTGTTCCATTCACTGTTGCCTATGCTGAATATGGAAATAAATCCTAGCCTATTAATTTTATTTAAGAAAAAAAAATCATCTATTATAAATATATTCTATCGAATTTTATTCCTTTCCAAGCCATTACTGAATATGCTCATAATTTATAGAAATTTTTATCTCCAAAATAGAAAGAGTATTTTGAAAAATTTTGTAATTCATTTTGTCTATTTTTTCCTAATTTCAAATGTTCTTGTTCCTTGTATTTTGCTTTTTGGATTAAAACATACTAAAATTTGTATATAAAATAGGTTTTTCTAAATGAAAAAAATATTATGAGATTTTGTAAATTTGGTTTCTTTTTTTTATTTACATACAGTGCCCGAAAAAAATATTGGCACAGTTGAAATTTTTCATTGTATTTTAAGGCAAATAAATTTACTCTAAAATATGTTTTACTAGTTTATCTTTAAATGTATTTTTTTAAATAATAATCATAGAGAAAAAATATGGTTAAGATTATTCTCTAACTAAAAATTAAACCTGTTTGGAAAAAATTTCTATTCCCGAAAGAATATCATACATCCTCATAAGTCAATGTAGCCTTCCCTTGAAAGTTTGCCTATTTTTTAATAAGATTTCCGTGTGATAATTGTCCTCTGAAGCATTCAACCTTTTCGTTTTATTTTTGACTGAAATAAATGATTTTTTTTTATAAAATGGAAACAAATAAGACTGATGATCCTACTACTAATTAAAATATAGTCCCGAAGAGTACATGGTTGAACTTCCTAGAACAAGCCTAAAAACAAGAAAGCAACTTTTTAAAAATAGCTGGAGTCAGATAGTATCAAAATATGGAATGACGGAATAATCTGCCCAATCTATATAAATGGGGACAAGCTAGGCTACCAAAATTATCGGCCACTACCATTGTTGAATACATCCTACAAGATATTTATGCACATAATATATATAACACACTCAAGCCTTATGTGGTGGAGCAACTTGGAGAGTACCAATGTGGCTTTAAAAATGATAAAGACTCACCATCTATTTGTTGATTTTAAATCTACCTATGACAGTATACTCCTAATACGGTTATATATATGGAAATCAATGAACGAAATACGAATCCCGCATCAGACCTTATTTACTAAACACAGCTAAGTCACTATCCAACGGAAAAAGTCAGAAAAGTTTTCTTCCATTAACGGGCTCAGATAGGGAGACTCCTTAGCTTTCCTATTATTTAATACTAGCTGATCAGTACCCGACGTTGCCCGGGTTCCTTCGACTTTGGCGCTGTTCACTTGTCTCAGCTGATCTATTTCCAGCCATTCTTATTCGGCTTTCTTCAAGCTGACTTTGGCGCTGTCCCGCTGTTGGCTTGTCTCGGCAGCTCTTTTCACAGCTTTTCTAACACGATCTCTTTCCAGTCGCAGCTCACGCTGTTCGGAAGTTCTTGGTCTTGAACACATTTTAAATTAATTTTCACTTTACTTTCAATTTCAAAACTTGCGATTTGCTAATACAATTTTTTAAAATATTCGAATTTTCTAGAGTTTTCTTAAACTTTCAAGAAGTTTCCAGAATTTCATGAAGCATTTTAGAAGACTTACATATATTCGAATTTTCCAGAGTTTCCTTAAATTTTCTAGAAGTTTCCAGACTTTCAAGAAGCATTCTAGAAGATTTTCATATTTTCCAATTTTCCAGAGTTTCCTTAAATTTTCTAGAAGTTTATGGACTCTCATTAAACATTTAAGAAGATTTTCATATTTTGCAATTTTCCAGAGTTTCCTTAAATTTTCTAGAAGTTCATTTTCATTTCTGAAGTACCAGGCATTCGTAAAAAAGTCAGAAAATCAGAAACAAAATCATCACGTACCCAGCGCTTACTTCCACAGCCTTAGATCCAGCCATTTGTTTACTCAACCATGACACATTTCTAATACTTATACTACTCTACTCTTCTAAGGCTATCACGACACGGGCACGACACGGTCTCGCAATGAGGAATAAGGTGAGGGGTGAGGAGAAAAGACAGTGAGTTTTGCATTTTGTATGAGCGCCTGGTATTTCAGAAAAGTATTGTAGTGACGTAGAGAAGAATTGTGGACAAACGAACGAACGAACATACATATTTTGACTTTTATATATTAGATTATGCTTAAAAAATATATAACAGACGTATAGATCGAAGTAAATAAAAATATTTAAACCAAATCTAGCCAGATCCTAGGCTAAATAATTGGACGGAACGTCGCAGTTGTAAAGGAAATATGTCACAATATAGTGGAGAGAAGCTATTCCATGAGGCTTAAAACGTAATGAAACTACAATAAAACCAAATAAATGCTATCTTCAAAAAGCTACGGGAACAGTCGATGTTTATAATTATGAGTTCCAAATAGTTAACGAATATAAATATTTTGGAGCAAATGTACACTTAACCAATGATCATTAAAAACTCAACACACAGGGGAATGGAAGCTACTATGGAGTTGAACATTTAATTAAATCTTACGATCTTGATAGAAAGTTGAAGTATAGTCGGTGGTTAAAAAAACGTGGTGCCTTATTAAGCAAAATGAAAACATGCTGAGGACCTTTGAGTGGAAAATACTCAGTAGAATATACGACCCGATATTGAGTGATAATGATATTTGGAGGATACGCTATATTCACGGACTATATCAACTCGTGAAAACAATAAAAATTAGTCACCTCAGATCTCTTGGTCATATCCACTGGCAAGAGGAATATAGAATGCCAAGAAACTTGTTATATAATTAATCTGAAGACACAAGAAACCAACGCAGACCTCAGAAACGAATGGAGAAAACATTACAGGATTGTAGTGCTCAAAAAGAAAAAGAAGTAAATGAACAATGGCAAAAACAATTTTTTCCTTATTTAGTGCGATTTGATTTTTTTGCCCTACTCCGACTCGAACATTTTCCGCAAATTTATACTTGTCAGAGAATATTGTATTATTCCCGAAATCTTAATTTTTGACAGCTTTGCCGCGATCAATCATATTCGAGACGATCAATGGTATGAAGATTTGCTCGAATGGTGTAATTGCTCGATATTTTTTGGCAACGATCAAAAAACATGCCGCTTGAATGAAAATTTTCTTTAGAGCTGCGTGTTCGAGCGCAAACATTATTGCAATTTTGATATTTTGTAGTGTGATTTGTGTGATGCACGTTTGTGTATTAAACAATTTTTGTTTTGATTTGCCGGTTGTGTGTATAAAAAAAAGTCGTAGAATATATGCCCAGTCTACATATTGGCTTATCTTTTTATATGGCGATTAAAGTCGAGACCAGTTGCAAAAAGTGATCGGAAATCATCCTTAACAAGACGGTGAAAATTGCTGTACAATTTCTGCTCGATGTGATCACCGGCAAGAACTTCCGACAATAATTTTCCGTATGCATCGTCCTTACAGCGCTTTTCTCACCAAGACGCTGTTTGCACTGCAACTCTTCGTTGTTATCTCTTTTGCTGCTATCGTCTAGCTTTAGCCACATTGCGGCGACTACTGCTCTTATTGCTGCATTTGTTATTTAAATATTTTTTTTTATTGATTGACTACAAAACGTTAAAAATACAAATAAAAATCGTTTATAAAAACGAAACAAATGTCAAATGGATGAAGAAAAAAATCGCAATACTGACAAATTTTGAGTGGGCGAACTTTGATCAAGCTCACGTGAAGTCGCGGCTCAAAAATTATTCCAGAGTTGGAGACCGTGATCGGGTCATTTTCATTTCTACTCCGAGGACTCGAGCAAACATTTTCGAGTTGTGGCAATAATTCGTCCATTGCTCGAATGGTGTAATCGGTGTGAGAGAGTTTGTTCAATTGGACGAATTTGAGACGAACATTTGGATCGAATAATTTGAGTATTTGTGAATTTGAGACGAACATTTGGATCGAATAATTTGAGCATTTAGTCTAATCGGTTTGAGAAAGTTTGTTCATTTGGATCGATTGCTAAAGAATGATTTTCTAAACACTGAATTTTTATTTTTTTATTTCGATTAAATATGATGTGTTCTGAGCACGAAAAAAAGAGTGCATTGTGAAATAACTGATTTGTACGTACGTGATTTTGTACGCATACCAGTTGTTGTTCCTTAGTATTATTATTTTTTTTTTTGTAAATTCTAATACTAGTTTAGTTAAAATTTTTAGATAAATATTTTTTAGGAAAGCTGACCTTTCCACACAATCTTATCGATCATGTGCGTTTTTTTGTATGCACTTGATTTTTACTGAATGGTTGTTAATTTTAGTTGAGAATTTTCAATTGGATTTTTACTCTGCTCTTTAAATTTATTATATAAATTAACGTATTTCTTTGGTCTCCTTTTGAAATTAGAAAATCTGCTATATTTTTTTTTGAGTATTTTTTTAAGGGAACAACTTTGATATTTTTATCGGTTGTTTTTATCACAATCAGTCAGTTATTAATCTTTCTTTGGCAAAAATATTTCTTTAATTTGATCGTAAGTCCCTTCAGATTTAATAGAGAAAGAAAAAAAGTTTTTAACAAATGCCGCCTAATAATATTATGCTTAATTATCACTTATTGAATAGAGAATAAAAATCTTATTAGACTTTTTGAGCCTCATCGTTCAAAAGTTCATTATTGCTTTTTTTTCATTTTAAGAAAATTAATGAATAAATATAAGTTGTAGTAAAAAGAAATCCATTATTTTTGCATTAAATTGAAGGTTTTATTTAGCATGGATAGAATGATACGATTTAGATCAAATATGTACCGTTTTGTTCGATAACTTGTTGCAATTTTGGAGGTAATTTCATTATGCCTCTCTCATAGAAACCCTCGTCCCTATTGGCAAAAAACTGGGACAGTCGATTTTCACAATCTTCTCTTGAGGCGAATTTTTCACCTGCAAAATCATTCGTCATAGACAGGAAGAGGTGGTAATCACTTGGTGCCAGGTCCGGACTATAAGGTGGATGCAAAAGAAAAGCTCCCGGAACTTCTGGCGAGTCACTATCGATGTATGCGGCCTGGAGTTGTCCTGATGGAACACAATTTCTCTCCTATTGGCCAAAGCTGGCCGCTTCTGGGCGATTGCTTCTTTCAGACGGTCCAATTGTTGACAGTATAGGTCCGAATTAAGAGTTCGGCCGTAGGGGAGCAGCTCATAGTAGATGATTCCCTGCCAGTCCCACCAAACACACAGCAAAACCTTCCTGGCTTGACCACCGTTTGCGTCGGGTGACCGCGATTTGACCACGACCGTTGTTGCTTGACATTGTCGTAAGTGACCCACTTTTCATCATGGATCGATATTGTTGCGATTCAGCAGCGATTCGCATATGGAAATTCGGTCCATGAGGTTTTTTTGCGATAACTCGTGTGGAACCCATACATCGAGCTTCTTTTTGTATCCAGCCTTATTTAAGTGGTTCCAAATGGTTTTTTGTGCAATGTTTAGCTCCTGGGCAATCGAAAAAGTGCTTCTCGACGATTTCCATTATTTTATCGACATTTTCGACACTTGGCCTACCAGAGCGTGGTGCATTTTTGACATCAAAATTACCGGAACGGAATCGACGAAACTAAAATTGCGCGTAATTTACTGTTAAAGTATCAGGACCATAAACACTAATCACATTTTCAGCTGCCTGGCTTGCGTTTTCGCCTTTATCGAGGAAAAACTGTAAAATATGGCGTATTTTCTCTTTGTTGGTGTCCATCTTTGACGCGTGCTAAAAAAATACTGAGTCAAGTAATCACAAAACTGTATGAGAATTTTTTAGTAAGAAATATTATCTTTCTAATTTTTTTAGTAAGAAATCTTATCTTTCTAACGCCATCTAGTGCAACCCGATCACACTTTTAAAACGGGAGATACAGACTCCTAAGGCCATCTATTGGCAATATAATGGATTACTTTTTACTACAACTTATATTTGCTTAACATTTTCGATCTATTAACGATAGCAAAGTTTTAAATAATAAAAAATTTAGTAATATTTAAAAATAAAAATAAAAATCTTTTCGCACTGAAGTTCTAAATTAATTTTAAATAAACAATGCCAAGTCACATTTTTCTATATGAGAAAACTTTTCACCTCTTTTTAATCGCAAAACGTTCACCACCATTATTCTAAAAAGTTTATTTTTCCTATTTTCTTTCTTCTCAAATAATTAAAATTACCGCAAGTAAGTTATTTCAAGTATTAGGACGGGATGGGAGACCCATACATATTTTCTTATTTGTTCAAATTTTATTCAAAAGGAATTTCACTTTTTTTTTGGATAGAATCAACAAAATAAAATCATTTTCAAAATTTACTGATTATCGAAAGCAAAAAGAAGTCATAAAATTAATCGAATACCGATTATTTCTTCTAATCTACATCTTCAAATGGTTTTTTATATGAAAATAGCATTTATATAACGAAATTGTGATGTTTTATAGTAAAAAAAAAAGGATTTAAAGTGAAAATTTTGATTTTATTTTTGTCATTAGCCGAAGAGAAAAAAGAAGTCCTTATTTTGTAGAGTGAATAAGCAATTACAAAATGAATAATAATTCCACCATTGTCAACGTCTCTCATCCCATTTATCCCATTCTCCCATACCAACATCCTATTAACTATGGTATTTTTCATGTAGGCAACAATTCTATCTTCTTCTCTCACTCCTTGTACTTATATTTTTCCAAAGATAATGTTGATTGTTCACCGATTATACTGTTCGCCGTGTGTAACGATGTTGACTTCCTTCTTCAACGGAAAGATTATTGTGCGTTTCCGTTTGCTCCTCAATTTCGAATTACAAATACGAATGAATGTGAATAAAATTCGCCACGCATTTACATCGAGTTTTATTCATGCATTAACATCAAGTTCTATTTGGAAGAGTGTATTACGACATTGTTTCCTTTCTTGTTTCTCCTACCATCACTCTACTCCCTTGTTAGATTAAGTTTCATTTGCGTTTCCAACCAAACGCTTCAAAAGTACGTATGGAAGTGCAAATAAATCAATAATGGCATCCATAGGTGTGTGCACGGAAAGGCGTGAAAATTGAACATCAACAACTGTGTGTGAATTTGACGATAGACGCATAGCATCGCAGATTGGTGGCTAGAAGCCTAATTACTCGGGAGGAGCGTATTGTATTCTCAAAAGCACATTCACTGTACGCTCGTCACGCACGTTCAACCATACGGAATGGATTTTACTAAAGCGTAAATCTTACCTTATCCTGGAATAATGTTTCCTTTTCCTAAATTTTTTTTCTTGGTTTTTGGCCATAGAATAAATAATTGTAATGATATATTTTCTCTTTTTTCCTTTCCATTCATCTCCTCCTCTATCACTCTTACTTTTTCGCTTGTGAACTTTATCTCATTTTTCCATACTAATAAATTTATTCCAATTTATTTGACCGCATCAGAAAATTTCCTTACTATTTGGAGAAATGGAGGATTTTTTATTTTACGATAATACTAAGAGAATAAATAGGAAGGTCTGTATAAATCCTATGGAAAATACCACAAAGGATAATATAAAATTTCTTCTTCATTAAATATTTGTACAAGTTTGGAATTTGTTTTGTTAAGCTTTTAATTAACTCGAAGTTTTTATTGGATTTGGTTCGGTGGATTTGGTTGGTTTTTTTTTTGGTTTGCTGTTTTTTTTTTCTCGAATGGTATTAAAACAAATTATTATCCTTTTAATAACACAATTGATAATTCTGCTCATATTTTTTGCTTAGAAGAATTATTTGCATTGATTCTGAACTGGTTTGGGTAGGTTAAGAGTATAATTGCACCTTACTAAGGTGATTTTTTTTTTGGCGATAATAAAATCTAGTTTAGAAAATTTTATTATAATTAAAAAAAAATATTTTCCCATTGAATCTTCACTGATCGTTATTCAAATTTGTATATTATTTGAATACTTTTACATTTTGTTTTTTAGTTTTATTAGGGGAAAGAAATCTTATTTTTTTAAACTAAAATAATAGACGAATACTCTTGTACAAAATGACGGTAACTGGGTAAAAACAGGCAAAGAAAAAGCCGAAATATTTGCTAAACATTTGGAAAAGACTTTTGCTCCACATGATGATATAGAAGACAAATTGCATACTAATAAAATTATCGAAGAACTAATGTTCCCAGTCCTTATGAGTCTTCCTCCCAAAAATTTTAAGCTCTCGGAAATTAAATCTACTATTCTGCGTCTTCCCAATAAAAAATCTCCTCCTGGTTATGATCTAATAATAGCTCCTATTCTGAAGCAAATTTCCCGAAAAGCTTTATTTTTAATTACATATATTTTTAATAGTATCTTGCGCACTACCTATTTTCCGTTACTCTGGAAATTTTCTGTCATTAAAATGATTCCAAAACCAAATAAAGCCGTTAATTCTCCTTCCTCCTATAGACCTATCAGCCTCTTGCCAATTCTTGGTAAGTTATTTGAAAAACTCCTATTAAAATGACTCTATCCAGTCCTAGTTAATGAAAAAATTATTCCTGACCACCAATTAGGCTTCCGATCTAATTCCTGATCACATTGCATCCTCTCTTGAGAGGAAATAGTATTGCCCAGGAGTATTTTTAGATATCTCCAAAGCTTTTGATCGTGTGTGGCATCCTGGACTCCTCTGGAAACTCAAGACCTTTCTTCCTTCAACATACTACGCGTACCTTATCATAAATTCATATCTCTCCCAACGTCATTTCCAAGTTGCAATTAACTCAGAATTCTTAGAAATATATCCTATTCTAGACTGAGTCCCACAAGGCAGTTTCGTTGCTCCCATCTTATATAATATTTATACCTATGACATCCCATCTGATCCTAATACTATCATTTCAACTTATGCAGATGATACGGCTATACTTGCTGCCCATCAAAATTCTGATATAGCTTCCAATAATTTGCAGTTCCATATACACAACCTTCAATCCTGGTTTAAGAGATGGAGAGTGAGGGTAAATGAACAGAGAAAAGTGTTCACATTACTTTCACACTTTGTCAAGGAAAACCTACCCCTTTTTACCTTAATAGAAACATGATTCTGAAATCGGCTGAAAAGCTTATAAGGTTGACGTCTAGATGGCGCCTCTTGCAAAAATCTACTTAATTATCACAAAGCATCATTCTTCAAATGATTCCTGTTGACAGCAACCGGTCGATTGGTTCGTGAGATATAGCATTTTGAGTGAAGGAACTTTTGTTATTGAAAAAAAATTGATAAAGGCGAATTTCGTGTATTGATCATTGCTTTTTGATGAAAAAAATACAGTGGAAACCAAAGCATGGTTTGACAAACGTTATCCGGACTCTGCTCCAGATATTTCAACTGTGGAATATTGGTTTCGTCAATTTCGAACTGGTCGTACGAGCACAGTTGATGCAGAACGCAGTGGACGACCAAAAGAGGTGGTTACGGCAGAAAACATCAAAAAAATCCACAAAATAATTTTAAATGACCGTAAAGTGAAGTTGAGCGAGATAGCTGAGACTCTGAAGATATCGAAAGAGCGTGTTGGACATATCGTGCATGAATATTTGGGCATGCGAAAGCTGTGTGCAAAGTGGGTGCCGCGTTAGCTCACTGTGGACCAAAAACAACAACGTGTTGATGGTTCTGAGCAGTGTTTGGAGCTGTTTAAGCGCAAAAAACCCGAATTTTTGCGTCGATATGTGACAATGGATGAAACATGGCTCCGTCACTACACTCCAGAGTCCAATCGGCAGTCGGCAGAGTGGAGAGCGAGCGACGAACCGGACCCAAAGCGTGGAAAGACGCAACAGTCGGCTGGCAAGGTGATGGCGTCTGTATTTTGGGATGCGCATGGTATAATATTCATTGACTATCTCCAGAAGGGACAGACGATCAACAGCGACTATTATATAGCGTTATTGGATCGTTTGAAGAAAGAAATCGCTAAGAAACGGCCTCATTTGAAGAAGAAAAAAGTGTTGTTTCACCATGATAATGCACCGTGTCACAAGTCGATGAAACCCATGGTCAAACTCAATAAATTGGGCTACAAATTGCTTCCCCATCCACCGTATTCTCCAGATCTGGCCCCCAGCAGACTTCAAGAGAATGCTCGCTGGCAAGAAATTTAAGACCGATGATGAAGTGATTGCCGAAACTCAGGCCTATTTTGAGGCAAAACCGAAAGAGTACTATAAAAATGGTATCGAAAAGTTGGAAGATCGCTATAATCCCCGTATCGCCCTCGAAAGCAACTATGTTGAATAATAAAAATGAATTTTGCAAAAAAAAAATATTTTTACTGTGTTATCTTATAAACTTTTCAGCCGAACTCTGATGATAAAGTGCGTTATTTTGGACTTTACCTGTACAAGAGACTAACATGGAACCCACATAGTAGACTAAAAAGAGTTGAAGCTAAGAGACGGTACCTATGACTTCTTGGACTACTTGACTTTTTAGACTACTTATAAAACCTATTTGGACATATGGAATTGAACTTTGGGGTACTGTCAGGCCTTATAATCCAAGATCCTCCGTAAAATTGTTGATGCCCCCTTTTATGTTCGTAACACCGTAATACATCGTGAGCTAAATCTTCCCTTGGTTCAGGATTTGTGCATTTCCCGCTATCAAAAATTTCACTCCCGTTTACCCTATCATCATAATCCACTTGTGAGAGAATTGTCCTGTACTGCCCTCTCCGGAAACACTCATCGGAGACCTAAGAAACAATGGCCTTGAGATTTTCTAGAGGAATCTAACTTCCATTAGTTGGAGAAACGCCAATGGGTGTTTACTCCCACTTCATGATGCACAAGATTCTAAATTAAAATGTTATGTAAATCTGCTTGTTACAATAAAATTTTAGTTGCTGATAAAATAAAAAAAATAATTGAGATTGTTTAATCTACCATATTTCAATAGTTGTTACTAAAAACTATTGTTGTTGAAGCCCAGATTAAATTTTGGATTGCAAATATCTGAAACTTTTGCCAATTCTGATATGCACAAATGGTACTAAGATACTACTTAATGAGAATATTTTAGTTTAAATTGACTAGAGTTAGTTCAGAATTTCTTATGTTTTTTTTAAACAAAACTCAAAAATATTGCAGTAAAATTTAAAAAATAATTTAATATGAAAAAAATTTTTTAAACAATATCAATCATTTTCTTATAGGTCTACTATTACATTGTCGACTCACCACGTAATGAAGGAAAAGAATTCTTCGAAATTAATCTCCAAACTGGTGAAATTTTCACTAAAGTTGTCTTCGATCGTGAGAAACAAGGTGCATATGCGTTGGAGGTTGAGGCCCGCGATGGAGCAGCATCAGCACGCCCAAATAGCAACGGACAACCAAATTCAGGTAAATTAAAAGTGATAGTACGAGTATCTCTCCTCATTAGTGGAGAATAATTGCAGATGAACGGATTTTTCCGTTCCATAATCAAAATGAGTGAATGTAAATATTTAGGTTTTCTTGGATTTTGTTAACCTTCAAACGAAAATTTCTTTCTGTAAACATGATTATTTTTAATAATATTTTCAAAAAATATGCGTTTTCTTGATCTCTCTCCAAAAAACAAAAATGTTTTTATATTGTACAATCTGCCTAATTTACATTGTGTCATTTTCCAAAGTTATATTCTCATGTATAATTTTTAGATAGTTGCCTTGGGTCACTTGATTTACCTGGGATTATATATAACATACGAAGTAATCCGTTGTAAATATTTTCAGTAACCATGAGTAAAATTTTGGTTAGAAGTTATATTTTGCAGCCCCTTCAACTATCTCAGCACTTTTTTTTACAATGAATTTCCAATTGTAAGTTCATTAGATAAAATCAATTTGCTTGCAGATCTCTTCTATACAACTTCCTTTCTTCTAGAAAAAAGGTCGTGGTTCTACCACATTGCCCATCCTTTGTCTGGATAATATGGTCATAGCCTACCAAATATTTTAAGTCACAGAAGCTCTTCAATATCCGTCAATATCGTTTCCGTAGCAATAAATCGACTGATGATTTGATGGCATTTCTAGCCGAACAGTGGAATCACAATCTTCATTTTTCTAGGGGTTATTGCACTTGATATTTCAAAGACATTTGACAGAGTTCGGCATTAGAAAAATAAAGTTTCGAACCTTTCCATCCAAGTTGTTTTGTATGTCTACAAGTGAGCCGTTTAGAAAGTAAATACTAGTGTTCCTCAGGATTATCTTCTATGCCCGATCTTTTTTATCTTGCTTTAATCAATTTATCCCAGTATCGTTGCCATCTCGCTACTGTCTTATTTTTTCCTCCTTGCTGATGGTGAGTCGATTGTTTACAATTCTCTTCTGGATCTTTTTTCTTGCCAAAAGCTCACTTCTGGGCATGTTAGCAATAACACAGATAGCGTCATACAATCTGACGATATACCGCCATCACCTGATGGTTATACGTTGCTGTCACCATAGCTTCTATCCAGATAGGGGCTGCATAGATTATCATAAATCTGATAACTGTACATGGGAGCCTGTGTTGGGTCAGTCTGGGCTCTCCATGGTTAGGAAAGATGGCATTCCCAAATCGACTTCAATCTGGCGTCTATATAGTATCGCAATCATCGATGATGATAGTGGTAGTTTCCTTTACTTTGCTGCTGGTCACTAGTATTTCCTTGATTTTCTAATCAGCAAATTCCAAGCACTCTGATGATAGCCAGTATCTGATAATGTTTATTGTACCATTTGTAGATTGGGTTATCTCAACTATAAATTACATAATATTCCTTGACAATAGACCGACGACCGAGCCCTGAGGGACTTCCCCACTGACTTTGTATGTTTTTTATTCCACGTTCAGTATCGTATGTCGATAACTGTTCTATCGGTAAGATACTCTCCGATTATGCTTCTGATATACTCTGGAACTGTTAAGCGGCGGAGTGCCGGTTTCTTGATACGAGGGTCGTTCAATAAATCCTTAGAAAAAGATGGAAAAAGTTTTTAAAAAATTTTTTTTTTTTATTTTTTAACATAATCTCCTTTTAGCTCTATACACTTTTCCAACCGTTTTTCCAAAATTTTTATCCCGTCCAAAAAATAGGATTTTGGAAGTTCTGCAAAATACTCATCCGTTTGAGCAATGACGTCCTCGTTGGAAGTGAACTGTCGTCCGCCAAGCCATTTCTTCAGATTGAGGAAAAGAAAATAGTCACTCGGGGCCAAATCTGGTGAATAAGCGGGATGCTGCAACAATTCCATTCTCAATTCCACATTTTTGGCCATTGAAACAGCGGAGGTGTGCACACGCGCATTGTCCTGATGCAAGAGGATTTTTTTCTTCTTTAGATAGGGGCGTTTCTCTTTGATTTCCTCGCTCAACCGTTGCAATAACGACGCGTAATACGCTCCTGTTATTGTTTTTCCTTTTCCCAAGTAGTCGATAAAAATGATGCCCTGCGAATCCCAAAAGACCGTGGCCATCACCTTGCCGGCCGATGGCACAGTTTTTGCCTTCTTCGGAGCCCGTTCACCCTTGAAAATCCACTGTGATGACTGTCTCTTCGTTTCTGGAGTGTAGTAGTGTATCCAGGTTTCGTCCACAGTGACATATGGACGAAGGAATTCTGCAGGATTGCGATGAAAGAGTGCAAACATAGCATCAGAGTCCACTACACGATTGCGCTTATTCTCCTCTGAGAGCAAACGCGACACCCATCTTGCCAACATTTTTTTCACAGACAATTTTTCATGCAAAATTGATGCGACTGTACCTTGTGATATGCCCGTGGCCTCAACTAATTCGCGCACTTTAATTCGCCGATCGTTCAAAATCAGATCGTGGATTTTGTCGATGATTTCAGGAGTAGACACCTCAACTGGGCGTCCTGAACGATGTTCATCTTTTGTTGATGAACGGCCACGTTTAAATTCATTCACCCAATTGTAAACTGTCGCAAACACAGGTGCAGATGTGCGATGAACTGCATCCAACTCGGCTTTGATTTCTTTCGGGCTTAAGCCTTTCAAATGGAGATGTTTGATGACAGCCCTAAACTCTCTTTTTTCCATTGTTATGCACAAATAAATGTCGTTAAATTTAATCGACGATAGAAATTGACCTACGGTATGGATCGAGCTGACATTTTGACAGCTTTCCTGTCAATAATTGTACTTTATCGACAGGAAAGTTTTTACAAAAAAAAATCTTTACCGACACTACGAGCGCAATTTCTCGGATTTTCTAAGGACTTATTGAACGACCCTCGCACTTACCTCTTACTTTATTCCTTCTGATTCTTCTACCCGCGCAATGTACCAAAATATTTTAAGTCTTTTCATAATTGATTTAGCGCAAGTGCTTTAAAGAATATAAAAAATCTTTTTTACAAAATATTAATAATCATTTATAATTAATTATTTTGAATAAATTTAACTTAACCCAATTGTGAAAATGCTTACTCATCAGTGTTGAAAAAATTAAGAAACAAAATACATTCAATATTAATAGCGCTTGCTATAATATTACTTACACACGATTACGTATTCATTATAATAAAATTTATGATATCTAAGTTTGAAAAATAAAAAATATATAAAAATTTAAAATAAAAGAATTTGGTTTTTGTTGGCTTCGAAACTTTTCTAATAAATTTCGGTAACTGAAAATGTCAATTTATTGAAATGAATAAAAATATCCTAATTCGGCGGAAATTGACGGAAATTGATGGAAATTATCGGAAATATTACGGAAATCGACAGAAAGAGACAAAAAACGAATCCGAAAAAAAACGTAGATTTCAGTAAACAATTCCTTCTTTCCTAGGTTCGTTACCAAACTTATTTTAAGACGAATTGTCGATTGATAGTAATTTCTATGATTCCATTGTAAAATGTCGTCTAGCATTTTGGAATTTGATTCTTTTTACAATTTTTTTTGTGTGTTTTGGTTAGAGATTCTGCACTCTTAGAAATATCGAAGATATCTCGTTCCATTCTACTTCAGCATTTTCCAATAACATTTGTAGGAGATAAATAAGAAAATTCTGCCTATGACCGATCAAAGTATGCATGAAATCAGAGAACAAATGTTTAACAAACCAACAATTTTAAAGATTCATTCATGTTTCAGGAAACTTTGGCAATAACAGTATATTTACTTGGCTATTTTCTTTCATTCAAAGGGATATTTCCCAACAGAAAAGTTTTGCCAAAAAACACAAGAATACCCCAAGTACATGGAGGAGGAAAAAGATTCCCATTCTTAATAGCGATGGTGTTATGTTTGGTTTTGGTTATTCACCACTAAATAATCGTTGGGTGATTTTTTCTTCTTCAGGATGTATTTTCCCTGGCACAATAGAATTTAAGACCATATATCTCTAGTCAGCCATATTTTCCCTTTGGCAGTAAATTTCACTATTTCACCCATTCATCCTTTTTGTTCTGTCGTTTTTACTAACTTGCGCTGTCTTATTCCATAAAAGAAAATTTTTCCATTTTCCAATTGGAATTTTCTATCTTCTTTCATTACGCGTTCAAATTGCTATGAAAATTGTTGTGTCTATAAGTCTAACATTCCAATTATTATTGTTGTTTATAGTAAATGAGCAAAAATTTCTAATCTTTTCCTTTTGCGCCCTTTCACCCTTAAAAATGTTATTTTCCTTGTTTTTACCCTTTAACTTGATCCTTGTTAGCTTTGATTCTACACTTGTTCGTTTTTGGTTTGTCGTTCTTCTGTTATTTTCGGTTATTCCCCTTTATTGAGAATATTATTATCTTGTTGGTACAGTGGAAATAATATTTTCTACTTGAATGGGTTTTTCGTAAAGGAAAGGAGAAAATTTTCAATTAAAAACCGTTTGTGATATTTATTCTAACTGACATTGTCGTTTGCGCTGTCTAATGAATTACGTTTTTGATTCTCTTTTACATTTAACAATTTGTAAATCAATAAAGTTTTATACGAAAGGTTTTTTTTTGCAATTATTTGTATCGTATACAAAAAATTAGTATTTTTCATATATTTTTGTATATAGCCTTAGGCATTTAATGACACTTTATAAAAATAAACATTTCTACCTACCAAAATAATAAAAATTTCGATTTACAAATATTATAAAAATTATTTAATTAATATAAAAAAAAAATTATTTTATAATCGAAATAGTATAAATTTTAACGTCAAAGTTTTTATTAAGGAAAAAATTAATAGACAGGATTAATGCCTGATGAGTTTCGCAAGTGCTTATAATTTTTTAATTATTTCCTTTTGATAATTTTTTTAAGTGTTCTTTCAAATTGTTTATGATAGGAAATTCTCAAGAAAAGATCTAATAGCATACTTTCTGATTAAAGTTTTTTTTATCTTTATAATCTCTCTTAAAGTTGAAAACAATTCGAGAATATTGAAGATTTATCTTACAAGAAAATAAGAAGATGTAATTAATTCGATTTTTAGCAAAAGAAAATCTTGTAAGATAAAATTCTTATTTTTACAGTTTTATTTTTTTGATATTTTATTTACCCCATAGATTCAGATTTTTTTCAGTTCAGTAATTTATTGAAAATATTTTTAGATACTTACAAATTAAATAATTGATTTTCCAGAAACAGTTTTACTTATTAAACTAATACAAAAAGAGGAAATGTGTTTGATTTTCCTAGAAAGCAAATAAACTACTTATCAAAATAATAAAACAGAAATTTTTTTGGATATGTTATTTTTTACAAAATAACGTTAAAATATTTTTTTCAAATTAATGTATTTTGAATATATTTTTTTAATATTCTTTAATATGACCCTTTTTTGCTCGAATAACTCCTTTGGAAAGCACTTAGCATATTTTTTTCAAGTGAGTTTTCCAGGAGAAATTTCTTTTTGATATTCAAAATGGCTTCAGGTTTTTGGTAAATGATAAACCCTTTTTGCTAAATTTAAGTTCCCGAAGAAAAAGCGCACGTGTCAAATGTCCTTACGGTCGTTCCGTATAAGAGTGATACTTTGTAAGTATAGGGTTTTCCAATAAGAGTGATATGATTTCGAAGTGACGTTTCGGCCATTTGTAATATGTCATGATCTGTCATTTTTTTCTTCATTGTATTCAGTAATGTTTACAACTTTATCATGGAGAGATATAGGCACGAACAACGTTTACAAATTATTCAATTTTATTGTCAAAATAATCGTTCTCCAATTGCAACTTTTCGTGCGCTCACTTTAATCTGAGTGGTGCGGTAAATAAACAAAACTGTCGATTCTGGTGCGAAGAAAATCCACAAATTATTCATGAACACCCATTACATTCACCTAAATTGACAGTTTGGTGTGGTTTTTGGTCTGGTGGAATCATCGGTCCGGTCAGTACTTCTTTCGAAATGAAGCTGGTAACACCGTTACTGTCAATGGAGAGCGTTATAAATCGACGATAATCAACTTTTTATGGCCGAAATTGGAAGAAGTTTATCTTGACAATATCTGGTTCCAACAAAACGGGGCTACGTGCCACACAGTACGTGCAACAACCGAATTATTGCGAGAAAAATTTGGAGATTCGATTATTTTAAGAAATTGTGACATTGAATGGCCTCCAAGAAGTTGTGATTTAACACCATTAGACTATTTCTTGTGGAATTATTTGAAGTCATTGGTCTTTACCAATAAACCAGACTCTCTTCAAGCTTTAGAAGCCAATATTAAACGTTCTATTCATGACATACGACTTGATTGAGTGGAAAAAGTGCTTTAAAATTGTGTTCATCGAATTCGTTCCTGCAACAAAGTCATGGAGGCCATTTGAATGACATTTTATTCAGAACTTAATTGTATCAATTGTACTTTACAATAAATGAAAAACATTTGAATTTCCTTAACAGTTATTATGTTTTTTTTTTAAAAGAAATCATATCACTCTTATTCGAAAACCTTTTATTACTGTTATTTTAACAAGGTTATCATGTTGAAGTCCGACGAAGCATCTATAAATCATACCATTTTTTAGGTCACAATTCAATACCTTCCAACGGAACCTACGTCAGACATTTCTTTGTGGGGCAGGGATTGAATGTAATCACTACGCCGCTGTATGTCCCCTACCGTCTTCGTTCCCGCTTAACCAAACTTAGTCTTTTGAGAACTGACGTCGCAAAGACATTGTAAGACTGCCAAACCGAGTCCAACATCAGAGTCATGACACTATCAGGTCTACCAGCACCCTTTGGAGGCTTCTATCTTTCTGCTTGGAATCGAGTGGAGTGACAAAAAGGGCACATTAAGCTACAATCCATTTTAAAGCAGTACTGATAAGCCCAAAAACATATATTTACCATCAGAAATTGGGCTAAATAGTTAAAGCCAACATCACCATGTCACCGATCAAGGTAGGCAGGTTACCTTCAATGCGCTTCTACGGAAGACTGAGATAACTTCACGTATGTAGGTTGCTCTAATAAAACAACCTATCCGCCCAAATTGGTACAGCATACAGCAAGATTGACCTAACCATAGTCACGAACAAAGTCCTCCTGCTCTGCCTGGGTTTCCAAGGTTCGGCATTAGCCGCGCTAGTACCTATGTATAAGTGGTGCTCCTGAAATCGCAGCTTCGCGTCAATCTTAACGGTATTACTTTCTGTACACTTCCAGCCCGTGATGAGAAAAGCAACCGTCTCATCACACATCTGCTCTACCTCTTCCATACATTTTGACACTACGATTCTCGTCTCCTCTGGCATATGAGCTTGTAAAGTACGATCATACGTCAGATTCCACGAGACGACGTAGACACAAAACTTTCAAATTGGGACCTATCACTCTAAAGAAACCACCTCCACCTCTCTCAATCGACGACTCACTATAATTAGGCTTACAGGATTTTGTCGTGTCCAATTGCATTCGCACATTCGTCCTATTTATGAGTGCAATAAAATCATCTTTCGCTTCACTAGTTTTTCTTATTCGTCCTTCGAGCTGCAGAATACATATTCTTTATGTTATTTCCAGAAAAATGCCTGCGTCTTTGGGTATTTCTACTGAAACTGATTGTAATTAAAATTCTCTTTTTACCATTCCTTTCGGAACATTGGGGACTTTACATTAAATGTTATAATTACATTTGTTTTGGTTTTAAGATCATTTTTTTGTCCTCACTTAGCAGATGTTGGGTCCACTGCAGCTATTCTACTGCTTATTTTCGTGCCGATTTTGGTGCGGTGCCATGCTTTCGTCCAGTAGGAGAAGCGGCCTTTATGCCCATTTCGTGATGTTGGCTTTGACCAATGCGGATGTTAATCCACGATTGATCTTTTCCTTCCGAAAGCTGGTATATTGATATTTCCGTATTCTCGATGGTTGATGGCTTTTTTAGATGTTTTTTCACCTTTGGGAATTGAAGAGGTTTTTTTGGATGGCAGTCCAGAACGCTAACGACTGTGTTACCGGGTCGACCGCAGTAGAAGTTACAGTCAGTTCAAATTTTCTCGTATATGTATGTAAAAATCTAAAAATATTTTATTGCCAAATAAAACAATAATATTACAGAAAATATTCCATAATAAAAGTAAAACAATAGAATTATGTGCATCTAATTATGAAAAATCCCCAAAAAATCATATTGTTCAAAAAGTGTACATACAAATATGTGGGAAATAATGTATCGAAGAAAAAACATAAATAAATCTATATAAAAAAAAATAACATTGGAATTTTCCAAATATTCGGTAGGAAAAAAAAATATCCTTAGAAATAGCTGCGTATTAGTAAAGAATAATAAAAACATATTTTAAGGAAATGGAAGGTGATCCCGTATAAAATACAATCTGTACGTAAGAGCATTGACAACATTGTACATTTCATTTCGAAATTAAATATTCTCTCAACTATTGAGATTCGGGATTACGAATTAATCGAAATCGAACGTAAATCTTTTCATCTCTTCTAAGAAGATTAATAGAAGCTGATAATTTGTCTTGCTTTGAAATAACCTAAAAGAACATAAAAGGAACTTAATTTGAAAAAAAAAAAATTCTCTCAGGTTACTTACTCTGACGTAAGATAAAAAATTACTTAGAATGAAACCTTGGAAATATTTCTAAATTAATACGTACTAAAAAAAAAGAAGATGTCAAAAAATTTCTTATGTCAAAAATAAAAATTAAATAATCCAAATAATGGAGACAGTATATTGGGGAGGTCTAAGGAGAACAACCGATGAGTGTGTTACGGGCATTTATTATCTCTTATCTCATAAGTAATACGATCGTAGGAAAAACTAAGAAAATAATTTTTAATTAATTTTTTTTTGTTGATAAATAATCCAATTGATAAAATACGATTTGAACTGTTCTATTTTGATGAAAAAAGTCCTTCGAATAATCATATAATCTGTAGAAAATGGTAATTAAAAGGGAATAGATTTAAATTTATTACATTACAAAACTGTATTTATTAATGAAGTTGACGAAGGATGTATATTTACCTAAAATCGTTGACCTATTTTTGAGTATGCAAAAGGACAAAAAACAGGACAGAAAATTTCATTAAGTTTTTTTTTTTTAAGAGAAACCATTGATAAAAACCATTGAAATTGATTGATTTTCGGCTAAGTAAAATGAATTGTTTCTTATTATTGTGAAAAATTACCATTTTCTGTCTATGGAGATAAAGGGGGGGGGGGGGCCTTGGGCTTTTAAATATTTACTATATCGATTTTCATCAACGGAAGTCTTTTGTTAACATTGATGGTGGGAAATATTATAGAGAAGAAAATGTGTAATAAGGATGCTTGTCACATAAATTTTTTAGGAAGAAATTTCAGCTGTGGTAGTATCTCCACATAGCGTGGTTTTCTTAAAATATTGAGTGAAGTGCTATTCTAATGAGGTGGCACTTGTATTGAAAAACCATAAATATAATTACCTTTAATCACTATAAGATTATCTATAAAATTACAGATTCTTAGACGGTCTGTTTTCTTTTCTATATTCTTTAAATATCATAGCAACTTCTTTCTCTATGGTCACACGCAGATAATATAAAAGAAAAATAGGCCATTTTTTTAAGAATAATAAAGAAATTTTTTTTTATTGTATTATTAATATTTTTAACTAATTTATTAGAATAAATTACAATCTTACACCTTATTTTTATAATAAACAAAAAACAATTGGTAAATATCTACTATTTTGAATAGAAATTTAAGTATATGTACTCTTTTTTTTATGTTCGGTAATATGTATGTGCAAGTAGTAGTGACAGTACGATAGAGGAAGAATAATTCTGCTCATTCTCAATGTACTGCCTATTTGGCAAATGTCCTTGCCAAAAGTCATCTTATATAATTTATCACGAACCAAAGGAGATTTTAACGAAGAAGTTAAAGCAATATAAACGATATTAACTCATACGGAAATTTCTCTTTTATGGCCACTCGTATTTCAATAGCAGTAAAAAATCGTAAATTCATATCCATTAATAGTAATCGATGTGAACGGAACGGAAGTGTGTATCGTCTACATTTACGGTTACTCTAGGATGTCCCCTATTGGGTGGATGGTTGATTGGTTATGGTTTAATTCTCTTCTGCATCTTTGAAAATCCTCAAAAATTCGGATACTTAATTCTATCTGCACAATTTTTAGCTTATCCTTGCCATTCTCTCCACTTCGTTTAGTCAATCGGTCATCATTGATTTCGAAACGTCAATATTCGATACGTAAATACTTTGAAGTAAATTTCATGATATTCTTTACCTCCAATCTTATCTTTTTATGAAAGTTTTTAAAATATTTTTTTTTTTTTTGCTACTTTGTAATACATTTTCCCAATTGTATATACAAGAAAATTTTTTTTCCCTACCAAATAATATAATTTTCTTATCAAAAGAAACAATTTTGGAAGGAAAAGAAATACTTTTAAACTCAATGAATAATTACTGAAAGAAAATTGTTTATCCATAAAGTTAGTATGGCATTTTGTGGTAAATGCCAGCAACCGCATCATGAATTTAGAGACTTCAATTTTTGGCTGGCTATACTGGATACTATAAACCATTGAAGTGGTGTACTTAAGAAATTTTATAGTCCCATCAATTTATCAGAAAAGAGTGATATTTTTTCTTCTGAAATTTTCTCTTTTATTTAAAAAAAACAATTTTTTTTTTCTGAATAAAAAATAATCAGTAAATTTGTAAAAATTTATTGTTTAAATAATTATTTACAAATTTACGAAAATTTTTCATGTATAAAAAAATTATTTGTATATTTGTAAAAATGGTCAAAATGATAGTAAATATAAAATGACTACGTGGGTTAGTCCAAAATAATCTCTTGGATTAGAGAAAAATAATGTCTTGGGTTAGTCAAAAATGTCTTCGAAGGTTAGTCCAAAATGACTTTGTATGATAGTCGTAAAAAGCATAGTGCATAAGTCTAAAATGTCCTCGTGAGTTTGTCCAAAATAGTTTTATCAGCCAGTTGAAAATTGCCTCGTGTATAAGTCCAAAATGGCCTTTTGGATCAGTCAAAGAATGCTTCTCGGATTAATCCAAAATGGCCGCAAATGTTAAGGTCCAGAAGTCATTGAAAGTTAGTCCAAAATAGTAACGTGGGTCAGTCAAATGGCTTCGTTGATAAGTTGAAAATATCCTAGTCAACTACTGCAAAATGACCTTGTTTCTTAATCATAAATGGCCTCATGGGTAAATCTAACATGACCAAGAACGAAAATCAAAAATGTCCTCGTTGGTGATAAGCTTAAAATGACCTCGCGAGTTAGTCGAAAAAGGCCTCTTTCTTCGGTTAGTCAAAAATGGCCTCTTCGGTTAGTACAAATTGATCTTTTGGGTAAGTCCAACATGGTTTTATCGGTAAGTTGAAAACTACCTCGTGGGTTAGTCCAAAATGGCCTCGTTGGTTAGTCGAAGAATGCCTCTTGGATTAGTCCAAAATGGCCGCAAAGGTTAAGTCTAAAAGTCATGGAAGGTTATTCTAAAATAGCCACGTGGGTCAGTCAAAAATATCCTCGTGACTTAGCTGCAAATTGCTTTGTTGATAAGTTGAAAATATCCTAGTCAACTACTCCAAAATTACCTCGTTTATTAGTCAAAAATGGCCTTGTGGATATATCTAATATGACTTCAGGGAAAAATCGAAAATGGCCTCGTGCGTGATAAGCTTAAAGTGGCCTCATGAATTAATCGGAAAGGGCCTCTTCGGTTAATCAAAAATGGCCTTTTGTGTTAGTCCAAAATGGTTTTATCAGTTAGTTGAAAATTACCTCGTGTATAAGTCCACAAATGGCCTCGTAGGTAAGTTGAAGAATGCTTCTCGGATTACTCCAAAATGGCCGCAAAGGTTACGTCCAAAAGTCGTCAAAGGTTAGTCCAAAATAGCCACGTGGGTCAGTCAAAAATATCCTCGTGACTTAGCTGCAAATTGCTTCGTTGATAAGTTGAAAATATCCTAGTCAACTACTCCAAAATTACCTCGTTTATTAGTCAAAAATGGCCTTGTGGATACATCTAATATGACTTCAGGGAAAAATCGAAAATGGCCTCGTGCGTGATAAGCTTAAAGTGGCCTCATGAGTTAATCGGAAAGGGCCTCTTCGGTTAATCAAAAATGGCCTTTTGTGTTAGTCCAAAATGGTTTTATCAGTTAGTTGAAAATTACCTCGTGTATAAGTCCACAAATGGCCTCGTAGGTAAGTTGAAGAATGCTTCTCGGATTACTCCAAAATGGCCGCAAAGGTTACGTCCAAAAGTCGTCAAAGGTTAGTCCAAAATAGCCACGTGGGTCAGTCAAAAATATCCTCGTGACTTAGCTGCAAATTGCTTCGTTGATAAGTTGAAAATATCCTAGTCAACTACTCCAAAATTACCTCGTTTATAAGCCAAAAATGGCCTTGTGGATAAATCTAATATGACTTCAGGGAAAAATCGAAAATAGCCTCGTGCGTGATAAGCTTAAAGTGGCCTCATGAATTAATCGGAAAGGGCCTCTTCGGTTAATCAAAAATGGCCTTTTGTGTTAGTCCAAAATGGTTTTATCAGTTAGTTGAAAATTACCTCGTGTATAAGTCCACAAATGGCCTCGTAGGTAAGTTGAAGAATGCTTCTCGGATTACTCCAAAATGGCCGCAAAGGTTACGTCCAAAAGTCGTCAAAGGTTAGTCCAAAATAGCCACGTGGGTCAGTCAAAAATATCCTCGTGACTTAGCTGCAAATTGCATCGTTGATAAGTCGAAAATATGCTAGTCAACTACTCCAAAATTACCTCGTTTATTAGTCAAAAATGGCCTTCTGGGTAAATCTAATATGACTTCAGGGAAAAATCAAAAATGGCCTCGTGCGTGATAAGCTTAAAGTGCCCTCATGAGTTAATCGGAAAGGGCCTCTTCGGTTAATCAAAAATGGCCTCTTGTGTTAGTCCAAAATGGTTTTATGAGTTAGTTGAAAATTACCTTGTGTAAGTCCACAAATGGCCTCGTAGGTAAGTTGAAGAATGCTTCTCGGATTACTCCAAAATGGCCGCAAAGGTTACGTCCAAAAGTCATCGAAGGTTATTCTAAAGTAGCCACGTGGGTCAGTCAAAAATATCCTCGTGACTTAGCTGCAAATTGCTTCGTTGATAAGTTGAAAATATCCTAGTCAACTACTCCAAAATTACCTCGTTTATTAGTCAAAAATGGCCTTGTGGCTAAATTTAACATGATTACAGGGGAAAGTCGAAAATGGTCTCGTGGGTGATAAGCTTAAAGTGGCCTCGTGAGTAAGTCCAAAATGGTTTTATCAGTTAGTTGAAAATTACCTCGTGTATAAGTCCAAAATGGTCTCGTGGGTTAGTCGAAGAATGCTTCTCGGATTACTCCAAAATGGCCGCAAAGGTTTAGTCCAAAGGTCGGCGAAGGTTAGCCCAAAATAGCCACGTGGGTCGAAAATGTTCTCGTGGGTTAGCTGCAAATTGCTTCGTTGATTAGTTGAAAATATCCTTGAAAATAACCTTATTTCTTAGTCAAAAATGGCGTCGTGGGTAAATCTAACATGACCCCGGACAAAAATCGAAAATAGCCTCGTGGGTGAAAAGCTTAAAGTTGCCTCGTGAGTTAGTCGTAAAAGAGCCTCTTAGGTTAGTTAAAAATGGCCTCTTGAGTTATGCAAAAATGGAATCTTGGGTTAGTCGGAAATGGCATCTTCGGTTAGTTTAAAATAGCCTCGAAGGTAAGTCCAAAATGGCCACAAAGGTAAGTCCAAAATGGCCACGTGCGTTAGTTCAAAATGTCTTGTTAGTAAGTTTAAAGCTGCCTCGTGGGTTATGTAAGCAAATGTTGTTCTGCATTGGAACTTTAGAAATTATTATTCTATCGTATCACCAAGAATTGCTGTACTCTAATACTAGCAATCAACAAAATTTTAATCTCAACGAATTATTTTTCCAATAATAAATCCGAATTAAGTATTTTTATATAAAATATTTGTTTAAAAAAAATTAATATGTTTGAACATATTATATTTGTAACAATAATTATAATGAAAACAAACAAAAAAATCAGCAAGATGTGGATCTACTCATACATTAATCTGCTGGTCCATCCCATTTATTCTAAAATTGTATTTTTAGTAAATTTTCTTCTTTTTTTAAAAATTATATGCAATAATCGTTCAACATATTTACTTTTGATTGCAATTCCGAATATTTGAAAATAGTTAGAATTTTTCAATTTTGAATTAATTTTTCGTAACGAGCATCTGTTATAATAGCCAGCTAGCCATCAACTTGGTCATGTAATGAAATTATGCATTATTCAACATTAAAAGTGAATAAAAACGAAGTGCTAACAATAAAGATTTGAAGCTAGACTTAAGCTATCGACAAATTTCTATTTATAAACGCATTTGGGATAGAATGGTAATTTTTGCAAAGCTCTAAAGTAAGATACGTGTATGTACAGCGGAAACTGGATATTCTGAAAACAAAACCATCATTTTTGGATTTGTCTTTTTATGCTGAATTATTTAAATTTAAAAAAAAAACAACAAACATTTACATTAAAATGTTGTTACATTTTTTCTAATTCAATACTCCCCCATATGATCATCTCCAGAAATATGGAAATATGCATTAAATGTGCAAAATTACTTAAAAAACTGTACCTCAGATGGTGAATATTTTTGATTTAATAGTGAATTTTCATAAATCAACAGTTTTTAGATATTTGTGAAAATTTCAGTAAAATGTGCAAATCCGATTTTGTTGCATTCATTACTTTGGCTATAAGGACATGAGCAAACACAGTTGGCTATTTTTCATTTGCATAAATAAAATTGCCATTTTTGGTTTAGTTTTTTTTTAACGTTGTTATAGTTCTTTAGCCTAAAATGTGTGATGTAGATTTAATCTAAACACGAAAGTACTTTCTTTCGTAGTTAGAGTTTTACTATAGCAGCTGAAGTGAAAAGTTTTTAACTGTTAAAGTTTTCAAATAAAATTTATACCAATTATATGACTGCGTTTTATCCTTAAAAATTTTCTACTTCACTTTTTTTTTAAAGCCAAAAAAATATAAAAGGAAAAGTTAAGGAGAATTAATTCGGTTCATCCGCTAAAAATTTTGATTTTTTCGAAGTTATCTTTTTTGCGAATAAAATGAGTTATAGTATGGAGTAACAGTTTTTGGGCACTTTTAGCATCGTTCTATTAAAATTTCCTCTATGCTCCCCTCTGTTGTGCTTTTGCTTCAAGCACTAACCGTATTTCACAATCCAAGTGATTATTTTATGGTATTCAGAATCAAAATAAGGACTTTAAAGGATGGTGGAAATGAAGGGAAAAGATATAATCTCCAATATGCTGATATGAATGATATTTTATGCAGATTATCCTTGGCCAGTAGTAATTCCGATTGTCCACAATATGATGCCAGAATCTATAAGAGAAAATGGATATATTCTTATGGGGTGAAGAGCTTTTTAACATCTTTGGAATAGTAGTTTTGTAATATTTGTAAAGTTAGTATGGAAAATTTTTGAAAAGTATTTCTCTGAATTGGAATAGTTAAGAATACGCCATTTATCGATTTATGGCGGATAAATTATTATCTCTGTCGGACATATATCTTGAAGAATATATGGGATAAATTATTCTCTGCCATTGGAATATTTATAAATTTTTTTTGTTCTCCCATAAATTTTTTTTGAAGTAACAGAAGACGTTATTTTTTCAATAAAAAAAAGAAAGATTTTTCGATTATCAAAAATACAAATCAAAGTTTTTAAAGCAATTTGAAAATTAAGTTTTCGGTTTTATATATTGATGTAAGTATTGATGTGTGGCGAGAGGTATTTTTGAAATTCTACAATTCTATTGAAAATGAGATTTTCTTTATTTATCCCATTTGCAAAAATTTCCTATTTATTCGCGGATAAAAGTAAAAACCTTCATGATTATTTTCAATAAAATTTTTCCATTTAAAAATTATTTCTTGGTATTTAATACAATATTTTCATAATTTATATAAGAAAAAGAACGTTTTCATTTTTAAATAAAAATATTTCTACCAACAAAGTTTTGTACTGCATCGTATTATAAAACTTGTATATATTGGGTTGTCCGGAAAGTAATTTCGTTTTTTTTATTTATTTAAATGAAAGATGATTTTCTTATAGTGAATTAATATTTTATTTAATTAAATATTGTCTTGTTTAATCCAATATCCTTTGCCATCTTTCTGGCAGTAGCATGATCCCACGCTCATAAAATTTTTGTTCTTTGCTGACAAAAAACTGATCCAAGTGATTTTGGACCTCCTCATTTGAATTAAACGTTTTACCGTCTAAAAAATTTTCTAGAGACCGGCAAAAATGATAATTGGAAGGTGCTAGGTTTGTAGAGTATGGTGGGTGTGGCAGTATATTCTATCCAAGCTCTAAAAGCTTTTGCCGAGTGGTCAAACTTGTATGTGGTTTCGCATTATCCTGTTGGAATACTATACAGTTCCTATTGATCAATTATGGCCTTTTTCCTTTAAGTGAATCATTCAATTTGTCCAACTGATTTGATCGTTGTGCTGCTCGATAGAAGCTCAAAATAAACGATTCCTTTGATCTTTTCACCAAACAGATAGCATAAGCTTTTTTCGATGAATATTGGCTTTCGAGGTGCTTTGAGCCAATATTCATCGAAAAAAGGTTATGCTATCTTTCTACTCCAACTCATTTCTCATCCCCAGTGATGATACGCTTCAAAAATGGATCATTTTCTTGGCGTTTGAGAAGCAAATCACAAACGTCAATGCGACGGCACAAATTTTTTTCCGTAAGAAGATGCCGAGTTTTGAAATTAAAAAACTGATGATAGTACACTTCAGAATTGATCATTGTGTTGCTCGGTAAAAACGATTCCTTTGACATCCCATCAAACAGATAGCATAACCGTTTTGTCATGAATATTGGCTTTCGAAGTGCTTTGATCCGGTTCATCTTTTTTATTCCAGGATCTTTTTCGATTAATATTGTTGTAGACAACCTATTTCTCATCCCCAGTGATGATACGCTGCAAAAATGGATCATTTTTTTGGCGTTTGAGAAGCAAACCAGAAACGTCAATGCGACGGCATAAATTTTTTTCCGTAAGAAGATTAGGAACCCATATGTCGAGCTTTGAGATTAAACATAGCCTTTTAAAATGATCATGAATGATCAAATTCGATGAATTTAATCTCTCAGCGATCTCACGAGTTGTTATTCGCCGGTTTGCATCAATTAATACCTTTATTGTGTCTTCGTCGGCTTCAACTGGCCTTCCAGAACGTGGTGCATCTTCGAGATCAAAATTGCCGGATCGAAATTTTGCAAACCATTTTTGATGCTAGCGCTCACTTAACACATCTGCTTTATAGACATCGGATAATTTTTTTTTTGCTTTAACAGCATTTTTATTTTTTCTATAGTAAAAAAGTAAAATATGCCGGAAATGCGGTTTTTGACTTTCCATATTTAAAAGGGTATCAACCAAAAACTACTTTGCAGAATCGATCCAATTATTTTACAAGCAAGCCTTGCTATGTCAGCTATCAAAATATTATATACATAATTATGCGGCTTTAGTATGAAGTGGGTTGTGAAAAAATACAATTAGGTCCTCTGTTAGGAAACAACGAAATTACTTTCTGGACAACCCAATAATTGATTTTTATTTTTCCTGGACAGTTGCTGGCTTATTTTTGGTAAATAATTCGTCACCGACGATTTTTCTATTTCACTTCAAAAGCAGCAATTTGATATGCAGCGCTAAGGAAAAAAATTTACAGGCATTTTTTCGTCTTCTTCATGAAATCAATTTTTAAAATATTGTAGCATCCACAGTCATGTTTGCCATGCAAACGAAATGCTTCCAGATTTTTTTTCATCATTTATATTGACACTACCAGTTGTCCTTGTACAGGAATTTACTTTTCAATAACTCCCTGGAGAATTTGTGGGGTGCAGTTCAATTTCGTAGATGATAAGCTGATAATAACTAAGGGTGGATAATACTGTGCGTTGTATCAGTAGCAACCACCAGTTTGCGTCACTAAAATCTGATTGGGACCGTTTATAAAGGTATTGTTCGAAAGAGTTGACTTGATTTAGTATCCCGATGTACTGTCCTATTTTAGCAGATGTCTACTACCAAATTTAGTCTGCATTGCTCCTGCCAGGCCAGTATAACATCTTTAAATTTTAATTAGCAATGTATGTGCGGCCATTTGGCTGCCCTGCATCCTCGGCCAAGCAGTTTGATTATGTACCCGTGCAAAATAAACCTGCCAGAGCACTTTGCTAATATATTCCGATGGTGAAATAATTAGTTTATCTATGCTTGCCACATTGGTTTAATATCCCAAGGATTTGCTAGTTGGTGGGGCTAGTAAGGTAGCTAATGGATTCATGCCAAAAGAAGCAATTATTCATGATGTCTTCTCAAGACATAGACAAATAAGTTGTGAGTTTCACACATCTTGTTTTACTTTCGAACTGCTACAAATTATAAAAATCCAGTTGCAGAACATTAACTCTGATGGTAAAAATTTCCTAATCCCTTCCAAAAAGTGCCCTATTGAAACCAATAACAAAAATGGCACTCAACTTGAAAATAGCAACAACAAAAAAATCCACTAAAATTTCTTCACCAATAACTAAAAGCAATTAAGATGATCTAGCATTTTTAGGGTAGGGAGTTTCGTTTTTATTTCTCCAAATTGTCCTTGTAAACAATCATCCCTTAATATTATATCAAGCCACTACAAGAAATTGTTGCGTAATCGTCTTTAATATGGCAATTAAACTTTAACTGAAATTCGGTTTATAGAATATGACCTGGAATATATCATTTGTAACCACAGAATTTATTGGTTAACCGAATGTTTGTCTGCTCCTTTGTCTTCCTAGTCGAGATAAAATTTAAACTAGAGTTTAGTATCGATTCGAATGAATTCCTTTTTACGCTTTGCTGTGTCATTTCCTTTTTCCTCTCTTTTTTCCCAACCAGTTTTCTTTCCTGTTCTTTGACTGCTTTATGAAAGTAATCGGCATTATCTTTTATCATCGATACCCGCATTCATTTAAACCAAAAAAGCTGTTCCTTCATCTACTCTATCCCGATTTTCACTCCACTTTCAGTTCCATCACGTTTGTTCCATTCATCTTTTCGATTTTGATACCTTTTCCTGTAGTCAGTTCTTCGATTAGACCCAATTAGTTAAATTTGTTCAATTTTCCAAATTCTCTAACAAATTATCCTTACTTGTCTTATCAAGAAATATATCAAATTTTTGATGAATAACCAAATCAACCCTGCCGACCATCATCGTCATTAGTAAATGTAATTAAGCATAAATATTTACAATGAAAGAGAAATGTTCGATTCAAATTTCTGTCTTTCTAATATCCTCATTTTGTGTCTAATTAAAATATTGTTGATGCGATTTAATTTTGGGTATTTTTTGTATCAATTTTTTTTTTTTTGATAGTAAAATAATTCGTTTAGAAAAATATGATGTTTTTGGTTGAAATTAAAGTTAATTTTGGTTAAACTACCAAAAATCTACCAAAAATCTACAAAAAATCTACCAAAAATCTACCAAAAATTTATTAAAAATTTAACAATTTGTTTTCTTTTTAACTCTTAGATATTTAATCATTATATTTTCGGATCAACACTGTGGTTGTGTTTGCCTGAGCCTGATTATGCCAAATACGAATATATTCTAGAATGGATTATGGCCACTTTTTCTTTGCTGGCAAATTTCCATCAGAATAATTTCATGAGGGCTAAGTTAACACATCAGGTGCAATTATTATCCATCGTTGACACGCTTGAATATCATTGTTGAATAAATGTACTAGAAAATATTAGATCGAAATTTTTGTTAGCTAAACGTGTATAAGAAATATGCTCATTTTGTTTGACTATATAATACGTAGAAATCTTCAATTTAAAAAGATGACATTTTCGAACGATTAACTTCCAAAGATAATAACTTTCATTAAATTGTTTAAAGTTTTTTGTTATAATTTACCATTCTTAAATTCTTTAAACTCCTGGAATTGATTTTTTCCCCCCCAAAAATTAGACTAAATCAATTTTGTTGAATATTCTCCACAAAAATTATCTTAATAATTTTAAAAATATACAAAATTAGATATTTAAACGTTCTTACTTTATTCTTTATGAATACTTTAATATTTCAATAGCAGATTTTTCGAAAATTTTCAAAATAATCCCAATTTTTGGTATAAATTAACTTAATTATTTGAAAAATTGTTCAAAATCCTTGCAAAAAGATGAAAATAAAATTCTAAAAGTTTTGATAGAAATGTTTTTTTATGCTTTATAAAAGAAAAAATTTAAGTTTTGAAAAAGTGGATTTAATTAAAGCATGAATGTGCTTATCTGGAAAAGTTGTAAATTTTAACCTAAAAAGGAATGATGGGAAAATTGTGAGCGGAAAAAGGGTGAAGTGATAATATAAGGAGCAGAATTCCTGAGCAGAAAAGAAGAGATGTATTGGGTATACGGTCATAGTTCACATTGCAACTGTCTGGTTTGTAGAAAGAGTTCATGGACGGGTGCACATAATTCAATTATATTTTCTCCACTCTGGACATTCGGGTTTTTCCAATTCCAAAAGCTCTTTGGCTATATTCCCTTATTGTACATTGTAGTAGTACCAGTAATATAGTAGAAAATACTCTATTCTGATGTTCATCGCTTCGGAAAATGGACAGCTGAATTCTTGTTTGGCTTGGCTGGCTGCATTTGTTCTCTCATGTATGACTGCATTACTCACCACATACGTCTACGGACTCACCACATTTGTTAGCATATTCACTAGCTACTAAATGTGTGCACTTCTACACTCTATAAAGAGTTTGATTTTTTGATATTTTTATTTTTTTCATTTTCTATTTTCCCAAATACGAACTATAAATATTTTGGAGTAAAAAAAATTGCTGAATACTGAAAAAGAACTTAGTCCTGGTTTAGTTAGTGTTCTTAAGATTGTGTCCAGCCACTATTCTAGGACTGATAACGATTCTCGTTTACCTTACAGACGCTATGACAGTATTTGTTAATCGGAAATCTAATAGCAAAAATCCCATCCATGAAAATACGGGTACAATTTTGTTGCTAGTAAATCGAAATTCAACCGAAAAAAATTTTACAATGGCAAAAGTAAAAAAGGATTTGTAGACTTCAATATATAAAGTGGAACAAAGCTAAGAGAGTCACCTGCTCTTTGTAAATCTAAAGTCTAAAGACAAGGAATAAGGAGAGGATGGATTTACAAAAAAAAATGCTACAAAACTAAATAAGATATTAGAATAGAGAATTGGAATACCGGCCTTTTACTGCTGTCACTGTTGACAACTGTGAAATGTAAATGAAAAAGATCTTTTTATATTGAACTTTTCCACCTTCCTTGTTCGTGATTATTTTTATTTTCTAAAAGAGAATTCAAATGATTCTTTGAAACTCCTAAAGTAGATTGACTCAATAGAAAATAATAAAAAAATATATATTAGGTGTACGCGGATGAAATATTTTTAAGGAAATCATAAGAAAACGTGTAAAAATTGGCTGTTTTTGACAAAGCTTATTTGATTCGCTTTATGTTAGTTTTACAAGCGTCAATTCTTCCTGATTTTTCAGTATAAACCAACAAATTCAGATATTCTTACAAGAAATAATAAAGCAGAGTTAAATTGTACGATCTTGAAAGTCAAAATCACGTTGTTATCAAATTGTCTCTTAATTAAATCGATTCTTGTTAATTAAACCAGCTGAATTCATATGTCATCCGGGTTTCATTTGTTTCATGTTGTCAAAGCAATAAATCTAAGAGCTCTAGCCTATTTCTGGAAGATCACGAATTCCGCCACTCCAAACAATGCATTTTTATGAATGGAATGATGTCTTCAATGTCTCTTGAGGATTTGTCTGACAACAGACAAATTCATGATATTTGCTTATTAATCATAACCATTGAATCAAAAATGTGCTTCATCACTAAAAATAATTTTTCAATAAACAAGCTAAATTGTGTTTTGCAAATTGACAATTTTATTTGGAAATAAATTTGGACAGTTTTTAAAGCATTGTTCAAAAACGAGCACCAATAAAAATGAACAAAGTTTGACAGATGACAGATGGTGGTACGCTAAAAAACACTCTTTTTTTTACTAAATCTATATCAGTATAGATTATTTTTGAGAGAGCTAACATCATTTATTTTTGTGAATAGATTTAGTATATATTTTTTTCAATAAAATCTGGAATTTTTTTCAATAAAAAAATCTGGAAATAAAGAATAAATTCTTTATGAAAAAAAAAAGAAATAAAACCAAAAATTCGGAAATATTTATTGTATTATTAACTTATTTTTTATTAAACAAAATTAATTTCTCAACGAACTTGATGGAAAAATAAATATGAAAATTTATTAATAAAATGTACTCAGAAGGAATAATCTATAAAGATAGACTTTATCAAAAAAAAAAAAAAACCACAGCAAAATTATTCAACGCAATCTTTAGATATTTTTTAACTCTAACTCTAGATACACAATCCGTTGACCAGCAAAATCTCAAAAACTTTTTTGATTTGATCTTTACGAATCCAAAAAAAGAAAAAAATTAATAAAATAAAATGCGCAATATTGTAATACTACCACCACCCTCCCTCTCTCTATGTAGTATTGAAATCATAAATGCAACGTTACAAATATTTTCGGTTTTTCCCCATTTATGGTAACATTTTCTTTTCATTCCCATTAATAATAAAATTCAAGAAAAAATGAATTTTTTCCACCAGCATTATTTGGTTACCGGAATAAAAATATTAAAAAAAAGAACTAAAAAATGAAAGAATAATGAAAAATATGGTGTAATTTTTCAATAAATCGAGCATAAAATTAGAGTTTTCATTGAATAAATTCGCTTAGAAAGCATGGTTCTGATGGTTTTGAGGTTATGGCATTGGTATTGTGGTTATGGTTCGTAATTGTAGGTGAGATTTTCCTATAGCAACGAACCCTCATCGAAACTCATGTTTGCGATTGTTGTTGAGGTTAAAATTACTAAGTTTTTTTTTTTTGCCCTGAGAAGCCTTTAAGGGTAGTTGTTTTTTATTTTAGGTACACGTACTTTTGTGTTTTATTGTGTTAACAGATTTGCCATTCAATTCTGTTTTCTGCATTTAATTTTACGATATTCTACTAAATTTGAAGAGTAAAATATCAGTCCCCCATTACCCTTTAAGAAATTATACGATTCTCAACTCTATGAAAAATATTATAAAGAACTTTTTTACCCCTCCTCAATGTTTTTGTTAATTTGAAATAAAAAATCTGATTAAATAATAAGATGGAAACTTGTTGGAAATTTACGGTGCTGTCATCTATCCACATTTTTTCGAAGTAATTTCTTTAAATTTCTCGTTTTTTTTTTTAAAACTTAATTTTTAAAGAGAATTGAAAAATCCCAAAACCAGTTAATATATTGAAAATTCTACAATGCAGAGAGAGAGGAATAATTATAGTTAATTGCTGTAAAAAAAATACATTTTTGGTGATGTATGTATTTACATATTTTTTAGAAGGGCCAAAAATGAATATTCGGTACCATTTTGTATTGTTAAAGTACAATTGAAAATGGTCGATAAAGGGAGACGGTAGTTTTGGGTAGTTGCAAATTGTTGGCTGCTATTGTTATTACTTCTTACCCCCTTGTCAGAGGCTACTAGAACTGTGCCAATTTTCAAAGTTAGGAAATGACGAAAAACAGCATAGCCAATTATTGACTATATGGTATAGTCTAAGTAGAGCAATTCTCCGTTTTTGGGGACTTATTATAGCCAGAATTTTATTCTCATACTCTTTGTGCTAAGAGAAATGAAATCTACACTTTCCTAATAGAGGGGCATGCTCAGAATTTTTGTTGAAATGGGCCATTGCTGAAATGGGTTGGCGGCATACTGGTTATTTGGTTAGTTGGCAATTGGTTAGTTAGTTGCTGGTTTGTTATTTGGCTTTTCCTTCATTATGAATTGTTATTCTTGTAATTTGGCAACATTTTACCATCAATCGTAATCACTTCTCATTCTAAATATAATTTGTATCATGAATTTATTTACAAATTTTATTATTAAATTAATTTTAATTCCTCCAAAACACAGAAAGTGTTAATTATGGTAATTTAAAATGGAATTGCTGAAAATTTTACTGTTTTTTCTCATGTATTTATTTTTTAAATTGTTGTTTTGTCATTTAACGCAATAGTTATAAATTTCTTAACAAAACAAATTACATTCCAAACGAAAATGGTGGTTTTACTTTTTTTTTTTTGGATAGTTTTTTTGAATCTTTTTAAACTTTTACCTTCAATTTAAAAAATTATTATATTTTTTTTGTATTAAATTTGAGTTAGACAATTATAATATTATACTAAAAGTATCTCCAAAGGGTAAAAACCAGTCTTTTTTTCTGATTTTTTGACTCATAAGAGGTCTGTTCAAAAAGTTTTGTTTTGCGAATTTTGTGTTTTTTCAAATCATGAATATCTTTTTTGTCCCCTTCAAAGTAATCCCCACCAGATATTATACACTTGTGCCAACGTTTTTTCGATCTTGTTCAGCTCCTCCTTCGAAGCAACGATGCGTGAGCAGGGGCGTTACCATTGAGCAAAAGCCAATTTTTGTTGTTCCACAAATCCGGGCGTTTCTGGTGGATTGCTTCACGCAACTTGCGCATAACTTACAGGTAATATTCCTTATTGACCGTTCTACCCTGTGGCAAGAACTCATGATGCACCACGCACCTACAATCGAAGAAAACTGTAAGCAAAACTTTCACATTCGACCGAACTTGGCGCGCTTTTTTCGGTCTTGACTCGTGCGGCAGTTTTTATTGGGATGATTGAGCTTTGGTTTCCACGTCATAACCATAAAACCATCATTCGTCACCAATTATGACCCTCTAGAGCAAATTTGGATCGTCACGGACAGAATCCAACAGCTCCTGAGCAATGTTAATGCGATGCTGTTGTTGGTCAAAATTGAGCAATTTTGGTATGAATTTCGCGGCGACCCGGCTCACGCACAAATCATTGGTAAAAATCGAATGGCACGAGGTATGTTTAAGTCCTCAGCAACTTCTCTAACGGTGATTTGACGATTGGCCAATACTATTTTCTTCACTTCATCAATGTTTTCGTCTGTTGTTAACGTGCTCGGACGTCCGGCACGTTTTTCGTCGTTTACATCTTCTCGGCCCTCTGAGAACATTTTGTACCACCGATAAACGTTGCTTCAGTCCAAGGTAGGTTCACCATATGCCACAGTCAATATTTGGAATGCGTCCACGCAATTAATTTTGTTTTTCACACAAAATTTGATACAGATTCTTTGATCCATTTTGTGGAATGAGCAAAAATCGAAGAGGAGCCAAAACACATGCAAGCAAAGCAGCTGTGAAAAATTAACTGAACATTCAAAATGACCGAACTTGTCAGCATAAGTGCGAGACATGAGTACCAACAAAACGCCACAAAAAATCGAAAACCGAATATACGTAACCCGCGGAAATTCAAAATTCACGATACTTTTTTAACAGACCTCGTATGAACGAAAAACTACAAAAACGCTGGAGTGGATGTTCTTCAACACATTTTTTTCCCCTGATTTCTTCTTTTATAGAATTTAAATTTTTTTATTTTTTATTTTATTTAACACGAAATTTAAGAATCTTATTCAATCCTTAAAAAATTACCCTCTTTATTTATCTTTTATATGCTTTCATTTTACAAATGCCAAAAAAAAAATTGAAATTTATATTTGCACTTTAACAATATTGAATTTTCCTTCCCTTAAAAGCCGTCCTTATTTTTTGCCTCAGATCTTCCCTAAATTTCTTCCTCTTCCTGCTTTAAAATGTGTTTTGTATTTCTTTTGTCATTATAAGAAGCCATTATCCAGAATAGAAAACCATTCAAAATCCGAATTAATTGATGTTAATCTCTTCAATATTATGTTTACATTGTATCGATACGATTATATCCTGGAATATTAGAAGATGAACAATTTTATTCGAATTGTAGTTTTAAAAGTAAATTCATTTCAGGAGTTCGAAACAAGTATGAATATTTCTTTTTGTTAAATATTCATTATAAAATTTTCTCTTAACTTTTCTGTAAAAAAAAATTAATAACAATAAATAGATTTAAAAATAGAAAAAGTTCAAATTGGTTGTATCTAAGATGTTCTTGAATTTTAACTGAACTCTTGTTGATTGGTTAGAATTTAAAAAAACTTTCTATACCGTCGAATAAGGAGGCACTTTGAATTAAATTTTCACGTTTACTGTTTTAAAGATGATCGTAGCGATAAAAGATGATGATAACTATAATGATAACAATAAATGATAATGATAAGATATCATTTAACTCTGGGACTTTTGTAATTAATTTCAATTATCAAGTGTGCAATTTCAATAAATGTGCCATAATTTTGAGATAGGCTTAGAGATTGTGCATCCTATCACAAATTTTATTGCTTACAGAACCATCGATTTGATTGGAAATGGAACTGGAGGGATAGTTTGGTAAGAAATATTTCCTTATATACGTGTATGTATGGTCAGTTAAAAGGAGATAAGAGAGGATACAGTAGAATACTGCTCATAGGATGGTACTTAATCCGATTTGTTATGTCAGGTTGGACACTTTACGAATTGTATAAATTGACTCGTCGTAATGCCATTTCTGGCTCAATTTCAATTTTGCACTATTCTGATGCGTATTTATAGAAATTTTCAACTATGCACAATACCTTATTCCAATAACATTGGATGAAATTAAACTAATGTCTGCCATCTGAATAAGTTTTAGAAATTCGAATTCGAAATCTTCCAATAGTTCTGCGTGCGATGGACTTTATTCTCTTCTTGCTGATTTCGAATTATTTTTCTCTAAGACTTGTTCAGTTCAGTTTCATAGTATTGATAGCTCTAAATTGTTCATTGCCTAAGCTTATAAATTTCTAACATAAATTCCATTTGATCGATTGATTTGTTCACTGCTGCTAGTACGTATTTATTTTGTAATTTTATTCATATAAATAAGTCCATTCATCATTCGAATAGACCTTTCAAGTATAATATTCCTATAAAAAAAATACTATACAATAGTATAATCTGCCCTATATCAATTTTATATGAATTTATAGAAAAGAAAATATCCTTTCTCCTCTCTTTGTTCATTTGTCCACTTTTAAAATGATCATTTTACAATATAAATTGAAATGAAGTAGGTCAAAGTATTCGTTCTGTTGCAAAATTGATTTGGTAAACTTCAGTTTCTCTAAATATTCAAATTGTTTCATCCAAAACAAACATCAACTTTTGATAAAGGATTAGAGAGAATGCAAATGAAAATCTTCAAAATATAAATGGATATTTTCTTAGTTTATTTATTGGCTAGTATAAGTTGGTAAAAGGAATCAGTAAGAATAGAAATTTGTCTTTAAAGTGTATACCTTTAAATCTTTAAAATAGAAATATTACTCCTTGCATACGTTCAAAATACAAAGTTAGAAGCTTACCGATTAGAATGAATGCATTTGCTTTCGAGAAGATTATTGTGGTAGCAGTTGGGCGGAATTGCTACTTCAGTTCAGTTCTGAATGCAAATCTATGGTATTAATAATTCCTTAACTTTCGGCCCCTTTCTCCTGTTTAGTGAACTGCTATGCTATGTCCTCTGTATCAACCCAATTTTGACTTAACGAATACAAGGTAGTATTTTCTATAGATATTATGCAATCGGAATGCATGTAGCAGCAGCATACAAAATATTGTAGTTGAGCAAAGCTTCATAATCAGAAATTGTCGATTAAAATTGTTGGTTTCATCGTTGCCTTGTCCTAAAATTTTGTAGCTATAATAAAATATCGGTTAAGTTCCATATAGTAAAATGTAAATGAATTTAACTTATTTTACTATTCTTAAATGATGTCCTTCTCTATAATTTTTGAAGACACTTCCAATATCAAGAGTGGAAGTGTCTTCGAAATTATAGAGAAGAAATTAGATTACAGCTTAAGAACTTTTTTCTTTTAAGAGAAAACTAAGGTTATTTTTTTTAAAGCAATAATTTTTTTTTTGAAAGGATATTTATGTATGAATTTTTGAGGCGTAAATTTTTATAAAAAGTGGTAGTAATTAGTCAGAGGGTTTAGTTGAATTCGCTGTATTTTGTGACCATTCGGTTAGATGTGTGCGTCGTGTATGAAATCCTGTGAATGGCTTACAGGACTGTCCACAGGTGCTGTTAAAGAGCTATAAATGGATCAGGACGCATACATCTAACCGTATGGTCACACTAATGCAGCGAATTTGAAGACATCTTCTGACGCGTTAAGCAAATTAGACTGACTTGGAATAATTTTTCCAAAAATACACCAGCACTCGAATTTTTTTGGTATTCTAAATCATCATTTTTTTTTGTGCCTAATAATTTAGATGAGAAAATACATTAAATGAAACTTTTATGAAAATTAAAATCTTCGAAAAAAAATAATGATAATTTTTATGTTTTTTTTTTTTTTGGGGGAAAAGTGGAATAAAAAAATATTGAAACTATTTTCCTATAAAACTAACAGTCTTGCTGAAGAGTAAAAAATAGAATCAAACTATTTTAATTTATAACCACTATTTAACAAGATTAATAATATACAGGACCATAAGTTATGAACTGAAGGGAAATCGCAAAACATTTGGAACTGAAAGAAAATTCTTACTTTTACTCCGTGCATTTTTCTTGAGTAATTTAATTCGGTGAGTTAAAATTTCATTCTTTTGGGGCCCATTTCTTCATTTTTATTTATTGAATACAGTAGTGATGGTAAGTCAAGAATTTCTCTTTGACTATAATAGTCTTATCGGAAAATTTTGAATATGTACTCGATCCGCAAATCCACTATTTGCCAAGGAATTAAAGACTGGACGCGTGTTATCAGTTCATATAAAGTAGGCAGATTTTCCAATAAACCTCAAAAGAAGCATCCAGCATATATAAATATTATTTATAAAAATCCTTAGGCCATATTTAAATAAGTCAGATTTAGTAATTTATAACTACTCTAAAAGCCTAACTACTAAACCAGTTAAAAAACCATTTATTCCTAAAAAAAAATCTCTAAGCCTGTTCATATTATGCAACTTATAAAATTGCAAACTATCCTTTTTTTGTGTGGATCAGATAGAAGATAATATATAAGAAGGCATAGATGTCAGAGGTTTAACCCGAGGTCTACCACGAGAGCAGTGAATCTAAATGGTGGTAACGTTATGGTCTGGGGTTGCTCCTCTGTACAAAATCTTCATACAAATCATCTTATAAATGGTATACTAGGATATGATTAATACGAGATAATTTTGCCAAAAAAACCATGCTTTTTTATGGGCTATGGAAAAAGCCGGTAATTTTAAGGTTTCAAAAAGACAATAACCCTAATAATCGTCGCTGCAAGTTGGTAAAAACTTGGCTTGGAGAGCAAAATATTATGGTTTTTGAAATGGTCACTTCAGTTCCCAGACCTAAACAGTATTGAAAATTTAAAGGAGATCTTAGTAAGGAGAATAGAAAAAAAGAAAGATATTTTGGAAAAATACAAACTCAACGGAAAAATATTCCTGAAGATTAACCAGATGTATAAGCTTAAATCCGCTACACATTTTTCCTATCTCTCGGGTAATTTTTGGATACCACGCCAAAAAAATTCCTTCCCGTCCGAGGCAAACCCCTCATCGAGTCATTTTCGGACGTCTTCGTAAGATTCGAAGTGTTGCTCAGCGAGCGCGCGGCCCATCGACGAAAACAGGTGGTAGTCGGAAGAGGCCAAGTCTAGTGAATAAGCGGGGTGGGGTAGCACCTCCCAGTTGAGTGTCTCCAAGTAGTTTCGGACCATTTTTGACGTGTGCGATGGTGCGTTGTCGTGGAGGAAAATCAGCTTGTCGTATCTTTGTTGATAATCCGTCCTTTTTTCATGCAGAGCACGGTGCAATTTGATCAGTTGTTGGTGATAGCGGTGGGATTTGACAGTTTCACCAGGTTTCAACATCTCATAGTAGACGATACCCTGCTGATCCCACCAAACGCACAGCATCGTCTTCCGTCCGAAGCGATTTGGTCTTGAAGAAGATGTTGATGGTTGGCCGGGATCAACCCATGATTTCTTGCGTTTAGGATTCTCGAAATATATCCACTTTTCATCGCCTGCCACAATCCGATGCAGGAATGACTTTCTTTTTTGTCTAGCAAGCAAGATTTCGCTTGTGTTTTGGCCTATCGTTCAATTTATGCGGTTCCGCGAGCATTTTTTGCGATTGGGTATTGTCTTCGTCTAAAAGAGCCTTTAATTGATGGTCTTCAAACTTCCTAGGCCGATCTCCGCATGTTGTTTCCGATAAAGCACTGTCACCATAGGCTCCCATAAGCATTTGACGCGTTTCGGCAGCCGATTTCTTCAAATTGAAGCAATAAAGGAGAGCTTCCCGCATATGCTCCTTTTCTGGCACAAAACTAGACATGATTACCAAAGGAAAAATGTATGTTGTTGTACGAAATTGCTGACAATGTGCACTTATTAATGTTGACAGATGTCAAACTCATAAAAAAACAGTATGGCGTGCTCATGGTAGCTTAATACGCTCACTCACGCCATCTATAACCAAACGGTGGATTTAAGCTTATACCCCTCGTATAGAAGAAGATATTAGAACAACTGGGTACCATCAGTTGCAAATATTTTTCACAATACTCTAAATAGATTTATAGAAAAATGGTAGTATTATTTTCTACTAACAAGAAAAATACTTGAGAAATATTTTTGTGTTTTAAATAAAAAGCGCATTTAAACCTTAAGCAAAATCCTTTCAGTAGGTTTTCTTACATAAAAAGCATAATGTTTTTCTCTAAAAAAAAAGAGCAGGTATCAGGAAATCAGGATTTTTTTTTTTAAATAATTGGAAGAAATTTCCATAATAATTCTAATATTTTAATCATATTTTTGTTAAATCATTGCTTCATTATCACAAAATCTATTTAACGAAAGCTAATTTTAATGATACCTAATAACATTATCGTATGTAAATATTAAATTTGACTGTGATGAAATATGTACGGCCTAATGAAAATATAAATACCTGTGAGCATATTCCCAAGAACGAATCCCATTTCGTATGCTCTAATGATTTCCTATCAAAAATGGGGTGGCAGAGTGAATATGAATGGAAATTCTGGAAAAATTCAAAATATTGAAAACGTTTTATTACCTTTAGAAGTACTCGTAGCTAGCTATTTCCCTCCTTCTTCTCTCGTTCCTTCTTTTAGTAAAAAAAAAATGCTTTATTTTTTTCTTGATTCTGTACTAGCAAATATTTCTGCTTTTTGGGAAAAAAGTAGGGACAAAGCAAACGTTATTCTCCTAATTTGTATCCTTTTACCGATGCGAATTGAAATCAAAACATGTGCCACGTACACTTAAGTAACGATAATATCCTTAAAAATTATTATCGCATCCTTAAAATTCCCTTTGAATACGAGCAACTTCCATCATAGATCGTTTCACCAAAAACGTTCGTATAATCCGTTTAATATACGAATACATACACGTGCGCATCTTTTCAATTCGTTTTTCTTTTCTCCATTTATAACATGATTACATAAAGTACACACGATTACCTATCAGGGTATCAAGAAAAGGAAGGCTACTACTAAAATGTATTAACGTATCTTCTCATGGAAGTATGGAGGAGTTTCTATTTGGGTGGCTGTATCCAAACTCGAAATTGGCTTGGGAATATACCATAGAAAACAGTTTATAGTCGTATCGCTGTCTATTTACCCTAAATGTGGGGGGATTCATATTTATTTATTTATTTATTTTTATTTTACTTATTTAATAAATGTAGCTTTGATCTTTTTTCATCTACCTTGTTAAATAAAACCGCCTCTTATCCATTCATTTTATTTGCTTTTTAATTCGAGTTCTCCTCCTCCCACGATATTAATTTTTGAAGAATTCTAAAATTTGATTCTTTTACTACTCGTTTATACTGTATTTAAATATATCCCTACACGTATGTTCATTTATTTTGAGCTTTTATGGAAAAATAACATTTTAGAAATTTGCTAAAAAAATAATTTTGATCTTTTTTTTTCTATACAACCAGAAAAAAAGGACCTTTCAGATATTTTCACATTTCACATATCACCAATTTTCGTTTATTTTTTTCTAGTTTTTTTTTTTTTTTTATACGGAAGAAATGGAAATTTTAATTTTAATCAAATTTTTATTTAAATTAATTTTATACAAGTATGAGTTTTTGAATATTTTTCCTTCAAAAAAAAAGTAAAGGAACTTAACTAGAAGAAGAAGATATTATAGGAAAAGAAAACTTAAGTTTTGTCGTGGAAAAAGTAGGAAAAATAATAACATTTCCAATATAAAATGAAAGAGCAAAATATAATAAATGAAAATAGAACATCCTTGAAAATATCCCAATCGTCTCCACTTTCATATCTATAAACCTATGCGCATATCTATTTTATAACGAATATAAGTTTATCTATTCTATATGCAATAGGCAGTCTATCCTGTCTATCCTTCAAGTATAGACACAAAAAGCATCACTATTTGTGTATGTGTGTGTGCCTACTAGTAAACACTTTTATAAATACAAGCTTATCTTGATAAATTTAATCTAAACTTTTTTCTGATTTAAAGGGTGTCTGACACTGATATCATCAATTGTTCAGGTGAATGTGCTCCAAAAAAATCTTAACATATTCATTGTTGTAGGTGAACTTTATTCATCGTCATGGTATATTTTCTTTACATTCTGAATAAATAGATGAAAATGTGAAAACTGTGATAGAAGATTTTGTTGAAGTTTACTGCAAAGAAGTTGTTTATTTACTCAATAGAATAGTACACTATCCCCCCCCCCCCTAGTAATGCAAATGTTTAGCTTAACATCTGTGCTGATTATATAGACACTTCTATTTATATGATTTACTGACTATCTTACTGCTTACCGATTGGCAAAATTTATCTCATCATCTTCGTACGAGAGTATAATTTGTTCTCTGTTAGATACTGTCAACTATTTTCCTTAAGCCTTCACTTAGTGATTGGATATACTCGTACTTTCTGCCAAGTAAGCAAACTGCTCAAAAAACCAAGTTTATCCTTCTTTTTACTATAGAAAAATTATATTTTTTCTGATCCTGTTTTCTTATATATTTTTTTTTTCATTTCCCATTCTGCCATGTGCCTTAAAGTATTTTTCAATGAATATCAAAATTAAGGACATCATTTTGAATAGAGATGACTATTTTCAAATCAAGAACGTATAAGAAAAATTTCAGGTATTTTTTAACATTTTATTCATTTCTTCCAACTTCTACCCTCCACCCCACCATGATGAATATATCATTTCAAAAATCTCTTCCTCTTTTCAACACACCCTCCTCCATCTTTACAGATAAAAAAAACTCCATAAAATTACGTCTATCTGCTAAGAAAAATCTCTATAAGAGAAAAAAATATTTATTTAGGAAATATCCTTACAGATTGGGAAATATCCTTAAAAATTGGATCATAGAAAATGAAAAATTCTAAATATTTGTCAATATAACGAAACATTACACACCTTTATACACCGTCTTATAACGATTGACATCAATATAATATTATGGAGATGCGAATTATTTCCAATGCTATTATCCTTGACATAAATTTAAATGGAAATCGTTTATTTGTGTATGTACTTTCTTCTTGTTTTTTTTTTATAAACATTCTGTTTTTATTATTGCGTATTTACATACTCTAACAATTTTTTATTTAAATTATTTCCTTTTTTTTTATATAAAAAAATTATAAATGTTTTTATTGGCGAGGAGGAACTAAAAAGTTTTAGTTTTTTTGTTTGTTTTATCTATAATTCTTAAAAATAATGAAAATATTCTTAAAACTTGTTTTGTTGAAAATTTAAAATAAAAATTATAAAGTAGAAAAACTTTTCCTACTTTTATTGTAAATTCCAAATTCTTTTGTACCAAATTGCCTTAAAAAGTGATTTATTTTTAAATTTTGATTTTTTTTTTAAATTTAAAAAGATGTTAAGAAGTATTTTTATTTTCATAATTTTTCGATACAAAAAATTCTCAAACTTACAAATTGGGAATTTTTTTCATTTGTAAGAAATTTAATAGAAGAATTTTTTTTTTATTAAATTTATCATTTAGTCAGAAATTTCTAAAATTATTGGTTTTTATTCATTTATGGAAAATATTTACGAAAAATTCGAAAGTAAAAACTTTTATTTTTGATTAATTTTGATAGTTTTTAAAATATTTTGCCAATTTTGACTATTTTACTAGCATATACGAGGTATGTTCAAAAAGTATCGCGAATTTTGAATTTCCGTGGGTCACGCGTATTTGATTGTCGATTTTTTTTGTGGCGTTATGTTGGTACTCAACATAACACCAAAAAAAAATCGAAAATCAAAAAAAAAATGGATCAAAGAATCTGTGTCAAATTTTGTGTGAAAAACAAAATTAATTGCGCGGACGCATTCCAAATGTTGACTCTGGCATATGGTGAAGCTACCTTCGACCGAAGCAACGTTTATCGGTGGTACAAAATGTTCTCAGAGGGCCGATAAGATGTGAACGAAGACAAGCGTGCCGGACGCCCGAGCACGTCAACAACAGACAAAAACATTGATGAAGTGAAGAAGATAGTATTGACCAATAGTCGAATCACTGTTAGAAAAGTTGCTGAGGACTTAAACATATCGATTGGCTCGTGCCATTCGATTTTTACCAATGATTTGGTCGTGAGACGGGTCGCCGCGATATTCGTACCAAAATTGCTCAATTTCGACCAAAAACAGCATCGCATTAACATTGCTAAGGAGCTGTTGGACTCTGTCCGCGATGACCCAAATTTGCTCCAGAGGGTCATAATTGGTGACGAATCATGGGCTTATAGTTATGACATGGAAACCAAAGCTAGATCATCCCAATGGAAGCTGCCGCACGAGCCAAGACCGAAAAAAGCTCGCCAAGATCTTCGATCGAAAACAGGGTCGTGGTGCATTATGAGTTCTTGCCACAAGGTAGAACGGTCAATAAGTAATATTACCTGCAAGGACGATGCTATGCTATGCTTGAGGAGATAAAGACAGCATCGAAGTAGAAGCTGAACAAGATCACAAAAAATGATATTTTGAAGTGCTTCGAGAATTGGAAAAAACGTTGGCACAAGTATTAATATCTGGTGGGGATTACTTTGAAGTGGATAAAATAGATATTCATGAATAAATAAATAATTTTCGAAGAAACACAATATTCGCGATACTTTTTAAATATACTTCGTATACGAATACTTAAACTGTGAAGGGGCGTGAGAGCTGTTTCTATCCCGAAAACTAGGAACACTTTTCATGTTAATTATAAAGACTTACTAGAGAGACTGATTGAAGCTCGGGTGCGTTTCGTCGTAGGAACCATCGAAAAATTTCTTAACTATAAAGAGTATGTTATAGTGGCTTTCCTTGATATTGAGGCATAATTTAATAATATCACGAGTACCGCCATTATGTAGGCACTACACAACCTTGAGGTAAACGAATGTCTATGCAACTGGATCAATCAAATGCTAGATAGCAGTTTGGTCAATGCGGAATTTGGTGCTAGTTAAACTAGGAAAGAAGTGCACAAGAGAACTTTTTAAAGAGGACTTATTTCCCCAATACTATGGCATTGATAAATGACCTTCTACGCCTCTCAGAAAAAAAAACGTTTGAGGGATTTAAGAGGGTTCCTTACGCTGATGATTTGGCTATCATAATTATCAGAAAATATCTTCTTACTATAAGAGACAATATGGAAATGGTTATGCTCGGTCGCGTTCTGCTTACGAGAGAGTCCGAGGCGCCTAACATTAGTCCTTCGAAGCTCAAGGGGACTCCTCTGTGTTTTGCTACTCAAGCAAGATACTTGGAAGTCATCCTTGACTAGAAACTGAAAGCTGAATGAGGAAAAGCAGCTCATTCTGCTTACGAGAGTGTACGAAGCTCTTTACATTAGTCCTCCGAAGCTCTAATCAAACATTTCTAGTAAGACTGAGCAGGAAACACGCCTTATATTAGTCCTTACATTAAGTATAAACCAAAAACTACTAGTAAGACTGAGTGGAAAACACGAGGGAATGTAACCATGTCCCTGCGACTTCCAGACCAGTGTAGTGTATTTCAAGCAGGAATTCTGGCTATTCGTGAGGCCGAAGTAATTCGAGTCGATGATTTATCTGGCATAGACATCGTAATTTTCCCCTAAATAGTCAGGCAGAGATTAATTAGCTAGAATTACCCATTATATTGTAAGATCGAGGACTGTAAAGCACCAGTGCAATGTTTATCTATGCTGGATTCCCAGTCAAAGTGACGTTCTAGGAAACTGAAAAGCAGAGGAATGCCACTAGGCTAGATTCCCCCACTGTTACAGAGGAGGCAAACATTTCGCTCAGTTGGATTAAGCTGACGAAGAAGAGGTGGACCAATCTTAACTCGTGACACATCTCTAGAATAATCTGTTCCAACCTAGATCAGAACAGAACTGAAAGCTTACTGAGTACATGTGGTGTTCATATAATCATGCTGACCGGGAACATTACAGCTCATTACATATTAGCGAGACACGTTAGGTGGGGATTAATTTGATGTGGATAAAAAAGATATTCATGAGAAAATAAATAATTTTTGAAAAAACACAAAATTCCCGATACTTTTTGAACAGACCTCGTATAAGGAAAAATTGTGTTTTTAAAAAAAATAATTAATTTTATCGTAAAAATTTGAAAATTATTTTTAAAAACATATATTAAAAATAATTTTGATTGAATACTTAAATTAAGCAATTATTCCGGTTATTTTTCTGACATTTCATTCCCGTCAAATGATGGAATTCCATTTTTTTAAAAATTACTGAAAAAATTGCAAGACGAAAAATATTCGTTAACAAATCCAGAAGTTCTCATTGCACTCAAACCATTTAGTGCAAAAAATTCAGTAACAAACAGGGTTAATATTCCATCATGGAAGAAGGGATTTTTTTTTTTTTTTTGGTTTTATGGTCAAAGGTATGGGTGCAACTGTTTCGATGAGATTATTCTACCATCTATTTATATATTTATGAGTCGATTACAATTTTATGAATGGATTTGATGCATATCAATGAGGTAATAAATTGCCCATTTACTCTTATTTGCTCCATATTAGGATTGAGAGAGTGGAGTTTTGATCATACTTCTTTTTTGGAAGAAGAAAATTTAAAACAAAATGTTTGTGTATTTATATATATTTTTACTGAAAGAACATTTAAAAAAAAAACATGACATGAAAAATTTGATATAAAACGAATCAGAAAGGATAGTACCAACTCTTTCGATTCCATACTACTCGTAAATACAGTAAGTCTTCTGTTAGAATTTGAATTATGCGGACAGTATCAGTTGTACACACCAGTAAATTCCATTTTTTTATAGTCCTTTATAGTCTTTATGAGTTTATGATTATCCTTATGGCTTACATATCATTATTTATTTTTATTGTTTATTGCCGAATTTGATCGGCTTTTTTTCGAATAGAGGCGGTACGAGTATAGTAAACATTCGGTTTTTTTATATATCCTTCCGTATTTGCTTACAGATTCGCATCGATTTGATTTCTTTCCAAGAGGAAGAAATTTAACAAAGAAAAAAAGAAAAGAAAGTGGAAAAAAAGTATCTGGCAACATGCAAACATTCTATCAATCACAATATTTCATAATAAATGCGTCTTAATGGTATTGTTTTACATGCTCCACCCATACGATTGTAGATTCATCTTCGTCCTTGTAATTTTGTTATATTTTTCTATCATATTTTCACATAACTGAATAAGCCACAAGTATTAATGGTATTCAATTTACAAATTTTCTTGCACCAATCATTGAACAACCACTCCATCCCCACCCTTCTAACAAATAAAAAAACTACCTTTTTTTTATACAAAAACTCAATAATTCTTCTTTTATTATAGCAAAAAATTTTTTAATCTAATATGTCTTGTCATAAGAAAATGACAAAATTTATACCAAATATTCACGAATTTCAAATTTATTTTCAAATTGATACTGTCGAATTGAGTGAGCACTTTACTCACATTATAAGTGAGTTTTGATTAAAGAAAGTTTCTAGAATTCGAATTTTTATTTTTCGATTGAAAATGCAATTACAAAGATCCATTTTCGTTTCTTCAAAAATCGACGAAATTCCGTGTAAATCCTTAATATCTGCTTTACAAAATTCACACTGTCTTCTAACCAGAAACCACTTGGCGACTTTATCGTACTTTTTGGTCTTATCGTCTTGACATTATAAAGTGGCCTCTAACAAACTAATTTTCTTTTGGCACGTGTTGTAATAAAATTTCTTCTACTCTCATCGTCTCTTGTATAAATTTATCGTTTCTATAAATAGAAACTCTTGCATTAAATACTGAATAATTTGCTTCAGTATTTAATGCAAGAATTGTGCTAAATACAAATTTAGCACTTGTGTTTAATAATTGCCTTTTTTTACCCTTGTTTAAGCCTTTTTTTCACTAAATACGAGGTTTATTCAACAAGTTCCTAGCCTACAAAAGAAAAACGAAAATTTTGGAAAGGTGGCAATTTATTTTTTCACATAATCTCTTTCAAGCTCGATACACTTGGCCCAGCGATGCTCTAACTTTTTTAACCCGTCCAAAAAATACATTTTCTCGAGGGAAGCAAAATAGGCCTTCGTGGCGACGATGACCTCCTCATTCGACCCAAATCTATTCCCGGCGAGTGATTTTTTCAGGTTTGGAAACAAAAAGTAGTCACAGGGGGCCAAATCTGGAGAGTACGGTGGATGGGGCAGCAATTTGTAGCGCAATTCGACCAATTTGGCCATGGCGACGGCGGAGGTGTGAGCCGGCGCGTTGTCGTGGTGGAACAGCACTTTTTTCTTCGCAAAGCGGGGCCGCTTTCTCTTCAATTCGACGTCAAATCGGCCCAATAAGTCTGCATAGTAGTATCCCGTGATTGTTTTACCCTTCTCGAGGTTTTACCTTGTGAATCCCAGAAAACGGTGGCCATCACCTTTCCGGCCGATCAAACAGTCTTCCCCTTCTTCGGAGCACGTTCGCCGGGTGAAGTCCACTTTGTCGACTGTTCCTTGGTCTCTGGTGTGTACCAGTGAATCCATGTTTCGTCGACGGTCACAAAACGACGCAAGAACTCCGCTGGATTGCGCTGAAACAGCGCCAAATACATCGCCGATGTGGTCTCACGGTTGCGCTTGTTTTCCGGTGTGAGCAAACGCGGCACCGGTCACGCCGACAGCTTTCTCATGCCCAGTTCTTCGTGTAGAATATGATGCACCGTTCCTACTGCGATGCCCACAGTCTCAGCTATCTCGTGAACCTTCAATCGACGGTCTGCCAACACGAAATCGTGGACTTTTTTAACGTTTTCCTCCGTAGCAGCCGTTTTTGGGGCACCTGGGCGTGGCTCATCAAAAACCGACGTGCGGCCACAAACAAGCTCGTTGAACCAATTCTTGACGGTCGCCATCGAAGGAGAAGAGTCACCATACACAGCATCCAAGCGATCTTTGATTTCGCTGCGCGTTTTCCCTTCCAAAAAACAAGCATTTTTGTGCAACCGACCGACACGCTCTCATTCAAAGGCTCTCAAAACAAAACTAATGAAGGGAATCAACTGAAACTTTTACAGTAGGCTACTAAAAAAATGTACTACACGATGGTAAATTTCTTTTGTAACAGCAGTTCAATCGGGCGGCGAAGCTAAGTACTTGTTGAATAGTCCTCGTAAACTCTGCAAATAAATGTTTTCCTTTGCTGCTTAAGGAAACTTAACATATTCTGTTTCAGTCCAACATGAAGTCATAGTTTTTAATATTAAGGATTTCTTTAAAATTTTATTACAACTGACAACATATTTATGGATATCCTGTGTATGATTCTCCATCTACAATATATTACATAAAGGACTCATCCGTTTTTATACACGTATGCACTACTTCAGTTCTGCTATCCCCAACAGGTGCCACTGCATTCCAATAGCATTTACTCCACATTGTGCTTATGTTTATACCTAAACAGTACTTCGCTGGTCCAAAACTCTTTCTTTTGAAATCCTCCAGCAATATGGCGTCTTAGTTTCTTCATATACATCTTATTATTAGAAGTTTTTTTTTCTTATAAAAGTGATAATCAGAAAATAGAAAATAATTATTTTTAGATGTTTTGAGTCCCATTTATGTACCCACTTGTTGCTCCTGTTTTAGTCTACAGGCATTTCCTCCGGCAATAAAAAATAGTTCTGAGAAAATGGAATGTTCTTTTAAAATATTCTGTTCCATCAAAAATCGTGGGTTTCCTTAATTATTTTCAGAAATTACGATGAATATTTTGTTTAATTCTTTCTTAACGTAATCTCCGTTCAGTTCGATATACTTCGTCCAGCAATTTTCCATTGTTTTGATCCCATCCAAAATAAACTACTTTGCGTATTGCTCATTGGTTGGTATAGTGCTTAGCTCCGTCATTTTTTATTTTTGGAAACGAAAAAAAGTCCAAAAACTCGTAGCCTTAGTCAACTAGCATTGATGGAGCAAATGAGTTGATGCATTATCGTGGTAAAAAAAACAGCTTCTTCCTTCCAAAATGTGACTGTTTTCTCTTAAATTGAGCGCCAAATCAGTCTAAAACATGAGCATAGTATTTTGCCCCACAATTGATTTGTCTCTACTCCAAATAGTCAGTGAAGTTTATGCATTCAAAGAAATGATAGCATAGCTTTTCCGGCCGATTGACCCTTTATTCCTATTTTTGGTGCACGTTTACCGGAAGAAACCCGCTACTCCAATTGATCTTTAAAAATCTGGTGTGTAATGATAAATCCCAATATGTCATCCAACGGCACATAACATCACAAAACCTCATGCTGATTGACTTGGCAGCACTCAAGACTTGCTCCTACAGAGCTTGTACGAGGTCTGTTCAAAAAGTATCGCGAATTTTGTGTTTTTTTTAAAAATTATTTATTTATTCATGATAATTTTTTTGTCCCCTTCAAAGTAATCCCCATCAGATATTATACACTTGTGCCAACGTCTTCTCCAATCCTCGAAGCGCTTCAAAAAATCATTTTTTGTGATCTTGTTCATATCCTCCTTCGATGCCGTCTTTATCTCCTCAATCGTAGCGTAGCGTCGTCCTTTCACGGGGCTCTTCAGTTTCGGGAACAAGAAAAAGTCACATAGGGCCAGATCTGGGGAATACGGTGGCTGCGGCATTATTAGCAACGATGCGTGAGCAGAGGCGTTATCATGGTGCAAAAGCCAATTTCTGTTTTTCCACAAATCCGGGCGTTTCTGGTGGATTGCTTCGCGCAACCTGCGCATAACTTGCAGGTAATATTCCATATTGACCGTTCTACCCTGTGGCAAGAACTCTTGATGCACCACGCCCCTGCAATCGAAGAAAACTGTTCACATTCGACCGAACTTAACGCTTTTTTCGGTCTTGGAGCAAGCGGCAGCTTCCATTGGGATGATTGAGGTTTGGTTTCTAAGTCATAACCATAAACCCATGATTCGTCACCAGTTATAACCCTCGGGAGCAAATTTGGGTGTTCGCGGACAGAGTCCAACAGCTCCTTAGCAATGTTAATGCAATGCTGTTTTTGGTCGAAATTGAGCCAAAACACGTGCAAGCAAAGCAGCTGTCAAAAATTAACTGAACATTCAAAATGGCCGAACTTGTCGGCATAAGTGAAAGACATGAGTACCAACATAACGGCATAAAAAATACAATGCTGTAGAGCGTGATTAGTGAAGTTGTATTTTTTTTAGTGCATGAGCATGATAGACTCTAATCATAGAGTCGTCTATGGATAACATAAAGCATTTTCGATAGGCAGAGAAACAGTGGAAACCAAATCTCGCTTAGGGAGGCCTTCAAAATAAAAAATTGACGGCCTTCAAAATAAAAATGTGAAACGAATAAGGGTTTTGTTTTTCAAATTCTTTATAAAAGAATTCCTGAAGGGCTCGGAAGCAGTATTCTCTGCATCAGATCGGGCATTACTGACACTTGGATGGTGCACATTTCTATCAATTAGCTTTTGTTGGAAACACAAATTTATGTAGCTTTCTATCATCTCTTTTTATACAATTTCAGTTCGTTAGAACATTTTTTTACTGTCGATAATATCCAAAGAAATGTAACCGAGCAGCTGAGGGCGATTGTAGTTAAAATCTTGCAGCATTGCTAAAAATGTAGAAATAAGTCCTTTGCTAATGTATAGCTGCATCGGCGGAGTTCTTGTTTCAAGGGGTTCTTGTTTATAAATAAAATAAAATTGTAGAATAAAAATCAGTTTCATTCCATTTAAATCACACCTCGTATACTGCTTCAAAGTTGTCCCGCAATGTCGTTTTTGATTTAACATTGAATAAACGCCGTACGCAATGCGTGGATAGATTTTCGGATTTTTTTTTAGCACATGCTTAATTGAAATGTTTACAATGTCAGCAATAGGTTAGCGAACACGATATTATAGATCTTGTTGTCTATTCCGTATTCACGTCACATGTTTTCCTATCCAAAAAGAGGAATCGACTCATTGAACAATATTGTTCCTTTTCCAAATTTCATAAAGTTAACAAAATGACTCACGTCAAATAGCTGCCACAAAAAAAATTATTGCAATATTGTCTGATATTTGCACAGATATTATTTTTAAAGGTGGTATTTGAAAATTCGCGTATAGTATTTTAGTCAGAGGCGTCATCAGTCGTCAAATACAGGTACTTATCATACTACCCTCATATGCTAAAAATTCTAATGTACGTTCCGCTAACTTTTACCAAAAATTCATATATATATCAAATGAATATTCGTAGCAGAATGAAAATATCAAATTTAATTACTACAGTTTTATTCGCATATTCTTAAAAGCTGTGAGATTCATTCGAAAGCTCGAGTCTGAACGAATTAAGCAGGCAAATCCGATTTTAATGAAACAATTTGAAAATGGAAATTTTGATGCATTTCGAAAAGGATAGTTTTGTTAAATGCAAGCGCAATCTTCCGTGGTAAATAAAACCACGTGCCTTTCTATTCTATACTAAATTGGCTGATTTGACTTAAATTTGCATTTAAATTCGGTTGACTTTTTACCTTTTCCCCAGACGCCTTGATGGATGGAAAGTACCACGTTAGTTTTGGAAGTAAAACTTCAACAAAAAAATTTTATGTCTGTTTGGAAAATTTACCTCAACCCAATTGACTAACACCTTTTCGTCATAATGCACATTCGTAAACATTTAGTGCTAAAAATTATTCAATTTATTATCAAATACAGCAAAAAAATCCTGGAAAATACAGGAAAATCTGAGAAAACAGATTCATTAACGTTACAGAGCCAATATTCGTAGTTTCTGTAGTCCTGTTTTGCTGTAGTGTGGAGAATTTTAGATTCATACTAGGTAGTGGTACTTGTGATCAAATTTCATGTGGTGGAATTGTCATGCTGTGTTGACACTTGGTAGACGAGAAGACTGTTACTTCTCACTATGGATGCACGTATGTACGCTTCGATCAATGACATTTTACAACAAACGATGAATTTCCATCATGTGAGTTTTAATGGAATTAAATTTGCGCCTCAGCGAATTCACATTATTCCGAGAGAGTATCCTTAACACCTGCGTGAAATGCAATTGTACGTATTCGGGGATATTTGAAAATCATATCGACGATAAGAATATAGGAAAAGTTATGGGAAAATCTTGTTTCTACCATTTTCTTTTTCATACAAAAAAGAAGAATATTTAATAAAAATTATTAAAATAATACAAAATGTGATCATTTTCATATATTTCATATTTGATGAGATCCTTCGAACTTTTTACTTTAGTATCTGTTAGTTCGCCTACTTCAATGTTTACAAAGTGGATACGTTTTCATGCTTGAATTAAATTTTGCTTCCATTTTTCCTTATTTGTTTAGGTGGTACAATCGTACATTCTGGCATTAGCCTTTCTTGAGCAATACTTTGTATTGTAGATTTTATGCAAAAATTTTGTAAATGGAATTTAGTTTCTTGAAGAAGAGGATGAACACATATTTATATATAAAAATTGGGGAGAAATGTGCTTTATCAAAAGTGATTGTTTTTTTTTTTAAAACTATTCGAAAATACTGAAAAAATTTCTTATTCAAATTAATTGGCTCACAAATCAAGAAGTCACATTCGATATTCGGAAAAATTTTACCTTTCCCAGAAAATTATTTGAAAAAATCCTTAAAAATATTGGTTGATGATATGTCGTCACGACCCATCAAAATTATTAGTCTTTTTACGAGTATTGTCGTAAGGACTTTTTCAGTTTTCTTTCAAGCTCATTCAGATATAGTCTTTTTACGAATGTTATCGTAAGGACTTCGAGAGCCTCCCAAGCCGTCCTCGAGTCCAACATCAGGACTACTACATTCTGCGGTGTCAGGGGTCCGTCTGCGCACTTATAAGCCTCTCCTCTTTCCGCATTGAATCGGGCGCAGTAGAAGAACACGTGCTCCGCGGTATCACCCATCCCGTCACAAGAAGGGTACATTGGGTACAATCCATTTGAAAGCGGTATTTATAAGCCCGAAAATATTCGTGTCACATCAAAAATTGGCATAGGGAGTTACCAACATCACCTACCCAATATCGGTCCATTGGCTATCGGGGGCATTATCCCAACAATTTTGCCACCTTCTCTTGGACTCATTTCTTACTTTCGCAAGAGACTCGGATCGCGCCATGGCGTCACACAGACTTCTCCAGCGATACAGCCTCTGCCACAGTATCATGCCGACCACAACACAAATGGCCTCGTAAGATACTGTTCGAAAAGCGTAGGTCATCCTCAATGCGCTCCTACGGTAGACTGAGACAACTTCACGTATATAGGTTGCTCTTATCAACCCATTCGCCCAAATTAGCGCACCATACAGCAGGATGGACCCGACCAAGGTCGCCAACAGTGTCATCCTGATCTGCCTGAGTCCCTCAAGGTTCGGCATTAAGCGCGCCAGCGCCATCACTGTCCCAGCAGTCTTCCCACCAAGGTATATCGGGTGCTCCTGAAACTACACCCTCGAAGAATAACCTCTATATAAGGTCGCAGCTGATACAAACATGGAAACAAAGTTACCACAGTCAGTCTAAATTTTTTTTTCGAAAATTCTCATTATAACATCGACGCTTCTGCTGTACAAAGTCAGCAAATACTATTGCGAAATCTTGTCCCCATTTGAGGGAAAGATCCTTCGAAGAATTTTTAGTGCCCTATCGTCCATAATAATGGACAATTCCAACGGCGAGATTCTGGAGCGTTAACGCGACCGCCCGGTTGGGGATAAAATTAAACCCAATAGGCTGCGGTGAGGAAGATTCTGCCGGGAAAGCCCAAAGGCTTTACTTCTAGTCCCAGAAGGCTAGGTAGGCCCTTCCCTTGGTGGAGTGACAGCATTAGCCAGGTTGAAGTTCTTTAATTAAGCAGACCTAGACTATACTACCGATTATCGTTGAACATAACATAACAATCTTTTTCTTAAAAGTATCTTCAAATTTTACTGTCCATAATTTAAATGCTTTTATTGCTTAAACATTTGCTTTATCGTAAGTGTCTAAAATTGACTCTTTGCGTGTTTACTCACATTTTAATGTGTTTGAAAATTAAGAAAATACATAAATTTTAGGAATAATAATTTTTTTTCAATTCTGCAATTTCTAAAATTTGTGAAATGTTATGGAATATTTGTTAAAGTTTTTTTTTTGTTAAATCTTCTATAAGTGAGTGTATAAAACTTTAATTAATTTCTAATTTGTTTATTTGTACAATGGAAGATTTTGCTCTCCCTTATATTTGGTTTCATCTAAAAGTAGAAATTTGTAATAGAAAAGATGATTACGATGAATTAATTTTATTATTTATTAATCAAAAATCCAATAATTTCGAAATTAGTTGATGATGTTGTGTACACTTTTGCCATTGTATCTCCTCTACTTATCGGTACCAATAACATTGCTTCTATTTTATTATTAACTATTCTATCAGACATTATTGCTATACAAAATACTTTAACGTTAAAATTTCTGAAATTTCTATTTAATAATACCTGAAAATAATAAAGAAAATTATTGGAAATTTATTATCAAACTAAATTAGAAACTAAAATCGCACAGTGATAAGAGGATTAATATCTGTAAAATAAATATACAAACTTTACTATTACTACGAGTATTATTACTTATATACGTAGGAATGCTGTTATTATGATTACAATCAATCATAATTATATATTAAAATTTTTATTATTTTCATAATAAAAATTTTATTTTAGTTGAACGTACGAATTTTATGATATTTTTTAGTATTTTCACTTTAAATATTATCGTTTGTCTATCATAAAATCAAAAATAGTTATTTGTATTCATAGAATTTATTTTACTTCCAAACTTGTACCAGTTTTTGAAAAAGAATATAGCTTTTTGTCAATGAATGTATAAAGTTCAATTATATTTCTAATTAAATTTTTATAGTAAATTTTATATTTATAAAAAAAACATTAAAATTGCTCTGAATTTATTTTATAAAAAAATATAGAGTGTGTTTTAAAAAGCAAACATTTTAAAGAAAAATTGGGAAAGGGAAAATATCAAAATTATTAAATTATAAAAAAGTTCATTTTATTAAATTTAATCTACCTTGTTTGAGAGGGAAAAAAAAGAGAAAATAATTTTATTAAAGTGAGCGGAAAAAAGTACAAAATTTTCCTATTAAAAACTTTAAAAAATTAAGAGAAAGAACAATTATTTTTCTTAACTTTTCGTATTATTTGTATAGTTTCTCATTAGGAAAATATTACAAAAAAGATTCTGTTGGTGGTTTAGGGGATGGTGTTGGTTTGGTGTAAGAATTCTAAAAGGGAAATTACTTGCTTGTGTAATTTTTTTCTTATAGTTTAAGGAAGAAAAGTATAAGGACATTATGGAGAAAAAAAACTATTGTATTTTGGATTTGTGTACCATAGAAAAGCATAAAGTTTTAATATTAAAATTATACTATTAAGATGAAAATTAATATAAATACAGCATAATAATAATAGAGAATAAAATTATTATTAAAAAAATTTGGTAAATAAGAAAAATGGTGGATTATTGAAAAATTTATTTAAACATTGAATACCATGGGAAAGTTTTTAGTTCTCTGGCTTTTTTTTTCAAGTAGAAAAACTTATTTTTTTTCAATATTTATTTTGATTTATTGTAGAAAGTCGGAAAATATTGGTATTTAAAAAAAAGGTTTTTTTTACTTCAAATATTTTCATATTGAAGAAGGTGAAAACTTCAAATATTTTCATCTATAAAGAAAACGCTCATTATTAGGGGTGCATTTATTAAAGAAAACTTTTTTATACAAAATAATTTTTGAAGATATAATTTATCAGTTCAAATTTGAACAACGAAATTGCCTATGAACAAAAATTATTTTCCACAAAGAATTTTTATTCTCAAATCAAATTTTATAAAGTAGCAAAAAAAATTAAAAATATATTCATAGTTGATAAAATTACCTAGAGTAAAAATCTAGCGCTTCTTACTCGGTTTGCGGCCATTTTGTTGATAGAAGCTATTTTTATTTTGTTAAGGATTTATTATTAAGGATTGATGAGTTTTTTAACGATAAAATCACTTTTATGGTGTAAAATCGTCTCGATATTTGTTTTTTTTTAAATATTTTACTTATTCTGACATTTATTTACTTTTAAGATTAGGGTGGTGGAATATTTTGCAAGCGAAATTCAATAAAATGAAGTTTGGTTTCCTTTCTTTTTATCAATAGTTAAATTCAATTTTTTTAGTAACACAAGGTTTTTTTGTAATTAATTGTATTTGCTATTTTCTCTAATATTATCCATATTTTTATAGTATTTATATTAAATGCTAAAGAATAAAAAAACTTTGAAAAATTCAAATAGGAACAAAATGGCGACTATAGGAAAAGGTCTGTTCAAAAAGTATCGCGAATATTGAATTTCCGCGGGTTACGTATATTCGATTTCCGATTTTTTGTTGCGTTATGTTGGTACTTATGTCTCTTACTTATGCCGGCAAGTTCGGCCATTTTGAATGTTTAGTTAATTTTTGACAGCTGCTTTGCTTGCACGTGTTTTGGCTCGTCTTCGATTTATGTCCATTGCAAAAACTGGATCTAAGTATCTGTTTCGGAAACAAGAAAAAGGCACAGGGGGCCAGATCTGGTGGATGAGGTGGCTGTGGCATTATTAGTGTGTTGTTTTTGGCCAAAAATTCGCGCACAAGGAACGATGCGTGAGCAGGGGCGTTATCATTGTGCAAAAGGTAATTTTTGTTTTTCCACAAATCCGAGCGTTTCTAGCATTTGCTTCGCGCAACTTGCTCATAACTTGCAGATAATATTCCTTATTGACCGTTTTACTCTGCTGCAAGAACTCATGATGCACCACACCCCTGCAATCGAAGAAAACTGTAAGCAAAACCTTCACAACTTTTGGTTGGGATGATTGAGCTTTGGTTTCAACGTCATATCCATAAACCCATGAGAGCTATAACCCTCTGTAGCAAATTCGGGTCATCGCGGACAAAGTCCAACAGCTCCTTAGCAATGTTAATACGATGCTGTTTTTGGTCGAAAATGGGCAAAAATCGAAGATGAGACAAAACACGTGCAAGCAAAGCAGCTGTCAAAAATTAACTGAATATTCAAAATGGCCAAACTTGTCGATATAAGTGAGAGACATAAGCACCAACATAACGTCACAAAAAATCGAAAATCGAATATACGTAACACTCGGAAATTCAGCATTCGTGATACTTTTTGAACAGACCTCGCATAAATTTTGACGATGTATACATAACCTTACTACCACTGTTCAGTTTCAAAACTTCTAGTCTCGATTTAACTTATTTTTATCAGATTATAAATTTATTTTTGGACTATTTTTTTTCATATTGTAAAAATGTCAGTTTCAAGAGTGAGTTATAATTGGAACCTATCAGTTAAATATTCCGAATTATTTTTATTTAGCAAAGCAAATTTTATTCTAAAAATTTTAAGGTTGAAAGTTTTTTACATTTAAAAATTATTTAAACTGAGAATTTTTCAAGTCTGCAGAATTTTTTTTTATGGATTTTTTAATATCGACAGTAGAAATTTTGCCTTTAGTCTTAACTTATACTTATAATCAACTTATCATCATAATTATTATGCCAGACAATTTTTGGAATTTTATATCAAATAAGATATTTTTGTTTGTAACATTTTTGATAGAATTTCATAAATTCTATCAAACTTTTTAAGAACTGAGACAAAATTTAAAGTATAAAAACTAGACAAAGATATTCTAATGAATTGGAAGAAAATAGAAAATTCAATTGATATGGAAATATATCAAAATCAATTTCGAACTGGATAATCTACTTAGGCAAATTCAATGGAATCAGAGTTAAATTTGGATCTGTCTTGTTCAACTGCTCTCTTCAGAAAGTGGAAACTTTCTTCCAATCGAATCTGTCGTATCTCCAGAAGTAAGAGAAAAATTATTTATTCTTAGTAGAAGTAACTTATAGAAGCTTCTAGTTGAACTTTGTGGACCAATTAATTTTTGGAAAACAGAAAAATTCTAGGGTACACCGGAAATAGAAGAACTCAGAACAAACTATTTTCATAACAATTTCAACTCTCTTTGGAAATTACGTAAATAATTAATAATATTTATGAAATTTGAAAGGAAGAATACACATGAAAATAGTTCTGTCAACATTGACTTTGGTGATATTTACTTTGTTTGAATTGGTTCCACTTTCTTTAGTTTGATTTATTTGAGATTTGTTTGGTTGGTTTGATATCGTTTAATTTGGAAACGTGTTGACAGTTCATTTGGATCAGTTGATTTTAATTCGAAATTATTTGTTTTGATTTATTTTCATTCCATTTGCTTTAACTTTGTTTTACCGAAATATGGTTGTATATTTTAGTATTTGTAAATAGCCAAAATAAAAGTTTTTGCAAATGAAATTAGAAAGAAAATTTTAAAGAAAAAATAAACACTTATGCTTTACAAGGGTATTAAGGGTCATTTATAGGGGATGCATTAAATTTTAAACTTGATTTAGTATAAGTTTTTTCACAAAATTATGGCATTTAGATTCTATGGACAAGAATGCATATTTAATGTCGACCAGATTAAATCGGTTGATAGATTTTTGAATTTCTGAATTGCCAAATTAGTAAAAAGAAAGACTTTTTCATCAAATTCTCATTCAAAGTTTTTTTTATAAATTCCTTCGATTATATAATATAATTTATTGGGGATTTTTTTAAATAATTTTAGTAAAATATTATTTCTTCTCTACTAAAATTGAGTTTCTAATTGTTTTTTGACTAGTCTCAACTTTGAACCTTAATGCTTAAAATTTACAAATAATAAGATTGGAATTCACTAAAATTTGTGCAATTTTTTAATAGTTTTTAAGGAGATTAGCGATGATGAATTGGAAAAAATTAATTTTAGGCAATTTTTAGAAGTTTAATTGTAATTTTACACTTATTCTCGGAATTTACGAAATTTTCACACTCTTATCTAACGATTTTCCCCAAGGATTTTTAACTCATCCAAATCTTTTAGAATTATTTTACTATATGGTAAAAAGGATTATTTTCATTTTTTCCTATGACAAATGGTCAAAGTATGTTCAGCAATGGTTTTGAATCCCATTTTTTAAGACCTAGAGTACATTTGTTATCCAATAGAAAGTTAATGCAAAATTTCACTCAGTTGTTTACTATTTAACAAAGTTTCTACTAAATTTATACTATATTATATGTTAAGTACAAGTACTGGAAACTTTTTGTGGCTGAAGTACTTAATTAAAAAATGTAAATAGAGAAAAATATTTATAGTTAGTCAATTTTATTTTATCTACCATTTTAGCATTTTGCACAGAAAGAGTTGAAATTTAACTTAAAATCCGAAATTATTTCGTATTCACATTTTAGTTATGATATTTTTTTAATGGGATCATTTTAATTTTTTTAATATACGAGAGTCGTTCAATAAGTCCTTAGAAAATCCGAGAAATTGCGCTCGTGGTGTCGGTAAAGATTTTTTTTAGTAAGTAGCATTGACAGATTCAGCTCAATCCATAGCGTAGGTCAATTTCTATCGTCGATTAAAGTTAACGACTTTTATTTGTGCATAATAATGGAAAAAAGCGAGTTTAGGGCTGTCATCAAACATGTCCATTTGAAAGGCCTAAGCCCGAAAGAAATCAAAGCCGAGTTGGATGCAGTTTATGGCACATCTGCACCTGTGTTTGCGACGGTTTACAATTGGGTGAATGAATTTAAACGTGGCCGTTCTTCCACGAAAGATGAACATCGTTCAGGACGCCCAGTTGAGGTGTCTACTTCTGAAATCATCGACAAAATCCACGATCTAATTTTGAACGATCGGCGAATTAAAGTGCGCGAATTAGTTGAGGCCACGGGCATATCACAAGGTACAGTCGCTTCAATTTTGCATGAAAAATTGTCTGTGAAAAAAATTTCGGCAAGATGGGTGCCGCGTTTGCTCTTAGAGGAGAATAAGCGCAATCGTGTAGTGGACTCTGAGGCTATGTTGGCACTCTTTCATCACAATCCTGCCGAATTCCTTCGTCGATATGTCACTGTGGACGAAACCTGGATACATTACTACACTCCAGCAATGAAGAGACAGTCATCACAGTGGATTTTTAAGGGTGAACGGGCTCCAAAGAAGGCAAAAACTGTGCCATCGGCCGGCAAGGTGATGGCCACGGTCTTTTGGGATTCGCAGGGCATCATTTTTATCGACTACTTGGAAAAAGGAAAAACAATAACAGTAGCGTATTACGCGTCGTTATTGCAACGGTTGAGTGAGGAAATCAAAGAGAAACGCCCGCATCTGAAGAAGAAAAAAATCCTCTTGCATCAGGACAATGCGCGTGTGCACACCTGCGCTGTTTCCATGGCCAAAATTGTGGAATTGAGAATGGAATTGTTGCAGCATCCCGCTTATTCACCAGATTTGGTCCCGAGTGACTATTTTCTTTTCCTCAATCTGAAGAAATGGCTTGGCGGACGACGGTTCCCTTCCAACGAGGACGTCATTGCTCAAACGAATGAGTATTTTGCAGAACTTCCGAAATCCTATTTTTTGGACGGGATAAAAATTTTGGAAAAACGGTTAGAAAAGTGTATAGACCTAAAAGGAGATTATGTTAAAAAAAAAAAATTTTTTTTAAAAGACAGTTTTTTTCCACCTTTTTCTAAGGACTTATTGAACGACCCTCGTACTAAATAATGAGTTTTGTTTTTTTTATTTAATTTTTACTTGAAAGGAAACTTTTTTTATTATATCTATTTAAAAAAAAATAATCCCAACAAAATATATAATTTTTATAATATTTTTTATGTATTTTTATCAAATTAAATTTAAAAAATTCAATTTATTATTTTTACGTTAGATATTTCCAAAGTCTATAATATCCTTATCATCGTATATGTGTGTTTAATATACTATAAAATCCTTTAAAAAACATGCGTAACCCCTACAAAACGGCATCCTAATCCTTGAATGAGTAAATAAGTGTTCATGTTACATTTACTCTCCACTATAAGCAAGCTATATAGTTGACAATAGATCAGCACTATCGCTCCAAAATGAACTCCAATTAATCACAAAAGGCATCAGCACCTTTACGAAGCCTTTTTCTATGTCCTTGAACTATCAATATAACACTAGTTGTATAATGTAACTTATACACATCCCGTTTATGCGTGAATCATTTGTTTCCGCTTTTAAAAATTCTCATTACAATTACCTTGTACAACATTATTCATCGCCTACCTTCTCCTAAAGTATCCTACGGCCTTGGGATTTTTTTAAACAATAATATAATGACAAGAAGATTAAGTGCCGTTGGAGGGCGAGTAATACTTTAAATTTCAACTACGATTGGGTGAAAAATGGCGTACAAAAACTCGTCGATAAAGATGGCCATGCAATCATGGTGGAGCATCAAAGTGTCTGCAATGTCTGATCAGATGCAAAGAATTCCCTTTTTGATCATTTTTAGGATTTCTTTATAAAAAATAAGTATTTGAAAGGTTGAGAGATTCGTAGTCTTCTATTGTCTCATGGCCTTCCAAAAAAACTTGATGCCAACGAACAACGCGTAGTTTTTGATAAAGAATGTTCTTCATAGTCCCGTTGGAGCTTTTCGTAAGTCAAACTCGCGGATTCACGAAGCTTAACGCAATATTTGCAAATTGAACAATTTATGATCAATTTTTTAAATAGCAGTTTTTGATTATAGCAATGGTATTTTGTATTGTAATGATTTTTTTTTTATGGAAAATTTTGTTATTTTATAATAATTGTTTCTATAAGAAATTCACTATGCCAAAAATTTTGATCAATTTAAAAAAAGAAGGGAGATTTCGATCAGATTTGATTTCAATCTTAGTAGCCATAAACTAAATGAATTTTATTATTGATGAAATTTGTATAGTTTTCTTGTTAAGGGCAGAAATCTAGATAGATTTTTTCTCTCTATTAGAAAAATTGAGGAATTATATTGTATAAAAGTTGATAAAGCTTACGATAATTTTTTTCTTTATCAACTTATCATCTCACCCATAGCAATTTATTTACTGTCTATTTTATAAGAAAGATATCTTTTGGTGCAAAATCTATAATTTTAGCTTTGTTTAGTTTTTACTTAAAGAAAAATGCTATGCTTGCATATAAAAATTAATTTATCAACTAGCCCATCTTAAACTCGACTGCATTTGTTTCGATTTATTATTTATATTTTTTTTTCTTCAAATTTATAGTTATTTTATTTCGTGAAGATATATAGACTGCAACAGAAATAATTTCTAGTATCTGATATTGCCTTGGCCCAGTTGGTCATAAAGTACTATTATTTACAGACATTTCTCTATAAGAAATATTTCATATTTTATTGTGGTATTCTTAAAATAAGAAATTGCCTTATCATATTTTTCAATATTGAATCTATTAAATTTTGCTACTCTATTCTTTTCACTTCTAGATTATCAAAAATATGCAATTTTTATATTATTATGATGAAATTTTGCTGATAAAGTTGATTTTGTTTCTCACAAAAAAAAAAAAAAAGATTCAGAATGATTGGAACAGACAAGAATATTTTTTTGCAACAATTTTTATTTTCTTTTATATTCCTTTGAGAATAAATTAAATAAAAACAAATTACAGATTTTCTGGTACTCGAAAGAAGTAACACAAAATTAGTCAATTTTAATTCTGCTCTTTTATTAATAGTTTTGATTTTTTTATAGGATATAATGAACAAAATAAATTATTTCTCCAAATTTTTAATTTGAAAATATATTTTTTTGTTGGTAGTCTTTAAAATATTTCTTTTTCTGAGGTTCTTCTTTACTTTTCCTTATAGTTAGTTCTTATTTTTGTATTTGGATTATTATGTGAATACTCGTAAAATTATTGTACCATCAATAAAAGTTTAATCTGAATTTAATACAGAAGAGTATGTTGTTGAGGGAAATAGACATAAGATGGGAGAAATATTACTCATTTTCAAACCATAGGTTAAGATAAAGTAGCTCTGCTCTAGACTATAGACTATGTTGTATGGTATATTTTATATTTACTGGAGTAACATTATAGATCGAGTATATTTTCTCAAAATCAAGATGAGAAAACTTTTCATTGATTACTGTAGATAGGAATTCTTCTTATGAGTGGAAAGGCTTTGATCAAAAACACCTCTTAAAGCAAAGTTTCTATAATATTTTTCCATTTACAAAAGAGAAGTAAATGCGTCTCCAAACGACTGTATATTGGGGCAACCATCATCCATATGGGATTAATTTTGATTTGAATTGAATCCGAGTAACGACAAAAAAAAACAATATTGTATTTCTAACGAAAATTGATTGACCACATTTCAGAAAATACATTTCCGAGTATCTTAGAAAGAACCCATTTTCAAAACCGAATTTTACACTAGAACTTACCATTTAGGCTACTATCATTTAGATCTATTGTAAATACAAATATTATCATTGAAATCGCATTTATTTCTCAAATTACATGACTAGAAAAAATAATTCCGCACTTAATTTTGTGTCTGTAAATGAGCATATTTACAAAATAGTCATTTTGTTTTCATATTTTTCGGCTATTCCTTTCGTTATTTTAATCCAAATTTATCGTTATTATGTTGGTATTTTATAAATTTTCCACTATAAAAAATTTTATACATTAAAATAAATGCGATTCTATTTCAATTAATTATATCATAATTTTTTATGATTATTTTATAATAGAAATAAAATTTAATATTAATTTAAAAATTTTATATTTATGTGTTATATAAGAATTTCTAAAAAATTTTATTATAAAAATAATGTATACATATACGAGGTCTGTTCAAAAAGTATCGCGAATTTTGTGTTTTTTTTAAAAAAATTTTATTTATTCATGACTATCTATTTTGTCCTCTTCAAAGTAATCCCCACCAGATATTATACACTTGTGCCAACGCTTTTCCAATCCTCGAAGCACTTCGAAAAATTATTTTTTTGTGATCTTGTTCAGCTCCTCCTTAGATGCCGTCTTTATGTCCTCAATCGTAGCGTAGCGTCGTCCTTTCATGGGGCTCTTCAGTTTCGGGAATGAGAAAAAGTCACAGGGGGCCAGATCTGAGGAACGTTTTTTCCAATCCTCGAAGCACTTCAAAAAATTATTTTTTTGTGATCTTGTTCAGCTCCTCCTTAGATGCCGTCTTTATGTCCTCAATCGTAGCGTAGCGTCGGCGTTTCATGGGGCTCTTTAGTTTCGGGAATGAGAAAAAGTCACAGGGGGCCAGATCTGAGAAATATGGTTCCTGCGGCATTATTAGCAACGATGCGTGAGCAGGGGCGTTATCATGGTGCGAAAGCCAATTTTTGTTTTTCGACAAATCCGGACGTTTCTGGCGGATCGCTTCGCGCATAACTTACAGGTAATATTCCTTATTGACCATCTTACCTGTGGCAAAAACTCATGATGCACCACGACCCTGCAATCGAAGAAAACATTCAACCGAACTTGGCGCGATTTTTTCGGTCTTGGCTCGTGTGGCGGCCAATTGGGATGATTGAGCTTTGGTTTCCACGTCATAACTATTGTATAAACGCAAAATTCGTCACCAGTTATGACCCTCTGGAGTAAATTTGGGTCGTCGCGGACAGAGTCCAACAGCTGCTTAGTAATGTTAATCGAAAATGCGCAAAAATCAAAGACGAGCCCAAATAAGTGCAAGAACAGCAGCTGTCAAAAATTAACTGAACATTCAAAATGGCCGAACTTGTCGGCATAAAAGAGAAATATGAGTATCAACATGTCGGCATAAGTGAGAAATATGCGGAAATTCAAAATTCGCGATACTTTTTGAACAGGCCTGGTATATATTATTTTATATTCAAAAGCTCTTACCAATATTTGTAAAATTTAAATGACTGGTTAAATTTACAGTGCAAGCAACCTGACTTTTTTTGGTAATTTACTTTAGTGAAACAATTAGATCGGAGCACAAAAACCTTTTTAACCTGTCATGCTTAATATTGAGAATTATTGAATATTTTCCGCTTTTTCCTCAAAAAAATTTTTCCGGTCAAATATCGGCACTACCATAATATCTGCTTCTTGGCCTTTTTTTAGTTTTTACAATTTTTTAGAGTGCCTTTTTCGAATTGTCCCTTTGCTATTTTAATTTTCAATAATTTCTAAAACTCTTTATTTTTTTAAAGTCGAAAATTATATTTTTATAAAAAAAACTGCTATATTAATTATATTTTTTTAAATTATTGCTCGGTAATGTTGAAGTCCTGTAAGAGGAACTATATTTTTGCTAACATTTTGAATAGCACATATTTTTTCGAAGTACAATTTCTTTAAATAAGGATGTTTAAACGATCGTTGTTTATTCCATCGTGTATAAGTATTAGCAATAACATCTTACATATAATAACTTATGTGTATGAGAAGATACGAGCATATTTTTTTTTATTCTTCGAACAGTATTTACTTTTCACTTCAACAAAAAGTGTAAGAAAAACAAATCGAAATAAATAATTAATTAATATTTTCATTGATAAATAAAATTATCGTAACAAAAGTTGTAAATTTTAATATCATTTCACAAATTATTCGTAATATATTTTGTCAATTACTAACAACTACGAGTAATTTCCCAATTTTCCTATCTTTTTTTTGTGGTGTTATATTTTGGATGTACGAGAGTCATTCAACAAGTACTAAGCCTCACCGCCCGATAGAACTGCTGTCACAAAAGAAATTTACCATCGTGCAGTACATTCTTTTAGTAGCCTACTGTCAAAGTTTCAGTAGATTCCCTTCATTAGTTTTGTTTTGAGAGCCTTTGAAAGCGAGCGTGTCGGTCGGTTGCACAAAAATGAAAAAAGAACAATATCGTTCGGTGATTAGATTCTTGTTTTTGGAAGGGAAAACGCGCAGCAAAATCAAAGATCATATGGTGACTCTTCTAATTCGATGGCGACCGTCAAGAATTGGTTCAACGAGTTTGTTCGTGGCCGCACGTCGGTTTTTGATGAGCCATGCCCAGGTGCCCAGAAAACGGCTGCTACAGAGGAAAACGTTAAAAAAGTCCACGATCTCGTGTTGGCAGACCGTCGATTGAAGATTTACGAGATAGCTGAGACTGTGGGCATCGCAGTAGGAACGGTGCGTCATATTCTTCACGAAGAACTGGGCATGAGAAAGCTGTCGGCGCGATGGGTGCCGCGTTTGCTCACACCGGAAAACAAGCGCAACCGTGAGACCACATTGGCGATCCAGTAGAGTTCTTGCGTCGTTTCGTTACCATCGACGAAACATGGAGTCACTGGTACACACCAGAGAATAAGGAACAGTCGAAACAGTGGACTTCACCCGGCGAACGTGCTCCGAAGAAGGCGAAGACTGTTCGATCGGCCAGAAAGGTGATGGCCACCGTTTTCTGGGATTCACAAGGTGTGATCCACATCGATTACCTCGAGAAGAGTAAAACAATCACGGGGCGCTACTATGCTGACTTATTGGGCCGATTTGACCTCGAATTGAAGAAAAAGTGCTGTTCCACTACGACAACGCGCCGGCTCACACCTCCGCCGTCGCCATGGCCAAATTGGTCGAATTGCGCTACGAATTGCTGCCCCATCCACCGTACTCTCCAGATTTGGCCCCCTGTGACTACTTTTTGTTTCCAAACCTGAAAAAATCACTCGCCGGGAATAGATTTGGGTCGAATGAGGAGGTCATCGTCGCCACGAAGGCCTATTTTGCTTCCCTCGAGAAAATGTATTTTTTGGACGGGTTAAAAAAGTTAGAGCATCGCTGTAAGTTGGAGGGCTCAACTGTTTCGAGCTTGAAGGAGATTATGTGGAAAAATAAATTGCCACCTTTCCAAAATTTCCGTTTTTCTTTTGTAGGCTAAGTACTTGTTGAATGACCCTCGTAATTTCCCAATTTTCCTATCTTTTTTTTGTGGTGTTATTTTTAGGATGTAATTTTGCTAATCATTATCATAATTTTTTTCTTTAGTATTTTAAGAAAATCTGTTGTTATTTATCACGATAATGTTTGAATAAATGGTTTTAGTCTTCTTTAGTAGTTTATTATAGAGTTGATTATTTATCCTCGAGATAAATTTGTTGGTCATCCGGAAAGTTGGTTTTCCTTTCCACCAAAAAACTAAATTTTCCTAGAAAGTTTAAGCATGTACTGTTGGTGTATAATCCAGAAATATTTGGGCAAGGAGAGTGAAGAGGATTTATTTTATATGAACATTTTGCTGCCGTTTATTTTCTAAAAGAGGAAGTGTTGTTCTCCTGGTGATATGGGTGGGTATTTGGTGGGTTGTGGTAGAATAATGTACTAGTGGTTATCAGATGTAGTTATAGACACCAGTGCCAGACAATTTAATGCAAGAATTTACTGCATTTATTAGCATAACAATCAAGATTAGCCTATGAATTTACTTGCATTTAAAAGATCCTATAGAAAAGATAACTTTAAACTTTAATATGAATTTGGTACAGATAGCAATAAAGAAGTACATATTTGGTGACATTGACAATATTTAAAAATTATTTATGCCATTTTATTATTGTAATAATAAGCAATCCATTTATTAGGGAAATGAAAATATTTTTTTTTTAAATTTATTAAATATATCATATTAATTTTTTGACATTTAAAGGGATTTTATTAATGACAACAGCAAATAAGACCAATGACATTATAAGAAGACTATCACAAAATATTATTTTCTAAATTAATCCAATTGTAAAATTGAATTTTCTACTCTTGTGTATGTGTATATCAACCATCCAATTTCTGTTCTTTCTGAGAAGATAAGCAAAAGTTCATAATAAATGAAAATATTTCCGCACAAAAAACATTATAATTTAATTTTATTTATACATTTTTGTTGTGTTAAAATATAATACCTTATGAAAAATTATATGCAAAAATAAGTACGCTTATAAATTTTAAATATACGGAAAAATTTTAATACAATAAAACTCAGTTCACAGTACTTCTATTAAAATTTATACAACAATTTTGATTTTCAATTCAGTACTTATCAATTCTGTCATATGACAAATTATGTTTCATTTTTTTAACATTCAATTAGTTTGGTGATATTTGAAGATAAATCCTTTTTAATTTACCTTCAGGATATTCTAAAGGTTTCTATGGTTTTTTTATTTACTTCTAAAGTAACCTACCTACCTTATTTCGTAATTTTCAAATACTTATTTTCCCAAATTTTCATTCACAAAATTAGATGTGAAATTTTCTTTTATTCTTTTTCATTATTAAGATAATTATAATCTGATTAAAATTTAATAAAACATATTTTTATGTAATTCTACAATAAATAATTGTACTTACACGTAAGTACAATATAAATATTATTAATTTTTCTTTAGAAAATAAATTTAACAAACGAAAAAAAGAAAATTTGTTTTATTTTTCTTATAATTTTTTTTGTTCTTATAAAGAAAAAAAATGTGTAATTTTTTGTAACTCTTAATTATAAATAAGTTGTTCAAAAAGAATTAAACATTTTTTTTTCATGATAGACAATTATAAACAATTAAAAATCATGTGAGCAGACTAATATTTTAAAAAAAAAAACTTTTTGTTAAGAAAAATCCAAGCAAAAACAAATTTTCCTTATTATTTTTGCAATTTTTTTTTGCAATTTTTTTTTTGAGAAGATTAGAAAAATATCACAGCTGATCAAGTAATTGCTCTACTGACCTATTTATCCATACTCATAATCACCTTGAAATCTGTTTCGAACAGTTACGTCTGTTTTCTTCACGCTCTATCCTACCAACTAATTCACTTAGAACAGAGGTTCCCAAACTTTTTTGTGTCGTAGACCCCTTGCCATCTTCTTTGGTTTTTGGTAGACCCACTACTTACCTGCTATTGATTTTTTATAAATTTCTAACTGTAGTGAAGTACGAGGGTCATTCAACAAGTACTTAGCCTACAAAAGAAAAACGAAAATTTTGGAAAGGTGGCAATTTATTTTCCACAATATCTCTTTCAAGCTCGATACACTTGGCCCAGCGATGCTCTAACTTTTTTAACCCGTCCAAAAAATACATTTTCTCGAGGGAAGCAAAATAGGCCTCCGTGGCGACGATGACCTCCTCATTCGACCCAAATCTATTCCCGGCGAGTGATTTTTTCAGGTTTGGGAACAAAAAGTAGTCACAGGGGGGCAAATCTGGAGGGTACGGTGGATGGGGTAGCAATTCGTAGCGCAATTCGACCAATTTGGCCATGGCGACGGCGGAGGTGTGAGCCGGCGCGTTGTCGTGGTGGAACAGCACTTCTTTCTTCGCAAAGCGGGGCCGCTTTTTCTTCAATTCGAGGTCAAATCGGCCCAATAAGTCAGCATAGTAGCGCCCCGTAATTGTTTTACCCTTCTCGAGGTAATCGATGTGGATCACACCTTGTGAATCCCAGAAAACGGTGGCCATCACCTTTCCGGCCGATCAAACAGTCTTCGCCTTCTTCGGAGCACGTTCTCCGGGTGAAGTCCACTGTTTCGACTGTTCCTTGGTCTCTGGTGTGTACCAGTGAATCCATGTTTCGTCGACGGTCACGAAAGGACGCAAGAACTCCGCTGGATTGCGCTGAAACAGCGCCAAATACGTCGCCGATGTGGTCTCACGGTTGCGCTTGTTTTCCGGTGTGAGCAAACGCGGCACCCATCGCGCCGACAGCTTTCTCATGCCCAGTTCTTTGTGTAGAATATGATGCACCGTTCGATGCCCACAGTCTCAGCTATCTCGTGAACCTTCAATCGACGATCTGCCAACACGAGATCGTGGACTTTTTTAACGTTTTCCTCCGTAGCAGCCGTTTTCGGGGCACCTGGGCGTGGCTCATCAAAAACCGACGTGCGGCCACGAACAAACTCGTTGAACCAATTCTTGACGGTCGCCATCGAAGGAGAAGAGTCACCATACACAGCATCCAAGCGATCTTTGATTTCGCTGCGCGTTTTCCCTTCCAAAAACAAGAATCTAATCATCGAACGATATTGTTCTTTTTCCATTTTTGTGCAACCGACCGACACGCTCGCCTTCAAAGGCTCTCAAAACAAAACTAATCAAGGGAATCGACTGAAACTTTGACAGTAGGCTACTAAAGAAATGTACTGCACGATGGTAAATTTCTTTTGTAACAGCAGTTCTATCGGGCGGTGAGGCTAAGTACTTGTTGAATAACCCTCGTATAGTCTTAAAAACTTAAAGTAAAAACACATGTTAAGTTTTATACATTTATTAATTGAATTTAAATTAAAACTACTCAAAATAAAATTTTTTATCTGTTATATAAAAAAAACGTAACATAAAATAAAGCAATAAGTAAATATTTTTAGTGGGAAGGATGAACCTGATGCTTTGATAATAAATTATCAACATTTGGCGTCAATTTTGTAAGGTTTAATCTTAAATCTCCTCGGCTAATGATGTCCAGTCTGTTTCTTTTTTTCGTTAGGAGATTGGTAACAGCGCTGAACCCCCTTTCCACTAGGTATGACGATGGAAAGGAAATTAAAAATTTCCTCGCTATATTCTATAATACGGGATAAGTAACGGGTATGTTTTTTTGCAGCCAAAAGTGCTGATATCCGTGCTTAAACTGAACCTTAAGTTCTTCATTTGTACTTATTTCAGTCAGTTCCTCTTGTATTATGACATTTGTTTCTTCTATGTCACCATATGGGTTAATTATCCACGGTAGTATTACCATAGTCAAAACATCCTTAAACCTAGTTTCAAAATCTGATTATAGGGCATTTAAATGTTGAACGTAGATTGAAACGTCGTCTTCCTGGCAGTTTGTCTGTGATAAATCTGGGAACTGGGAAAATTCACCCCGTCCAATATTTTGCTTCATTAGTTTAACTCTGGCAAGAAACGCTGATAAGATGTACTTTGTTTTAATAAAATTAACCATATTAAATTTTGTAAAAAAATCTGTTAAATAGGCGATATCTGTTTTCCACTTTATTAAATTATCTTTTAAAATTTTATCTTTAGTATCCAGAAATTCTAAAATAGTCTCAAAAAGTGCAAAAAATCTTGTCAAACATAAGCCTTTCGACAGCCAGCGTACTTCAGTGTGACGGAGTAATTGATGAAAGTGTTCGTCATTTTCTTCACCCAACTGCGCAAATACTGCATCAATGACTAATTGAAGAGATTCATACAATCTACGAGCGTCGTTCAATAAGTCCTTAGAAAATGATGGATAAAAACTGTTTTTAAAAAAAAAATTTTATTTTTCAACATAATCTCCTTTTAGCTCTATACACTTTTCCAACCGTTTTTCCAAAATTTTTATCCCGTCCAAAAAATAGGATTTCGGAAGTTCTGCCAAATACTCATCCGTTTGAGCAATGACGTCCTCGTTGGAAGTGAACCGTCGTCGGCCAAGCCATTTCTTCAGATTGGGGAAAAGAAAATAGTCACTCGGGGCCAAATCTGGTGAATAAGCGGGATGCTGCAACAATTCCATTCTCAATTCCACAATTTTGTCCATGGAAACAGCGCAGCTGTGCACACGCGCATTGTCCTGATGCAAGAGGATTTTTTTCTTCTTCAAATGGGGGCGTTTCTCTTTGATTTCCTCGCTCAACCGATGCAATAACGACACGTAATACGCTCCTGTTATTGTTTTTCCTTTTTCCAAGTAGTCGATAAAAATGATGCCCTGCGAATCCCAAAAGACCGTGGCCATCACCTTGCCGGCCGATGGCACAGTTTTTTCCTTCTTCGGAGCCCGTTCACCATTGAAAATCCACTGTGATGACTGTCTCTTCATTTCTGGAGTGTAGTAGTATATCCAGGTTTCGTCCACAGTGACATATCGACGAAGGAATTCGGCAGGATTGCGATGAAAGAGTGCCAACATAGCCTCAGAGTCCACTACACGATTGCGCTTATTCTCCTCTGAGAGCAAACGCGGCACCCATCCTGCCGAAGTTTTTTTCACAGACAATTTTTCATGCAAAATTGAAGCGACTGTACCTTGTGATATGCTCGTGGCCTCAACTAATTCGTGCACTTTAATTCGCCGATCGTTCAAAATCAGATCGTGGATTTTGTCGATGATTTCAGGAGTAGCCACCTCAACTGGGCGTCCTGAACGATGTTCATCTTTTGTGGATGAACGGCCACGTTTAAATTCATTCACCCAATTGTAAACCATCGCAAACACAGGTGCAGATGTGCCATGAACTGCATCCAACTCGGCTTTGATTTCTTTCGGGCTTAAGCCTTTCAAATGGAGATATTTGATGACAGCCCTAAACTCGCTTTTTTCCATTGTTATGTACAAATAAATGTCGTTAACTTTAATCGACGATAGAAATTGACCTACGCTATGGATCGAGCTGAAATTTTGACAGCTTTCCTGTCGATAATGCTACTTAAAAAAATAATCTTTACCGACACTACGAGCGCAATTTGTTGGATTTTCTAAGGACTTATTGAACGACCCTCGTATGAATAAACTCAGTTTTTATTGTTTATGTGTGAGTAACTCAGTATTGTTGCTGACTATTTTGAGGTTATGTTTCTACTAGTGTTTAGAATTTGGCTTTCCTTTGGTCATCTACTAGCAGCTACCGACTAGTAGCAAAATTGGTCCAACGGAAAATGCCTATTATGCGCAGGTTTTTACAAGTTCAAAATGTATTGCGACCACAGAGCGAATGCCTACATCCTACTACAACTTACACAATTTTATAAACATATATAATAAATTTTTGACTTCATAGGTACTTTTATAAATAATGTATATGTCTTTATATTATAAGATAATTAGTATAATGTAAGTAAATAGGTACTATCAGTGTATGTTGAGATCCACTATCGTGGACCCCCATTTTCATTGCATGGACCCCAAATTTTTGTTTCGCTGACGTACACCCCTTGCAGTTTGTCATAGACCCCTGGGGGTCGATATATACTACTTTGGGAATCACTGACTTAGAAAAACTACATTCCAACAACTCTCTTCTCATTTGTGGTGTAATCGCATAGGCACTCTTGCATTTTTATTGAATTCGCTGCAACCAAACATCACCACACTGCACTCTTTACTCACCACAACATATTGTTAGATCTTTCTTTTCAGTTTGTACAATGTTCCAGCGAGTGTTGTATGCATTTTTTAAAAGTGCATTTATTAATCAGAATCTCCAAAAATTTTCTGCAACTTTAATATTATTTTCTGTACAAAAATGATCTTCTAATAAAAATGAATTGAAATCTTTACAAAATTTTTGATCTTCTTGATTATTATTTACTGTAAATTAAAAAAAAATGTTTTGTTTGGTTATGTTCAGCGTGTGATGCCGTAGAATGATGTAACTTATAATTGCTTGAAAATTAGAAGAAAATTTATTTTCATTAGTTTATTTTCGAAAATTGCTAGGAATTTTGCAAAATTTGCGGTTTTTTAAAAAAAAATTTAGATGGTGTTTTTCCAAATTAATTATATTTTAAATTTTTTTTTGTATTTTCATTAATTGAGTACAATACACAATTGCATATGCGTACATGCTGTATTTTCAGATTAATTGATTTTTGTTATTGTATTTACGAGTATTATTATAAGGCATATTAAAGAAAATGGCAGAAATATTTTTTATATAAAATTAACTGATTGACGTATAAACCAATAATGGCATCGGAATTTTTATAACTTGCATGAAAAATACGCTGTCGCTTTACGCTCTTTCCTTCGCTAGTTCTGTGCTAAGTACACTAAACACTCACAGTCGGCTAATGTATTCTCTCTTTTTAGCTCAAGCCTTCATATTGAATTTCGCTAGAGAAGTTAAAATGGAGAGTGCTTATGGCTATTTCTCTCTCTATTATATGCTCCTATGACAATAAGAATGTCAACCATTTTGTGTACTCTTTGTCTTCTCAATTTTTTACTACACACTTTTGAAATCGGTTTGTTTTGATTGTGATTGGATACTGTATGTGTAGATAGAAAGGGAAATTAAAAAACAACAATTTCCATTTTTGTAATTTTTTTCACTATTTACTAATGATTTATTTTTTATTTTGTATATTTACAGGTAAGAAGAGCCATAAATCATGGACATATATTCTGCAAATTTTAATTCTGTCAAGGGAGGAGGACGAATTTTCCCAGAGGATTTGATTGTTAATTTACATTTTTCCAGCTTTTGTCAATTTTGGGTTTGTTGGATCGTAATTGTTGCCCCTTTAAATTGTTATTTTTTTAATGGGTAGCGTATATTATTCCTTCCAAAGTAAATACTAGAATTTCTATATAGTATTTTCGTCTTGCTTGGTAATTATTTATAAAAAAACTTTCATAAAAATATTTTTGTTTTTCCGATTAATTTCTTTTGTGAAAACATAGAACGTTTCGAAATATCCGAATTGGGTCGAGAAATTTATTTACTATCAAAATTTACAATACATAAAACTCTTTTATAAAATATTTTGCAAAATCGATGATATTTCGCAAGAAATTCACACGATATTTGCTAATAATTCAATAATCGAGTGAAAAGGTTGTTTTTCTTTAATTTATTTTTAAGGAAATGAAAATTTTTGTTAAAATGAGCGAGATTATTAATTTTTTACAAAATTTATTGTACAAAAATAAATAGTCATCTCTGAGTACTACTTGGGTTCCTTTTAATTAATAATTGGACATTTTTAAATATGTAAGTATATACGTGTATTTCTCAAGATCTCTAAACATTATATATTTTTTTATTTATTTTATTTTAAAAAATAATGTATTATAAACAAATTTTCTGTAGGCTGAATGTTGATGATATTTTTTTTAAATTGAACAAATTTGTAAGTGGCTCTTATAAATATTGTATGATGTTTTATTTTGGATACCGATCAAATGAAGTGGAGGATAGTTCTTGATCAAGAATTTGATTCCTTATAAAATACAGGAATGGAATTTTTTATAACGTGACACAGCCATATCAAAAACAAATGGGGCTTCAAGATTACGATGAATAACAGTATTGCGAGACAAAAAAAAAGGGAGTGTCGACAATTTTACGACACTGCCTTTTATGTCTCGGGGGATTGGATTCGACAGGAATTAGAAGGCTTAGTAGGACTGCAGAGCTCTTGTCCGTAAGTCCATATGGGTTTCAGTTAGGCATTGCATAAAAGTACTTTGTTGTCTGTTGTAAGCTTAAAACGTTTGTCTAGAAGTCGAAGTAGTTGTAGGTATCGTCTTTTTAGTTGTTGTCTCTTAAGTCTGAAAATGGGTTCTATGTCAAGCGTTTGCCTAAGTTCAGTCTTAGGTACCGATCTTCGGTGTGTGTTGTTGTATGTCGTTGCCATGAAGTTACATGGGACTAAATGAGGCCATATCCTCGCTGTATGTAGCACAAAAGATATTGGAACAAATTGGCATATCAGATGTATAAATGTAGAGGATGGGCCCAAGTTAACTTCCCTTTGGAACACCAGCTAATATCGAAAAAATATTGGAGAGTTCGTTGGATTCGTCTACTTGGAAATGTCGGTTGAAAATGAATGATCTTAGGACTAGGAAATAGGTAGATGGAAGGATCATCTTGAGTTTCCAGAGTAAGGAACTCTATCAAAAGCTTGACTTATATCAAGAAATACACCGGGATAGTGCTCTTTTCTTACTAAAGAAGATGAAATGAAATCAACAACTCGATGACACTGCTGAAAGTTTCTTTATATTTTGCAGACGGATTCAGGTCTACAAACATAGGTAGAAGTGGTCTGGAAATAGCTCTTTAAATAACGTAAGAGACATCAGGGACTTTAAACCTTATATTGTGTCTGGTTCGTTTTTAATATCTATTGTTAGAGTGGTGCGGTGTAGGTGACGAATCACCGTTCTATAAGGCTTGTCCTTCTTATTCTAATACATTTTGTTGCCTGACGGACGATCATTTTCGTTTTTTTCCTTTGGTGTGAAACAAGAGATGAAATTACCGAAACCAAATCGTTTGTGCTGTCCTTTGTTCGGTTTTCCGAACAAATTCTTTTTCCGAGTCATGATCTGCTGCTTTTCGATGGTGCGCGGGACATGTTACACAATAAAACACTTCCCTAATAAGCAGTTAAGTCTAAGTTCATTGCTTTATTACACAATAAAAATATTTTCGTGTAAATAAACGAATTCACTAAATTACGATCGTCTATCGTTTAGAATAACAAAATACGTCCGCCTTTTTCTTGTATAGGTGTCAGCAGTATTGCACTGCACTATGGTCAAATAATATTTTTAACATCTCCAAAATTAGCCAAAAACAATATTTCTTTTAAAAATATAATTTATTCATAATTCAATAGCATATGTTGCCAATTTATTATCCTCAAAGTCTTCTTATAATCTTAAAAAACAAAAGCAAAATGTAAAACAATATTGCGACGCCATTTTCTAATTTTAGAAATCAATAAGAAGTAATGCTGCATTAGGAACCATTTTGATTGGCTATGCTCACTAACTTGGCTGACGTAAGCACATTTTCTCTTTGGTCAGTTCAACTCATAATGAGCGAGCTGGTTTTAGGCTTGAAAAATTCCGACAAATAAACATTTATGGAAATGCTCTGCCATTAGCTTGTCTACTCTTTCATTTATTTCTGTCGCCTCTATTTCGCATTAGCATTTATTTTTTGCCATCATTAGGTGTATAGGCAATCATACTGTCTCTTATGGACTTGTGGGTTTATGCTCTGCCATCTTTATTTAGAAACTACAATTTTTGGGTCAGTTCAAAAGAATTTATAAATGGGATCTTTTGATTTCGTGTTTTTTTTTAATCAAAATTATAACCAAAATGGCGGACACATCCAAATTTAATTTTGATTATAAATAATGATCTCCTTTACTGCTATATTGACTTAAATTTTATTATTATTACGAGGGTCGTTCAATAATTCAATAATTATTACGAGGGTCGTTCAACATAAAATAAAAAAAATAAAAAATAAAAATTTAGCCATGGAAACAGTTATAGCCATGGAAACAGCGCAGGTGTGCACACGCGCATGGTCCTGATGCAAGAGGATTTTTTTCTTCTTCAGATGGGGGCGTTTCTCTTTGATTTCCTCACTCAACCGTTGCAATAACGACGCGTAATACGCTCCTTTTATTGTTTTTCCTTTTTCCAAGTAGTCGATAAAAATGATACCCTGCGAATCCCAAGAGACCGTGGCCATCACCTTGCCGGCCGATGGCACAGTTTTTGCCTTCTTCGGAGCCCGTTCACCCTTGAAAATCTACTGTGATGACTGTCTCTTCGTTTCTGGAGTGTAGTAATGTATCCAGGTTTCGTCCACAGTGACATATCGACGAAGAAATTCGGCAGGATTGCGATGAAAGAGTGCCAACATAGCCTCAGAGTCCACTGCACGATTGCGCTTATTCTCCTCTGAGAGCAAACGCGGCACCCATCTTGCCGAAATTTTTTTCACAGACAATTTTTCATGCAAAATGGAAGCGACTGTACCTTGTGATATGCCCGTGGCCTCAACTAATTCGCGTACTTTAATTCGCCGATCGTTCAAAATCAGATCGTGGATTTTGTCGATGATTTCAGGAGTAGACACCGTAACTGGGCGTCCTGAACGATGTTCATCTTTTGTGGATGAAAGGCCACGTTAAAATTCATTCACCCAATTGTAAATCATCGCAAATACAGGTGCAGATGTGCCATGAACTTCATCCAACTCGGCTTTGATTTCTTTCGGGCTTAAGCCTTTCAAATGGAGATGTTTGATGACAGCCCTAATTCGCTTTTTTCCATTGTTATGCACAAATAAATGTCGTTAACTGTAATCGACGATAGAAATTGACCTACGCTATGGATCGAGCTGAAATTTTGACAGCGCAATTTCTCGGATTTTCTAAGAACTTATTGAATGACCCTCGTAACTTATACCTTTTATAAATGAATAAAATTTTTATTTGAATAAATTTAGGAGCAAATACCGGCGTGTGTTTTATGTTTCAGGTCGAAGTTTTTTTTAATAACTTTGAAATTAAATACAATTTTATAATTTATATTTAATTGATTGATTATATGGTCCTTAGCATTTTGTATGGAATATAATGTTGGTTAAATGCCCTTCTTTGAACGCAGCGCAAGGGCGAGCTCTTTTAAGCATATTTTTTATAACATTTTCGCTGACTTCTGGTGTTATTTCAACAATTTCGTTTCGAGGATTGAGGTTGTTGGTTTCTTCAAGTAAACCCATACGAAGAAATTAAGAGGGTATGGGGTTACTTGAAGAAACTGACGCTTGGGGCCAGTCGATATCCCTACTTTTTGACATTATTCGGATGGGAAAATTTTTTCCTTATATTTGCATCGTAGCGCGAGCTGTGTATGATGTGGCATCATCTTGTTGAAACCACATGTTCTCTAGGCCTACGCGATTCAATTCGGACAGAAGAAAGATTTCCAGCATGTCCCGATAACGGTCACCAGTAACTGTTACAGCATTCTCAAAGAAATATGGGCTCAATGATACCATCGGCCCAAATGACGCACCATATAGTTACTCTACGAGAGTGTAGTGGTCTTTGGTGTATCAGGTGGGGGTCAGTGCCCCAATAGCCGCTATTCTGTTTATTAACAAAGCCAGCCATGTCGAAGTATACTTCATCGCTCTTAATGATTTTTGGCTAATAGTGGTAGTCGTCTATACCGAGCTGTAAAACGCGAGCACTCTAGTCTTGCTTGTAGCTGTTGTGTCAATTGAATTCTATACGGATAAAAAAGCGAATCTTTCTTGGTAATTTTTAACAAACACGATTGCGATATTCCCAAATTCTTGTGCCCATTTTTGGTTAAATGGCTACGTCAAAAATCGTATTTTCCACATTTGGGTTGAAGAAAATTCACTATCCGTTATTAAAACCTCTACAAAGAAGTCACTGTTTAGTGTGCTTTATGGGTTGGTGGAAGATTTGTACATTTCTCTTCAAAAATGATGCCGGCCAGAAAGTTACAGTCAGTGGAGAGCGCTATAGATCAATGATTACTAACTTTTTCGTTCCGTAATTGAATGGCATTAATGCGGAAGACTTGAGTTGTGGTTTGAACGAGACGGCGTAACATGCCGCACAGTATGCGCCACAATCAATTTATTTAAGGAAACATTCAATGAGCGCATAATTGAGTGTAATGCCCATAAACCAGAGATGATGGACGACTTGGAAGTCAACATTAGCCGCGTTATTACCGATATACGGCACCAGCTGCTCGGAAAAGTAGTTGAAAATTAGACTTCCAGATTGCCCTTTATTTTGAGCCATCGGTGGCTCCCGTATGCCTGAAATCATATTTACACGCTAATGTTCCCCTCTAAATCATATTTACATACATTGCATTGAAAATTCCTCTCAAAAAACCCACTTTGGATTCAAATTTAACTTCGCAGACATCAAATATTAATCATTTTTTTAAAGGATAAAATGTTTCTATAGGGTTTTCCAATAAGAGTGATATGATTTCTATATGACGTTTCGGTCATTTGTAATATGTCATGATCAGTCTATTTTTTCTTCTTTGTATTCAGTAATATCTACAATTTCATCATGGAGAGATATAAGCAAGAACAACATTTACAAATAATTCAATTTTATTATCAAAATAATCGTTCTCCATTTGCAACTTATCGTGCGCTTTTGCCATTTTATGGACGTAATAATCGTTCAACTGTGCTCGCTATTCATTGAATTGTTAAAAATTTCGAGCGTACATTTTCTTAACATAATGTTCAAGTGCCAATAAGAGAAAGAACCGCTCGGAGTAATGAAAATATTGCTGCCGTTCAGGCAAGTGTTGCTAAAGACCGCAATTTGTCGATTCCAAGACGTTCTCAAGAATTGGGACTGACTCAAACAGGCGGATTTTGAGAATGGACTTGGGTTTGCATCCGTATAAAATTGTGATCACTCAAGAACTGAAGCCATTGGACCACCGTAAACGTCGTGAATTTGCTGATTTTGTCTTGGAACAACTTGAAAACGATAACGATTTTTTAAAGAAAATCATCTTCTCCGATGAGGCTCATTTTCATCTGAGTGGTGCGGTAAATGAACAAAACTGTCGATTCTGGTGCGAAGAAAATCCACAAATTATTCATGAACACCCATTACATTCCCCTAAATTGACAGTTTGGTGTGGTTGTTGGTCTGGTGGAATCATCGGTCCGTACTTCTTTCGAAATGAAGCTGGTAACACTCTTACTGTCAATGGAGAGCAGTATAGATCGATGATAACCAACTTTTTATGGCCGAAATTGGAAGAAGTTGATCTTGACAACATCTGGTTCCAACAAGACGGGGCTACGTGCCACACAGCACGTGAAACAACCGAATTATTGCGACAAAAGTTTGAAGATTCGATTATTTCAAGAAATTGTGACATTGAATGGCCTCCAAGAAGTTGTGATTTAACACCATTCGACTATTTCTTGTGAGGTTATTTAAAGTCATTGGTCTTTAGCAATAAAGCAGACTCTCTTCAAGCTTTACAAGTCAATATTGAACGTGCTATTCATGACATACGACTTGATTTAGTGGGAAAAATGCTCGAAAATTGGGTTCATCGAATTCGTTCCTGAAAAAGAAGTCGTGGAGACCATTTGAATGACGTTTTATTCAGAACTTAATTGTATCAAATGTACTTCACATTGAATAAAAAACACTTGAATTTCCTTAACAATTAGTGTAGTTTTTTTTGCATAGAAATCCTATCACTCTTATTCGAAAACTCTTTAGATGAAACGCATCAATTTACTAACAACACAATTTGTCAAAATAACCTTTTAGATGAGAAATATTTTCAAGTGATCTCAACGAACTTTATTGATTAAAAATTGTAACTTAATATTGACTATTATGACCATAACGTTATCGTCGATTTTCATATTTTAGATGAATAAAATGAAATATGGTCTTTATTTCATGGTTAAATTTCATGAGGTCATATTACATTAATTATTTGATAGTAACTTATTAAAATTTGAAAAGGAAAAATACTTGTTGAATAGATATTTTTAGATTTTATAAAAGTAAATAAATTGAAAATTTACAATAGGGAAAAGGATATGAAAAATTAATTGTCATTTTATATTTCTATTAGTTCTTAATTTCACCTTTGGTTGGCTTCTTATCTTATAGTAGATAAAATATAACAACTCTGAGGCCATATGACATTCTTTTCCATTTATCAGAGGAAACTTTTAATAATGGAACGTGTAAAAATGTTTATTATTGCTTGATGACGCAAGAAAGCAATTTTTTTTTTTGGATTATTTCAAGGATTTATTGATGAATTTCTTTCAATGAAAATCTGGTTTATTTCTCTAATTGTATTTGCTTTTCTTATAAATTTTGTAGACTTACTCAGATCATATTATTGCGATATCAATTCATTAATGAAGAAATTTCACGAACATATTTTTGCTAACTTCTGTTATCTTTGCGTATAAATTCCTCCCAATTTCGATAAAATATTTTTTATTTTTAATAAATATAAATGAAAATTCTAGAAACAATGCAAAATTAACTGAATTTTGTCTGATAAATGCAAATTGACCGATTGGTTTTTTACTGATTTTATTATTCAGTGAAAACTCTTAGGTTTTTTCTGTTATTAAACTTGAACTTATCAATATTGTTATCAACATTTTTTGAATACCAAACCTTTTTCCAAGAGGTTGTCCAAATACACTGCTTTCACACTCCATAGTATAAAGTTTTTATAATTTCTCCAAATAATCATATTTCGTTATATTCTGTTATAATAATTTTTCATAATTAAAGTTTTCTTTTTCATTTCGACTTAACAAAACTTTAAAAATGTTGCAATAATAATATTAACTATTTTCCCTTGTAATATGATATTGTCATTAAATTTACATATTTTATTATGTTTTATATTTGCAAATTTTTGAAGATGAAAATTGAATTCCTTTCGTAATAAATACGCACAGTTTTCTATCTTGACGCAAGCAAAAGGAGATAACCAAACTGAATCGTTGTGCAAAGTTAATAAAACAATTATTAATGGACATTGTAATAAGCTCAGAAAGTTTTAATGTTACGGTAATGGAAATGTTTACTTGTCTTAAGTAGAAACTACAATATTTTCATAATAATTTTAGTTTAATTTGGTGAACATATTCTTTTTGACCGTGTTTGAGTTTATCTTTAGTGTGATTTCATTAGTCTTGACCTTCGTCTCCATTATATGAAATTATAAATATTATCTTTTCTTCTATTATTTTCAGTTACTTAATATTATCATATTGTCTTGTTGTGTCTGGTATATACTCTTTTGAATAAAGTTAATTCCAAGAAGCGTGATTCTATTAAATATTAAATATTCACCTGCAAATGACAAGTACCAGAATTCTTCTAGGACATAATTTCATTTTATTTAAAGTTCATTTTGCCTAGAATATAGCCTCGTGAAAGGAATCCAGATCGATTGTTAAATTTTTAACACATTTTACGTTTAGACATTTTAATTAACAAATTGAATTAAATTAAGTTAAAGAACGAATGAACGAAATATAGTAGACAAAACATAATTTACAATGTCAAACATAAAAATGAAAATTAAATTTAGATTATTAAAGGCAGCAAAAAAATTTAACTATTGTAGAAATGGTGGCAAAGACTTTTTACTGTTTCTAGTAAACTTTCTATTAAGTAAAGAAAAAACATCCCTTAATTTAATTTGAATTTATTGCACTTTGACATTGTCAAATTTAACTTTTCTTATCGTGTCTTTTTAGACTTCAGTGAACAGTAGTAAGCTCCTATAAAAGAGAGGATATTTAATAAAAAAAAAATATTTTTAATTTGTTTTTAGTCACTAGAAAATTTAAAAGTTTCAGTTTTTTTTCGCAATTCATTTTTCATATTTGTTAAATATTCGTTTGAAAAAAAGTTCCATTACAGCATTAAGTTATGAAAACAGTAGCACTGACCATAAAAAAAGGCATTAATTACAAGGAATTACTCCTTTTTTTTTTGTTAGAAAATTTTTACAATAATTTTGTCAAAATGAATTAATTAATTTTTAGCAAGTTTTGAGTCGACTTTTACATGATTTTTACTATAATTTTTTTTAAATACCTTTCTACTCGATTTAATCGAATTTGTAATATTTTTTTGGCTTAATATTGTATGACGAACTGTAAAGTATTCAAAATCAACTTCTATGTTTTCACACCTTCTTCAACCTGGATTTAGTACTATTACGACTGTAAATAATTCATTCACTTTATTGTTAATGATAGCACAATCAGCGGTGCAGATCCTTCCATTTACTCTCTCCACTTTCTCAATGTCCTCCGGGAGTATCGAATTGCGTTGGGCGCTGGGGCATGTTATAATCATGAGAAATAAACATGCTAATCAGCTGGGTGCAAAAATTCTTTAGTGTCATGTGTTCAGAGCTATACCCAATATAACACACATACTATGAGAATGACAAAAAAATCATCAATGCCAAGAAAGTGAAACTCTTTTTAGAAAACGTCCTTGCCCTCATCCATTCGAGAATGATTTTAAATCATGCTCACCATCTCTGCCAATCTAGCGCCATTTCGCAAACTATCTCAGAATTTAGATTATCTAACAACAATTTTATTACCGAGTCCTTTTTTTAAATGTGTTAAAAAAACTATTATGCTCCACAAAATTTAACTGAGATCAGATAGCCTACGAAAAATTGACGAACTGCACCCTCCCCCCACCAATATAAAATTTTAAACCGTCAAAGAGCCTCGTTGAAGTAGTGTCATAAAATGTATTCTGGATCATGTTGAAAGGACCAGATCTTACAAGGTGTATAAGCTTAAATCCGCTGTTTTTTAGTCAAAAAAAAACATGTTTTTTTCATAGAAAGCAAAAACAAATTTATTCAAAGTACTTGCCCTCGCTAGCTACACATTTTTCCCATCTCTCGTGCAGTTTGTGGATACCACGCCAAAAAAATTCATTATCTTTCGAGGAAAACCACTCATCAAGGCATTTTCGGACGTCTTCGTAAGAATCGAAGTGCTGCTCAGCAAGCGCGTGGACCATCGACGAAAACAGGTAGCACCTCCCAGTTGAGTGTCTTCAAGTAGTTTCGGACCATTTTTACGTGTGCGATGGTGCGTTGTCGTGGAGGAAAATCAGCTTCTCATGTCTTTGTTGATATTCCGTCCTTTTTTCACGCAGAGCACAGTGCAATTTGATCAGTTATTGGTGGTAGCTGTAAGCATTGGCCGTTTCATCAGATTTCAACATCTCATAGTAGACGATACCCTACTGATCCCACCAAACGCACAGCATCGTCTTCCCTCCGAAGCGACTTGGTCTTGGGGAAGACGTTGATGGTTGGCCGGGATCAACCCACGATTTCTTGCGTTCTCGAAATATATCCACTTTTCATCGCCTGTCACAATCCGATACAGGGACGAACGACCTTCTTTTTTGTCTGGCGAGCAAGATTTCACATGTATTTTGGCGTCGCTCCATCTGCCTATCGTTCAATTCATGCGGCACCCATTTTCCGATCTTTTCAATCTTCCCCATTGCTCGCAGACGCATGGAAATGGCTGATTGAGTAACACTCAATTGCTTCGCGAACATTTTTTGCAATTGGGTATTGTCTTCGTCCAAAAAAGGCGGCAATTAATGGTCCTCAACCTGCCTAGGCCGATTTTCACGCTTCTTGTCCCACAAGTCAAAATTGCCGTCTTTGAACTGACGAAACCAATCTCGGAACCAATCTCGGAACGTTGTTTCTAATAAGGCACTGTCACCATAGGCCACCACAAGCAATCGATGCGATTCGGCAGCCGATTTCTTCAAATTGAATCAGAAAAGCAGAGCTTCCCGCATATACTCTTTTTGTGGCGCAATACTAGACATGATTACCAAATGAAAAATGTATGTTTTTATACGAAATTGCTGACAATGTGCACTGATTAATATTGGCAGATGGCAAACTCATAAAAAAAAAGTACGGCAAGCCCATGGTAGTTTAATACCTTCACTCACGCCACCTATGACCAAACACCGGATTTAAGCTTATAGCCATGGTACATACCAACAAATAAACAATTACTTTGTCTGATCTGTTCAAAGCTTTAAAAACAGTTTCTTATGGTTATTATTGTATAATTTCGAATTTTTATAGGCATTTTGATTAAATTCCTTAAAACCACTATTGAGCATAAGGGAACAAAAAAATTGTTTTTTAAATGTTTTTTTGTTGTTGAAAAAATTGTTAGTTTCTATACCAAGTTTTTCTTGTTTTTTTTTCCCACGCAATTTTAATTAATTTTTCTAAGTAATACTCTCGAATCATTAAGTTCTTAATAAAAATTTTTGTTTTGATTATATTAAGTAAACAAGTTAATAAAATTGCGTAGTTAAATATTTTTTTTGCTGAAAATGCAATTTAGGCAAAAAATTTTTTAGTAATTTTAATTTCAGATTTTTTAAATTTGTCGATTAAATCACTATAAAAAAAAAATAAAAATCCTTCTCACGACCATTAAAAGCAGAAGAAAAAATTCTTTTTCATGTTTGATAAAAAAAAATGCAAAGTTAATTTTCCATTATATTCAATTAAAATTAATTAAAAAATTCTTTAAAATGCTTAAACATATTTAAATGAGTTTAATCCTTTTAGGATAGTGTACAAAAGGAGTACTTTTATTTATTTAATTATTTAATCAAGCATACCAATCGCAAAATGTTTTTTTTTCATAAATGGAAACAATTTTCATAGTTTATTCACCACAGAATATATCCGAATATTAATCACTTGGAAGATTTTTAACCGCAAACGAAGTTGGAAATGCGTAATACTATGACTCGGATTAATTAATTTAGTTTCTGTGCCAGCTTTTTAGTACTTTTTTTTAGTACAACACCGTTCCTGATCCTGAAAAGTATTTTGTTGTCTTCATTAACCTCGATTCCCATCGCACCTAGTCCTAATATACGAATAAGTAATGACCGCCATAATAGCATTATCCGATAAATACTCAAGCTCTGAGAATCTTCCTGACAAAATCTCGATTGCAGTATTCGGCCATTTATTGGCATTAAAAGTAAAGTGACCGCTCGTACGTGCTTCTCCATAAATGACGAACTAGTAAATATTCCCAGAAAATTATAAAAGTACTACCGGAAAGTAGTAATAATAATGATGGCGATGGTGATGTTGTCGATAATAGGGTTGATGATCAAGCGTGAAGATTTTTACCGACTTTCCCCCCCTTTTCATATAATTTTTATACCTTTTACACGTTCTCCCTTCCATTTTTTTTTTGTTTGGAGCACATTCTCGTGCATAAGAACTTCTGCCAAATTCATTTCCAAATAATACAAATACGAAAATTCTGAATACTTGTACACCTATGCACAAACGAATATTGAACAAATTATATAAATCCCCAGCTAACCGTTCACATACTCCCAATTCCCCATTACCACTCATAACATTCTCTCAATCGTGTGAGGTAAACTGTACCTTTTCAATCTCTTGGACTCGTATGTACAACCGCAAAACGTGAACTATTGCCACAAGCAGGTAGAATCCTTTATTGCAACTCTATGATTGAGCCACAAATTAAGAGCACCACTCTAACTAATGTCATATTCCCTAAAGCGGTCGTATTTGTATTTATCGCACATAAACGAGTATATGTATATTCTGTGGCTAAGGGATGACGATTCGTCAAATTACATTCGAGCAATAAAAGTTTTAGGAAGCGTGTAGAAAAGAGTTTGGTAAAGTGTGGGTCGTGGATTATAGAGATACATTTGGCTCTGCAGGAGGAATAACGAAAATTTGCCGAAAGTGTTTTTGTGTTTAGAATGAGAAGATGAAAAACAAGAAGAAAATTATCAAGGTTAAAACAGAGCCAACAAAAAATGACTGCGGGAATCCGTGAAAACTTTGAGCAGGCATTTTTTAAAGTGGCATATTCGTTTCTAATGCGATCTTTCCATTGTCATGGGCCTTTTATTATTGCCGCCACACTTTGAACCGATGAACAATACTGAACAGTTTATTTCACATAATACGATGAGTATCAGCGCTTGGAGTATTATTATTTAATGGTGAACTTTATTGGGGAATGTGAAACTTTTCTATTAGAGCAAGTTCCCCTAACAAATAGTACAATACAATGGGGATAATACGCTTCAAAATGAACCAAATTCCAATGGAAAGGTAATGAAAGCTTCAAGGATGTTCCCCAGTTAGCAATTTGCAGACAAATGAATTCAATTCACTTGAAACTTTGGTACACGTGTGCTTTTACCCCATTTTCTTGGAGAACTTTCCAGTCAACTATTTGCAGCGCTGCTGTAGATACAAATTTTTGATTCCAATTAAAAGTTATCCAACGTTCTCCATATTTGACTTGATGGGTGGTAAGCTTTTCGCTTTTGGCGCTCAATATCTTATGTTCCAATTTTTGTGTACCTCTCACTTCTTTGTCATTGTTTAATTTTTCTATACACTATCAGCTTCCCTTGCTGATTCCACGTTTTGGCTTTTACATTTGGCTTTCCCACAAGTCTAACCCCTTTTCGGTTGGCGCCTGGCGCCTAGCCACGCACTTCTTGCAGATTTTTCGAAAGATGATAACAGATGGCAACATTTTCATAGCTTTGGATTCGTTCAGCATCCAGTAGATCGTCGTTACCGAAAACGTTTACATCGTCGTAATGGCAATATTGTTTCGCTATCGCCAAATTAACTAAACACCGCCGACCACGAGTGATCAGAATTCGTACGTAAAATCTTCTCGATTTGGATTCGGTACTCCCGCAATCATATTTATTTTGATATAAAAATTTTTAGGTGCAATTTTATTGCGTTTTTTTTTATCAAATTTTTTCTACTATAATTAAATAGGAGATTTTTTTTCCTACTGTGAATTCATTCACTTTTATTTCGATTAGTAAGAACGGCACGCGCTTAATCGTCTGAAGATAATTTTGAAAACGACGGGATTTCTTTTCGTATCCGTTCAAACGGGAAGATTATAAAATTCTTACATTAAAAAATATCGTGTTTATTTTTTTTTTTTTTTTTTTTAAATATTTGGAACTAGTAGTAGTTAATTGTGGATTTTTCTAAATAAAGGAAAAATATTCATTTCTTTTAGTTCCTTCCAAAAAAAAAATTGTGGTAGTGTCTTCATTGGTTTTCGATTTTTTATTTCAACCAATTTCCGCGGGAAAACAAAAAGTTTGTTTTCTCATATTGTTTTTTATATATTTTTTCTTAAAATAAGTTTCCCGCTTGTTTTATAGTTTTTTTATTATTATTAAAATTTTTAAATACGCTAAGATCCTTCATTTAGAAATTTTCACTTTGTATTATTCCTTACGGAAACTTGTAGTTGTCATACCCAAAAAAAAACATTAGTAAATATACGAAACTATTAGGGATAAAAAGTTTAAGAAAATAAATTGAATTTAATATTTAAAAAAAAGTGAAAGTTTGTTTGAAAACAATTTGTTCGCTTAAGTGTTGTATAAAAATTTAACTGAGTGAAAGGAGAGGTCTTTTAAGTGGGTATATAATAAAGTGTTCCGCCAATAATTAAGAGAAGGATATTCACCTATTCTAACTACTAAAACATTCAACCGATTAAAACGTGCAATAATTTTGTCTATTGTGAGTGTCAGTATTTTTAATTCAAAATTTTTTTTTTTTTTGGGGAGAAAGTAAATAATTAAAAAAAGTGAATTATCCTTTTTTTTTTAAGCATACAAATAAGAAAAGTAATATTTCGATCAAATTTTGAAGTGATGAATGGCATTTTTTCCTTTTAAAATCAATTTTTATGTGCATATGTGAAAAAATCGTGGAAAAATGTTATAATCAAAAAAAAAAGGATGCATAAAATATTTTAGTGGAAAAGATTTTATTATTCAATGAGCATATTATCAATCGGAATAGGATTAAATTGGAAAGTTGTCTTCACAACAAAATTGAGAAAAAAAAGTATGCAAAAAGGATTTGTTGAAAAACATGTTTTTTTTTATTAAATAAAAATTAATTTTTATATTCGCCAATTTTAGTTTAATTTTTTTTTTGGTATTTTCTTTTGTACATTTTTTTTAAGAACTAACCTGGATTTTTTTTTGTACCCATTTTAAATATATTCGTTAAAGCAAAAATGGATTAAAAATTCTCTTCTTAACCGAAATATTTCCCATTTAATTTTGAATGAAAAAATCATAAAAACTATTTCTTTTTGTTTATTATCTGAGTACTCCAAATTTGTTGTATATATTTTCAAGGAATGACCTAAAAGGATTTTTTTTTAAATAACTTCATCAATTTGCAAATTTCATATATTTCTAAGATTTTGGGAAATATTTTATTAAATAAACTATATTTGAAAATTTTTTTTTTTGATTCTTTTAATTTTTAAATAGTAACCATAAAATGAATATTCATAATTAATTTTTAGAAATAATTAATAAAATTTTGGTTTCTTAAAAATGATATGAAAATAATAACTTCCGATTTGCGTAAATTTTGATACTTTCCAATTTTATGTTAAAATTTAATAATTTCGAAATGTTAGGATTTAATTTAGATAATTCTAATAGTAACTTTAATTTCTGTATTTTAAATTTTCACTTTTTTTTTAATTGTTAAAATTAATTCTTGTCTTTCATATCGTACGTGATGTGTTGAAAAATATGTTTTTTTTATTTTTTCGATAATTCAAATTTTACGTTACAAACAAAATGTCCTTTAAATATTCAACAGTGATCCTTTCTCATTGCAGTTTTTTCTTTTAAATTTTACTTTAATTTAAGAGTATCTATGTGTGTAAAGCATAAGAAAAAAAAACTTTTTTTGAAAAATATCTTTTTTTGGCATAAAATCTAATATTTTTTAATGATATTTTATTGTGCATTATCCTTTTTTTGGCATAAAATCTAATACTTTCAATGATATTTTATTGTGCATTTTTTCTACTAAATATATAAATATCTTGTTTTAATTTTATTGATTCTTTTTTTTTGCCTATTGTCATTGAATTTTCCCATCTTGAACTTATGGCAAATATAATGGAGACGATCCTTTTTACTTCCAATTAATTAAAAACATCACACGAACTAAAACCGGAAAATAATTTTAATTAAAGTCACTGGAGAAGAGATAAAATTTTGCTATGCGTTGTGGTTTTTATTATTTTGCTTGGCTGAGTGGGGTTGTTGGTAGCTGCTGAGGTGGTATACAAAATTACTCCTCTCCTCTTGGGCATAATAGAAAAGAGGTTATGCTTTTGGTCCAGTACAGTTTATTTTTTTTTTTTTTTTGGTAGTGATGGGGTTAAGTAGAATGAAAATGGCTTATGTGGTGGTACAATTTGGGCATGAATTTTTCAAAAGTTTCTATGTTCGGTCTGTTGGACCCTGTAGAGAATAATAATGGTCTAAAAGAGGACTGGTATATAGAAAAACTTCTATGCTATGAATTAATGTGTAGTTATAAGTGAAACGAGGAAGGGTCTATAAACAAATAGTTACGCGGGGCTAAATAGATTCTGTTCTTAGACGTAGTTTAATAAAAATAAATTTTCAATTGTCGCTCTATTTTTAGTGCTTTGGTTGTTCGTGATGGTATTTAAATATTTGTTGCACTCTTCTTTTTTCCTTCTCTTCTATTCCACTGTAAGGACATAAAAAATGAGTAGTTGGTCAGAAAATATGCTAGGACTATTTCTAAACAATTTCTAGATAAAATATGATCTAAAAGGATGCGTACTTAAAAAGTAGTGGTTTGTTATTAAATAATTTGTGCTGATGGTGAAAGTGGCTTTTAAGTTTGATTGGAAAAGAGAGGGGAAAAGATGTTGATGATGATAAAAATGGTAAAAGGAAAGCCTTCTAATAATTATTGGAATTGTTCTACTTTCATGATAAACGCTGCCCTATGATTTTTTTTTAGTTTCTTTACAATTTCTGCTCCTTAACCATAAATATTGGTTTCACTATATTTATTTCTCATATTTTCAATGAAGTTTTGTTTTGAAAAAAAAAAAATGTTTGGAAAATTGTTTATTATTAGTTAATTACCCATCAACATCTGACTAGAAATTCTTAAGTACATATTTTCAGCATTTGAATAAGAATTCTTAAAGAAATTTTCGCTTACGTATACATGCTATGGACCGACTCATCGAAATAATAGTAAATAAGAAACAAATACAAGAACTAATTTGATTTTATATTTTCTTATTTAGACGTTATTCTTATATTAGTAAATACAAATCCAATGTTAACACGTATACTCGTTTGGTCTTTATTCTTTCGAATTTTGCTATCATAGGATACAGCTCATGTGGCTTTTCTACTTGTGTACTATCTCATTTTATCCAAGCCAAGCTCTTTCAAAATATTATATAAAATTCAGATAAATATGAACATATTTTTAATTCGACTGGATTGGCATTGAAGCTAATTTGGACATTCTATTTTGGCCTTCATTTAAAATTGCCTTAATATTTCATATGAGTATGTAGATCGGAGATTTGTACTTTTCTAAGATTTCGAAAACTGCTGTTATTAAGAGTATCATAACTGATTTACTTATTAAAGTTAACACGTTTGGCTTTAAGCAGATGTCGAAAATTGCTATTTTCAACCGATTGAAAAGGCTGCACATACAATACATTTGAAGATCTCAGATTGAAAATATTTTCCATTTAACTAAAGGGTTTTTGAATAAGAACTAGACAACTTTTTTTTAAAATATCTCGCAAACCATTTGAGATATATTAAAACTTTTATTATTTGCTTAAAGTAAAATCAATTCGACAGAAATAGCCGCTATTGCTCGTTCGATGTTGGATCTTAGGTCCTCTAACGTCGCCGGCTTGTTGGCATAGACCATCGATTTAACATAGCCCCACAGAAAAAAGTCTAGAGGTGTTAAATCACATGATCTCGGCAGCCAATCGACAGGACCTTTTCTCGATATAACACGTTCACCGAACTTAGACTTCAATAAGTCGATTGTTTCTCTCGCTGTGTGGGATGTGGCACCGTATTGTTGAAGCCACATATCACTGATGTCCAGCCCATGCAATTGATCGAAGAAATAACGCTGCAAAATGTTTCTGTAGCGTTCATCATTGACTCTAACGTGACGGTCATTTTCATCAACGAAGAAAAATGGCCCAATGACGCCACCGGCATGATTACAGTCAATTTTTGTGGACGAAGTGGTGTTTCATGAAGCACATGCGGGTTTGCAGCACTCCAATAACGCATGTTTTGTTTGTTGACAATCTCAGAACGTATGTCGCTTCATATGGTCAAGTGGCTTTAGTTCTTGAGTTAACTTGATCTTAAGCTAACTCAAGAACTTAAGATCAAGTTAACTCAAGAACTAAAGTAAGAAATCAAAAGTGTTAAGTTGCTATTGGAAAACCCGATATAAAATTTATTTTTAAATATAATCTCCATTCCTTTACCCACAAGTCTTCCCCCTAAGGCAATCACTCTTTCCGAAGTTGCCAATTTAATCAAGCTCCTTCCCAAAAATAAAGCTTCTGGCTATGATCTGATTACCTCCAATATACTCCAACAACTCCCTAAAAGAGCAATAGTTTTCCTTGCCGCAATATATAACTCCATCCTTAGAACAACACATTTTCCAATCCTCTGGAAATTTGCCATCATCAAAATGATCCCTAAGCCCAATAAACCAATAAACCGCCCCACTTTCAACAGGCCAATAAGTGTCTTTCCACTACTCTCAAAAATCTTTGAAAAAATCCTCCTTCACCGCTTACATCCTCTACTCGAATCTTCAAATTTAATTCCTAGTCACCAATTTGGTTTCCGCGCCGAACACTCCACTACCCAGCAGTGTCGTCGATTTCATTGCATCCTCTTTAGAAAGAAAAGAGTACTGTCCCGGTGTGTTTCTTGATATAAATCAAGCCTTTGATAGAGTTTGGCACCCGGGTCTACTCTGGAAACTCAAGAGGTTCCTTCCTTCCACCTATTTCCTAGTCCTAAGATCATTCCTTTCCAACCGACACTTCCAAATAAATGAATCCAACGAACTCTCCAATATCTCTCCGATATTGGCTGGGGTTCCTCAGGGTAGCATACTTGGACCCATCCTCAATAACATTTACACATCCGATATCATAATCTGCCCTAATACCTTCTTTGCTACTTTCTCTCTCCAAATGCAAATCCAAACCCTCCAGAACTGGTTTATTAGGTGGAGAATAAAAGTCAATGAACGTTCATCTATCCAGGTAACTTTCACTCTCCGTCGTGAGCCTTTCCCTTCCATATACCTTAATGGCAGTGCCATACAACAACACACCGAAGCTCGGTTCCTAGGACTGATCTTAGACAAACGCTTGACATGGAACCCACATACAAGACTTAAAAGACAAGAACTTAAAAGACGATACCTACAACTACTTTGTCTTCTAGACAAACGTTCCAAACTTACTATAGACAGCAAAGTACCCATCTGGACATACGGACTAGAACTCTGGGGATCTACTAAGCCTTCTAATTCGCGTCGAATCCAATCCTTTCAATCAAAAATACTCCGGACAATTGTCGATGGCCCCTTTTATGTTCGCAATACTGTTATTCATCGTGATCTTAAAGTCCCATTTGTTTTTGACGTGGCTGTATCTCGTTATAAAAAGTTCCGTTCCCGTGTCCTCAATCATAATAATCCTCTTGTTCAAGAACTATCCTCCATTTCCTGCCCTAGAAATACCCATCGAAGACTTAAGCGTCACTGGTTGCGTGATTTACTAAAATACTGAGGCTTAACAGAAACACACGCTAGCAGGAGGAACTTCATTGGATGTTTACTCCCCACAACCTTTCAAGCTAATTAATACTATTGCTCAAATTTGCTTATGACTATGTTGTAGTTGTAAATATCTGTAAAAATAAAAAAAAATAAAAAAAAAATATAATCTTTTATATAAAATTCTTCTGAAAAAAAAAACTGTATTTAAAACTGAATATCTGACTAATTTTTATTAATTTCATTTGTTTAAAATAGCAGTTTTTTAAGGAAAAATTTTAATTTAGAAAAAAAATAAATTTTAATATAGTTTTTTGTATTTATTTAGAAATGATTTTGAAAAAAAATTCCAAAGTAATTCGAGCCTCTTTATTAAGTAAAATTCATTAAAAGAATTCAATTTTATAGACATGATTTCAAGCACCATTTTTTACTCAATATTAAGTTTAAGCATATTTTGTGCATAATTTAGCTTGGCTCATATTTATACTTTTCACTTTATATTATTTAAAATTGGATTCAAGCATTAGTTATTATTCCTTTGATTTATCAGTAATTTTTTTACATGTTTTACTAATCTAAAAAATTCTGAAAGTGTGTTTATACACGGAATTATCAAATTTATTTATTCATTGGAAATACAATGAATGAAAAATTTTATGTTTTTGTTGTAAATAATTTAATTATTATGCGTACTATTTTTTTCCAGTATTTTTAATGAATATTTCTTTTCTACGACATTTTTTCTAAGATTTTCGTTTCTAGTCTGTTAAATTTGCATAATTCTTTTTTAGGCGCTCAGAAAATTTTAGAAAATATTATCACCACCCACAAATACGTATGATTAAAAATTCTACAAAACTTCAAGAGACTCTTAATGATAATTAAGAATGATTTCACATACGCAATAGTACCGTATAATTCCATCTTTTTTAGTTTGATTAAACTTTAAGGAAGAGTGAATATTTTCTTATAATTTGTATTTTTTTATTTCATTATTATCATCTTTCTTAAAGTACGTTTTTAAATAGGTGAGTGGTAGGGTAGAAATCCAATACATTAAAATAAAAATAGGTGGATAATAACACTTGCTACTTTTCACATGTTTTTGGTATACATTCAAACCCCATACACTTTGTACAGCAAATAACATAAACAATCGTCATCTGTGAGGTACAAAGTAAATATGAAATCCGTTTGCTTGCACTATTTTTATAATGAGCGCACTTATGTACGGTTTGTTGGATTGGAAAAGTTTATACAACATGGGACTAATAATATACACTTAAGTTAAGTGAAAAGCATTGCAAACTAATTCTCAGAGTGTGTAATTAATAGTGTGCAGGGTTTGTTTTCATTTTCTATTTATTCCTTTTTATACTATATTCCTCTATAGAAAATATATTTTACTTATATAATACTTTACTTCGTACTACAATATATAATTTTATTACGTTATATTCATATGAGAAATAAAAACGTGTCTCTTAGTAGATATATTATAATTTAAATGTAAAAGTTTTCTATCTAAATTGTTTTATTTATGTTCAAGTACTTAAAAATTGGATATTCTTCTTCCTATTCGAATATAAAATATGTAATATTCAAGTTTGCAATGCAAAAATAAATATTGATTAAATTTTTAAAAGAGTTTAAATAAAAACTTTTGGAAAAAGAAGAAGACTTAAATCAATAGTTTTAGTATAGAAAAGTTACCAAACATTAGTTATATCCTTTCAACAATAATAATTTCTATTGTCGGAAATGCAAGAAAGTATTTTTTTTTTTGCAAATGTTATTGCCATTGTTTTCCTAAATTTTACTATAAAAATTTACCTAAATTCACAAAACTCATAATCAGTTTTATAATCAAAAATAGTGACTCGAAAACAAAACGCCCTTATTTATATATAAAAAATTTAGGTTAAAAAAAAACTCATATTGGAAAAAATATGTGCTTTTATATTTTAAGAAAATTAATAAAAATATAAATTAATTAAATTTCGCAAAATCAAGCCAAATAAAGTATAATTATTTTCAAATTTTCAAAATACTTTCATTTTCTTTTGCCACTCTCTGAAAATAATACCGACTTACTCGAAACACAAAAAAAAAAAAAAATGCAAAAAGTAAAAGATTTCAAAAATATATACTACAAAAAAGAAAATGGTAAAAATCATTTCTCTTTCAAGAAAAAGTTTTAATAACATTTCAAACTTTATTTTTTAACTTTCGGAATTTTTCTTCTTATTCTCCTATTGACAAATTTGAGTTTAAAAAAGAACAAAAAAAAACCGACAGTGAAATCATAATTGTGGGAAAATGGCAAACTGGCGAACTTCTAAAATGGTAATGTCCGCCATTTTTCATTTTATTTCTTCTTCCAATCGTCAATTCATAATTTTGTTTGGAAAGGGACAAAAAAAAATGAGGGTGTATTTGGTTTTTTTTTTTTTTAAATAAATTTAATAATTTTACATAATTTTCTATCCCTCCCACTTATTTGTTTTGTGTTTTTTTTCAAATGTTTTCACAAATTGTTCTTAACCTCAAACTTTTGAATTTTCTTTTTCAATATTTCCCTCGTTTTTCTTTGTACAATATAAATTTAAATAAAAGTCAACTTTTATTTTTGTAGTATTAATAATTCTATTTTTTCGCATTCTTTTTCAAAAGCATTTTTTTGACATTTTCTTCTCACCAAAGTTTTTTTCATTTTGTATGTTATGTTTTTTTTTTCATATTCAAAATAGGACCAAAATCAATTTAATGCTATTTTAATGTCATCAAAATTGTAAATTAATTTTTAGACTTAATACTTTGGAAGTACAGAAAGAAAAAAACAAATTCCCAAAGACAAATAAATAAAAAAAAAGCAACATAACAACAGACGAAACTTAATCTTCAGTGATTCTGAACCACCCACTCGTTATATTTCATGACTACCGCGACATCTCCTACCCTTTCCAACCTTAAGGAATACAAATTTCTATCCTCCTAAATTAATTTGATATCATGTAACTTTATACCTTTTTTATTTCATTTGTTTTTTGTTTTTTTGTATTCTTGTAAAAATGTATTGAAGACTTTCCTTGTTGTTTAATAAATTGAATTTTCATGTAATCCAACTTTAAGCTAGAAGTTAAACGAGTTTTTTTTTTTGTTGAGAAAAGACAAAATGAACAAAATAAAAAGGAAGACTAAACAAAAAATAAAAGCAAAAAAGGATCTAACGTAATGGAGAAAAAATCGACCGGAAAATTGACAAACAGTGAGAAAAAAAATCTTTCTTTTGTTAAATACACCTACCCTCATAATTGAGAGCACGTATACTTTATCTTAAGCTGGCGGATGCTTTTACGAAAATGTTAAAGAATGTATCAATGTTTGTATGAGGGTGGTTTTTTTTTTATTGATCTGTAATCGACAGACAGCCTGCAATTTTGTATCTGCTGATTACCCGCATCAATCAAAAATTCATAATTGACGGTAAAATAAAATCAATTAAAAATTTCAATAAAAATTTGACAGTTCTATAGGAAAAGAGAACGAAATAGAAATTATCTTTGGTATGGAAATGATTATATACAAAAAGTCTGCTCAAAAAAAAATGGGAAAATTAGGGGTAGAGCTAGATTCAATAAATAAAACGTACTTTTTTATTTTTACATTTAAGAAAGATAGGCTGCTGAAAAGGGAGAGCACGCAGATAGTTAATATTTTTATAATACTTTTCCTGTCATCATTTTTGCATTAATTTTAAATGAAAAAAAAAATATTCTCTCTCAAAAATTGTTAACCGATTTAATTTGGAAAAAAAATATCAAATTTCGCTTACAATATCAGAAATTAATTACAATATTTTCGATAAAACATCGAGAATGGAGAGGAATTATTTATGCCCCCAAATCATAAAGTTTAATCTTTACGTGTATGATGGCTGAAGGGTAGCAAATATATATTAAAAAATATATTTTGAAAATTTCCCATAGTAGAACACATCTTACCCCCTATGATCGGGGATACACTTTTTTTTTATTTATCACATACACAACATCACATTTAATTTCAAGCAGAATTCTTTCGATATACTCGTATTATGTCAGGCTTATTTTTTATCAGAAAAAAACACTCTTTAAATTCTATAAATGTACATATACTATTATGTATGTCCTTAAATACGAATAAATGACATACTGTGTAATAAATAAAATATTATATTATATTAAGTTGTATATCCTTCATCCACATAAATATCCTGTGACAATTTTTCTTTCCTACATTTTTCCTTTTTTTTTTTAAGTAGAAAAAATGTAAAATTCCAAATCAATAATATTTATACAAGATAACATTTATCATTGGAATTCGATTTTATTTTATTTAATCATTAAGGGAATGTTGAGAATTTTCCATTTTGTTCTTCAATATATATTATATAGTGAAAAAATGATTATAATATGAACATTATTATTTATTAATATCGCCAAAACACTTTTTATTTCTTGTTTTTCTCTACAATTTTTTATATTTTTAACTTTGTGTTAATGTAGGACGGGTTTAGGCTTAAATTTCATTTATTTTTACTTTGCACCAATTTTTTTTATGATAAATTCCTGTATGCATTGGAATTTTCTATGTCAGTTGATTGGAAAATTCTTTCTAATACTCCGTCGAAACGTATTTTGTTTTGGTATTGATTATTTAAAGAAATTATTGAAAATAATTTTAAAACATTTTTTTAAAGAAAATCTCTTCCCTTTTCTAAATGTTTTGTCAGATTTTCACTAATTGAAAATATTTCTTTCTTTGTAATTGTATAAATCATCTTAAAAAATAAAAGTTAATTTTTCCATAATCTAAGATATGACTTTTAATCACACATTTTTTTAAATATTTATTTGAGGAAATAAAATCATTTTTATCCGATCCTGTATCCTTTAAATATTATAGTTGATTCGTAAAGTTTTCATTTTATTTAATATTTTGAAAAAGTTCAAGTTATTTTAGTGTCGTGCGAGAGTTCCAATTAAGTAATTTGTCCTGGTATAATCAAGGGGCTTCTGAGCAGAGAACGAAGGCAATATAAACACTCTTCGGTTTCCCATCTTATAAACTAGTCTCTTGGATATGGGGTTCTATGTAGTACTTAAAGTATTATAGAACCGCATATCCAAAAGACTGGTTTATACGATAGAGAACCAAATACCGAACTTTTCATCCGCATAGGTGGTTGTGAAGATTTTGAGATTAGGTGGCATATACGAGGTCTGTTCAAAAAGTATTGCGAATTTTGTGTTTTTTCAAAAATTATTTATTTATTCATGAATATCTATTTTGTCCCCTTCGAAGTAATCCCCACCAAATATTATGCACTTGTGCCAATGTTTTTCGCAATCCTCTAAGCACTTCAAAAAATCATTTTTGTGATCTTGTTCAGGTCATCATTTTTTGTGATCCAATCCTCGAAGCACTTCAAAAATCATTTTTTGTGATCAATCGTAGCGTAGCGTCGTCATTTTATGGGGCTCTTCAGTTTCGGGAACAAGAAAAAGTCACAGGGGGCCAGATCTGGGGAATACGGTGGCTGCGGCATTATTATTGTGTTGTTTTTGGCCAAAAATGGCAAAAGCCAATTTTTGTTCTTCCACAAATCCGGGCGTTTCTGGCGGATTGCTTCACGCAACTTGCGCATAACTTGCAGGTAATATTCCTTATTGACCGTTCTACCCTTTGGCAAGAATTCATAATGCACCATGCCCCAGCAATTGAAGAAAACTGTAAGCAAAACCTTAACATTCGACCGAACTTCGCGCTTTTGTCGGTCTTGGTTCGTGCGGCAGCATCCATTGGGATGATTGAGCTTTGGTTTCTACGTTATAACCATAAACCCATGATTCGTCACCAGTTATGACCCTCTGGAGTAAATTTGGGTCATCGCGGACAGAGTCCAACAGCTCCTTAGCAATATTAATACGATGCTGTTTTGGTGGAAATTGAGCAAAAATCGAAGACGAGCCAAAACACGTGCAAGCAAAGCAGCTGTCAAAAATTAACTGAACATTCAATCGAATATACGTAACCCGTGGAAATTCAAAATTCACGATACTTTTTGAACAGACCTCGTATACACATTGTATAAAAGTGGCCCATTGTTACTGCCTTGCGGAACACCTAATATGATAAGTAAACTGATGGCGTTGTTTAAAGGTGTTGACATATAACATTTATTTCTTATGATTTCTGCATATTTTCTCCCTGCAAGAACAACTATCCTATTTCTATGCCTCCCCATATAGGATTAAGAGTTATCCTCCACTTTTTACTTACTGTCGAAAGACAACTAAAAAGTTATGGCCACAATTAAAAATTGTTAAGGAAATTCTTTAACAAATACAATAAAAAACGAACGTTCAAAAAATTTCAATATCATAATTTTAAGTAATAATAATAAATAACTGATTACATATCTGGAAGAGAGCATTTTCACTGAAATGCAGAAATAAATGTTTACTGATTATTCTTATTAAATTTTTTTTGTTGAGATACTTTATTCATAATTAATTAAATAGTTTCTATTCTGCTGAATATATTTCCAATTTACAAATGTGGTTTTGAATAAATTGAAACTTGATTTAAACTAAGAGTAGAAGTAAAAAGGAAAAGAAAAAAAATACTTTTTCTGAGCCATAGGTTATATGATAGTTTGAAATATTATTAATTAAAATTTGACTGCAGGATTTTATTACATTTTATGAATAAATATTTGATAACGTTACTTAGTAATAAGCGTGAGTGTCTGTTTATTTTTTGAGTATAATCTAACCTCACTCTTGCATCAGAATAAATAAGCCAAGAATTGATTTGCTTGTGTAGCTTTTCATAATTGCAATGTAATTTCAATTTTCCCATTAAAACATAAAAGTATCTACAGACATTGAGAATCACTTACGACAGCAAATGCATAGCATATGAAATACTACTACGAGTAATGTGCACAAGTTTCGGGTCACTGATTATATTTAATATAAAGTATGATAAATAAACCAACTTTTAGGAGTAGCTCGTAGATACTCCAATATCTGCTGGCATCTCTTAGAAAAGCTACCAATATAGTTTAATGCACTCAAAATCCTGTCATGTTTAGTGGAAAACTATTCAAATTTTTAGTATCATCACTAATGTGAGGAAAAATTGTTTACGATGTGTTGGATAAAGTTTAAAACAAATACTATACGTAATTTACTAATTTGTAGGCATTTTTTCATATTTGTAAATTCTGGTATGATTAAAGTGGTTGGTAGTTACCAGCTGTATAAGCTTAAATCCACTGTTTTTTAGTCGAAACAACACATGTTTTTTCCATAGAAAGCAAAAACAAATTTATTCAAAGTACTTGCCCTCGCTAGCTACACATTTTTCCCATCTCTCAGGCAATTTGTGGATACCACGCCAAAAAAATTCCTTCTCTTTCGAGGCAAAACACTCATCAAGCCATTTTCGGACGTCTTCGTAAGAAACGAAGTGCTGCTCAGCAAGCGCGTGACCCATCGACGAAAACAGGTGGTAGTCGGAAGAGGCCAGGTCTGGTGAATAAACGGGGTGGGATAGCACCTCCCAGTTGAGCATCTCCAAGTACGATAGTTTCGGACCATTTTGGACGTGTGCGATGGTGCGCTTTCGTGGAGAAAAATCAGCTTGTCATATTTTTGTTGATAATCCGTCCTTTTGTCACGCAGAGCGCGGTGCAATTTGATCAGTTTTGGTGGTAGCGGTGGGCATTGACATAGTAGACGATACCCTGCTGATCCCACCAAACGCACAGCATCGCCTTCCGTCCGAAGCGATTTGGTCTTGGGGAAGATGTTGATGGTTGGCCGAGATCAACCGACAATTTCTTGTGTTTAGTGTTCTCAAAATATCGTTCAATTCATGCGGCAGCCATTTTCCGATCTGTTCAATTTTCCCCATGGCACGCAGACGCATAGAAATGGCTGGTTGAGTAACATCCAATTGCTCCACGAGCATTTATTGCGATTGGGTATCGTCCAAAAAGCCTGCAATTGATGGTCCTCAACCTGCCTAGGCCGATTTTCACGCTTTTTGTCCAACAAGTCAAAATTGCCGTTTTTGAACCGACGAAACCAATCTCGGAACGTTGTTTCCAATAAAGCACTGTCACCATATGCCGCCATAAGCATTCGATGCGATTCGACAGCCGATTTCTTCAAATTGAAACAGAAAAGCAGAGCTTCCCGCATATGCTCTTTTTCTGGCACAAAACTAGACATGATTACCAAAGGAAAAATGTGTGTTGTTGTACGAAATTGCTGATAATATGCACTGATTAATGTTGGCATATGTCAAGCTCATAAAAAAAAAAGTATGACGTGCCCATGGTAGCTTAATACGCTCACTCACGCCATCTATAACTAAACAGCGGATTTAAGCTTATACACCTGGTAGTTATAGATTGAGAAGGTGCAAACGAAGGTGAAGAATATTATTTATGGAAAAAGACTTCATGTAACTAATTTTTTCATTTAAAAAAGAAAAAGTTGTTAAATAACCATAAAATTTTAATTAGAACTATTATTAGTCAGCCGCAGAGAAAATATGGTGAACAGGGGCGCTAGGTACCATTTTTATGGTAGTTTTCGCCAAAGATTCTGATTTGCCATCAGTAGAAATGGCTTTTAAAAAAAGAATAAATTCTATTTTCATAAAATACAACCGTGTACGATACGATTTTTAATAAATTTTTATTTAATTAATAAACAATAACTCTACTTGTTTCATAAAACAAACCAAAAAATTTCTCTTCAATATCCTTTCAATTACAGTTTTGTACTCTATGCAAGAAAAGTAAAGATATTTAAAAAAAAAAAGATTTTAATAAAGAAAAAAAACTTTTACAATAAATTAAGTATTTTTTGGATACTAAAAATTAACGATTGAATTTAAACCATAAATAATTCACAAAAAAAAAGCAAAACGCAAATGTAAAATAATAAAGTTTTGTGAGGTGAACAAATTGCAGGTGAATAAATAGTGTAGAATATGTGTTTTTTTTTGTAGAATGTGTGAGAAGATGAAAAAAAAACTACTCTCAAGGATATTTTCATAAATGGTTTAATATTTTGTTCGTTTTATTTTTAAAGTTTCTTATGAAACTACAGTTTTCCTTTAGAGTTTCCTTTTCCAATATGAGAAAATATTTTTTTTTCGTCTAATAATTTTCTTTAAGGAGCACATTTTTTTTGTTACATTCTAGCTTCACAGTCAATCAGTTGCCTCCTATTAACCATGCTGTATATCCTTGTCAATTTAATTTTTTTTATATTTTTCTCGCCAATATTTTTAGCAACAACTTAAGAGAATTTCAATAAAATTAACATGCTGTGCTGTTAAAACAAAAAATAAATATAAAAGTTCTAATAGTACAAAAAGTTAAGAGAAATTGTAAAAATTTAAAGAAAGAGAGAAAAATTTTGGGAAAATATTGATTAAAAAATCATAATAATAATAAGAGAAAGTTCAAAATATGTTTAAAAAAATTTTTCTTTCAAATTCATAATGAAAAATAGAAATAAAAATGAAAACAAATAAAGAAATTAGAAAACTTTCTTATCTTCTATTCTTCTATTTTGGTAATGTTACGAAGAAATTACCAAAGAGAATAAATAATAAGAAACACCAAATGGGGTGAGGATGAAATGTACAGTGTAGGTAGGGCGGTAGAGAATTTGTTGATTATTGGCTTACAAGAAAAAAAAAGTACCCTGTAATAGGGGTGGCAGTAGAGATATAAGTTTGTTTATAAAAACAATTTTATTCAATATAATAATCTGAATATTATTCCTCTTGGTATGTGTATTTGGTTTATTTTTATTAATATTATTTTTTTCTTTGTTTGTATGGTACTCTGGAGTATAACATCATCCCCCAATTTTATTTGTTTTTTTTGGTCACTTACTTGTGCTTACAATATGCGTACTCGTAAAATGTTACCAAAATTCATAAAATAATCAATTTATGGTCGAAACTGTTTATTGAATTTTATGCTAAAAGTACGAAAACTTTATAAATTTCATTTCTTATATTTTTCTAGTCTATCTCTTTCTTGTATATGGATTTTATTATTCAAATACATTCTCAATAAAATAAATATATTCTAGTAGGTATTGTGTTATTTTTCTATAATTTTTTTCCATCTTTTTCTTATCAAAATTCAAATGTGGTATTAATAAAATTTGACGAGAGCGTTTATTGTAAATTTAAATTCGTTTCAAATTTAGAGTAATTCTTTTTTTTTTTAAATAATCACACTAAAGTGAGCATATTCTGTAACCATTTGAGCATATAAATCAAAGTAATGTTAATATGAAAAGTGGATTTTTAAAGACCACTATTTGTTCTCAGTAAATCACTCTTAGTTAATCAAAAACAAAATTGTTCATTTTACTGTCGTAGAAATTTTGCTTATTAAAATGCAATTTGTTAAAAAATTTTATATTAAAAACATTAATTATACCCACTAAAGAGTTCCAAAAGATATGCGTACTGTATATCAAATATATAATATTATTTAACATTTTAATGAATAATGCTTTTTTCCTTATTTTAGGGTTGAACCTAAAATTCAGCTACTTTAACTGAGAAATCATAATAAAAATTCATTCAAATATTTACAATATTTTTTTTATGGATAATGAAATAAATACTTTGAGAAAGTTTTATTTTGATAGGCACGTTTTCAAAATAATTTACTAATTTTCACATTAATCACTACCACCCCTTGAGGATAACTCTCTCTTTCATATTCAAAGAAGGCTTCTTTGAAATTCTCATATTAAATAGAAAACAAAAATTTTTTTTAATGTTTATCTTTTCACTTTTATATAAATTTTATTAATTATTACTATTCAAAAACATCTTATAATTTTATTCTCTCTTTATAGGTAAAATAACAAAAGTTATTATCAAAGAATAAAATTTCTTTTGGCAATTATTAAAATATTAATTAAAAACTTATTCCAAATCAAAGTAAATTTCATCAGCTTTTTATATTAATTTTTGGTAAAGATGAAATCAAATAAAATGTGGAATGATTGCAGAGATTTTTGATTATTTTTTGTAAGGTCTAAAAAGAGAGTTAAATATAAAAAAATAAGACAACCAAAAGTCATTCAATATTTTCACCTTTAGTTTTCAAGTACATTTTATGGTAAAAGTTTCATTATAAAGAGATCTTTTAATTCATGTACTCCCGGTACTTTAAATAGAATATTTTCTATTTAAGCATTTATTTTTGAGCGTAGATACTTTCTTTACTATTTATTTTTAAGAAAAAGACAATTTTATTTTATGCAAATATACGAGGTCTGTTCAAAAAGTATCGCGAATTTTGTGTTTTTTCAAAAATTATTTATTTATGCATGAATATCTATTCTGTCCCCTTCAGAGTAATCCCAACCAGATATTATACACTTGTGCCAAAGCTTTTGCCAATCCTCGAAGCCCTTCAAAAAATCATTTTTTGTGATCTTGTTCAGCTCCTCCTTCGATGCCGTCTTTATCTCCTCAATCGTAGCGTAACGTCGTCCTTTCATGGGGCTCTTCAGTTTCGGGAACAAGAAAAAGTCACAGGGGCCAGATCTGGGGAATATGGTGGCTGCGGCATTATTAGTGTGTTGTTTTTGGCCAAAAATGGCAAAAGCAAATTTTTGTTCTTCCACAAATCCGGGGGTGTCTGGCGAATTGCTTCGCGCAACATGCAGGTGATATTCCTTATTGACCGTTCTACCCTGTGGCTCCTGCAATCGAAGAAAACTGTAAGCAAAACCTTTACATTCGACCGAACTTGGCGCACTTTTTTCGGTCTTGGCTCGTGCGGAAGTTTCCATTGAAATGATTGAGCTTTGGTTTCCATGTCATAACCATAAACCCATGATTCGTCACCAGTTATGACCCTCTGGAGCAAATTTGTGTCATCGCGGACAGAGTCCAACAGCGCCTTGGCAATGTTAATGCGATGGTGTTTTTGGTCGAAATTGAGCAAAAATCCAAGATGAGACAAAACACGTGCAAGCAAAGCAGCTGTCAAAAATTAGCTGACCATTCAAAATGGCTGAACTAGTCGGCATAAGTGAGAGACATGAGTACCAACATAACGCCACAAAATTCGCGATACTTTTTCAATTAAGGCGAAAATTCAAAATTCGCGATACTTTCGGAACAGACCTCGTATGTATTACGTATTTAGTATATGTATTCGAAAATACACATTTTTTAATATTAATTTTTAATTGATGCACGTTTTTAGTATTCATGTTTAGAAGAAAGATTTTTTAAGTATCTATTATAAGAGATATAAAAAGTATTTGTTTTATTAGAAAAAAATAACCACCTTTTGATTGTAAATTGAAAAAGAAAATTATTTTATTGCATTTAATTGAAGTATTTTGAAGAGTTAGTTAAGTTATTTTAAATATTAAAAATACGAGCATATACTTTTAATAATGCGCGCTCTCACATTTACTTTATTTTGAAATGGAGTAACCGCCATTATCAGCTGAAATCAATTCCTATTAATTTTCTAATTGTAAAAGTTTCAATTTTCAACCTTATTAATAAAATTCTTGTACGTTCTGTTATTTTATTTCGAAAATACAAAATAAACCAATTTATTAATAAAGCATGGAATGTGAAGGCATCCTTCTTTATAAATAAATTGGAGTGGAATAAAATAGGATCGATTTAAATTGCATGGTTAGTATTCGAAATAAATTTCTAGAGGAATTTTCGTTTACTCGTTGTTTGATTCGCATAATTTTCCTGAATAATATTCCATAATATCAGATGATTGCTTTGGATTATTCAAGATTATCGGATATAAAAGTGTAGATACAATATTCTACTCTACGAATAAATGATTTCGGGGAAATTGTTAGTGGTGCGCAGCCATGAGATGATGGAAAATTCACAATACTTACTATTAGAGACGTTTGAGAAGATCCAAAAAAAACCTTTTTCCACCATAGAAAATGTTAAAATCATTTTATTTTTGGCAGAAGAATAATTGATGGACAAGAAAGGCAAATTGATGATGAGGTGGTAGAAGCTCGTCCAAATAGCAGAATGACATTTGATATAAATTTTTTGTAGTTTAGATAAAACTTTCTGACCGTATAAATTTTCAAGATAATAACTCTTCGATATTCGAAGTACATTCGTGCATACATTTTTAAATATGGAAACGATATCGAAATCAAAGAATCGCTCTATTAGAATGGGTCTTCGGATAGGAAATCTTTCTATTTCCATTTCGTATAATTATTTTCTTCTGGTTTTATCTTTCTTCTCTTTAGATAGAACTCCAGGTGCTAAAGTTGAAAAAAACTACAGACTAAATTTCGAATATAATTGGAAATACGAATCTTTGTTTATATTTAAACGTACAATTATTATTATTTGGTTTCTGAAAAACTTTCTTAGATATTATTGAAATTTTATATTTATTTAAAAAAATAATAATCGAACATAAAATTTTCTCCCATTTTTGATCACCAATATGGATTTCAGTTATTGTTTAGTTTATTACATTAATTCCTCTCGTGACCGAAGAAAGTCCTGTCCAAGTGTGTTTGGTTTTTGATTAAGTGCAGCATTATTTCAAAGCTTCCTTTTCCCTCTTTCCATGTAGCAGTTAGTACTGAATATTCCGAAATATCCCCTATCATAACTAGTGTTCCGCAAGGTAAAGTTATTGAACCAGGTTTATGTCATGCTTATATCTCTTCTTCTTCTTTAGCTACGAGGGTCATTCAACAAGTACTTAGCCTACAAAAGAAAAACGAAAATTTTGGAAAGGTGGCAATTTATTTTTCCACATAATCTCCTTCAAGCTCGGTACACTTGGCCCAGCGATGCTCTAACTTTTTTAACCCGCCCAAAAAATACATTTTCTCGAGGGAAGCAAAATAGGCCTCCGTGGCGACGATGACCTCCTCATTCGACCCAAATCTATTCCCGGCGAGTGATTTTTTCAGGTTTGGAAACAAAAAGTAGTCAAAGGGGGCCAAATCTGGAGAGTACGGTGGATGGGGCAGCAATTCGTAGCGCAATTCGACCAATTTGGCCATGGCGACGGCGGAGGTGTGAGCCGGCGCATTATCGTGGTGGAACAGCACTTTTTTCTTCGCAAAGCGGGGCCGCTTTTCCTTCAATTCTACGCCAAATCGGCCCAATAAGTCAGCATAATAGCTCCCCGTGATTGTTTTACCCTTCTCGAGGTAATCGATGTGGATCACACCTTGTGAATCCCAGAAAACGGTGGCCATCACCTTTCCGGCCGATCGAACAGTCTTCGCCTTCTTCGGAGCACGTTCGCCGGGTAAAGTCCACTGTTTCGACTGTTCCTTGGTCTCTGGTGTGTACCAGTGAATCCATGTTTCGTCGACGGTCACGAAACGACGCAAGGACTCCGCTGTATTGCGCTGAAACAGCGCCAAACACGTCGCCGATATGGTCTCACGGTTGCGCTTGTTTTCCGGTGTGAGCAAACGCGGCACCCATCGCGCCGACAGCTTTCTCATGCCCAGTTCTTCGTGTAGAATATGATGGACCGTTCCTACTGCGATGCCCACAGTCTCAGCTATCTCGTGAATCTTCAATCGAACACGAGATCGTGGAGTTTTTTAACGTTTTCCTCCGTAGCAGCCGTTTTCGGGGCACCTGGGCGTGGCTCATCAAAAACCGACGTGCGGCCACGAACAAACTCGTTGAACCAATTCTTGACGGTCGCCATCGAAGGAGAAGAGTCACCATACACAGCATCTAAGCGATCTTTGATTTCGCTGCGCGTTTTCCCTTCCAAAAACAAGAATCTAATCACCGAACGATATTGTTCTTTTTCCATTTTTGTGCAACCGACCGACACGCTCGCTTTCAAAGGCTCTCAAAACAAAACTAATGAAGGGAATCGACTGAACTTTGACAGTAGGCTACTAAAAGAATGTACTGCACGATGGTAAATTTCTTTTGTGACAGCAGTTCCATCGGGCGGTGAGGCTAAGTACTTGTTGAATTACCCTCGTATCATAGCCCAAATCAAGCCTTAGCTTTATCCAAATGCCTTACGCGAACTTCTAGGTTTTCCGCAGCTACCTTCCAGTTCTGTAACTGAAACATTCTTCTTGTACGAGTATCTTTGGCGACCGCATCCGACCACCTACCTCTCAGCTTCCCGATTGGTCTCTTGCCATTCATTTTACTTTTATCTGCGACTCATTGTTTTCTTTCATTGCACCAAAGATGTGTCAGCGTATTCTTAGCTCAAATACGTCTAGATCATTACATTATTTTTCTGAAAGCGTACATAGGTTAAGATGGTTCTTCCTATGTACTTTTCTAGGCCTCATCATTCCTAGTATTGAGAAGTATGCTTTGTTAGCTGGATTGATTCTTCCCTGTACTTCTATCATCTCATTTTTGTCAGATGATAAGTTCGACTCTCGATAGACCAAGTCTTTCACCACCTCCAAATTCACTTCTCCTTAGTTTAGTCCGCGTCGTCTGTTCCTTTTATTAGCTCTTGATTGGCAGAGGACTTTTGTTTTTGACCGACTTCCTTGGCTGCTTCTTCTAATTTAATGTACGTTTTTTTTTATACTTCTGCTATCGATCTCCCCATCTGCATTTTCAGCAATCTACTTGGATTCATAAAGGAGCGTTGCATTTGAGTCTACTGATATTTTCAGTTACTATAAAGCCAAGTGAAATACCTTGCTTCAGTTCCTGCATGAATTCAGACAATTCGGAGACCTTGACATGTTGTATTTTTTATGGTAAGTCCCATCAGCCTGATTAGGTCTGATGAAATTTTGAATTTTTCTAATATGTGCATAAGTTTGATTCTGTAAATTTTATCTTAGGTCTGACGAAAGTCGACGAAAAAGCTGATATGCGTCATTATTAGAGTCCATATGGTCTTCTCTAGGACTTTCTGGATACATTGATCGTTGAAATAAGACCAGCCTGACATTTACCGATTATCTTTTCTGCAAAACCTTCTAATCGTCTTCTTAGAATGGCGGAGAAAATTTTTTATGCTGTACAAAGGAGGGAAATGCCCTTATATATAATTTTTGCAGCTGGTTTTATTGCGTTTCTTGTAAATTAGGCAGATTACACTCTTTTTTCATTCATATGACTATCTTGTGAGCGAATGTCTTTTTTTTTTATTTCTTCCTCGTCGCCGATGATGAGGGCATAATCTGAGACGCTTGCCTATGCTACATGGCAAGGTCTTTTCAGCCGTTGAACCAAATGTGTTTGGCTGTAAATAATTGCAACAAATTCAACCACAAAAGGGCTCATGAAAAAGCTCCTATTTTCTGTCCTGTTTGCTTTTTTTGTTAGCGCCGGGCTCTTGTTGCTGTTTGTAAGCAGTTTCATTTTTTTTTTTATTTGATTTATTGAATCTTCTTGATCGGTTATCTCTTTTCCAGTATTTGCTGTGGAAGTGTTTGCTTCTAGTTGAAGCGTGCACAAATATCAACGTTATCGTCCTAATATGCAGTATGCACATTCTCTCGCTTATTGCCTTAAACTGCATTACTAACTTGAGAAAACAAATCTCCAAAACTCTGGGTTACGAAAAGACTGATAAGGATTAATTGTCTCCATTTCTATATGCTTCCTGATATTATACTTGCGGAAACGACTTAATTGGAGCAGCCACACAATACTAAAAGGACTAAGTTAATTGACCACTATTTAGACTACTGGACAATCAATCTGAACGTACAATGTGAATCTTTGTGATTATATTAAATTGTAGATTGCTAATTTTGGTTAAATTTTTTAATGAAATATCGAGAGAAAAAAACCAATATTTTAATTTATCACACGTCTGTTTGTACAAGAATACAAGAAACGAATATTCGAAATCTGTACATAACCTAATAGATAATATATCATCATTTTCAAAAGGGAGGATGGTTTAACTAAACTCTGTGTTCGTCTTTGGCATATTTAATTTTATCTTATCATCCATTTATCATCACCATCATCCACACATCTATTTGTATTTACATTTTCTTATTTGTATTTGAACAATTTAGTATTTCAACAGTGCATACACCTAGTTTCAATTAGGAATATTAATTAAGTTTGTGTTATTTATATGAAAAGTTCTTGATTTTTTCCCCTCCATCTTGTTTTCTAATATGATAAGAAAAATAATGTAATACAATTAATAATACTTGTTAGATAATTTAAAGATAATTCTTTGAATAAGAATCTTCATGTTCATGTGAAAGAATTTTAATTGTAGTTAAATTACGTACGTAAATTTTGTAGGATAGTAGAAGGATGTGTATTGCCATTACCCCAATTTCAATGAATGAAAGAAAATAGGTAAATACGTGTAAACTTAAGAAATAAGATAAAATTGAGGTGCCCCTTAGACTAGATAGATGGTAAATTTATGATTATTTGCAAGTGGAAGATACAAATTTATAATGTAATGAAGAACGTTTACTTTGTTCATGAAGTGGAATAAATTCAAATTCTGTATTTTGGTTAATTATAAGGATTTTCTTTAAAAGAGTAGGCAATATGATTTATACCTAATAAGAGCTTATTTTTAACTTTTTGGGACTTTCAATTTTTGTGGTTGAAGTTGTAGTGACTTAAGTGAGTATTTTTTTTTTTATTTTCTTTAGAAAAGATATTTAATTTTTAGATCATTATCATGAACTCAATTTCTTTACTCAAAAAGCTTCTACCAAACTAATGCAAAATGACAGATACAATACCTTTTCTAAAACAATGACATGCAATTATTTTCATACTTTTTGTTATAAAAATGGTTTAATAAAATAAGTAAATTTGATAAATGCTAATGAATAAGTTTATTTCTATTTCTAAAAGAGAGTAGGAATGGGCAGAATATGAGTAACATAAAGAAATTTTCTAATAAAATTAGCAGATCACGATTAGATAAAACACCTAATAAGGTAGTAGATATGTTAATAGTTGGAAACATTTTCATCGAATAATAATTTCAACTTAGGTCTTCTTAATAGATCTAATCATATTGGAATAGAATAAGCATAAATGTATGTAGGAGTATGTATATGGGAATACCCAATGGTATTATTACAACAGGTAGAAAAAGCATTTCGATCAAGGGTAATAAGTACCTATGTTAGTCAAATAAATTACTTAAATTATAAATCTAAAATAATCTACACTTGAACTTTTACCAACGAAGAAGTTTTTTAAAACAATAAATTCTAATTGGGTTAAAATAATATTTTTCCTTGAATTCAGCACATATTAATTTGATAGAGATGTGTATACCTGAAAATAGGTAAAAGGGCCGGCTTTTATTAATGAATATTTAGTAATAAGGTGTGTGTCTAACTGAAGTAAAAAGAAAGTGGCGATAACGAAGATTTTGGAATTAATTGTGAGTAGATAAGCAAATATGGTATTTACATAAAAATACGATTTATTATTAATTAATAAGAGCATTTCGTATAACTTCATATGCGTGGAAGAAAATTAATTGAAATTTTTTGGGTACAACAACCAGAATTGTACTTTAAGGCATTATCAGAAGGCTTTTACATTTTATTCAGAGAACTCTAAAGAATTTTTATTCTTGTACGTGTATTGGCATTACATAATTATTCATATCACAATCGTTTATTTATATTTAACATAGGAAGTGGGGAATATCCTCAATATACGAACTGTTTTTTGTTTTGATATTGTTCGGCTTAAATCCTAAAAATGCTCGTATCTTAGGTCTTTCTATTTCAAGCAAAAACCTATTTCGTAAATCTTTTCGTTCTGCTATCATTAATCAAGTTCTAAGTTTAATGAAAATTTCAGCCAAAATCGATCCATACTCGATTGTCATTATTTATATACTTATACGACTTAATGGTACTTTTTTGCTATTGGATTGTCTTACTAATTAGTGCGTTAAAAAAAAATCCCAAATGACTTGCAAAAAATCCCTCCTTTCTATTCGGCAATGTAAGTTCCAACAAAGGAATAATATACGAAAATTTAGTCAAAAGTAGTTAGTTACCTTCTTTGTTATACACTATTTTCTATTTGCTATTTGCACTATAAAAATCAACTTATTTAAGCACAATTCATTTGGACATATTATTCTCAATTAGTAAGGATCCTTCATTTTTGTATGGTCACTATTCCATTATAATTATATATACCATATAATCGATACTGAAGAGAAAAAAAGAAGGTCATTTACGTCAGTTTTGAAAGTATTTATGTATAATGGAGACCATCCCCATGCTTTTTTTAAGGCAGCATTGTTTTTCCAAAGAAATTAGTTTTAATTTCTTTTTTTTTAATTGAACATACAAGTTTTTTTTTTGTGAATACATATTTTTATTGGAAAGTTTTCTTTCAAAAAATATTTTTAAAAAGGACTTCCTACAAACTAAAAAGCTCAAAAAATATTTTGTACTAAAAAAAAAAACCACTTCAATATTTTTTACTAAAAAAACCAATTCACACCTTCTTGTAAATTAAGGATTTAAAAAATTCAAATCAAAACATTAAAAAAAATGTTCAAACTGATTTTTAAAAAGTTTAAACCTCATTTTCTATTTTTTCTTCTGCCGAAATTTCTTCATCTTTGCAAATGATTAAATCCCCGATAAAGAATTGCTTGAGGAATATATGGACTTCCAAAAAGGTCTTTGACGGAAGGATTAGAGCAGTAAAATTTTTATTAAGGGAATATTTTTATATCTTTCCGGAGTACGTAAAATAGTAAATAGCTTTTAAAATCGGAGTACATAAAATAGATTTTCGGTTAAAGGGGAAGACAAGAGAATCTATTATAGTAACAGTTCGGCTGAAAAGTTTATAACGTTACACAGTAGAAATATTTTTTTTTGCAAAATTCATTTTTATTATTCAACATAGTTGCCTTCGAGGGCGATACAGCGATTATAGCGATCTTCCAACTTTTCGATACCATTTTTATAGTACTCTTTCGGTTTTGCCTCAAAATAGGCCTAAGTTTCGGCAATCGGTCTTAAATTTCTTGCCAGCGAGCATTCTCTTGAGGTCTGCAAACAGGAAAAAGTCGCTGGGGGCCAGATCTGGAGAATACGGTGGATGGGGCAGCAATTCGTAGCCCAATTCATTGAGTTTAACCATCGTTTTCATCGACTTGTGACACGGTGCATTATCTTGGTGAAACAACGCTTTTTTCTTCTTCAAATGAGGCCGTTTCTTAGCGATTTCTTTCTTCAAACGATCCAATAACGCTATATAATAGTCGCTGTTGATCTTCTGTCCCTTCTGGAGATAGTCAATGAATATTATACCATGCGCATCCCAAAATACAGACGCCATCACCTTGCCAGCCGACTGTTGCGTCTTTCCACGCTTTGGATTCGGTTCGTCGCTCGCTCTCCACTCTGCCGACTGCCGATTGGACTCTGGAGTGTAGTGACGAAGCCATGTTTCATCCATTGTCACATATCGACGCAAAAATTCGGGTTTTTTGCGCTTAAACAGCTCCAAACACTGTTCAGAACCATCAACACGTTGTTGTTTTTGGTCCACGGTGAGCTAACGCGGCACCCACTTTGCACACAGCTTTCGCATGCCCAAATATTCATGCACGATATGTTCAACACGCTCTTTCGATATCTTCAGAGTCTCAGCTATATCGCTCAACTTCACTTTACGGTCATTTAAAATTATTTTGTGGATTTTTTTGATGTTTTCTGCCGTAACCACCTCTTTTGGGCGTCCACTGCGTTCTGCATCAACTGTGCTCGTACGACCAGTTCGAAATTGACGAAACCAATATTCCACAGTTGAAATAGCTGGAGCAGAGTCCGGATAACGTTTGTCAAACCATGCTTTGGGTTCCACTGAATTTTTTGTTATAAAAAATCAATGCTTTATCAATACACGAAATTCGTCTTTATCCATTTTTTTTTCAATAACAAAAGTTGCTCCACTCAAAATGCTATATCTCACGAACCAATCGACCGATTGCTGTCAAATTTTGACAGGAATCATTTGAAACATGGTGCTTTGTGATAATTTTTGCAAGAGGCGCCATCTAGACGTCAACGTTATAAGCTTTTCAGCCGAACTGTTAAAAAGGCATTGAAGAAAAATGCGGACAATTTCAAAAAAAATTTAAAAAAAATGGTTATGATAATTAAAGAATATTTTGCTCATTTTATTTGAGGTCTAAAAAGTGGAGTTTTGATATGCTTGCTTTTAGACTTTTTATTGAGATTATTCCAATGATGATGATCAGAATTGTTTTTTTTTTTTGAATTAAGGATTCTTATTGTTCATTAACTGCACACAAAAAATAGAGCAACGTTGAAAAACTACCCTAAGCGGAACAGTGCTAAGAAGAGTTCATCTTTATAATTTTTTGTTTTCAATAAATAAATAGAATTATTAAGTTTTGCGGTATGGAAACCTATATAATTATAAGTTGTTGAATGATCATTTATTAGATTCTAAAATATTGTGTATATAAACTAGGTTATAGTAAACACAATTTAAAGCCGCTCTACCAAAGTTGGTTGAAAAGTTACGGTAGAAAAAAGCGATGAACTATAATATTTATTAATATTTGTATTTGACGAAAGTGTTGGGGAATCTCTCTCAACTATTAATATTACTCCAAGGTAGATTCTCTATCGTAAATATCATACGCCAGTGTGTTTTTTGTGGGTCGTTGATTTAAAGGTGATTTTCCTCTGATACTGTATATGATTGTGTTGGTATGTTTAAAGCTTAAAGCAATTTTCGTTACACTCTAAAAAAGAAAGATAATGACAATCATGATGATGACAATGACAATAGCAATCACGATATCTGTAACATTAACGACAAGAAGACATTACCACTGACAGCTAGCTAAGTTACACAACCGAAAAATTAGAAATCTCAGCCAGGCAAATCTTACAAATACGCTCATTTAAAATCTATTCGCATAGAAATGTTCATACCTAACACAAAACTATGAATATATTATTCTTAATGATGAAATTTAAACCCACACTAATAGAAAAGGTTAGAAAGAACAAAGATTATGTAGAAGCAGATCCTTGATGTTACTCGTAGCACAAGTCACTATTATTAACCTCTCCTTTCTTTTCTATAGAAAATCTGTTATTCACATAATATACCGCGAACTTTGTATCTTAGATTTTAATTATACCACATTTTCTAGTAATTTTTCGGAATTATTATTTTCGTTTTTTTTTAATCCTACTTCTTATAATTGAAATTTCTGTTAAAGATTTTTTGGTACTCTATTTTCTGGTTAAATGGAGTGTACAGTGTTGAATATTTCTTACCTAGACATTTTAAAACACATCTCGATGATAAAATTAAAACGAATACTATTATAAGGATACTCGAATAATCCTTAGCTATGTGTGTACATATGTGTTTAGGTTATTAAAGAATAAATTTCAAATAATTTAAAAGAAGAATATCACTACGAGTATTTAATATGATAAAGTAACACAATGAATTTAAATTAAAATAATTTCTTGATTTATTAATCCTTCGGTTGCTATAGTTTTAAAAGTAAGGATATTATCAGATGTATAAGCTTAAATCCGCTGTTTTTTAGTTAAAAAACACATGTTTTTTTCATAGAAAGCAAAAACATATTTATTCAAAATACTTGCCCTCGCTAGCTACACATTTTTCCCATCTCTCAGGCAATTTATGAGTACCACGCCAAAAAAATTCCTTCTCCTTCGAGGCAAACCTCACATCAAGCCATTGATCGTCTTCATAAGAATCGCAGTGCTGCTCAGCGAGCGCGTGGCCCATTGACAAAACAGATGGTAGTCAGAAGGGGGTCAGGTCTGGTGAATAAGCGGAGTGGGGTAGCACCTCCCAGTTGAGTGTCTCCAAGTAGTTTTGGACCATTTTTGACGTGTGCGTTGGTGCGTTGTCGTGGAGGAAAATCAGCTTGTCATGTCTTTGTTGATAATCCATCCTTTTTTCAAGCAGAGCATGGTAGAATTTGATCAGTTGTTGGTGGTAGCTGTAGGCATTGACAGTTTCACCAGGTTCCAACAACTCATAGTAGACGATACCCTGCTGATCCCACCACACGCACAGCATCGTCTTCCGTCCGAAGCGATTTGGTCTTGGGGAAGATGTTAATGGTTGGCCGGGATCAACCCACGATTACATGCGTTTAGGATTCTCGAAATATATTCCATTTTCATGGCCTGTCACAATCCGATGCAGGAATGACTTTCTTTTTTGTCTGGCGAGCAAGATTACGCATGGAAATGGCTGGTTGAGTAACACCTAATTGCTCAGCGAGCATTTTTTGCGATTCGGTATCGTCCAAAAGAGCCTGCAATTGATGGTCCTCAACCTTCCTAGTCCCACAAGTCAAAATTACCGTCTTTGAACCGACGAAACCAATCTCGGAACGTTGTTTCCGATAAATCAATATCACCATAGGCCACCATAAGCATTCGATGCGATTCGGCAGCCGATTTCTTCAAATTGAAGCAGAAAAGCAGAATTTCCCGCATATGCTTTTTTTCTGGCACAAAACTAGACATGATTACCAAAGGAAAAATGTATGTTGTTGTACGAAATTGATGACACTTTGCACTCATTAATGTTGACAGATGTCAAATTCATAAAAAAAAGTATGGCGTGTCCATGGTAGCCTAATACGCTCACTCACACCATCTATGACCAAACAGCGGATTTAAGCTTATACACCTTGTAAGAAAAAAAATTCCCACAATTAATTGAAAGTTACTCGATTATAGTTTATTCTGGTATTGGAATTTTTTTTCTTGCGTTTTTAGAATTAATCCTGAAAATTTTTTAAAATTCGTAAAATTTCGAATTTAGAGAAACAAAATTTTATATCTCATATTAACTTTTTTCATGAACAAAAACTTTACTAGTGTCCTGACGTATAAATATTCCAGAGCTTGTTTCTATTGACACAAACTCATACATTTTAGAGTTTTTTTTCATATAAATATTTAGATTAAATTCGGTGCCTTCAGTAGACAAATCAAATTTTGGTTACACCGCACGTAGAAAGTTCATCCCTTATTAGTCTCAAGTTAGAGAATATAACCTCCTTAAAAATGTGTAGTATTTTTCTTTCTTTAATCATCTCAAAAGCAGTCTAGCTTTGTTTTTCAACCTTATGGCGCCTATCAAGCTTTAACTAAAATACATTTCAACAAGAAAAATATTTATTTTCTTCGTCGCACATTTAATTTGCTTCTAACGTAGTTCATATCGATTTTACTGCCGTAATTTTTGTCTTAATGCCATCTCAATTCCTACTTACCTCAGCTATAGTCAGTTTTTGTTGTTCTCCTTACAGATGTACTTCTTCTTCCACAGTACATTTATCTTTTCTGTAATTTGTAGCTCTCTAATGACTAGACTATGTATGTGTGTTTGAGTTGGTCCTCCAAACCTCATTAGGGATTTAATGTTTTCGGTCAGTTTAATACTGACCACAAAAGAATTGATAGCTCCTGCGATGCAATCTTTGTGGGGACGGTCAACTTCTTAACATTGCTGCTGGTAATGATAATGAGAAGACATGACAGAGCACAAAGGATACGATAAGTATTTGTATGTTTTGCGTTTAATAGACTCGATAAAAATAAATATTCTATTGAAAAGTACAAATTAGACCCAAAAAAAAATGAAACAATTTTCAGTTTTTGTTTCTAGGACAAACTTACAAGATGAACTTCTCAAGAAACTTAACTTGATTGCGCGACATATTTATAAAAAGACCAATAATTGTTTTTAGTTCTGAAGAAGATATGATCAAATGATGATCATCATCAATTTCAAAAGAGGAAATACCCCTAAAACCTTTTTCTTATTAATATGGTTCAACAGAATAAAGTAGTACAGAACAAAATATACTCATTTAGATACTGGCCTTCTTGCTATTATAGTTTTTATGACTGTAGCTATAAAATTAAGGTTTAGCTACTTTCGTATATAGAAAAAAAAATTACTTCTTCATTTAGAAAATTCTATTTGGAAAAAACAAGATTGGAAAAAATTGTCTGCTCAGTTTTTAGTTTCTCTACTCAATTTAACTCACAGTTCATTTCGTTTTGATATTTGAATTTTTCTCTCGTTTTTAGAAGATTTTTCTGCACTCAAAGTTATCCTTTAAAAATCCATTTAATTACACTTTTTTTCCATACGTTTTTTATATCTTTCCAACCGTCTTTAAATGCAAGCAGATAATTAATCTGAAAAACTTTTCTTTACTGTTTGTTAAGAAAAAAAAACCCACAGGTTATTTGCACTAATTTTTCTGTATAGGATCTGATTTGAATATCTTTTACTTAATATAATGTTAGAAAATAAAAAAAAAAACTAGAAAAGCTCGGGCAGAAAAAAATGCAGACATTAGTAAAAATCTGCTAAAAAAAGGGAAGAATTCTAAGTTTTATTATAGGTTGAACTGAATACATTTTTAACCGTAAATTCAACCACAAATTGACCAAAATTGTTTAACCTCAAAAATGCAATTTGAACTTTTAGTACGAAAACAAACTGAAACTAACCAAAAAAGTTGTGTTTTTATCTTAAACTTTAATAGGAAATTAAGTAATTGTGGTAGAAAAAGTTTTAAAAACAATTTAAATATAAACTGTTGGAGATTCTGATTTTTGGTCAATTTTTATAAGGTTTTTTTTTTTTTTTGGTGGAAAGTTTTTACTCTTTTTCTACTATTCTATTTTTTGTAATAAAATATTAAAAAGTGGTTTTTTTTTTGCTATAAAAATTGTTAGTGAATAGTATCTTTTTTAAAAAGTATTTTTGGAAGGAAAAGAAATGGCTTTTTTTATTCAGTTGACTTCTTTGGAAAAAAATTTAGAATTTTATATTGAAAAATATTTTAAATTTTAAAACAGAAAAAATTGCATACAGAAATATATAAAAAATTTATTGTAATTAGGATTTTTAAGAACCATTGATTTTGTCGTTTCGATCAGTATGTGATTTTTTTATAAATTAATTCTGAATGTAAATTGAGTGCTTTGAAAAAGAAATTTTCGCAAAAAGACTCTTATATGTGTAGCTTTAAATTAATTTTCATTTTTATTACCTCAACTCAATTTCACTGATATTATTGTCATACGAGGGTTGTTCAATAAGTCCTTAGAAAATCCGAGAAATTGCGCTCGTAGTGTCGGTAAAGATTTTTTTTGTAGGTAGATTATCGACAGGAAAGCTGTCAAAATTTCAGCTCGATCCATAGCGTAGGTCAATTTCTATCGTCGATTAAAGTTAACGACATTTATTTGTGCATAACAATGGAAAAAAGCGAGTTTAGGGCTGTCATCAAACATCTCCAGTTGAAAGGCTTAAGCCCGAAAGAAATCAAAGCTGAGTTGGATGCAGTTCATGGCACATTTGCACCTGTGTTTGCGACGGTTTACAATTGGGTGAATAAATTTAAACGTGGCCGTTCATCCACAAAAGATGAACATCGTTCAGGACGCCCAGTTGAGGTGTCTACTCCTGAAATCATCGACAAAATTTTTGAACGATCGGCGATTTTTGAACGATCGGCGAATTAAAGTGCGCGAATTAGTTGAGGCCACGGGCATATCACAAGGTACAGTCGCTTCAATTTTGCATGAAAAATTGTCTGTGAAAAAAATCAGAGGAAAATCTGCTCTTAGAGGAGAATAAGCGCAATCGTGTAGTGGACTCTAAGGCTATGTTGGCACTCTTTCATCGCAATCCTGCCGAATTCCTTCGTCGATATGTCACTGTGGACGAAACCTGGATACACTACTACACTCCAGAAACGAAAAGACAGTCATCACAGTGGATTTTCAAGGGTGAACGGGCTCCGAAGAAGGCAAAAACTGTGCCATCGGCCGGCAAGGTGATGGCCACGGTCTTTTGGTATTCGCAGGGCATCATTTTTATCGATTACTTGGAAAAAGGAAAAACAATAACAGGAGCGTATTACGCGTCGTTATTGCAACGGTTGAGCGAGGAAATCAAAGAGAAACGCCCCCATCTGAAGAAGAAAAAAATCCTCTTGCATCAGGACAATGCGCGTGTGCATACCTGCGCTGTTTCAATGGCCAAAAATGTGGAATTGAGAATGGAATTGTTGCAGCATCCCGCTTATTCACCAGATTTGTCCCCGAGTGACTATTTTCTTTTCCCCAATCTGAAGAAATGGCTTGGGGGACGACGGTTCACTTCCAATGAGGACGTCATTGCTCAAACGGATGAGTATTTTGCAGAACTTCCGAAATCCTATTTTTTGGACGGGATAAAAATTTAGAAAAAACGGTTGGAAAAGTGTATAGAGCTAAAAGGAGATTATGTTGAAAAATAAAAAATTTTTTTTTTAAAAAACAGTTTTTTTCCATCTTTTTCTAAGGACTTATTGAACGACCCTCGTATAATCTGTAAGGTGTGATTATTTTTTTAAAAAAAATACTCAAAACTGTAAGAATCTTTAAAACTTTCATTGGTGAACTCAAGAATTTTTTGTAAGAATCTCCTTGGAATTTAAGATTTTATGTAAAAGATATCCTTAGAAAAATCTAAGTTAAATTAAGAGACAACATTTTAAATAATTTCGATTATAAAAAAATTATCTATTTTTCAAAATTATATAAATTTTTCATTTTAAATAGTTTAAATTCAAAAGGAAGAAAAAAAAACGATTTACTAAAGTATATTTCTGTTTTTAATATAATTTTACACAATTTTTATGATATAATTTTTGTTGATGTATTAAAAAAAATTTCACTAACAAGTTGGCATATGTGTGTACTTAAGAATATATAAATAAAATATTCTCTTACAAAAAAAAAAACAACGGAAAAAAAACTAAAATCATATAAGATAATGTCAAAAAATATTCTTCACATTTACTTACCTCGAAGAAGAAAGTTTTTCGAACTTGCACTTCGCTTCTAGTTAATGATTACGAGTAGTTTCTAAAAAAAAGTTGTAAAATTTGTTTTATTTCCATAGAAAAAATGAAGAAAAAATGTTTAAACTTTTTTTGAATGGCAACTTTTTAAAATATGAAAACTAAAAATTCTCCTATGTCACATATGTTTGTTCTGTATGCTATTTGGAGAAAAAGTGATAGGAGCACAGGGTGAAAAAGTGATAGGAGCACAGGGAATAAATATAGATCGACGAAGATATGCATAAATTTGTTGTAAAAACTATAAAATTCATAATTAGTCGGCCGGTAAAACAGACGTTAGCGTACTGGACTACAAATCCAAGTGGTCGTGGGTTCATATCCCACTGAGACATGGGCTTACACTAATTCCCACAAAAACAATCAGTTCTCATTTCCATTTCTACTTAAATTTCCTACTTTCCCACCAAAATGTCCTTTAGTGCCGTGGGGCTTAGAATATACATTTCAGTACTAATGTTACTTGAAATGTTAACAAACAACAATAACAAACTTTCATAAAATCCTTAAGTAATTGTTGTTACTTAGGAAAGGATACTGCGAGTTTCTTGTTACAATTTGAACACTTTTTTCGTGAGTTTTACTGTTCACTATTCTGATAATGAGCCCATTCAATGCAGAGACCTCGAAAAGAAAAATATTCCAGATAATTTTCATGCAATTTTGAAATTTATATTTAATGAGTCGTCGGTATCTCTTTTTCGCACTTATATTGAGTCAGAAACAAAAATGCTATGAAAAATAAAACAAAATATAATTTTGATGTAAAGAAAATTCCTGATAAACATTAAAAATACTACCTTAGGCTTAAATCCGCTGTTTGGTCATAGATGGCGTGAGTGAGCGTATTAAGCTACCATGGACGACGCGCCATACTTTTTTTATGAGTTTGACATCTGTCAACATTAATCAGTGCACATTGTCAGCAATTTCGTACAACAACATACATTTTTCTTTTGGTAATCATGTCTAGTTTTGTGCCAGAAAAAGAGCATATGCGGGAAGCTCTGCTTTTCTACTTCAATTTGAAGAAATCGGCTGCCGAATCGCATCGAATGCTTATGGAGGCCTATGGTGACAGTGTTTTATCGGAAAAAACGTGCCGAGATTAGTTTCGTCGGTTCAAAGACGGCATTTTTATTTTGTGGGGCAAGAAGCGTGAAAATCGGCCTAGGAAGGTTGAGGACCATCAATTGCAGGCTCTTCTAGACGAAGACGATGCCCAATCGAAAAAAATGCTCGCGGAGCAATTGAGTGTTACTCAACCAGCCATTTCCGTGCATCTACGTGCCATGGGGAAGATTGAAAAGATCGGAAAATGCGAATTCTTGCTTGCCCGACAAAAAAGAAAGTCGTTCCTGCATCGGAAAAACTGACTATATTTCGAGAATCCTAAACGCAAGCAATCGTGGGTTGATCTCGGCCAACCATCAACATCTTCCCCAAGACCAAATCGCTTCGGTGGGATCAGCAGGGTATCGTCTACTATGAGATGTTGACACCTAGTGAAACTGTCAATGCCCACCGCTACCACCAAAACTGATCAAATTGCACCGTGCTCTGCATGAAAAAAGGGCGGATTATCAACAAAGACATGACAAGCTGATTTTCCTCCACGACAGCGCACCATCGCACACGTCAAAAATAGTCCGAAAATACTTGGAGACACTCAACTGGGAGGTGCTACCCCACCCCGCTTATTCACCAGACCTGGCCCCTTCCGACTACCACCTCTTTTCATCGCTGGACCCCACGCGCTTGCTGAGCAGCACTTCAGCGAGCGCGTAGTCCATCGACAGCAAATGGCTTGATGAGTGGTTTGCCTCGAAAGAGAAGGAATTTTTTTGGCATGGTATCCACAAATTGCCCGAGAGATGGGAAAAATGTGTAGCTAGCGAGGGCAAGTACTTTGAATAAATTCGTTTTTTACTCTCTATGAAAAAAACATATATTTTTTTGACTAAAAAAACAGCGGATTTAAGCTTATACACCTAATATATCTTGTGAAAAATTTTAAATTTACTTATCTTATTTTTCTCAAGTCCAAATATTTTCCAAATAATCTTTTCATAGAAAAATTAATGAATTTCTATTTTCGCTTAAGCAAATCAAAGCGCAATTCTGTAAAAAGTTTTTGTTATTTTTAATTCATAATTTATGTTGGTTTTTAAGACATTGTTATTTATACAGCCTAAATTAGAGTCGAGGCATTTTGAAAAGTCAGATTTTTCGGAATAACTGAAATGGTGGATGAATTTGATCAAATCTACACTAATGCAAGCGTTGAAAAAATGTACAGAGTTTATTTAAAATATTGAAAAATAAATGCCCGAAAATTGACAGTTATTATGGTATACTTCGCGTTGGGCCGGTGATTTAGAGTAGGCCTCACTGAATATCTGTTTGTCATAAGAGTTGACTAAAAAAAATTTAGGTCGGAAGGAACTTTAAGTTTTTTTAAAATATGTCCGAAATATAGACTTGTGTTTTAGCTCCTCCGAATTATTATCAAATCATTTTTTAGCTATAATAGCGTTAAAAATATCATTTCAGTATTTATGTTACTTCAAATGACTTCTAAAAAAAGTCATCATACTCGAAATTATATTTATTTCAAAAAATTCCTAAACACCATTTGTCACTATAAGAAAATTATACACATTTAGGGGCACATTTTCGTATACATATTTCATATTATATTATAGATTGCTATTCTTTTGCAGTAACTTCTGGAGAACACTTTTCGCCTTCTTTCCAAATAACCAAGAGCAGTGTGGAAACTTTATTAAATCGATTATATGGTACAGCAAGCTTCTTCGGTAGGGAAAATGTTCAGCTTTTGTAGAAAAGTTATCATTATGAATTTCAATGGCCCCATAATAATATGATGATGAAAAATCACGTGCTACTACAAGTTCATGCCATAAATTATAAACTGATGGCGAAAGAGGGGGCCAAAAAAAAAAACAACTACATAATTCTGTATGAATTGAACATAATTTCCGTATTTTCCCATATTTTCCGTTTTAGAAAATTTACCAACACTCAATTTAATAATTGGTGAATGAAAAGGAGAAGAAAAAAAATATAGTGGAACAAAGATAGAATTGCACTTTTGAAATCAAATGTATATTTATAGTTGAAATCCAATTCATGAAGTACTCGTATCTAAAGGAAAACCCGGAGTACAGTTTATACAAAAAAGATAGAATCTGATTCTCAATCTATTAGTGGCCACTGCCTGCTTCCCTCAGTCATTGCTTTGTGGTAGATTTTATTACCACGATAGCAATAGTCAACCAAGCAGTCCTGTGACAATCTGTCCACTATCAGTAGACTTGGTAATTTTCTTCTAATGTAAGAAATTTTCAAAGTTTTTGTGTATAGGTTATACGAGAAAACCATGAGTAGTCAAATATAATCAAATTGTAAGTCGACAACAGTTTCCTATTGAAATGGAACTTCTGGAGTTGTTCCAAGTGTATACTTAAAATTTTATGCTCATTAAGGCCTTTTGACGTATGAGAAGTCCTTGTTGTCGCTGCCCTCTTAACTGTCTATATCTCCTTAACATAGAAATATTTTCTTCTAACAGTTGTGTTATTATATATTCTCTTATCCTATTTTTCCATGTATTTATCTATTACTGCCATTAAGGTTAGTTTCCTTATTTTTATTGTCCCAATCTTCCTTCGAAGAGTAAATATCTGAAAAGTGTTTCTTTTTCCATTTCCGTTTTCAGTCAGCAAGAAACGAAGAAAATAAAGTCCTTTTGCTAATAAAAAAAAAAAAAAATTCTCAACAATGACAATTTTTTATTTTCTTATTAGGAAATTATTTCTTTTCTTGGTTATGCATCTGTTCCGCATTTCCATATTCAACTCGAAATTTTGTATATATCCGTCATTTTTTATAATTTACATTTTTCTTTTCAACTTTTTTTCTTTCTTATGTACCACCGACCTACCTATGAGAATTCTCAAGAAGGAAAGTATCTTCTTTCAAAAAATTTAGATATACTTATATCTCTCTCAACGCACTCGTCGTTGATTTATTACCATTCCATTCGTCATTTTTATTGAGTGTATATTTACTTAGCCATAAGTTATAGATGAGTATGTTTGTACTTGTTTTTTATGTTTCTGTCATTTATTTTATGTCCTTCTTTAGGTTTTAACCTTCAAAATTCTATCTATCTAAATGGTATGTTGTTCAAACAGTGACTACGAGATATATTGTACATACATAAACACGACAATATAATAAAAATTAAATGAATTAAATTTTTCTGTTTATTATTTTCTTCAGAGAGTAAAAAAAATATATAACAGAACAAGAGAGAGAATATATTGTACATAAATCAAAAGGGAAGGAAATAGGAAGCTTATTATTATTGTTTGGATTTTTTTCTTCTTCTTATTTATGCTTTCTGGTTATTAAATTGAATTTGTTGTGCTAAGTTTTTCTAACTTCTTTCTTTCTACTCGTAATAATGGAAAAATGACAGTAACTTTGTTTGTTTTTTTGGCAATATAGAAAAATTGATTTTTTTTGTAAATGTAAAAAGAGCATTTTTATCAAAACGAGAAAAATTGAGCATTTTACAAATTTATGAATAGTTAAAATTGAGCTTTTAACAAAGAAAATGTGTTTCAAATTTAAAAGACGTTTAAATTTTTATAGATTTTTTTTTTCAAAGCAAAAAAAAATCCAAAATTTTGATGATTAAAAGATACTTTAAAAAATTGAAGATAATATTATAACTGTTTTATTCATTTTTGTACAATACATTCGAGTATAAAATGAATCACCTTAACGCCAACTGGTGTGAATTTATAATTCCCAGTTTTATAATATTTTATATTCAAAAGAAAAGCTAACAAATCTAAGAGATTCTTAATTGTATACCTTTTATAAGGCCAAATCCTGTCTTACTATTATAAAAAGGAAACCCTTATCACAATTTTTTTTTTTCGTTTTTGAAATTTTCATGATTTTTATATTGGGATCACAATCAAATATTTAAGTTTGCAAGTGTATGTGTGTATGCATGTAGTTTTAAACTTTCTAATATATGTCCTTTAAAAAGGGTTTTTTTTTCATTTGCGAAATAAAGAGTTAGTCACATATCAGGTGTGTGTATATTTAGCATTTTATTATTCGATCAGAAATTATTGGTTTCTAAGGACCTAAACAACTTTGAAACGTGATAATTTGTTGAGAAAGGGGCTGTCGAAGTTTTTCTTTTCATTGTATTAAAGATTTTATTTATTTACCCTTGGGAGGAGGAAATGGTTAATATTGAAAGATACTAAGTTCAGGCCTCGTTTTTTTTTATTCGTCGAATTGTTAAAATAAATAAATATTCGTCGAATTGTTAAAAATTTCGAGCGTACATTTTCTTAACATAATGTTCAAGTGCCAATAAGACAAAGAATCGCTCGAAGTGATGAAAATATTGCTGCCGTTCAGGCAAGTGTTGTTGAATCGACAATTTGTCGATTCCAAGATGTTCTCAAGAATTGGGACTGTCTCAAACCACAACCTGGCGGATTTTGAGAAAGGATTTGGGCTTGCATCCATATAAAATTTTTATCACTCAAGAACTGAAGCCATTGGACCACCGTAAACGTCATGAATTTGCTGATTTTGTCTTGGAACAACTTGAAAATGATAACGATTTATCATGAGGCTCACTTTCATCTGAGTGGTGCGGTAAATAAACAAAACTATCAATTCTGGTGCGAAGAAAATCCACAAATTATTCATGAACACCCATTACATTCACCTAAATTGACAGTTTAGTGTGGCTTTTGGTCTGGTGGAATCATCGGTCCGTACTTCTTTCCAAATGAAGCTTGTAACACCGTTACTGTCAATGGAGAGCGATAAAGATCGATGATAACCAACTTTTTATTGCCGAAATTGGAAGAAGTTGATCTTGACAACATCTGGTTCCAACAAGACGGGGCTACGTGCCACACAGCACGTGCAACAACCGAATTATTTCGTGAAAAGTTTGGAGATTCGATTATTTCAAGAAATGGTGACATTGAATGGCCTCCAAGAAGTTGTGATTTAACACCATTAGACTATTTTTTGTAGGGTTATTTAAAGTCATTGGTCTTTAGCAATAAACCAGACTCTCTTCAAGCTTTAGAAGTCAATATTGAACATGCTATTCATGACATACGACTTGATTTAGTGTAAAAAGTGTTCGAAAATTGGGTTCATCGAAGGCCATTTGAATGACGTTTTATTCAAAACTTAATTGTATCGATTGTACTTCACATTAAATAAAAAACATTTGAATTTCCTTAACAATTAGTGTTCTTTTTTTTGTTAAAAACAAGTCATATCACTCTTATTTGAAAACCCTTTACTTACCACATAGAAAACTAAAAAAAAAATCATAAATTTCTTCCGTACTTCGCCAGAAAATATCAGAAGCATAAAATTGTCATTTTTCTAATGATAGTACAATTTTTAATAATTTAGAGAAGACAATTTTCTTTATATAACAAATTATAGAAATTTCAGCTATATTAACTTGCCAACAGAGTCTGATATAAAAATGTTTGTGACCTCATAATGGTATAAGGAAAAGTTCTTTAGAACTTTTAAATTATTCAAAAATAATCAATCAACTGTATTTTTTTGCACTCTGAAATTGACGAATAACAATTTCAATTCTATTCTTAATTCTAAGAGTAAAAAGTTAATCGTTTCCAGTTAATGCCAAAGTAAAATTTTTCCTATATTTTCTATTTTAAATCTTTAAGTTAACGAAAAAAATGTATAAGAAAGTTAAGAAAATGTGCTCAGCACTCGAGAAAATCTGTTCACACCAACAATACTCATTTATCGTGTTAAATTTGATAATATGTATAAGGAGAAATGGAGCACGTGTAATTTAGCTTTTAATAAGAATTGTGAACATTTTGTATTCAGTTTTCCTTAAACCTTTTATCATCAATACTTTCGCTTTGCCATTTGGACATTCTAACATTATAAAAATCTCTTCCTCACTGTACCATAAATGGTAGAGTAGAAATATTACTTCAAAATAGTCGAGCACATGTAAAAAAAACGCCACTCCCTTACACACTCCCCTTTTTCTACTTTGGAAATTTTTTATAACACAAGAATAGTAACTTATTATTAAATGCGTTCGTTTTGTAAATGGCAATTGGTATATGAGATGGTGAAGGGATGCAATTAACTTTAGAGTCAAGAAAAAAGTTGACTTTATACAATTTTTTAAAAGAACTTCTACTGGCGAAGCAAATGGTAGGGGTGGTAATATATGTATATATGTATGTGTGTATGTGACTTGGTGGAGCCAGAAGAAAATTGAAGTGAAAATTGAAATTACAGCATCAGAGATCAACAACCTCAACAACTGTGAATATCACTTATAACGAGCACGAGCAGCCACCATAGCAGTTTCATCGTAAAAGGTGTTGTTACGTAATGCCAATAATTGTACCTGTAAATTTCGGAATCGTGTCATTACAAATCTGATGAAAGTAGCAATTTTACAAAACTCCCCCCATCATTTTTCGATAATGTTTCGGCAACTAAAACTGGGTGGAACTCATATACTAACGTACTTTGTACTTTGCGCTTAATTTTATATATTTTTTTTTAAATTTCATTTTAGAGCTTTTTTTTTTAATTCGTTATTTATGTTAAGGCTTTGTTTTTTTTTGTGCCGGTATTCTTACTTTTATTATTATTATTATTATTACCGTTGTTTTCATGTTTCTATGTATTTTTTGATCAGTTAATGTTACGACTTAGCTTTCTTTTTGACCTTCCCCAATCTAATACATGTGCTATAGTGAAATTATAGTGGTTACCGTCTTCTATGAACGACTATGACAGGTTTACATTTTACATCCCCAATCCTCCGATTTTCTTATACGTTAACTGCCATAATCGTTATTTCTATTATTATATTGTGTTGGGCTGGTGTTAATAGGAACAGTTTGAGGCGTTGATAAATATTGTACAATCTTTTCCAGCATCAACATTATTAACATGCTCTTATATATTCACTTATCTGTGTACCAGGAGCTTGATGTAACTTTTGTCCATTCCTTTACTGGATTTTATCCTGTTTCTTTCTATATACACGTATATACGTATGTATATTTTTGCTAGTTTTTAGTATATTAAACAACAGCCATAAGATTTTCTTCTATTGTTTTTATGCTATCGTCTAACAACAGAACATTACTATAAGAATTCTTTTCTTAAATTAAAATTATTGTTATTTTCTGTCTATAATAAAATGTAACGAAAAAGTATTGATATTAAAGAGAAATTTTTGTAAATTCCCTTTTATTTTCTTGAGTAAATTACATTCGCACCATCGGTGTCTTAGATTCAGTATAGTTTTTTTTTTATTTCAACAATTTTTTCAATATTTTTTTTATATGTTCTTAAGTCCTTCTTTTGTGTAAGGATCTTTTAAAAGGTTTCTTATTTAATATGTTGTTTTTTTTTGTACGTACAATAGGCATAGAGCTATTGAACTTTCATTTGTACATTTCTAAAAGCCATACTTTTATACAAAACTTAAAATAACAAATTTTAACATTAGATTTTATGTAATTTCTTTCTTAGGCTAAAATTTGAAATTTTAAATGTTTTTAACTTAAAAAACAGGAAGTACAATTTTTTTTCTCTAATAAAACATTTTTCAAATTTCCATGAACTTATATAAAATAATCTAATTTAGAAAAATATTTTGGTGATTTTTCTTCCTTTGTTTCCTTATTTGTTCTTATTCCAACTAACATTAGTACTGAAATATGAATTTCTAAGCGCCACGACGCTTAAATCTATTTTTCAACTATTTATAAGTCTATAAAGAAATAGGTGTTTTAAGGTTTCTCACTGACTCTTTTCACTTCATTTGTTGAGATGCATGAGTGACCTTGAAAAGAAAACTACAAATACGAGTGATTCACTCGGCCACCAGAAATATCAGAAAGTAAAAATTCTCGGAGTTTATTAATCAATCACAAAACTCTCAGCGTTCTCAATACAATAAGTGACGATTTTTCACCTCTGCAAATTTCAAAACTGTCGAAAACCATTGCAAATATTAACTGTCCATCGTGTTTTTCTTTCTGAGTGCACAGAAAGAAAACTCGGCCTTTAAACTCCGCCCAAACTCAATCTGTTTAACATTCGTGGTTTAAACATAATTTTTTGACATTAAATTTACTGTAAAGAAGTGCTGGCAAATCACCAGGTCAGCATAATCGTCAGGTGGTAAAATTTTCAGTAAAATTCATTCAAAAACTCTTATTTGAGATTGAGTTGTGTGAAGTGCACTGAAATTTTAAATCTATTAATTCGTAAATTGTTAATTTATGTTACTCTCCGATCCAGACAACAAACGAGACCAAAAATATTTTCTCTTTCGTTTTTTACTATTGAAAAAATATGTCTTTCAAGTTTAAAAATGAGCAACTTTTTGCATGGAGTAGTTAAGAAATAAATAAGGTATTTAATAACTTCGCATTTTTATTAGTATCTATATAAAAATTTCAAAAATTTTATTTTTGTCAAAACTATGGCAGACAAATTTTTATTGTAATTTTCAAATTACATATTTTTTGTGTGACATATCTAAACTTTCGACACAAAAATTGAAAACAGAAATGTTTTAAAACATATTTTTTCTTATTTAACACTTTATATGACCTTGTCATTAGAATATAGAATTATACAAAATTACGCATTTCAAGTCGGTTATATTCGTTGAAATTAAATTATTTAATTACTAATATTTAGTTGTGTAGAAAAAATTTGGTGTCGATCGAAATAACATAAAATGTCAACCGTCGTTATATAAGTTCGAGAGAGATAGATAAAAATAACTGGTGATTTTCGCTCACGTTTCTAATCCATTAGTTTTTTTTCTCTGAGCGTGCGAAAATCACTAAAATGTGAAAATATGACACGAATCCTCTTCCATCTAACAGCTGATTCGAAACATTTACTCCCTTTTGTTAACTTATCGCAAATGCACTCCACATTATAGGCTGTTCCGCTCTCTCTCTTATCCCAGAAAGAGATAAGTTGCGTGCTTACAAGAATTGTTCCGCGCATGCGTCATAAATTTTCGTGCACTGCTTGAATGAAAGTGCTGGTGATCTACTAGGAGCCCGTAATCGGTAAGAAGTTAAACTTACGTTTGAGAGACGACACATCTCATATGTTTTGTCAATTCATTGCTAAATGCAGTTAGAAATCGAACGAAAATTCTTACTCTGATTGGTTAATCATTCAATTCTTAATAAACGGAGAGTAGGTAGACAGATTTCAATAACTGTTATGCCAAATCAAACTTAAAGGGTGGTCATTAAATTATCTTCACGGTTTTTAGGTAAATTCATTCTATTGGAAAAAATCATATCATTTTATAATTTGTTTTTGTTTTAATTTAAATTTCCAGAATGTTTCTAAGCATTTAAAAAATATCATATCAAATAAATTAAGATCGCTTACAAATATTTCCGTCAAAAATATTTTCGATTTTCATTCGCAATAATATTTTTTGGTTATCTTCGTCTAACTGACTTCATTATTGGTTCCATGGCATATGTTTTTTAAATAGGTTCTTAATCGATATAATTAAAAATTGCCAACTTTTCTCACCTATTAAAACTCAAGGCTAATAGCATTTCTGCCAGATTCGTTATGCGAACCGCATAAAGAAATAAACTATATATGAAGAATATGTTTTGATAACTTGTCAATAATGTCACTCTCATTTTTTACGCTGTGTCGCTCACTCTCTTATCCAAGAATGACGTCTCGCACACGCTAATTGTAGCTCGTTCTCCGTGACCATTTAAATGAAAAGTGCTGGTGATCTACTAGGATCCCATAATCGGTTGGAAGCAAAAATAACGTTTCAGAGAGGATACATCTCGGAGTTTATTGAATAACTCTCAGCGTTGTCATTACAAATTTTTTATTTCTCCAAATTTTGATACTGTCGAATACCATTGCAATCACGTTTCTCTTCGATCGTATAGTGTTGAAGGCCTCTTCCTCACTCTAATAAACCCCACCCCTAAAAGAAAATAATAATTCTCAATCTGTCTCCTTGTCTAAACCTAGACGTGGTTTAAAACTAATTTTTTTAAAAATTAAATTGCTAGGAAAAAGTTGTTGAATCACCCGGCCACCATAATCGTTAGGAGGTAAATTTTTTTTGTTAAAGTTCATTCGTACCCAACAAACAGTTAATTCGTCAACTGTCAATTAACTCCGATCTAAACAGCAAACGGCACAAAAAATATTTTCTCTTTTATTTTTTAATATTGAAAAATTGTGTTTAGAACCTTCCCGAGTTGAGTCGTTCTGAAAAAAATTCGTGCGCATAAGGTGTTTAATAAATCCGCATTTTTATTAGTTTATATAAAAGAAAATTATTTTTATAAATTTTATTTTTACCAAAACAATTTCAGAGAAATTTTTATTGTCATAAATTATGTCTAAAAAATGTTTAAGAATTTATTTCAAATTTCTTAGACTTTCGACACTAAATTGCAATGTTTTAAAATAAATTTTCTTGTTGATATTTTTATATAGGTTTATTTTTAAAATTTAGAATATTATCCAACAAATAATTTGGCATATTTTTTACAAAGTAACACATTTAAAATCAGTTGAATTCGCTGATACATCCTGTGCTACGAGTAACTTTGATCAAAAATAGCTGAAATTACTGTTATTTGACTGTGTTGTCAATCGATGTAAGGTAAAATGTCATCTTACTATGAATGCACTAATAACACATGGAAGTGCGAAGGAGATAGATATAAAGAGAGGGTGATTTTCTCTCCCATTTCCAATGCATATCAGAGAATTTATTTTATTCTCCGAGCGTGCGAAAATGATATAAAGAAATGATATGAGTCCTCTCTCATCTTCCAGCTGATTAGCAACTCTCACTGTATGTTTTGTTAACCCGTGTGAAATCTACTCTCAATTTTTAAGGGGTACCTCTCACTCTTTTGTCCTAAAATAAGATTAGTTGCGCGCATACAAGAATGGTTACGGCACCTGCGCGTTTAAATTTTTGTGAACATTATTTAAATGGCAAATACTGGTGATCTACTAGAAGCCCATAATCGGTTGGAAGCAAAAATTACGTTTGAGAGATGAGACGTCAATTGATTGCTAAGCACAGGTAGAAATCGAAAGATCATCCCAACCTTGATTGGTTAATAGTTATTGTCCATGAACTGTTATGTCAAATCAAACTTAACGGGTGGTCATTAGTTAATTTTAATGTTTTTGAGGACAATTCTAATTGGTTCATTCAAAAGGAAAATTGTACAGTGTTACAAATATTTCTCTTTCGTTTTTTTTTTACTATTGAAAAAATGTTTTTTTTTCGACTCTTTCGTATATATCCTTTTTGGAAAGATGCAAGTGCTTAATAAGTTTGCATTTTTTTAAATTTTATATAACAGAAAATTGTTTTTAAAAATTTGTATCTTTTCAAAACTTGTTAACGCAAATTTGGATTGTGATGAATTATCTCTTAAAAATTGTTAAGATTGTATATAAATTTTTTTCTGTGGCTTTTCTAGACTGTCGACACCAAATTGCAAATAAAAAATAAACAAATTTGCTACGTATTTTCTAAACCACAAATAATTAAATAATAAAATGCATTTTATTTAATACATAAATTATTTTTAATGAGGTCTTGTCTTCTCTTGTCAGGGGTACTTTAATCCACTTTTTTTAAAGAAAGATGTAAATAGAAAGATGTAAAATGAACCAGTTATTTTTAATATTTTATAAGAGATGGAAGTATTTTCAGAGTGTATATAGGTGTGCGGAAGGAATAAACTTCTACCAAAGCACAATAACAAACAAAAAAAAACATTGTAATAGATGATTATAGTTTGTCCTCAATGCGAGAGGCAACCACTTCGAAAATGAGCCCTTTCATTAAAATTTGTTAAAGTGAAAATATCCCTTAAATACCATGTTCAGTACAATTTACCAGTTTTTAGAAAGTAAGTAAAAGGATTTACATAACTTTTCTCTTAAGCAACTTTTAAGTGAAAATTACATTATTTTTCTGGTTGTTAATAAAAAAAAAAATGAAATAAAAACTTGATGTTGTTGTCGCCCAGAAATAAACAGCCTGAAGTTAATGTCCTAGAAACTGTCGTACATTATTACCCATGAAAAGAAAACAAAATTCTAAATCCTTTCTTCCAAGGGAGTTTCTTCTGAAGTTATAAGTGAAGAAGTGCAGAGCAAAGATATACAATAGTTTGAAAATGTACGCTTCAAGTAGCGCATTAGTTGCATTTGTTGGAATTGTTTTGTTTTTGAAGACACTTTACGAAAATAAACATTGTTAGAGTCACGAATGTAACTAATGTGCAAACATTAACATTTCTTGAAAAATTGTTTCTTTTGCATGCGAATTTTCAATTTTCATAATTTCAAAATAAAAGTGTACAAATGAGGTTTGTACGGTTTGAGGAAATTTCTAGTCAGGCATTGTACAAAAGGCAACTAAAAGAATTTTTTTTTTATTTATGGAAAATTATTATATAATATTTCTACAGAAATTTAGTCTTTAATATGGACCACATTCATAATTAATGCACATGCAATTGGAGAACTTACAAAATTTAAGAAAAAAAAATTTTAAAAAAAATTAAATAAATTTAATTATTCTGTTATTTTTTCAAACTTTCTAACTTTTAAATTTTAATTTCTCCTAAAACTCAGCAACTACGAGTATTATTGTTTTGTTACTCAAACTTTCGCCGTAAACAAAAAAAATTTAATTCAAATTAAATTTATGTTTTTCTCGGTCATCCTTTTTATGAAATAACTAATATTTAGTTGGTTTATTATCTACTATAATTAATCGATTGTTACGGAAGTATACGTTTTTATCAAAAATCTGAACAAAATCCATTTATTAATGATAGTTGCGGGTGTTCTGTGAATTTAGTTTATAATGAATAGTTTATTAGATGCATTTATCAAAAGTCAAGAAAAAAATTTCGTATTTTTCGTATTTATTTTATTTTATTAATTCTGAAAGCCGTTCGTTTTTTTAAAAATAATTCTACAGATATTATATAGATTTTGACGACAAAATAAATTAGTTTTTATTTTTCACAAATGGAAATCAGATTTTTTTATATTGAAGCTTTTTAAATTTCAGCGAAAGACATAAAACGGGATTTTAATTTCCGCAATAAACCAGAAACGGAAAATGCTTTTGTATTAAAAATTTTCAAGTATTTATTTTTCTGTATTTTGTTAAATGTCCTGTCATTTATTCTTTAAATATTGACGATTTTTCGAACTGAAAATTTTTTGGTTTCTGTTAATAAACTTGAAATAATTTTTGAAATATTTTTTTTTCCTAAATAAATTTATTGCCCAAATGAATACCATTTGTTTTGCTTTTTTTGTTGCTTTTTTGTATAGTAGGTCTTTGAGATAAGAGCTAAGATGCCATTTTGTAGCGTCATGACCATGAGGTCATTTGGGAACTTCATTTTAAATGTGAGTCGGCATTCCCATTTTACTTAATATAACTGGTCGATAGTAAGTTGGAGGGAGCAATTAAATTTTATGGAGCATATTAGTTATTTTTAGTAAATTCGATAGAGGAATTGGAAAAGAGTTATTAGGTGTAGGAGAGCTTTCTAGTAAAAAATAAAAATTATAGGTTGTGGCAGTTATTTTAAATATGGGCAATAGTTATTCTGTTGCTTCTTCTAAATCACATTTTTAATTTATTGTATTTTTCTCATAAATCTTTTTATTTCTTTAAAGCATTTGTATCTATTTTTAAAAGTCCTGATTGGAAAGAAAAGAGTGACAAGAAAAGTTTGCTTCAGTTCAAAATACTGTTTTTGTGAATATGTGAATTCTTTACTGTAAAGAAGGCTGTTAGTGATGATTAAATTGATGAGAAGGGGGAAATTTTCTTCTCCTCAATAAAAGTGAAATTTTACCAAAAAATCACAGATAGTATTTTGGGATGTAAATCGTTTTGCTTTTAATCACTATGAAAAGTAGAGTTTTTCTGGGTAGAGATATTTCTATAAAGATATTTTGTATCCACCTTTAAACTGATAAATTACTTGTTCAGCATTATTCTAATAATCCGTCCAAATTAAGTCACTTTTAGTCGAAAATTTTTCTTTGACAAATTTTTCTTGTTACATTTACATAAATTCTATTTCGAAAAAAAAATATTGAATTTATTCTTTCTTATTTGATATTATAAAAGTTTTTAATAGATTTTTGTTCATGGAATATCTTTAAAAAAAAAATTGTTTCTTCTTTATTAATTTAAAAGGTGATCAGAATTTATTAGTACAGTTTTTCTACTATTTTCATCATTAAAAATGTAAGTAGAATTTTTTCGTGAAATGTATTTTTTTGTAAAATAGAAACTTTCAACAAAAAAATATATCAATGTTAAAAATTTATATCACGTTTCTCATTTAATTTAATAACTTTTGTAAAAAAAAAACTTTCGATAATTTTTTTTATCCCATCTACTACTACTATTTACATGAGAAATTCTCTTTTCTCTAAGAGGGACAGAAAAAATATAATGAAGTAGAATAGAGGACCACTGAAGTTTACTGAAATTAAGAGAAATATTGAAAAATTATTTTTCTTGTTCCTCTGGGTTTTGTTTACTTCACGTCCTAGAAACCTGGAGGAGGATTACCGATTTATTATCTTTCAAATAGAAATATTTTATTGTCTGGTTACTTTTTAATTTATTCATAACAAAATGTGTTTTGAAATTTAATTAGTTCATTGGGGAAGTCTTTATATACTAAGAATAGTATTGATCGACTTGAAATTTTTTCTGATTTCTTCATGGCTTTTTGCCATAAAGATTTATTTATTTTGGGTAAATTTGACCTCTTGGGTAAATTTTTTTTTTTCAGAAACCGAAAGCCTAAATTTCCCTACTCATATTTGCCGTGTTCTTAAAAAGGAACTTTATTCAAATATTTTAAAATAAACACAAACAAAAATTCTATTCTTCAATGGGAAACATCCTGTATTGTTATCTTTGGTTATGTATTATTTGTAGCACTGTATTTTGTGAATCGATTTAAATTACCATCAACAGCAAATTTTAGAGCAATTGTCTGAATTCTTAATATTATAAAATATGTTAAAATATTACACCAAAAAGAAAAAAATTATATAACCACCCTTTGGTATATTACTACAAAAAACCAATCAACAGAAAAAGAAAAAATCCTTTTGAGTAGGAATAAAATAACAATAATAATAATACGAATAATTTTCGAACATCAGCTCTTTCAGAAATCGACAAAACAACTAGAAACAAACCTTGAATAGGAGACCTTCCACGGTTAAGATCATTTTATTTAAATTTCATGCCAATACACAATAAAAACAGGAGTCAATGACAAGAACAAGAACAGAGAGAGAGAGTATTTAATCCTTGTTATCATTTTCTAGCTACAAGTACTATAGAATTCCAGTTTTCCTTTTATTTCTTTGTTGTTATTTCTTTTACCTTTCTTCCTATTGCTTCAATTTATTAAGATACTTTTTCTATATCTGCAGTGTTATTTTTCTTCATACTCTTCGTAATACTCTTCTTTTTCATATCTCTAAATAAGTATTTTGATTGTATTTGAGAGGATATCGATCAATATCGAGTAATTGATGCGATGGCCTTAGAAAGACAACTTCTTAGAAAGCCAGTAGGCATTCAAAGATGGCCAAGAATAAGAGTTTGTGGATAAAAGACAGAAGAGATTGGATAAAAAGTACTATAGGCTGAATATCCTTATATTTTATTAGGTTGTGTGAAAGGGGAGGACGAGCAAAGGATGAACGAAATTATATACAAAAGCCAAAATATGCTATATTGTTATATGGTAATCGGTAAAATCTTCGATTGGGTGGAATTGTAATGGAATGAAAGGGTTCCTTATTAACTACCCAAACCCAGTTTCAAGTTCAATTGGAATGGCGTCTCGATTTGCCTATTTTCTACGAATTTCTCTTTTGTAATACCTACTTTTTTCCTATAATGCCATTCATGTTTTGTTATCTTTCATTTTCCCCCTCTCCTTAATATCTACTTATTTCCATTATTTTTTTAAAATATCCTCTTTTTTATTATGTTCTTCAATTTGTCTCTTTCTGAACAAAATTTTCCAATTTCAGTCATCAAATCGCAGTCAAGTTACTTTTTCTATCATATATTGTAGATAGATATCTCTCGTTAGAAAAAAGGACACTAGCGAATTATATTTAGTAATTTATTTTAATTCATTAATCGCCTTGAAAGTTTATTATGTGTTCGGATGAAATTTAGCGAGAATTGAATAACAAAAAAAGTGAACATAAATTTCGTTCGATGTACTTTATAGGTTTTTTTTGTGTCGTTAACTGGTTTGAACATTTCTTAAAAAGACATTTGAAGATTTCATGACTTTTTTGAAGTAATGGAGAAGAATCGAATCTATAGTTGCCATAATTTTAATTGTGCTTATTTGCATCAATTAATATTTTATTTGTTTTCGTGAGACAGTTGAAAATAATCACAACAAATTAGAATAAAATAAAATAAATCCAAATGAATCGAATGCCATTAATTAAGAAGATTATAAAAGAGCAGCAAAAATTTAGAAGAATCGATTTAGGATTTGGCAATATTGCAAAGTTGGTGGTTTTTTTTTCTGAAAAAAGTTCTTTGAGCTGTGTTTTTCAATACAATTTTTTTTTTTGAAAATGTTAAATTTGTACTAATTAAAATGTTAAAGTTCACTGAAATGAATCAAATTCGATTTAATTTTATTCACAATTCTAACAAATGCATTTTTATTCAATATGGAAAATTATGACATGATCAAATGAAATTATGACATAAATGCTAAAAAATATGTTTGTGGATATGATCTGTACTATTATATATATTGGGTTGTTCGGAAAGTAATTTCGTTTTTTTTATACAATAGAAATGAAAGACAATTTTCTTATAGTGAATTAATATTTTATTCCGGCCTTTTTTCTTTAAGTGAATCATTCAATTTGTCCAACTGTTGACAGTATACTTTAGAATTGATCGTTGTGTTGCTCGGTAGAAGCTCAAAATAAACGATTCTTTTGAAATCCCACCAAACAGATAGCATAACCTTTTTTTCGATTAATATTGGCTTTCGAAGTGCTTTGAGACAGTTCATCTTTTCTACTCCAGGAGCTTTTGCGCTTAACATTTTTGTAGACAACCCATTTCTCGTCCCCAGTAATGATACGCTTTAAAAATGGATCATTTTCTTGACGTTTGAGAAGCAAATCACAAACGTCAATGCGACAGCACAAATTGTTTTCCGTAAGAAGATGAGGAACCCATTTGTCGAGCTTTGAGATTAAAACTAACCATTTCAAATGATCATGAACGATCGAATTCGATAAATTTAATCTCTCAGCGATCTCATTGGTTTGCATCAATTAATACCTTTATTGTGTCTTCATCAGCTTCAACTGACCTTCCAGAACATAGTGCCTCTTCGAGATCAAAATTGCCGGATCGAAATTTTCCAATAGGTGATGTAATAAAATTTCACTTAAATAGGTGATGCAACAGGATAACTATTCGAAGGACACATTTTCTAAAATGAAACATTGCCAAAAAAAAATTTGCAGGGAAGGCTATCTCAGTTAATATTAATGCAAGAACTTAGTTGACTCGATGTCTCACGAACAAGAGATATTTGACAAAATATTGATTAATTTTGCACTTTATCTCTTTTTTTTTTGTTGAGAAGATACGAGGTCTGTTCAAAAAGTATCGCGAATTTTGTGTTTTTTCAAAAATTATTTATTTATTCATGAATGTCTATTTTGTCCCCTTCAGAGTAATCCCAACCAGATATTATACACTTGTGCCAACGTTTTTGCCAATCCTCGAAGCACTTCAAAAAATCATTTTTTGTGATCTTGTTCAGCTTCTTGTTCGATGCCGTCTTAATCTTCTCAATCGTAGCGTAGCGTCGTCCTTTCATGGGACTCTTCAGTTTCGGGAACAAGAAAAAGTCACAAGGGGCCAGATCTGGGGAATACGGTGGCTGCGGCATTATGAATGTGTTGTTTTTGGCCAAAAGATGTGTGAGCAGGGCCGTTATCATGGTGCAAAATCCAATTTTTGTTCCTCCACAAATCCGGGCGTTTCTGGCGGATTGCTTCACGCAACTTGCAGGTAATATTCCTTATTGACCGTTCTACCCTGTAGCAAGAACTCATGATGCACCAAGCCCCTTCAATCGAAGAAAACTGTAAGCAAAACCTTCACATTCGACTGAACTTGGCGCGGTTTTTTCGGTCTTGGCTCGTGCGGTAGCTTCCATTGGTATGATTGAGCTTTGGTTTCCATGTCATAACCATAAACCCATGATTCGTCACCAGTTAAAACCCTCTGGCGCAAATTTGGTTCGTCGCGGACAGTGTCCAACAATTCCTTAGCAATGTTAATGCGATGCGGTTTTTGGTGGAAATTGAGCAATTTTGGTATGCATTTCGCGGCGACCCGTCTCACGCACAAATTATTGGTAAAAATCGAATGGCATGACCCAATCGATATGTTTAAGTCCTCAGCAACTTCTCTAATTTCGACGATTGGTCAATAATATTTTCTTCACTTCATGAATGTTTTCGTCTGTTGTTGACGTGTTCGGGCGTCTGGCACACTTTTCGTCGTTCACATCTTCTGGGCCCTCTGAGAACATTTTGTACCACCGATTAACATTTCTTCGGTCCAAGGTAGCTTCATCATATGTCACAGTCAATATTTGGAATGCGTCCACGCACTTAATTTAGTTTTTCACACAAAATTTGATACAGATTCTTTGATCAATTTTTTGGAATGGGCAAAAATCGAAGACGAGCCAAAACACGTGCAAGCAAAGCAGCTGTCAAAAATTAAATGAACATTCAAAATGGCTAAACTTCTCGGCATAAGTGAGAGATATGAGTACCAACATAACACCACAAAAAATCGAAAATCGAATATACGTTACCCGAGGAAATTCAAAATTCGCGATACATTTTGAAAATATTTTTAACAATATCAATTCCATTCCATATTTTTATTGAAGTCCTTCTTAAGTTTTACATTTATTTCTACGTCTAATATATTGATTTTTCTAAAACTAAATGAATAGCCGAAGACATTCAGAAAAAATTGCAATAATGCTGCATATGATGTTGTGCTCCAAAGTGCATATAATGTGTGCAAATTTCATTTGAATTAATTAATAATTATTAATTAAAATTCAGTTTTCTTCTTTTTTTTTTGTTGTATTCAAATTTGACTTGTACATGTGTATAGTATGTGATGATGTGGCTAACCATTTTAAAAATAATAATAATAATTGTTAAGGATAATATTAAATTTGAATAATATTATACCTACACATATAATGGAAGTTGATAATTTTCTGCTCTATTTAACTATGATGATTGTTTGGTTAACCACAAAATGTTCAGTGAAATTAGATTAATTTGTGGGCTTAGTACTTTTCGAAGAGGCTAAATAGGAATATTTCTGCCATTTATGGTTTGTCAATATTATAGCATACACATATGTTAATTATTTTATACTCTATCTGTTTAAATTTTTTGCATTTTCGTCAATACTTTCGTCACAGAATGGGTTTGCTTTTAAGACCTTCTTCAAAGCAATTTTTCCGATGTAATTCAAGATAATTTTTCCTTATAATTTTACTACAGTATAAAATTTCCAAAATTATTAATTTATAAATATCTTTATTTTTCTAAAAAAATAGTCAGCATTCTGATTTGCACCAATTAGAATAGAACAACATATAAACTATTTGAATTATTTTGGATCCTTGTTTGATCTTTCTTAATATGTAATAAGTAGTTTTGTTAGGTCCGAAGTTATATCAATTATTTAATTTTTTTTCCCTAAATATTTGGAACTAATTAAATTTGTCCCAAAAATCTTACATAAATATTAATATATTTTGAGAAAAAATCTAAAATAAATTTCTTCAATTTCTCAAAGGCTCTTGTTATCCATTTTCTTCCTTTTCAGAGTATGTAATTTATTATACAATGCGAAAAATGGAAGTTTATTCAACTCTGACCTTTTTTTCTGATAGATCTCTCTCTCTCTCTCTCTCTCTCTCTCTCTCCCTCTCTCCTTTTTTTTGATATTATAAAAAAAATATCTTGTTTAATATATTTTCTCTACAATATCATAAAATCACTGAACTAAATTTATGTATCTGATAAGTAGTTCTGATAAGTTTTTATGCATAGAGAAGCATATGATAAAACTGACAAAAGATTGCTTTCAAAGCTCGAAAGTCAAAATAATGGCTGGACATTACTTTCAGATACAAAAGTTTACGTTCCTATTCATAAATGGTAAAATAAACTTGTATGCTAAGAGGAGGGAGGGAAAAAGTGCAAATAAATTTCTATTTTTCGATAGTGTTAAGACTTTACGCTCTTAAAATTATAGTTTTGGTCATTTTCTTTTTGGTTTCTTGGCATTTCTATACTACGTATATATTCAAAAAAGTTGCCTATTTTTATTTCTATATACCATATTTTGTATATTTTTGGTCCTATGACAAATTTTCCAGCTTAAATTGTTATTTCTCTGCACATTCAAATGGAAAATTTTGATGTTATTTCAAAAAATTTTACATGCTAAATATTTCTGAATGGAAATTACTGCTTTGGTTGAAATTTTGCGGTTAAATAATAAAAACAATAATTGACCAATTTTTCTACAAAAAAAAAAAAAAAACAAAAAAACAACACATACACTGCTCACTGCAATATTTCTTTTTTCAAGTTCCCTTTCAAGGACATTATTTCCTATTGGTCATTGGTGGCCTATTCTATTTGTTATTATTGAATTTTCGGCATCATTAGTAACTCAAAACGCATTTATTTTCGTTGATGACCATTCAGTTGGTCTATTTACTAAGTAATTTTTTTACGGTCATTTAGTCGGTATTTGTTTAAATAAAGCAAATAAATAATATCAACAGAAATTAATAAAAATAAATAAACAAATATGATTTGATGTATTTTGACATCCTTTACGATCGGTGCTCCCAAAAGGATGGAAGATGTACATTAGAACATATATTCTAGATTTTTGTTATGATTTATTAATGGCATTTTTTTTTTTTTTGCTTCTGTATTTTTATTTATACGATATTTTGATATAGGCAGAAGTAGTACAAAATAAATTTGAAAGATGAAAGGCGGAAAAATATGTGCAAGGGTGTGAGTGTAAAATAAATGTCAATAAAAAAGTTCCAGAATATTAATGGCAGTTGTTAAGAGTTGAATAAGGTCATAACGGTGGAGATGGAAGAGTGTATTTTTCACTATGGCTTATTATATATTAAAACATGATTTCCTGTAGATGTTTTTATCAGCCATTTCAGTCTGCAGACATAAATTGCACCAAACCAAAGTGATTGAGGTGGTAGTACTCTAAAGCCTATATGATTTTGCATACAAACTTATGTGCACATCTCCTCAGGGACTGAATTAACATCTCATTTGACCTAACATAACCTCCACACCATTACGAATTTTAAATCATTCTCCAAATAGGAATGGGTTATTCAAAGTTGGTAATTAATAATTAGCCAGGATACCATGTTAGACTGGAATACACCTGTCTCAGATACGAACATTTACAATGAAAATGAAAAGTAAAATTTTATTTTTTTGCTTTTGATACGGATTTTTAGTCTCGTCATTATGTACATTTTGTTGAATTTGAGTTCCTTTTTTTATATAATTTTCTTTAGTGATTTTTTAGGACTACTTCATGGGCAGAGTGTTCCCAACAAATACTTAATTACCAACTTTTTTGTATATGAACGAATACCTTTTTTTCTTCTTATAAATTATTCCACCTTTGCTTTATAGAGAATTTTATGTAAAATAAATATGGAAAATAAAATATATTTCCTTTCATTTCCTTTCCTTTTATTGGCATATATAATTATGAAAATGAAAGCTTATCTCTTTATTATGTTTTATTTATTTGTTTCCATTATTATTTGCAATATTTTGTTATAATTCTTATTTAAAAACTTCAAATATCTGTTTTATAGTATTGGAAGAGTACCTGTAAAAGTATTATTTTTTGTCGGTGTTATTTTTTTTCGAAAATATTCAAATTTTTTAATGGAACTCAGAACTTTTTGAACTTATGGTTTTTTATAACCAAACTATTATTTTCCGTTGCATTAAGATTTTTTTATTAAATTTAGTAAAATTTCTTATTCCCAAAAAAAAATTTTGCTATAGAGTTTTTGCCTAATTGCTTTGTGCGTCAAAAGTATCCCGTTGCTTAAGAGTCTTGGTTCTATGTGATTTTGCTCACTAAGGAAGTTGATAAATGATCCTGGGGCGCTCCGTTTATCTCCTTTTTTTTCGCAATTGAGTAAAACTTAGAGGAAGATACCATTGGTCTTAATATTTTTAAAAATAGATTTTTTTTTGTTGCTTAATAATGCTGACCACCATAAATATTTTATCTAAAATTTATTTCCGGTTTGCTTAGAAAACATTTTCTGTTCTTATTAAAAATAATCCATTTGTTTCCATTATAAGAAAATCTCAAAGAAAATTTATACGCCTCTTCAAATACCAATGCGAACTATTTTTTTTGTATTTATTTCTTCCTTAAAAACGATCTCATTACGTTGTGATTTTTTTTTTTCTGTTCAAATATTGTGCAATAAATTCCAATCCATTTCTTTTTCGTCTAGTACAATTTATCGTAAATGTGATATCGAATAACCAAAACTATCGAGATTGATATTTTTTCACGTTCTCACAACAAATTACATACAATTTATTACGTAATATATTGTTGACGGGAAAAATTAATGACGCTACCAAAAATCGGTATAAATAAATTAATGAGTGAATTATGACTGGCATATGAATGAGGTTTAAGTTGGCAATTTGTGGTTTATGGTTGATGAATGTCTAATAGGAAAACTGTGGTGGTTTTGAAATTGTTGTGTTGATGATGGTGGCAGAAGTGATAATAGTACAACAAAGAGGATTTGAGTACTAGAAAGGATGAAAAGTTATTGTGAATAAGCGAGTTTCGCCAGCTGTTATCTTTGTTATTTCCGAAGACTTTAACGATAGTTAATAATTTTGGTATTAAATGGAAAGAATTTTCCGCCAATAATAAAGTCACAAAATCTTCAGATAAGAAAATCAATGTTATGTGGATAGATGGGAAAGCTGGTAAGTTAGTGATAAAAATATTCACGAAAACAAATTTTGAGAGGAAATAAATTTTTTTCGACGGTAAATATATTTTTAATAATGTAATTCACTTCCGTCTAGTAATATTGATTATCTAAAATCTAATTAAATTCCAGTCTTTTCAATTGTGTGAATAGATTTCAAATGAAATGTTTATTCAAATGCACTATTTTTCAGCAGGGGACTTATGGTTTTTTTGGTATTATGCTGTCATTAAGAAGTACAAGAATATACGGTTCTTGGCAGTAGGTAAAAGTAACATGTACCAGGTGTATAAGGTTAAATCCGCTGTTTGGTCATAGATGGCGTGAGTGTGAGCGTATTAAGCTACCTTTGGTACACCATACGTTTTTTCATGAGTTTGACATCTGCCAACATTAATCTGTGCACATTGTTAGCAATTTCATACAACAACATACATTTTTCCTTTGGTAATAATGTCTAGTTTTGTGCCAGAAAAAGAGCATATGCGGGAAGCTCTGCTTTGCTGCTTCAATTTGAAGAAATCGGATGCCGAATCGCATCGAATGCTTATGGAGGCCTATGGTGATAGTACTTTATCGGAAACAACGTGCCGAGATTGGTTTCGTCAGTTCAAAGACGCAAATTTTGACTTGTGGGACAAGAAGCGTGAAAATCGGACTAGGAAGGTTGACGACCGTCAATTGCAGGCTCTTTTGGACGAAGATGATGCCCAATCGCAAAAAATGCTCACGGAGCAATTGGGTGTTACTCAACCAGCCATTTCCATGCGTCTGCGTACCATGGGGAAGATTGACGAGATCGAAAAAAAAGAACGATAGGCAGATGGAGCGACACCAAAACACATTCGAAATCCTGCTCGCCAGACAAAAAAGAAAGTCGTTTCTGCATCGGAATGTGACAGGCGATGAAAAGTGGATATATTTCGATAATCTAAAACGCAAGAAATCGTGGGTTGATCATGGCCAACCATCAACATCTTCGCCAAGACCAAATCACTTCGGACGGAAGACAATGGTGTGCGTTTGACCACGTCAAAAATGGTCCGAAACTACTTGGAGACACCAGACCTGGCCCCTTCTGACTACCACCTGTTTTTGTCGATGGACCACGCGCTCGTTGAGCAGCACTTCGATTCTTACGAAAACGTCTGAAAATGGCTTGATGAGTGGTTTGCCTCGAAAGAAAAGGATTTTTTTTTGCCGTGGTATACACAAATTGCCCGAGAGATGGGAAAAATGTGTAGCTAGCAAGGGCAAGTACTTTCAATAAATTTGTTTTTGCTTTCTATGAAAAAAACCTGTGTTTTTTTGAATAAAAAACAGCGGATTTAGGATTATACACCTGGTACACTTTTTTTTTATTTAACTTTACTGCCTATCTCGTAAACCATTGTAGTTATAGACATCGTGTAGTTGTAGAGTTTTGAATACGAGCTTACGATCTTTATCAGTTGTAAAGAATTTTCATAAGGAATATCAGAAGTATAACATAAATATTGCAAAGCATGGTACCAAGGATGCTACCCTGAGGAATGCCAAATTTAATAAGAGTAATTTTTGAATAGTTTTCGATAAAAATGTTCTGTTATTTTCAAAATCTTTCTATTTTTCTCCTGGAGTTTTGGAGAAATGATTTTCCTGTTCAAGGATGAAACGGAATATGGAAAATCTATAAACAATATAAGGCTGTATACTTTTTGATCCTTGTTTTACTTAAAAATAACTTACTTCTTTGTATTCATTTTGCTCTCCTCCTGTTACCGAAAATACTGATTATATGATTCTAATGATATCACCTGTTCTTATTTAACAAAGCCAATACATGTGGAGATGTAACAAAAAAAAATATTTAAGACAAATCAAATTAAGGACACATCATTTAACTGTAATAAAATATTAAATAGATAACAAATCAAAGCAAGTTAGAATTTTTGTTTTGTTATAACAATTTGTAATTTACTTCTAATGCGTTCTGTGTATTCGGATGTATCTACATGTTTTTATTATTATTTTTAAAATAATCATGTACATGTCAAATGATGCGTTTATAATAAAAATAACAAAATATCATCAGACAAAAATCCCTTACCACTTATCAAACGTTTTTGCTTACACGCGCCCCAGATATAAATATTATGTATATCGCAGAAAATGTTTTTATTAAATAAAAACCTGTGTTTATATTGGGGATTAGAGATGATAACATACGTACCTACATTTATCATCATCATCTCATCCCGCCACTTTAAGATTTCCACCGTTCGAAAACACACCGTCTAAAAGAGACTAGTCTCATTTTTATGTCTTATGTTCTTACCTGTGTTTCTTCGAGTTTCCTGATTACATCCAAAACTCGACTATATTTCTTATTATTACGTTCACACACCATTCAACAATATATATATAATATTTTGGGGTTTCCTTGAATTTTGTCTTCTTACAGTTTTGTTACCGCAACCATTATGAATTCAGTAAATTTTACACAGAGTTTGTTAGGGTAGATTTTATATGAAAATAAAGCAATTATTATGCACAACATGAAAAATATTCATGCTTGGTTTTTGGTATTTTTTGTTTGTTTAATTTTTCCCTAAATATACTCTTTTTTCTCAGTTTAGGATAGATTTTCATATATTTTTCTGATTTTATTAAATGATCTTCTACTTACGAGTATTATTTAATCACCCCATTGTTTATATGATTTTTCTTTAAACGATTATACAATACAATAAAGTAAATCGAATAGATTTATTGGAGCCTGTTTAAAGGTGCGAATGTGTTCACATACGATTTTACAGAAGATTTCTTGGAGGGGAAGGGGGGAAGGGTGTTTTTAATGTGAATTTTTGATAAGTTGTCTGTATCCAATTAATATCTCCAAATCTAATTATTTTCAATTTATTTCTATATTATTATAAACAAATTTATAAAGCAAAATATAAATTTAAGTAATATTTTTTAAAAATAATTTTTTAATATATAATAAATTTTGAAAAATTTTTGTTTTAAAATGCGTACGTTTTGTGGATATAAATTTTTTACTTTTTTTTTAAATTGTTGTGTTTTATCAAAAGTGTCCTCATTTTTCTTATGATGTTGTGGTAAAATTAAAAAAAAAATCTATTAATTAAGTAATGTGTTGACGTATTCAATATGTAATTTTTTAATTTTTCATTTGCCTAATTTTAAGCCATTTTTATTTCTGTACCGGTTGAATAAGCTTAAATCCGCTCATTTTTTTGTCAAAAAAAACATGTTGTTTTCATAGCAAGCAAAAACAAGCTACACATTTTTCCCATCTCTCGGACAATTTGTGGATACCACGCCAAAAAAAAATTCTTCTTTTTGGAGCCAAACCACTCATCAAGCCATTTTCGGACGTCTTCGTAAGAATCGAAGTGCTGCTCAGCAAGCGCGTGTCCCATAGACGAAAAAAGGTGGTAGTCAGAAGGGGCCAGATCTGATGAATAAGTGGGGTGGGGTAGCACCTCCCAGTTGAGTATCTCCAAGTAGTTTCGGAACATTTTTGACGTGTGCGATGGTGCGTTGTCGAGGAGGAAAACCAGCTTGTCTTGACTTTGTTGATAATCCGTCCTCTTTTCACGCAGAGCACGGTGCAATTTGATCAGTTGTTGGCTGACTGATCTTCCGTCCGAAGCGATTGGTCTTCCGTCCGAAGCGATTTGGTCTTCAGGAAGATGTTCATGGTTGGAAGATGTTCATGGTTGAATCCTAAATTTCTTGAGTTTAGGATTCTCGAAATATATCCACTTTACATCGCCTGTCACAATCCGATTCAGGAACGACTTTCTTTTTTGTCTGGCGAGAAAGATTTCGCATGTGTTTTGGCGTCGCTCATCTGCCTATCGTTCAATTCATGCGGCACCCATTTTTCGATCTTTTCAATCTTCGCCATGGCAAGACGCATGGAAATGGCTGGTTGAGTAACACCCAATTGCTCCGCGACCATTTTTTCTTCGGTACCCAATCGCAAAAAATGGAGGCCTATGGTGACGGATAAAGCACTATCACCATAGGCCTCCATAAGCATTCAATGCGATTCGGCAGCCGATTTCTTAAAATTGAAGTAGAAAAGCAGAGCTTTCCGCATATGCTCTTTTTCTGGCACAAAACTAGACATGATTACCAAAGAAAAAATGTTTGTTGTTGTACGAAATTGCTGACAATGTGTACTGTTTAATATTGACAGATGTCGAACTCATAAAAAAAAGTATGGCGTGCCCATGGTAGATTCTACAACCAAACAGCGGATTTAAGCTTATACACCTGGTACATGACTTGTCTTTACAATGTGAGTAATATTCCAGATGCTAAATAAATTCGTAACTGAGCGTTACAATTTGTCCAATGTAAAATGCCCAGAAAACAGGAGTTAATTTGGTTTTTTCTTTGTGTGACTTATAAAAATAATGACATAAAAAGGGATGCTTAAAAAGCTTTCAAAGACATAAAAAAAAGTATAAAGTGTAGACAAGTAACAAGAGTAAACAAGTAATAACAAAATAAGAATAAGAAAACGGTATACAGTAGCTCTTTGATAACTTTTATTTTATCGGTAAAATTCGTCTGACGGCTATTATGGTATTGGCAAAAAAAAAGAAAGATTGGTAAATTATGGTTGCCTTTTTTATCCATTAAAGTCTAGCAGTAAGCATAATACACATAAGTTTTTTTTGGGGTAACTTTGCAACGTTATCATAAAAAGCATTTAGTGTGTAGTATGCTGGCACCTCTGCACCACCCGCACAACAGTTCCACCTGACTTGAATGATGCGCAGTTGACCTTATTTTGGACCAGTTTTAATTTTTCTTCGTCATTCAACTATTCATTCTGGTTTGATTTTTACTTGTTTTTCCTTTAAAGTTTTAATATAGATATTTTTTTTATTAATTTTTACTAAAGCATCTCCGCACATCTGTTCAACTCTATCTCAAATCCATTGCATCAATTTGTTCTGCCATTGCCTTCCAATTTCCATAATTTTTTTTCTTGCCATTTATTTTTGACATGTGCAACTGCTTGTGTCTCCCCAGAGTGTGACGGTAATAAATCGCTGAGCCCATAAGCCATTCATTTATTCACGTTTTTACACACTCTGAACTGACAGGAATAAGACCAATAGTCCGATACAATCCTACCAATGTTGACACATATTTGACTACATTGAATAAAAGCGAAAAGGATAAAAAAATGATGTCCTCCAATTCAAAGTGGAAAGAATGGAAATGAGAAAAACTAGCAAGGATAAAAATTGTGGGAGGATGATAAAAAGAGGTGTAATGTGATCCTATTTTTTGCCCTTTGGAAATAGTTATTTTTATGAGTGTCCAAACACGGTAGTAGTTTGTCTAGTTTTTTTCTCTTCTTTTCTGTTTCCTAGATTTTTGGGTTTTTTCTGTACTGCTCCATATTCTCGTATTATTAGAATTTTGTAATAATTTATAAGAATTCGATTTTTAATGATAGAATAATTAATTAACAGATATTTATTCGCAAACATTTTTTTATTTTCCAAAATTAATTGAGTACAAAAATGTGGCTTATTTTTTTATTGTGTTTCGTTAGGTTGGTTGGGGTTTTTTTTTCGTTAAGGATTTAATAAGAATTTCTTAGAATGGATAGAAAGGATATTTTTTCTATGATATTTTCTATAAATTTTTCTGGTAATTTTTAAATTGTTTTTTGTATTTATTAAAGTATTATTAAAGAATATTTATTGCAAAGTTTTTATTTATAAAGTATTTTTGGCATAAATGGTATTAATAATTTTAGAGTTGATATTTCTATAATATTTGTTATTAATGAAATAGTTCCACTTTACCATATCGAAATTATCTTATTCTAAACTGGCTATAGGATTTATTAGTAACAATTCTTGTGCAGGCTAATATGTAACTTATACCCCTGTGAGGGAAAAACCCTCTTCTAATTTCTAAGAATATCCGCTTAAAAATGAATACATTGTCCTAAGAAATAAGTTTATTGCTCCTATTCAACACCAATTGTTATTGGCAACAAAATCAATAGAATTAGTCAAAAACTATTTCTAAGTAGAATCAAAAATATATTGTTTAGGAAAAAAGTCTGAACAATTGACGAATGGAATGTACAACTTATTTCCGGAGCCACAACGACGAGGAATCGTCCATATCACCAGCAAGAGGTTCATTTATTTTAAGTTTCATTTATAATTTTCTTCACTCTCCTAAGGGACATATTTCTGATTAAATTATAAAAAATAATATCTCTCCCAAGTGGTGGCCATTTTCTGCTTTATTTCGAAAACATTTTCAATACCCTTTCGCAAAATTTCAAATATTATGTCCTCGAGTACATTGCGAATATTGTTTTTTAAATGGGATATGATTCTTGGCTTATTAACATCCACTATTTTTTCCAAATATCCTCAAAGGACGACGTCAGAAGCGGTTAAATCCGGAACGCAGAGGCCAATTAAAATCGCTCCTCTACGAAATAATTGAAATTTCTCCTGCGCCAAAGATATCCTTTAACAGAGCCTTGGAGTCTCTTGCAGTATCTTGTTAGAATCACAGAGTTGGATAGTTTTAAAAAAAATTTCCAACATCTTCAGTTACTGATCACTATTGCTGGAAACTGCAATACCAGCTAAGTTTTCAAAGAAATAAGAACTAATTATCCTTTAGTCGCTGATTCTGCAGTTTTGCTTGAGTATGAAGCCATTGGAAAAGGACTTCATCGCTCATTAAGGAATTGTGAATAAAATCTGGATTTTCTTCTTCTATCTTTTTCCGGAAATAAATGGTAGTCTGTCAGTTCCAACTCTTACACAAGATGAACTTTATATCGGAACATTCGTAATCTACTCAAAATTCTCTGCAGCGACCTTCGTGATAGCCCAGATTATTCCAAACGTCTCTTTGTTGATGTTCCTGGAATTTCCTGCATACACATCGTCCTCCAGCACCAGGAAGGTTCCTTACTGTCTCTTGTTGTCGAAAATTGGCAATTTGATGGTTTATTGTTCGATATGAAAAAAAATTTACCATTAATTTTCAAAAAGCAAATTCAAGGATTTCGTTTTGTAGTTCGATTGTGTACGAGCTCTGTTCAAAAAGTATCGAGAATTTTGAATTTCCGCGGGTTACGTATACTCGATTTTCGATTTTTTGTGCCTTTATGTTGGTACTCATGTCTCTCACTTATGCCGACAAGTTCGGCCATTTTGAATGTGCAGTTAATTTTTGACAGCTGCTTTGCTTGCACGTGTTTTGGCTCGACTTCGATTTTTGCCCATTCTAAAAAATGGATCAAAGAATTTGTAACAAATTTTGCGTGAAAAACAAAATTAATTGCGCGGACTCATTCCGAATCTTGACTGTGGCATATGGTGAAGTACCTTTGGACCGAAGCAACGTTTACCGATGGTACAAAATGTTCTCAGAGGGCCGAGAGAATGTTAAGGTTTTGCTTACAGTTTTCTTCGATTTCAAGGGCGTGGTGTATTATGAGTTCTTGCCACAGGGTAGAACGGTCAATATAGAATATTACCTGCAAGTTTTGCGCAAGTTGCTGGAAGCAATCCGTCAGAAACGCCCGGATTTGTGGAAGAACAAAAATTGGCTTTTGCACCCCTGCTAATGCAATATTACTTGTACGCGAATTTTTGGCCAAAAACAACACACTAATAATGTCGCAGCCACTGTATTTTACAGATCTGGCCGCCTGTGACTTTTTCTTGTTCTCGAAACTGAAGATCTCCATGAAAGGAGAACGCTACGCTACGATTGAGAAGATAAAGACGGCATCGACGGAGGAGCTGAACAAGATCACAAAAAATGATTTTTTGAAGTGCTTCGAGGATTGGAAAAACGTTGCCACAAGTGTATAATATCTGGTGGGGATTACTTTGAAGGGGACAAAATAGATATTCATGAACAAATAAATAATTTTTGAAAAAACACAAAATTCGCGATACTTTTTGAACAGACCTCATATTGTTCTATTTAAAATTCTCCAAGTTTTCTTTGCAATATACTGAAATAAAATAAAAATAAAAAACCTATAAGGAATTTGAACCACAACGTCCATTTTACGTCACCCTGTATTTAATAACATCTACAATAAAAATAAAAATTGGCTCTAAAGAAAAATTTGCTAAAACTTTAAAAAAAAAATTCAAACGGTTTAGCTCAGAAATGTCCAATTCTTAGCCCCTTCTCCACACACTCAATTTTTATATAATAAATTTCACAATAACTCAGAAGTATCTATAAAGAAGTAGGTAATCATAATTTCATGAGAATTAGTTAATTGCCCGAAATTGCCAATAGCATTATTATCGGCTGAGATAACGCTTCATTAAACATAATGCTTGGCCTAAAGCTATCCTAAGACAGTATTAATAAATAATATGTTGTGTCTTTAGGCATTAATAATATCAAAGAAGTCTAATTTTCCTTCTTGCTGAAGATACACTTAATACAGTTTTATTAAGAATAATTTTCTTATTAATTTACATTCATTTTTGTTCATTTTGTATTAAATTTTTTGGTATGTATAAAGGATTAAAGGATTCTTCGAATTTTATCATTATCCCTAAAGCCTTGAAACTATTGGGAATAGTTGTGGCAATGATGTTTTTGATAAATTTAGGCAGGTCTTAAAGGAATTTCCATTTTAGTATGAAAAAATCTATAAATTACCATTCTAGTATGAAAAGATCAAAAAAGCTCTTTATGGAAATTTTTACGAAATATTTAAGTTAATAAATTTGATGTACCTGCAAAGTGTTTATCTTCGCATTTTGCCACTTTTTGGCAAAGACAATTATTTTATTGCAATATTTACATTAAACGGTGTTGGAAATATCAAAAGTGACAAATTTAAATTTCTTTAGCAAACTTCATTTCTTACTAAATCATGTAAACGCATTCATTGAATAGCCAAGAAAAATAGTTCAAAAGGAGATACATTTCTGTCTTTTATTTAAACTTGAAGAAAAAATTGTAATTTACTTTCTAGAAGTTTTTTTTTTACTACGAGGTATACAGTTTTCTTACAAAAATATTTTAAAGTAGTTTCAATGGCTACTGGTTCATCAATTTCACTCTTTAGTATTCCCTACACATTTTCACCGAACTATTCCTTTATAATTATCGCAATGCTTATTAATACGTTATCCTCTTTAAAAATCCATTAAAAAAAATTTCTTCTCTGCGCGTTGTTAAGGGAAATCTTCTAAAGACACAATAGAGATATCGATCTCCAAAGTGTGTAGAAATTTTATCCATTAAGTAAATTACGACTCGCCATGGAACCACCGTCAGGTATAACTTCATAGGGAGTAGACGAACATCAAGTCTACTCTCCTATTTAGGCTGCTTGCTGGCTGCCATTTTCTCATTCTTTATTCCTGGCGTAGTTTTTTTATTACTCAGGATGCATCATTTGTATCATGATGCGTTTCTGGAATAGGTATTTATCGATTATTTTCTTCACTTCCTACATTTCTCCACTAAAGCTTGAACAGTGGAAAAAGACTTGATCCGCATCCTCGATTATGGACCGATAATGAGCCCTGGAAGCGATCTAGTTACGCGCTAAAGCACCCATATCCTGTCACAAATTGACCTTATAGTGGTCCACTTGTATAATGCGTCCATCTTTCTTTACTCGACAAATCTCATTTTGTCTCATTTCTGTCCTGCCATGGAATACTCTATCGGGAATCGATGTGCGCTTCGACGATATACCGCTATCATCTGACGCTTGTACGTTTCCGTCGCCATAGCTTCTGTCCAGATAGGGGCTGCATCGAGTATCATAGAGCTGATAACTGTAGATAGGAGCCTGCTTCGGCTCTGTTTTGGTCCTTAAAAATAGGATTTTGAGGAAAAATAGGTTCTCAAAAAAAATCATCCTCCTAACTAAAGTTAGGCATGATCCTTGGCATGAAAGCTCAACCTGACTTCTACCTGAACTCTCAGTAATGATCTCCTTTACTTTCCTGCTGATCACTACTACTTCCTCGCTTTCGTCGGTATTGCTCTGTATCATTTTTTTCATTTGACTTTCCAGCAGCTCCCTATACTTTATGGCAGTAAGGTTTACTCAACAGAATAAAAAGGTTACAGCACCATAGTCATAAAAGGCTTCCCAGACCATAACCAAACCAAGCCAACCCAAATATTTTATGTCTTTCCCTTTTCTCGTCGGAAAATATGATAGCTTTCTAATCAGTATTTACATTCATGCGATTTTGTGCAAACTTTAGCCGGATTTTTTGATGATATCTTGTAGAGATTATTTTTCTGAGACATACACGTATAAAAGTTGCGGTTCCGAGCTGATATGCCTTTTACACTAGCCATCTAGCAATTTTTATATTTTTAATATTATCGAGTTGAACGAACTATTATACTGACTTATTTAAAATTTATTAATATAAGTTGTAGTAAAAAGTAATCCATTATTTTGCCAATAGATGGCTTTAGGAGCCTGTATCTCCCGTTGTAAAAGTGCGATCGGGTTGCACTAGATGGCGTTAGAAAGACGAGATTTTGTACTAAAATAACTTTTGATACAGTTTTGTGATTACTTGACTCAGTATTTTTCAAGCAAGCGTCGAAGATGGACACCAACAAAGAGAAAATACGCCATATTTTACAGTTTTTTTTTCGATAAAGGCGAAAACGTAAGCCAGACAGCTGAAAATATGAATAGTGTTTATGGTTCTGATACTGTTACAGCCAATCATGCGCAATTTTGGTTTCGTCGATTCCGTTCCGGTAATTTTGATGTCAAAGATCCACCACGCTCTGGAAGGCCAATTGTCGAAAATGTCGAAAAAATAATGGAAATCGTCGAGTCCGACCGTCACGTAAGCACTTTTGCGATTGCCCAGGAGCTAAACATTGCACAAAAAACCGTTTGGAACCATTTAAATAAGGCTGGATACAAAAAGAAGCTCGATGTATGGGTGCTACACGAGTTATCACAAAAAAAACCTCATGGACCGAATTTTCATCTGCGTATCGCTGCTGAATCGCAACAATATCGATCCATTTCTGAAGCGGATGGATACTGTTGATGAAAAGTGGGTCACTTACGACAACGTCAAGTGGCAACGGTCGTGGTCAAATCGCGGTCACCCGGCGCAAACGGTGGTCAAGCCAGGATTGACAGCCAGGAAGGTTTTGCTGTGTGTTTGGTGGGACTGGCAGGGAATCATCTACTATGAGCTGCTCCCCTACGGCCGAACTCTTAATTCGGACCTATACTGTCAACAATTGGACCGTCTGAAAGAAGCAATCAATCAGAAGCGGCCAGCTTTGGCCAATAGGAGAGGAATTGTGTTCCATCAGGACAACGCCAGGCCGCATACATCGATAGTGACTCGCCAGAAGTTCCGGGACCTTTGTTGGGATGTTCTTATGCATCCACCTTATAGTCCGGACCTGGCACCAAGTGATTACCACCTCTTCCTGTCTATGACGAATGATTTTGCAGGTGAAAAATTCGCCTCAAAAGAAGATTGTGAAAATCGACTGTCCCAGTTTTTTGCCAATAGGGACGAGGGTTTCTATGAGAGAGGCATTATGAAATTACCTCCAAAATAACAACAAGTTATCGAACAAAACGGTACATAGTTGACCTTAATCGTATCATTCTATCTATGCTAAATAAGACCTTCAATTTAATGCAAAAATATTGGATTTCTTTTTACTACACCTTATATATACGAAATAATTTTAATCTAAGCGTACGTGATTGTAGTTTGTTGCTTATCGCTTGGTGCTTGTTGCTTATTGCTGCTTGTTGTTGTTGCTGCTTGTTGTGGTTGCTGGTTGTTGCTGTTGCTGCTTGTTGCTTGTTGTTGCTTGTTGTTGTTTCTGCTTGCTGCTTCTCACTTGTTGCTTGTTGCTTGTCGCTGCTTGTTGTTGCTGCTTGTGATTGTTGCTGTTTGTTGCTTCATGTTTGCTGCTTATGTGTATTGCTGCACATTTCTAATTGCTAATTGCTTGTTGCTTGTTGCTTGTTGCTTATTGCTTATTACTTGTTGCTTTGTGCAAAGTACAATATGCTTATTACTGCTTATTGTAGCATGTTGTTGTTGTTGCTGCTTGTTGTGGCTTATTGTTTTTGTTGCTGCTTATTGCGGCTTGCTGTTGTTATTGCCGCTTGTTGCGGTTTGTTGTTGTAGTACCTGCAGTTGTTGTAGTGACCGTTTGGTTCAGTTATTGAATGAGAGAGTTACGACTGCTGTTAAATGGGTTGTTGCTGAATTGACTGCATTTGCTTCATTATTTGCTGATACTGAGTGGGCAGCTGTTCAATTTGTGGTTGTGACCATGGTTGAGGCTGAGCTTTGTTGGTGCGGTTGCATCTGTGGAATCACATTTGTCAGCACACCGTTCTGAATGTTAATATTAGCTGGAATAACTCTGCTGTACATTTGCCGAACTTGTTATTTGATATTCGGACGTCACAAACTGTGGTTGCTGCTGCAGTTCTGTCAGCGGCGGCTAAATTCGAGCTAACATGCTATTCTGTTGTTGCTGCTGCTGCTAAAGATTCAATTCAGCCACACCACCACCAGAAACTGACTACTTCATTGCTGGCATACTTACCGGATGATGTAGTGATTATTTTGGTTGCACTCGTCAAATGATCTTAACATGTCCAACAAAGTTCGTTAATCAGGGTCACCAATATAAAAGTTCCGGCTGCGAGCTGATACCACCCTTGCATAACTCCTCCAACAAAAATTATTCAACTGACATATTTAAAATTTATTTTATATAAACGAAAAACAAAATAATTTGAGTCCAAGCCTACATCGCACTAAAGGCAGCTAATATACATGCTCACTTTTTGTCATAGTATTATTATACTACTACTTTTTTGTCATAGTATTATTAAATAAAATTCTAAAAATCCTTACGAGGACGTGTGGTTAATAGATAAAAGATATTTTAATAGAACTTTGTTCATGAAAAACGATAATGCCTTTTATGAATACGAAAAATAGTAACCTGAGGAACAATAGAAAAAGAGCAAAATTTCAGGAAAAATTGTTCTAAAATCACTCCATTGTTCACCATAGAAAAGTCTTATTGTTTTCAGGTACACCATTGTCATTATTCTCATCATACTCGTTGTATTACGAGCATCTCAAGTACACATTGTTTTAGGAAGAACTCTCATGCTGAGTGAGATTGTTCTTTACTGGATTTGAATTTTTCTGGTTTGGCTTTCTTTTTTTTATAACTCTCCACACTGCCAGGTTTTTATCTCGTACTATCATCGGCTTACCGTAGAAAATGTCATCTTTCATAAAACATGTTTTACAAAATGAAATGGAGATTTATATTTAGTGTTTACCAATGTTATTGTCAGTGTAAGCCAAATTTAGTTGGTTTATTTTTTTTCGACTCTGACAAAGAGTACCAGATTAAGTTCTCGTTTTGGTTAAATTACGAGTACAACTACTCACACTCTTTCTTTCAATATCATTCTTTCCACTCATATCTAAATCCTCATACTAGAAAAAGTTCTTGTCTGATGGCATATGTCACAGACAGAAAGTTGTAATATTCTCAATAATAATAATAATAATAACAATATTCCGACTCCTTGTGTATAGGACACATATACTACAGTTGAGAACAGAAAGACTAAATACAGAATGTCTACTTGTCTGCCAGGCAACTTGTTTGTTAGCCTCTTCACATACGTATACTCTATCAAACTACATTTTGTCGTTCCATTCATCTATTAGAGAGGGAGACTGAAGAAGGAGTTATACTTGAAATTATTCCCAAAGCTATCCATTATTATCTGGAGTGCATAATATTCTTGTCAATAGAGTACAAATAATATTAAAAGAGAGCTCCTATACCCATAAATATATTGTTAGAGAAATCTAGTCAGATCGAAAATAAAAACGGAAATTACCATAGTTGCAGTGATATTTTTTTTTTCGTATTGAATATTTTCTGGGGTTTTTTTTGGCATCAGAAGTATTTACAAAAATTTCGGAGCTAATGACCATCATTCAATATAATAAAAGTTTACTTTATAATCAGTAATTTGATTGAAGATTTTTGTCATAATATTGATTTTAGTCTATTGAACACGTTTTACGAGGTCTGTTCAAAAAGTATCGCGAATTTTGAATTTCCGCGGGTTACGTATATTCGATTTTCGTTTTTTTTGGTGGCGTTATGTTGGTACTCATGTCTCTCACTTATGCCGACAAGTTCGGTTATTTTGAATGTTCAAGTAATTTTTGAGCCAAAACACGTGCAAGCAAAGCAGCTGTCAAAAATTAACTGAATATTCAAAATGGCCAAAATCGAAACCCGCGGAAATTCAAAATTCGCGATACTTTTTGAACAGACCTCGTATATTGGATTTTTTCCTGGATTTTCTGAATAAAGTTTATTGATAGTTTTGTTATTTAAAGGATCTAAAAAATCTACAATATATCGGAGATGGGGATAAGTGGTTTTGTTAAATCAAAAATTAAGTATTTTTTTTTTGTTGCTAAAAATCTAATGAGGACCAACACGATTCATGATTGAATGATTCAATAAACTTCGATTCGGAATAGATTTTGTGAAGACAGTTCAAATTATTTTTCTGTAAATGTTACCAGGTATATAAGTTTAAATCCGCTGATTGGTCATAGATGGCGTGAGTGAGCGTATTAAGCTACCATGGACACGCCATACTTTTTTTTAATGAGCTTGACATCTGTCAACATTAATCAGTACACACTGTCAGCAATTCCGTACAACAACATACATTTTTCCTTTGGTAATCATGTCTAGTTTTGTGCCAGAAAAAAAGCATATGCGGGAAGCTCTGCTTTACTGCTTCAATTTGAAGAAATTGGATGCCGAATCGCATCAAATGCTTATGGAGGCCTATGGTGACTATGCTTTATCGGAAACAACGTGCCGAGATTGGTTCAGTCGGTTCAAAGACACCAATTTTGACTTGTGGGACAAGAAGCGTGAAAATCGGCCTAGGAAGGTTGAGGACCATCAATTGCAGGCTCTTTTGGACGAAGACGAATCCTAATCGCAAAAAATGCTCGCAGAGCAATTGCGTGTTACTCAACCAGCCATTTCCATGCGTCTGCGAGCCATGGGGAAGATTGAAAAAATCAAAAAATGGGTGCCGCATGAATTGAACGATAGGCAGATGGAGCGACGCCAAAACACATGCGAAATCTTGCTCGCCAGTCAAAAAAGAAAGTCGTTCCTGCATTGGATTGTGACAGGCGATGAAAAGTGGATATATTTCGAGAATGCTAAACACAAGAAATCGTGGGTTGATCCCGGCCAACCATCAACATCTTCCCCAAGACCAAATCGCTTCGGATGGAAGACGATGCTGTGCGTTTGGTGGGATCAGCAGGTCTACTATGTGATACTGAAACCTGGTGAAATTGTCAATTCCCACCGCTTCCACCAACAACTGATCAAATTGCACCGTTCTCTGCGTAAAAAAAGGACGGACTATCAACAAAGTCAAGACAAGCTGGTTTTCCTCCTCGACAACGCACTATCGCACACGTCAAAAATGGTCCGAAACTACTTGGAGACACTCAACTGGAAGGTGCTTCCCTACCCCACTTATTCACCAGACCTGGCCCCTTCCGACTACTACCCGTTTTCGTCGATGGGCCACGCGCTCGCTGAACAGCACTTTGATTCTTACGAAGACGTCCGAAAATGGCTTGATGAGGGCTTTGCCTCGAAAGAGAAGGAATTTTTTGCCGTGGTATCCACAAATTGCCCGAGAGATGGGAAAAATGTGTAGCTAGCGAGGGCAAGTACTTTGAATAAATTTGTTTTTGCTTTCTATGAAAAAAACATGTGTTTTTTTAAATTAAAAAACAGCGGATTTAAGCTTATACACCTGGTATATATTCAAATTCAAATTGCAAATAGTAGAATAACGAAAAATAATATTAAATAAATCCTTTTTAAAAAGTTCAAAGCTCTAATTTTTTGTTAGCAAAAAAAGTATAATTTTCTAAATTGTAACGTTCACTAATGTAATTCTCTCTAATGCCTTGCTAAGCTTTTCCCACTAAAATAACAGAAATATTCTATGGTATAAACCAAATGGGGCTGTGTACTGGTTAGCTAAATTGATTCCTATTAATTCCAAATAGATTGTTGGCAAATGTAATAAAATGTGACCACACTTAAAGGTTTTTGGTTATTGATTGAAAATCATCCTCTCTATTATGAGAAAACAAAACGATTGAGAATATGTTCATTGGTTAACAAATAAGTACTTTGGTTGAGCATCTTTTTCTTTTCCATTATGTGCTCGTATTTGTAATTCAAAGATGTGTTAAGCATTTCGCATTTCCTATTCCTGCTTTTCTGTTCTTCTCTCATCCGAGTCCCTACAAAACTTGTTAATTTTCAAATATATAATCCTATGTCGTCGGTCTTCCTTGTCTTATGACGCTGCTCCTTGACTTTTTTCCTCAACCCAAAAATACGACCATAATATCTCTACACAAGCCTTACATACATTTATCTAATTTCGTCCTTGATCCTTTTTGGAAAGCAAGCATCATTCACAAAATAACTGCCAGTATCAGCACTTACACCACTACCACAATAACTGATCCGAAAAGAGGGTTAGTGACAGTGAAAAAAAATTTATGTCCCGGAATAGCGGGGAGAGCGGGAGTGAAAATATCATTAAAATTCTGAATGCTTTTTAGGCTTTTATGTGCTGACATAATTAACAAGATATGGTTTTTCGCTCTCTCTCTCTCTCTCTCTCTCTTTCTCTTCTCAATCTCATTTCTTTTGCTCTCCCTCTTCAACTCAAGTCATTTTTCCTCCCCAATATTCATTAGCATTCTCCTAGTGGACGATTGTTTATATTTATTGTGATTATAGAAATATTTTGTTACTGGCATTTTTAATTCAGTTTATTTTTTTGTAATTTATTTTATTTCGCTTCTCTTCTATTTTAATAATAATACTCGTAATATCAATAAATTGAGTTAAAAAGCCGCAATATCCACTACTAAAATATCCAAATGCCCTAATGATTAGGATAATGTTCGCTGTCCATCGCACTTAGGTTTTCATTGTCTTTGATCTTCCTTGAATCTGCTTGCGTTGGATTTTTTTGTAGAGAAATCAGAACATAATATTTTCCTTTTTGTATTTATATGTTTATATATTTTTAATGACTGGAGTCTGATCTCCTTTTGCTTTTCGTTCACTTCCATTTATTAGATACTTGAAAATAATCAGTTAAATTAGAGAAAAATCATATTTATCTCCGAATTTGGTTCCATCTCATACCTTTTCTCATTTCCTAGCTGCTTTTATGGAGTTTTGTATAAAAATATATCAACGAGTTCTAATCCCATTTTCGTCTTATCTACTTCTGGGGTTACACAGTGTCCATATTGCGTGTACTGCCCCATTCTGGGTGTAATTTTATTTTGTTATGCTGTCAGGATTTTTAGGGTGTCAGCGTTAAACTAATGAGAAAGACATGAATTCCATCTTAAATGCCGGCATCATCGCCGCCAACTGAGCTGTTTCGGTTTCTTATCTGCGAATAAAATTCTTTTGGCTTTATTTTTGTTCTTGTCACCTATATATATATATATGCTCTGTCCTCATAGACATATATTCATAACACTTGTAAAAGCTCCCAAACTCTTGTTATTCATATTGGAAGCATATAGTTTTTCTTCCATTGCTTCATATTCGCTATCAAACAAACTATCATTATCCTTACCAGAAATAAACAGACCGAACTGACAGCAGCATGGCTGTCTTCATTTTCTTTCTGTCAGAGAAGTATATACTTATTTTCTGAAATTGGGTGGATTGGCTAGAAACACAGCATGGGAAGATCTGTGTTATAGTCTGGACTTAGTCAAGTTAATATGTACGAAACTTGCTTATTAGGCTGATGGCTTTTACGAAGAAGTAGATGAGCTCTTAACAGATCCAGAAGTGTGAAGCGGATCGATTGGATTGTGGTGTTTGTGTAGCATACGTTTCCTGAGCTATTGTAGTATCATTGCTACTAAATAGAAATATTTTCCTGTTTTTAGATTCGCACGCGAAAATCTATATCATCCCTCATTTCTCATCTACTTGGCCTTGGCGCCTATAGACTTCAATATACAGTATCGTTTAATATTCTTCTAGCTCAAACACATTATATAACATAAAATTTCAACGGTTTTCGTTTCGTTCAGAGTTTCGTTATCATTTTATATCCTTAATAATTTGTAATAACAATTGACCTAACAATAACGGAAGGACAAAAAATCATTTTGTTTTTCCATTTTCCCAAAAATATTCGTGTGCTCCTTACACAAGAATATGATCAACTAATAAAAAGCTTGCTTATTTATTTATTTATTTATTTTTACTATTAATCGTTTAGGAATTTTGATTTTTTTCTTATTATACGAAAATGTTTAATGGTAAATTTTCCATATCCAAAAAAAAAATCCATCTAATGAATGTGCACTTATTACTTTTTAAAGCCAATTTTGTCACAATATACCCCAGTCTCATAATACGAAATTAACTGCTGAGGGCATTAATTCTACTTATTTTTGGATAATAGTAAAATGGTTGTTTTGGTAAGAAGGTTGGAAATGACTGTGTACACAGACGTTGGAATATGAAAAGATATTTTCTTTCACCATAAAGACTAAAAAGGACTCTAAATGTGGAATATTAACTTATGTTGGTTATGAGTGCCTGGAATTTTCCTTACCACCTATTCTCGCCTTTGTTTTTTTTTGTCGTATCATTTGCATAATTTTTGCAAACAAAATAAGATTGGTCGAAATAGAAAATTGTCTTTGTTATTTTCATATTCTTGTGTTGATAATCCTCAGAATTATATGACATATTTAAAAACCGGAAATGAGACTTTAAATCAAAGAGGATTGTAGGTATTAAAAATATCATATAGCTTGATTGAAGACAATTTTTCAATAAATCGTTTTAAATTATTTAAAAATATTACATTTTTAAAAAATCCATTATATTAAATATTTTTGTAGATATTCCACAATTTACCTATTTAATTGATAGCTTTGTTGATAGCTGAACCAAAAAGAGAAGAAGTGTGTACAAATAATGGTAAATTACAAGGTTTATAAGCTTAAATCCGCTGTTTGGTCATAGATGGCGTTAGTGAGCGTATTAAGCTACCATGGGTGCGCCATACTTTTTTTTTATAAGTAATCATGTCTAGTTTTGTGCCAGAAAAATAGTATATGCGGGAAGCTCTGCTTTTCTGCTTCAATTTGAAGAAATCGGCTGCCGAATCGCATCGAATGCTTATGGAGGCCTATGGTGACTGTGCTTTATCGGAAACAACGTGCCGAGATTGGTTTCGTCGGTTCAAAGACAGCAATTTTGACTTGTGGGACAAGAAGCGTGAAAATCGGCCTAGGAAGGTTGAGGATCATCAATTGCAGGCTCTTTTTGACGAAGACGATACCCAATCGTAAAAACTTACTCAACCACCCATTTCCATGCGTCTGCGTGCCATGGGGCAGATTGACAAGATCGGAAAAAAAAGAACGATAGGCAGATGGAGCAACGCCAAAACACATGCGAAATATTGCTCGCCAGACAAAAAAGAAAGACGTTCCATCATCGGATTGTGACAGGCGATGAAAAGTGTATATATTTCGAGAATCCTAAACTCAAGAAATCGTGTGTTGATCCAGGCCAACCATCAACATCTTCCCCAAAACCCAATCCCTTCGGACGGAAGACGATGCTGTTCGTTTGGTGGGATCAGCAGGGTATCATCTACTATAAGATGTTGAAACCTGGTGAAACTGTCAATGCCCACCGCTACCACCAACAACTGATCAAATTTCACCATGCTCTGCGTGAAAAAAGGACGGATTATCAACAAAGACATGACAAGCTGAGTTTCCTCCACGACAACGCACCATCGTACACGTCAAAAATGGTCCGAAACTACTCGGAGATACCCAACTAGGTGGTGCTACCCCACCCCGCTTATTCGACAGACCTGGCCCCTTCCGACTACCACCTGTTTTCGTCGATGAGCCATGCGCTCGCTGAGCAGCACTTCGATTCTTACGAAGACGTCTGAAAATGGCTTGATGAGTCTGCCCGAGAGATGGGAAAAATATGTAGCTAGCGAGGGCAACTACTTTGAATAAATTTGTTTTTGTTTTCTATGAAAAAAAAACATGTGTTTTTTTGACTAAAAAACATAGGAATTAAGCTTATACACCTGGTACATAATAAACTGTTGAACGTTTTATACTGGAAATATTCCAAAAATTGAAAAAAGTATATTGATGTGGGTGGAAGACTTTATACGAGTTTGTATGTGTCATTTTATTTTACATAAAAAGATTAAAAATTGTTTAAAAACAAAACATTTTATTTAACTGATATTTCCTTTTTTTTTAATAGCGCATATTTTTATGACATTTCATTCCTGTTGGTTGTTCTTAATAAAAACTAATCTTTTTTTTTAATTTTAATAATAGTACAATATTTATTTACCAAATTAAATTTAAAATTTTTTTCTAATCAGACTTTTCTAATTCTAAATTTAATTAATTTCCTTTAAAAAACGTATTCGTTCTTAGATATAAATAGAAGAAATTTGAAATTCATTTTTGTTAAATGGGAATAGTTTAGGCATACATAAAAATCTAAAAGATTTTTTGAGTTTTCCACATGAATGCACAATTTTCCTTCTAGGAAGGAAAAGTTAGAATTTTTTTCATTGAATATTCCATAAATCTTCTGATGCGTTGTTTCTGGGTCATTTTCTATTCCTTTCTTATTCCGAATATGAATCGTCTCATAACTCTATTTTCACTATACATAAGTGTATGTGCATTCAGGTTATATCAATACACTTGCATTCATATTTAAACAGCCTAACATGCATTAATATTTTCAAGCTCTGCCAGTTCTGTCTCTAACAAAATATACTGTCTGTCCAGTATTTATTTTTATCCTTTCTACAAAGGATCCATCTTTCGTCTTGTTGAATTCTAATTTTAGCATAAACTATAGAAAAATATAACAAAACAGAAATCATATCCACGATAAAGGGTAACATTTTATGATTCTTACATATATTCTGATCCTACAACCCCCCCCCACCCCCTAAGTTTCCACATCCTTCTTCATTTAATCTCTATTAATATTTTTCTACTCTGGAATTTATATTATTTGATGGATAGAAGAGAAAAAAAATTCCTTTTGTATAATATTCGTAATTCATAAAAGTGCTTACGTAGAACAGGAATTTTCATATTTCTATTGTGTGCACGAGTCTGCGTCTGGTTTAGGTCTTGTGCACATACCCGGGAGCTACAAGTCGTTGATAAAACTCATAGGTACCTAGGATAATAGCATTTATCATGTGAATTTTGTGTTCTGTATTTACATAACTGGAATTTACAAAATTCCCTACAACATTACGCAGAATTTTGTAAAATTATCTATCCCAGGAATAATAATTAAACTTTCTTCTATATATTTTTTTTACCCCTTTGTTAAAAAGTAAATAAAATAAATTCTCTTCAAAAAAGGGGTTGACGGTGGAAAGGTTGCAAATAAAAATATTCTTAAACGACAGCATGGATCTAGTAAAAAAAAAAAAAAAAACAGAAAAAGAATAGAAATGAGGAGAATTTTGTTAACAAAAAAAAAATACTTTCAGGATATGCATAGCATTAGCGCGTCTATAAAAAGTGCTCGAAATTATGTAAAAAAAGGGATATTTTTATGAAAATATAAATAAAAAATTAAAATAAGAAGGATAATACTAGGACTTTGTGGTGAACATTCTTGAATTTTTCATATTTAATTCTGGTGTCATTATTTGTGTTAATGGATGTTAATGGCGTGTCCAGCTTAAAAGGATAAGGATATTTTACCATTTTTGAGCTCACCTCCTCCTTTTCACTAAATTATACAATTTTAAATATGTCTGTATTTGCGTTATTCTGATTGTTTAGCTAAAATATTTATAGTACGTCCTAGAATCAAATATGTACAAATTTATTGTTAATCCTACACCCATTTGGGATTTTTCAGCACGTATTCGTATTTACCGGATTTTTATTATTTTTATTTAGATTTATTGTGCTGACATTTCGAATTAGGTTAATTAAGAATATATGTGATATCAAAGTTGGAGCTCATGTATGTGTACGAATTTTGTATTTGCGAATTTTGAATTTCCGCGGGCTACTCATGTCTCTCACTTATGCCAATAAGTTCGGCCATTTTGAATGTTCAGTTAATTTTTGACAGCTGCTTTGCTTGCACGTGTTTTGGCTCGTTTTCGATTTTTGCACATTTTCGACCAAAAACAGTGTCGCATTAACGAACTCTGTCCGCGACGAGCCAAATTTACTCCAGAGGGTCATAACTGGTGACGAATCATAGTTTTATAGTTATAACGTGGAGACCAAAGCTCAATAATCCCAATGGAAGTTGCCGCACGAGCCAAGACCGAAAAAAGCGCGTCAAGTTCGGTCGAATGTGAATGTTTTGCTTACAGTTTTCTTCGATTGCAGGGGCGTGGTGTATTATGACTTCTTACCACAGGGTAGAACAATCAATAAGTTATATTACCTGCAAGTTAAGCGCAATTTGCGCGAAGCAATCTGCCAGAAACACCCGGATTTGTGAAAGAACAAAAATTGTCTTTTGCACCATGATAACGCCCCTGCTCACGCATCGTTGCTAGTGCACGAATTTTTGGCCAAAAACAACACACTAATAATGCTGCAGCCACCGCATTCCCCAGATCTGGCCCCCTGTGACTTTTTATTGTTCCCAAAACAGATTCTTTGATCCATTTTTTGGAATGGGTAAAAATCAAAGACGAGCTAAAACACTTGCAAGCAAAGCAGCTGTCAAAAATTGACTAAACATTCAAAATGGCCGAACTTGTCGGCATAAGTGAGAGACATGAGTACCAACGTAACGGCACAAAAAACGAAAATCGATTACACGTAACCCGCGGAAATTCAGAATGCCCGATACTTTTTGAACAGACCTCGTATGTGATTAAAGGACTCATTTTTTAAATCTAATTCCAGTCATTCGTTTTGAATTGTTGTTATTATTAACAGATAAATCCGCTGCCATTTTTGATTCTTCAATAATAATTTTTGATCTGTTTTGTCATTATTTTTAGAAACACTCTTTCATCGTGAGAACTTTATTAATATTTTTCTAAAACCAATCAAGTATAAAAAATTTAAATATGTTCGTGATTCTTTAATTTTTTTTCTTTACTAAATAATATTCATTTTTTTATATTATATTTTCCACTAACTTGTCTCGTTTGATAAGTTTTGTTTTTTCTGAATATTTTTGTTTAAATTGCATCTATTTAAGTACGTTCTTTAATTTATTGTCTCTTATTTCGAATATTTGATGTGCCAATGGCATTATTAAGTACTAGATACGCAATAATACCAAGAAAAATTAATGGCACATTTCAAAAAATTATCTTTTCAAAATAAGTCCTTTTGTACGTATAGGCATAAATATATATATATGCATGTATTTTTGGGGCCCGTTTGAAGAATATTTTAAAATACTGAATCTTTTGTATTATGTTCTCACCTGCAAATCGTATTTAAAATAAAAATTTCGCTCAAAAAAAATTGAGTCTTCTTAAAGCAGTGGAGTCGTCTTGAATGTAAATTTAAATAAAAAGCCAGTGATTTTCTCAAAGTTTTATTGTGGGTGTAGTCTACAATTTTTATATTGTAAATAATCACTATGCAACAATCGAAAAACAATGCTTTATTTACAAGAAATAAGAAATTTTGCAAAATTTCCAAAAGATGCTTTTTAAGATACTATGAAATTTTATCATCCAAATATATACCACCGCATATGCAGGACACTGTGGTACACTTTTTATTGGAAAGGTCATGGATATTAATTCTGTCACTATTTTTAAATCTCAACCAAGCTTATCGGTTTACTTGCAGGACTTATCGCAGGCTGTGGATGACCTTTGTCGTTTATTCACTTACACTTACTACTATTGCCCATTCACTATCTCAGTTATGCCTTCACGAATAACATTAAGGATATTTGTACAAATGTGAATAGGGCTTTCATAAAAATAGCAAAAGGACTTGTGTGCCATCCAATTGGATTTGGATTTTATTGGGGCAGGTGTGGAAGGCAACACATTTACAAATACTCTCCAACATATGAGATTCTTATAGAAGGGATTTCAGAATCCAACTCTATGCCAAACTATATTTTTCGTAATTTTTCCTACTTTTATCGTTGTTATTTTATCGTTGGTCTCCATGTACGGATGCTCATTTGTTCATTCGTTTATGTTTTCCCTGTCGTTGATGTTATTCTTGTTAGTCATATAGCCATTTTTGGAGCTCATTACATATTCAAGACTAGCAACGTATCTTCATACTTACTATTAATGCTGGATGTGTACAATACGTAATTTCATAAATTCTGCTAGACTGAATTCTTGAAAAATTTTAGTTAATTTTTGTTATTCACATTTAAGAGAAAAAAAAAACCTATTATTTTATGTTAACAATAACATTTCATAACCACTTAACCACGTTTGTAATTTGTGTTTATATTTTAAGGTTTTTGCAATCAAACAAAAATAAAAAATGTTGGTTTTTTTTTGGACAATTTTTGTATATTTACTATCACCAAAAACTTCATTGATGATTTTATCTCTTATGAGGAGAAAAAAACTTCATTGATGATTTTTTCTTTTAGAAATTGTATTTATTTTTCAATTAATTTCAATTTTATAAAAAAAAAATGTGTTTAAATATTTAACGAGCATTATTTTTTTCTTTTACTTTCAGGTGAGTTCTTTCTACTTCCGCATTTGGTTTGGAAAGGGAAAAGACAAATTTTTCGAGGACGAATAGAGTTTGTGTCGGTTTGTGTCTATGCTCTTTTGAAATATCCTTTTTTCAAGGATAAAAGTACATATATTTGTTTCTTACTTTTTTTGGAGGGGAATTATTTAGTTTTCCATATTTGATCCAATTATTTTGCATTGAAAATTTTTTTGGGAATTTGGTTTAAAAATTTTTGTGTTTTTTCTAATAGTTCTTATTTTATAGTTATGTAAAGGGTTTTCGAATAAGAGTGATATGATTTCTTTAAAAAAAAAAACACACTAATTGTTAAGGAAATTCAAATGTTTTTTATTTAATATGAAGTACAATCGATACAATTAAGTTTTGAATAAAACGTCATTCAAATGGCCTTCACGACTTCTTTTGCAGGAACAAATTCGATGAGCCCAATTTTCGAGCACTTTTTCCACTAAATCAAGTCCTATGTCATGAATAGCACATTCAATATTGACTTCTAAAGCTTGAAGAGAGTCTGGTTTATTGCTAAAGACCAATGACTTTAAATAAGACCACAAGAAATAGTCGAATGGTGTTACATCACAACTTCTTGGAGGCCATTCAATGACACAATTTCTTGAAATAATCGAACAATTTTTCTCGCAATAATTAGGTTATTGCACGTGCTGTGTGGCACGTAGCCCCGTCTTGTTGAAACCAGATGTTGTCAAGATCAACTCCCTCCAATTTCGGCCATAAAAAGTTGGTTATCCTCGATCTATACCGCTCTCCATTGACAGTAATGGTGTTACAAGCTTCATTTCGAAAGAAGTACGCACCGATGATTCCACCAGACCAAAAAACACACCAAACTGTTAATTTAGGTGAATTAAATGGGTGTTCATGAACAATTTGTGGATTTTCTTCGCACCAGAATCGACAGTTTTGCTCATTTACCGCACCACTCAGATGAAAGTGAGCATCATCGGAGAATATGATTTTCTTAAAAAAATCGTTATCGTTTTCAAGTTATTCCAAGACAAAATCAGCAAATTCACGACGTTTACGATGGTCCAATGGCTTCAGTTCTTGAGTGATAACAATTTTATACGGATGCAAGCCCAAATCCTTTCTCAAAATCCGCCAGGTTGTGGTTTGAGACAGTCCCAATTTTTAAGATCGTCTTGGAATCGACAAATTGCGGTCTCCAGCAACACTTGCCTGAACGGCAGCAATATTTTCATTACTTCGAGCGGTTCTTTATCTTATTGGCACTTGAACATTATGTAAAGAAAATGTACGCTCAAAAATTTGATCAATTCGACGAATAGCGAGCACAGTTGGACGATTATTACGATCATAAAATGGCAAAAGTGCACGAAAAGTTGCAATTGGAGAACGATTATTTTGATAATAAAATTGAATAAAATATAAACGTTGTTGTTGCGTATATCTTTTCATGATGAATTTTTAACGTAAATGACAGATCATGACATATTACAAATGGCCGAAACGTCACTTAGAAATTATATTACTGTTATTGGAAAACCCTATATAATACTGATTTGTTTAGCTAAATTATTTATAATAATACTGAAAGCTTCTATTGGAGCCGTGAAATTTTTCACTACAAGACTAAAATAATTTACTTAACAATTTCAAAAGTGTTATTTTATACAATTATGAAAATAATAAATAGTACACAGCAAAAAGTGTGTGTCAACTCTGACATTTAAATGGGTCACATGGTTTCAGCAAGAGAAGTACTTAACACAGGATTCACGAAAAATTAAAAAAATATTTTTTACTATTTCATTATTAATTTCTATGAATAATTTTTTTAAATTTTTTATTGTGTTTTTCCAATAATCTTAATAAAAACTATGTTATGTATTCTTTAGTAGAAATTGTCTGAAAATCAATTATTTGCTATGTATTCTTCGGGGAGCTGTTGTCTTTAAATATTATTATGGGAATTAGAAGATATTACCTTTTGCTAAGTTGTATATTCATCTTTAATAGATAATTCAATTACTATAATTTATTTAATTACTGATAAGTTAGTTCAATTACCAATGCTTATGTCGGAAAATGTTAAGAAATTCCATAAAAATCGATAGAAGCATTTTATGAAAACCAATTAATTTTTAAAAAAAATAATTGATTTAATGAAAATTATTCTACAAAATCAGTTGAAAGAAATATTAGCTGTATTCGTTTGGACCAATTTTGCTGCTGCACTAGTTGTGTATCTGTCTCTAGTTTACCTTGAACAGAGCAGTAATTTTCAGCTGGAGTTACGCATACAATGTACGGTAGGTGGATTGTAGTTGCTACAGTGAAAATAGATGGATTTGCGGGTTCGTTGGTTATGTTGAAGAGTCATATTTTTGTCAGTATTTTTTATGTGTGAATAAACTCAGTTTTTATTGTTTATGTGTGAGTAGACTCAGTATTGTTGCTGACTATTTTGAGGTTATGTTTCTACTAGTGTTCGGTCTTGCAGCGAACACAATTTCAATGAATTCACTATTGTTGTTGACTATACTCCACAAATTTTTCATAATTAATTTAAAACTTGCAGCGAACACAATTTCAATAAAGTCACTCTTGTTGTTGACTATTGTGAGGTTATATTTTACTGCTATAAAATAGGTTCATTTTATTCAGAGTCTACTGCGAACTACAGCGCTGTAGCAAAATTGGTTATAATAGAATGCAGCTATTGTCTTCGTTATAATTTAATCGTGGTTTAAAGTCGCAGATAAAGTTGGATCCTCAAGTTATTTTTATAATTTCTTAATAAATTTATTTTTGTTGGAAAAATTCTTAAACACCGATTTTACTAAAGCTAATTGTCTTAACGTACAAAAAAAACCATGTCGACTGATTTTATCTTTCTCTCACTGTATTGGATAGTACTGGCTCCTTACATTTAATGAGTGGGAAGAGAAATGAATTTCATTTTTGATTAGTCGTACTAATATCAGATTAAAATAACAAAATTAAATTATCAGACATATTTTTATCCATTTCTCAAGAAATTCTAAGAATAATTTTTAATACAGTATTAATATTTTCTTCCAATATTGATAAGATATTTTTTTCTTATTAAGCTATTCTTTGCTTTTATTTTCGTAAACAGGACTTGGCGTATACATTTGTGTGAACTGTGATTTTCTTACGTTGGTTTTTAAAAGAAAATCCCATCAGTAAATATTAAAAAAAATCTACAGTTAAGTATATATCGGGTTTTTCAATAGCAACTTGACATTTTTGATTTCTTACTTTAGTTCTTGAGTTAACTTAAGATCAAGTTAACTCAAGAACTAAAGCCACTTGACCATATGAAGAGACGCACGTTCTCAGATTGGGCTTTAAAGAAGTTTGCCGAAAATGACGACTTTCATCGCAAAATCATCTTCAGTGATGAAACGCATTTTTGGTTGAATGGCTTCGTCAACAAACAAAACATGCGTTATTGGAGTGCTGCAAACCCTCATGTGCTTCATGAAACACCACTTCATCCACAAAAAGTGGCTGTATTCATGCCGGTGGCGTCATTGGGCCAGTTTTCTTCGTTGATAGAAATGACCGTCACGTTACAGTCAATGATGAACACTACAGAAACATGTTGCAGCGTTATTTCTTCGATCAATTGCATGGGCTGGACATCAGTGATATGTGGTTTCAACAAGACGGTGCCACATCCCACACAGCGGGAGACACAATCGACTTATTGAAGTCTAAGTTCGGTGAACGTGTTATATCGAGAAAAGGTCCTGTCGATTGGCCGCCGAGATCATGTGATTTAACACCTGTAGACTTTTTTCTGTGGGGCTGCGTTAAATCAATAGTCTATGGCAACAAGCCGGCGACGTTAGAGGGCCTAAGAGCCAACATCGAACGTGAAATAGTGGCCATTCCCTATCGAATTGTGTGGCCGAGTAATCTAAAATTGGCTTCAACGAATCGACCACTGCAAGCGTGCCCGTGGTGGACATATGACCGAATTCGAGTTCCATTCATAATTGCATTGATTGTACTTTAAGGTAATAATAAAAGTTTTCATATATACCTCAAATGGTTTGCGAGATATTTTTTTTTTAAAAAAATGTCAAGTTCTTATTCAAAAACCCTTTACATACTAACGAAAATTTAAGTTTAAAATAAATTTTTAGTAATGGGAAGTACACAAATATGATATATAATTATTAACGTAAAATATTATTGACAATTATCAGAAGCTGTGTCAGGATTTGTTTAGGTAGTAAGTACGACTGTACCATTTGCATACGTGGCAATGATTGGGTTAGTATCAGATGGGGTGTCAACAGAGGACTTAATTGTATTTTATCACAACCAACTTCATACTTAAGCCGCATAATCTGCTGTATTTTGACAGCTGACAAAGCAAAGCTTGCTTATCAAAAAATACACAGTAGTTTTTAGTTGATACCCTTTTAAATATGAAAAAGTAATATTTACTTTTTTACTATAGAAAATTTAAAAATGCTGTTCAAGCAAGAAAAAAATAATCCGATGTGTATGGAGAAGATGTGTTAAGTAAGCGCCAGTGCCAAAACTGTTTTGTAAAAATTTTGATCTCGAAGACACACTACGTTCTGGTAGGCCAATTGAAGCTGATGAAGACACAATAAAGGCATTTATTGATGCAAACCGGGTAATAACAGCTCCTGAGAACGTTCGGAGATTAAATTTATCGAATACGACCGTCCATAATCATTTGAAACGGCTAGGTTTATTCTGAAAGCTCGACATATAGGTTGCTCATCTTCTTTTTTTTTTTTTTTTATTTGACAGGTTTTTCATTTCTATGTTACACATAGACATGAGAACACAGTCACTCATATGGAGCATATAGCGGCACTAGAGACTCTGTGAACTCTCTCCATCTGCTTCTGTCTTGAGCCAGCCCCTTCACTTCCGACCATGATTTGCCAGTCTGTTGGTGTTCGCGCTCGACTGATCTTCTCCAAGTGGTCCTTGGACGTCCTCTGCTGCGATTGCCCTGTGGGTTCCAATCTAGTGCCATCCTTGCTATGTCCGTAGGTGGTTTTCGCAAGGTGTGGCCAATCCAACTCCATTTCCTGCGTTTGATGTTATCTAGCAGAGGTATTTGCTTCGTGAGAAGAAGCAGCTCATCGTTCGTTATCCAGTTCGGCCAGAAGATCTTGCTTATACGCCTCAAGCATCTGTTCACAAATGCCTGAGGCTTACGGGTCGTGCTGTCTGTTACTTTCCATGTTTCGCAGCCGTACAGCAGGACTGGCTTGACGTTTGAGTTGAATTTTCGAAGTTTGAGTGCTATGGAGAGATGATTGGAACGCCACACGTTCCCAAGTGAGGTGTACGCTTGTCGCGCCTTGTTGATGCGCGTTTGGATGTCTATTTCAGTTCCACTATCCTTGCTGAGCATGCTGCCAAGGTAACAGAACTTTTTGACATCTTCAACTTGGGTACCGTGTAGCATCAAGGGTCTCTCGCAGGTGGCGCCGGCACGCATCAATTTGGTCTTTTTGATGTTGATTCTCATTTCAATTTTTTCGGCGTTGGAGGCCAGAGCATTCAGTTTCTCCTGAATGCCGTTGAAGGTGTGGGACATGAGGCATATGTCGTCGGCGTAGTCCAGGTCGTGGAGCCTCTCACACAGTGTCCACTGGATACCGTTGCTGGCTGTGCTGTTAGTGCGTTGAAGGACTAGATCCAAGGCGATTATGAAGAGGATAGGCGAGATTATGCAACCCTGCCTGACTCCTCTCGAGATGTTGAATGTATCGCTATTTCGTCCCCTGAAAAGCACTCCACACGGGGCCTCGCGGTATAGTTTTTGGATGAGATCGATGATGGCCTGCGGGATGCCCAGTTCATCCAGAGCACTCCAGATGGCGTCGCGGGAAATCATGTCAAAGGCAGAGCACCGGGCTCTTCCATTCGTTCGACTGTTCAATGATCATTCTTAGGCTTTTGATGTGATCAATACAGGAGCGGTTTGGTCTAAAGCCAGACTGCTCGTTACGGAGGGCACTTTCCACTGTTGGAGCGATGCGAGTCAGGATGATTGATGCGATTAGTTTCTGGATGGTGTTCAGCAGAGTGATTCCCCTCCAGTTTTTGCAATCGCCAAGGTCACCTTCTTCGGGGTGGTGATAATTACTCCTTCTTTCCAGCTGTCCGGGAAGTGGCATTGTGTCCAGGTTTTTGCGATTATAGCTCATCTTCTTACGAAAGAAAAAAGGCCAGAATTCATCAATAGGAAAGATATAGTGTTCCAACCACATGCAAGATTGACCACTCGGCAAAAGCTTTTAGAGCTTAGATGCCAGGAAAGAACAAAAATTTTATGAGCGTGGAATCATGCTACTCTCAGATAGATGGCAAAGGGTATTAGATCAGACTGGACAATATTTAATTGAATAAAATCACTATAAAAAAATTGCCTTTCATTTTTATTTTTTTTTAAACGAAATTACTTTCTGGACAACCCAATAGATATTATATATAATGGGATCAATAAGGTTGCCTTGTGGGAATCCAGCTCAAATAGAAAAAATATTTCTGAGGGTTCTCAATTAACTACTACTTGAAAATGACGTTGACAGAGATAACTGTAGAATTTAGGTTAGAATTTCTTTTATAAATGATGATTCATAATAAATGTTCATTAAAAAATTTCTTAAAGAAAATGTTCTGTACTATGTGTATTTGTACTAAGAAAAGAATACTATAGAAAAATTTATTTAAAAACTTTCCATGTTCTCTTAATGGGCATAGAAACGTCCTTGTCAGTCATTTAGTTAATTTACACTTTCCATCAGTACATTCTATTATTACTTAAATATTCTTGTAACTTTTCTTTCTCTTATAATCTTGCCAACTTTTACTTTGGATGAACTATTTGTAATCACTTCCTATATGTTACCATTTTGTCTATAGTATTCATCCTACCAAAGTACTTTAGTAGCTCGAGAATAATTTATAAATCATTCAAAATTTCTAATTGAATTTGACTTTTTTTTTGCAAAAAATAAAAATGAAAATTAAGAAGAAAATACTTAACAATGTAATGAACTTTGAAATCTTGAAATACTTCTTAAAGTTTGATTTATAATGTAGACAATTTTTGGAGGAAAATTAACTTGATTGGAAGAGAAAATTAGTTAGTCAAGTTACTCAAAGTATGTCGTTTTAAAACAGGCAAGGAAAAATGTCCCTACTTTGTAATTTAACAAGAATATAGAGGAAAATTTTAAAATTAATTCTTTTTTTTGGAACATGAAATTTTTTCTATTTGTACAAATTTAAATTTAAAAATCATCAATTAAGAAAAATTCAATTTGCTAATGGTACAATGTGTTTTAAATTAATTTTTAATATTGTATTTTTCATTAAGTGATTAGTAAGCTTATGCTCTAAATTCCATTTTAATTATATTTAATGTGTTAATATATAGTCTAAATTTTATTTTTATATTACAGAAAATTTAATATCTCACATTCAATCACTAAACATTTCCACCAAGAAAATGAGCGATCATTTTAAATGGCAAGCAGCATCAACTTTTTATATATTTCAGAATTTTAAGTATAAATTAAAAATTTTTTAGGGTATTTAGTGCTCTCCATTTTTCGCTAAATTTAAAAAAGCCTCTGAAAATCTTCATCTCAAATATTGTTTATAAAAAAAAATAGAAAAATAATAATTTGACTAAAATTTTGTATTTTTTTCATATAAACTTTGCGTCAAATTTGTATATATTTGAAAAAAAACATTCTTACCTCCAAAATTATGCAACATATTCGGTAAATAACAGGTGTATAAGCTTAAACCCGCTGTTTTTTAGTCAAAAAAACACATGTTTTTTTTCATAGAAAATAAAAACAAATTTATTCAAAGTACTTGCCCTCGCTAGCTACACATTTTTCCCATCTCTCGGGTAATTTGTGGATACCGCGCCAAAAAATTTCCATCTCTTTCGAGGCAAACCACTCATCAAGCCATTTTCGGACGTCTTCGTAAGAATCGAAGTGCTGCTCAGCGAGCGCAAGGCCCATTGACGAAAACAGGTGGTAGTTTTTTTTTTGACGTGTGCGATGGTGCGTTGTCGTGGAGGAAAATTAGCTTCTCATGTTTTTGTTGATAATCCGTCCTTTTTTCACGCAGAGCACGGTGCAATTTGATCAGTTGTTGATGGTAGCGGTGGGCATTGACAGTTTCACCAGGTTTTAACATCTCATAGTAGACGATACCCTGCTTATTCTACCAAGCGAAAAGCATCTTCTTCCGTCCGAACCGATTTGGTCTTGGGAAAGATGTTGATGGTTGGCCGGGATCAACCCACGATTTCTTGCGTTTAGGATTCTCGAAATACAATATATCCACTTTCCATCGCCTGTCACAATCCGATGCAGGAACGACTTTCGTTTTTGTCTGGCGAGCAAGATTTCGCATGTGTTTTGGCGTCGCTCCATCTGCCTATCGTTCAATACATGCGGCACCCATTTTCCGATCTTTTTAATCTTCGCCAGGGCACGCAGACGCATGGAAATGGCTGGTTGAGTAACACCCAATTGCTCCGCAATCATTTTTTGCGATTGGGTATCGTCTTCGTCAAAAAGAGCCTGCAATTGATGGTCCTCAACCTTCCTAGGCCGATTTTCACGCTTCTTGTCCCACAAGTCAAAATTGCCGTCTTTGAACCGACGAAACCAATCTCGGCACTTTGTTTCTGATAAAGCACAGTCATCATAGGCCTCCATAAGCATTCAATGCAATTCGGCAGCCGATTTCTTCAAATTGAAGCAGAAAAGCAGAATTTCCCGCATATGCTCTTTTTCTGGCACAAAACTAGACATGATTACCAAAGGAAAAATGTATGTTGTTGTACAAAATTGTTCACAATGTGCACTGATTAAGGTTGACAGATGTCAAACTAATAAAAAAGTATGGCGTGGCCATGGTAGCTAATACCCTCACTCACGCCATCTATGACCAAACAGCGGATTTAAGCTAATACACCTGGTAGACGTCGTTTAATGCAAATTCTACCAAGTTTATTATTAGTTTTCGAACTTAATACAATACATTTTAGTTGATGTATAAAAAATAATTATTCTACTATAATTCTTCAGTTTTTTTTGTTGCAAATTTAGTAATGAAGATTTACAAAAAAAATGTCTTCGATTGATGAAAAATTCATTCTTCACTTTACAGAAATTCAGTCCAATTTAGTCGAAGAGCAAGTCAAGTGTTACTACAAATCAATTAAGTACATTCGGAAATTCATTATATCTTGAAATTTCTTCAACAAGATTATACACTTTAGTGAATTTGCAAATAGAAAACCAAAACTGTATCTAAAGCCAAAAGTTAATCCAAAAAAAAAACTTGAAGGAAACTAAATTGAAAGAGAAAATCAAGAATCATGTTCGGAATTAATTAGAATTGCGCTTTTCTTCATAAGGGGAAAATGTTGCCTAGTGAAATTGAGAACAAGATCGATAATTATTGAGTTTTTCTGATGTGCATGGGTGGTAATAGTCATTATGATAATTTGAGTAATTGCGGGTTACCTACGATGAGTTAGCATTTCATCAGAATTTTTTATGTTTTTCAGAAAATATCTTGAGACTTTTAGTATTATTAAAATACGGTTCTACAAAAGGGCAAAGTTTACCAACAGTTGAGTAATCGTATGTCATTTAAGACGAATTTGATATCTTTCGTTTGTTGTCAGTAAATTTATCTTAAAGAGAAATCTTAATGATATACTCATGGAATAAAGAGCTTATGAAATTAATTAGAGAAAAATATGAAAATAAAATGCAGTCTTAAAATTCGATTAGAATAGGATCTCGTTTCGTTAATCGCTCACATGTCATCTCATCCTTTAAATGATAATTTTTTATTGTTTTTTTTTTAAATTTAGAAATAATTCTACTTAAGGATTTTTTTTTGTTGGGTAAACTTAATATTTTCTGCTTGAAAAGTGAACTTGAATAATTTTTTTTACATCGAAAATTTTAGACAAACTTTATTTTGTCTATTTTATTAGTCCTTATTTTAAACGATACTAAAAAAAATTACTATCTTTTGTATAATTACATTAAAATTATGTGAATTTTTTCTCTTCATTTAATAAGCTTTTAATTTTTCTATGCTTTTTTTTTTATTCATATTTTTTGGGAAAGAATCTATTTTCAATAATCTGAAAATTCATCTTTTGATGAAAAAGTTTTTAATTTTTACAAAAAAATAAAATATTATTTTTGCTAAAAGTTTTTTTTTTTAACTGAAATCAGAAACTTTTTTTTTAATAAAAATTCTCCTACAAAAAATAAACTTTCTCATCTTTTGTTCACATAAGGAAGATTTTTGAAAGGGAAAAAAAAATCAATTTATTAGCTTCATAAAAAGTTAATGATTTCGATTAATATTAGAAATTTGTACCAGTATGTGTGAGCATGTATCAAATTTCTTTGCCTCTTTCCATACACTGAAAAGCTGCTTGAAATTTCTATGTTTTGTATCCTGTTTGAGATCCTTGTTGTATGGCTACGAGCATCAGCACAATTCTCCTATCGTAAAAACTATTAGTATATAGAAAAGCTTTGGAACAATCAAAATTGTTTTCAAAGAATTTTCATTATTTTCAGATTTTTGCGACTTTTTCTATTGTTGTTCAATTTTGCGGAAGTTTTTTCTATGGAAAACTTTAACATTAACTTTGCCTTTGGTAATACCCTGTATCGAATAAAGATCAATTAGTGAGGAAATTCCGCGTAAACGTTCTTAAAATTAATGAGAAATGTTTAAGGGTTCCTTTTTTCTGAGACGGAATGATGAAATAGATTTTGAACAATTCAACTGTGGTTGGGGGTAGGTATTGTGAGAGGTGGAAATATTGGTAAGTGAAGATGTCAATAGTCGTGAACAAGAACTCAAGGGTTTACTAAAACGAAGAATGGGTCAATTTGGAAATAACATTCCGCAACAGAAAAGCTTATCTTCATTGTACGTTGTACAATTCACAATATTCTAAGTGCGAAACTTGTTCGAAGGAGCGAAAAATTTTTTTTGCATTAAGGACCAAACAATTGTGTTTAAATGTTTTTGTCTAGGACAATTTTAGTGGTATTCTCTTACTTGCTGATATTATCTTCGATTACCATATCCTTTTTGCTACTATTCTACTCATTCTGTTGCCTTCGCAGCGATGATTTTTCTTTGTTTTTTGATTTTCCAGTCAGGAGTAATTATATAATATTTCCAAAATGAAAATCAAGATTGGAGAGAATAATTTTCCAACAATACCACTTTTTTTATTGTAATAAAAAGTTTCGTAATGAATTTATTTCGCGCGCTGACTTTGCATATTTCAATAATTTCAAGCGTAGAAGAAGAATGGGGGGCTTGGTCCATTCTGAAAAGATGAAATATTGGAAGAAGTTTTAAGGGAAATTTTAATTAGAATAGAAAGTTTGACATCGTTCCACTGTCTTGAATGATGAAATAAGGTGGTATGGGGAAGAATGGTCAATAGAATAGGTTGGTTAAGTGGTGTAGGTTTTTTTTTAATTGTTTTCAAAATAGCACAATTTCTTAATGGAAGAAGAAATACCAAATATTATTTACTGCTTTTCAATGATATATTTTGGGAATTGGTAAAATTCTTATTTTCCTTACTTTATCTTTGGTTAAATTGTTCAAATTTTATGAAAATTGCAAACAACTTTCTTCTTGACTAATTGCTTTAATTTTCTGATTGTAAATAATTAAACGAAAAGAATATTTATCTGAGGATGAATTTTACACAAATTTTTATAGTTCATTTTTATCTAAAAAAAAAAGTTATACTGTAGCATTTTCTTATGTTAACATTTATTGTAGGTCTCTTATCTCTATAAAGTTACCTTAACGTGCAATTGTGCTCTTTTCTATGCTAACGTACTCAATTTCGATTACGAATTTACACTTCAGTACTAATACTATTTGAATGGATAACGAAACTAATAGAATCGATGAAATAATCAGGTCATATGGGCATTTCGCATTGTTATGGTGTCGCGGAAAACCCGCCTGTGTCTGGTGCCCGCAGTAATCCCTATTCTATTTTTTTTGTAAAAAAAAAGAGAGTCGGGATTACTGATTGGCACCGGACACAGGTGGGTTTCCCTACTCAATTGAGATGTAGCAGCTCTCAACCAAAATTGAATTTTTGGAACTCACACTCGTGGAACTCCGTGCTTCCACTTCCAAAGCCTATAATTAATTTTCTAATCTACACCACAAAATATAATAAATTACCAACACTCCATATAATTAATATTTCAACAAGTTTTACTTAGGAGAATGGCTATGCTTCCGCATACGAAACATATAGTCGCCAATAGGCCTTCTGCTCGTGGCGCTACTTAAGGCCTTTTGTGCATGGCTAAGAGACTTAACAAACAAACAAACTTGGCAATGATTTTTCCTGTTTTTAAAACAATTTTTTTGGTATCTAAAACTACATAAACATTGTAACAAGAATATTTTATGACAAAGAAACTATAATAACAGAAGAAGACCACGCGAGAGTAAACACCCATTGGCGTTTCTCTATCTAGCAGGTTATTTTCATATTTCAAGAAAACTCTTGGCCAGTGTATCTTTAAATGCTGTTTATGAGAAATGCAATTCAGAGAATATGGGATTGAAAGAATTGGGTTAGAAAACCCCTGAACTCAATTCCGTAAGTTCAGATTGGTTCTAAAATTGTGTTGTAGGTTAAATGTTTGTTTTTTAATGTCAGTTTTGTTCGGTTGTCCAGTAGTCTAAGTAGTAGTCGGTAACGAAATCTTTTTAACGTCGTATGAGCATTCCAAGTGCATTAATTGTCTAGGTTTAGTCACAGGTAGCGTACTCTGTATTTTGGTGGAATGGTGTTACCATTAATATATACCATATGGGGATGGGTAGATTTTCGTAAAAGAGTGTTCATTTTCTTTCACTCTACACACTTTAGAACGGTATTGGAGATTTTTGTCATGAGATTATAGGTGTAGGTTCCTGGAAGCTATTTAGATATCGGAGAGGGTATCATCCGCATAGGTAGCAGTTTCAGTTTTGGGCTTGTTTGGGATGTCAAAGGCATAAATATTGTAGAGGGGTGGACTTAAAATACTTCCTCGAAGCACACCACTTGTGACGTGGAAAAATATATAATCTTAAAATCAGTTAGTAGATGAAAAGATGGAAGCTCTTGAGTTTCCAGAGCAGTCCAGGGTGCCACACTTGATCGAAGGCATGTGATATATCTAGGAACACGTCTGCTAAGTACTCTTTTCGCTCTGTAGAGAGGATGCAATGTAATCAACTGAACGATGACATTGCTGGATTTTGGAGCGTTCTGATCAGAAACTATATTCATAATTGGGAATAATTTTGGCATTTTCAAGGATAGGGTAAAGCCGTTTTTAAGAGAGATCCGTTTTTCCTTGGAGATTTGTTTGAAGATAGGAGTAGTTAATAAATCATAACCAGTGTTTTTTTTTTATTAAATATTATAATTTCAGATGTGGTAAAATATTTTCTTCTATGTCTTTTCGTGGACTGAAAGTGCCAGTTTGGGTTTATGGCTAGCCATTCTAGATTTGTGTTTACCTAGCCAATTTTTTGCTGTTAGATTTTCATTTTTCGTTAATTAAAGTCTGTATATTTGAGAGGAAGTATTGTTGTTGCATTTGTTTTTGGCGGTATTTAATCTGGGCTAATTTTAACTATTTAAAATTAGTGAATATAATTCATCTCAAAATGCCTTCCAGTTGATTTTATCTATTTTTGAGAATGAGAGGAGGATCCCAGAGAATTTACGAGTTATGTTCAAAAAGTATCGGGAATTTCGAATTTCCGCGGGTTACGTATATTCGGTTTTTTATTTTTTGTGGCGTTATGTTGGTACTCATGTTTCTCACTTATGCCGACAAGTTAGGCTATTTTGAATGTTCAGTTAATTTTTGACAGCTGCTTTGCTTGCACGTGTTTTGGCTCGTCTTCGATTTTTGCCCATTCCAAAAAATGGATCAAAGGATCTGTATCAAATTTTGTGTGAAAAACAAAATTAATTGCGCGGACGCATTCCGAATGTTGACTGTGGCATATGGTGAAGCTACCTTAGACCGAAGCAACGTTTATCGGTGGTACAAAATGTTCTCAGAGGGCCGAGAAGATGTGAACGACGAAAAGTGTGCCGGACGCCCGAGCACGTCAACAACAAACGAAAACATTGATGTAGTGAAGAAAATAGTATTGGCCAATCGTCGAATCACCGTTAGAGAACGGTGAAAATAGTACTGGCCAATCGTGCCATTAGATTTTTACCAATGATTTGTGCGTGAGACGGGTCGTCGCGAAATTCGTACCAAAATTACTCAATTTCGACCAAAAACAGCATCGCATTAACGTTGCTAAGGAGCTGTTGGCCTCTGTCCGTGACGACCTAAATATGCTCCAGAGGGTCATAACTGGTGACGGATCATGGGTTTATGGTAATGACGTGGAAACCAAAGCTCAATCATCCCAATGGAAGCTGCCGCACGAGCCAAGACCGAAAAAAGCGCGTCAAGTTCGGTCGAATGTGAAGGTTTTGCTTACAGTTTCTTCGATTGCAGGGGCGTGGTGAATCGTGAGTTCTTACCACAGGGTAGAACGGTCAATAAGGAATATTACCTGCAAGTTGCGCGAAGTAATCAGCCAGAAACGCCCGGATTTGTGAAAGAACAAAAATTGGCTTTTGCACCATGATAACGCCCCTGCTCACGCATCGTTGCTTGTGCGCGAACAACACAATAATAATGCTGCCCCAGATCTGGCACCCTTTGACTTTTTCTTGTTCCCGAAACTGAAGATCACCGTATTCCCCAGATCTGGCACCCTTTGACTTTTTCTTGTTCCCGGAACTGAAGATCCCTATGAAAGGACGACGCTATGCTACAATTGTGAAGATAAAGACGGCATCGAAGGAGGATCTGAACAAGATCACAAAAAATGATTTTTTGAAGTGCTTCGAAGATTGGAAAAAACGTTGTCACAAATGTATAATATCTTGTGGGGATTACTTTGAAAAGGACAAAATAGATATTCATGAATAAATAAATAATTTTAGAAAAAAAAGACACAAAATTCGCGATACTTTTGAACAGACTTCGTATATATTAAAGAATAAGAGGATTTATTTCAAGAGTATCTGTATGTGAATTAGGTCCTATGCAGAAAATGGTAATGAAGTGTCCAAGGATATAAAATAAATTTTAAAAGGTGATGTTGACCAGTATGTTGTAGCTAAGCTAGAAATGATTTTATAGTTTTTTTTAGGATAGTGCCTCTTGTAGATGCTTAGCATTATAATCACCACCCGCGATAAATGATTTAAATCAGTTTAAATTCAGTTTAAATTGGTAGATATCGATTGTAGAAATTCACTGGTCAAATTAGAGTGAATGAATTGATTAATGCATTTAACTTGGCTGAGGCTGAGTAAAAAATTTTATTTTCTATTAAATTCAATGCCTCCACTTCAGTTTTCCACTTCAAAACAGTTCGGCTGAAAAGTTTAGAACATATGTTAACACAGTAGAAATATTTTTTTTTGCAAAATTCATTTTTATTATTCAACATAGTTGCCTTCGAGGGCGATACAGCGATTATAGCGATCTTCCAACTTTTCGATACCATTTTTATAGTACTCTTTCGGTTTTGCCTCAAAATAGGCCTCAGTTTCATCATCGGTCTTAAATTTCTTGCCAGCGAGCATTCTCTTGAGGTCTGCAAACAGGAAAAAGTCGCTGGGGGCCAGATCTGGAGAATACGGTGGATGGGGCAGCAATTCGTAGCCCAATTCATTGAGTTTGACCATCGTTTTCATCGACCAGCCGACTGTTGCGTCTTTCCACGTTTGACCTTGCCAGCCGACTGTTGCGTCTTTCCACGCTTTGTATTCCGTTCGTCGCTCGCTCTCCAGTCTGCCGACTGCCGATTGGACTCTGGAGTGTAGTGACGGAGCCATGTTTCATCCATTGTCACATATCGACGCAAAAATTCGGGTTTATTGCGCTTGAACAGCTCCAAACACTGCTCAGAATCATCAACACGTTGTTGTTTTTGGTCCACAGTGAGCTAACGCGGCACCCACTTTGCACACAACTTTCGCACGCCCAAATATTCATGCACGATATGTCCAATACGCTCTTTCGATATTTTCAGAGTCTCAGCTATCTCGCTCAACTTCACTTTACGGTCATTTAAAATTATTTTATGGATTTTTTTGACGTTTTCTACTGCGTTCTGCATCAACTGTGCTCGTACGACCAGTTCGAAATTGACGAAACCAATATTTTACAGTTGAAATATAACGTTTGTCAAACCATGCTTTGGTTTCCACTTTATTTTTTTTATCAAAAAGCAATGCTTTATCAATACACGAAATTCGTCTTTATCCATTTTTTTTCAATAACAAAAGTTGCTCCACTCAAATTGTTATATCTCACGAACCAATCGACCGATTGCTGTCAAATTTTGACAGGAATCATTTGAACCATGGTGCTTTGTGATAATTAAAAATAGAGCCGCCATCTAGACGTCAACGTTCTGCAAGAGCCGCCATCTAGACGTCAACGTTCTAAACTTTTCAACGTTCTAAACTTTTGTGATTTTTGCAAGAGCCGCCATCTAGACGTCAACGTTCTAAACTTTTCAGCCAAACTGTTATGTAAACAGTTTCCATACAAAATTAATTGAACATACTTGACTGTGTAAATTTCGAAAATGTTGAAATTATTCCGTTTTCGAAATCGTATTTTTTTTTGCACTATTCAAAAGATTTGTTAAAGGATTGGTAAGCAGTAGAATAACTGATGGTGGGTGGAGTATTGATATTTATTGATTAAAGGAGTAAATAATTGTGTAGTGAAGGTGGTGAATTATCAACGCATTATTTGACGTTTGCTATTACGAGTTGTTATGACGATAAAGGGTGGAAGATATTATCAAATTTTGAATAGAGAATAAAATTTCGATAATCCACAATTGCATGTATATTCGTGCATTCATTAAGCTTGCAATCATACACAAATAAGGTTTGTGGTTTTTCATTGTATTCCATTCAGAATTCTATTATTTACTTTTGAACAAACTCAATTGTTTATAAATACAAGTACGAAAACGTGTCGGAATATGTGCACTTTTACATAGTTTTAACAAAACTAAAAAGCTGAATGCAAATTTGATTATTTTCATAATCGATTTTAATGATATTTATTAATATCAGTTAATGTATTATGAGGCGGAAATATTTGTATATATATTTTGTATTTGGTTTTAGTTATGCTGTAGTGGTTTTTTTTTGTCTTTCTAAATATAGAAAGTGCTATAAACTATGGATTAAATGCATTTGATAAATTCTCACGTAATTTTAACTCATCCCTTATTCTAATAGTTTTCCTTTGTCTAAATATTATTTATTGCAGATATGTACAATCATAATTATAAAATTATACATTATATTGAGCATATTTTCATTATTAGAGTTTAAAAGCTCTTTAATATATTTTTGTTCACATTAATCGAATTAGAAATATTATTTATAGTAAAATTTTAATACGTGAATATTTTCATTACGAAATTTTCAATTGTTATTCGTATTATTTGTAGACTAGGCTTTTTTTTTTAGTTTAGATAAATGAGGTACAGGGGGAAACCTTCAAAAGGTACTCGCCTGGAAGACCTTCTACCTGCCAGACGAGTTATGCGGGATTTTTACCTTGCTAAAACCTATCTGTACCTCTACCCTTGCTCCCAGAACGATGGTTTCCCGGCGGCACTCTTTGTAAATACTACTTCGCCGGGGCGTTCTTATTTGATATTACTGCTGTTCCGATATTATGACGCCTCGCGGCCTATTCTTCGTACGTGATCCGAAGATCCTTGATTAAAGATTCCGCGTACTCTGCAACTCTGTTCCAAGCCAATTGGCTCTTTAGCATGCACTCCACTATGTTTTCTGGACTGATGGAACGGTCCAGATTTTTTTCCAGATCTGCCCGTGTCCCCTCGTAGAAGGAGTATTCGAAATACACGTGTTCCGCATCTTCGATCACATCGCGGCAATGATGACAGTTTGGGGAATCAGTTCTCTTGAATCTGTGCAAGTATGCCCGAAAGCATTCATGCCCAGTCAAGGGTTGGGTAATGTAATACCCGACTTCCCCATGCACGCGAGTGATCCATTTGGTGACATCTGGGATCAGCCGATGACTCCACCGACCCTTCGTCGAGCTGTCCGCGAAAGTGCTGCTGATGCCTTTCTTTTGACGCTTGAGATGTGCTCCTTGTAGTTGAGTCTGGCATGTCCCTATACTGCTGATGCCTTTCTGTTGACGCTAGAGATGTGCTCCTTGAAGTTGAGGCTGGCATCCAAGACCAGTCCTAGATACCGGATGTAGGGTAGCGACTGGATGTCGTGGTCGCCTACTCTTATGGTGATGGTCTCCATTTGTTTCCGGCTACTCACAAGGAGTGCCTCGGTCTTATTTTCCTCCAAAGACAGGTCTGCCGATGTCATCCACTGTTTTATCCTCCGGATGGTGGTGGAGAATGCGGCTTCCAGTTCCTCCAGGTATTTGGCTACAAGGACAACCGCTACGTCGTCCGCGAAAGCCATGAGTATTGTGTTCGTCGGTAATTCGAGATGGAGTAGGCCGTTGTACATGACGTTCCACAAGAGTGGCCTCAGGACAGAGCCCTGTGGTACCCCTCCCGTGACCCCATACTCCGCTGGTCCATCCTCCGTGTCGTAGTGTAGTAGTCGGTCACTGAAGTATGACCTGACCATCCTCCGTAGGTAGTAGGCCAACCCCATGTTCTCAAGAGCCTCCAAGACTCGGTCCCAGCAGGCCGAGTTAAACTTATAGACTAGGCTAGACAATCCCATCCATGTTTATGCGTTCAATTTATGGGTGGTCCATCTAGCGGTTACATTTTGAACCACTATTTATTTGAAGTACTTGAGTGTTAAATGTCATCACAAATTGACAGATTGTTGGTAGAAAGTCCGAATTTTGAGAACTTACTTCCAAAGTGGTGAGTCTTCAATCCAAACTGTGAGAAATTAAAAAAAAAATGACTAAAGATCGAATGCCATCACGTGAATTTGTGGGCAAATTCGTGAAGCGAGTTCGGGAAACTGGTTTGTTGGTTGCCAAAGCAACGCGTTTCTGCTCTTATACAATGCGTACGACCGAGAATATTGCCGCCATTGATGAAAATGTCCGTGATCATCCATCAACATCAACTCGTCACCGTTCTTAGGAATTGAACATTTCTCGCACTTTTCTGTTGAGAATTTTCCACAAAGACCTCGGCATGAAGGCTTACAAAGTTCAATTAGTCTAACAGCTAAAGCCCCATGACCATCCGATGCGTTTTCGGTTTGCCGAATGAGCTCAAGATCAATTGGCCGAAGATGAGCATTTTTACCGAAAAATCATCTTTTCAGATGAGGCCCATTTCCACCTCGGTGGGTAGGTCAGTCAACAAACAAAATTGTCGCATCTGGGGCTCAGAAAATCCACACGTCACCATGGAAAAGCCGATGCATCCACAACGAGTCACGGTTTGGTGCGGATTTTGTAGTGGAGGCATCATTGGCCCGTTTTTCTTCGAAAATGATGAAGGAGCTGCCATTACGGTCAATGGTGAGTGCTATCGTGGCATGCTCAACGAATTTTTGTTTCCAAAAGTTGAAGAGAATGGCATGCCAACGTAACAATCCAACGTTTGGGCACTGCTTTCGAAAACCGAATAATCAGCCGAAATTCTGATGTCAATTGGCCGCCTCGAAGCTGTGATTTGAGTCCGTTGGATTATTTTCTATGGGAAGCTGTTAAGGATAAATGTTACGCAAGCCATTCACAGATAATTTGAGGCCTTGAAATACGAAATGAAAGCTGCCATTGAAGAGATACAGGCCCAAAATGTAAATGTATACAGGCCCAGTACAAATGGGGTACTGTAAAGCCAGCCGTGGCAGTCATTTAAATGATTATGTGTTTCATTCTTAAATTTCAAGGTTCAGTCTTTCTAATAAAACCATAAATTTAAAAAAATATACACTATTTTTTTTTATTATTTAATTTTTAAAATGCAACTTTTAAATGGTATTCAACCATTTGGAATTTATAGTTGGGGTTTTAGTAATACGCATTTTCAATAAAACTGCGATAAATGCTTTTATTTCTAATTCCGTAACTGGCTTCCATAATTTAGCACGTGATCACGGTTTCAGATCACTTCCAGAATTCACGTACTATTGGGCATATCGATTGGTTTCTTTTACAATGGTTTTAAGGAGCAAAAACGTAAAAAATAATTCCAAATATCCAATAGGCTTTTCAATACCGATAGGTAAATGTCTTGGTCCGAGAATTTCGAAAAATTATTATTGGTTTCGTTGGAAAAATTTAGGTCAGAAGGAAGTTGCACGAAAGTATCTAAAAGAAACATTTCTACGCGAAGTTCCGCAAGTGTTTTCATCATCGCTACTTGACGAATTCGTCATCGTATGATAAAAATAAACACTTTTTTACTGATAAAAAAATACACAAATTAATGATATTTTCCTTGCGATATACTTTTTAAAAGTTTATTTATGATTATTATTGACGCGACACGTCTACACAGGTCGATATCCCGACGGTATGCAGTTTTCGCGCAGTAATAATGCGTCGATATATCGACGGCTCGCAGTAAAACGGGTAATACTCCCTTTTTTTTAGTAGAAAGAATAACATTAATTTATTTTTTTCTTCTTACCTGGGATATCATCATAAAATGCTCCTTTCATCTTGGTTTTCAGTTTTGGAAATAGAAAATAGTCACATGGTGATAGATCAGGAGAATACGGAGGGTGGTTGATGAGATAAATCTGTTTTTACATAAAAAATTCGTTCATTTTTTTGGTCTTGTGAGGTGGTGCATTATTGTGCAATAAAAACAGCTGTTTTCCTGCTGGATATTCAAGTCTAACACGACCAATTCTTTTCCACAAACGATCTTAAACGCCTAAATAGTACGAGGGTCATTCAACAAGTACTTAGCCTACAAAAGAAAAACGAAAATTTTGGAAAAGTGGCAATTTATTTTTCCACATAATCTCCTTCAAGCTCGATACATTTGGCCCAGCGATGCTCTTACTTTTTTAACCCGTCCAAAAAATACATTTTCTCGAGGGAAGCAAAATAGGCCTCCGTGGCGACGATGACCTCCTCATTCGACCCAAATCTATTCCCGGCGAGTGATTTTTTCAGGTTTGGAAACAAAAAGTAGTCACAGGGGGCCAAATCTGGAGAATACGGTGGATGGGGTAGCAATTCGTAGCGCAATTCGACCAATTTGGCCATGGCGCCGGCGGAGGTGTGAGCCGGCGCGTTGTCGTGGTGGAACAGCACTTTTTTCTTCGCAAAGCGGAGCCGCTTTTTCTTCAATTCGACGTCAAATCGGCCCAATAAGTCAGCATAGTAGCACCCCGTGATTGTTTTACCCTTCTCGAGGTAATCGATGTGGATCACACCTTGTGAATCCCAGAAAACGGTGGCCATCACCTTTCCGGCCGATCGAACAGCTTCGCCTTCTTCGGAGCACGTTCGCCGGGTGAAGTCCACTGTTTCGACTGTTCCTTGGTCTCTGGTGTGTACTAGTGAATCCATGTTTCGTCGACGGTCACGAAACGACGCAAGAACTCCGCTGGATTGCGCTGAAACAGGCCCAAACACGTCGCCGATGTGGTCTCACGGTTGCGCTTATTTTCCGGTATGAGCAAACGCGGCACCCATCGCGCCGACAGCTTTCTCATGCTCAGTTCTTCGTGTAGAATATGTTGCACCGTTCCTACTGCGATGCCAACAGTCTCAGCTATCTCGTGAACCTTCAATCGACGTAGACTTTTTTAACGTTTTCCTCCGTAGCAGCCGTTTTCGGGGCACCTGGGCGTGGCTCATCAAAAACCGACGTGCGGCCACGAACAAACTCGTTGAACCAACTCTTGACGGTCGCCATCGAAGGAGAAGAGTCACCATACACAGCATCCAAGCGATCTCTGATTTCGCTGTGCGTTTTCCCTTCCAAAAACAAGAATCTAATCACCGAACGATATTGTTCTTTTTCCATTTTTGTGCAACCGACCGACACGCTCGCTTTCAAAGGCTCTCAAAACAAAACTAATAAAGGGAATCGACTGAAACTTTGACAGTAGGTTACTAAAATAATGTACTGCACGATGGTTCTTTTGTGACAGCAGTTCCATCGGGCGGTGAGGCTTAGTACTTGTTGAATGACCCTCGTATTCTCCATTAACAGTTCGACCTTCTGGAACAAATTTCTTGTGGACAATACCCTTCGAATCATACAAAGTAATCAACATTGTCTTGATTCGAGACTTCTAAAAACGCAATTTTTTTTGGTTTTGGCCTGCCTTTGGACTTCCATTCACCAGTTTGACGCTTAGTTTCAACGTCATATTTAAAGCACCATGACTCATCACCAGTTATGATCGAATCAAGAAAGTCTGGATCGTTTTCAGCAGTTTCAACAATGTCTTTGCAATGCTCCACACGAGCGATTTTTTGGTCTTTATTTAATTCATGTGGAACAAAACGCGCACAGACTTTTCTTTTACCCAAATCTTCAGTTAATATTCTCCAAATAGTATTTTTACTCGTATTTAATTCCTCAGCCAACATTTTCGTAGTAAAATTTGCATCGATGCCAATGATTTCACGGACCTTTTCCACCAATTCAGCACGATTTCTAGCTTCTGGACGATCTGGCCTTAGGTCATCATTTAAATCCTCACGACCATTTTTTAATCATGTAAACCACGTATAAACTTGAGTACGACTGATACAATCATGACCATAAACTTTTTCCATCAATTCGTATGTCTTAGCGAATTTTTTTTTAAGTTTAAAACAAAATTTTATATTTTTTTTGTTTTGTAACATTAGCGCACTTTTTCTTTTATTGAAATTAATGTAACTTTTCGCATCTGTCATCCGATTTACATGAATTTAGGTGCTTTTTAAGGGGTAGAATGTATCTTTTTAATGCTGCAAATTTTCAATAGATGGCGCTGCATGTTGTATGATTTAAATATAGAGTTCGGTTATTTTTGGGACTGTGCTTGAACTAAAAGGTTTTTCTTGTGATGTCTGTAAAATAAAAGGTTTTCTTCATCGTTAGTTAAAAAGTTGAATAATTGTATAATTTTGTCCTTTAATATAGAAGGGATCTAGAAATTAGAAGATTCGTTTCCTTAGATCAAAAGCTAGATCATTAAATGTGTTGTTCTATTAGTTAGAAATACTTTCTAATAACGAATAAATCACTTTTTGACCTTTCAACCCTATGAATAGTAAATGAGTGTATGTTTATGGAATACATTTTCGAATTGTAGTAAAACAAAAATGATCCTTTCTATTTAACATTATTCTACAAACATTTTATAGCATATAACCTGTTTCTATTTTAAGTAAGGATATAGTTTCGAACTTATTAACTATTCTCAAATGTACACATTCACATAGGTACATGCATATGTAAATACATTTATTTCAAGAATCATTTGCCAGAAATTAAGGTCCTATACTTATTCTGTGCCGGTCCTATTCCAGCTACCATTATTGGTATCCATCGTAATAATTTATTCATATACTTTGTGTATGGTCGCTGCAGAACTCTCCTCCATTTACTTATTTACAACAAATAAATTCACTCAAAGTGGTGTTGACTTAAATATATATAGGGGTTGATAGGCTGTTTACTAAATCATTTTGAAAGTAAGTATATTCAATCACAATCCATTTCTTTTCGACCTAGTCATCCATACAATAACACGTTCGAATTTTTCTCGTACATGTGTTCTTTTACACACATACATAAGTAATGGTATGTACACCTATAATCATCTGGGGCAATATTTTCAATATCTTCCATACCCCAAAAAATAGGAAATTTCTATGGTGACAGTTATTGTGGAAAGTTATTTATTTTTTTCTGTCCAAAACATTATCATCGCCAAAAAATCCTTGTTTTTGTTTTGCGCTTAAGTTATGCAATTTTTAGTAGTATTAATTTTTGCATCATCAACTCAACTTACTGGTCATATAATTATAGTCCAGCAGAATTCCTCTCGACAACTGCTTTTTCCTTTATTAAATATACTGATTGCGACTGCTCATTTCGATAATTTTACAAATGATCTACTCGCTTATGAATTAATGATTTTTCTCTTATTTTACTTAGTGCGGAGAAAGTAAAAGACAACCATACCCCCTACCCCTCTCCTTCCTATTTCGGTATAAAAATCTAATAATTTCCTGGTATAATACAGACATTGTTAGTATAAATATGAAAACATATTTTTTCTTTCATCCCTTCAATAGATGTTCATATGATACGTATAATAGTTGTGTTGCTGACGAGGAAGGACTGAGCGTCATATGTCAATTTGTTCACAGTTGAGCTGTGAAAAAGTTCCTTTTATTGTCAATATGCAATCCTTAGGGAATCGAATAATCAGTATTTATTTCTGTTCTTTCATCGACAGTTGTTCGGATTGATTGATTGACATTAAAAATAGCCGTCTTCGACTATACTGAATACGATGGGATTAGAGTGTTATGTATCCTGTATTTGGGCTGAAATAATCATCCAGTTAGAGTTCTGTTTTTTTTTTTTTTGGGTAGGCCAGTCGAGGTTTGAATGAATCTATCCTTTTTGGTTATTAATATTTATGTATCCAATTGGTGTATGAACGATACATATTAGTTTTTGGGGGCTATTACATAACCGAACATTTTCGATTCCGAAATTGTCCAGTTCTTAATGGACATTTCATAGCTATTGACTTCTTCATAAGAAGACACTTCAATCTTTTTTTGAAAAATATTAATCCTTTATAAATAATTCTGCATCAGGAATTTTGATAGAAATAATAGGAAATGAAGGTACAAAAATAATAGAGATTCGATGAAGAAGATTTATTGGTAAATGGGATTATTTTTTAGGTGGGTGAGTTTTTATATAACTATTGGCTGAAACAGAGCAAGTAAAAACTAAAGAGGATTACGTGCTTTAGTTTGAAAATCAGCCTAGCTTTTAGATATATTTTTTTGTCATTTCAAATAACATTAATAAATGCCATTTAGAATATACAGTTTTAGTAGTAATATTATTATTTTGACGATTGAATTATTCAAAATTATTTTCATAGAATTTTCGTTAATTTTAATAATACTAGAAGTGCGAAAAATAACCTGAGGAATTTACAATATTTTTATTATATAATTTTCTTTAAACATACGAATTTAGGAAAAATCGTACAAATTGCTCCACAAAAATATTAGCTATTATTTTTAAAAATTATTTATGAATAACGACGTTTGAAAGTAATTTAAGTAAATAAATATAACCAATTACACCAGGTGTATAAGCTGAAATCCGCTGTTTTTTGTCAAAGAAACACATATTTTTTTCATAGAAAACAAAAACAAATTTATTCAGAGTACTTGCCCTCGCTAGCTATACATTTTTTCCATCTCTCGGGTAATTTGTGGATACCACGCCCAAAAAATTCCTTCTATTACGAGGGAAACCACTCATCAAGCCATTTTCGGACGCCTTCGTAAGAATCGAAGTGCTGCTCAGCGAGCGCGTGGCCCATCGGCGAAAACAGGTGGTAGTCGGAAGGGGCAAGGTCTGGTGAATAAGCGGGATGGGGTAGCACCTCCCAGTTGAGTGTCTCCAAGTAGTTTCGGACTATTTCTGACGGGTGCGATGGTGCGTTGTCGTGGAGGAAAATCAGCTTGTTATGTCTTTGTTGATAATCCGTACTTTTTTCACGCAGAGCAGGGTGCAATTTGATCAGTTGTTGGTGGAAGCGGTGGGCAATGACAGTTTCAACAGGTTTCAACATCTCATAGTAGAAGATACCCTGCTGATCCTACCAAACGCACAGCATCGTCTTCCGTCCGAAGCAATTTGGTCTTGGGGAAGATGTTGTTGGTTGGCCGAGATCAACCCACGATTTCTTGCGTTTAGGATTCTCGAAATATATCCAATTTTCATCGCTTGTCACAATCCAATGCAGGAACGACTTTCTTTTTTGTCTGGCGAGCAAGATTTTGCAAGTGTTTTGGCGTCGCTCAATTTCATGCGGCACCCATTTTCCGATATTTTCAATCTTCCCCAGGGCACGCAGACATATGGAAATGGCAGGTTGAGTAACACCCAATTGCTCCGCAAGCATTTTTTGCTATTGGGTATCGTCTTCGTCCAAAAGAGCCTGCAATTGATGGTCCTCAACCTTCCTAGTCCGATTTTCACGCTTCTTGTCCCACAAGTCAAAATTGCCATCTTTGAACCGACGAAACCAATCTCGGCACGTTGTTTCCGATAAAGCATTATCACCATAGGCCTCCATTAGTATTCAATGCGATTCGGCAGCCGATTTCTTCAAATTGAAGCAGAAAAGCAGAGCTTCCCGGATATGATCTTTTTCTGATACAAAACTAGATATGATTACCAAAGGAAAAATGTATGTTGTGACACGAAATTGCTGACAGTGTGCACTGATTAATGTTGTCAGATGTGAAACTCATAAAAAAAAGTATGGCGTATCCATGGAAGCTTAATACGCTCACTCACGCCATATATGACCAAACAGCGGATTTAAGCTTATACACCTGGATTTAGGCTTAAATTGTAGTTTCTAAATACCACCTCGATTTCGCAAATTCAATTTGAAACAAAAATTTTTTTTATGGTAAATGTTCACAACAATTTTAATGACAACCTAACAGCGAGAGGATGTTAATTATTTCATAATTTCATCATTTATGTCTCTCCATAAGGAAGCTAATTAATTAGTTAGCCTAATATGATGTTAAAATGCTGATTATTTGAATTTTCCATTCAATTAGGTTTGGAAATATTTTTGGTGGTCGGAAAATTACCATTTATTTTATGTGTGCATGAGTGCAATTAGTTTATGGAATATTTAATGAAATTTTTAATGGTCGATGACCTGAGGGGTAATAAAGGTGAATTTCAGAAAATCTATTCCGCAGAACGCCAAATGGTCATTGACGTGCTCTTCTTTTTTTAATGACAACGAAAATTTCCCAATTACACATTTCTAAAAAATCCTTTTAAAGTAAAAAAATTCGAGTGATTTTTTTTTACAGAGCAGATGGAGAAGAATCATATTCATACTGACAGCCCCCATTTTATTCCTGGCTGTGCCTGCCTTGCTACGAAAACATAAATCCTTTTGAAAATTTTTACAATGTCATTTAATCGTAATAAAAAAGGACTTTTGATAGGCAACTAAATCTATTAAGGGCTAATAAAAAAATAACAATTAATGTTTTGTAATTTGTTGTAGTTACTTCCAGTAGTCAATTGTGTTGGTTCCTTTTTTCGGCTTTGTAATATTCTAATAAAATTAAAGAGCAATAATCATAAAACTCCATCTACTTAAATTTATTGGTATATAAAAATAAAACTATTTATTTATCATGATACACTCGAAAAAGGATTTGTTCGTCTGATTTTTCGAAGGGGTGGTACGATATTTGTGTGCGTGGATATTTTGAAAATATAGTCAAGTGAAAGTGTAATGCTTCTGATATTTCTGTTCTTAATCTAAATACACTTCTTCTTTGTTTTATTTCGAGCTCTTAAATAAAATAAAATCCATCACAAAAAAATCATACCAATCATATACACGCTTCCATTCTCCTTGTTTATATCATAATTCTTGGAGACAATTGAGATGAATTTCTCATAAAAAAATCTATAATTTTGAATTGATGCTGTAAAAAGGGGAGCAATATTTATTATTCATTATATTTATTGTGGGGAGTATTTTTCTCCTTTTATTTTTATGTTAAAAATTATTTCCGATAACCAATCAATCATTTAATTACTTACATGCATGCGGTGCGGTTGGCTACGTCATAAAATGGTGGCAAATTTTATGGAAACCATTTTGATTCCTTGAATTGCGGCATTGTGGTTTACAGTAGTAATATTTTTGTACAGAAAACAGGAAACAAAATAAGAATAAAAAAATATATAAAATAAGATCGGGGGTATTGCGAAAATTCTAGGTTTCCGAATATACTGGCGGAGACAATTTATTAGGTAAGAAGTTAGTAAATTAGGTAAGAAATATTTAAACTCACAAAATATTTAGTCAATTGCCAATTGACGTAATTGGTATGCATTGTTGTTGAGTTTTTTCGGTTTTAGAAAAATTTTCGTTAATTAACGAAAAATACCTGTAATTTTTTTTTTAAATATTACAATAAACGAAAGGATCGAATTTTTAAAAAATTCGACCCTTTCGTTTATTGTAATATTTGGTTTTCTATTTAACAATTTGAATTTGATGTTGGGTGAGTCCATATAAATATACTCAGAAGTTTAAAAAATGATAAACTAACATTTTGGAACAGTTCAATTTATATGGGGTTTTCCAATAAGACTGATATGATTTCTAAGTGACGTTTCGGCCATTCGTAATATGTCATGATCTGTCATTTTTATTTCATTGTATTCAGTAATATTTACAATTTGATAGTGTAGAGATAAACGCAAGAACAACATTTACAAATTATTCAATTTTATTATCATTTCCGCAATTGCAACTTTTCGTGCGCTCTTGCCATTTTATGGTCGAATTGTTAAAAATTTCGAGCGTACATTTTCTTTACATAATGTTCAAGTGTCAATAGGACAAAGAACCGCTCGAAGTAATGAAAATATTGCTGCCGTTCAGGCAAGTGTTGCTGAAGACCGCAATTTGTCGATTCCAAGACGTTCTTAAGAATTGGGACTGTCTCAAACGACAACCTGGCGGATTTTGAGAAACGATTTGGGTTTGCATCCGTATAAAATTGTTATCACTCAAGAACTGAAGCCATTGGACTACCGTTAACGTCGGGAATTGGCTGATTTTGTCTTGGAACAACTTGAAAACGATAACGATTTTTTTAAGAAAATCATCTTCTCCGACGAGGATCACTTTCATCTGAGTGGTGCGGTAAATAAATAAAACTGTCGATTCTGGTGCGAAGAAAATCCACAAATTATTCATGAACACCCATTTCATTCACCTAAATTGATAGTTTGGTGTGGTTTTTGGTCTGGTGGAATCATTGGTCCGTTCTTCTTTCGAAATGAAGCTGGTAACACTGTTACTGCCAATGGAGAGCGGTATAGATCGATGATAATCAACTTTTTATGGCCGAAATTGGAAGAAGTTTATCTTGACAACATCTGGTTCCAACAAGACGGGGCTACGGGCCACACAGCACGTGCAACAACCGAATTATTGCGAGAAAAGTTTAGAGATTCGATTATTTCAAGAAATTGTGACATTGAATGGCCTCCAAGAAGTTGTGATTTAACACCATTCGACTATTGGGGTAATTTTAAATCATTGGTCTTTAGCAATAAACCAAACTCTCTTCAAGCTTTAAAAGTCAATATTGAACGTGCTATTCATGACATACGACTTGATTTAGTGGAAAAAGTGCTCGAAAATTGGGTCCATCGAATTCGTTCCTGCAAAAAAAGTCGAGGAGGCCATTTGAATGACGTTTTATTCAGAACTTAATTGTATTGATTTTACTTTGCAATAAATAAAAAACATTGGAATTTTCTTAACAATAAGTGTGGTTGTGTTTTTAAAGAAATCATATCACTCCTTTTGGAAAATCCTAATACTATTAAAGGATATGTAACGAAATATAAAAATGAGTTTTCTATTGCAAAAATATTCTTAGTAGTATAAAATTATGCAAAGAATGAAAATATATTCTAATTTGAAGATATTTAGTATATAAAAAATAACCGACTGGTTGAAGAAAAAAAAAACAAAATGACGAAAAATGGCAAGAACCATTTGTACCAGTCCGGATTGGAATGTGTCTTTGTGACAGGCTTTAATTATTGGTTCTTGGATTTAACTTCAAATTTAAAAAAAAAAACAACAAAAAACAGCAAAAAATTCAAAACAGTATGTGTCATAACAGCTATTATGCAGCAGCGGTTTTAGAAATGCTGAGTGTACAAGATCGCCTTGATTATAATAACTTTTTTAATATAAAACTTGAAGTAAATAAGAACTACTAAAAATTGAACGGATTTTATAACAAAATAAGTGCAGTAAGGCGAAAGGATGACGTATAAAATTCAATAGGTAACGTCAAAAAAAAATCCGCCATTTTTTTTTTTAAATAATTATTTTTTGAAAAATAGTTTAAAATAAATTCACTGTTCAATTTTGACTCCTAAATATCTTGGGCAATCGTACTACAAGAATTTCAAGCACTTTCATAGAAGAAGTTATAGCTCCAGAAAGGTCCAATAAATTTTAGGCTTATTTTGTCAATTATTGAGGAGGTCTAGAGAAATCTGAAAGCCCAATGATTTTTTTTATTTAGTTTTCTTCGTTACCCTTCCAATATTGGAAATCTATCTGCCACTTATTTTTAAAAAATTCTTATTTTTAAAAAAATTTAGAAAATAAAATCGTCTTCTTTCCTGTTTCAGTCTAAAATATTTTTATTACCAAATTCACATTGGAAGAAGTTGGTGTTTTTTTCATATTTTTAGAGTCAAGGAATTTATTTGCAATATTTTTTTCTATGATCGATGTGGAGTATTGGTGGGGTTGGTAAAAAATGTTGATGCTCTTTTATTCATTATTTTTATTCTCTTTTTGCTTGGTACAAAATAACATTCCTTAAGGAATAGAAAGCCAGAACTTTGGATATAAATCCTCAATGCAAATATGTGTAATAAAACAGCATGAAAAATTGAAATTTTTTATTCTTATCCGACTTGGAGACGTCTCTCACAAATTGAAATAACATTCAAACGTATACCACATACACTCGTAAATATTGACAATGAATATTGATATGCGAATGAATTTTTTTGTTGTTGTTGTTAATATTTTTATCCTCCTGAATATGGATATGACAGTGACTATGGCAACAATAATAATAATAATAATAATATTCGTATTATTATTATTATTATTATTATTATTGATATTCTAGTAGCTGATTGCTTAGGGCTTATAAATGTTCAGTTATTGCTCAGTTCGAATAAATTCGCTTACATAAATTTCGAGCATATTTATTTAAATACGTTTAGGAGGTTCTATGTTAGAAAAGAAAAAAAATACGATCTTTTTTTTTAAAGCAAGGATGGTTGGAAAACTTGTATTAAAAAAAGGAAGAAATTTCCCATGAGAAATGTGATCGTGCATTTCCACCGACAAACTGTGAGAATGTATTAGAATTTGCTTGTTCTGCGAGAGAATACGAAGAGTATCGACAGGAAAATTTGGGCATTGACATTGACAACGACATCGTCAAGGACAATGAGTAGTGAGTGCTCTGTCAATCAGGCATTTTCGAAATTCTTTTCTATCGATAAGATTTGATTATATTGCGATGTATTCGTATTATTTCGTCGATATTATTAATGGTATTGAAATTATGTTCTTTGAAAGCATATAATTTGATTTATTTAGAAATTTTCGAATTTTTTTCTCTTCTTAATACCATAATACAAATTCTATTTTATATTAGATTTTGTAATTTATTTAAGAGTAGATGTGTTTGATATATAAAAATCTCTATTCATGAAATGAAGGCATACACATAATTTAATTTCAATCGTTGTATTTCTTCGGAAAAAAAAATATGAAACCTTTTTACTAAATTCTTAATGTATAAATTTGTTAAGATTCTTATTTAATTGATTGAATTAGTTTAGATTTGTTTAGTTCTTAATTTATAAGAGAACATTTAATTAAAATAAAAATATTATTTACAAACGTTGCCATTTTATACAAAAGTAAGAAAAATATTGAATTTGAAAAATTGAATTTAAGGTGAACTCTTGTACAAAAGAACATCACACCCACTGAAACAAATCGATGGTAACTGGGTAAAAACAGACAAAGGAAAAGCCCAAGTATTTTCCCAACATTTGTTAAATACTTTTCCTACACATGATCGCATACTAACAAAATGATCGAAGAACTATTGTTCCCAGTCCCTATGAGTTTTCCGGCAAAAAATTTTAAGACCTCGTAAATTAAATCTAATTAGAGAAAGCTTACTTATAATAAACAGTTGAAATTATGTTTACAAGAAGGACTTATTGCTAAAAAATAAGTCGAAAATATCCGGACAGAGTGAAAATTTATTAAATTTAAATATTTAAGTTTCTCCTAACAAGTCTTTTTATTCTTCCTACACCCACTTTGAGCCTCATTCCTCGCGATTGGTGATTACAATGCTAAACACCCTCAATGGGGTTGCAGCATTGCTAACCCTCGAGGAAAGATTCTTCAAGAAGCTCTACTCCATACATCATACCAAATAACTTCCCATCCAAATCCAACATAATGGCCAACTTCCAGTTTAAAACGACCTGATATCCTCCATTACTTCATTGGCACTACTTCAATTACCATGAATTTTAGTATTGAAAATATTTAAATACTCTTCATTCTAGACATCATGATATAGAAGACAAAGCGCATACTAATCAAATTATCGAAGAAGTAATCCTCCCAAAAATTTAAGGGCCCCGCGAGAGTCTTTCCTGATCGCCAAAAACATGTCAACTTTTCGGGCTAATAGGATATTATTAGCCCAAAAAAGGTCCCTTAGATATGAGTCCGAAGTTACTTTACAACAAAACAATAATGAGCCCAACTGGTGACTTCAAATTTTCGTGTCTGTGGCGTTATGAGTTTCCGAAGCAAAGCTGGTCGGTCTTATGTAGGCTACATCAGTTAGAGTCTGTTAAATTTTGTGAAGGATGTTATTACGCTTGATCATCTACAATGGAAGGGGACCTCTATCCCGCGAAAAAAAACCTGATTTGCTGACATATGTGTAATGGTTAGCATAACGCCACAGGATTATCAGATAGAACGTGTATGGTTTCTAAAAAAAGAACGCTCTATCCGAGATCTGTTGTAAGCCAATCTGGTAGCAATCGAGGCAGATTATTAATACCTGTGAGCAACGGCTCCCGAAGAGTTATTCCATCCAACAGATCAGGATGGTGCACCGAACACAATACAGCACTTTTATTGTTGAGTAGGTTCTGTCGAATCTCTTTAAGTGTAAAGAGACGCTGTCAGTAAATATCACGAATTTAAATCGCCAGTTTTATTGCACATAGCTCCCAAAAGAACGCATCTGCCCTGTCCTAAAATACTTCCAATGTAGATCCCGGATTTGGATGACAGTGCCCTCAATAATTCCAAAAAAAAAGTTGTATTGAGGTCGGACGCCACATTCCTGAACAGAAATAAACATTCTTCGAGTCTATTCAACTGTTCGAAAAGTCCGATGTGCGCCACTGGCTAGTCGGGTGGTTTACCGCTGCCTCGAAATAGCGAACCGTTCCATCTACAAGGTCGTTAGTTACTCTTACCTTATATTTACCTTATATTTACTGACCAATATCTGGAGGAACTGGAAACCGTATTCTCCACCACCATCCGGAGCATAAGACAGTGGATGACATCGGCAGACCTGTCTTTGGCGGAACATAAGACCGAGGCACTCCTTGTGAGTAGCCGGAAGAAAATGGAGACCATCACCATAAAAGTAGGCGACCACAACATCCAGTCGCTTCCCTACATCCGGTATCTAGGAGTGGTCTTGGATGCCAGATTCAACTACAAGGAGCACATCTCCAGCGTCAGCAGGAAGGCATCAGCAGTAGAGGGCGCACTTTCGCGGATAATGCCCAATATCGGAGGCCCCAGGCAAATCCAAAGGCGACTACTGGCAACTGTAGTTATCTCCATCTTGCTATACGGAGCACCAGTGTGGGCGAAATCGCTAGAGCTAACAACATACCGCAAGAAATTTTCATCAGTATGAACGGTATCACATTTCGCAATCAAGTATATCGGTATCACACGATGCAATCAAGGTCGTGGCATCAAGCCCACCCATCGACACCCTGGCAGGAGAGCTGGAACACCAACATCGTAGGAAGAAGGAAGAGCGGCGAAAAGTCCTCTGTGAAGAGGAGAGACCCGAGAGTCTTCGCCTCTGGCAAGAGAGATGGGACAACTCGACGAAGGGTCTGTGGACTCATCGGCTGATCCCAGATGTTACCAAATGGGTCACTCGCCTGCACGGGGAAGTCGGGTATTACATAACCCAACTCTTGACTAGACATGGATGCTTTCGGGCATACTTGCACAGATTCAAGAGAACTGACTCCCCAAACTGTCATCATTGCCGCGATGTGATCGAAGACGCAGAACTGGAGAGAAATCTGGACCGTTCCATCAGTCCAGAAAACATAGTGGAGTACATGCTGAAGAGCCAATCGACTTGGAACAGAATTGCAGAGTACGCGGAATCCATTATCAAGGATCTCCACACAACGTACGAAGAATAGGCCGCGAGGCGTCATAACATCGGGACAGCAGTAGCTTCAAATAAGAACGCCCCGGCGAAGTAGTATTTACAAAGAGTGCCGCCGGGGAACCATCGTTCCGGGAGCAAGGTTAGAGTTGCAGGTTAGGTTTTAGCGAGGTAAAAATCCCGCATAACTCGTCTGGCAGAAAAAATTTCCAGGCGAGTACCTTTCGAAAGTTTCCCCCCGTACCTCATTAATCTAAACATAAAAAAAAAGACCAATATCTTCACTTTCCTAGATGTAAATTTCATCTTTCTCTGCGGGTAACGGTAGTCCCCTTGGCTTTCATTGAATCTACAGGTTGGAGAGGAGACTGGGCTAAGCGATAAAACATTTGTGCTACAATCATTTTTACTGCAGAGAGATTTTTCTCCCTCCAAGGCTTTGGTAATAGTGTCACTGGTCTGGCTTAGACTACCGTGGAGGTTTGTTCGATTGGAATATGGAATTGACATTTGAATTAAAGTGTACAGTGGAAATGGGGGATTCATGTGAAATGCCGTTTCCTGTCATGCGAAAGGACGCAAAAAAACCGTTTGCTAAATTATTCAAAAAAAACAATTTTTTTTGTAAAAACTCCAATTATTTAGAAAAAAATTTCCACCCCATTTAAGAATTCCTTAAAGAAGAAATCCAAAAAAAAAAAATTGAATTAAAATTTATCACTTCAAAAAACATGTTCTATAGATTGTACGCTTACTTAGAGGCATTTATTATTTATCCTCAAACCAAGTTTATTTCCGGTTAAAGTTTATATTGGAAAGGAACTTTTGTCGGTATCCAACGAATCGGCCGGAACATAATGGTTTGAGTTGAGTCACAATGTCGTCGTCATACTCCGTTTATCATTTTGTCGTCTCCCCTTTTAGCCTTCACCATTAATCCTTTCTCTGATGCCACCAGTCCATCTGCCGTTTGGTGCTTTCCTTTATTCGTTCGTTTTTTCTCTTCATTTCCATTTCATTTCATTTCATTTCATTCCTCATTCAATGTTTCCGAAATATTTTCATGTTCTTGCTTATTATCGTTTGCATAATCTTAAAATGTGATTTTATGCGAAAGTTCTTATTTGATTATAAGATCCTTTCGTAGTCGTATATCTTAGCCAAGAGGAAATCAATTGTAGGGTGGGTGATATTTTCTCCTACCTAACAACTACTTCTTTGATCGTTTTTTTTTCTTCTGTCGTATCGGTAGCAACAGTCTTTGCGTATACAGACGATTACGAGTCAATATGAATTCTTTGGACTTTTATAGCTTTGGAATGATTCGAAGAGCAGAGAATTCAGTAGTAGCATAAATAAAATCAGCTATGAACCAACTAATCTTAATATCAGAATATAAAATATTGAAGAAGGACCCAGAATACAATAGGTTTAAGAATATATTAAATGCAATATAACCGCCAAAACTGAATGGTTTATGATTTTATTAGTGGTGGTTGGTCGAGCAGGATTGCGAGAAGACCAGCGGAGGCTAAGCAAGAATGAAAGTAGGATTATGAAGCGATATATATAGTATGAAAGTATGAGTCATAATAAGAGCATTATTATTACTAGCTGGTGAAGCAAAATCATATTGAATTTACAAATTCGCCCAAGTTTTAATAGGAAAATCCGAAACGTATAAAATGCTCTTTTTTAGAACTTTGCTCTAAATACGAATGAATATTTCTAGAGTTTTATTAAAGATATTTACGACTTCTTGATATTTTTCATAATTTATAGATTGGGCCATTTGTGAAATTGTACAAATACTGTACGATCATTTGGCAAAAAAGGGACATTTTCTTTTCGATAACTTTGTAAATACAGATTTTCCAATCGAATTCAACTTTTGATTTTCTTATCGTTTTCATATTTTTCGAAATACACATAAACTATATTTTTGGTTGTGCTTTATTTATTTTAATTCAAAATTCCATCTCCCAACTCCAATTTCAGTCGATTATATTAGATTACGTTTAATTTTCTACTGTACAGCAAAATGAATTTTCTTAAATTAGAACTTGTCCATTTTTTTATTACTACAATATTTAATTTTAAATTTATTCGAACGAATATTGTATCAATTTAATATAATAATTTTTGTTAAGAACGAAAAGAAAAAATATTTTATCCCCAATACAGTTAAAAAGGATATTTTTCATATCTGATTCAAATGACTCTCTTTAGAAGGTCGTTTTAATACGAGATTATATAGGAAATATTCAAGTTAAATAAAATTATGAGAGAATTCCTTTTTTTTTAAACGTATCCTTTATTTAATTAGTTAATATTTTTTTATTGTACAATTTATTTTTGTTCAATTATGAAAATTCTCAATTTTAATAGGGGGTTAAAATTTTAAGTTTTAATTGATTTTAGAATTATTTATGTATAGTAAGGGGAAAAGTTATTGGTTTATTGTATTGTAATTTATAAGGAGAACCTTATTTGGAGCTAATATTTCTTTTTCCTTTTAACTAAAATTTAAGCTTTAATTAATGAAAAAAAATCACCATATACGTTTGCTGAAAACTCATTTTGGTGAAGTCTTTTTTTATCTAGCAAAGTCTAAAATATACTAAAACTTTAATAGCCTGGTAAATCTCGTTATTGGTTATTTTCAAAGTTATTAGTTTGGTAGCCTTTAAGACTCGTGTAATGGTACCAGATATTTTTTTAGTAGTCATACAAATTTATGAAATATCCGAAGTAGCCTCTTTCATTATTATCATCAACGATGCGACTACTGGTAGTCCGGTCTAGGTATGATGTATTAAAAACCTACAAACATTTCGGCTTCACGCTGTGGTCTTTCAATTTCACACTCCTATCAAGATTTTGACGACTTGGTTAACGCTGTCGATCTACCAAAGGTAGGGCCTATCTTGTCTTCTGGGACCATAAATCGAGCCACTGAACACCCGGGTAGAATCTTTCTTATCTATACAGATTAAGTGTCCAGCCCACTGCAGCGTATTGATCTTAATTTTATTCAAAATCGGTCGGTAAATAGACTCCAGAATCCTTAGTCCTCATATAGGAGGCCAAAAATTCTTCGAAGGAACCACCTCTGGAACGCGGATAAGACTAGACAATCAAAGTTTCCGAAAAATATATGGGAACTGGTAAGACTAGTGTCTTGTAGAGCGGAAGCATCGACGTTATTGTCAAAATTTTGTCTGGCTAACCTAGATTCTGCCCGGATTTCTTCATTCATGGCTAGTTGGTCTTGTCTTCGACGCCGAAGCTTCCACCACGTTCTTTGTTTTTCATTTATTTGTGTCAGTTCAATCTTAAAAAAGTCCTCTAGTACAGCTCTTTCTGATACAAACATAATAACGATATCGGCGCATGATATAAGCTAGACAGACGTTATGAGGATGGAACCCACCATGGTTACCCCCAAGTTCCAGAGCACTTTTGCTTGCGCCAGGTCGAAGAGACGCGTCTTCTTGCCCCCGACCATTGTGGATTTTAAAAGACACTGTAAGTGATTCGGCTGCTTCTACTCTTCCTTTCACACTACGAGGGTAATTCAACAAGTACTTAGCCTCACCGCCCGATGGAACTGCTGTCACAAAAGAACCATCGTGCAGTACATTCTTTTAATAGCCTACTGTCAAAGTTTCAGTCGATTCCTTTTATTAGTTTTGTTTTGAGAGCCTTTGAAATCGAGCGTGTCGGTCGGTTGCACAAAAATGGAAAAAGAACAATATTGTTCGGTAATTAGATTCTTGTTGTTGGAAGGGAAAACGCGCAGCGAAATCAAAGATCGCTTGGATGCTGTGTATGGTGACTCTTCTTCGATGGCGACCGTCAAGAATTGGTTCAACGAGTTTGTTCGTGGCCGCACGTCGGTTTTTGATGAGCCACGCCCAGGTGCCCCGAAAAGCGCTGCTACGGAGGAAAACGTTAAAAAAGTTCACGATCTCGTGTTGGCAGACCGTCGATTAAAGGTTCTCGAGATAGCTGAGACTGTGGGCATCGCAGTAGGAACGGTGCATCATATTCTACACGAAGAACTGGGCATGAGAAAGCTGTCGGCGCGATGGGTGCCGCGTTTGCTCATACCGGAAAATAAGCGCAACCGTGAGACCACATCGGCGACGTGTTTGGCGCTGTTTCAGCGCAATCCAGCGGAGTTCTTGCGTCGTTTCGTGACCGTCGACGAAACATGGATTCACTGGTTCACACCAGAGACCAAGGAACAGTCGAAACAGTGAACTTCACCCGGCGAACGTGCTTCGAAGAAGGCGAAGACTGTTCGATCGGCCGGAAAGGTGATGGCCACCGTTTTCTGGGATTCACAAGGTGTGATCCACATCGATTACCTCGAGAAGGGTAAAACAATCACGGGGCGCTACTATGCTGACTTATTGGGCCGATTTGACGTCGAATTGAAGAAAAAGCAACCCCGCTTTGCGAAGAAAAAATAGCTGTTCCACCACGACAACACGCCGGCTCACACCTCCGCCGTCGCCATGGCCAAATTGGTCGAATTGCGCTACGAATTGCTGCCCCATCCACCGTACTCTCCAGATTTGGCCCCCTGTGACTACTTTTTGTTTCCAAACCTGAAAAAAGCACTCGCCGGAAATAGATTTGGGTCGAATGAGGAGGTCATCGTCGCACGGAGGCCTAGATAATTACCAGCGATCCGGAGACCGTACCCTAGATATGGGTATTAACTACAGCCACCATGCTACAGCCTAAGATGTGGTTTAACACCATGGGGCACCCCGATACCAATTTTTCTTTTAAGAGTACTTCGCTCATTGAGCTATGGTAAGGAACCTTGTAAATTCCTAGGCACCGCTAATCCAGCTCTGGTACGTGGGTTTGTCAAGACCCGAAAGTACAACCAGAATCGACGTTGGTCTTGCACCCGATCGCAGCCACCCTGCGCAAATTCCCGTACAGGCTACCCTCGATGAGAATGTGCTTGGCACTTTCCTCCGCCGCCTCATAAGGTCATCTAGCCTCTACAGCCAGTCCACACCCGTACAGGAACCCCTTTATACTGCCATGTCCCGTGAGTAAATACCCAAGGAACAGACCAAATTCAAATCCAGACGCAGAAACAGAGCACATGTCCGAAATGAACATGTGCGTCCATCTGTTATCCCACCGACGTTGCCATATTTCATACATTCTAAACAGGACCAGTACACGCCGCTGTCGTGGATTAAGATCCTGAACTTCGTCAATCGTCATTGTAGGATGCCAAAAATTATGATCCGGTTCTTGAAAACGAAGGAAATTTTGAAATGGTTTTTGTTGAAAATGAAGTTTTCGAAGAATACATGAGGCTGGCAAGGATAGTGTCTTATACACCAGTAGTTAAGATGTAATAGTCGGAATTTTTGGGCAAAAGAGTTGAGACTGACTGAAAGAGGCCTTAATGGCTGCCATTAGTCGTGCACGGATTGTTAGCGGCTACGACCCTTAAACCTAAATAGGACTAGTGCTAATTGGTTATGTCTTTGAGGCGGCTTTAAAGTCAATGAACAAATCGGAAAAATTTTTTACATCGACTGCCGCAGAGAGACTTCCCTGGAGTTAGCCTCTCTGGAATATGATATGACTTCATGGCCAAATGAAGCTTGTCTTCCTAATAAGATAGCGTAGAATATCTCAAAGATGATATTCAGCAAAGTTATACTCCTTTTAAGAGTATTTAACAGATTATGCCTAGGTGCCAGTCGTCGGGTATTTATTCGTTGTCTCGTACTTGTACCAGCTTCTTTATCATCCTCAGTTATTCTCTGCTTTGAAATCAACTCTTTTTTTTACACAAGCCTTATTATAAGTGGAACATAGTTCAACTCAGAAGTTAACTATTATAAAGTCTTTGAATTTAGATAGTTTCATTTACTTTTTTAATTTGATGCATTACTTCAATATTTTTTTAATTATTTAAATCAAATTAAATTGAACTAAAATTCTTACAATTAATTCAAAAATAAAATAATCGAAAATAATTTTTTTTTTAAGAATTTTACAAGTTTTTCAAATGATATTCTTTGCAGAAAATTGCCCTTTCTAGTAATAGTTTTTGTTATTTTTTCTTGCTTTTTTCTCTGGGAAATTGAAAGTTTTAAAAATCTTTTGATAAGAAAATGTTTTCGATGAGATAAAATAAAATCGGCATAAGTGTGATGAAGTATAGATTTATTTTTAAATCACTGAATTTTGAAAAGGGATATAAGGGTTGATAAGGGTTGATTTTAATAGGTAAAAGAAGAGAAAGTGTCATTTACTCTTCCCTTTATGTAAATATGTAATAATCATAGAGGAGCATGTGTAAATTTCCTTTGCTTCTGTATGCATACATTAACTATAGTCGATGGTCTTATATTTTCTGTATTGTATACTTGTTGTCGCCACTATTACCAACTTTCTATTCTACAATATTATTGTCTCTCTGCGTTTTTATGTGTAATGAAATCAAATCAAAAGATATGCAAATGGAAAATTTGTAATGCAATAAATTAAATTTGGTGATAAATGAACATAATTTATCACGTGGAATTAGTTTGAGTGATTTTTTTCGCACAATTTTATATTGCCCGTTGGCGGCTGGCTTTCTATGACTGACTGCTTACTTCCGAATTGTTGATATTCCAATGCTATCCTATTTCCTATTTAATATATAGTCCTTCCATATTTGTGATCTGCTCTCTATTTACACCATTTTAATTTTCTTATTTTTCTTTGTACTCAATTCATTTTATATATTGTTAATATTTTTTTTTGCTTTCTTATATTATTTGTACATACTTTTTCATTTGTGGTTAAATAATTTTGTTCTTGTTCCTCCTTTTGCATTAATATTTATGCCGAAACATAAATTATCATAAACATGGTCGTATTTTTAGTATTTAGTGTACTCTAAGAAAATGTAAATTTCGAAGAATTTTTCTCCATCAGCTTTTCCTGAGGCTTTTCGGAAAGAATATCCTTTTAAAGTTTGGTTTTTTTTTCTCATATTTTTTTGGTTTTTCTCCTTTTAAATAGGTTTTGTTTTTCTTGGTTTTATTTCCATTTTCTGGCAATATAATAGAGTGACTTTATTTTCAGTTTTTGTTTACTTTTTGCGCTTCATTTTTCTTTCATCTCTGTTGAAAATTGAGCATTTTTTTTTTTAATTAGAAATTTTATAGAGTAAATTTTACTTAGTTTTAATACCGGGAAAAAAATTTTGTAGAGGTTTTTTTTTTTTGATTTTCAAAAATAAAACTGTTCAAAAATCAATTTTATATTTTTAAAAATTGAAATGTGCCCTTTGGAAAAGAAAATATTTTATTAAGAATTTTCGTATTTTTTTAAATGTTTCTAAATAAATTTTTTTTGTTTAAAAGTATTTATAAAAAATACCAACAGAACTTGTACGTTGAAAAAAAAAATTATTAAATTTATTGGGATCATCAAAAAAATTATTGGTTCGCTATAAAAAAAACAACAAAAAATCACAAAAGCCTACAAAAATGCAAAGTATTTGCCTTAATAACCTTTGAAATTGGAAATAATAACGAATCGCTGTTCAGTTTAAACTCACTCGCTGGCCGGCTTCTAGACCATTCTGGAGTCGAAGTTTCTGGAATACTCTGGAACTCTCTAAAACCACTTTTCTAGTATCTTCAAGAACACTGCAATTTTCCGAAAGATGCTCGTCTATCGATGCTCGGTATATAATTCCATTTAATTTTGTAACAACTCGTAATGGACCATCCCAACTCGACTGCAATTTCGGTGACTTCTCTTTATGCCGCGTAGATCTGTACAGCCAAACTAAAGACCCCACCTCGAATTGCAAAGTTTTACCACTGCGATCGTAATGAGTCTTCATCCTGACACTAGTTCGTAGTCCAGCATGTCATACCAGAGAATGAATTACGTTCATCTTCTCTCTCAAATCCAGTGCATACTCTGCCATATTTTTTAATATTTCTGGCGGAGTTACAGAAGTACTTAGCCTACAAAAGAAAAACAAAAATTTTGGAAAGGTGGCAATTTATTTTTCCACATAATCTCCTTCAAGCTCGATACACTTGGCCCAGCGATGCTCTAACTTTTTTAACCCGTCCAAAAAATACATTTTCTCGAGGGAAGCAAAATAGGCCTCCGTGGCGACGATGACCTCCTCATTCGACCCAAATCTATTCCCGGCGAGTGATTTTTTCAGGTTTGGAAACAAATAGTAGTCACAGGGGGCCAAATCTGGAGAGTACGGTGGATGGGGCAGCAATTCGTAGCGCAATTCGACCAATTTGGCCATGACGACGGCGGAGATGTCAGCACTTCTTTCTTCGCAAAGCGGGCCGCTTTTTCTTCAATTTGACGTCAAATCGGCCCAATAAGTCAGCATAGTAGCGCCCCGTGATTGTTTTACCCTTCTCGAGGTAATCGATGTGGATCACACCTTGTGAATCCCAGAAAACGGTGGCCATCACCTTTTCGGCCGATCGAACAGTCTTCGCCTTCTTCGGAGCACGTTCGACGGGTGAAGTCCACTGTTTCGACTGTTCCTTGGTCCCTGGTGTGGTACACACTGGTACAGTGAATCCATGTTTCGTCGACGGTCACGAAATGACGCAAGAACTCCGCTGGATTGCGCTGAAACCGCGCCAAACACGTCGCCGATGAGGTCTCATGGTTGCGCTTGTTTTCCGATGTGAGCAAACGCGGCACCCATCGCGCCGACAGCTTTCTCATGCTCAGTTCTTCGTGTAGAATATGATGCACCGTTCCTACTGCGATGCTTACAGTCTCAGCTATCTCGTGAACCTTCAATCGACGGTCTGCCAACACGAGATCGTGGACTTTTTTAACGTTTTCCTCCGTAGCAGCCGTTTTCGTGGCACCTGGGCGTGGCTCATCAAAAAACCGACGAGCGGCCACGAACAAACTCGTTGAACCAATTCTTGACGGTCGCCATCGAAGGAGAAGAGTCACCATACACAGCATCCAAGCGATCTTTGATTTCGCTGCGTGTTTTCCCTTCCAAAAACAAGAATCTAATCACCGAACGATATTGTTCTTTTTCCATTTTTGTGCAACCGACTGACACGCTCGCTTTGAAAGGCTCTCAAAACAAAACTAATGAAGGGAATCGACTGAAACTTTGACAGTAGGTTACTAAAAGAATGTACTGTACGATAGTAAATTTCTTTTGTGACAGCAGTTCCATCGGACGGTGAGGCTAAGTACTTGTTGAATATACTTTGTAAGTAGATCCGCTGGCAGCCGTAGTTCTCTTTCAAAGTTCACACTTGCCGGTACTTTTTTGTACCGCAGTTCTATATGAGAGACGGAACAGGAGTACATGCTGGTCCCAGTTTCTTTGATGCCAATCAACCAATTCAGCCAAATGACGCTCCAGAGTTTGATTGGATCGTTCCACCATCCCATTTGATTGAGGATGACATGGGATTGTCCGTGTTTTGTGAATTATCGTAAGTAGACACATTTCTTTGAACAGTCGAGACTCAAAATTTCTGCCTTGATCACTGTAAATTTCATGGGACTCCTAATCGTCTAAACGCTTCTGTTGCTAGCTTTTCCACTATTATAGTATAGAAAAGTCCCTCTGCATCCAGCACTATTATTTTCCAGGAAGCACCGACATTATAAAGCTTCATCGCACCCCTGCTTCTTTTATATGGCCCTTTTACAGATGCACATCTCTTGCACTTACGGCACCAGTCTTCGACAACACCATGGAAGTTAATTCAATAAAACCTCTAACGAATTTTTAAAAGAGTTTTCTTCATTCCATGATGTCCTCCTGAAATGCCATCGTGGAACAGCAGCAGCACGTCCACTATCATTACTTTTGGTACTCCCTGAGGATTTTCCAATTTCCATTGTGCATCACTATACTATCCAACTTTGCCCCGTATGATTTTGCAGCTACATACCATCGAGGTTTTCCGTTCCATGTTGAAGCTATTTCAAGATCGGCTTCAAATCTCCATCGTCCTCCTTGTCACGTTGTACGATATCGTCACTCCATACCTCGCAAAGATCACACATTTTTATGCTTCTTACGACCTTGGCTTCTTTACCATCTTGTCGAGTGGAAGGTTTACAGATATTTATATTAGGCCTCCTTGACAAAGCATCCGCATTGCTAGCCGACGCTCCTTGTAAGGATATTTTCTCGCATCTGATCTTCAAGACAGTATATTTAAAGTCGATTGTCATCTAATATTTTCTCATAAAGTCATCGACGATATCTGCCACAATAGCGGTAAATTCGATAGGTGTTTTCTCCACGCCCTTTTCTCCTCAAATGAGTATGAGCAGACCAGTAGCAGTTTGCATTCCTATTAACTTTTTTAGAATATGGTTCTTGGTCATCCGTCCTACCATGTGAGCACCAATAACTGTTCGAGATGCTCCTGTATCCAGAGTTAATCGATGCTCCTGTAACCCAGAATCCGGAAAAGGAATAATGGCCATGAGGGCGTGTGCAGTCCATTTCTATCAATAGCCTGGAAAATTCTTATAAGAGGGGCTCCCTCTATAACAGACTGCACACGCCCTCATGGCCATTATTCCTTTTCCTGATTCGGGGTTACTAGCTTGACGCGCAACTGCTTGTCCTTCATTCGTAACATTTGCCACATTCATATCCGGGCAGTTCGATCTAAAGGGCCCACTTTTCTGCATTGATAACATCTTAAAACCGACCGGCGGCCATTTTAACTTGCACCAGTATCCTCGCCCATAATTGCTCAACAAGGTACGTTCTCGGATCCTGACGAACTGTCTCTACCTCCAACGCATGAACCAAGGCATTTTTCAAGGTGGTATGATGTCCCAATCGCACAGCCGCGCCTTGACTTCCAAATTCCTTATCCCATCGAAAAATGCTTGGAGACTTCCCTTCCGCATCGACTAATCAATTTCCAGTGCTCACAGTTGGATACCTTTATTATGACGCTGAATCCGATCTTTCAGATGTGCTTGGAACACATGCTCTAGATGACTATCTCCGTAGCGTGATTCGATCGCATGTGAGTTCGTGATTCGATCGCTGTTAGTGCAGTTTGTGCATTTTTCTCAGGTGTTCATATGAACCTTAGCCACAGATTCAAACTGTAATTTATATGCTGTCCATGAAGTACTTCCGTTAAACGGTCGAACCTTGAATTTACCAACTACAGATGCGGCAACTTTGAAAGACGCCACAAGTTTTTGTTGCTGTTCCTGGTACGCCGAAAGTTGTGTCTCTAGACGATGGTTCTGTTCCTCTTGCCTAAGTCTTATCTGCTACCATTGACGATGATTCGGTTCTCCACGTCGGCGGTTTTGTTCTTCCTGATTAAATTTTAGCTGTTCCTGTGGATGCTGCTTCTGTTCTTCTCGTCGTCGGCTTTGTTCTTTAATGAAGGCCAATAAATCCGATATATCGACTGCAGTCTGTCTAGTTACAGACGAAGTTTCGTGCATTTCTACCACTGTACGTTCCTATTCCTCATCCGCTTTTTCACCAGCTGGCTGCTGTTTGTCTCTTTGGGAATTAGGCAATCTTCGTGTTTTCGACATTTTCCGCTCAATTTAACACAAACCCTTTTAAATTAACACTTTACCCTGTCCTACTTCTGACACCAAAATATTAAGATCTTACGTATATTCAATTGGTAGAGTAAAAAAACTGTTTTTGTTTATTTAGGATTTTCTTTATTCAGTATATTTCACAAATAGTTCACAAGTGTTTGTTTTTTAAGGACGGTCGAATCCTAGTTGAATCTTCTCGCTTTTTATGCACTTCACACTATATTTCTCCAAACTAACTTTATTCCCCGCTCAAATAGCATTTGTCGTTCACACTTTCCGACTTTATTTCGTCGTTCACACTATTAATACCCGACTTTAACCAGTCGCAGTGCTCGTCTTTAACCAGTCGCTGTTCTAGAACATTTCGGAATTAAACTTTCTGGAATACTCTGGACCTCTCTATAACTGAATTTTTTAGAATCCACTCAATTATTCAAACGTACATTATTTTTTAAAGTGTAAGTTGCTTAAAAAAAAATGAAAGCTTTTCCAAGCGCAATGCAGATTTTCTTTTAAAAAGGAAGATTTCCAAATCGAATTACTTATTTAGGGCTAGAAAAAAAATCAATTTTATAAAGAAGCAGTTTTTTTTCCGCCAAATAAACTTCGATGCAAGTCTATGAAACGTTTTAATTTTATTAAATTAATAGAACAACTTTTACCCACTGAGGGGTATGTTGGCAAACATATTTGTGAACTTGTTAAAAAATTTAATTATTCATTTTGGTGGTAGAAAAATTCCCAATACACCACCACCACCATATTAATAAATGACATTATTCAGTTTTTTATTCATTTTTACATCTATTTTTTAATTGCTTGACGACACATAAAAGTTTCTAGCTAATGGTAGTAGAGAAATCGATGAAAATTCAGCTTTTTTTTTAAAAAAAAAATAATATTCATTAAAAATTGTTCCTATTTTTATTATATTATTTTATATTCCGCTGATAATTTATTTATTTTTTAACAGGAAATTTACAGTAATAATCCAGAGATATAAATTTATTTATACCTTTGGGTATAAATAATTTAAAATCGTTGAAAGCAGGACTAGAAGGGAAAAAAATACTATTTGTTGATTGTTTATGCTTTTTATAAGCTTTGACTATATATGTATCCTATTATCCTTGTATATCTGTATTAAAATAATCCATACGGACACCATTCAAACATATACTTTCATATACGATTAAAAATATCTTCCACTTTAACATCACTCTCAGTGGAGGCATAAACATTGTCTCTTTTTGTATATTTTCGGTCCTTTCATATCTTCTTAATTTTATTCCAGTTTCCTCCATTATAATATATTTTCTCTTTCTACGATTATAACTTTCTCAATTTTCTCAAAAATATTTTCATATTCGATTACCAACCACCACCGGTATTTACCTTCTTCATTCTTCTCTCATCCTGGCTACCATTTTTATTTCACTTCTCTTTATGTTCGAAAATTTCTAAGGTAATAAATTTTCAAATTTAATCCCATGATAGAAACAACATAATTTCGTATTATCTTAAACACGAAATCATGAAGGTTATTATATTCTTCAGTTGTATGGAAGTGAGAGGGTATATGTGATTTTTACTTTTAACGATCGAATAAATAATATTCTGCATAAATATCCTGTCCTAAATTGTAAATAACTTTAGTCTCAGTAACAAATTGCTCCTTCAGGGCAGTGAGAAAATGTTAAATTTTGGCAACAGGATAAATTTGTATGGGGAACAGTAAAGTAAGTGTTAGAAGTATGATTAGTGTATATGAAGTATATTCTAATCGGAACTGTTCTTTTTTCTTTTTTAAATTGTTACTTAGTTAAACTAAATTGATTATGTTGTTAACAATAATGAAAAATTCATACATTTAAGTTAAGCACATTAAATCATATAAACTCGAAGGTTTTTATTATGGAAAATATATTTAAGTAACATGAATTAAAAATTTCTAAACACTCGCATAAAGTTTTGTATTGTTAAAATATTTATCGATGAAGGATTCTTTATGATGTTCTCTCCCTCAGATCTAATTTTGTCTTCTTTTTGTCACAGATACTGACCTACATCTACCAAAAACACTTCCAAATATACTCCTTTTTACCCTCTATAAATTCGTATAATGAATGGCTTCAATGATCTTCACACTACAGCTCTATTCTACTAACACTGGACACTTCCGCCATATCTAAGCCTTATCCTCCAAGATTATTTAAACTGTAAGGTAGACTAGGTAGGTTTTAAGAAATAAACAATTACACTAACGAATAATTTGCTGGCTATAACACAATCACTTACGAATAACAAATCCCTTTGAACACCCACCAAACGCATACTTAAACATAAAAGTTCTACTCACCCATTACGTAAAATTGACGGAACTTGAACGAAAAACTGACGTAGAAAAATCAGATATTTTTCCATCTACTTAGTAATTTTACACCACACAAAGCCATCAATGACAAGAGAAACTCTGACGAAATCTATAAAGACTTATCAGATCCAGTTCACCTTAATGTTCCTCCTAAGAAGTACTTCACCCTTATTGAAGTGAACCAACTTATATATAACCTTTCCAGCAGAAAATCTCCCGATTATGATCTAATTACCTCCGAATTTTCTTAAAAGAAGCAATCGTTTTTATCACCTTTATTTGCAATAACATCCTTCGCACCTCACATTTTCCTTTGCTTTGAAAATTCTTCTGATAACAAATCTATAAATACACCTTCCTCGTATAGACCCATAAACCCGCTTCCCATCTTTGCAAATGTTCTCGAAAAACTTATTCTGAAACGGTTATACTCCCTTCTTTAGTATAACAACATTCCACAATTCAACAGTGTCGTCGTATATAGCATCTTCCCTTGATATTGTCCTGGAGTATTTCTAATGCATTTGACCGAGTATGACATCCTTTCCCTCACTTATTTTCTTATCATCATTAAATCCTACCTCTTCGAAAGATATTTGTAAGAGAAATTGAAAATGTCGAATTCCCAGATATATTCTATATCCATACCGGTATCCTTCAGGGTAACTTTCTAGGCCCTCTCGTATAAGATATTTATACCCAAGACAACAGCTTAATAGCTACACGAGGTCTGCTCAAAAAGTATCGCGAATTTTGCGTTTTTTCAAAAATTATTTATTTATTCATGAATATCTATTTTTTTCCCTTCAAAGTAATCCCCACCAGATATTATACACTTCTGCCAACGTTTTTTCCAATCCTCGAAGCACTTCAAAAAATCATTTCTCCTCCTACGATTCCGTCTTTGTCTCCTCAAGCGTAGCGTAGCGTCGTCCTTTCATGGGGTTCTTCAGTTTCGGGAGGGGGGCGTGATCATGGTGCAAAAGCCAATTTTTCTTCTTCCACAAATCCGGGCGTTTCTGGCGGATTGCTTCGCGAAACTTGCGCATAACTTGCAGGTTGTATTCCTTATTGACCGTTCTACCCTGTGGCAAGAACTCATGATACACCACGCCTCTGCAATCGAAGAAAACTGTAAGCAGAACATTCACATTCGACCGAACTTGGCGCGCTTTTTTCGGTCTTGGCTCGTGCGGCAGCTTCCATTGGTATGATTGAGCTTTGATTTCCACGTCATAACCATAAACCCATGATTCGTCACCAGTTATGATCTTCTGACAGAGTTCAACAGTTCCTTAGCAATGTTAATGCGATGCTGTTTTTGCTCGAAATTGAGTAATTTTGGTACGAAGTTCGCGGCGACCCGTCTCACGACCAAATCATTGGTAAAAACCGAATGGCACGAGCCAATCGATATGTTTAAGTCCTCAGCAAATTCTCTAACGGTGATACGACGATTGGCCAATACTATTTTCTTCACTTCATCAATGTTTTCGTCTGTTTTTGACGTGCTCGGGCGTCCGGTACGCTTTTTGTCGTTTACATCTTCTTGTACCATCGATAAACGTCCAAGGTAGCTTCACCATATACCACAGTCAACATTCGGAATGCGTCCGCGCAACATATTCTTTGGACCATTTTTTGGAAAAAATTTTATACAGATTCTTTAGACCATTTTTTGGAATGGGCAAAAATCGAAGACGAGCCAAAACACGTGCAAGCAAAGCAGCTGTCAAAAGACATGAATACCAACATAACGCCACAAAAAATCTAAAATCGTAACCCGCGGAAATTCAAAATTCGCGATATTTTTTGAACAGACCTTGTATATACTGATTAAATGTACACTACCATCCTGTCACGTCACAAAAACCAAAACATTGCCTGCTAGCGTTTACAAAACCATATTGATTCCCTTCAAAACTGGTTCAAAAAATCAAAACTAACAAGTAACGAACAAGAAAGTGTTCATGTTAATTTTACTCTTTGCCAAGAACTATCCCTTTCCGTACTTATAAATGGCAATATTATTCCGGAAAAAGAAAAACAGTTACATTACTTAGGATTGTACATGAATAAACGTTTGACATGGAACGCACACACAAAACTCAAAGGTTTTAGATAAACGATCAAAACTAACAGTCGATCTAAAAGTCCTTCTGTATAATACAGTATTAGAACCCACATGGACATATGGAATAGACCTTTGGGGGGTCAACCAAGTATTCTATTTCCAGTCGACTCCAATCGCTTCCATTGAAAATGCTCCGAGCAATTGTCGATGCCACCCTTTTATGTGTGGGTACCATTACGACCTCAATACTCCTTAATTTTTGTTAGTTGTTAAAAAAAATTTCAGAGTCGACTGTGTCATCACATAATAATCCTCTTGTAAAAAACTGTTGTCGCGTTCCCTCGACGAAATCATACATAAATGCTTGACAACTCTATTATATGTTCCTTAATTTCAAAAAAATAAGCTTGTTATTCTAAAATATTATGTTTTTTTTGTTTGCTTCAAAAAAAAAAATAAACAAAAAAAACATATTTGAGAATTCAGGAGAAGGTACATATCTCCTAGTTCCTTTAAGTTATAGTTCTTTTACAAATTGTTTTTTGTTTAAATTTAACATTTCTCTTACACTCAAATTATTATAGTTTTTAATGCTAAAATTAACAATAAATGTCATTTTTTGACAATATCTCCACAACCCATGCCGTTTTCAGAATGATGCAGATTCTCAATTTCATTCGAAAATCATTCCGTTTTTTGTGGTTAAATCTGCATTTAACTGATTTTCCATTAAGGGTGGAAAAGATGATCAAGTCTTGCCAATTACATTGGTCTATGTTGTTGAATACTAACAACCACAAAAATTCAATTTCATGTTACCGTAAAGCGAATAATCAAACTTTGAATATTGTTCATTTATTTAGTGAATTTTCAAGTTTTTGTCTGTTTGATTATTTCAATAGCAGTTGACCAAATGTACTGCAGTACAAATTATCTCCATTTTCGCTGTTGTGTGCATAAAAATTCGATCAAAACTACTAATTAGCACTGAAAAGTTAATTATCCTAATCGATGTGAATTTGTCTGTGCAAATAATTTTATTTGATTTTATCTGTTTTCGATTTTAAAAGCTTCTAATCTGATATGCAACCATTCGAATGGATCTTATTTACCATCGTCAATGCTGCTGCTAATCAATCAAGTTGATTCCATTGAATTTCAATAATTTAACAACCCTTATTTGAGCGGAATAAATCGTGTTCATTCATTTGTGCACGAAAAGAATTTTTTCCATTTTTATAAAATGTATAGAGTTGATATTTTGCAATTTTCCACTTTGTAAAATATTGTATTTTGTTCAAAAGAAATTTATCATAAAAATGATAAAAATAAAATTTGGTAAAAATTGGATAAACATTATGGAATCAAAAATAACTTAAGCAATATTTTATTAAATCGGCAAAGGGTGATATTTTTTCGCAAATTTTGTAAATAAATAATCACAAATTGTGGCGCATTTTCTTTTAAATATTAAAACTTCATGTGGTGAAAGTTTTTGCAAAAATTATTTTTAAGAATATTTGTTTTTAATAAATTACTACGAATAATTTCTTTTTGAAAAATTTGTTTTTTTTTTCATAATTTGTTAATAATTTATCTAATAAACTATTTTTTATCTTTTTTTTCCAGGTGAGTTGTAAACTTCATTTTGGTATAACAGCAATGCTGGGGGCACAATATAAGAGCACACAGTAAATAATATTGATATAATTTTTTTTTTTTTTTTGAATAAAAACTATATAAGGATTTGATCTCAGTGGGGATCATATCTGTACAAAAAAAAAAACATAATAATTTAGCTTGCACGTTGCTCGATTTACCATAGGAATAAAAATAGTAAATAAAATCTCGTAAGAAAAATATGGCCTATCGAGTAGTTTCTGTGGTTAAAGTCCAGCTCTCATATTCGCAGATCAAATGTTTTGCGGATTTTAATATTTGTAGTTTAGAAGTTATTACATAAAATAAATAATATATTCTACAAATTTAGAAAATATGTTTGATCGCTATTTACTCAATTCGCCCAAAAAAAATTAATTTTTAATATGAAAATACTTCCTGTGAGTGCTTCCTTGTTTACAAACTATTTACAAACTTACTTGGGTAATTATTTTTATTTTCAATAATAAAAATTCTCTGCCGATACCGTTCTGTTGTCCTGTTTTCATTTCTTTAACTATTTACGTATAAACAATTATAGAAATTGCCATGAATTTCCAGGTAAACATCTCTTTTTCCCTGTTGAAATAGGTAGACTCAGTTACTGCAAGTGGTCAACATGCACACTCTTTCATTCTTCTTTTTAACTGAATTACTGCAATTCTTAACTGTTTCCCAATTTGGTAAGTATTACAGAACATTTTTCAGAAAATTCGAAGACATGAAATTTTTCTTTTTTATCTAAAGAATTTTGTCCAGAACAATTTGAGTTGCTATATTCAAAATCTATAATGAATTTTATGGTATTTCGCCATTACATATGAATTAGGTATCCTTGTTAACTAATACGTATGTAATGGAAAAATTCCCTAATTCACTTTTTTCAGAAAATTCTAAAACTGGAAGCATTTTTTTTAACTATGGCAAAACAAATTCCACACTTTCCCCACCTCTGCCAAAAAACAGGTGTTTTTTAACGTTTCTAAACCGCATGTGTCACCTCGAAATTCTCGAAATCTTAGAAATGAAAATTCATTTGCAAAACTCTCAAGCGTACTCATTACAATTAATCCGAATGAGATAAACTTGGTAATTTTTGAACTCACCAAATTTTGGAAATTGTCGTAAACCCATCGCATTGCTCTCTCTGATCGCACAGTACTTATTAGGGTGTTTCCCTCATTCTACTAAACTCTGTCCATAAACTGCGCCCTTTCTCACTGTCGGTCACGCGTGGTTCAAAACTACTTTTTTGACATTAAGTTGCTATAACGTAAGCTAGCGAATGACCAAGTTAGCATAATTGTCAGGAGGTAAAATTTTCAATAAAATTCATTCTTAAACTGTCATTTGAAAACAGATTGTGTGCAGTCCCCTGAGATTGTTAAGAGGAAACGCGACAACAAATGTTTTCCTTTCGTTTTTGAATATTGTAAGTGATTTTCGAGTGTAAAAAAGGCGTTTTTACATACAGTCGCTCTGAAAAAATGCATGCGCATAAGGTTAATAAGAAATTTTTTATTTATTCAAACTACACGTATTGGGTGTATGCAAAAGTTTAGACCGTTTTTTACATATGCAATTTTAGATTTGTATTATTTATTTAAGCAATTATATAATATCCATCCGTTCTTATAACCTTCTCCCATCTTTCTATCAACTTATTAATACCATTAGTGTAAAATTCCGTGGATTTTGATGCGAAAAATGTAATAAGGGATGTTTTAACCTGCTCTATTGTATGAAATTTTTTATCATTTAAAAAATTTTGCAGTGATCGAAATAAATGAAAATTGGAAGGAGCAAGATCTGGAGAATACGGTGGATGCTTGATAACATCCCAATTCAACTCATTTAGCTTGCGTTGGGTCATCATAGCCACATGTGGTCGCGCGTTGTCGTGATGAAACACTACCCCTTTTCTGTTTACCAATTCTGACCTATCCTTTTGAAGGGTGATGTTCAATTTGGATAATTGCTGACAATATCGTTCTGCTGTAATTGTCGGATTGCGTTCCAAGAGTTCAAAATACACAATACCCTTATAATCCCACCAAACACAAAGCATAACTTTTTTTTGATGGATTTCGGCTTTCGAAGTTGTTAATGGGGCTTGTCCAGACCCATTTCTCATCTCCCGTTACCAAACGATGCAAAAAAGGTTCATGTTTTTGTCTTGCACTCAAAGCAACGCACGTTGAAACACGATCCAATAAATTGGCAGCCGACAATTGATGAGGTATCCAAACGTCGTACCGCGAAACCATCCCCATACGCTTCAAATGTCTTAATACAGTTGTTTGGTTGACTCCCATCATCGACGCGATTTCCCTGGTGGTTAGACGTGGATTGGTGTCAATTATGACTTGTCGTCACCAGACTTCAATGGCCGCCCGGTACGTGGTTTATCAATTAGTGAAAAATCCCCAGATCGGAATTTTGTAAACCATCTTCGTACCTGTCGAAGTTTGGTGACATCGGCTCAATACACTTTGGAAATGTTTTTGGTTGCCACACTCGCGGTATTGTCTTTACGGAATTCATAAAGTAAACAATGACGTAAATGCACTTTATCGACCGACATTTTGAAAAAATACAAGGGCTCTCCACTGCACTCTGGCCAGGCCAAAACTGAATAAAAAGTAGAGGGAAAGCATCCTTTATACAATGAAATCATTTAAGAAAAAAAATGTTTACCTAGGATCATAAAAAACGGGCATAACTTTTGCATACACCCAATATTTCAGACAAATTTGTATTGTATTAAATCATCTCTTAAAAATTTTTAAGGATTTTTTCAAATTTCTTTTGTGGCATTTCTAGATTTTCGACACCAAATTGCAAACAAAAAATGTTTTAAAACAAAATTACTTACTATATATGGACTTGTTTTTAAAATAAAGAATTTGCTCGAACATTTTTTTAAAAAAAATTATGTATTTAAAGTCGTTTGTATCCGCTAATACATCCTGCTGTGCCATGAGTAACTTTGATCAAAAACAGCTGAAATTTTTGTATTTGGTTGTGTACGTAGAAAAAAATGTGTGTCCATCAACATAACGTAAAATGTCAACTCGTTGAGAATCCACTTAAAACAGTATATAAGTTCGAAAGAGATAGACAAAAATACAATAGTTGGTGATTTTCGCTCACGTTTCTAATGCATTGGTTTTTTTCTCTGAGTGTGCGAAAATCACTAAAGCGTGAAAATATGACATTAATTCTCTTCCATCTAACAGCTAATTAGAAACGTTTACTCTATAAGTTTTCATAACTTGTCGCAAATGCACTCTCACATTATGGGCTGTGCCGCTCTCTCTCTCTTATCCAAGAAGGAGATTAGTTAGTTGCGTGCTTACGAGAATCGTTCTTGTATGCGCGCAACAATCTCATACGTCATAAATTTTCGTGCACTGCTTGAATGAAACTACTGTCGATCTACTAGGAGGGGCCCATAATCGGTAGGAAGCAAAAATTACGTTTGAGAGAGGACACATCTCATATGTTTTGTTAATTCATTGCTAAATGCAGCCAGAAACCGAACGAGAATCCTAACTTTAATTGGTTAATCATTGGATTCTTTAAAAAACGGAGAGAGAAGGTAGACAGATTCCATCAACGGTTATGCCAAACTAAACTTAAAGGGTGGTCATTAAATCATCTTCACGGTTTATAGGTAAATTCATTCTATTTAAAAAATCATATTATTTGTTTTTGTTTTAATTCAAATTTCTAGAATGTTTCTAAGCATTTAAAAAATATCATATCAACTAAATTAAGATCTCTTAATTAACAAAGAGAGTAAACAGATTATTATTCCGTTAACTGTTATGTCAAAACCAACTTAAAGGGTGGTTATTAATTTATTGTCTTTGGTTTTTACGTAAATTCCAGCAAATTTAATATTTGAGAATAAATAAATTCGCTTATGCTTTAATTAAAGAACTTGTTTTTTTAAGTTCAAAAATAATTTTTTAATTGTAGTTTTTAGGTTATACAATAGAAAGAACAAAAAACTCTCTATAATTCTGAACTTTTACTGTTTTTTTAAAAAAAACTACGTCTATTGAGTTGGTTTGAAAAAAATAATATGAATTTTTATGAATTAAAAATGTGGGAATTATTACCCAGAGTGTACGCAATCGAAATCTGTTCGTTTATATATAAGACGTTAATGTATACTTCCTCAACACTTTGTGAAACCCCTTAAATTACAGATAGTTTATCCTGTTAATCGATTAGATGGCCAAATACTTTGGTAGGTCAATTATTACTAATTTATAAAATATATTATTATTATAAATAAAATATATCGTTGTAAATTAAGCATCCGTCAACTTAGTCATTTTTTATCATAAAAATGCGAATTTAATTTTAATCTGAAAATACATCCTCCCATTCTTTTGACTGTAGAGATGCGTGAGTGACCTTGAAATAAAAATCCAATTATCATCAAATGGTAATTGATTCACTAGCCCAGCAGAAATAAGAATTATCAGCAAGTAAAAATTCTCGGAGTTTATTGAATGAAAATATATTTGTATAACTCTCAGCGTTCTCATTAGTAAATTTTTATTTCTCCAAATTTTGAAACTGTCGAAAACTATTGCAATCACGTTTCTCTTTGACGGTATAGTCTTTAAGGCCTCTTCCTCACTCTAATAAACCCACCCCTAAAATAAAATAATAATTCTCAATCTCTCTCCTTGTCTACCTAGACGTGGTTTAAAACTAATTTTTTTTAAAATTAAATTAATACGAAAAAGTTGTAGAATCACCCCAGGTCACCATAATTGTTAGGAGGTAATTTTTTTTGGTAAAGTTCATTCTTACCCAACAAATAGTTAATTCGTCAACTGTCAATTAACTCTCCGATCCAAACAGCAAACGGGACAAAAAATATTTTCTCTTTTATTTTTTAATATTGAAAAATTGTGTTTAGAACCTTCCCGAGTTGAGTCGTTCTGAAAAAAATCCGTGCGCATAAGGTGTTTAATAAATTCGCATTTTTATTAGTTTATATAAAAGAAAATTATTTTTATGAAAACTTTTTCAGACAAATTTTTATTGTCATAAATTATGTCTAAAAAATGTTTAAGAATTTATTTCAAATTTCCTAGACTGTCGACACCAAATTGCAATGTTTTCAAATATATTTACTTATTGATTATTTTATATAGGTTTATTTTTAAAATTTAGAATATTATCCAACAAATAATTTGGCATATTTTCTACAAAGTAACACATTTAAAATCAGTTGAATTCGCTGATACATCCTGTGCTACGAGTAACTTTGATCAAAAATAGCTGAAATTACCGTAATTTGACTGTGTTGTCGATCGATATAAGGTAAAACGTGATCTAGCTATGAATGCACTAATAACACATGTAAGTTCGAAGGAGATAGTCATAGAGTGATAGATGGTGATTTTCTCTCCCATTTCCAATGCATAACAGTCCATTACTATTATTTTTTTCTCTGCGAGTGCGAAAATCACGTAATGGCTTGATCCAACAGCTGATTAGTAACTCTTACTCTACGCTTTGCTAAACTTGTCGCAAATCCTCTCTCTCTCACATTTTAGGTTGTGCCTCTCACACTATTGCCCAAGAATGAGAATGGTTACAGCACTGCGCGTTAAAATTTTTCTCAACATTTAAATGGAAAATAATGGCGATCTATTGTACTAGGGGCCCATAATCGGTAGAAAGCAAAATTACGTTTCAGAGAGGACTCATCTCATATGTTTCGTCAATTCATTATTAAAGGCACGTAGAAATGGAACGAGAATCCTTACTATGATTGGTTAATCTTTTAGAAATTTCGATTAAGGGCGTATTCAATTCAGAATTTACGGACAGAGTAGTATTCCGCAAACTATTATTTCAAATGAAACTTAAAGGGTGGTCATTAAACCATTTTCACGGTTTTTAAATAAATTCAAACTAGTTTTTTCAATAAAAAATATCAGATTATTTTTAATCTTGTGTGTTTTATCAAATTGAATTGCTAGAATTATTATTATCAGAAAATTAGCAGTATATATTTCGTTAATTATTACTATTATATAAATCTGCTTGTTACTATATTGTAAAAGTCTGTAAAAATTTGAAAAAAAACACCTTTTTGTTTAAGATGTAAAAACGGTATAATTTACTTTTGTTGACCTCCGGTTTTATAAGAATATTTTTTTATAATATTAAGCGTACACATCTATTATTAGAAATGCATCCTGTGAAAAAAATATTTTGTTTCGATTTTTTCAGTATTGTTAATGCTATTATTAGGAAAAAGTTTTTCTCAAACTGGATTTGATAACAATTTGTCTAGTTCAGTGGGTAGTTTTACATACGTGATCTTACAAGCCTTCTATTACTATCACGTGTTACTTCTTTAAGGTTTAATTTAATGCTGTATATCGAATTTACATATGTGCAGTGTTTTTTCTTTGATAACTGAATAATCAAAAAATGGCTAGAAATGATTTTAGGACAAGAAAAATATTTAATGAAACTTAACGGGTAATACGTTAAGAGCATATCGACATTAGGCATTGACGGGATTTGTGATAAACGATCTACTTACGACCAATTCACTCACAATTCCTCTCATATAATCAGGCCTATAAAATGAAATGACCTTTATTTTTGTTTCTTTTGCTGAAGGGGTGGTCGGTATATTAAATTAAATTGTAGATTCAAGTTTGTATTTAAAAATAAAATAGTTTTTTTTTGCACTAACATTAACCCTTTATATAAATAAAATTAAAATCTTAAAGAATTTGATGAGAAAAGCTTGTCTATATTTATTTTTTTACAATATAAGGACAGTTTATTACGTTTGTAGAAAATTTGTGAAATGGAACCCCTCTCGGATGAAGGGAATAAATTATTCTTTTTATTTCAGACTAAAATTGTATTAAGAAAAAAATTCAAAATTGTTTACTTTCAATTATTACCTTAGAAAATTCTTTTATATTTAAGGATATTATTTATGTAAATTCAGTCTGAGACTCATTAATAATGTTTTGACTGGAAGATTTTTTTTTCTGTTTTTCAATAACAAATAAAAATAGTAGAAAACCAACAAACAAACAAAAAATCCTCCCTGTTTTATATCAGTTTGTCATGTCATTATAGTCTACAGCAAATAATACAAAACAGAAAAGAAATTCGTAAATTCAGTTGAAAGATCCAACAAAATTAAAATGCAGAACAAAGTATCTTCTTGAAAACGAACAAGGAATAATAATAAATTATCTTCATTCGACGCTTATTTGGTATTTGAATGGCTCTACAAAAATCCATTTTTCTTAACAACAAAAAGGACATTTTTAATCTTAACTAAACATAAGAAGTGATAATAAGAAAAAGTTACCAACAAAAAAGTAGAAAAAATCCTTTGTGAAAAAAATTTGGTAAAAGTTTCAAAAAATGAAAAAAAAAAAAACTTTTAAAAATTACACGTAAATTTTTATTTTGGGCAAACAAGTTACTCCCCAAAAGCAAAAATTCATTCTTGTGTGTGAAGAGCAATAGCCAAAGCCGTCTGTTAGTTGTTTAGTCTTAAGTGTAATGAACTGTGGGATGACTAGCATAAACGCAGTACTAGATTAGCTAATTCTACTAGAGATTATTTTTCCCTATCTGCATTTACCGAACTTTCCCCAGCATATATTTTCATTGTTTTTTATTCTTCTTCAATTAATGTAAATACTTTTTGGTTTCTAGTATATTTTCTTCGTCCTTTTTATTGTTATTATCACGTTATCACCTTTAAGGTATGAAATTATGTACTCAACTATACTAACAAAATATTGTATTAACAGGAAAAGAAACGAAAAATCAAATTTATATTTTTCTTCATTTTCATTACATACCATATTGTTAGGTTGGTATTCCGGTATTCGGTAGTTAATATTTATTGTGGTCTTGCGTATTTATTTTTAAGAAGTTTTTTGTGTAGATTTTCCTTAAAGTTATGGTATGTTTACATTTTGAATAAAATGTTAGAAGCTCTAAGGAATATTTATTCTTTCAATAATGGCAAAATGAAAGAGAAATTATTTGTCTTTATTTCTTTTAACTTTGCTTTTCTTTTTCTTCTTTTTACTACAATTTGTGAGTTGGTAACAGTGTCTATGTACACGTTGTGAAAATACGTTTGCATGCAATGTGAATGAAATTTCGTTTCAAAGAAAATATTGGCATATTTATGCGTATTTAACGGTCATCTTTGAAATGTGGAATGGGGAAAAGGATGGATTTGGTGTCTGAAAGAGAAATTGTAGAAAATTACAATATGCAACCCCAAAGAAAAGTACCAGAAATGACTATGGTTGGAAAAAATTTAGCATTTATTTTCTTGTATATTTTCTTCCAAACTCTCCCAAATCTTTGGATTTTTCGTTAAGTAATAAAATTGTTTGTCCATAGAACAAGATCTAAAGCTGAATAACAAACAGCAATAGCTACAGTTTAATATTTATTTAAGGTCATGAAAATTTAATGGTATCGAATAAGTTTCAATTTCGTATGTTATCTGGTCATTTTAATTCATTACCACCTTTTTTTTCTCTGCCCATCCTATCTTTACCTTTATGCCTTTTCATCTCTCGTTATGCGGGTGGTTACAATTTTCTTTTATTTTTTAAATTTTTTGCTCTTTTTTTTCTGCTACATTTCTTGTATATATTTTCATTATTGAAAGAATCAATACCATATCTCGCCGATAATCACTTTTTCTTACATTTTCTTATTTGTCAACTGATAAATGATGGAAAATTGCTAATCTGTCAAAATTATAGAAGAAAATGAAAAATTGATAACGAAATATAGGCGCTGTACAGAAAAAGAGGGTAGAACTTGAATGGATGTGGAAAAGAAGTTGTTTTCCCTGTTTCTGGTATGCAGTTGACATTGGCAAAAAATTGTAAAAAAAAGGCAGAGATGATGAATAAATAAATTATATCAGGCCTCTAGGTTTCCAAATATCTTATCAAATATCTGTGCACAATCTTCCTATCCCACTTATTTGGAGCCAATTTGTTGACGTCTATAATAAAAATCCTTCTAACTTAGCTACGACGAGTAAAACCGTAACCATTAAATATTATTGAATATTGGAAGTTGATTTTTCATCGCACCATCATTTCTGTTCTATTTTCTTATCTTTCTTCTTTTTCTTTTTTAGTATTCGTTTTATTATGTTGAATTCTTCTTATGATGGATTCTAGATAAATCCTCAAACTAATGATAGGATCCATCCGATTCATGTCGATTTAATAAATTTTTCATCAAGTTTTTCCCAAGCAATCAATAAAAATCGAATATAATCATCATGAGTAATGTTTATTGGTGATTTTTTTTGTTGTTGTTAGGGTAATATTAATATAGTTTTTTTTTTCTTTCTTGAAATCCACTCTCTTGTCTTTACTTCGGATGGAAATTTTTCTCCTACTTCTTTTGAAAGTTATTGTAGAAATTTTTCTTAATTCATTTTGCTTTGTAGGATAGTATTCGTCTCTTTTGTGTATTAATTTGTCTTATTTTGAATTTGAATACAGATTTTTTTGAATATTCTTATAAAATTTTTAGGGATGGTATTTTTTTTTTAAAGTTAATACAAAATCCAAATTTTCAAGAATAATACTTTTTAATATGTGATAGGAAGAAAACTCAAATTCCATTTCAATATTTTATAAAATTATTTTCATTATTTTGTAAAATTATATATTTTGATAGAAAAAGCTATGAAATTGGAAAAAATAGCATTCTTAAGTCTGGAAGCTTCGATAAAAAAATGGCCAAAGAACACTAAATTCGGGTTTCTGAACTCCTAAAAAATATTGACAATAAAAGTCAATCAATCGACAAAACTTAAAAATTTATTTATTACTAAAAAGCAATGCAATTAAAAAAATGGTTCAATTGCATTGCTTTTTAGTAATAAATAAATTTTTAAGCTTTGTCGATTGATAATTCCCACGGATTTATTGTTAAAAATAATTAATGGGGGATGGGGGGGGGGGGGGGGGGTTGGCGGTGACACCCTAATTTGAATTTGTCAGCCTAAAGTCAATTTATTCATGTTGATTTTTGTCTACTTTTTAAATATTTTTTTGGATGATTATTGAATATTGAATTGTTTACTTCAAACTTCTTTAATCAAAGATAAGTTCAGACAAATGTTATCAATGCAAAATTTTATTTTTTTTGCGACATTTTTCCAAAAAAAATAACTTGTTAAAATTCTTGAAACTAAAATGTTATGTATCTCATATTATAATAGGGGATTTCTTACGTAGAATCTAATTTTTACGAGTCCATTCACCTTCGCCAGTCATTATGGATAATCCTAATTTGGATACTTCCCCAGACTTGATATTAAATTTTTTTCTTCTAAATATTTGTTATTAAAAATATCGTAAAAATACCATTAAATAAAGAAAATCTTTTAACTGATTGTTGGTAAGGGTATAGTGGTGAATTTTGTATCGGTAGGGTTGCATAAAACGAATGTCCAATTATTTTAAGGATAGGAAAGCGTAATATCTAAAATACCCTCAGTTACTTAAGAAGTTGAAAGGAAATAATAATTTGATGTCCGTAAAGAAATATTCCGTAAAATCTCCTTACATAAACCAGTTTGTTAAAATTATTTTTTGCCGATAAAATTATTGATGAACTTTGTTTTTTTCGTATTTTTTGGATAACTTTTTATACACTTACTCTTGTAGATTTTCTATCGTTTTAATAGCGAAAATATGCATTTACTAAAATCTGGCAAACATAAAAAAATTATAAAATCTTTTTCGGAAATATAATAAAAGTAAATTAGTTGTGATATTATGTTTACTAGGAGAAAATACACATCCTTCCCAGTTTGTTTATTTCGATAAAGTGTTTTCGAAAATAAACAAACTGGGAAGGATGTGTATGATAGAATATTAAAAAGAAGAAACGAAGAAGTCTTAGTCATTCGGATGAGTTGTAGAAAGGGTTTTATTATTTTTTATAGCAACATTTCCTTTAAAAAATAGCCATTTTCTTTTTTAATATTTTCCCTTTGATCGTTAATTATTGTGCGAGCATCCTTTTGGTTTTTTTTTTTGTTATTTAACGATTATTATAATTTTTTCTGCTCTGAGTAAATGTTATAAAGAAAAAAGATTTTTCATACCAAAAACCAAATTCAAAATATTGAATTAGAAAAGACAATAAATTTAGATTTAAAGATTAATAGATTAACGAAGATTAAATCCTTAAGAACGAATGAAAAAATTATATAATGAAAATTTGTAGCGGAAAAAATTGCCTCGAAAAAGGACTTTAATATTTTCTATCGCTTAGTAGCCTTAGGATGCAGTCATCCCGAAAAGTAGCCTTAAAATTATTGTATCTACAACATTCGCTACTTCTTCATCTTCGCCATCTCCTATCAGATAATGTTGATGCTGATAATGCCTTGTTGGAAGAAACAAAAGAAACTCGTCAAATCTCTTGTTTAAAAGAAAGTTGGCTTTTTTGAATGCCTTTTTATTCATCAGTCAGAATTTCCTTACACCCTTAGGCGTTATTTTGGGGAATAGTAGCTAATTTATTAATTGCGTAATAATTTAAAAAGAATCTGCAATGCTGTTGGCTACTAAACAAAAAATTAATAACTTTAGTACTTTTTCTTGAGGATTTTTTTTGTTGTAGCTTTATCTGGGGGGGTGGATTGAAGACTTTTTGTAATTTTATCTGGAGGGATTTGCTGAGTGTTTTTATTTTCTATTTTACATTTTATTTTTCGGTGATTATTTAATTATAAAAGTGATAAAAGTTTATAGTATCTGCAAAAGGAAGAATTATATTCTTTCAAGAAAATTTTTTCTGGGTCCTTATAAGGAGACTTTTACTGATTTCTTCCTCGCTGGTTTATTTTTTTTTATTACCATATTAATATTCAATATTAATTCATAATAAAATATTTCTTCCAAGTGAATTATTTTACGAAAATTAAAAAGAATTTTTTTAAAATTTTTAACTAAAATAAAAATTTTGTGAACACCGAAAAAAAAACACAATAAAATGTACTGTACACAGGTAATGTGGAGGGTGTTTACATGGTTTTTTGGAGTAAATAAAAGTTTCTTTTTAGCTGTTGTCTATATTTTTTGTATGAGTGAAAAAAATGACACAACAAAATGGCTTTATAAATGGTGAACGTCCTTTTTTTCTAGTATCATATTTTTATAAAGTAATATTGTGAAAACAGTACTGCACACTTCCACCCCCAAAACATCATTTTACACTCCATCATAAAATTTTCCCTTACAATTTTTTTTAATAATTTTGACTATGAATTTTCGAACATGTGTTACTACAACTAATATTGCGACATTCAGTTTTATTACACAATCAGAAAAAGGGGGGAATCTATGGATATAAAATAAGGGAAAAAAGAAAAAAATTATCAAATTTTTATTTTTTCTGATTTTCCATTGACTTTTAGGTCTATTTTGTAGATAGTGTTGAAAAGTCCTTGCAAAATGGAAGCAAATGGTGGAGACCTACAACCACCTTAACATTTGTGCACATGTACAAATGACAAATTTTTATTATGATTTATAGCATTCTGGCTTTATTTTTTTTTTGGTTGTTTGCTTTTTATTTTGAGGGAACGATTACTATTCACCCTAATACATACACATATCGTCATATGGCTATACAGGACAAAAATTTCACAGTATCGACCCGACCAAATACAGAGTTTAGAGAGTAATTTATCATCGGAGAAAATGTGTACAAGGTTGAGTCGATTGTAGAGGTTAGTTAAATTTCATTTCATATTGAAATGACCTAAGAGGTTCGTAGGTCCTTCCATGTTGATGTGGGGTGGAATGGATGGTAATGGCGGTGTTGAAGGTCGTACAGAAACTTGTTGGTGGTTGCGTTAGAGCCAAGGAGGTGGTGGAAAATTGAGGTGGTGGTAGTTGGTGATTATATTGTGAAAATATTATTGATGATATTTGCTAAAGATCAAGGTTGGTAGCGGAAAATTGTTAACGTACTATGAATGACAAAATATGGTGAAATATTTTCAAATATAAAAGAACAGGAATTTTATGAAAAATCTGAATAAATTGCAATCGTTTTTTTTATATATTTTAATTAAAATTATTGTATAAGAGAATTTCTTATACGGATTATTTAAATAGAATATTGAGAATGTTGAGAGCTTCCCAAAACGATGCTTTGGAAAAATTATTTAAGAAAATGTGTTGCATATGTTAAATTTTTTTTTTCTTTCAGTTTTTCTTTGCTTCATGCAGAAGAACAAAACAATATTTGGAAATTAATTATCCTAAATGATTTTAATCGATTTATTTTAAAACTTTTCAATTAACAAATTTATATATAAGTTCAAATTAGTTTCAATACTGTATTTTAAGTGAGTAATTTACTATTAAATTATTCTGATTATTAGAATGTATTGTAGGAAAAATTTTGGAACACGTTCTCGGAACTATAAATACTATATGGGAAATATAAATATAGGGTTTTCCAATAAGAGTAATATGATTTCTAAGTGACGTTTCGGCCATTTATAATATGTCATAATTTGTCTTTTTTTTCATTATATTCAGTAATATTTACAATTTTATCATATAGAGATATACGCAAGAACAACGTTTACAAATTATTCAATTTTATTATCAAAATAATCGTTCTCCAATTGCAACTTTTCGTGCGCTTTTTCCATTTTATGATCATAATAATCCTCCAACTGTGCTCGCTATTCGTCGCATTGTTAAAAATTTTGAGCGTACATTTTCTTTACATAATGTTCAAGTGCCAATAAGATAAAGAACCGCTCGAAGTAATAAAAAAATATTGCTGCCGTTCAGGCAAGTGTTGCTGGAGACCGCAATTTGTCGATTCCAAGACGTTCTTAAAAATTGGGATTGTCTCAAACCACAACCTGGCGGATTTTGAGAAAGGATTTGGGCTTGCATCCGTATAAAATTCTTATCACTTAAGAACTGAAGCCATTGGACCATCGTAAACGTCGTGAATTTGCTGATTTTGTCTTGGAAAAACTTGAAAAAGATATCGAGTTTTTTTTAAGAAAATCGTCTTCTCTGATGAGGCTCACTTTCATCTGAGTGGTGCGGTAAATAAACAAAACTGTCGATTCTGGTGCGAAGAAAATCCACAAATTATTCATGAACACCCATTACATTCACCTAAATTGACAGTTTGGTGTGGTTGTTGGTCTGTTGGAATCTTTCGAAATGAAGCTGGTAACACCGTTACTGTCAATGGAGAGCGGTATAGATCGATGATAACCAACTTTTTATGGCCGCAATTAGAAGAAGTTGACCTTGACGAAATCTGGTTCCAACAAGACGGGGCTACGTGCCACACAGCACGTGCAAAAACCGGATTTTTGCGAGAAAAGTTTGGAGATTCGATTATATCAAGAAATTATGACATTGAATGGCCTCCAAGAAGTTGTGATTTAACACCAAATTTGTCTATTTTTTGTGGGGTTATTTTAACAGACAAATTTGTCTATTTTTTGTGGGGTTATTTGAAGTCATTTGTCTTTAGCAATAAACCAGACTCTCTTCAAGCTTTAGAATTCAATATTGAACGTGCTATTCATGACATACGACTTGATTTATTGGAAAAAGTGCTCGAAAATTGGGCTCATCGAATTCAATCCTGCAAAAGAAGTCGTCATTTGAATGACGTTTTATTCAAAACTTAATTGTATCGATTGTACTTCACATTAAATAAAAAACATTTGAATTTCCTTAGCAATTAGTGTATTTTTCTTTTAAAATAAATCATATCACTCTTTTTGGAAAACCCTATAGTAGACTCTCTTTAAAGAACAATTTTTCAATGCATTAAAAATGTACTTTGTATTTTAGAAAGCGATTGTGCTTCTCTTATTTAAAAGAAAACTGGCTATTTCGATATGCCTAAGATTGATATTGACAGTAGTAATCTAATAAAAATTAAATAAATATTTAAGTTTACATAAAAATTATTAAATTGTATACGAAAGAAGACGTTTCTTCAGATGTTCTTTTTTACAAAAAAACAAATAAATTTGGAATTTTCAAAAACAGGCAATAAATGTAAACAAAAAATATTTCCTTGAGAGTCTGCAAAAATGAAATTATTTTATGAAATCGTAGGCTTTCGAAAAATTTAATGAACAAATTCAGTCATCTTTCTCGTGAAATAAATCTCGACTACAATACCTTTAAGAGAGGATTCATTTTTGTTTCTATATTAAAAATGTTGGTAGAATTTTTTATCATTTCCAATTGAAAATTTTCAGAATTGTTTTACCATAAATTTCTGGTGGTAGTGTTGAAAGATTTTTTAAAAACAATTCAACTGATTTTCCTTTCCAGAGAAGTACATATTTTGAAAGTACAAACAACAAGACCAGATGTTGTTCCAAGTTTTGCCTCCAAATTCAGCCTATGACATATATATATTTTTATTGTAAAATATTTTTCCATACAGTTTTTTCTTGCTCCCATTTCTTCTCAAATTATAATATTTTTTTATCAAATTTTTTCTCAATTTCCCATTCTTATTATGATCATAACTCTTATGGTGAGATGTACAGAATTTGCTTATAGACAAATATTAATGATTATTTTACAGAAGCGTCAGTGAAGAAATGGGAAAGTGTCCTTTCTTTTTTCACTTCCTGCCCCAAATGCTAGCAGTGTCATTGTTGTTGTTTTTTGTTCCTACTGCTGCTCTTCCGGTTCCTGTTTCTTTTTCTTTCGTTTCGTTTTTTTTGCTGAGCTCATCGTTTCTCTTTTTTGATTTCTCTATTTCTGTCGTTTTTTTTAGTCTACTTTTTCTTTTTCTTTTTATAAAAATAAAAAAAGTATTATTTTTTCTCAGCAAAAGCATGAGTACAATTTCAGAAACTTTCCCTTATCATATTATCATATTTGTTAAGATAATCAAAAATAAAATAAAGAAAATAATAATAATCTAATAATCTTATTCCAAGAAGTTGATTATGTTAAATTGATGTTAGAATAAAAAGAAAACCTATCATAAAATAATCCAGAAAATATCGATGCTATAAAAGGATATTCAGCTGTTTCGATAAATACGAGGGCCGTTCAATAAGTCCTTGGAAAATCCTAAAAAATTGCGCTCGTAATGTCGGTAAAGATTTTTTTTTGTAAGTAGCAGTATCGACAGGAAAGCTGTCGATCCATAGCGTAGGTCAATTTTTATCGTCGATTAAAGTTAACGACATTTATTTGTGCATAACAATGGAAAAAAGCGAGCTTAGGGCTGTCATCAAACATCTCCATTTGAAAGGCTTAGGCCCGAAAGAAATCAAAGCCGAGTTGGATACAGTTCATGGCACATCTGCACCTGTGTTTGCGACGGTTTACAATTGGGTCAATGAATTTTAACGTGGCCGTTCATCCACAAAAGATGAACATCGTTCAGGACGCCCAGTTGAGGTGTCTACTCCTGAAATCATCGACAAAATCCACGATCTGATTTTGAACGATCGGCGAATTAAAGTGCGCGAATTAGTTGAGGCCACGGGCATATCACAAGGTACAGTCGCTTCAATTTTGCATGAAAAATTGTCTGTGAAGAAAATTTCGGCAAGATGGGTGCCGCGTTTGCTCTCAGAGGAGAATAAGCGCAATCGTGTAGTGGACTCTGAGGCTATGTTGGTACTCTTTCATCACAAACCTGCCGAATTCCTTCGTCGATATGTCACTGTGGACGAAACCTGGATACACTACAACACTCCAAAAACAAAGAGACAGTCATCACAGCGGGTTTTCAAGAGTGAACGGGCGCCGAAGAAGGCAAAAACTGTGCCATCGGCCGGCAAGGTGATGGCCACGGTCTTTTGGGATTCGCAGGGCATTTCCTTGGAAAAAGGAAAAACAATAACAGGAGCGCATTACGCCTCGTTATTGCAACGGTTGAGCGAGGAAATCAAAGAGAAACGCCCCCATTTGAGGAAGAAAAAAATCCTCTTGCATCAGGACAATGCGCGAGTGCACACCTGCGCTGTTTCCATGGCCAAAATTGTGGAATTGAAAATGAAATTGTTGCAGCATCCCGCTTATTCACCAGATTTGGCCCCGAGTGACTATTTTCTTTTCCCCAATCTGAAGAAATGGCTTGGTGGACGACGGTTCACTTCCAACGAGGACGTCATTGCTCAAACGGATGAGTATTTTGCAGAACTTCCGAAATCCTATTTTTTGGACGGGATAAAAATTTTGGAAAAACGGTTGGAAAAGTGTATAGAGCTAAAAGGAGATTATGTTGAAAAATAAAAATTTTTTTTTTTAAAAAACAGTTTTTGTCCATCTTTTTTAAGGACTTATTGAACGACCCTCGTATTATTAAATTTATCCCTTTCATATTCCTTCAAACTAAATAGAGAGAGGATTTTTTGCACTATTCAATTTTGCATTTATTTTGAAGAGTGGACAAGCAAAAAATGTTATTTGTAAAAATGAAGAAAAAATTATGGTTAATTTTAAATTGGTAAAAAATTTTATTAATTTATATATTTTTATAGTTTTATTCTTTTAAAAATTAAGAATTTTTAAAAAAAAAACTTTAGTTTATTTTTAGAAAAATTCCCCAATTTCTGGCAATCATGTCTTTTATGTTTCCAAAAAAATAATCACTGATGATGGTCTGATAACGCTTTCCGTTGACCATAATGCAAGTTCTCTTTATTAGGAACCAATTTGGATTTATGGAGAATTATTTGCTTCTGCAAAAAAAAAAAAAAAACAATTTTTTGCAATTGAAGTAAAAAATCGTATAATTCGGTTCAAGGAGATTTGTTATGATCACTTCCTAAATATGACATTGAATAGCGTAATGTGCCCGTTTTTGCGACAGTTTTCATATCATTTCTAAGTATTGCGGCCAATATGGCGGTTATTTTATTGCGGATGTTGACCTTAAATTCATCTAAGGTCGTTAAATTGTTGATGCAAGCCTTAGACTCCAAGTAGCCTCATAGGTAAAAGTCGGGCCAGTCGAAATCGCAATTTTTTTTTTATATTAAAATGGCTTCAAAAAATCGATAGTATTTCGAGTTATGTGGAGTGGAGCGCCATCTTGTCGAAACCAGAAGTGAACCATACTATTTTCACGAATAGTTTGCATGAAAAAATCGATTATCATAGACCGTTATCGCTCCTGAGTGACGGTTGTTGCTCGACCACGTTCATCTTCAAAAAGCACAAATGCCGAACCACAAAGAGGTGTCTCTTCAGCAATTTCAGGGTCAATGCCGTTGCTAAAATTCCTTTACCTTCCTCGCCATTCGAACGACGATTTTCTTATATTCAACGTGTCGGGGCTTATCGGTCGGCAACAATCGTTGAGTCAATTGAATTTTGTACTGGATTATCTTGAAATCAATACGCACTATGCGCCTTAAAGAGGTGTAAGAGATGCCCAGAATAGCATCAAAAGGATGTTCTCGAGGACGTTTCAACAATGGCCTATACGGTCGCGATATTTTCATTAGATCGCCTCAGTCGCTTTTTGTTTGGACGCCTGGGATAAGTGATAGTATCAGACGATAAAATTTTTTTGCTCAAACTTTTCACTTTATTTTTTTGTCTTCACTTTAAAAAATTTTTGCACGTTTGGCCTCAGGCAAATGCGGAGGAAAAAATTTACTTTAACTAAAATTTCATAAACGGTGACAGTTGTCATATAAAAACCTGTCAAAATTTTAGTGTTGCCTGATGGGTCCATCTAATATGATTCAAATACGAATGCAAGTCACACCCCACCAAACATTTCATTTTTGTGAATGTAGGGTTGACTCCAAAAATAAGACTTATTTATTGTCTTGATACACAGAAAGTATCAAGTCCCCCAAAAAGGGCTCATGGTCGTAACGCTGTAAAATGTTCCATGGTTTAAAATATTCTCAATTTTAGCCTATCAGGATATAAGAAATAGTGTTTGACATAAAAAAAAATTTATATTTAATTTATCTGGTCCTTGACTTCTATTTTATTTACTCTCACCACTAGCTCATAACAGATACTTAATTGATAATTAATTAAAAAAAAGCCGTTAAAAAAATAGAAAACAACAATATTTTGTAGCATTATTTTAATTTAATGTTCATTAATAATTGAATAAAGTTATATTATTTATCCAATTTAAATGGATCTCTATTAACAATATTATGCTATAAATATGCATTCCATATGCCCTCATTAATCATATTCGTTAACATATTTACAATTTATTTTTACATATTTTAACAAAAGTTTTATTTTTAAATAATTAATAATAAATTCTATTAATTTTACACTCTTATATAAATTATGGATAAAATTAATGTTGATTAAATTATTTATTTATTTAATTGAATTAAAAAAAAAAGAAATTATTAATGATAGGAAACTCTTGAATGAGGGAAAAGGAACTTTTACGCCAACAGTGTTGATGATATTTATTTTATTGTATAATATAAATACTAAATTACATCTAGACCTGGCTTCTAGCCCTTAGCAGCTTATCATCAGTGAGCATAAACAATGAAATGTTCCATAAAATTGTGACAAAAATGACACGTACTTACTAGTGGAACAAAACCCTTAAAGTTGCCCATTTATTATGAATATGATAAAAATTCATCCAGCATATTATTACCATCATAATTATTATCAATATTCCAGCATAGTCGTTTAATATGTCTTGCATAAATTGTCATAAATTAATATCAATTCGTACAGGATTTATTGTCAATTATTGGTTTTAATTATTGTGAAAAAAGTCCCAATATTTTATAAAATAAAAAAATACAAAAACGGTTAATATGGTATTATAAAATATGCGATATCCTGAAAAAGGGACAATATATGCGTTATTGTAATAATAATAATAATAATAATAATAATAATAAAATACAATTTTAATAAGAGTACCAATCGATAGCAATTTTAATTAGTCTTATTATAAGCATTTTCGTTTAAATTATTAATTGGGATAGTAAATCCGTCAGTATAAATTTGATTAAAGGTAATTTTCTTTTTGAATGGAAATATTCGGTTAAAAATATTCTTATTGCTAAAATAATTTCGTAGATATGATATTTTATTAACATCTACTACAAAATATTAAAAAGTCCTTGCATATTTTTGTAGGCCATTTGGCGACTTCATTATACGTGCAGGAAAGTTTCTGATCTGTCGTTAGTAGAAAGAATAAGGGAGAATTTTATTAGATTTTCGAAAAATAGATCAGAGTATTATAATGGGTTACAGCTTTTTGCAGCTGCTGGATTCAAAATTTTTTTGAAAGAAAATCAAGGCTGAGAGTAGTTAAAGGAGCTTGCGTGCCCAGAATTTTAGATTGTATTTTGAATAGGCTGGTTTATTAGTGGTTACACAATCAGTCCTTAAAAAAGTGCCTCTATTGACCCAGTCAAGTAGACTAGGCAGATCGGGAATAACTAACTGTGAGTACTGAACAACTAAGATAAATTCCCATTTGTCCCGGTACCCAATGCAAGTCAACAACCATATTACTAAATATACTACGCTGAATTGGGCATAGTACTAGATTGCTTGTTAGGCTACGAATGGCACTGAGGGCGGCAAAAATAAAATAGTGACCCTCTGTTATATGTGGATATAACTTATAATCAAAATTATCGTTTTGGTCGCTCACAACTCTTCATAATATGGGGCTGCCCTAAAAAATAAGAATCCACAATACAGTGCACGGGTTTTTTATTTTAGAAAAGAAAAATTTAAGCCATATGCGGAGTTTTGAAAAAAATAAGTTTCAGAAAAACAATCGTACTATTTTTAGGAAAATTAATAAAATATTTTCAAAAAAGGGTTTAATAAAATATGTTTAAAATAATAATTAGAAGAAGAGGAAACTCCAAAAGGGATTGAAGGAATTTTTTTTTAAAAAGAAGCTCAAAAATTATTTTTGAAAAACATTTATTTAATAAGGTTTCGGAAACATGCTGTCAAAATATGACTTTGCCAAATGTTTTCAAAATAAGCTTACAAAAATATCCTCAAAAAAAGGAAGTTGAAACAATTATACCATGTGTATAAGCTTAAACCCGCTGTTTTTTAGTTAAATAGAAAGCAAAAACAAATTTTTATTCAAAGTACTTGCCCTCGCTAGCTACACATTTTTTCCACTCTCGGGCAATTTGTGGATACCACGCCAAAAAAATTCCTTTCTCTTTCGAGGCAAACCACTCATTAGGTAATTTTCGGACGTCTTCGTGCTGCTCAGCGAGCGCGTGGCCCGTCGACGAAAACAGATGGTAGTCGGAAGGGGCCATGTTTGGTGAATAAGCGGGGTGGGGAAGCACCTACCATTTGAGTGTCTCCAAATAGTTTCGGACCATTTTTGACATGTGCGATGGTGCGTTGTCGTGGAGGAAAATCAGTTTGTCATGTCTTTGTTGATAATCCGTCCTTTTTTCACGCAGAGCACGGTAGAATTTGATCAGTTTCACCAGGTTTCAACATCTCATAGTAGACGATACCCTGCTGATCCCACCAAACGCACAGCATCGTCTTCCATCCGAAGCGATTTGGTCTTGGGGAAGATGTTGATGGTTGGCGGAGATTAACCCACGATTTCTTGCGTTTAGGATTCTAGAAATATATTCACTTTTCATCGCCTATCACAATCTGATGCAGGAACGACTTTCGTTTTTGTCTGGCGAGCAAGATTCTGCATGTGTTTTGACGTCGCTCCATCTGCCTATCGTTCAATTCAAGCGGCACCAATTTTCCAATCTTTTCAATTTTCCTTATAGCATGTAGATGCATGAAAATGGCTGGTTGAGTAACACCCAATTGCTCCGCGAGCATTTTTTGCGATTGGGTATCGTCTTCGTCCAAAAGAGCCTGCAATTGATGGTCCTCAACCTTCCTAGACCGATTTTCACGCTTCTTGTTCCACAAGTCAAAATTGCCATCTTTGAACCGACGAAACCAATATCGACACGTTGTTTCCGCTAAAGCACTGTCACCATAAGGCTCCATAAGCATTCGATTCGATTCGGCAGCCGAGTTCTTCAAATTGAAGCAGAAAATCAGAGCTTCCCGCATATGCTCTTTTTCTGGCACAAAACTAGACATGATTACCAAAGGAAAAATTTATGTTGTTGTACGAAATTGCTGACAATGTGCACTGATTAATGTTGACAGATGACAAACACATAAAAAAAAGTATGGCGTGCCCATGGTAGCTTAATACGCTTACTCACGCCATCTTTAAGCTTATACACCTGGTATAAAACTTTCCGAGAAAAAATACTCTGAAACGTCGATTACTGGAAGACAATGTCTTTAATTCCATGTTCAGGCTTTTAAAAAAAAAGGTTCTAAATGAGTTAATAGAGATTCATCAAATTAGGTTTAGGAAAATATTTGCAAAAAAAGAAGTTCCTGAATTTAAACTTAAACGTTATTTTTGAGATTTTTTAAATACATATCGGGATTATCCTGAAGATCCAATAACTGCAGATATTAGTAAGAATATTTTTCTAAAAACGTCAAAATTGTCTTCTAAAAATTTAATATTTTTTGTTGCGGCTATTTTTTTATGCAAAAAATTGGTGAAAAAGGCTCTACACTAGAGAATAGATAATGTCAAACAACAAATGCAAATGAGATGAGATGGATAGTCGGATTCTTACTAAAACCAAAATTAAAATTTTAATTACACATTTTATCTCCTTAATTTATATAATATTTCCAATAAATTTTTTACTATAGAAGAAATTATATAAATTTTAACCAATTTAAATTCCCTATAAATATTCTTTGTATATTTTTCGAATATCTTACAAAAAGGACATTCATCAATTCTTACACGGTTCAAGCATCTTATAAATAAATAAATAAGCGCTAAAATAAATAAATAAACAAGAAGAAAAAAATACAATCTTCAAGCCTAAGGATACTACTTTTCAGACAAGATAATTCCGTGATCGAAATTTTCCAAGCATAATTCCGCATTCGAATACCGGAAGGATAATTCCATTCTTAAAATATTCGACCAGAATAATTCGATTATTCTAATTTAAGTTGAAATTATGTTACAAAATTGCTGATAGTATCTATCTAGCATGTTGCGGAATAGCATTTTAGAACTACTTGAAATTGTCTTCGATAGAAGCAAAAATTGCCAAAACCGAAGAAGGCAACACACACAAACACACAATAAGGCTTTTTTTGATAAATTTTCAATGTAATCCGCGATTGAATGGCAGAAGAAAGCATTTTTGTTTTGCCTTTTTTTGTTTGTTTATTTATTTTCTGAAGGACAATGTTTAGTAGGATCATCAACATTATCAGCATAAGCTAACAAAGAATTGATAGAAAGCTATTTATCCTTCAATTATAGTAATTTCCTTTTGGAGGAGTAGCAATAGTGGTGGGTGTGGTTTTAAGGATAATGGAGAAAATACTCACAAGAATCAGATATTCTTCGCAATATTTATTATTTAGAAGATGATAATTTGTTCAATTTTGTCGCAAAAAGTAAATGTTATCCTGTTGATTCAGCTTTTAAATATTGTAAAATATTTTTTCAATTTCTCCATTTTATTTGACTTTTGAAATAAATTTTTGAATAATGAAGTATGCCAGAACACAAAATTGATTGAGAGCGAAAATTAAATGAAATTATTGGAACAAATTTAATAAAAACTCAAATTATTTCTTATATTATCATATAATTTTTACGTTATTGTAAAAAGGCGATTTTTGAAGAGAATTGAATGCTAAAGGACAGCAATGAAAATCTGCTTTTAAATTTCATGATAATTTTTTCGTAAACGTGCAGGTTTCTCCAATTAGTCCATCAAGATCAGATTTATTTAGTTTTGTTTTTTTTCCCTGATCATTTAGGTGTATTTTTCCGGCATAATTACGCTAGCGATAAAATTGATTCCATCTTCACTATAAATTTATGAGCTTCTTAATAAATACATATGTAAATTTCTGTGCGGTATTTGATTTCTAGGATGTTTATCTTTATTTAATTTACAATTTGCATATAATAATTAAACTGTAAAACACCATCATCATCATCTTTTAGTGCTACATCCCGGGGTGGGCCTTGACCTCCTTTACAATCTATCTCCAACGGTGTCTATCTTGTGCTGCTGATTTCCTATTTAGTACTCCAATAATTCTTAGGTCTTGTTCAACACTATCTAGCCATCTTTGTCTAGGACGTCCTCCATTTCCATTCGAAGACCAATGACTTCAAATAACTCCACAAGAAATAGTCTTATGGTGTTAAATCACAACTTCTTTGAGGCCATTCAATGTCATAATTTCTTGAAATAATCGAATCTCCAAACTTTTCTCGCAATAATTCGGTTTTTGCACGTGCTGTGTGGCACGTAGCCCCGTCTTGTTGGAACCAGATGTTGTCAAGATCAACTTCTTCCAAATTTCGTCCATAAAAAAGTTGGTTATTTTCGATCTATACCGCTGTCCATTGACAGTAACGGGTTTACCAGCTTCATTTCGAAAGAAGTACGGACCGATGATTCCACCAGACCAACAACCACACCAAACTGTCAATTTAGGTGAATGTAATGGGTGTTCATGAATAATTTGTGGATTTTCTTTGCACCAGAATCGACAGTTTTGTTTATTTACCGCACCACTCAGATGAAAGTAAGCTTCATCGGAGAAGATGATTTTCTTAAATAAATCGTTATCGTTTTCAAGTTGTTCCAAGACAAAATCAGCAAATTCACGACGTGAATTACGGTGGTCCAATGGCTTCAGTTCTTGAGTGATAACAATTTTATACGAATGCAAGCCCAAATCCATACTCAAAATCCGCCTGTTTGAGTCAGTCCCAATTCTTGAGAACGTCTTGGATTCGACAAATTGCGGTCTCCAGCAACACTTGCCTGAACGGCAGCAATATTTTTTTATTACTTCGAGCGGTTCTTTATCTTATTGGCACTTGAACATTATGTAAAGAAAATGTACGCTCGAAATTTTTAACAATTCGACGAATAGCGAGCACAGTTGGACGATTATTACGACCATAAAATGGCAAAAGTGCACGAAAAGTTGCAATTGGAGAACGATTGTTTTGATAATAAAATTGAATAATTTGTAAACGTTGTTTTTGCTTATATCTCTTCATGATAAAATTGTAAACATTACTTAATACAATGAAAAAAAAAAGATCATGACATTTTACAAATGGCCGAAACGTCATTAAGAAATCATATCACTTTTATTGGAAAATCCTACAAGGGTCATTCAACAAGTACTAAGCCTCACCGCCCGATAGAACTGCTTTCACAAAAAAATGGAACTGCTGTCACCATCGTGCAGTACATTCTTTTAATAGCCTATTGTCAAAGTTTCAGTCGATTCCCTTCATTAGTTTTGTTTTGAGAGCCTTTGAAATCGAGCGTGTCGGTCGGTTGCACAAAAATGGAAAAAGAACAATATTGTTCGGTAATTAGATTCTTGTTGTTGGAAGGGAAAATGCGCAGCGAAATCAAAGATTGCTTGGATTTTGTGTATGGTGACTCTTCTTCGATGGCGACCGTCAAGAATTGGTTCAACGAGTTTGTTCGTGGCCGCACGTCGGTTTTTGATGAGCCACGCCCAGGTGCCCCGAAAACGGCTGCTACGGAGGAAAACGTTTAAAAAGTCCACGATCTCGTGTTGGCAGACCGTCGATTGAAGGTTCACGAGATAGCTGAGACTGTGGGCATCGCAGTAGGAACGGTGCATCATATTCTACACGAAGAACTGGGCATGAGAAAGCTGTCGGCGCGATGGGTGCCGTGTTTGCTCACACCGGAAAACAAGCGCTTTTGAAATATTACCGCTTCTGTGTAGATATTTGATTGCGTAGTGCAAATCTAGAATAAAAATTTTAGCTGATAGGCCATCAGCCTGTTTTACACCTGCCTTTATTTCAAAAGATGTTGAAACTTCATCTTGTATAATAACTTTAGTTTGTGTTTTCTTGATCAATCTTATTAATTTACTAGGGATACCAATCTTATCAAAAATTCTTGCTATTTCGCTTTTTTTTTATTCTATCAAAAGCCTTTTTGAAATCTATAAAACACATGTGTAGATCCAGATTGAATTCATATGCTTTTTCCATACTTTGTTTTAACCAAAAAGCTTGATCAATAGTCGATCTTCCTGATCTGAATCCGCACTGATAATCTGATAATATATTTAATAATATAATTATTTGTGCTTGGTTTTCAGGATTTAAAAGTTCCTAAAAATAGTTTTTCCATCTATTAATTATATCATTTCTTTCAGATAGTATATTTCCGTCTTTATTTTTACAGTTTACCAGTCTTGGCTAAAATCCTGATTTTTTTTGTTTTATTAAACACAGATTAAGAAAAAAATGTTCCTACTTATCAATATAGAGAAGGAGTATTTTGCAAAGATTGTGTGTGCTTTTCTTTGTAATACTGTCTTTTGGTTGGTCTAAAATTTTCGCATAACTCTACATATGAAAGGATACTTACTTAGAATATTAACAGCCGAATGGGTATAAGTTTCCTTCTTCACGAGTGCATTGAGTATAGGTTCGGAGATTTCCATTACCAATCATCAATCACTGTTAAGTGTCTGTTGTGTTAATATTTCTCATTCTAAGTTATAGTTGCCAGTCACATATGGGTTCAATTCTTCATTCGTTGTCCATTCTGATGGCGAACATGTACCAGTATGAGTATTTGAATCAGAATCAATATCAGCGTTAGCATAAGTTTCAGAACCAAAATCTCAGAGTCATTATCACATCCACACCATCATCGTTTTTGTAAACATCAGTTTCAGTAAACGAGTAACAGAGAATCTCTCTATTTATTCAATGTCCTTATTTATATAGTATTTGCTAAAGAAAGTACCCTTTCTCTAGTCCTGTTCTATCCGACTTTTCTTTATTGAATTACCCTAATGGCTTGTCATTGAATTCTCTATGCACCTGTTCATCGTCGTCGAATTGAATTTTATATCTTATTTGATCTTCTTCTCTCATTTAAGGATGTGTTTTCAATTTCGAATTGATTTATATTCAAATTTTGTAAGAGATTCTTTATCGAAGTATAATTTAATCCCTACTGAGCACAAATACATTTTATTCCAAATTTATCTAAACGAAGATTACCTTAAAGTTGCTTTAAGTTTTATTACGATGGACACTATGCACATATGTTACGATGAGTTCTTAATTCAATAAAATTGGCATGTATATTTTTCTCTTCATTTTATTAAAGTCCCAGACACTTTCCAGCGATTGAACATGAATTTGGATTGTATATTTTTGCCTTTCAACGATTTCTTTAAGGACGATTAAATAAATCATTGAAAAGCAAAATAATATTTCACATTTAGGATCTTATTTTCTTCTTAAGAATGATTTTTCCTTCAATAAATATAAATTTCTTCAATATTGCTTTCATTTTTTTTTTTTTTAAAAATGTAAAATGATTTTTCCAGAATATTTAAAGTCATCCATCAATAAAATTATATAATAAAAAAATAGTTAATAATGTGACTTATAAATGAAAATTTATAAATAATTATGCTATCTGCTAAAAAGAAATTTCGTCAAATCCTCCTGTACAATTTTAAAGCTAAATAAAATTTGAACAAATTTCCCAAATTTATTTTCTTCTTTGTCATACAGAAAGTAAGTATGCCATAGCCGGAGAGGTGGCTTACTCAATAATCTTAAATTCACACCATTTCACCTAATTATGAAAGAAGAAAAAATTCAATTCGCCGGGCAAATTTTTATCCAATGAACGCGTGTGGTGAGTACACATCACGGCGAATGGTCAAAAATCTGTTTCTCTCGATTTCTGCAATTGAAACCAGACAGAGTGTCATTTAACATGTGTTCGGTTTTGTTAAAATCTTTCGATTTTAATGTTTGTGCTTTGTAAGTTTTTTGATTTAAATACACAAGTTAGAATCTAGTTTGTTAATAAAATTTGTGTTATAAATTGTAAATTGGATGTGTAAATCCTTGTAAGCAGCATATGAATTTCTTGTTCAAATAATTTATTTTATTTTGTTTATTTTTATTGGGTCTAGTTGCTTTGATTGATAATTGATGAAAACTAAGATAAAAAGGTTGAAAATTATTTATAAAATAAGTGGTTGGCTTAAAACTATTCTCCGATTTTTTTGTTTGTATGAAATTGGTAATGCGTCTTTATATAATTTTCTTTATTAAACTGTAAAAAAGAAAATTAATAATATGGGCAGTTCATATTTCTACTCTCAATAGTTTTCGTGGTCCTCTCTTTTTTCTCGCATCTACAGAACCGTTCGTCGGAGGTTATACCCACCTTGATCAAAAAGTTATTCAGAAAATTAAAAATACAAGTTTATTCATCTAAATCTATATTGTCCCCTTCATTGTAATCCCCATCGACTTTAATACACTTATGCCAGCGCTTGATCCAATCCTCGAAACATTTTTTATATTCGGTTTTCGGTATGTCTATTAGTGCTTCCTGCGAACTTTTTCCATTACTTCCTCTCGGCTGTTGAAACGCGTTCCCCGTAAAGGTTTTTTAACTCGATTGAGCAGAAAGAAGTTACAGGGAGCCAAATCAGGTGAATTCGGTGGTTGTTGGATGGTATTTGTTGCATTTTTCGTCAAAAAATTACGAATAATGTTGACACTGTGCGACGGTGCGTAATCATGGTGCAAAATCCACGGGTTTTTTGCCCACAATTCTGGTCTATTTCGGCGAATTGCTTCACGAAAACGTCCCATAACGCCCAAATAATACTCTTTGTTTACTGTCCGGCCTTCTGGCAAAAATTCATGATGCACACACCGTTGTAATCCATGAAAATCGACTCATTTGGTGAACGCTATTCACTTGCCTGATGTCTGGATTGCGTGTCGTACTCATAAACCCATGTCTCGTCTCCAGTAATGATCCTTTTGATGAATGTGGGATCGGATTCAGCCTAGCAAATCATGTCTTTTGCGACGTCAACGCGGTCTCTTATTTTTATGAAATTGAGGTCTTTTGGCACCAATTTTGCTGCTACACGACCGAAACCCAAATCATTAACCAAAATATCTTGGACGTATCCATAGGCAATGTTCAAGTGCTCCGCTATCTCTCTGATGGTTAATTTGCGGTTATTGACCAATATTTCTTTTCCTTTATCAATGTTTTCATCATCTTCGATTGACTCACGACCACTTTTGAACCGCTCGTGCCACTGGTAAACGACCGTTTTCTTTAGAGAATCTTTGCCGAAATACTTTTCCAACATTCCCAACGTTCGCGCACCATTAAATCCGTTTTTTACGCAAAATTTAATACAAGTTCGTTGTTGCAAATTTAAATCCATTTCTCAAATTGTAAAAAATCGCCAACACACACAGAGATAGATGTACTCTTGGCTATGTAACTTTTGGAAATGTAGAGCTATGATGCTAAGATTTAGAGGGAATATCAACAACAGATGTACCAACTAAACAAAAACAAAACTCAATTCGGAACGCCCAGAAAAATACACTGTCTGCACCCAGAAAAATACACTGTTTGGTGCGGGTTGAGGTCCGTATTTCTTTAAAGATGACGTTACCGTCAAATATTTTTTGCCCTAAATACATCTGGTCGACATGTGGTTTCAACAGGATGGTGCTATATGCCACACAGTACGTGAAACAATGCACATATTGAGAGATGAGTTCGGTGAGCAATTTATCTCACTTGTCGGACCAATGAGCTGGCTTCCTAGATCGTGCGATTTGACGCATGTAGACTATGTTTTATGGGGCTAGTAAAATCAATCGTCTATGCCGAAAAACCAGAGTTATTTTTAGCCTTAGAAGACAACATGACATGAGTCATAAGCGTTATACCTGCCGAGGTGCTCGAAAAATTGAATTGCTCGCACGAATTACTTAAAACGTAATTGTGGCCAACATTTATATAAAATAATATTTAAAATGAAAATGGCAATCATTGATTTATCGACGCAATTAAAAATTGTATATACTTTTGTAATAATTTTATGTGTTTTTGAAGATTTGAAAACCAAACGCTTAAAAAACATAAGCAGCGAACACTAAGATGGCGTTTCTTATAGTCACTAGTCCCTCGTCGGAATTGCCTTCGGCGCTCAGCTCCGGATTGGCTTTGCAGTTAGTATGCTGCATGCAGCACCGCCAATACGCTAAGAAGCTGGGGCCCCACATAACTTCTACTTGTCGCGCTACAAGCGATAAGCCCACAAAATAGCAAATGTTACGTAAATAAATGCAGCAGAAATGTATTGAGATAAATTTTTGATTTATTCGAGTTATCCCCTTCCTATTTGGTCTTTCGGGCAGTAGGTTTAAGTTGCACCCTTCGCAGCAGTAATGGAAAACTTTAACTGGAACAGCCTTCACCTCTCAGGTGCACACAACGCTATCTTTCCGACTTCTTTTCTTGCTAGATTCGCTACTTGTTTTGAAGCTGATTACGGCGCTAGATTTTGTGATGGTTTTTATGCATCTTGGCTTCACATATAATATGTGTACAGGGTATGCCAATTTGGACTTCTTTATTTTTGAATTTTCATTTTTTTTATTGCAGATTATAAAGAATTTTATAAAATTTTATATCTTCATACTCAGTGCAAGAACGTGTCAAAAATGTTCTATTTTTGTTTTTTTTCCGGATGATCTATTGTTACAATACAAAGAGAATATCTTCAGCATTTTAATTTTGTCACAGGTCGCAGTGCAAACACGATAAGAAATTTAATAGCAACTATTTAATGAGCCACGAATAAATTTTAATCGACCTGTTCGCAATAAACAAGCTGTGGAGGCTGTACGCGAACGTGTCTACGATGATCCATCTGTATCTACTCAATTGGGCATCTCAAGAATATCGTTAGGACGCATTTTTGAAACTTGATCTGAGGATGTTTTCGCACAAAATTGAATCGGCTCAAGAGGGATGCAGCACAACGCCTGCAATATGCCAAAGTCAGTCTAAGCTGGTCCATCATGTACATAAACAAACGTTAATGTGTCATCCCACGTATCAGATAATTTTTTCTTATCAATTCTAGTTAAATCTAGCAGCAAAAATAGTACAAAAAATAGAACCGGTTCTATTTCTGAAATGTACTAGTGGAGCGTAATTTCTAGAATCGCAGCAAGCAAGAAAAGACACACGAAAAAAAGCGTCCGGTTTAACTTCACTTTTTTTATATTTCTATTGTTCCGGGAACTTTTTGATCAAGGTTGTATTTGTATGACGTCCCGAATACTTCCGACAAATTCATTCACTCGCATCTGTGAATGGTTATAATTTTTGTTTATACATAAATTTTGGTATTTTATATTAAAGCAAAAATAAAGATGATATCGCTTGCCTGTTAAATAATTATTCTTTTGTTTTTATATTTATTTCTATTTAAATTAATATTGAATGTCAATTGTTTCTGTAATTTGTTATTTGGGCCGATATTTTTCTCTCTCATACATTGTGGGAGGGCCCACACACAGGCCAACTTGGTTGGACAACTGGTCGGCCAACTAGTCAAATTGTATTGTGTGTGGGGCAGTTGGCCAACTATTTTGATGGTTGGTGAGTTGGTTGGAAGAAAATCAAAATACAGTGGTACATCGGCATACGAGTTTAATTCGTTCCGCAACCTTGCTCGTATTTCAAATTACTCGTATCTCAAAGCAAATTTCCCCATTGAAATTAATTGAACTGCCATTAATCCGTTCCTGCCCCCAAAATGTCAGCCCAATTATTTTTGTTACGTGTTTTTGAATAAATGACAAATATTGTAGAAAAACATAATAGAAGAGAATGTAAAGAAATAAACTAGATTTATAAAGTGTTACTTTCGCTTAATTTTCGTCACTGCTTTTCTCTTCACTGGTATTTGCCTTTTTCGCCACGATTTTCTCACATTCACCTGTAAGCCGTTTAAAAAAAACATGTCCAAGAAGGTTTGTTTCTTCTTCCCTTTCAGAATGTTCCGGAAATGAGTTAGGCAATTGTCATTAAATAGCTCCGATGCACGACTAGTTACAACTTTTTCGGGGTGTTTCTTTTCCGCGAACTGTGAAACTCTCTCCCACATTCCCAAGATCTCCTTTATCTCACTTGTAGAAATAACCTCCTCCTCCTCTGGCTCCTCGAAACCAATTTCTTGCAGAACCTCCGTATGCTGCTGTAACTGTAACTCTTGTATCTTCCGGTCATCAGTTCCTGGGTGTGCTCCTCGACGAGCTCGTTTACGTCTCACTCATCCACCCGGTGTGTCAGTAGAGGAAAAGACACAATCTCCTCCTCTACTGACACACCGGTTTCGAATTCTTCGAAGGTTCTTTCGGCTACAGCTTCAGGCCACAGCTTCTTCCATGCAGAGGTCAAGGTCCTCGTCTGATCAATAATTCTGAGGAAAATCACGAAATTAAAGTGGTCCTTCCAGAACTCTCAAAGGGTGAGGTTTGTGTTCACCGTCACCTCAAAGCAGCGCCGAAACAGATGCTTCATGTATAGCTTCTTAAAATTAGAAATCACCTGCCGATCCATGGGCTGCAGGAAAATCAGCTTGTCATGTCTTTGTTGATAATCCGTCCTTTTTTCACGCACAGCACGGTGCAATTTGATCAGTTGTTGGTGGTAGCGGTGGGAATTGACAGTTTCACCAGGTTTCAACTTCTCATAGTACCCTGACGATATCCTGCTGATCCCACCAAATGCACAGTATCGTCTTCCGTCCGAAGCGATTTGGTCTTGGGGAAGATGTTGATGGTTGGCGGTGATCAACCCACGATTTTTTGCGTTTAGAATTCTCCATTTTTCATCGCCTGTCACAATCCGATGCAGGAGCGACTTTCTTTTTTGTCTGGCGAGCAAGATTTCGCATGTATTTTGACGTCGCTCCATCTACCTATCGTTCAATTCATGCGGCAGCTATTTTCCGATCTTTTCAATCTTCGCCATGGCACGCAGACGCATGTAAATGGCAGGTTGAGTAACATCCAATTGCTTAGCGAACATTTTTTGCGATTGGGTATCGTCTTCGTCCAGAAGAACCTGCAATTGATGGTCCTCAAACTTCCTAGTCCGATTTTCACGCTTCTTATCCCACAAGTCAAAATTGCCGTCTTTGAACCGACGAAACCAGTCTTGGTACGTCACCATAGGCCTCCATAGGCATTCAATGCGATTCGGCAGCCGATTTCTTCAAATTGAAGCAGAAAAGCAGAGCTTCCTGCATATGCTATTTTTCTCGCACAAAACTAGACATGATTACCAAAGCAAAAATGTTTGTTGTTGTACGAAATTGCTGACAATCTGCACTGATTAATGTTGACAGATTTAAAAATTATAAAAAAAGTATGGCGTGCCCATGGTAGCTTAATACGTTCACTCACGCTATGTATGACCAAATAGCGGATTAAAGCTTATTAACCCTTGTACAATATTAACTTCTGAATCTTTAGATACGGTTTCTGGCCATAGTGGTTGCCAAACTCCGTGCATGCATGTTTTTTTACTTCCATCCATGAATGGTTAAAGATGTTATAATTTTTCCAAAACTGTTTCATGGAGGGCATATCATCCCCATCAGTTGATGCAATAAGCTGACTAAACGTTCGTTGTAGATAATAATCAAATTAAAATTTGATATGACACCTGGATCCATCGGTTGTATGATGGAAATGTCGTGTTTGGTGGCATTAAAAAAAACAAATTTCTTATGTGCTGGAGCATCCAATATCAACATTTTAAAATCAATATTTTGAATACGACAATAAGTTTTCAACTCGGGGACAGCGCAATTTTCTTCCCAATCTTTAAAATAGAGCTGCAGAAGAGCACTTTTATCCACATGTTTAAAAGCCCTCGGATTTTCAGAGTGGTGAATTAGAAAAGGCCTAAATTTGAAGTCGCCTTCTGCATTTCCTCCTAGAAGAAGTTTAAGCCGATCTATCCAGGGCAAGATTTTTCAGTTTTGGAAATGAACGTTCTCCCTGGTAGCCGTTTCCAATAAAGGCTATTTTCGTCGATATTTACTACTTGCTTCGAAGAATAACCACCTTCTTCAATTTATATTTTAAATTTATTTGCAGCTGCAATATCTGCACTGGCAGATTCTCCTTTCAAAGCAACATTATGCAGTTTTGCTCTACTTTTGAAACGTTCGAACCAACCTTGACTGGCTTCGAATTTTTCTGATTTTTTTTCCGCTACAGAATTAAATGGGAAATCCCCTTTATATAAAATTTAAGCAACGCAAATAAAAATTTTAACGACGCAAATAAAAAATTTTAACGACGCAACTCTGAAGTCACGAAAATTCAAGAACGACGCGCAACTTCGAGAACGACGAAAATCGAGGTTTTAGTGTATTTTTCTCTCTCATGCATTCGATCATACTTGAAATAAGATTTTCTGTTTCATTCCCGCACACGATTCGAAAACTATTCTGGAGAGATCATATCGAAATGACAAAATAATGAAATTCATAAAAACTGTCCAATAAAATCTTTAAATTCTCAAAATCAATTCCTCAAAAAAAAATGCTAGGTTCCGTTTATTTTCTTTAAAACTGCTGAGATTCTACAAGCAGAAGAGATAATATTTTGTTTGCGTCCTTGCGGATAAACAGCACAGCATTTTAATATCACACTACTAGGTTCAGCAATAACAACAAGAACACATTCTATTTTATGAGATAAATAACATAAGCATCTGTGACAAATTATGTTCAGCATGAATGCAATTTTGCGGAATATTAAAAATATTTAAGAGGATGTTATATCCTTTGAACGGATTCTAAATTTACCAAACAAATGAACTGGGGAGTTTTCTTTTATGCGGTCATACATATGTGTTGGGATTATGTTTTTTCACATTCAGAAAGAATATTTCCGCCATGTTTCCGTTTTCTTGAAAATGTTTCTATCTATTTGGTGGTATCGTCGCCAGTTATTTTACAAATTTTTTTCATTCTGTTTTTTGTATACGATTCATATTTGAGATTTCAGAGTGAGAATATAAAAGAAATAAAATTTGAAATTTTCTTTATTCCTCTAAACAAACAAAAAACAAAAAAACTTGGCATCAAAACATAAAAAAGTTTCATTTCACACGAATGGTAAAAATGGTAATAGCCACTTAACAATTGCAAACGTTGCAAAAACTTATGTTACCAAACTACAAGACAATACAATTTACGGTTTGGATGCATTTATTTGTAACGGAAAAAATACATTTTGGGAATTTTTTTTCTCTTTGGAGATTAAGTAAAAAGTTGGAGATTAAGTAAAAAGTTTAGGAAAATGTAGCTATCACCATGATAATAATAACAGCGGTAACAGTAATATAGGGTTTTCCAATAAGAGTGATATGATTTCTAAGTGACGTTTCGGCCATTTGTAATATGTCATGATCTGTCATTTTATTGTTTCATTGTATTCAGTAATGTTTACAATTTCATAATGGAGAGATATACGGAAGAACAATGTATACAAATAATTCAATTTTATTATCAAAATAATCGTTCTCAAATTGCAACTTTTCGTGCGCTTTTGCCATCTGAGTGGTGCGGTAAATAAACAAAACTGTCGATTCTGGTGCGAAGAAAATCCACAAATTATTCATGAGCTCCCATTACATTCACCTAAATTGACAGTTTGGTGTGGTTTTTTTTTCTGGTGGAATCATCGGTCCTTACTTCTTTCGAAATAAAGTTGGTAACACCGTTACTGTCAATGGAGAGCGATATAGATCGATGATAACCAACTTTTTATGGCCGAAATTGAAAGAAGTAGATCTTGACAACATCTGGTTCCAACAAGACGGGGCTACGTGCCACACAGCACGTGCAAAAACCGAATTATTGCGAGAAAAGTTTGGAGATTCGATTATTTCAAGAAATTGTAACATTGAATGGCCTCCAAGAAGTTGTGATTTAACACCATTCGACTATTTCTTGTGGGGTTATTTGAAGTCTTTGGTCTTTAGCAATAAACCAGACTCTCTTCAAGCTTTAGAAGTCAATATTGAACTTGATTTAGTGGAAAAAGTGTTTGAAAATTGGGTTAATCGAATTCGTTCCTGAAAAAGAAGTCGTGGTGACCATTTGAATGACGTTTTGTTCAGAAATTAATTGTATCGATTGTACTTCGCATTAAAAAAAACATTTGAATATCCTAAACAATTAGTGTGTTTTAAAAAAAAAATGAAATCATATCACTCTTATTCGAAAAACTTATATAAATAGAGACAGGGACAAAAACGATTTTAGTATTTACCCATTTACAAAAGAAGTTCATGTTCTTGTATCAAATTAAGGAGAGGATTTAATATCGTTTGGATGGTGTTTATATGATATGAAAATTGTCTAATCTTGTTTGTTTCGTTGTTTCCTAGATGCAAACCAAATATTGGTGGTTGCTAGGGAATTCGTAATATGTAATTAACCATTTTTAATTAGGTTATTATTACTAGAGATCTTTTTTCACTTTTAAAATCTAATTAATTTATCTAAAAATCTTGCTAAAAATTTTTAGAAATAGATTTTGGCAATTTTATAGGAATTAATAGAATTTGTTCAGTATTTAATAGGAATTCACGCCTCTACCAAATTGGTTTTAACCAACATTTTTAATGTAAGTTTTAGTTCCATAATAAGATGATCCTAAAAAAAAAACAGAGTTTAATTTTATAAAATGCCTTTTTTTATTTTGAGTTAATAAAAATAAATATGGGCATTGAGTGAGTATACCTTAAAGCAGGGGTCGGCAGCCTATGCCCCGATGGTCACCGAGTGACATGTTCAGTAGCACAAGAATAGTGATGCAATTATAGTTACGCAGCTTTATTACCTAATGAAATAAATATTATTATTTTTAAAAAAAGTTACCACGAACAAACAAAAAGCAAAAAAGAGATTATTTCAAGATGTGTGTAGACAGAAAAGTATAATGGTGACAAATTGATATGTACTTTTTGTACAGATATAATTACTGCCCCAGGACTTACAATATTGACCGACATTTCTTTCCCTTGTTAAAAAGGCAACATGAAAAAGAAAATATCGATGAAAGCAATATAAATACGCTCGAAAGTTGGATTTTCGTCATTAAAATTGAATATGAAAGTCGGTTTCAAAGTTTTAAGAATTATGTAGAAATTCTTACATTTCTAATAAAGCCCGAGAAAATAGAAGAAAATGTTTTAAATTTGCAGTATTTACCAGGTTTATAAGCTTAAATCCGCTGATTTTTAGTCAAAAAAACATTTTTTTTTCATAGAAAGCAAAAACAAATTTATTCAAAGTACTTTTCCTCGCTAGCTATACATTTTTCCCATCTCTCGGGCAATTTGTGGATACAACGCCAAAAAAAATCCTTCTCTTTCGAGGCAAACCACTCATCAAGCCATTTTCGGACGTCTTCCTAAGAATCGAAGTGCTGCTCAGCGAGCGCGTAGCCCATCGACGAAAACAGGTGGTAGTCGTAAGGGGTCAGGTCTGGCGAATAAGCGGAGTGGGGTAGCACCTCCTAATTGAGTGTTTCCAAGTATTTTCGGACCATTTTTGACGTGTGCGATGGTGCGTTGTCGTGGAGCAAAATCAGCTTGTTATGTCTTTGTTCATAATCCTTCCTTTTTTCACGCAGAGCACGGTGCAATTTGATCAGTTCTTGGTGGTAGCGGTGGGCATTGATAGTTTCAACAGGTTTCAACATCTCATAGTAGATAATACCCTGCTGATCTCACCAAACGCACAGCATCGTCTTCCGTCCGAAGCGTTTTGGTCTTGGGGGAGATGTTGTTGGTTGGCCGGGATCAACCCACGATTTCTTGCGTTTAGGATTCCCGAAATATATCCACTTTTCATCGCCTGTCACAATCCGATGCAGGAATGACTTTTTTTTTGTCTGGCGAGCAAGATTTCACATGTGCTCAATTCATGCGGCACCCATTTTCCGATCTTTCCAATCTTCCCCATGGCACGCAGACGCTTGTAAATGCCTGGTTGAGTAACACCCAATTGCTCCGCAAGCATTCTTTCCGATTGTGTATCGTCTTCGTCCAAAAGAGGACCAAAATTGATGGTTCTGAACCTTTCTAGGCCGATTTTCACGCTTCTTGTCCCACAAGTCAAAATTGACATCTTTGAACCGACGAAAGCAATCTCGGCACGTTGTTTCCGATAAAGCACTATCACCATAGGCCTCCATAAGCATGCAATGCGACTCGGCAGCCGATTTCTTCAAATTGAAGCAGAAAAGCAGAGCTTCCCGCATATGATATTTTTCTGGCACAAAACTAGACATGATTACCAAAGGAAAAATGTTTGTTGTTATTCGAAATGGCTGACAATGTGCACTGATTAATGTTGACAGATGTCAAACTCATAAAAAAAGTATGGCGTGCCCATGGTAGCTTAATAAGCTCACTCACGCCATCTATGACCAAATAGCTTATACACATTCTGTACACAGAATGGTAGAGATCCTTCATCGCCAGTTGATGAGGTTTAATATTACCGCCTACCCTCCCCCCCCTGGTGTAATATCTAAAAATTGAAAATTGCAGAAAGATTTGGAGAAAACAGAAGATAATCATTTGTTTTCTGAGAAATTGCAGAAAGATTTGGAGAAAACAGAAGATAATCATCTTCTCATGATATCAACATGTTGTGCATGGCTTCCTATGAAGTTTTCATCTTTAAAAAAAAAAATAGCTTTTGCCATTTTGTCCATATTCGGTTCAACTTATAAATGTGAGCAAATATTTTCCAAAAGTAAAATTTATATTAAACAAGAACAGGAACAGGTTAACTACCGAAAATTCAGATGCTTCGATTCATCTTAATTATGTTTGTAATTATTTTCTTAAAAAAATATATTTTATTATTTACTTAAAAGACTGTTTGAATACGAAAATATCTCTGATCCAAAAGTCTCTTTAATTCTCACATTTTGGTTGATTTTGACCCGCTTCCAAAAAAGGTTGCCGACCCCTCCCCTTTAAAGTATGATTCTATTTATTCTAAGAATACCTTTCCTACGTGAGGATAATCAAAGGACATCGAAATTCGCTTCTAAAATAGAAACGTGACATGTTCGTAAATTTTTGTTTTAAGAAAAAATCCTTTTTTATATTATGAGGCAAATAAAGTGAAAAATGGTGGAAAAGATTCGTTTGGCTGATATTTGAAAAGAGTGACAAAACCTCTCAAAATTTCTCTTTCCAAGACGTTGAGCAATTTTTACAATAAATCGTTTTTGCCAGGTTAAAGATATGCATTTTTTTAACCCTTTCGATCCCTTTTAGATTTTTTCCCTATTCTTCTATTTAGAGTGACAAACTATTCCTAAAGGATAAAACAAGAAATCCCTTTAAAAGGAGATTCAATTAATTTTGTTTTTTTTTTTAAGTTGACTCTCGTCAATCTTATTTGTTAAGTGTCTTCTAAGCATATTTTTTTTCAAATATTGTTTGAAGTGCCAATCCATCATTGGATTTGCTTCTTATAATCTTCTAGACGATTTTTATTTGGTTATTTCTTGCATTGTAAAGCGATGGTTAGTTATATTGTAGTATTGTAGTAGTTTTCTATTTTGAATTTTAGTTAATATTCTTGGAATTTTTTTTCCGATTATGGTTTTTATATTCCATAATCTTGGCACTTTTATGTGACATACTCACATCGTTTATTTTCATAATTTTTGTTGTTGTTGTTGCAATCGAATAATCAAAGTAACTTAAATCGGTTGTTCTTATATTTTATTGAAGGTTATTTGTCGTTTTATTTGTTAAGTATTTTTACCAACCAATATTAAGGATATATATGTCCTTACGGCTTAGTTATTGTTTAACCAATTTGTAAGGAAACTTATTAGGGTTTTCGGTCATACACATATATAGAATGGAGTTTATAGTTTTCTGTGCTTGAAATCTCTTCCTCTTTGTAAGTATTTACCATTCCGTACTCTATTAGCTTACTTGCATAGTTGTAGTGACCAGACAATATGTCGCCATTGTCATCATCACCATCGTTATCATCATCAATAGCAACATTGCTGGATAAAAAAAAAAATATGATATAAAATAATATATAATAAAACTAGGAAAAAGAGAAAAGAAATGAATCAAAATGAAAGGAACAGCATTATTGTTGATGGATTTATACGGTTCGCTAAAGGAAGCTGCCAAGGATAACATGGAAAAATACTTAAATCCTAGAAATCGAGAGTTATTTTTCTTGTCATTCCTGTCTTGGCTTTTTATCACTTCATTTTCGACTTTGGATTATTTTTGGGAGGTTTTTGGATCATCGTTCCTTTTTTTATGCAAGTTTTTTTTTAATACTATGTGATAGTTCTTTCATCTTCTTCAGTTCATTTGGTATCTTTTTAACCATCAGAAATTCTCTCATATGTCGTCTTAGTAATTTTTCTTTTAAATTTGGTAAAATCTGTCTTTTTCATTTTCACTTTATATTTTAGTCTGACTTTTTTGGAATGTATTTTTTTTTTTTAATTAAGGAGCAAAAAAAAAATACATTCCAAAAAAGTCAGATAAAAAAAGGGAATAAATTTAATATTAGGAAAATAGTTTTTCAGAAGAAAAAAAATTAAAATATTTCGTTTGAAATGATATTAAAAATGTTGAGTGGATTAGTTGGGTGCGATAATGATTTGTCTTTAGTTTGCTAAAGATTATTTGGGGAATCCTTTACAAAAATCGTTAACTGAAAATAAGCTAAAGAACTAATTTTCCGGCATAGATTCTAATAAAAGGACTATCGAAGATACTGTTTTTGAATGGTTGGTAGAATGCGGCTAAGTTCGATTATAATATTTTTGATAAATGCAAGGGCCATATGATAAGTCATCGGCTAATGCAAAGATGAAGTAGATATTTGCACAACGATATTTATTCTATCATTTGTCATTTTGAATAAGACGCCATAATTTTTTTTTATTAACATTTGCTTATTAGTTTGGTTTTAATAGCCATTGAAAAGGGATACGATTTGTGTTTTTCTTATTAATATATTTGAGGGGAAAAGGACTCTTTACTATCATATTGAATGATTTAGAAGTGTAGTTTAGTAAATTCTGTTGTTGTCGTATGAGCGCATGTGACGCTGAGCACCCATGGTGTCCAATTGAGGTGACCACCGACTTTTTGCATCGATTCATACCTGCTGATAAAACATGAATTCACCAATATACCAGAAACCAAATATCAATCAAATTATGCACTTCTACTAATGAACCTGCATCAAAGAAGGTAACAACAGTTCTATCGGCATGATAGATTATGGCAAAGGATTTCTGGGATGCACATGGCACATGATATAATCGACTATCTCGAAAAATGAAAAACGAAAACAGGATTACACGAGATTATTAGACTAGTTGAATAATGAAATTAAGACAGGTGGTAGTCGGATGGGGCCAGGTCTTGTGTTTAAGCGGGGTGGGGTAGCATCTCTCAGTTGAGTGTCTCCAAGTTGTTTCGGACCATTTTTGACGTGTGCGATGGTGCGTTGTTATGGAGCAAAATCAGCTTGTTATGTCTTTGTTGATAATCCGTCCTTTTTTTCACGCAGAGCACGGTGCAATTTGATCAGTTGTTGGTGGTAGCGGTGGGCATTGATAGTTTCAACAGGTTTCAACATCTCATAGTAGATAATACCCTGCTGATCTCACCAAACGCACAGCATCGTCTTCCGTCCAACGCGATTTGGTCTTGGGGAACATGTTGATGGTTGGCCGGGATCAACCCACGATTTCTTGCGTTTAGGATTCTCGAAAAATATCCACTTTTCATCGCCTGTCACAATCCGATTCAGGAACGACTTTTTTTTTGTCTGGCGAGTAAGATTTCACATGTGCTCAATTCATGTGGCACCCATTTTCCGATCTTTTTAATCTTCCTAATGGCACGCAGACGTATGAAAATGGCTGGTTGAGTAACACTCAATTGCTCCGCGAGCATTTTTTGCGATTGTGTATCGTCTTCGTCCAAAAGAGCCTGCAATTGATGGTCCTCAACCTTCTTAGGCCGATTTTCACGCTTCCTGTTCCACAAGTCAAAGTTGCCGTCTCTGAACCGACGAAACCAATCTCGGCACGTTGTTTCCGATAAAGCACTGTCACCATAGGCCTTCATAAGCATTCGATGCGATTTGGCAGCCGATTTCTTCAAATTGAAGCAGAAAAGCAGAGCTTCCCGCATATGCTCTTTTTCTGGTACAAAACTAGACATGATTACCAAAGGAAAAATGTACGTTGTTGTACAAAATTGCACTGATTAATGTTGACAGATGTCAAATTTATAAAAAAAAGTATGGCGTGCCCATGGTAGCATAATACGCTCACTCACGCCATCTATGACCAAATAGCGGATTTAAGCTTATACACCTGGTACTGTACACAGTATGGTAGATATCCTTTATCGCCACTTGATGAGATTTATTATTTTCAAAACACTAACTATTTTTACCGTAAATTAAATATTTTTACAGAAAATTTCAAAATTGGTCTTGTTTAAAACCATTTCCACAAAGTGCCACCGTTTATAATAACAAAACAGGACTTCACTTTTTGAAGAATATTTGAATGTCCTTTTCCAAAGGTTTCTCTATATTTAAAATATCGTTTGTTGTTATTTTATAATTTTTTTTTAAATTCTTATGTATCGAGTTTAATTGTCCTTTAAAAATCTCATCTATTCTGCTTTTCTATAAGTAATTTCCATTATCCTTTTTTTGTTGTACTGTCTTGTACAAATCGACTTATTTATTGCTATAAAATTTAGTTATTTATGTTTTTTTTGCTCTCCTAATATCTTAAACGATATCCTTTTTCCAACCATTTAGCTAAGATGTGACCAATACCTACACTCTTGGGGTAATAATTTATTTCGTATTTCTTAGGGGGTTTGGTTGGTAGGGATAGTGGGTGGTAGGGTTACTATTGGTGAGTAGGACTTTTCAACAATGTTACACACCACAACACAATTGTGACAAAGCGTTTTTCTCCTTTCTTGGTTAATAATTCTTTAATAGTCGGTCGGTTTAGTATCCTTTTAATAATATATCCTTATTATTATTTTAGTATACGGGTTCTCTTCTGTTTTCATTCTCTTTCCACCTTACCATGTTTTACTGGAAATCCTTAAGTTTTTAATAGAATTTCTTTCCATTTCTCCATTCTCTATTTGCCGTGTTCAGGTCCTATTTCATCTTATAATAGAATTTTCTTCTTTTCCACTAAATCTATTATAACATAAGACCACCAACCAGTAGAAGGAAGTAGTTAGTATCAGCAGCAGACAATGTAGAAGAAAAATTACCTTGTTCTGTCCAGTGTCATTCTCCAGAGTACCATTTAATTATTGATTATTATTAACATTTGTTCAAGCGAATAGTTTTTATATATCAAGCTTTTTTTCTCTCTCAAACTTCAATAATAATTTAAGTTGATAGATCGATTTTCAGTAAAAGGGAATTTGCTTGTCAGAAGCGTTTTTCTTTTACAGATTTTTTTTTTTAAATTTAAATGAGTTTTTTTTTCGTAAATATTGTTGTTAATATTTTCCATATTCCTCGGAAATAAGATTTTGCTTTTTGGTTGGTTAAAAGGGAAACGGCTCATAACAGAGAGAAGTGGCTTATGATATTTACTTTGTTGAAGTTGGTATATTGTTTCTAATACTCAGAAGACTCTTTAGTTCTGGTAAATTTTGTGGATATTTATAAGATGGCCAACTATTGTAGTTAGTAGCTACTAAGTCTCATCATTCGTTAAGAATTTTTGCTTCTTTTGAGAGCATAGTTCCTCGTTCGTACCAATAGAAGAAAACTAAATTGATGATGATGACGTTGGTGGAAAAAATTGAAGACAATTTTCTTGTACACTTTTTGATATTCGCACTTTTGCAACATAGCAATTTGTAGAGAATTTATTTTGATAAGAAAAAATTCTTCACTCCGTTGTACACTGTTATACTCTATCTGTCGTTTATTCCAATTACTAATTCCACTTATACTCTGCTGCACACAATACCATTTCTATTTAGCAATAGTTCTTAGAACTAGTCTTCTTATCTAAAAATATTTTCTACTCTGTTTCGTTAGATAGTAACGTAAAACAATTTTCTTTCGTTCTAGGGAACAATTCTCAATTCCTCTTCATTGCTGCCAAGGGTAATCTTCCCTCTTAAGTTTTGTATACATTTTGGTTGACTAGATTTTATTCTAGAAAAGTAGAAAAAAAACCATTTTTGTTCTATTAGTAGTCGTTTATTAATTTGGGTAATTTTACTTGTTTTGTGTCAATTTCCTTTATATCGTAAGTATTTTTTTTTTTAAATTTGGTTATTTTTTCCTTATAAGTTTTCTGATCAATCTCATTTAGAATATTAAAAAAATTTTTACCATAACTTTGCGAAGAATTTTTTTTTTTTTTTTGTAAATGAGGAAAAATAAGGACCATTTTCTGAATTTTTTTTAATTATTCACAAGTCCTTCTACATCAGGTGATTTTTTGTGTGCCTAGAATGCTTGTTATTCGCAAATGAGGACAAAGCAAATAAATTAAACAAATTCAGTTTAACTCGCTTAGTCGTAAGTGATTTTAAGCGCATATGTTAATTGTGATGTTTTGTCTTTTTAAAAAGAATTGTTTGGGTTGTTACATTTGTAAAAAAAAGGTCCTTAGATGATGGGAATATCTTTTTTTTTACAAATGTAGCAAAAAATTAAATGTCGGCAGGGCAATGCCTTTAAAAATAATTTCGAGCATACGATCTTCTTGACAAAGCACATTCGAGTTGTCCAATTTTTTCAAGTAACTCCATCTTTATATTCGCTATAACATTGTTATTGTTAATTTCCAAGGCGTCAATTATTATTGGCTTCTCAGCATATACCACACAAGAAATAATTGGACTGTGTCAGATCCCAAGATCTCGGTGGCCAATTGACAGATTCACTTCATGTTTTACGAAATACCAGGTGTATAAACTTAAATACGCTATTTGGTCATAGATGGCGTGAGTGAGCGTATTAAGCTACCATGGGCACGCCATAATTTTTTTTTATGAGTTTGACATCTGTCAACATTAATCAGTGCACATTGACAGCAATTTCTTAGAACAACGTACATTTTTCCTTTGGTAATCATGTCTACTTTTGTGCCAGAAAAATAGCATATGCGAGAAGCTCTGCTTTTCTGCTTCAATTTGAAGAAATCGGCTGCCAAATCGCATCGAATGCTTATGGAAGCCTATGGTGACAGTAATTTATCGGAAACAACGTGCCAAGATTGGTTTCGTCGGTTCAAAGACGGCAATTTTGACTTGTGGGACAAGAAGCGTGAGGAGAATCGGCTTAGGAAGATTAAGGACCATCAACTGCAGGGCCTTTTGGTCGAAGATGATACCCAATTGCAAAAAATACTAGCGGAGCAATTGGGTGTTACTCAACCTGCCATTTTCTTATGTCTGCGTGACATGGAGAAGTTTGAAAAGATCGGAAAATGGGTGCCGCATGAATTGAACGATAGGCAGATGGAGCGACGCCAAAGCACATGCGAAATCTTGCTCGCCAGACAAAAACGAAAGTCGTTCATGCATCGGATTGTGACAGGCGATGAAAAGTGAATATATTTCGAGAATCCTAAACGCAAGAAATCGTGGGTTGATCCCGGCCAACCATCAACATCTTCTCCAAGACCAAATCGCTTCGGACGGAAGACGATGTTGTGCGTTTGGTGAGATCAGCAGGGTATCGTCTATTATGAGATGTTGAAACCTGGTAAAACTGTCAATGCCCACCGCTACCACCAACAACTGATCAAATTGCACCGTGCTCTGCGTGAAAAAAGGACGGATTATGAACAAAGACATAACAAACTGATTTTCCTCCACGACAACGCACCATCGCACACGTCAAACATGGTCCGAAACTAATTGGAGACACTCAACTGGAAGGTGCTACCCCACCCCGCTTATTCGTCAGACCTGGCCTCTTCCGACTACCACCTCTTTTCGTCAATGGGCCACGCGCCCGCTGAGCAGCACTTCGATTCTTACGAAGATGTCCGAAAATGACTTGATGAGTGGTTTGCCTCGAAAGAGAAGGAATTTTTTTTGACGTGGTATCCACAAACTGCCAGACAGATGGGAAAAATATGTAGCTAGCGAGGGCAAGTACTTTGAATAAATTTGTTTTTATTTTCTATAAAAAAAACGTGTTTTTTTAAATAAAAAACAGCGGATTTAGCTTATACACCTGGTATACACGCAATAGCGCAGCCTGTTGAAAGCACATGTCATCCAGGCCTATGTCCTCCATATTTATTTGTTGATTTTGTTGGTAAGACCCCTTAGACATGTACCAGTGGTTACTTCATAGCGCCACGACCAAGAGGCAACTTGACAACTTAGATGTACGTGTGGAAACTTACCTAAACGAGATTGGTCCTGTGGTTAATAGTGAAAGTTTTATTACTTTTAGGTTGTAATTATTCAGGAGCTTAACAATAGAAAGAATTCTGCTCGCAAAGTAATTTTTAGTCAGCTGGAATTCATATCCCATGTGAGTGATAGTAAAATTGTTATCTAATAAAAAATTGAATTCATACCAAATCTACTATTAGTAAGGTTAATGCGACCATATTTCAATGAACAAATTCTAGTCTATTATTACAATATTCTCGAATTGTTTGCTATCAAAAATTTTGCAAAACTGAAATGGATTTATAAAAATAACACTCTTGTCAACAAAAAAAAAATTATAATCAAAAAAATAAGAGATAAAATAAAAAATCTAAATAGGGAAAGAAATATAGAAAATTTTGTTTACGAGACTTATCTGAAATTCAGACTAGAAAACTATAAAAAATGTTCGATTATATCATCTTGTGTGTCTACTTTTCTACTCCTATTCAACCTGACTTTTTATTATATTCGTAATAAAAAGAAAATACCAAATAGAAAAAGTAACAATAATACCGGAAACAGGAAAAATATTTCGAAAGTGGTGACAATGCAATGCACACGGTAGTAAAAATAAAAACATCAACGCGACGTAAATATGCGTTAAAATATAGAAATTGGTAGTGTTGTGCTGTGCAGTCCATGGAATTTGCAAAAGCAACTGTGCTGCAATAAATGTTCTCGCGATGATAGAGGAGGTAAAATTTTCCACTTCCGCTATAACCCAATCACCATTTGCTTATAAAAAAAAGTAGTAGTTATACTATCAACAAAATCCATACAAATAGTATCAAAAGTTCTAGTCACAATTTACAACTGACAATTCGGAAATAAGTCTTTACAATTGACAGTTTCTACTGAGCTCCTATTCCCGGTATCGGTAACAATTTTCAATGGACAATTTTTTTTCTTCTTATATATTATATAACTTTTATTTTTGTATTGCAACATTTTCGATTATATTGCTTTTCGGTTTTATTATATGTCCTCAATTTTACCAATCATCCATTTATATGAACTCGTGTATTTGGATTTCGATTGGTTCCTTTCACCTTTTTTTTATCGTTTTTTTTTTCTTCTTCTCCTTTTTTATAAGCAAACAGTATAAGTTTCGGAAACGATTTATTTAGAAATAGAGACATACACCTCCCCCCATAAATTGTCATACCACCAAGTAGTGTACGTTAAAAATTTTCTAAAACTATTCTGAATTCTGCTCAACTGGCAAACTGAGTAGTGTACTTTTTCCAATGAGATCGGATTTGTGGTATGGTTTTCTTGTTGTATCTTATACAAATCGTAGTGTTAAAAATCAAACAAGGACAATAATAGAAATCAGAGAGAAAAAAAATCGAAATGACTCTAAATATAAAAGACAGAAAGGATATTGCCAATATATATATAACAGCAACAAAAAAAAAAATAACCAAATCAGAGTGAAGACAAATTCGTTCCGAACCGGGTGACACCTTCTGTTTTGCAGAATGGTTCGTACATTTTTTTCGGGTATTTTTTTTTTTGCTCCCATATTCCTTCAAATATTTTACGTTTTTTTTTTTTTTTTTGTTGCGTTCAATTTGCTTTTGCCCGCATACATTTTTTTTTAGCTCCAATTTTTTATACTTCGCTACACTTAAAAAAAAAAGTCACCAACATATGTGTTCAAAGATGGTGGAAGTTTTTGTTCCTTTATAACTTTTTGTTCCATGTTCTATCGACAGCAGGTGGCACTAACCTACTGTCACTAAAGCTAGTAGATGTTCCGAAATAGAATAGTATCAATACATGGGAATTGGGTTGGAATGCAACAAATTGCGAAATGTGGGTGACAGATGGTAAATATGAATCACTTCTACGATACGTTCAAAATTTTATTTTTCAAATCTGCACTTGATGATTGCTTTTAACTGTACACCATTTTCTTCTTCTTCTCTTTTTGCCTAGCCTCGTTTTAATAGTATAGAAATTGTCATTCGAGTATGTATTTTTGTTGAAACTTTAACATCCAATTTAACTGTTATGATATCCTGTTGATAGTTATGTCGTCCTTCTTTTTTGATTACATTAATTTTTCTATTAAAACTTTTGTAAAAGCTATCGTAAATTTTTTGCAAATAATATTATTTTATGGATTTATACCTTTCATTATCTTTATTTTCCAAATGGTGTCATCGTATTTCAAATTTAAGGTGAACAAATTTTTTTTGATATTTATTTGAATTTTTCTCCATTTATGAAAATTACTTTTTAAAGTTATTTCTGTTTAATTAAAAAAAAGCACATTTTATGTTGATGGGAGGGTTGGGGGGTGGGAGGGGAAGTGTTGCAAGGAGATGTTTTGGTCAAAAAATTTTATGTAGAGATTCACTGACAAACTAAAACTTTTAATAGAGATTATTTGCTACGAAAAAAAAAACAGGATCATTTAAAATTTTCTCTTTAAATTGCTCCACTATTGTTTGTCTTTGTATATAAAATAAGATCTTATCCAGAGTCCATTTTGGTAACGTCACCACTCCTCTAATGAAACTGGTCGAACATAAGTAAATTGGTGGGAGTTTAATATTGTGCAGCACATTTGATCCTTTTAGAGAATTGAATATTAAGAAAGAAGTTATCGGATGAAGAATTTATAAAAAGGAAGGTGATATCGGATCAAGAAGCTCTATTATAACATTTTGGGTTTTTCGGAAAGTAATTTCGTTACCAATTGAAGCTGATGAAGACACAGTGAAGGCATTAATTGATGCAAACTGGAGAATAACAACTCGTGAGATCGCTGAGAGATTAAATTTATCGAATTCGACCGTTCATGGTCATTTGAAACGGCTAGGTTTAATCTCAAAACTCGGCATCTTCTTACGGAAAAAAATTCGTGCCGCCGCATTGACGTTTGTGATTTGCTTCTCAAACGCCATGAAAATGATCCATTTTTGAAGCTTATCATCACTGGGGACGAGAAATGGGTTGGACTAGAAAAGATGAACCGGCTCAAAGCACTTCAAAAGCCAATATTCATCAAAAAAAGGTTATACTATCTGTTTGGTGAGATTTCAAAGCAATCGTTTATTTTGAGCTTCTATCGATCAGCACAACGATCAATTCTGAAGTGTACTGTCATCAGTTGGACAAATTGAATAATTCACTTAAAGGAAAAAGGCCTGAATTGGTCAATAGGAAAGGTATAGTCGATAATACGAAACCACATACAAGTTTCACCACTCGGCAAAAGCTTTTAGAGCTTGAATGGGATATACTACCACACCCACCATACTCTCTAGACCTACCACGTTCCGATTATCATTTGTTCCGGTCTCTACAAAAATTTTTAGATGGTAAAACGTTTAATTCAAATGAGGAAGAATAAAATCATTTAGATCAGTTTTTTTACCAGCAAAGAACAAAAATTTTATGAACGTGGACAATGTTTAATTGAATAAAATATTAATTCAGTATAAGAAAATTTTTTTCATTTAAAAAAAAAAAAACCGAAATTACTTTCCGGACAACCCAATACATTTTTCATTGTGGTTCCACTTTTCACTATAGTTTCAATTTTTCTCTCTAACCTCACTTACTTTTTAGTTTGGAATTATTTCTTACTTTAACCAAATTTTTCGTTATTTGGAACCATATTTTTGTGTATAGTTATTTTTTACCTCCACATCATCTCCCCTTTTCAGTTTTATTGACTTTCTTCAAAAAACTACAAATATTTTCTCACGTAATATACATGCACGTAGATAATTTAAACTATTATTATTCTTTCCGTATTAAACCACTTACAAGGATTTTGAACATATATCAGAACACTTGAACTCCTATTGCGATGTACGTACACGTAGATGGTACACATACTCATGTAACGTGTGTATGGATTGTAGTACTTCTTAATCAAACCAGAAAGTATTACAACGTATTGAAGTGCTTATACCTTTTTAAGATTATCTCAAGAGGTAAAAGTATGATTGAGTTTCCAAAAAAAAAAAAAACAGAAAAAGAAAGAATAAGTTTCGTGGTTGTGTTCTGTTCAATAAAGCACATTTGAATTTTGGGATCTTAAGGGTAAAGCAGGAGAGTGTCATTCTCCAATGTGTCATAAACCCAAACCTAAATGGATTTTTGAATAACACATTTCTGCTCAACTTAAGAGTTTTCTCATTAGCATATGGAAAGGATATAGGATCGAATGGAAAAAGGTTCTCTGTGCAAGACGAGTAGTGCGGATCGATTTTGAAACTTTTTTACATTCTGGGGCTGCGTATAGAGATCCACACATACTTACGTAAAGAATAAGGGTGAATATGACGAGCACGTTCAACACGTTGAATCGACATACTCATACATATGCTGGCTATTTTAAGTAAATTCTAGTTTACAATGTAAAATCGGAAGAATTTCTCAAGATTGCAGATGTTGCCACTGCCATATACACTAAGGTTAGCTAACTCAGCTAGCTAGGCTAATGGAAGAACGATGAAGGAGGACTAACACTCTTAGCTTAGCTTAGCTTTGTCGATTGTATATTGTATAAGTATGACAATGACTACTTGTCGAATAAAAGAGATTTTTTTTGTCCTATCGAATCTATTGCAGCTATTTGAGGAAGAATTTCAATTTCACTTGAATTTTGTGATAAGAAAATAATTCAATAAGGAAATATGTAATTTTTTTTAAAAAAGAAACTAGTCCATTTGTTTTTTTAAAAAAGAAACTAGTCCACTGCTTTTCGTGTATATGAGAAAATGATATTAGGATAATTTTGTAGTAGCCATAATAATACTTAAAGCTGAGTAGAATCTACAAAATTATGTAAAGAAAATTCTAATTGAACCTCTTATAATAAATATAGTTTTAATGTGCTCTTCTATGATCGATAGTAGAATAGTTGATTTTATTACGAAATAATAATAAAGTTGGTGTCAACCACAATTTATTAATTAAATTTTTTATATGTATACCAAAAATACTTATTATGCTTAGTTGAAAAAGTTCGTGGCGTTTTTGGAGTAAAATCAATTAATTCAAAACTTTTAATAGAATTAAAGGAAATCAATTCTTTTTAATGAAAATCTTTTTACTGAAAATATTGTTACTGAAAATTCTTTTACTGAAAATATTTTTACCGAAAATATTTTAACTGAAATTTTTTTTAACTGAAAATATTTTTACTGAAAGTATTTTTACTGAAATTTTTTTTATGGAAGGTATTTTTACTAATGTAAAAGTACGAAAAACATATGTGTATACGTTAAAGTCAACCAGAATTTACTAATTCAATTTGTTTGTATTTTTATCAAAAATATTTATATTGGTTAGCCGAAAAAGTTCGTGGTGTTTTTGGAGTAAATTAATTAATTAAAGGAAATCAATTCTTTTTACTGAAAATCTTTGTACTAAAAATATTGTTACTGAAAATTTTTTTACTGAAAATATTTTTACCGAAAATATTTTAACTGAAATTTTTTTTAACTGAAAATATTTTTACTGAAAATCTTTTTACTGAAAGTATTTTTACTGAAAAATTTTTTATGGAAGGTATTTTTACTAATGTAAAAGTACGAAAAACATATGTGTACACGTTAAAGTCAACCAGAATTTATTAATTCAATTTGTTTATATTTTTATCAAAAATATTTACTTATATTGGTTAGTCGAAAAATTTCGTAGCGATTTTGGAGTAAAATCAATTAATACAAACCAAATATATCCGTATTATTGACAATGTTTCGTTATTTTTCCTTCAGAGTCATGATTCCATTAGTATATAACCTTTGTGGTTTTTTAGTTGAAAAACTGAATCAAGTGCATTTCACATGCCTCCACGAAGCCAGCTTGGTTCTATTAGGAGAATTCTGCAGAGAACGAAATAATTGGTAATTTGAGGGTGCTATGTCGGAGCTATACATTAATTGTATCAAAAATTCCCAGGCAAAATCTTCTAATTTTTGGCGAAAACGGTCACAATTGATGGATAGAAGGATATCGTCTTAGCCAAGATATGTGTGGTCAAGCGATATCGTGGTGGAAAACGACACCCTTTCTATCGATCAATAGTGAACATTTTCTCTCAATCGTTTGGAGTAGTCTCTCAAGTTGCCCATAGTACAGCATAGAGTTGACAGTTTGAGCGAACCATAGAAGTTCATAATGAACGATTCCCCTCTCAGTAACCTTATCCTAGCTTTGAAATTGTTTTTGATCCTTAATCTCTCCCTTTCTCTATGATCTCTTTCAAACAATATTCTCGTATTTTACTCCATTTTCATCACCAGTTAAGATTTCTTTCAGAAATGGCTACATTTCATTGCGCTTTAGCAGCGTATTACTGATTTTGTTTTTCACCCTCAGGCTTTAAATATGAGCTTTCAAAAACGCGTCTAGTGTTTTTACAATACGACTAGTAATTACTCAGTTATTTGCTCTTAAATTCATTTATCGGACATTTTCAACTATCTAATAATTTACAACAAAGAAAAAATTATATAATTTTAGTACAATTTGTATAGTTTAACTTATGAAAAATTCTTAAAACTGTAAAGTTTTAACCAAAACTTATTAAATCTATATACAATAAAACAAAAGTTAGTAGACCAGTTTTAAACTTCTCTTTGGTAAAATATAAAGAAAAAAATATATTGAATTTCAGAATCTCCTAATCGGATAAAAATTCAATATTCATGAAGGATACGAAAATAAAAGTTTAAATTTTAATTTATGCAAAAACTTTGTACAAATAAAAGGTGAGAAAAGATTTTTACTTTTTCCCTATCGCGAGTATTGGAAATCTTTCAGAGGGAAGGAAGGACATGGAGTTCGAAAATTTTAGATATCTTTCTTTACCAGCAAAGTTGGGCTAAAAATGTATTTTTGTCTCCTTAATATGCGAAAATATATTTTTTTAAATATTTTTATTTCTTTAAATGAATGTTTTTTTTCTCTTGCAACAATTTAATATGTTTGTCCTTTTTCTATGTAAAATATTATAAGCGAAATCATGATTATTGAATTCAATTGAAGTGTAGTTGTGGTGTAAGGCAAGTGCAATATCTTTGGAATCTCATGAATGCAAATTATTCGTACAACTTTTCCCCAAATGGTATGAAAATTCAAAACTATTCAGAATCTTGTTGAGATATTGTCGCAAATTTTCCAGTAAAGTCTTGGCTTCATGCAAAAGTTCTTCTTATTTTTGCAATGTACTCATTGAATATTGTCTGCTCTGTTGTTTTGTAAGCTCCGTAACCTTGTAGCCCCACATGCCGTAGCACAATTCTATTGTGTTTTTGCAACTATATAACAAATAAATTTTCATGACTGCTTCAGCTTACAGCTTATTCTTATAGGGTAAATGAATCGTCCTACTTTATCGAAATAAAATAAATACACTTTCACAAATATTCATCTGGAGAAGAAATAACAAGGAATTCACATTGAATTATAAATGAAGCTGGTTCTGTATTTCCTTTCCCCTTCGTCAGCCAACATTCACTTGTAACGTGAAGTAAGAAAAGCTCAATAAAGTTACAATCTGACAAAATTCAGATTGTTCATTTTATTCAGGCTCCTTTTGGCATTGGTTACACCTTACCCGGGGAGCTCAACGTTATTAATGAATGTCAGATCAGAATATCCAAAAAGAGACACGATGGAAAATGAAAACAAAATCCTATTTAGAATCAACTGCTCCCCATCATTTTCTTCGATTTCTTGTGAATTTCCTTTCAGCATTTTCTACCTTTATGCCGCTTCTTATTATTACCTGGTGCGCAAATGTTCAACTTTCTATAGAACAAAACGATACACTATCTAATAATATCCAATCTATTCACAGGTGTACAAAATTATTATGTGGCTTTAATAAATCTTTTTGTCAATACAAGGATAATAAGCGAAAAAACGCATTTTTTTTGGTGTTTGCTTGTTGTTTCTTAATTCGTTCATTCGGCCTTTGCCAGCTTCTCAAGGATAATTTTGCCTAGCTTTTAGTTTAAGGACATATTGATAATCATAATAAACTGAATGAATTTTTCCAATTCTACTATTATATCCTTAAATACAGAAAGAAAGTAGATAAAATCAGTAGTAGAATTAGTCGAAAGTTTTTCATAATAAATCATTCACGGTATTGTGAGGCTATAATCGTCCTTGAAAAAAACAGAATTTTTACCATTTCAAAAAAAACGACTTTTCTATCCTTTTAGTTTACAAAAACAAAAAATATTAATCATAAAAAGTGGAAGTATTTTTTCTTACCATTTTATTATTAAAAGGATTTTTATTTTATATAAAATTGAAAAGTTTTTAACTTCTCGAATAGTCGTAATTATTGATATTTTTGAGTATTGTTATTTTTTATCTCAGAAATTATTATTCAATATTAATTGGGATAAAAGTGGTATTTAATAATTAATATAGTCAAATTATTTGTGACAAATCATGTAGGAGTAATCTTCCTAAGAATACGATTAGCTTCAATAGTAAATAAATACTTGAACTCTTAATTATTATTATCTGCATCGATTCTATGCAGAATTGAAGAGATTTTTTCCTTTAGAAATGGTGGAAATTATATTGTAAGAATTGTTTTAGGAATTGTATAAATTTATTTTTGTCCATAAATAATAGTCTCGTATCGATACGGAAAGAGAGCTTAATCAGTTAGATACGTGCACAGAACAGACAGTCATCATAGAATCCTGTTGAATTTCAATAATTTTGCTATTTTGTTCCTTGATTTGTATAGATTCAGAAATAATAACTAAGGAAGCCTGGATAAATCGTATACTACAGTACTATAATATTTATCAATAATATATTTTACATTTTGACTAGTAAGCTACTCCCTCCGCATCCGCACACCCCCTTACAGGTGGTATTGATTTTTGTTAACAGATATTGCTTACGGTTGAGATAGATCGATTTTTCTAATACTACGAGTATCTCATCCTCCATAGTTTGAATCTAACTTCCGTTCGTCATTAAGGCATTTTCTTGATAGCAGTACGGGTATTATTTAGCTTCATTGTTGATGGTAATAATGCAAGTCAATATTGAGATAGATTAAATGGATTTGCGGAATTATAGAAGATTCCCTTGCCAGTTGTTCAATGATTTTTAGATGAATAATAGTGAGTGATCCAGTGTATTTCCAATATGGACTGGATTAAATTTGAATGAATGTACCAGAAGCTATGAAATAGGGGGGAAAAGGGGAACAGTAATAGGGGAAATTATTGTAAGTTTAATAGGAAACATTTTTTTTTTGCACCTAATGTCATTTTTGGGATCTTTTTTGTCAACATAAATTAAGAGAGGTTATTTTTTTTTGAAATTTAATTAAATTTTTTTCATCACATAATATGGAAAATAAGTACAAAAACTTTAAGTTTCTACAACACATTTTTAAGCTGCATAATAACAGAAATGGTTCATTAAAACATAAACTATGCATACCATGGCCCAGCACCTATCAGAGTATATACGAGGTCTGTTCAAAAAGTATCGCGAAATATCACGATTTTTTGTGGTGTTATGTTGGTACTCATGTCTCTCACTTATGCCGACAAGTTCAGTCATTTTGAATGTTCAGTTAATTTTTGATAGCTGGTCTTCTATTTTTGCCCATTCCAAAAAATAGATCAAAGAATCTGTATCAAATTTTGTGTGAAAAACAAAATTAATTGCGCGGACGCATTCCGAATGTAGACTGTGGCATATGGTGAAGCTACCTTGGACTGAAGCAACGTTTATCGGTGGTACAGAATGTTTTCAGAGGGCCGAGAAAATGTGAACGACGAAAAGCGTGCCAGACGCCCGAGCACGTCAACAACAGACGAAAACATTGATGAAGTGAAGAAAATAGTATTGGCCAATTGTGGAATCACCATTAGAGAAGCTGCTGAGGACTTAAACATATCGATCGGCTCGTGCCATTCGATTTCTTACCAATAATTTGTGCTCAATTTTGACCAAAAACAGCATCCATTAGCATTGCTAAGGAGCTGTTGGACTCTGCCCGCGATGACCCAAATTTGCTCCAGAGGGTCATAACTGGTGACGAATCATGGGTTTATGGTTATGACGTGAAAACCAAAGCTTAATCATTCCAATGAAAGCTGCCGCACGAGCCAAGACTGAAAAAAGAGCGCCAAGTTCGATCGAATGTGGAGGTTTTGCTTACAGTTTTCTTCGATTGTAGTGGCGTGATGCATCATGAGTTCTCGCCACAGGGTAGAACGGTCAGTAAGGAATATTACCTGCAAGCTGTGCGCAAGTTCCGCAAAGCAATCAGCCAGAAACATCCGGATTTGTGGAAGAACAAAAATTTCTTTTTCCCGAAACTGAGGAGCCACATGAAAAGACGATGCTACGCTACGATTGAGGAGATAAAGACAGCATCGAAGGAGGAGCTCAACAAGATCACAAAAAATGATTTTTTGAAGTGCTTCGAGAATTGGAAAAAACGTTGGCACAAGTGTATAATATCTGGTGGGGATTACTTTAAAGGAGACAAAATAGATATTCATAAATAAATAAATAATTTTTCAAAAAAAAAACACAAAATGCACGATACTTTTTGAACAGACCTCGTATGTTATATGTATTTTATGCATAAAATATAAAAAAAAAAACTAAATGATTTACTTTGCTCTAATAGATTTACAAATAAGCCTAAAATATACACTATTCAGTTGAAGATATTTGGAAATAAATAGTGGCATGTTTTACGATAGGTTGTCGCCATTATCTATTTACAAATGTTATCTCGTGTACTATGCGTTGTAATGTATGCTGGCTCGCTAAGGTGCAATATATTATTTTATCTTAACATAAATAACATTTTATTGTTAAATAAGAATATCTGAACTACATTTTCTTATCGGCTATCATAAAGATATGCACACTCATATATGTGTACAGTGTATCTACCACTTCTATAAATATTATAATATTGTTTTTTTATGCTTAAAAATTGGCAAAAAAAATTATACTACAATAGTTGTACGAGTTGGAACAAATCTCGTACACACCAGCACACCACCTGAATGGGAATATAAATCTTATGGTGGTTACAAATGAGTATTTGAATAGTTCTCAATGTAGATAAAATAGATAATATTTCATTTCATTAATGGAGGAATGGGGGAAATTTGTTATTTATTTTATTTTAACATTTATCCTATTATGATTGTATGCAGAAGAAGTTTGGCAAATTATACTAAAGAGAAGGTAACAAAATATCATTTTCTATTGTAATTTTTGTTGGAATAAATGAAGATTATTTTTTAATAAATATTTTCATATTATTCGAAAATAGTTTTCGATTACTTAAATTTGTCTTTAGTTTGTTCGATAAAAATTCACGAAAAATTTGAAGAAATTTTCATATAATTTTTGGCATTTTCAAATACTCTGAAAAAATGTCAAAAAATATATAAATCTTAAAGCGAAGAGAGTATTTAACCATTCGTTCTTCCTTTAACGAATTGACGCTCTACCATTGGAACTTTTATTGATAAAAGTCTAGCATAAAAACACATATAAAGGAAATACCACCCCTCCCCCCCCCTCCAAGTAAAGTATCTTTTTCTAGAATACGGAAAATTATTTAGTAAATATTACAAGTTTTCTGTCATTGTCATAATTCGCTATTCGGAAATTTCATAAAACGAGGTCAAATAGAAATTATTTGTAAAACGTGATCTAAGTACTCATTTGCGTTTTGTGTATATATCACCAAACTAAATATCATCCCTTCCTTCTACTTTATATACTCCTTTTTATAGTTAGTGTGACCGACCCCACCACCCATGATATAAATATCAACATTGGTAGTATTTAAGTCATTTAACAAAAAAGTAAACACTTCCATAGTGTGGATGTATTCGATTGTAAATACAATATTTCCACTTGGTTTTGTAGAGACTTTTCTTTAGGAAATTTTTATATCCTTTTCCCTAAAAAGGGTTTGCCACGTCTCTAAAATTTTGTGAACGTACAACTTTTTGACTAATGCAAATTGTTCGAAAGAAAAAGGACTATATCCTTAATGTGTACGTGTACTCTTTGGTGTTCGCCATTAAATTTATTGACATTTTAATATTATGTACGATTGTTTTGTATCCTTTTAAGTATTTTTGGAATGAATTTTACTCAATTCTTTTTTCCTATACCAATGTGACAATAACGACTTTTTTTGGGATTTTTTCACGGGTTCTCTTTCGTTTTTATAATCTTCCTAAAAGGCTATTACTATTTTTTTTTGGTGTCTGTTTCGAAGTTACAATTTTTTGGTTTTATTTTTTGTATTTTATGTGGTGGATTGTAACAAACATTATCTACCATAGTCTCTATACTTTTCAATATACAAAAATCATTTCAATAAATCCTATAAATCGAATCGTTAATATCAAAGAAATTTATTCTATTTGCACTTGGTTTGCTTATTTTAAAGAAAAATAATTCAAAGTTCGTTTTTTTTTAAAGTACTTAGAAAAAACCAATCCATTCAGAATTGTTTATTTTATTTGCCCAAAAAATTGTATCTTTAAAAGAACTTTTACAAAATTTTAAGAAAAAGAAATTTTCTGCGTGAATTATTTATAGAATATGTATTGTCGTATCTTATAAGCTTTTAAGACAATATTCAAAAGGTATTTAGAAGAAGAAATACGAGGTCTGTTCAAAAAGTATCACGAATTTTGAATTTTAGATTTGTTGTGGCGTTATGTTGGTACTCATGTTTCTCACTTATACCGACAAGTTCGGCCATTTTGAATATACAGTTAATTTTTGACAGCTGCTTTGTTTGCACGTGTTTTGGCTCATCTTTGAGTCAATTTCGACCAAAAACAGCATCGCATTAACATTGCTAAGGAGCTGTTGGACTCTGTCCGCCTGAGAGTCATAACTGGTGACGAATCATGGGTTTATGGTTATGACATGAAACCAAAGCTCAATCATCCCAATGGAAGCTGCAGCACGAGCCAAGGCCGAAAAAAGCGTGCCAATTTATGTCGAATATGAAGGTTTTGCTTACAGTTTTCTTCGATTGCAGAGGCGTGGTGCATCATGAGTTCTTGCCACAGGGTAGAACGGTCAATAAGGAATATGACCTACAATTTATGCGCAATTTGAACAAAGCACCCTGCCAGAAACGCCCGGATTTGTCGAAGAACAAAAATTGGCTTTTGCCATTTTTGGCCAAAAACAACACAATAATAATGCCGCAGCCACCGTATTCCCCAGATCTGGCCCCTTGTGACTTTTTCTTGTTCCCGAAACTGAAGAGCCCCATGAAAGACTCTTCAGTCGGTTCCCGAAACGTTACGCTATGATTGAGGAAATAAAGACGGCATCGAAGGAGGAGCTGAACAAGATCACAAAAAATGATTTCTTGAAGTGCTTCGAGGATTGGAAAGACGTTGCCACAAGTGTTTAATATCTGGTGGGGATTACTTTGAAGGGGACAAAATAGATATTCATAAATATATAAATAATTTTTGAAAAAACACAGACCTCGTATATGTTCAAAAATTTCATGGTTTTACAAAAAAAAATTTTTTTTTTTTTAAATAATAAAAAATTAAACTTGTCCTTTTTTAAGAAGGTATTTATCATCTAAGATTGTTTTTTTTTTAAATATATTTTTAATTCCAAAATGAGCTAATACAAATTGTAAACAAGAGAAAAAAACAGATTAGAAAGTTTCAATTATTTTGAAAGCTAACAAATATATTCACAAAAATTCAAATTTACATAAATTAAAAATTAAATATTTTTAAAAAAAAAAACCAAATCTATTTTACTAATTTTTATTCTTTTATTTTGATATCTTTTCAGGTATGGGACATTCTCATAAAGAATCCAAATTCTGGATTAATGAAAAGTTGATGCTATAGAAGACATTTTTTTCTCTCGATATAATTTGTGTGATATCAGAGAAAAAGTTATTGAAAAGTTTGCGTAAGTCATCTAAGATACATTAAAATCGTTCGGTTTAAAAAAAAGAACCATGCGATCGCTAAAATAGGGATTAAACGATTTTAATAATAATAAAAAAAAAGGGTTAACAGCGTTGAAAAGCTCTTTAGTAGAGAAGTAGATGAGCTTTTAGTGAATTTTTCTTCTTTTTTTTCTTAAAATTTCTCTATTCGGAAATTTTCTTAAGAGTGTTATAAGAAAGTATTTCTTAAGTGCTAATTTATTAATTTATATTTATTTTTATCTTTTTGGTATTAAATTTGAAAAAAAACCTTTAATTCACAATAATTTTGTAAATTTTTCTTTACTTGCATTTAATTTTTCGTTTTGATTTTATTCTATCCAGACTATTTGCTTAACTATCCAGAAAAGGACAGAAAAAAAAATAATCAAAAAAAAAACTAATAAAAAAATCAAATGATAAAAATTTCTTAATTAATCCTTTACTTCTTAAGTACGAACATAAATAATCGTTTACCAAATAGATAGGCTTTTCTTGTTGGCTTGTGTGTACACATACATACACGTAAAGTTGAAATATTGTGTAGAAATCCTTGTCCGTTAGTGATGTCTCTTCTATTGTTATTTCAGATTGAGAAGAATGAGCCTAAAAATGCTTTTTTCTTCTTCTTCTTCTTTTATATTTTGTTCGTGTGATTTAAGTCAGTTTCAGCGAATATAAATAAAAATGCTGGTTACCAGACGAAAGGGGTGTAAAATGGGGTTTGATGTGATGAATAGATAGAAAAATAAGAAAAATTAATAGTTGCATGAAAGGTAGTGTTTTAGCAGAGGAAGAGAGGTTTTTACTCAAAGAGTTTGGTTGGGGAGGTTTGGTTGGAGGCGAAATACTGCAGAAAATGCCTATTTATCTGTGAACACATTTAGAGAGCTAAGCATTCATTACGATAGCGAATGATCATTTATCATTTAGATACTGTTTATTTTATTTTATTTATCTTCTTTTTTCCCTTGCCTCCGTCTGTTGCTATTATTTGTTTCTTTTTGATTCTTTATCCTTGTAAATGATATTGTCATCTCATACTACACAGTTAAGACTTAGTATCGAATTTTTCTTTCCTTTCAAGCTTTTTTCTACGTGTCCCTCATTTTTTTTTTTGTTTTTCTCCATAGATCCTCTTCAATTTTTTTTTTGTAATTCTATTCTTATATAGTGTAATCTAGATTTATAAGTGAAAGATCAAAAGCTCAAGACCATGTTGTGACTTTGTTAGCATCCTTTCTTTTTTTGTCCAAAAAAGTCTGTTTTTCCTTTTTTTTTCATACTATCTTTTTTTGTTGTTGTTGTTGATTAGTGCTAATGCTTTTGGATGTGTGATAATCTGTAAGACAAATGCCATTCATATTAAAAAGGAAAGTAAATTAGAATTTGTTCTAAAAGGGAGGGGGGGGGGGGGGGTCTAGGAATTAAAATGCGCATTTTATTTTGTTGGAATTAAAATTATCAGTAATTATTGTAAGATGTCTTTTTTAATTTATTTTTCATCCCTTTGACAGGAAAGATATAAAAAAGATGATAATAACTGAATACAAAAATTAACTTGGAGAGATAAATAAGTAGTTAATTTTTACTCGGCCACTATTAATTTGCTTTTGTATGAAGTATCTGAGTTTTGATGTTATTCAACTTGAAAAGGTGTGCAAAATTCTAAAGAACGACAAAATGGGCTGAAATTTTTAGGGTACTCATAATTTTTTCCTATGTTAATTAAGATTTTATTATATTTGGTAGGATACGAAATTAGCAAAAAAAAATATTTTTATGTAAATGGTTAACTTTGCCAGATTCTCACTATAGTCTCCATCCACCAAAGGTGTTTTCCTTTATCCCGTAAAAAGTATCTGTAGACAGCTAATAAAAAATTCATAATGAATTAATCTATTTGAAACCTTTTACTTAATTTCATCTCTTTTATTTCTTTTTTTTGGGAATATCTATCCAAGAGAATTAAATAAACAAAAACAAAATAAACAAAACCGCTTTTTGTGAAATAGTATCAGTCAGCCATTAAGAAACTTTGTATATTTTTGATTCCATCTTCAGTCAAATTAATAGTATTTTCTTACTTTTATATTTACCTTTGTCCTTTTTTACCCATTTTTAATTTATTTCAATTTCTTTGCCCTTTTCCTTATAAATACATCCAAATAGTAATGGTTAAATATTCATTGTCAATTCCATTTATATAAATTGGGTAAATATTTTGACTCAATTTAATCTTATCTAAAGTATCTTAACAAACTAACTGTCTTCTATTTTTTTCCACCTTAAATTTTTACCCATGGAATTTCAATAATATTAACTTTCTTAAAAGTGATAAGAAAGCTGTCTCAACAAGAATTTCTTTTAATATTGCTCATGTTTATTTCGAGATGAATTGTCCGTTTTTAGAAGAAACTTAAACCTTTGTAAATATTTACTAAAAGCTGCCGCCTATCATGTTCGCCTTTTTATATGCAATTTTATCCTAAATAAACAAAATCGTTCAAAAATTCTATAGTAGTGATAGGGGAATATTAGTGATGGGTTGTCAAAAAGGAGCACATAACGAAATTTACAATTTTTGTTTTGTTTTTCGTATAAGAAAAGAGACAAAAGTAAAGATATAAAAAGTTCGTTTTTTTTGGGGGGGGGGGGGGGGAGACGAGTGAATATAATTTATTATTTTTAAATTGTTTCTATCGTTTCCAGTATTGCCTACCTTAAATGATGGGAATTTTTCAATCTTAATGATAAAAAGGAAATAACTAAAAAAATACACTTTTTATAATCGTATGCAAACCGCCACTCAAATCTTTCAATTTTTTGTTTTTTTTTTAACTTTTACTCTTTTTATTTCCTACTGTTTATTCTCGATTTACTTAATCTTTCAAATTTAATAATGTCTCCAAGAATTCCGTTTCGGAATTTTGAAGATATTTTCTCTAATATGGAAAATTCCTTTTTTGCTGACATGTATCCGATTTTATAAAGAATTTTTTTTTTGTCTTCGTTTGCGTACCTTATTTTGTGGATTTTGTTTTTCCTTAATAGGTTATCTTTTAACTTATCCTATTTTTGTAGGTTTTTTTATTTTTCGTTTTACATAATAAAAAGAAGTTCCTTAAGTTATGCTATTGTCCATTTTTAGTGATGCTAACCAAAAAAAAAAAAAATACCAGATTGCGGAAATGGAATTCTAAACATTTCCGCAATATGGTTATTTTTAAGAATCTTCAAATCCGTACTAAGTAAACCCCAAAAAATTCAGATGAAATAAAATCGGATAAATTGTATGATGCCACATAATTTTCCTTTCTGTTTATTGGGTTTTTTTTTGTTAGGTGGTAGGCAAATGTCCTTCCTTAGTGATATTGGGAAGGCTAAGTAGTATAATCGTCTTAACAAACGGTGGATGAAAAGGGTTTTCTGCAAAGGGTTTTTTTTCTACATTTTTTTCTTAAGGATGTGCTTTTGAGTCGGTCGAAATAATGTCTTTTATAAAGGACCTGTTATGGTATCTTTTTAGAATTGACTAAAATTTTTTTGTTTATTTACTTTCTTAAAGATCTAAAAGATATTTTCTTATAAGTTTGTCTCCGTAATATTTTTGTATTAAAGGATCTTGTATGGAATACTTATTTATAGTAATATCTAGGAACGAATACTTTTTTTTTTATATATGTAAATAAAATGTTAAGCTGATGATGTTATTATTTAGTAATTTTCTCTAAAAAAGGAGAAAAAGGTTATATACAATTGACTAATTACCGCTCATGTCAAAAGTGTTCAACTACTTTCCTGAACGTCATGAACTCTCTTCTTATGTGTTGATATTTTTATTAGTGAATCAGGTCAAAATCCTTTCATAATCAAATTACTTTCATAAAATTACAGGACAAGTTCTTAAGCCATTCATGAAAGAAAATTTGGCTAACTTTGTCAATATCCTTTTACCATTTATTAGCTTGTTGATAGTTACTCTAACTGCTTATTGGTTTGAAGGATCAGAAACATATTATTTGGAATGGTTAGGAAAATGTTATGACAGATTTTTTGGGTGTTATTATCTGGAAAAGCGCTCATTTCCGATTTATTTTCAAAGCTTATTAATTTTCATCTTTTCGCATATTTTTCCTATATGTGATTAGTTTTCTTTTTGTTTCCTCGTATATATGGATCATTGAGTATATTTTTATAGTATAGTTTTTGATATTTTGTAGAAATATGAATTGTATCAGAGAGTTTAGGATGCTTTTTCTTTTCATTGTACAATTTGGAATTCTCTTTTTATCATCATCAGGATTGTCATGGAAGAAATCTTTGTATTTTTTGTAATTTTTTTTTGTTCTATTTTATGCCTTATTACGTCTTGCTTTCATAGCTTTATGATTTTTAGTAATTTTCGCCCTGATTGAGAATTAATTTGGCTATTAATAAAAAAATTAAAACTATTTTAAGACACAACATACAAAATTTTGTATGTTGTGTCTTAAAATAGTTTTAATTAATTTTATCATTATCTTTTACTATCGATTATCTAATTTAAGTAGATTACCATTACGTATCTATATACAAGAAGATCGCTTCGAAACAATTAACATTTCTTTATTAAATTATTTTTTTTCAAGTGATTTTTAAGATTTTCTCTTATGAAAAAATCGTAAGTCACTATTAGTTTCTAACAAATTTAGACCTAAGAATTCTATAGAATTATTGGTCAAAAACATTTCCATATGCAAATTTGAATTTTTTTAAGATTTTCTCTTGAAAGTTTTTTATTGTGAATTTTTTTTTTCATAACAAAAGTTTTTCCATTCATATTATTTTAAGAAATAATTTGTGAATATTTTGTCTGACATATGATATGAAGCTATAAACAGTCTAGCAATCTCGGTTATATATTCAAAATAATAGAATTACGATTTTAGACCATTCGAAAAATGTTCACTTATCAAATTTGCAGAATGTTGTTATTAGTCTGACAAGTTTTCATCTACGTTTTCAACAATGCGTATCGCACATAATTTAGTAATATTCTGAAAACGGTTCAGACAAGTATTGCCAATAAATACAAAAAGACCATTCATACAACAATAAAAAAAAAAATGTTCCCTTAACGAAGGATTTTCTCTTTTTTGACAAGGGAATGGCAGACAGAACAATTTCTCCCTTAACAAAATTTGAATATATTATTTATAATACAACTATTGCAAAAGTGAACTTAAAAAATATCTTTCGTATTTTCATTCTTTTATCTGTTAGTTTCGAAATACCGACTTCAACGCCATCATCTGTCCAGAAATTGAACTTTTCGGTTTTTTGCAAAACGTCTTATATTGATTTCTACAATATTTTCCAAAGTTTTATCGTTACTACAAGTATTTGTATACGTTTCTTTATTATATTTTTAATAAAAAAAAAAAAATTTATAAAAATAATCAAACGAAGACATTGGCAACTTGACCAGAAATAAGACAAACAACCGATACTCAAGGGAGTCGATTTAATTTGCGAAATTCCTTTTGTTCGCCATCTTGTAAGAAGGTAATTTATCAAAAATCAGAATCATTTCTTAATCTACATATACACATATATAGCCATAAAGGCAAATATCCACACACATGTTACCCACTTTCTTATATGCTATTCAAGAAATATAAACTTTAGCATATTTTGGCGGCATTGATTTATAAGCAATTTTTGGTAAAAGCTAAAAAAAAAGTGAAGAGAAAATTTCTTTTCAGAAAAAAAAGGTTATTTTTATTTCTTTTTTTTAAAAAAAAAAGGATCTTTCCTTTTATAGATGAGCCATTCGAAAGGTTGAACAAAAAGCTCAGAGCTTTTGAATAAAAAATTTATTAGTTCAAATTGAGTTTTTGAGAAAACAAAAATGAGGACAAATGAACCTGTTACCAATACCAGCCCACCCATCTTTGTTCTTTCATGTATCACACATTAGGACTATGTACACCTGCTTTCATCATGATACCTGCCGATATCAGCAGAATCAATGGGGAAAAGATAACATAACCAATTCGATTTCCATTTATCAAAAGTACAAATCACACAACTTTTCGTTGTCGACCTGGAAAAAAAAATGAATGAAAATTTAGAAGATTTATAAGTGGACTTGTTTTTTTTTTAACATACTATGAAACTGTATCCTGTCTCAAGGTGTTGTGCGATTTACAGTAGTATTTGCCGAATAGAATAAAACAAAATGGAATAATTGAGAATGATTTTCTCTTTTCTTTGGTCGAATTGATAGCAAAGATAATTAATTAGGCTCTCAATTGGATCTGTACTGTTGGTCCTGATCCATTCTTTCTTTTAAGTCATTCTCTATACTCTATTGAGGAGATTTTCAATTATTTGCGTCTTAATGACTCGATTCCAATTCTTTTCAGCTCTTGATTTTAGTCAATTTAGCTTTCACCTTTATTGCATTCCACCATAATGTTCTTTTGGGAAGAGGGGTGGGGGTCTTGAACGGTTGTAGGCCTAACATAACACGATACTTTTCATCAGTTAAGCCAGACGTATTCCTAAATGAATCAAAAATTTTCTTTATAGAATTTTCTGAATTTTATCGTCTTTGCTTTATTTGATTTTGTTATTTTTTTCCTTACTTTTATTGAATTTTCTGACTTCGATTAATTAGAAAAGGTTACAATACACCGAAAATAGGAAATGTTATGTTTTTCGGAAAATGCTTTAAGTCCAATCCTTAAACGTCTTCTGGTACTTGTAGTCAAAAACAGTTAATTGATTTCGTATTTTTGTAAATGGTTTTTCGTAATTGTTTCTGTTTTGTCCATATTTATTTATTCATTGTTTTTTTTTTTTTTTTTTTTGTTGCTTTCATTTCTATAAGAATCGTTTATATTATTGTATTTTTGTAAGGTTAATTTTGCAAGAAAATTTGAAGATTTTTCCTTTTCTTTTACGAAATCTACTGAAAATGGTATTATTTTTGTTTGTTAATGTTTCATTTGTGGAAGTTCTTTTCAACCATTTTGTTGAGAATGATTGTTGCATTTGTAAGATTGAAATTTTATAGTAGATTAATGAAAAGTGATTATTTTTACTTTAATTTAAATCGATTTGATATTTTTATATATATAAAATATATAAGAAAAAAGAAAGAATTTTGCTAGTACCTAAAAAAATTTCTGTTTTTTTAAGTAATTTTTGTAGCCTTAAACGGAGAATATTTCTGAGTTTATTTTAATATATAAAATACAAGAAGAATAAATACAAAAATTGATTAATTCGATTGTTTTTCATAAATTTTTGTTTTTCTCAATTTGAAAATTCTTTTTTAAAAATGATAAAAAAAAAAAACAAATTACTAAAAAAATTAGTAATATTTTTGAAAAACGAAATTATTTCCATTTTATTTTAATTGCTCAGAACTTTTTTGTTGAACAAATCAATTTATTTCAATTAATTTTCTTCTGAAAAATTTCTTGTATTTTTATTTAGTAAATAATAAAGGTTTTTTTCTTTATAAAGTAATTCCTCTCATTCAATATAGACATTCAAGATAATTAAAATTACAAACAATTATTTATTTATTCAGTTCTAATAACAAACAATTGTACAATAATGTAAATATCTTTACTGAGAGTATCTAAGCAGCCCTCGGAGGTATTTGTGGATCGACAAATATTTCGGGGCTGAATGATATTTGCATTGCGTTCTCGGTTATGTTGGGCATCTTGGGGAAGATTGTACACACAGAATTCCCCATCACCATCATGTTACAAACAATTTCCAGGAACTAGATAGACTAGTTCGTGGAAATTGTTTGTAACTCTAGGACCCAAGAATTTCTTGTGTAAGATCTTTTATTTTATTATTCTCAAGCATGCGATGGTATGATGAGTGGAGAAATAATTGGAAATTTCCTGGGTATTAGATGGGAAGAGAAATTTGGTGTTTAAAATGAACGTTCAGTTCAAGATGAATACGTCAACAATTTTAAATGAATATCGCTACCTTTATGCGGAGATTGTAGGGAGTTGGGTGCTCTCATACTCACCATAACAAGAAATATCATGCCGAAACCGTCAGGGGGGAAATAAAAACACCTAAACAGGTGTTAACTTCTCTATGAGAGAGGAAATAGATAACAAAGGAAAAACGGCATATAAAAAAGGTAAAAAAAACTATTCAAGTAAAGGTGAGGGAATAGGAAATGAGGCGAGAGATATAAAAATTGGAAAGGCTAAATTTTTTTTTTTAATTTGAAAATAATATTAGGTGTATAATTTAAAAATGCGGGATTTTTGAGTGTTTATTTTGAAAAATTGTTACAATATATTTTATTCAAAGTATTGTCCATCGGAAGCCACTACTTTTTCCCATCTTTCTGGCAACATATGGATTCCGCGCCAAAAAAAACTGCTCCGGTTTTGAGGCCAAGAATGAATCGAGCCAATTTTTGATGCCCTGTTCTGAAGTGAAGCGTATTCCGGTGAGGGCGTTTTGCATGGATCTAAACAAATCTAAACAAATGGTAGTCGGACGGGGCAAGTTCTGGGCTATAAGGCGGGTGAGGCAAAACTTCCCAGCCACTGTTTTCTAAATAATTTTTAACCGGTCTTGCAACATGAGGCCGAGCGTTGTCATGATGGAAAATTATGGCTTCGTGTCTGGTCGCATATTCCGGGCGTTTTCGGCCAATGCTCGCTTCAAACGGATTAATTGTGTTTGGTAGAGGTTGCCTGTGATCGTCTGGCCCGATTTCAATAGCTCATAAAAGATCACACCCTTCTGATCCCACCAAATACAGAGCATTACCTTGGCGCCATGGATATTTGGCTTTGGCGTTGATTTGGCTGGTTGGCCGGGCTTCACATACGATTTTTTGCGCTTTGGGTTGTCGGAATGAATCCATTTTTCGTCACCAGTAATGAACAACTTCTTTTTTTGCCGTTCAAGCAGCATTTCGGACATGCAAAATCGCCTTTCAACGTCTCTCGGCTTCAATTCATATGGAACCCGATTTCCTTGCTTTGGATGAATCCTGCTGCTTTCAAACATTTTGAAATGGCTGCTTGAGTGACTCCCAATGATTTTGCAATTTCTTCTTGAGTTCGACAACAGTCTTCGTCGAGTAATGCCTCCAAATCTTCATCTTCAAACTTTTTTGGCTGACCTGGTCGTTCTTTGTCTTCCGTGTCAAAATCACCACTTCTGAACCGCACAAATCATCTCTTGCACGTTGAAATCGATGGAACATATTCAGGATAAGCTTCGGTGAGCAATCGATGTGTTTCAGCTGCACTTTTTTTCATATTGAAGAAGTCCCTGCAAATGGGACTTTTTTGGTACGAAATTCGACATTTTTGAAGCAAAAAAAAACTTTGTTGTTTACACTATTTCGTTCAATGACTAATCGAGAATGAATGACAAATGTTTAACCTCCAAAATGCCATATGAGTTATTATTAACACAAACCATGTGTCAAAGTTAAAAAAAGAATAATTATATACTAAAGAACAAACTGAAATTAGGAAAAAATTAAAGGAGCCTAAAAGAAAGAAGAGGAAAAAAAAGGTGTGAAGCCGATTGTCGACATTGTAGGGAGAGACTTAGCAGTTACGTCCCAACACCTCCATAATCTCTCTTTCTACAACTTAAATAAAGCCGCTGATGTATTGTTGGATACCTATGGGGAGGAGGGACCTTAAATAAAATTTTGATTATTTAGAATTCACTGCAAAAATTTTATTTGTTTTTAAAAACATAATATAAACTAATTGCTAGAGGAAGAAAACAAAATAATTGTTCTGAAAGAAATCATAAATATTTTTACATTTAAACAAAATGTGTTAAAAAAAATAATTGTAATTTTAAATATTGAAAAAAAATCTATAAAGTTGATTTGGGATCACCGTTTATTTTTTTTGAAAAACAAAAAAATAGCTTAAATTCCCATTAAAATTTATAAGCTGTTTGCTAGAGTCCTGAAATGATAATTCATGTTTTCTACTTTTTACAATTTACTATTTAATTCGGAGGACATCTTTTATATACGTGTATTAGGTGTAGTAAAAGAAAATCCATTATTTTTGCATTAAGTTGAAGGTTTTATTTAGCATCGATAGAATGATACGATTTAGGTCAAATATGCACCGTTTTGTTCGATAACTTGTTGCCATTTTGGAGGTAATTTCATAATGCCTCTCTCATAGAAGCCCTCGTCCCTATTGGCCAAAAACTGGGACAGTCGATTTTCACAATCTTCTCTTGAGGCAAATTTTTCACCTGCAAAATCATTTTTCATAGACAGGAAGAGGTGGTAATCACTTGGTGCCAGGTCCGGACTATAAGGTGGATGCATAAGAACATCCCAACCAAGGTCCCGGAACTTCTGGCGAGTCACTATCGATGTATGCGGCCTGGCGTTGTCCTGATGGAACACAATTCCTCTCCTATTGGCCAAAGCTGGCCGCTTCTGGGCGATTGCTTCTTTCAGATGGTCCAATTGTTGACAGTATAGGTCCGAATTAAGAGTTCGGCCGTAGGGGAGCAGCTCATAGTAGATGATTCCCTGCCAGTCCCACCAAACACACAGCAAAACCTTCCTGGCTGTCAATCCTGGCTTGACCACCGTTTGCGCCGGATGACCGCGATTTGACCACGACCGTTGTCGCTTGACGTTGTCGTAAGTGACCCACTTTTCATCACCAGTAACCATCCGCTTCAGAAATGGATCGATATTGTTGCGATTCAGCAGCGATTCGCAGATGGAAATTCGGTCCATGAGGTTTTTTTGCGATAACTCGTGTGGCACCCATACATCGAGCTTCTTTTTGTATCCAGCCTTATTTAAGTGGTTCCAAACAGTTTTTTGTGCAATGTTTAGCTCCTGGGCAATCGAAACAGTACTTACGTGATGGTCGGACTCGACGATTTCTATTATTTTATCGACATTTTCGACAATTGGCCTTCCAGAGCGTGGTGCGTCTTTGATATCAAAATTACCGGAACGGAATCGACGAAACCAAAATTGCGCGTGATTGGCTGTTACAGTATCAGGACTATAAACACTATTCACATTTTTAGCTGCCTGGCTTGCGTTTTCGCCTTTATCAAAGAAAAACTGTAAAATGTGGCGTATTTTCTCTTTGTTGGTGTCCATCTTTGACGCGTGCTAAAAAATACTGAGTCAAGTAATGGCAAAACTGTATGAGAAGCTTTTTTAGTACGAAATCTTATCTTTCTAACGCCATCTAGTGCAACCCGTCTATTGGCAAAATAATGGATTACTTTTTACTACCATTTCAGAAAAATTCAGGGCATTTAGGGAATATACAAACAAGCAAAAGAGTATATGTACTTCATACACACAAAAAAATAAGAATACTTTTAATTCTAATATCCAAACATTTTCACATAGTTTTACTTCTAATTTTTAATCATTAAATTTTTAGTGAAAGTGGTTTGTCCGAAGATGATTTTCCACATTTTGATGAATTCTTCTGAAATGTTGATGCAGGATAATATGTCCTAATATTTGCAGTAAAGCCTTCAAGGGATTCGTTCTTAGCTCGACTGTTTTCTGTTAATTGGTTTGATTTAGAATTTCAACGCATTTCACTTAATTATTTATGAATATTTCTTCAATATTCAAAATCAAATTCATATTTTAGTTATATTCTAATGTCTGTTGAATAAAAAAAAAACACAAGAAAAATCTACTAATTACTTTAATAACATTGAATACCTCTTCATGATAACACTTAATACTGGGTGTAAGGGAAAGTTCTGTCGTTTTTTTTTCTAAAGAAAAAACTAAATTTTTTTAAACTATTTATTCAAAAATTAATCCAAAATATAATTTCTTTTATTAGTTACAAGTGTCGTCTGCCAGCGTTCTGGCAGCTTATGCAACCCCCTGGAAAAAGGGTATTCTTCCACTGTCATTTGGACACCCTCATTTATATATTCATTTCCATCAAGGAAGTTTTGCAGCAATCTGAATAGATGATATTTAGATGGTGCAATATCTGGAGTTTCCCAACCCAACTCTGCAATTTTTTGTACCATTTTTCTTGCCACGTGCGATCTAGCGTTTTCATGGTGAAGAATTACACTCTTTCTGTTAGCCAAATATGGACGTTTACGTTGAATTTCTTTATTCAAAACATCAAGTTCCGATTAATAACAATCAGCATCGACCGTATTATAGTGGATAATACCCCTCTGATCTCACAACATAACTTTCTTTTGATGCACGCCAGCTTTGGATGTGGTCGATGGTGTCTCCCCTTTGTAAACATATGTCCTTTTTCTTACCACATGCTTATAAACTATCCACTTTTTATCACCAGTCACCAAGCAGCAAGATTTGAAGAACATATTGAAATTCGATGTATAAAATTTTTTCCACTTAATTCGTGTGGCACCCAAACAGAGAGTTTGGACACAAAACCTCAAGCCTTTTAATGTGCTCTAAAGCAGTAGTCTGATGAATTCAAAGCTTGAAGGCCACTTTCAGGATTTGTCCTGATCATACTGCGCAGCACTTCGTCATTGATATCTGATGGCCTTCCTGGACTGGTTTCATCTTTCAAAGAAAAATCACCCGAACGAAATTTCGCAAACCATCTCTGACATGTTCGAGCCGTTACTGCATCTTCTCCAAACACGCCACAGAAGTTCTTTTTTTATCTCCATCGCATTTTTCCCTTTTTGGAACTCATACAACATACAATGTATGTGAATTCTCGCTAAGAATCATCGACAACGCATACAAGTGCAAGTGTTAAAAAACGACGGAACTTCCGCTTACACCCAATACTTCTCCTCCTATTCAACCTTCACTCTCGTGTGCCGCAAACCAACTGATCGCGAGTGTACGATCTTAATATACCGTCTACGTGTATGACGTAATTTGTGTGTGCACATGGGACGATCGACGAAACGTCATTGAATCAAGGAATTTTCCTTACATTATATTGTACGAGAAGAACTGAATAGGGCTCTACAAAATAGTTCGTATTCTAACAATAAAAAAAAAACTTCCTATTTGTAGTCGTGAAGAATAAAGCTACAATATTTATGCAAATGTATTAATATCTACTGACTTGTTCGTAAATTATTGAAAATTTAATAAAACCGCACTTAAAATTTGACTTCGCGAAATGTATTTAAATGTAAACAAAATTATTGCAAGCATTTCTCGGTATGCTACCATTTCATAGAGAATGGCATATCTCAAAACTCTCCGAAACTCTACAAAATTGACACGTTTGATATTTGATTGTAATTTACAAAATAAATAATAAATCTAAAATACAATTGCATTTAACACCAGAAGATAGGAAAAAAATAAATTTTACCTTCTGTCGTGTTATTAATTATATTTTTCTTTGGAATAAGTGAGTTCCAAGTAAAAATATAGTTTATATAAAATACGCAAGGGATAAGAAAATGTTCTCTTAAATTTTCTTACATACATCGACACTGAACTATTTTCTGGTAAATATTGAACTGTCAACATCACATTTGTTTACATTTATTGAACTTTTCACTTTTTAATCACTTTTTGGATCAAATAAATCATTAAAAGCCATTTAGGCACATTATAAACTAAATTTTTGTTAATTTCTCTAGTAAAAATTAAGATCTCAACTTACCGAAAGAAAGAAATTTCCGGCTTCCTCATGCCGCTGAATTACCAGCAACCCTTTATAAAACACTTCATTTTCTGAAATAAAAAAATTCCTATTAAATGTGTGTTTAAAAACTCTCCGAAACTCTACAAAAATTGATGCACTTGACATTTGATTGTTATTTACAAAATAAATATTAAACCTAAAATACAATTTCATTTAATACTAGAAGATTGTAAAAAAAAAAAATTTTAAATTAAAATATATTTTTCTTTTTAATAAAATGATTATTAATTATGCTTTTGGAATTAAAAAAAATATTAATCACTAAAAAACCAGATGTTAGTGAGTGTCATGTCTGCATAAAAAAATCTACAAAAAATTAATATGTCTCCCCTTTTTTGCAATAATTTAGAGAGAAAATTGCGTATACTAGGTGTATAAGCTATAATCCGCTGTTTTTTTGTCAACAAAATACATGTTTTTCATAGAAAGCAAAAACAAATTTATTTAATGTATTTGCCCTCGCTAGCTATACATTTTTCCCATCTCTCGGGCAATTTGTGGATACCACGCCAAAAAAATTCCTTCCCTTTTGAGGCAAACCACTCATCAAGCCATGTTCGGACATCTTCGTTAGAAACGAAGTGCTGCTCAGCGAGCGCGTGGCCTATCGACAAAAACAGGTGGTAGTCGCATGAGACCAGATCTGGTGAATGAGCGGGGTGGGGTAGCACCTCCCAGATGAGTGTCTCCAAGTAGTTTCGGACCATTTTTGACGTGTGCGATGGTGCGTTATCGTGGAAGAAAATCAGCTTGTCATGTCTTTGCTGATAGTCCGTCCTTTTTTCACGCAGAGCACGGTGCAATTTGATCAGTTGTTGGTGGTAGTGGTGGGCATTGACAGTTTCACCAGGTTTCAACATCTCATAGTAGACGATACCCAGCTGATCCCACCAAACGTCTTCCGTCCGAAGCGATTTGGTCTTGGGGAAGATGTTGATGGTTGGTCGTGATCAACCCACGATTACTTGTGTTTAGGATTCTCGAAATATATTCACTTTTCATCGCCTGTCACAATCCGATGCAGGAACGACTTTCTTTTTTGTCTGGCGAGCAAGATTTCGCATGTGCTTTGGCGTCGCTGCAGCTGCCTAGCGTCATTTTCCGACATTTTCAATATTCCCCAAGGCACGTAGACGCATGGAGTGGCAGGTTGAGTAACACCCAATTGCTCCGCGAGCATTTTTTGCGATTGGATATCGTCTTCGTTCAAAAGAGCCTGCAGTTGATGATACTTAACCTTCCTAGGCCGATTCTCCTCATGCTTCTTGTCCCACAAGTCAAAATTGCCGTCTTTGAATTGATGAAACCCAGCTCGGCACGTTGTTTCCGATAAAGCACAGTAACCATAGGCCTCCATAAGCATTCGATGCGATTCGGCAGCCGATTTCTTCAAATTGAAGCAGATAAGCAGATCTTCCCGCATATGCTCTTTTTCTGGCACAAAACTAGACATGATTACCAAAGGAAAAATGTATGTTGTTGTCCGAAATTACTGACAATGTGCACTGATTAATGTTGACAGACGTCGAACTCATAAAAAAAAGTATGGCGTGCCCATGGCAGCTTAATACGCTCACTCACGCCGTCTATGACCAAACAGCGGATTTAAGCTTATACACCTGGTATATCTAAGGTCTAAGGAAAAAAATTATATGCATAGCTCTTCTGATTTGTGCGTCACCAATTTGAAATTTAGATAACAAAAAAAACACCTCTTCTGGCTTTTATCTTAGACACTTTGTATTAGAAAAGAGAGAAAAAAATATTTCAGCTATAAAATTAGTTTTATTAAAAATTTAAATCCTTCAATCTGCTCACTATATTCAGTATTTCAGTTATGGTAACATTACCAATCGATACAAAAATTGCTTTACAGATTAAAAATACATTTACAAAATTTATACAGTTCAAACCAAAAGTAATAATAATAATAATAATAATAATAATAACATTAAAATAAGTGTAGAGAAGTATTCACATATGATTGTTGTTGCACTCTGCTTTTAAGATAAATGTTTAGAGCCTTTTGTTCTGTTAAATGTTGTGGAATTTTCCACAACATGTAATCTGTGTTTTGGTGAATATTACTGTTATCAGCTGGCAAGGGTTAAATCACAATCATTTTATAACTGTAGCCAAATTGTATAGAGTTTGTAGTGATAATAGGTACATACAGTTAGTCATAGAGGGTTTTTAAGTGCATATAGAAACGAGGTGAAAGTACATATTATCTTCGGGGGAAGCAATACTGTTTTCGTGTATTGTTGAATAGTAAAAAGAGATTGGTCTGTCGATTCCGTGGTAGATTGGTGGTGAATAATTGATAAACTGATGAAAGGAATTTCGTATAACTGTCTATATGATGATGCGTTGTGCCGATGGAAATTGTAAGGGATGGTGGACTTGGTTAGTGGGGTACCACATTGAAGCATACATATTCACAATAAGTGCCAATAAAAAGCGATAACACATTTAAAATGATACGTACTCGAAAGAGGTTCATTGAATTGGTAAAATGCGCAAATTGAGTACTCATCGACATTTTATGGTGCTTTTATTTTCCCCACAAATGACGCCAGAAAGTTGTTGTGATTTGATGAAAAGTGTGGGGATTGGTCGGAGCATAATGGATACAAACTCATGTAGAAAAGTTTCTCTACTTTTTTTCTTCTCATCCGATTAAAAATCATCCGTCTTGCATAAATTTATCATCAGCACATCTAACTTAGCTGAATTTACCTTAACTAAAGTTAAAAAGAAAGTAGAAAAGTACAATCCTTTTATTTTTATTTATCACCAAATGACGGTATAGTCAATCCGATTAACCTTGAATTTTGAGAATAAGCACTCTTGACACTATTTATTGATTTTTTCTTTAAATTTATTATCTCTCTTTTTCGACATTACTTTTATTATATTAGCAGTACTAAGAAAGTATCTTTTATAGGAAATAAAAGTTTCTCCCCCGAAAAAAACTTTATTTAAGTTCAGATTTGAAGAGTTTACTTAATTTGTTTTTGATGCTGACTATTTTCCTATTGAAAATACTATATTCGAATAGAGATGCACTTATGAAAGTCAATTACCTGTACTTGCATGCAACGATAGGTTTTTTGTATGCAAAAATGCAATCTTGAAGTGGTGTGAATATTCTTCAGTTCGTAGGTAAAAATTAATAACCAACATTTTTGAGGCCAGACTACTAGTAATTGTTAATTTCTCTGTATAAATAGTATACTTATAAGCTAGTTTCATCAACAAATGTGTACGACCTCCGAAAATATACGAAATATGTTCAACTCATTTTCATTTAAATTCCCGTTTCAAAAAGCATAAACGTGTATTCAATTGAAAATAAATCGAATGAAATAATTAACGTTACCCGGAAACGACAGCTCTCCGAACAGAACAGGACAGTTTGGATAGACAGAAACTACTTCCGTATTGATAAGTGATAACTTTGGGTGCTGTTGTTTAACTGTTGAACGAATGATACTCGGTGGTTGGTGTCTGTACAGGACATGATGTGGAAATTTTCTTCTATGGCTTTTTACCCGATCTTTTTCAAAAAAATACGAGTAGTCAGTCCTCTTGTTTTTGTTACTATTATATTCTGTATATCAGCGAATATTTTCATCTTCTTATATGCAAATAATTTTCGACCAAATATCAAATTGTTTACATTTCATATTTTTTCATTGCTTTACTTGTATTTCTAGAGTTATCTTCGAAAATAGTTTGCTGCTTCTGACAGAGTAGAGAAATATTTAAAACAAAATCTGATCATAAAGTTTCCGTTTCCAACTATACTATCAATACTTATTATTGCAAAAAAGTTCCTGACAATTCCATAAAAATATTTTTTTAAATTTGAAAAAAAAAACCTAGTAAAAAATATATTTTAGAAATACAAAAATATGAAAAATTTGAGATAACAAAGATTTCCAAGTTTGAATGATGTTAAAAATGAGCAATTACTCGTATTAACCCATACCCTAAAGGCCTGTAGGAGTGGATACTCGTATACTGAAGGATGTGCAGATGTTTTTTTTTCATGTCTACAGAGGAGCAACGTACTAAAAAAGTCTTCTATAAAAAATAATATGACTCTTTGAATGTTTTGCTTGACAAGCATCAAAAGAAAATTTTATATTGATAAATTAGAATTTGTAAGTAGGAGGAAGACATTTGAAGTGATAAATTTCAAAGCATTTGTTATTATTTTTGTTTTTTTTCGGGCGAAATGGTAAATTGGGAAAAAAATCATTTTTTTTTACTCAACAAAAAGCGATGATGCATTTATAAGGGGTAGGAGTTAAATGGTTGAATTTTGATATAATTTTTGCTAAAATCCAACTCGATGCGAAAATTTTGCATATTGTTCTCTTTTAATCTGAAGACTTATTTACTTTTCTAAGTTAAAAGATCAAAAATATTCTCTAATTATAATAGTTATTTGGAATTGTATTTTTTATAGTCAATAATTTATTAAAGCATTTCAAAACTATAATTATTTTATCCTACAACCTTTCATATTCTCTACATATGCTCTACCTGCGCTTGTCCTAAGAGGTACCTAAGCTTATTGGCCACACCCTTCACTCATAACCATTTGGTGGTGATAGAAGCGGACATTTTTTAATTTTCTTCTTTCAATCCACTTACCCTCACGGTTAAGCTAATCCTTCATACGAGGGTCATTCAACAAGTACTAAGCCTACAAAAGAAAAACGAAAATTTTCGAAAGGTGGCAATTTATTTTTCCACATAATCTCCTTCAAGCTCGATACATTTGGCCCAGCGAGGCGCTAACTTTTTTAACCCGTCCAAAAAATACATTTTCTCGAGGGAAGCAAAATAGGCCTCCGTGGCGACGATGACCTCCTCATTCGACCCAAATCTATTCCCGGCGAGTGATTTTTTCAGGTTTGGAAACAAAAAGTAGTCACAGGGGGCCAAATCTGAACAATACGGTGGATGGGGCGGCAATTCGTAGCGCAATTCAACCAATTTGGCCATGGCGACGGCGGAGGTGTGAGCCGGCGCGTTGTCATGGTGGAACAGCACTTTTTTCTTCGCAAAGCGGGCCGCTTTTTCTTCAATTCGACGTCAAATCGGCCCAATAAGTCAGCATAGTAGCGCCCCGTGATTGTTTTACCCTTCTCGAGGTAATTTCCGGCCGATCGAACAGTCTTCGCCTTCTTCGGAGCACGTTCGCCGGGTGAAGTCCACTGTTTCGACTGTTCCTTGATCTCTGGTGTGTACCAGTGAATCCATGTTTCATCGACGGTCACGAAACGACGCAAGAACTCCGCTGGATTGCGCTGAAACAGCGCCAAACACGTCGCCGATGTGGTCTCACGGTTGCGCTTGTTTTCCGGTGTGAGCAAACATGGCACCCATCGCGCCGACAGCTTTCTCATGCCCAGTTCTTCGTGTAGAATATGATGCACCGTTCCTACTGCGATGCCCACAGTCTCAGCTATCTCGTGAACCTTCAATCGACGGTCTGCCAACACGAGATCGTGGACTTTTTTAACGTTTTCCTCCGTAGCAGCCGTTTTCAAGGCACCTGGGCGTGGCTCATCAAAAACCGACGTGCGGCCACGAACAAACTCGTTGAACCAATTCTTGACGGTCGCCAAGAAGGAGAAGAGTCACCATACACAGCATCCAAGCGATCTTTGATTTCGCTGCGCGTTTTCCCTTCCAAAAACAAGAATCTAATCACCGAACGATATTGTTCTTTTTCCATTTTTGTGCAACCGACCGACACGCTCTCTTTCAAAGGCTCTCAAAACAAAACTAATGAAGGAGATCAACTGAAACTTTGACAGTAGGTTACTAAAAGAATGTACTGCATGATGGTAAATTTTTTTTGTGACAGTAGTTCCATCGGGCGGTGAGGCTAAGTACTTGTTGAATGGCCTTGTATATGTGTGGATTAAAATTGGGAACTTTTCAACGTCTGTACCTCAGACTGCGCCCCAGCTGGCTGAATCACATTTAAATCTCACAGCCACCTTGAAGCCTATGCCAATAGTCAGGGCCCATTCTTGGTAGTTAGCCCAAGAGGGGGATCCTGACCCCGAGTTTCATTTAAAACAGATTACTCTGAATTTGGAGCGATTTTCATTTCGAGTCTACCAGAATTTCAGGGTTCGCACCCCTAAATCACCGTTAGGCTTTTTGTACCATGCACCATCGTATGAATAGCATCTGCACTATCACATCACGCCAATCACGGAATATCTAATTTTGCCCATTATTAGCCATTGCCATCATTGAGATGATAAGTTGGTCTATACTTAATATTTCACTATGAAGCCGGACCTACAATCTCCCACACACATGAATAATTACGTTTTTGGTTAATATCAAATTCTTTCTTTTTTAATTCATAGGCAAATAAAAAATTTAAAATTTAATCTCTTTTTCCAGCACTTATAAATATCATAAGAAGTAGATAATTGATAATAAACGTCTTACCAGACCAAAAAAAAAAAAAAAAAATAAATAATGGCAGAAAAGTAATTTTATACAACCTCCAAAAAAGAAAGATAAAATTATGGAAGTGGGGCATACAGAAAAATTATCGAAGGCATATTAGCAAAGACAATTTATTTTTTCAAAACCATTAAACTTGTGACAAAAAAAAAAAAAATCCGTGATATTTCTTAATAATTTGGTAAACTGAAAATAATATTGGTAAAAAAAAAATTTTTTTTTTCTAAAACTTGGTGGTGAGGTTAATGTGATTATAGAAAGGGGAAACGAATGAGGGAGCTAAGATTATAATATTATATTATCAGGCGTTCAAAGATAATACAAAACGATTACTTATTTGAGCGGGAAAACCTTTTTCTAAAATTACTACCCTAATGGCTTTATGGAAAATAAATACGATGTGATTGGAGAGAGAATAGGGGATCCAAGAAAGGAGATTAAAAAAAACAGAATTTTAATCGTTTTAAGGTGAATATTTTATCGTTTTAAATAATATCTCTTTAATAAATATTCTCGGCTACTATTATTACCACTCGTGGTAATCTGATTATGAATTCCCATTATTTTAAGGGTACAATGTTGGGCTATAATTTTGAGGTCATTTAAATTTTCGGTGCTATTATATAAATAATAATTTTTGAATAATGAATATTTTTGGAAACAAAATATTATCATAGAAATTGCTATGTTAACTTGAAATTATTTGATAAAAATAAGGATAACTTATGATTATAGATGAAATTTTTTGTTTATTTTTTTTTTCTCAAATTATTTGTATTAGAAAAGATTTACCTAAAATTTTCGCTATGATAGCATTATTTAAGATATTGTTAAAACTCCCGTTTAATCGTGATGGTTATTATTCATTTTAGGGATAATAATGGAGTAGTATTTAGTGTATTTAGCTGTAGTTATATCTTAATAAGAATATATTGGAAAAATATTTTTTTTGCGCCAGTCTAAAAGTTCTTCTTTTTATTCAATTAAAAGAATTTGTCTTTTCCTTAGATTGTCATAAAATTTTGTAGTAAAAATCAACAAGATTAATTTGGAAAACTTCCAAGTCGTTTTGTTCGCCTTGTAAATATACGAGGTCTGTTCAAAAATATCGCGAATTTTGTATTTTCGCGGGTAACGTATATTCGAATTTCGATTTTTTGTGGCGTTATGTTGGCACTTATGTCTATCACTTATGCCGACAAGTTCGGCCATTTTGAATGTTCACTTAATTTTTGATAGCTGGTCTTCGATTTTTGCCCATTCCAAAAAATAGATCAAAGAATCTGTATCAAATTTCGTGTGAAAAACAAAATTAATTGCGCGGACGCATTCCGAATGTTGACTGTGGCATATGGTGAAGCTACCTTGGACCGAAGCAACGTTTATCGGTGGTACAAAATGTTCTCAGAGAGCCGAGAAGATGTGAACAACGAAATGCGTACTGGATGCCCGAGTTCGGTCGAATGTGGAGGTTTTGCTTACAGTTTTCTTCGATTTTTTGTGGCGTTATGTTGATACTAATGTCTCTCACTTATGCCGACATGTTGCACGTGTTTGGCTCGTCTTTGATTTTTGCTCAATTTCGACCAAAAACAGTATCGCATTAACATTGCTAAGGAGCTGTTGGACTCTGTCCGCGACGACCCAAATTTGCTCCAGAGGGTCATAAGTGGTGACAAATCATGGGTTTATGGTTATGACGTGGAAACCAAAGCTCAATCATCGCAATGGAAGCTGCCGCACGAGCCAAGACCGAAAAAAGCGCGCCAAGTTCGGTCGAATGTGATGGTTTTGCTTACAGTTTTTTTCGATTGCATATGCGTGGTGCATCATGAGTTCTTGCCACAGGGTAGAAGCAATCCGCCAGAAACGCCCGGATTTCTGGAAGAGCAAAAATTGGTTCTTGCACCATGATAACGCCCCTGCTCACGAATCGTTGCTTGTGCGAGAATTTTTGACCAAAAACAATACACTAATAATGCCGCAGCTACCGTATTCCCCAGATCTGGCCCCCTGTGACTTTTTCTTGTTCCCGAAACAATATTCCTTGATCTATTTTTTGGAATGGGCAAAAAATCGAAGACGGGCCAAAACACATGCAAGCAAAGTAGCTGTCAAAAATTAACCGAACATTCAAAATGGCCGAACTTATATTTATAAGTCAGAGACGCGAGTACCAACACAACGCCACAAAAAAATCGAAAATCAAATATATGTAAACTGCGGAAATTCAAAATTCGCGATACTTTTTTAACAGACCTTGTATTCTGCGTATTTTTTCAAATACGTTTTCTTCAAAAGTAAGTGTTTGTTGAGTCCTATTTTGGTGTTTTAGTGAAAAGTACAAAAATTCTTTTATTCTTTTTATACTGAAAACTCTACACAATCCGTTATATTTTAAATGAAAATTTTTTCCACAAAACGAAAGGCACCTACATAAAAAGCTCTTTTATCTGACATAATCATAGACACATGTGCAATCGGTTACGATTCCCCCCAAGTAACAATAGATGGTTTCGTTGATGATTACGATTTTGTTGCAAAATAGAAAAAATTGGCCTTTTGTATTTGTGTTAGGAACGATTCTGTTTCGCCGCTGGAAACTAGTTCATCATCAAAGAACGTCTAAGTAATCATTGACAACAATGGACAATTTTTTATCTATTATGCCTGAAGTGCAATATGTGAACCAGAGAGATGACACACATACACGTACATACCATACATGTAACGTTTTAATACAGCTTTTATTTCATGTGTCGTTTCGAATCACTTCAGATTGTTTTGTTGGCTAGGAACAAAAACTATATTCCCAACATTCCCTGAAGCTCTCTGTCTGTATATCGGTCGCCCTTCCTTCCTTTATCGTTCGTATAAGTCCGCTTTGCCAACTTAGTCTTTTGCATTTAGTTTTCAATTCTATAACCTCTTTTATTGTTATGATTTATTACCGCATTATGCTTAACAAGAATGTGTTTGCATTCTTCTCTGGTACTTCCCTGCACTAATTTACATTACTTCCTCGCCACCAAGTTATAGAGTTGAGGAAATAATACGTGTTAATTCCATTATTTTATACACTAAAAGATAAAAAATTTGCTAAATACACGTTTAACTGAAAATGTACTCATTTTTATTATTAGCTCTCTTTTCTCTTAATTGTTCTTTCAAATGTTTACTTTTGTAAAGTGTAAGCGAATATGGACTCAATTTTAGTTTGTTAGTTTTTTCTTATTAAATGCCATTTATTTAATAAGTTCAACTTATGCAAAGTCCCTTAGCCATGAACCAGGGGCCATTTTCATAATACGACGCCCAGGAGGCCACTTAGCGACCTTGAGTTTTGTGTGAGTGGACGTTACCAGTTTCCTAAGCTATGCTGGTCTGTTTTTAGTAGGATAGAATAGCTAGAGTTGGCCAAAGATATGCTCAAAAGATTTCACTATTAATCCAGTCTGCGTTTTTAAGGTATGGCTAAGGATGTTGTTTGGCATTGTCTTAATAGGCGCCACGGCATATTAGAGATAGTTGTGAGTAAAGGACGCCAGAGATTCCCACATGTCCCGGCACTCAACGCAACTTGACACTGATATTGTTAAAGGCTTGGCTGTCCATAAAGATGATGATATAGGGTGGTCCATCTAGCGGTTGCATTTTGAACCACTATTTATTTAAAGTACTTGAGTGTTAAATGTCATCATGAATTGACAGATTGTTAGTTGAAAGTTAGAATTTTACGAAATGGTAATCCATACGTTTGAAGAAAACTGGAAAACATTGAGAAATTTAAAAAAGCGAGTTCGCGAAACTGGTTTGTTGGTTGCCAAAGCAACTCGTTCCCGCTCTAATACAGTGCGTACGACCGAGAATATTGCCGCCGTTGTTGAAAATTTCCGTGCTCATCCATCAACATCAACTCATCACCGTTCTTAGGAATTGAACTTTCTCGCACTTCTTTGTTGAGAATTTTGCACAAAGACCTTGGCATGAAAGCTTACAAAGTTCAATTTTTCCAACAACTAAAGCCGCATGACCATCCGATGTGTTTTCGGTTTGCCTAATGGGCTCAAGATCAATTTGCCGAAGATGAGCATTTTTACCGAAAAATCATCTTTTCAGATGAGGCCCATTTCCACCTCGGTGGGTAGGTCAGTCAACAAACAAAATTGTCGCATCTGGGGCTCAGAAAATCCACACGTCACCATGGAAAAGCCGATGCATCCACAACGAATCATGGTTTGGTGCGGATTTTGGACTGGAGGCATCATTGGCCCGTTTTTCTTCGAAAACGATGAAGGAGTCGCCGTTACGGTCAATGGTGAGCGCTATCGTGGCATGCTCAACGAATATTTGTTTCCAAAAGTTGAAGAGAATGGCATGGGTGATATTTGGTTTCAACAGGAAGGGGGCCACTTGCCATACAGCCAACGTAACAATTCCACTTTTGGGCACGTTGGATTATTTTCTGTAGGGAGCCGTTAAGGATGAATGTTACGCAAGCCATCCAGAGACAATTTGAGGTCTTGAAACACGAAATCAAAGTTGCCATTGAAGAGATACAGTCCCAAACAATCGAAAATGTACTGAAACATTGGGTCGAACGAATGGGGTACTGTAAGGCCAGCCGTGGCAATCATTTGTATTTTATTCTTAAATTTCAAGGTTCAATCTTTCTTATAAAACCGGAAAAAGTTTTTTTTATTTACTTTTATAAATGTAGCTTTTAAATGGTACTCCGTCTATTGATGTAACCTACAGCAATATCATCAGTTGCCTTTAACAGCGTACAGCTCCCCGTAGTACGAAGCTGCCATGTATGGAAAGAGCCTTCAATGTAGTAGATATTCACGTAATTGGCGACTGATCTTTATACAAAATAGGTTGTATTAAGATCAGTCGCCGATTACGTGAATATAAATAAATATTTTTTGAGACCGTTTAACTGTGCGGAAAAAAGTTTTCTGTAGATAGGCGGGAACCCTCTTTAAACGATTTATAGACGTAAATATTCTCAACAGCGCTTCCAACCAACCCTTCCAATTTGGGAGTAGCCGGAAAGTTTGGAAGTGGAGAGAGAGAGTGAAAGGATCTGTCTCTAATGTTGATATTATTACAGATAAGGAGGATAAATTTTTTTTCGAGTTGGGAATAGTTGTACAGAGAGATGGGTTAATGAAGACACAGAGAGATGGTTTTTCAACCAGTTTCGATTAGGTTAAGTCCACCGGCGAAGTCCGACAAACTCCATTGGCTAATCTGATGTAACGGTTAACAGCTGCTTCACTACGCCTTAACTCTGCTATTGGCATTCTGCCACATAAAGTGAAGACATAGAGCCACGTTCCTTCCAGGAGAGCGTTAGTTACTCTTATTGTCTTACAAATAAAGTCCTTCTCCTGGAAGGAACGTCGCTCTATGTCGTGTTAGGCAAATACCCAGAATTTTCGGGGAATCTACGGGGTGTAGGGACACGGGGCTCAGAGATGAGACATTTGTGGTACATTTTCGCTTTCTTCAAACGTGGAGACATGGTAGATTTATCGTAGAGATGACAGCGCCATTTTCCTCGCTCCAAGCCTCTACTTTAACAATAGTGCCTTCGGTCTGGGTTACGATATCTAGGAGGGTTGATCCAGCCATCAGTACAAAAATGATATTTGCATATAGGAAGTATTCCTATGAGAAAATTGATTGGGATAGAGAATTGATGTAAGAGTTCGTAACAACAGTAGAAAGAGGGGATCCTTGTAGAATGCAAGGTTCAGTCTGCCAGTTCTAGTGCGGCGAAGTCAACTCCCCACGCTCCCATCTCAAATATTATTTTATGTGGGCAAATTCGGTCGTTTACCAAACATCACACCACAACCTTTTATCTGGAGTAACCTTTTAACTAAGACTTTAGGAAATATTTGGCAAAAGAGAAATTGGTAGCTAAGGGCTGACCAAGTTCTTACTTTGGTATTGGAATTACTACAGCTACATACTTTCCAGCAATTTTATTAAAGAGGGTTACGAATTTTGCATAGATTGTGTCCTTGCCAGGTGAGATTTCCCTTTAAAAAAATTCAAAGAAATATTGAACTCAGCAAGCGTTAAAAGATTTTATGTTCAATAATTGGTTTTAAATTGGGTTTATTCTTATAGAAATATCATTTTGAATGGACAAAAAGATTTTCTGTTGTGGACCAAGCATTTTTCTTAAATTTTATATGAGACTCCATGAGAAGCTGATGATCGCTTTTGGGGAAGATTGTAGATAAGAGAAGGGGAATATAGATGAGCATGAATTTTGTATGAGGGGAATATTAATTCAAAAGGAATATTTAAATTGTAATTGTATAAGTTTCGTGGAACCCCAAAATTCAAGTCGATTGGTCCAAATGGGTTTTGATACTGTGTCTTTAGTGGTAGTTTAGATCTGTAGTCGAGTAGTCTAAGTAATTTTCTGTAACGTCTGTTGAGTTCTAGTCTCTTTCCAATGAGTCGTTCATATAAACATAGTCCCAAAAGTATCGTCCTTTTGATATTTTATTAAATTGGACTACCATAAAGATTTTACGAGGGAGTTTTTTCAGGGTGTAGAGTGAATGTGCAATATGAACGCTTTTCTGCTTATTGAATTTCACTCCTCATTTATTTTACCAATTTTTCGAGAATGATGATGTGATTTTGTAGAATTTAAGGTGCATTATTTATGTTAGCCATATCATTAGCATATATGACTGTAAGGATATTATTTACTATAAGGAGCAGTAATGATACCTTGAGGAACATCGGAATATTGGAGATTTTTGAATAATTTGGAAGTGATATTGTAATCTGTGATTGAGCTTTGATAGTACCAGACTCGGCCAACGCATATTGGCAATATTTTTATGAAATTCTTTCGAATTTTTGGAGTATTTATCTCACCCAGTTTTGGTTGATCGTTAATTTCCAAGTGGTTATTAACTCGCGTCCTTAGCAACCGGAAATAATTCGTTACTATTTGTTAGATAATGAAATTAAATAATTTAATTTTTTAAATTTTATCTCAAAATTTTATTATTATTTCTTATAGATTTTCTGAAATATTTTCTCATTTATTTATAAGAAACCACAAAATAACAGTTTAGAAAGACTTCAATATAAAAAAAAGTAAATAAGGAACTTTTTATTTAGATTTAATTTGCATATTTATTTTTTTTTGCTCTTTATTCTTAATTTAAAATTTTCATATTCTTGTGTCAGTAAAAAAAAAAATATAAGAAACAAATAAATTTTTCTTATTTTTTCTTAAAGTTGTCACCACTTGTATGAGATCACAATTAAACTGAAGATTCTATATTAAAAAAAAAAGAGAAAAAAGTGTTTTGATTTTTTTTATTATATGAAATTATTCAGAAAACTATTTTGAAAGACGAGAAAAAAACTTTAAAAAATGATATTACCAAATTCTTTTGTGTGTATAAAAAATAATAAAAGTTTGATAAGAGCTTAAATCACAAATAACAAGCAAGAAGAGACAGAGAGAGAGAGAGAGAGAGAGAAAAAAGAATTCTCAGTATTCACACTTGCATTGATGGCTTTAGTGAATGTGTGTAGTAGTAGCCATTAACGAAGGAATCTGGAAACTTTCTAGAAGATAATAGAAATACAAATAGAAGAAAATTTCCTATCCTTACGAGGAACTTTTTCATCCTCCATTTATGTTCTCTTTTTCTTTTCATAATTTTTGTATCTATTTTGAGTGCATTCCAGTGTATTATTTGAAAAGAAAATAACTTTTATGAAAATAGATTGTTAGAAAAATGTACTACTACTACTACTACTACTGCTATATAACCATATGTTGAAAAGGATTCTTTATCAAAAAATATCACAAAAATTATTATTAAAAGATACAGACTACCGTCATATTATGTGAAAATTCCGTTCACTCTCATACGGCATATACCATAAATAGAATTTCGTTTGAATCCTTAAAATATGTATGAAAATAGAAAAAGATAAAAAGTAGTACGGCCATGTGAACGTATCCGGATACGGTTTCCTTTTTAATAATTTCCATTATTCCTGATCCGAATTCATTCTTCTCGTTTCGTTGTTCATTATTTTTTGATTTATTTTCAATTTATTTATATTTTTTGATCCTGTGCTACTACTTGTACCACTGTTACTGCTACTATTTCCAACACTACCACTGCTACAATTCTCGCAATTATTATTGCAATAACAACAATAATAACAACTGTCGTCATCGCTACTGATATTAACTACTCGTATCAATGCGTCGTATTGTTGTTTTGCAATAAAAATATATTCACGAATATTAATTAGAAAATACGGAAAGAGTGAAATTGTATATTTTTTTTCTGATAAACAATCATAGAAATGTAAAGAAAAGACAAATTTTTTGAATGGGCTCACACCTGGAAATTCAGATGCATGTTTGGAAACTCATCATTTTCGGTAAGTAAATATTCTTAAGTGCATCTTTTCGTTTAAGTTAATAACAATTGTTTAACATATTTTACCTATTTTTTATCAAAATATATTTATATTAAAAATAAATCTCTTCTTGCCATTCTGACTTAATATTTTTGAAGACTGAGCCTAACTTGTGCCGAAAAAAAAATTATGGAGTTAAATTAATTTTGTTTACTTCTGAAATTTTTGAAGTTGTAATTTTCTAATGAGTGTGACAAAAAAACAGTTTCTCCAATTCGACTTAGTCTTAGATTAAAGGTAAAGGTTCGTGTCGGGCTGATTTTCGATTGAAAAATAATTTGTGAGCCACCAAATGGGAGTGTTTAGAGATTTCAAAATTATAATTTTTTAATTGGAAATGTGAACCAGCTACAAAAATAAATCCCGTTTCGTCATTTTGACCTAATCTCAAATCGAAGGTGAGGGCTCGTGTCAGGTTGTTTTTGGATTGAAAAATAATTTGTGGGTCACCAAATCGGTTTAATTTACTTTTGAAATTTTGAATTGATCATTTTCTAATTGGAAAGGTGAACCAGGAACAAAAAAAAATCCCGTTTCGTCATTTTGACCCAATTTTCAAATCGAAGGTGAAGCTCCTGTCAGGCTGTTTTTAGATTGAAAAATAATTTGTAGGTCACCAAATTGGTTTAATTTACTTATGAAATTTTGAATTGATAATTTTTTAATTGGAGATGTGACCCAGGAACAAAAAATATCCCGTTTCGTCATTTTGACCTAATCTCAAATCGAAGGTGAAGGCTCGTGTCAGGTTGTTTTTGGATTGAAAAATAATTTGTGGGTCACCAAATAGGTTTAATTTACTTTTGAAATTTTGAATTGATCATTTTCTAATTGGAAATGTGAACCAGGAACAAAAAAAAATCCCGTTTCGTCATTTTGACCTAATCTCAAATCGAAGGTGTAGCTCCTGTCAGGCTGTATTTAGATTGAAAAATAATTTGTGGGTCACCAAATTGGTTTAATTTGCTTTTGAAATTTTGAATTGATAATTTTATAATTGGAGATGTGACCCAGGGACCAAAAAAACACGTTTCGTCATATTGACCTAATCTCAAATCGAAGGTGAAGACTCGTGTCAGGCTGTTTTTGGATTGAAAAATAATTTGTTGGTCACCAAATCGGTTTAATTTACTTATGCAATTTTGAATTGATAATTTTTTAATTGGAGATGTGACCCAGGAACAAAAAAAATCCCGTTTCGTCATTTTGACCTAATCTCAAATCGAAGGTGAAGGCTCGTGTCAGGTTGTTTTTGGATTGAAAAATAATTTGTGGGTCACCAAATGGGTTCGTTTACATTTGAGATTTTGAATTGATAAATTTCTAATTGGAGATGTGACCCAGGAACAAAAAATATCCCGTTTCGTCATTTTGACCTAATCTCAAATCGAAGGTGAAGGCTCGTGTCAGGTTGTTTTTGGATTGAAAAATAATTTGTGGGTCACCAAATAGGTTTAATTTACTTTTGAAATTTTGAATTGATCATTTTCTAATTGGAAATGTGAACCAGGAACAAAAAAAAATCCCGTTTCGTCATTTTGACCTAATCTCAAATCGAAGGTGTAGCTCCTGTCAGGCTGTTTTTAGATTGAAAAATAATTTGTGGGTCACCAAATTGGTTTAATTTGCTTTTGAAATTTTGAATTGATAATTTTATAATTGGAGATGTGACCCAGGGACCAAAAAAATCACGTTTCGTCATATTGACCTAATCTCAAATCGAAGGTGAAGACTCGTGTCAGGCTGTTTTTGGATTGAAAAATAATTTGTTGGTCACCAAATCGGTTTAATTTACTTATGCAATTTTGAATTGATAATTTTTTAATTGGAGATGTGACCCAGGAACAAAAAAAATCCCGTTTCGTCATTTTGACCTAATCTCAAATCGAAGGTGAAGGCTCGTGTCAGGTTGTTTTTGGATTGAAAAATAATTTGTGGGTCACCAAATGGGTTCGTTTACATTTGAGATTTTGAATTGATAAATTTCTAATTGGAGATATGAACCAGGGACAAAAAAAATCCCGTTTCGTTATTTTGACCTAATCTCAAATCGAAGGGGAAGGCTCGTGTCATGCTGTTTTTGGATTGAAAAATAATTTCTGGGCCACCAAATCGGTTTAATTTACTTTTGAAATTTTGAATTGATAATTTTTTAATTGGAGATGTGACCCAGGGACAAAAAAAATCACGTTTCGTCATATTGACCTAATCTCAAATCGAAGGTAAGGGCTCGTGTCAGGTTATTTTTGGATTGAAAAATAATTTGTGGGTGACCAAATGGGTTCGTTTACATTTGAGATTTTGAATTGATAATTTTCTAATTGGAAATGTGACCCAGGGACAAAAAAAATCACGTTTCGTCATATTGACCTAATCTCAAATCGAAGGTGAAGGCTCGTGTCAGGCTGTTTTTGAATTGAAAAATAATTTGTGGGCCACCAAATCGGTTTAGTTTACTTTTGAAATTTTGAATGGATAATTTTCTAATTGGAGATGTGATTCAGCTCCAAAAATAAATCCTGGTTCGTCATTGTGACCTAATCTCAGATTGTAGATGAAGGCTTGTGCCGAGGTTGCTTTGTGTAAAAAAAATGGGGTGGGTCACCAAATGAGATTGGTTTATTTTTGAGATTTTATATTTATAATTTTCTAATTAATAGCGTTACCCAATAGTGAAAAAAAATCCATTCTCGCCAGTGAAACTTGTCCGTAACAAAATTATTTGTTTAATTTATATCAAATAAATTTGTACTTGTCTATGTTATCTACCTTACCACCTTGAGTTGACATTAAAGTCCTTAGCTTTTAATAAATAATTAAATCAATTTTCTCATTTGAATAATGGAAAAAGGAAAAAATTCCCATAAAAAAATTTGAACTTTTTTATACAATGTCACACTTAAAAAGGATTCAATATTCAAATTTTTAATAAAATATGATTAAATCAATGTTTTGGTTGAAATACTAAACTTTAGGGCGTCGAATTGAATATCTTGAAGAGGAAGACATCAGATAGGATATAATAACTAGAGTTAAAAGAACATTTTCCAGATAGGTCTAATAGATAACTAGTCCTCAGTTAGCTTGGGGGAAAAAATAATCAAAAACCAAATCAATCAAATCAGAAAATCCCTTTTTCAATATGTTATAACTTTTCTAGTCTCTTTTTAAATCCAACTCATACGCACTCAACAAGTTTTAAACAAATCCATCTGTTTTCAATGTGAAAATATTTGTGTTATACGCTCGTAAATCCTTTGAAAATCTCTCAAAAATGATAAGTTGGCCATCTAATCTGTTTAATCGTATAATAGAAATTGCTTGTGATGCAAAAAAATAGTATCCACTCTAACCCTGATCTAATCCGAAGGATGCAAGGATATATACTGCTAGTATAAGGCAACAGGATAGTGAGAAAAATATTACGCAAATCTATAAAATACCATCTTTGCTGACCACAAAATTTTCCTTACCACACATAACCAAAACTGATTTGAATAAATATTTATTGGTGCTATAAAGTGGGAAGAGCCTGTATGGGGGAATAGGAAAGTGTGAACATTTTTTACGTCTCCGAAGGTCTTTGAAATAGAATATCAGCAATCTGAGACTAAGTACTAGGGGACATGTGAACAATATTGACGGTGAAAAAAATTGCAAAAAAAAGAAGGATATGTCAGGGGACTTAGACATTCCAACTTTTAGCGATAAACTGTTGAAAATCCTGTGATGGATTTTTTTATATTTTGTTCCAGTTTATGTTGAAATACTCATTCTTTAGTGGACGGGCATATTCGGTAAAGGGTAATAAGTAAGTTGCCGAAAGATGGTTTTAGGATTAAAGAGCTTAAAGTTTACAAAAAAATGTCCAACCTTTTTTATTTTGCGTATTTGTTTTTCTCCTCCTTTCTAGGAAAATATTTGAAAAGTTAAAAAAATAATCCTACATGTTATATGATTTTATTTTGTAGTAAATTTTTGTACAAATTGTTTTCCGAAGGAGTTTTATTTTTTTCTGAAAACGCCCGAAAACAAAATATTTTCAAGGATTTTATACAATAAATAATCAATGGATAATTGATTAGTATTCCTACTAAAGATAGTATTGAAATGGATTGTAAGCAACAAAAAAATATTAAATATTTACTAAAAAAATCTATTCCCACAATTTAATTTTTAAAAAAATCTTCAAATCGATTTAATTGATACGAAGTCTGTTCAAAAAGTATCGGGAACTTTGTGTTTTTTCAACAATTATTTATTTATTCATGGATATCTATTTTGTCCCCTTCAAAGTAATCCCCACCAGATATAATACACTTGTGCGAACGTTTTTTCCAATCCTCGAAGCACTTAAAAAAATCATTTTTTGTGATCTTGTTCAGCTCCTCCTTCGATGCCGTCTTTATCTCCTCAATCGTAGCGTAGTGTCGTCCTTTCATGGGGCTCTACAGTTTCGCGAACAAGAAAAAGTCACAGGTGGCCAGATCTGGGGAATACGGTGGCTGCGGCATTATTAGTGTGTTGTTGTTGGCCAAAAATTCGCGCATAAGCAACGAGGAAAAAACCATTTTTTGGTTTTTGGCCAAAAATTCACGCACAAGCGTTATCGTGAGGCAAAAACCAATTTTTGTTCTTCCACAAATCCGGGCGCTTCTGGCGGATTGCTTCGCGAAACTTGCGCATAACTTGCAGATAATATTCCTTATTGACCGTTCTACCCTGTGGCAAGAACTCCTAATGCACCACGCCCCTGCAATCGAAGAAAACTGTAAGTAAAACCTTCACAATCGTACGGCAGCTTCAATTGGTATGATTGAGCTTTGGTTTCCACGTCATAACCATAAACCCATGATTCGTCACCAGTTATGACCCTCTGAAGAAAATTAGGGTCGTCGCTGACAGAGTCCAACAGCTCCTTAGCAATGTTAATGCGATACTGTTTTTTGTCGAAATTGAGCAATTTTGGTACAAATTTTGCGACGATCCGTTTCACGCACAAATCATTGGTAAAAATCGAATGGCACGACCCAATCGATATGTTTAAGTCCTCAGCTGATTCGACGATTGGCCAATACTATCTTCTTCACTTCATGAATGTTTTCGTCTGTTGTTGACGTGCTCGGGCGTCCGGCACGCTTTTCGTCGTTCACATCTTCTCGGCTCTCTGAGAACATTTTGTACCACCGATAAATGTTGCTTTGGTCAATGGTAGCTTCACCATATGGCACAGTCAACATTCGGAATGCGTCCGCGCAATTTATTTTGTTTTTCACACAAAATTTGATACAGATTCTTTGAACAATTTTTTGGAATGGGCAAAAATCGAAGACGAGCCAAAACACGTGCAAGCAAAGCAGCTGTCAAAAACTAACTGAACAGTCAAAATGGCCGAACTTATCGGTATATGTGAGAGATATGAGTACCAACATAACACCACAAAAAAATCGAAAATCAAATATACTTAACCCGCGGAAATTCAAAATTCGCGATACTTTTTGAACGTACCTCGCATTTAATGAAAAACCTTAATAGCATATAACAAAATTTGTTATTTTTATCCTATTTCTTTACTAACAAAACTCCTTATCCTTTAAAACTGAGATTAATCTATTATCGGTGTTCACTCTCACTCACTTTAGTAATTCTACAAAATTTTCCTATTAAAATCATTTGAAAGTTTTGCTGCTTCTTAGTGTTTAGTGGAAGTTTTGCCAATGCAATAGAGATAAAAATGGTAGTGGTAGTTAAGTAAAATAAATCACATTCTCGTCCTGTATAGCTTTATAATTTTGTTCATAAAAGAGCTCCCGTCTCTTTACCAATCTACATTAAGTTTTTTTTTCTGTTTGGAAATGTAATAGAAGTTGTAGCATCTTGAACATCTTCCATCAGATTCATTTATCTTCCGGAATAGCGGAAATCATTTGTTTCTGTGGCATTGTTGCTGCTTCTGCACTACATTTTCGAATTACTACTAAACGACAATTACTATCACTCTCATAATTGGTTTAAGTTTGGTTCTATTCGTAGAGATTTCTTATAAATTTTCACTTCATCCACCTTTTACTTTAATGTACTTGGTTGGTAATTCAGATAAAATGCGAATTACACAATTTCTTAATACTTTATTAGGTTGCACAGTTGAATTCTGCTGACTGCATTGAAAATAAAAAATTTTCTTGAAAAATACTCCAACTTAAGTAAAGAAAAATGGAATCTTTTAAAGGGAAATATACTACAGAAAATTTTCCAAAATAGAAGAGAAGAAAATATCACCAAAAGAATCTAATTTTCTCTAACAAATCCCAAGTGTTTAGACAAACAGCCAAGATTATTCTAATTTTTTTTTAAAATCATAAATCAAACATTAAATTTACTGGCAATTTTCAATCGTTTCTAATTATTATAAATCTCACATGAGAATTTAAAGTTTTCGACCATTTTTATTTTTTGCTTTCTTTCGAGCGAATAAAAGTGATTAAAATTTTTGTTTGATTGGAAAAACGACCAGAAATCCGTTCAGAAAAAATTTCTTAATTAGAAAATTTGGTTAACCGATAATATCGATTGATGATAATGGAATTTTTATTATTTAAAGTTTCGAAAACAAAAGTTTATAAGTTTTGTGTGAATTGGAAATTGTTTTCGTATTCATCTAAAATTGATATTGTGAACATTTTAACTATGGTATTCCCAAGTAGGAGGTTAAAGGAATTTTTTAAGAACAGAAGAAAAGCATAGAGGGTGTTGTGTAAATTATAAGGAATAAGGAAATTCACTCAATAAAATTCTTTTTTTTTCTGTAATTACATTTGTACTGTAACAAGCGGACTTACATAACATTTTAGTTTTTCTTTTTTTTTGGGTATAGACGTGGGATTTTCTCTATTTTCGTATTAGTATTTTTTGCCACTGCTTTTTTTTCATTTATTTTATTATTAATCTTATTTTTACTCTTCTGCAAAACCCTTTATCTCTTCATATAAAATTTATAGATTTTTTTTTGACAAATTCATCATTTCTCATTACAATTTGACCAAATATTTTTGTATTTCTCTGCCCCAAGCCTACCTTGGAATTTTCTTCTATTCTCTTTCCATACGAATTGTAGGATTGGCTGGAAGTTTAATGAATCTCGTACGAACGTGAATGGAATAAAATTTCCATTGGTTGATAAAAAACTCATGGACGCTTTTTTTTTTTTAAACAAATATTAATTTTTTAATTTGTTCTCATATTAAAAATTTCGAAAATGGTATAAAATTTTCTACTAGATTTTTTTTTTTATATTTTTAAAAAAAATTGTTGTTTGACAATTATTAAAATAATTTTTTTTAAGCTATTTGCTTTCGTTTATTTAACTTTTTTTACAAAGTTGAAATTTATGCAATGAAATTTTGCTAATTTTAACTTAATTACAAATATAATTAGTACTTTTAAAAAGGATTTATAGACTCATTTTTTAATATTTTTCTTACACCAATCCCTTCACCAATTCTTTGCACCGTAAAAAATAATGAATACTCCTCCACGGTTCCCTCTGTCTTCATTTCTTATTATAAAAAAAATCATATTTATACTAAGCCGAAAAATGTATGCAATAGCTTTAAATAAAGCAAATATTGAGTTTTCTTTGAACATTACCGAAAAAAAAAGGTCAATAATATTTTTTCATCTTGAAAAAAAGAGGCCGGATTCTTAATAATTTTGTATTATTTGGAATTTTTTGGACCATTTTTTAATTTAGGGCGACAGAATCTACTTCAATTTATATTTTTAAGCTTCTTTTTATTGGCAATTTTGAAAGGTTTTGTGAACATATTTATGAAAAAAAACCGCAACTACAGTCTCTTTAGTATTTTTTTAATTTTTCGAACATTTTAATTTATAGATTTCTGCATAAGAAAATTGGAAGTAAACACCCATCGGCGTTTCTCCAACTAATCAAAGTTACGAAATTCGTTCAATAAGTCCTTAGAAAAAAATGGAAAAAAACTGTTTTTTTAAAAAAAACTTTTTTATTTTTCAACAAAATCTCCTTTTACCGTTTTTCCAAAATTTTTATCCCGTCCAAAAAATAGGATTTCGGAAGTTCTGCAAAATAATCATCCGTTTGAGCAAAGACGTCCTCGTTGGAAGTGAACCGTCGTCCGCCAAGCAATTTCTTCAGATTGGGGAAAAGAAAATAGTCCCTCGGGGCCAAATCTGGTGAATAAGCGGGATGCTGCAACAATTCCATTCTCAATTCCACAATTTTGGCCATGGAAACAGCGCAGGTGTGCACACGCGCATTGTCCTGATGCAAGAGGATTTTTTTCTTCTTCAGATGGGGGCGTTTCTCTTTGATTTCCTCGCTCAACCGTTGCAATAACGACGCGTAATACGCTCCTGTTATTGTTTTTCCTTTTTCCAAGTAGTCGATAAAAATGATGCCCTGCGAATCCCAAAAGACCGTGGCCATCACCTTGCCGGCCGATGGCACAGTTTTTGCCTTCTTCGGAGCCCGTTCACCCTTGAAAATCCACTGTGATGACTGTCTCTTCGTTTCTGGAGTGTAGTAGTGTATCCAGATTTCGTCCACAGTGACATATCGACGAAGGAATTCGTCAGGATTGCGATGAAAGAGTGCCAACATAGAGTCCACTACACGATTGCGCTTATTCTCCTCTGAGAGCAAACGCGGCACCCATCTTGCCGAAATTTTTTTCACAGACAATTTTTCATGCAAAATTGAAGCGACTGTACCTTGTGATATGCCCGTGGCCTCAACTAATTCGCGCACTCTAATTCGCCGATCGTTCAAAATCAGATCGTGGATTTTGTTGATGATTTCAGGAGTAGACACCTCAACTGGGCGTCCTGAACGATGTTCATCTTTTGTGGATGAACGGCCACGTTTAAATTCATTCACCCAATTGTAAACCGTCGCAAACACAGGTGCACATGTGCCATGAACTGCATCCAGCTCGGATTTGATTTCTGTAGGGCTTAAGCCTTTCAAATGGAGATGTTTGATGACCACCCTAAACTCGCTTTTTTCCATTGTTATGCACAAATAAATGTCCTTAACTTTAATCGACGATAGAAATTGACCTACGCTATGGATCGAGCTGAAATTTTGACAGCTTTCCTGTCGATAATGCTACTTACAATTTTTAGCGACACTACGAGCGCAATTTCTCGGATTTTCTAAGGACTTATTGAACGACCCTCGTAAATTCCTCTAGAAAATCTTTAGGCCATTGTCTCTTAAGTATCCGATGAGTGTTTCCGGGCACGGCACTACAGGACAATTCTCTTACATGTGGATTATGAAAATAGAATAAACGGGAGTAAAATTTTTGATAGCCGCAAATGCACAGGTCCAGAGCAAAGGGGATACCATGTATTACGTTATTACGAACACAAAAGAGGTCATCAACAATTTTACGGAGGATCTTTGATTGTAAGGCCTGGACGCGATAGAAATTGGAACGTTTCGTTGAATCCCAAAGTTCAATTCCATATGTTTGAATAGGTTTTATTAAAAGTTTACTTTTTATTGTTAGTTTCGAGCGTTTGTCCAGAAGTCTAAGAAGTTATAGGTAACGTCTAGTGGCCTCAAGTTTTTTTTAGTCTAGTATGAGGGTTTTGTGTTGATCTGTTGTCCAAGTAAAGTGCCAAATAACGCACTTTATCATATTATGGAAATACGGTCACTCTTCCTTGACAAATTGTGAAAGTAATGTGAGCACTATTCTGTTCATTTACTCACACTCTCTATCTCTTAAACCAGGATTGAAGGTTGTGTATGTGGGATTGTAAATTGTTGGAAGCTATGTCAGGATTAGTATGTGTAGAAAGTACGGTGGTATCATCTGCATAAGTAGCAATGATAGTATTAGGATCAAATGGTATGTTATGGGTATAAATATTGTATAAAATGGGACCAAGAATACTGCCTTGTGGAACTCCGGCTAGAATAGGATATATTTCCGAGAATTCTGAGTTCATTGTAACTTGGTTGGGAGATATATGAATTTATGATAAGGTAGTATGTTGAAGGTAGAAAGCTCTTGAATTTCCAGAGGAGTGCAGAGTGCCAAAGACGTTCTAAAAATACTCCTGGGTAATACTCTATTTTCTCAAGAGAGGATGCAATGTGATCAATAACGCATTGGCATTGCTGGATTATGTAGTGTTCAGATTGGAAGCCAAATTGGTGATCAGGTATAATTTTTTTTTATTAACTAGGTCTGAGTAGAGTCGTTTTAATAGAAGTTTTTCAAAAATCTTACCAAGGATTGGAAAGAGGCTGATAGGTCAATAGGAGAAAGGAGAATTAATGGATTTATTTGGTTAAGGGATCATTTTAATGATAGTAAATTTCCAGAGTAAGGGGAAAAATTTAATGCCTCTTTTGTTCATGAACAGGTGCTTGTATCGATCGGCAATAATTATCGATGTTGAAGAGTATTCGTTCCGGTACGGCAGATTGGAGTAAATTGCCCTAGTGTTTTTACTATAGCATTAGTTACGAATTAGTTTCTACATTCTGGACAATTTGGCTCCAGAAAGAGAGAACCAATTGGCCTAATTAACTAGTTGTATAAAAGTAGCTTAGTTATTGCTAATATTTCATTTCTTTTTTCTCAATAAGAAAGATATGGTATGGTAGGCCCTTAATGCCTTTTGTAGATTGTATTCACTGTTGAGTTGTGTGAAGTTTACTCCAAGGTATTTAAATCTATTCACGGTGTTTATCCCTACTCCAGTAATATTCAGATTGATTCTGCTTTTTTTTTGGACCATTGTATGAAAACCTTCTGTATAAGTTTCGGATGCATATCAGTGTGGTTTTGTCCGCAATACGGCAGAATCATATGGAGCTGATTCTAGATCACGTTCCTTGCACTCGAAGGGTTCGCATGATCAGCTTATAATCTGCGTAATTGATGTTTCTGCACTCGACATTTCTTGGGATGTCGAAGATAAATGCCGAATAAAGCAGCGGTCCGTTGACAGATCCCTGAGGAACTCCCCCTTCCACACTACATTTAGAAGATGTCTGATCTTCGTAGACAATTCTAAAATGTCTGATCTTCGTAGACAATTCTAACTAGATGTCTGATCTTCGTAGACAATTCTAACAAGGAATGAACGATACATGAGGATGAGGCGCCTATCTATATTCATCAGTAATAGTTTGAATAGTAGTCCATCCATTCAAACCGCTTTCATGATGTCCAACCTGTATATGACAGTGCATCTTCTCAGGTTAAGAGTCCGATGCTGTTTTTGGTCGAAAATGGGGAAAAATCGAAGACAAGCTAAAACACGTGCAAGCATAGCAGCAGTCAAAAATTAACTGAACATTTAAAATGGCCGAACTTGTTGGCATAAATGAGAGATATGAGTAACAACATAACGGAAATTCAAAATTGGCGATACTTTTTCAACAGACCTCGTATATTGTATAGAGCAAGGGACCTAATACTGAGCCTTGTGGAACTCCTTTACATATTAAAAATAATTCGGAAATCGTGTTCTGAAATCTAATGCAAGATGATCTATCCTGAAAAAATGAGTACAGCAGCAGCATACGACGGTCATTCAACAAGTACTTAGCCTACAAAAGAAAAACGAAAATTTTGGAAAGGTGGCAATTTATTTTTCCACATAATCTCCTTTAAGCTCGATACACTTGGCCCAGCGATGCTCTAACTTTTTTAACCCGTCCAAAAAATACATTTTCTCGAGGGAAGCAAAATAGGCCTCCGTGGCGACGATGACCTCCTCATTCGACCCAAATCTATTCCCGGCGAGTGATTTTTTCAGGTTTGGAAACAAAAAGTAGTCACAGGGGGCCAAATCTGGACAGTACGGTGGATGGGGCAGCAATTCGTAGCGCAATTCGACCAATTTGGCCATGGCGACGGCGGAGGTGTGAGCCGGCGCGTTGTCGTGGTGGAACAGCACTTTTTTCTTCGCAAAGCGGGGCCGCTTTTTCTTCAATTCGACGTCAAATCGGCCCAATAAGTCAGCATAGTAGCGCCCCGTGATTGTTTTACCCTTCTCGAGGTAATCGATGTGGATCACACCTTGTGAATCCCAGAAAACGGTGGCCATCACCTTTCCAGCCGATCGAACAGTCTTCGTGAAGTCCACTGTTTCGACTGTTCCGTTCGCCGGGTGAAGTCCACTGTTTCGACTGTTCCTTGGTCTCTGGTATGTACCAGTGAATCCATTTTTCGTCGACGGTCACGAAACGACGCAAGAACTCCGCTGGATTGCGCTGAAACAGCGCCAAACACGTCGCCGATGTGGACTCATGGTTGCGCTTGTTTTCTGGTATGAGCAAACGCGGCACCCATCGCGCCAGCTTTCTCATGCCCAGTTCTTCGTGTAGAATATGATGCACCGTTCCTACTGCGATGCCCACAGTCCCAGCTATCTCGTAAACCTTCAATCGACGGTCTGCCAACACGAGATCGTGGACTTTTTTAACGTTTTCCTCCGTAGCAGCCGTTTTCGAGGCACCTGGGCGTGGCTCATCAAAAACCGACGTGCGGCCACGAACAAACTCGTTGAACCAATTCTTGACGGTCGCCATCGAAGGAGAAGAGTCACCATACACAGCATCCAAGCGATCTTTGATTTCGCTGCGCGTTTTCCCTTCCAAAAACAAGAATCTAATCACCGAACGATATTGTTCTTTTTCCATTTTTGTGCAACCGACCGACACGCTCGCTTTCAAAGGCTCTCAAAACAAAACTAATGAAGGGAATCGACTGAAACTTTGACAGTAGGCTACTACAACAAGAATCTAATCACCGAAACTTTTTAGTACTGCAGAAACTACAGTCAAAAAAAATTATCGTTCGGGTGGAATTCTACAACACAAAAACGAAGACTATCCACTGAGAAGGATCTCCGTTTAATCAAGCAGAGTCAAATCGCACGATCTTGGACGCTTATTGATAGGTCCATTATGTGACATAACGCTGCTGCTATCTGGTTTTGGGGGGATGTGCATAGGCAAAAGGGTCGTTTACGAGCTCCGAATCTAGGTGTTCCATGTTTTTTAAATAAAGAAGCATTGATCGTAGCACGAGCTTTCTCCTTATTTCAGTAAAATGGGAACCGATACTGCCACCAGCGTGTGAAGTATTCCAGTGCACTTTTCTGGATGGAATGGTATTTCAAATATCTCCTGACTTATTTTCCAAGTAAATTTTCATAACATTTGGAAATGTTATTCAAATGTGAGTTTTTCTATAGAAAAATGGCAAACTATAAATCAATAACTTACAATCAAAACCGCTCCTATTAGTGATTATTACAACTTATGCACACCGAAGAAAGTTTTTTGTATACTCTAGTGTTCAGATTTCTTATGCTAATCGTATCAAAAAGGATTTTATATATAGAAAATTTACTCAATCCTTTTTCGATAAATTAGAAAAATATTATTTTAGATTTGCTGAAAATTTTTATTTAAGAAAAACTAATTTTAGGATTCTTAGAATTTTGGCAAAGATATTTTTACGACTATTATAAGAATTGTGTATAAATTAATTATGATTAATAAAAATAGAAGAAAATAAACTTAAAACTCCTTTTTCTTATTTAATGTTGATATTTTCTTCAAACATTTTTACATCTATTTTCGTAGAAATCAAAACGATTCCACCACCACCACTACCTATTAATTATAATTGTTTGTTTCTTAAGGTTTATCAAATTTCACGTGTTCGTATTATATTCACAGGATCGCATAAACAAAATTCCTAATTATTAAAATATTCCATAAAACGCAATAATTTATACGATTATGTTCGAATAGGTACATGTGTGCTTCAATTTGTGTGGGTGGTGATGAAAAGGAAAGGATATAGGAGGTGGATTAAAAATAAATCTGTTCTTTTGTGTTTTTATTTAATCATTTAATTCCAGATACTTTCATATTATTGCGTTCGTACGTCATAAAATATTATCGTTCGTTATAGAATTTTCTGGGCGTTTAGTTTATGTACGTACCCCATTCACCCCATCGTACATACACATACAAATATGTGTAATGATGCATTGTAATTGAATTACAATTTATCGATTATTTAATATTCAATTTATACAATTACACTTTGTTCATGCGGTTTAGTTTTGATTCATTTTATTGCCATACCATTCATCCTTCAACAAAAAAAATTCTCCTTTGGCCATATTCCCTTTTTGAATTACTATATACTCGTTTAATCATCCATCGTACATAGTTAAATCCCAACCATGAAGTTTAACCTCAAATACGATCTTTATGTGAATTCACAAAAGTTCTGCTGAATGTAAATATTCCACCAAACATAGTCATATCCAGACTGCACTGCATCGCAGCATAACGAATCTCCAATCAAAAAGCTTCTATTTCGCACAATCAAATTTAATTTAATTCAATTCAAAATTCATTGAAATTCGATTACAATTATTAAAATGTATCAAAAACATTAGAACAAAATGAAATAAATTTCAAAATGGAGAAAAGGACTATTAGTTGGGCTGAAAACAGGACGAACATAATTCAATTATTTTTAATAAATTTGCCAATTGGAATTATTTACCTTGAATATTTTTTATTAAAAGCATAATAGTTTCTATATACTTTTTTTTGGTGCACTACTTATCAAACAACCTTTTCAGTTAAACGTGAGAGAATAATACAAAAAAGGGAGTTTTTCTCTTTTATAACATTGGTTTTCGTTTGAAAAACAAAGTTCTTATAACGATTCCTTTCAATTAAACATGAAAGGATCAATTTTTTGTAAATGACTTTTTTTTAATTTGCCTACAAATTTCGATATTTTTCTCCATCGAATTCAGGTGTTTCTTGCCTTAAAACAAAATGGCGTATGGGAGTGGTGAAATCTATTTCTTTTCAATTTGTTGGTTCTTCCATATATTTTTTCCAATAATTAAATGTCGCATTTGATTTAGTTTGAAATGGTTTTTTTTAAGCTTTTGTAATCCTCTTATTTGAATTGTACTTTTTTTGTAACATTTCAAATTAAATTATTTTATAAAAAGAGTGTTTACAATTGCAATTGAAATGGAACAAATAAATTATTTACAAAATAGGAATATTGAAGAACAAAATAAACTAAATTAACTAATATTGAATTTGTATCGTTTCAATATATTTTTTCCAATTGTGTCCTTTTAATAAATAGACATTCTGAAAGTCCTTTCTATTTGATTTATTTTAAAAGAACAATTTTTTTAGCAATGCTCTGATTTTATATTATTGTGGAAATGAAAAGATTTTTAGTATTTTGGATTTCGTGTCACCTTGATTATGAGCTCTTTTTTTCGAAGAACATTTATTTTTTTTCAACATTTTCTTGAAATATTTTCTAAGAAAGATATTTTGTAAATAATGAATTTATTGTAAATAGCAAAGAAAGAATTTCAACTTAAATAAAGCTCTATTTTTTTTTATAATTTCCCATAAATAAAAATTTATTTCGATAAGAAAATTCATAATAGAAAGTGAATTATTTCAAAAAAGATTTATTTTTTTAATAACACAAAAAGGATGCTCAAATTGATAATGTGCTCTTCTTGCACAATTGATTTTGTACAACAAGAGATTTGGAGACTTTTTCCTCGTTAAAATTTAGTGCCAAACAAAATTTGGACTTGAATAATTAATATTTGTTTATCAAGAAGAAGAAGGTTGATCTAGGAAGAATCCAGCCTTAATGGAAATCGTTTGTGGATATTATCATCATCATCATCAACCAGGAGTCCAATCTACGCCTGCTGAATCAAAAAATCCAAAAGTCCCCCCGCGGTCTTTTAGTTTTATACTCTCAGCATGTTTTTGGAATCCTGGCTAGTGCCGTCGCTCCGCTGAAGGTAGGGTCTACCCCAGCTTCTGGTATTATAAATGGAGCCACTGTACCAGGTGTATAAACTTAAATCCGCTGTTTGGTCATAGATGGCGTGAGTGAGCGTATTAAGCTACCATGAGTACGCCATACTTTTTTTATGAGTTTGACATCTGTCAACATTAATCAGTTCACATTGTGAGCAATTTCGTACAACAACATACATTTTTCCTTTGGTAATCATGTCTAGTTTTATGCCAGAAAAAGAGCATATGCGGGAAGCTCTGCTTTTCTGCTTCAATTTGAAGAAATCGGCTGCCGAATCGCATCGAATGCTTATGGAGGCTTATGGTCACAATGCTTTATCGGAAACAACGTGCCGACATTGGTATCGTCGGTTCAAAGACGGAAATTTGGACTTGTGGGACAAAAAGCGCGTAAATCGGCCTAGGAAGGTTGAGGACCATCAATTGCAGGCTCTTTTGAACGAAGACGATACCCAATCGCAAAAAAATGCTCGCGGAGCAATTGGGTTTTACTCAACTAGCTATTTCCATGCGTCTGCGTGCTATGGGGGAGATTGAAAAGATCGGAAATTGGGTGCCGCATGAATTGAACGATAGGCAGATGGAGCGATGCCAAAACACATGCGAAATCTTGCTCGCCAGACAAAAAAGAAAGTCGTTCCTGCATCGGATTGTGACTGGCGATGAAAAGTGAATATATTTTGAGAACCCTAAACGCCAAAAATCACCGGTTGATCCTGGCCAACCATCAACATCTTCCCCAAAACGAAATTGCTTCGGACGAAAGACGATGCTGTGCGTTTGGTGGATCAGCAGGGTATCGTCTACTACGAGATGTTGAAAGCTGGTGAAACTGTCAATGCCCGCCGCTACCACCAACAACTGATCAAATTTCACCGTGCTCTGCGTGACAAAAGGACGGATTATAAACAAAGACATGACAAGCTGATTTTCCTCCACGACAACGCACCATCGCGCATGTCAAAAATGTTCCGAAACTACTTGGAGACACTCAACTGGGAGGTTTTACCCCACCCCGCTTATTCACCAGACCTGGCCCCTTACGACTACTACCTGTTTTCTTCGATGGGCCACGCGCTCGCTGAGCAGCACTTCGATTCTTACGAAGATGTCCGGAAATGGCTTGATGAGTGGTTTGCCTCGAAAGAGAAAGAATCTTTTTGGCGTGGTATCCACAAATTGCCCGAGAGATGGGAAAAATGTGTAGCTGGCGAGGGCAAGTACTTTGAATAAATTTGTTTTTGCTTTCTATGAAAAAAACATGTTTTTTTTTTGTCTGAAAAACAACGGATTTAAGCTTATACACCTGGTATACTACCATATTTGCCGGATAGGATATTCCTGATCCATACGGATTAAATGTCCAGTCCATCGCAGCCTATTAAGTTTAATTTTATCCATAACCCAGCGGTCGAGGTAATACTCCAGGATCTCATTATTAAATAGGCTCTGGAATCGTTCATTTTCATGTAAGGGGCTAATAGTTATGGGAAGGATCCTCCGCTCGGCTGACTTAAAACTCAAGTTTCTGAAGAGTCCATGAGAACTGGGAAGAGTAATGCCTCTTGTTAATAGTACTTCGGTGGAATTTTCGAGCGAAATAATTTTCCCTGACTTAGTTGGCTGCCAGCAGTTGTACATGGATTTATTTCTCCATACCCTTATCAGCTACGACCCTTACCTCCAAATTAAAAAAAAATGAATTCACTTTTCGAAGTTAGAATCTCCTATCTGTATACGACTAGTCCTAATTAGTACTTTGTTTGGCCTTCATTTATGTGTAACCCAAGATTTTTCGCCGCCGACTCAACCTTGGGGCGAAGGATTCTTGCACAGATTTTTCCGAGCGACATAATGTCGATGTGTTCGGTGTATGCTAAAACCTGAATAGATTTAATGAGGATGGTACCCCTCATGCTAAACTCGCGCCACAAGTCTCAGTTCCCAGCACCAGATTGAAGAGCATGTACGAAACATCATCTCCTTGATAGGAATTAGTAGTTTAAGTAGTTGTGGATAACTTCTGTTAGTTTGCAATCCTTTAAGGGGTACCAGGATAATATCTTGTCTATAAAGAGATTATTCTTCTTAAGAAATAAATGAGTAGGTGCCTTTCGGCAAAGACTGAATGTAACATGAACACTTTTTTTCACTTTCCATTTCGTAAGCCAGGTTGGAAGATTGTAGATATGAAATTGTAAATTATTAGACACTGTGTATAAATTTGTCTTTGTAGTAAGTATGGCAGTATCATCTGCATAATTGTCAATGATAATCTTCAAATCAGATAAGATGGAATGTTATAGATATAAATGGGACCAAGGATACTGCCTTTTAGGTGTCTAGCTGAAATTAATCTGATTTAACTGATATTTAAAAAAAATATAAATTAAAAAAAAAATAGGTTTTAGAAAGAAAAGAAGCTCTTGATTTTCCATACAAGCTCAGAATGATACACGCGATCAAAAGCATCGCAAATATCTAAAAATACTTCTAAGCGAAAATCTTACCTCTGAATATTGTGTAGAATGCAATGTAATCAAGAACGCGATGGCATTGGTGGATTGTGTCCTCTCGTTGGTATAAACAATTTTCAAAAAATCTGTTATTCAAAATAAATTTAAAATTCTCTAAATTCGAAAAAAAATATTTAACAAAAAAAACATCATTAAAAAAAGGAAAGAAATATTTTTTTTAAAAATCTCTACAAAAATGCTACCTTCAGTAAAAAGCTTTTGGGAATTAATGACAATAGAAGAAAAATATACGTGATAAAATTAGGAGAACACGCTTTGGTCAATTTCAATAAAATTCCTAAAGGAATATTTTAAATACTGTGTACTCGTTTAGCAAAAAAAAAAAAATTATTTATACAAAACAAAGGTTAATTTTCTCCTTGAAATATTTACAATATTTCACGTTACTAACTTTCTATTCTATTCTGTAATGTAAATATTTGTACAAAATAAAGAAAAGGATTTTTTATATAGAAATCTGACCAATCGAATAGTGTGTCCTGAAAATTTACCTACTCTTGGACACGTGTTTTTTTAGTGAGCTGAATGATAAACTTCACCAATTCTTTCGTATTCGTTAAGTATTCTTCCTCTTCTCTTTGTTATTTTTCGAGAAAAAAAAGTTTCTTCTCTAAATTTTTTTCTTCTGTTAAAATGTCCTTTACCAATTCTCAAAGGAGAATATTGATTTGCATAAAAAAAAACTCATTAAAAAATAAACTAGACAAACAAAAATGCAAATGGAATTACAATAAAAAAAATTCGAAAAGAAAGTATAGAAAATAATGTTTAGTGAAAGAAGGGTTAGCACAAAACTATTCCGTAAAGAAATGTTCAACAATAAATTGGTAAATGGTTGTAAAATCTGAAGTTTATAGTATCTTTCCAAGCTCTTACCAAAACATCTTCCTCTTTTGAGAATAAAAGGTAAATTTTATCGATTCATTTTTACCTCAAAAAAAAAACCACCCAAATAAAAAATACTTCCATACAATCTGGTCATCGTAAAGTATAATATCCCAAAGGACATTTTGACTATTTGCAAAGGACATCCTCTCAGTATTAGAATACAATATTTTAAGAGTATTTATATTTATATATATATTATTTGTCCTTTTTATTCCCTTTCCCTTTTACCTTTTCTATTCAAATTCAAATCGTATTCAGATTTTCCTTTTTGGCTCATGCACTCTTTTACTATTCTACAAGTATATGGGGTATTTTTTACGTACAACCAGAACAAGGGGGAAAAAAACGAACACGTTTTGTATCCTGCGAAATGGAAAAACCCATAAACATTTATACATTTTATTTAAAATGTTTTTCCTTGTAATTTGCTCTTATCTATTCTGGTTCTTTTTACAAAATGAAATGATCAATTCCATAAAAATTGATGAGGATAAAATAAAGGAGAGATACATTGTTATTTTTATGTCCATTAAAGAAAATATCATCCTTACCTCAGAATGTATTGTAATATTTTGAATTCTATTCCTTTACGTTATATGTTTTTTTTTTTTTTTAAAGAAGAGTTCTAAGAACGTGAACAGGAGTTTTTGATTTTTTACAAAGCTTTTGATGTGTTCTCATTTTTTGTCTGAGTTTATATAAACTTGTTGATAGAAAAAGAATACTTAAGAATGTGTTAATGTCATCTTAAAAAATTGAGATAGTATTATTTTGTTTGCTATTTAAATTACTCTAATATATATGGTATGAAATCCTTAAAATTACCATCGTAAAAACGGTCATAATAAAAAGGAGAAAAATATTCTGGCAACGCTTATTTTGATAGAAAAAACTACCGAAACTTAATGAGGTCATGTAAAAGGATTTTAGGCATTTCTTTTGTAGCGGTAATTGTTTTATACAAAAAATTTGTCCATTTGTGTAACCTTAATTTGAAATTGATATACTTGCTATTATCATCCTTAGTAGGCAGCAGCTTTAAGATTCCATCTTAACTTTAAGTATACCGTAAACTTTTTGCTTTAGATGAAAAACCAAAATTTTCCGAAATAATTATTTTTCCATGACTTTTGAATATTTTCCATGACTTTGTAGCATAATTCGGGCTGTATGATTTCATCCTTCAGCTCTGGAATCGTGTCGGGCTCATTAGCATAATCCTTGCTTTTCACATAGCCTCAGAGACATTGTTTCGTGAAACAATGCGTCCTGGGAATTTAGTTCGCAATATGGCCATTGTATCATGCACTGTATGATAAGTGGTAGAGTCCTGTTAAAATCACATACTGTCCAAGCCAATGTCATCCGATTCAGGTTATAAAAACCATAGCCTGTACAAATAAGCATTGGTATTCTCACGTTTTCCATATTTCTAGATTCTTCGAAATTTTTTTCATAAAACGTGTTGGATCTCTTTTACGCCTGGTTACCTACATGACCATGCTGATTTGTGCACACTTCATAACATTAAATTTTGTCAAAGCCTGTAAATTACAGTTACCTAAAAATTTTTTTGGAAAACCACCCTTTCTTTTGTGATTGCATCCATCTGCTCAGGCCTAATGGTCCATCGAAGAACCTCCAGGATAGAAAAAGAGAAAAAACAAGCAAACGTTCCCGACTTACTATTTCTTCCATGTTCCGGCACCCATTTTCAACCCAAAAATCGCATCCACGCAACCCCAAGCGACGGTCCCGCTTACAATTCGTCAGCCACTCCCCACTCAAATCTTCCGTTCCCTTCTTTCCACACCCACTTGTGCATCAACCAGCGTGCCACTATCCGTCGTGTCCTTTTTCAACATTACACACGCTCCAATTTGATAAACTATCGAATTTCATTTCAATTCAATCTGGATGCATAAAGTCTGTTTTTCCCGGCAAATTTAATCCGGTACACATAAAACATAAAATTAAAAATTAAAAAATTTCCCCCCGCACACGCCCCTTTATGGTTCTTATCTTTATAACTCTCTCCCAAACCCAACGCATACTCTTTTATATCCAAAACTCCCGTAGACGTGATTCCCCATACTTAGGGGCATGCGAAAATAGAAATGCTCGACTCCGCCATGAATTGGAATGCAGTTTTAAAGTTTTCAAAAGGTGCCTCTGATGTTCTTGCGGACGTCACTTGGTTATGATTGTGTTGGGATTTATGCATGCATCTCTGGCGAGCTTGTCAGCCTTGATCTTCTGCGTAATACCAACGTGGCTTGGGATCCATTGAATTTTATACGATCTAAACGCGTTATGGCGGATCGTTCGCATGATGTTATTTGTAATGGAATGCCATCTGCGCGAATCTTGCATGCAACTTTGGAAACCGTAAAGATGGTTAAGCATATAGCCACATACGAGGTCTGTTCAAAAAGTATCACGATTATTTTGTGTTTTTTCAAAAACTATTTATTTATTCGTGAATATCTATTTTGTCCCCTTCAAAGTAATCCGCACCAGATATTATGCATTTGTGCCAACGTTTTTTCCAATCCTCAACGTTTTTTCCCTACTTCAAAAAATAATTTTTTTTATCTTGTTCAGCTCCTCCTTCGATGCCGTCTTAATCTCCTCAATCGTAGCGTAGCGTCGTCCTTCCATGGGGCTCTTCAAATTCGGGAACAAGAAAAAGTCACAGGAGGCCAGATCTGGGGAATACAGTGGCTGCGGCATTATTATGGTGTTGTTTTTGGCCAAAAATTCGCGCACAAGCAAATTTTTGCTCTTCCACAAATTCGGGTGTTTCTGGCGAATTGCTTCGCGCAACTTGAAGGTAATATCCTTATTGACCGTTCTACCCTGTGGCAAGAACTCATAATGCACCACGCCCCTGCAATCGAAGAAAACTGTAAGCAAAACCTTCACATTCGACCGAACTTGGCGCGCTTTTTTCGGTCTTCGCTCGTGCGGCAGCTTCTATTGGGATGATTAAGCTTTGGTTTCTACGTCATAACCATAAGACCATGATTCGTCACCGGTTATGACGCTCTGGAGCAAATTTGGGTCGTTTTTGGTCGAAATTGAGAAATTTTGGTACAAATTTCGTGGCGACCCGTCTCACGCTAAAATCGTTGGTAAAAATCGATATGTTTAAGTCCTCAGCAACTTCTCTAATGGTGATTCCACAATTGGCCAATACTATTTTCTTCACTTCATCAATGTTTTCGTCGGTTGTTGACGTGCTCGGGCGTCCGGCACGCTTTCCGTCGTTCACATCTTCTCGGCCCTCTGCGAACATTTTGTACCACGGATAAACGTTGCTTCGGTCCAAGGTGGCTTCACCATATGCTACAGTCAACATTCGGAATGCGTCCGCGCAATTAATTTTGTCTTTCGCACAAAATTTAATACAGATTCATTGATCCATTTTTTGGAATGGGTAAAAATCGAAGACGAGTCAAAACACGTGCAAACAAAGCAGCTGTCAAAAATTAACTGAACATTCAAAATGGCCGAACTTGTCGGCATAAGTGAGAGACATGAGTACTAACATAACGACACAAAAAATCGAAAATCAAATATACCTAACTCGCGGAAATTCAAAATTACCGATACTTTTTGAACAGACCTCGTATATAGCCGCCTCTATCCGATATTTATGCTCATGAACATGTGAAAATGGCTTATCCATATAATATTGCTAGTGTTGCTCTTTTTCATAGCCTCCACAAGTCAAATCATAGACTATGCTCAATTTTTCTGGCATTTCTATTATTTTACTATAAATGGGGAATGTAGCCATTTTTGTTGCCTCTACAAAAGTCAACCATTTCCTTCATATTTAAGACGGCCATTCGCTTGCTCCAGCCGGAGTTGGTGTCTCCCAGGCATATTTTCGAGTTTGTCCAGTGTGCATCCACGTTCGTTGCCTAAGACTGAATCCGGCCCCGATAAATATTCATCAACGTCGCTGGATGTCGCCCATATTTAAAATTGATATGGTCAAAAGGTGTCCAAGGATTTATTGATTCTTGGACCCCTTTCGACCATCATAGAGAAGATCTGCATTACTCACTGGTCATAAGTATAATTTATAAAAAAAAAGAATATATTGTCAACAAAAATAAAAAATTCTATTTGAGATTATAATTAAAATTTAATTGAATTCTTATTTGTTTTCTTTTCATATTTATTGTCATAATTTATTCTTAGCTTTGTTGTATGTGAGGCAAATGTGGAAATTATTTAATATTCAAATTTAAAATCCAAAATGAAATTGAATATAACATAAAACAAAATCCCCAAAAAATATAGAATAAGTTCAGTATTATTCCAGCTTCAAAATTAAATTCATTTTAACCTCACTTTTAATTCGTTGAATAGAAAATTATTCCATATTTTTTGTTACATTAAGTCTATTACGCTCGTACGAATATATGGTATATCAGAACATATAGTTTCTATTAAATTTCTATTATAAAATTTCCATTATTTATATAGTATAAGTTAATAGAATTGTTGAGAATTTACATTGCGAACATATAATATTATAGATTACTCACTATTATGTGTGGTCGTCACAGGTTGAAAGACGAAGGACTAACAAGATTTGTAAAGAAATTTGAAACAATCCTTTGAATATAATATGGGTAACTATTTATGCTCTTTAAAATTTGTATCCTAAATTCTATATTCGTCCTTGTCCAAAGTCCTTTTATGTTTGCCAAAGTCCAAGACCTTCATACAATTAAAAATAACGTAGATTTTTTCACTATTGAATAAAAATGCCAACAATTGAAAATGTACAAAGGAAAATACAGGTAATATTCGAACATTGTGGTTGATCCCTTAAAACTGCCATTATTGTTCTTATATGAAAATTGTTCTATAATTAAATTGAATGTGCGAATAGGAATCCAACAAAATGTGTATTTATGGTCCTTGTTAGATTACGATATCAATTTGTTTTTGTTACAAGTGAGAAGGAAGGAATTGGTTTGTATTGATTTTATGTTAAAATGGTTTTAAACTAGTGGCTTTTTGTGGTATTTTATTTAATTTTTTATTTTCGTTACTTTTTTGGATAACTGAAAAATTTGCAAGCATATTGATAGGTTTGTTTTTTTTTTGTTTTAAATTCTGTTCCTTTTTTTGTGTTGAAATTTTTATTAAAAGTAAAGGAATTTAAGGAATTTCTAGACTGTTTTTTTCTTCCTTTATGCCCGTGGCCTAAACATAAGTGAAGATTTTATGTTATAAAAAGATAATGTTTGTAATCTAATATTTCATTTCCAAGACAAAACCAATATTAAGACCAAAAGAACCTATTTTTTTTTTGTAAGGAATTTTTCGAAAATCTACCAGGTTTATAAGCTTAAATCCGCTGTTTTTCAAATAAAAAATTTTTTTTTTATAAAGCAAAAACAAATTTATTCAAAGTACTTGCCCTCGCTAGCTACACATTTTCCCCATCTCTCGGGCAATTTGTGGATACCATGCCAAAGAAATTCTTTCTCTTTCGAGGCAAACCACTCATCAAGGCATTTTCGGACGTCTTCGTTAGAATCGAAGTGCTGGTCACCGAGCGCGTGGCCCATCGACGAAAACAGGTGGTAGTCGGAAGGGACCAGGTCTGGTGAATAAGCGAGGTGGGGTAGTACCTCCCAGTTGAGTGTCTCCAAGTAGTTTCGGACCATTTTTGACGTGTGCGATGGTGCGTTGTCGTGGAGGAAAATCAGCTTGTCATGTCTTTGTTGATAATTCGTCCTTTTTTCACGCAGAGCACGGTACCATTTGATCAGTTGTTGGTGGTAGCGGTGGGCATTGACAGTTTCACCAGGTTTCAACATCTCATAGTAGACGATACCCTGCTGATCCCACCAAACGCACAGCATCGTCTTCCCTCCGAAGCGATTTGGTCTTGGGGAAGATGTTGATGGTTGGCCGGGATCAACCCACGATTTCTTACGTTTAGGATTCTCGAAATATATCCACTTTTCATCGCCTGTTACAATCCGATGCAGGAACGACTTTATTTTTTGTCTGGCGAGCAAGATTTCGCATGTGTTTTGGCGTCGCTCCATCTGTCTATCGTTCAATTCATGCGGTACCCATTTTCCGATCTTTTCAATCTTCCCCATTGCACACAGATGCATGGAAATGGCTGGTTGAGTAACAACCAATTGCTCTGCGAATATTTTTTGCGATTGGGTATCGTCTTCGTCCAAAAGAGCCTGCAATTTATGGTCCTCAATCTTCCTAGGCCGATTTTCACGCTTCTTGTCCCACAAGTCAAAATTGACATCTTTGAACCGACGAAACCAATCTCGGCAAGTTGTTTCCAATAAAGCACTCTCACCATAGGCCTTCGTAAGCATTCGATACGATTTGGCAGCCGATTTCTTCAAATTGAATCAGAAAAGCAAAGCTTACCGCATATGCTCTTTTTCTGGCACAAAACTAGACATGGAAAAATGTATATTGTTACACGAAATTGCTGACAATGTGCACAGATTAATGGTGACAGATGTCAAACTCATAAAAAAAAGTATGGCGTACCCATGGTAGCTTAATACGCTCACTCACGCCATCTATGACCAAACAGCAAATTTAAGCTTATATATCTTGTTAAAAGAAAAATTCACAATAAATCTTTGGTTTAGAAAAAAAATAATGAAAATTCTATACTAAATATGAATAAAAATGTACTTCTTAACAAATCCAAACGTAATTATATAACTACTTTTCAAAGATTAAAAAATAGTAATATTTTTATTTTATAAAGACTTATAAGCTTGGTAATTTCATTGGTACTAGCGTATGTATGTGTACTATAGGAAAAAAAAAGCCAAGCAACTTCAGATGATGATATAAAGCTACACCAAGAAATGGATTATTGGTATTAATAGAAAAGTAATTTAATTTACTAGTTCTTGTATCTTTTCTATACATTTTGTTCTTCTCTTTTATGGTTTTACCATTTCTAAATACGAACATATTTTTAATTCCTGTTTCAACCATCCTTAAAAAAAATATCGTTTATCCCAGATTAATGGATTTGGTGTTTTTTTTCCATTCCTACCTTAATTCTATACAGAACAGTAAATATTCTAGGTCTACTACGGGTATATAACAATATGTATAATAATATCTCTAAAATTCTAGGGCAAGCGCCTAGATATACAAACATAAGACAACGAGGATATTAGGTAGTCTCTTTAAATAGTTAAGGTACTTACTTACTTCCATAGCTCAAACGACTGTTCTAATACTAGTAAAGTATCTACATATGCTTATATTCGTGTAGAGATAAATTTGTGCGTATATGTTATATTCGCTCCAAGGATTGGAGCAAGGCAAGATTCATGGAATAGTTATTTTTAGTCCTTTAGACATTTAGGTAGGTATTCTCTAAAGTTCCATCCTATCAAATCTCCCGTTCGATATACAAAAAGTAGGAATTTAAGGATAAAATATTTTCGATTGTCTATACGAATTAATTTTTTGTTTGTTTAGAAAATTTCTATCTAGTTAATGGCTGTTTAAAGCCTGGTCGATGGACAAGAAGCCAATCCTCACATTATGTTTATAAATTGAAAAGTCAACAGATTTTTATCTTCTATACAAACGATAAAATTTTTTAGAAAATATAGAAAACCCATTAACGATGTGGAAAAATAATTAATCGTTGATTTGGGTTATAAAACAGAGAAAATCTCTTTCGAAAATAAAGTAAAAGAAAAAAAAATTACGAATTTTGTATGGTTTTCATTCCACAACAAAACTGCACTACAGCGCACGTTTTACCGTACGTGCTCAGTCTTACGTGATCTTTTCTTGCGTTGCGTGTTTTTCCATGTGCAGAGAAACGTTACTAGCAGAATTTGCTGCGTGACGTGTTTGCTGCGTTTCATTCCATTGAAAAATATATTTTGCTAATAATTTTTATTTTTTGAAATCAAATTAAACTTTATATTAATAATTTGGTTGTTTTTTTTTTGTTTAGTTTTATGGAAAATTTATTTGGTTTATTCTTTTTTTGTTAGTTTTTATGGAAAATTTGTGATGAATTTTTAAATTTGTTTTCGATAAAAATTTTCAATAATTAAATTGATTTTCCATTAAAAAAAAAATTCTTCGCTTTAAATTTTATTATATCTTTAAGGAAATGTTATTAAGGAGATAGAATAAAATTGATTTTTCGATATATTAAAATAATTCAAAAAAAAACGCCATAGTATTGGGTCGTCCGGGAAGTAATTTCGTTTTTTTTTTAAATGAAAGACAATTTTTTTTTAAAGTGAATTAATATTTTATTCAATTAAATATAGTCCAATCTGATCCAATACCCTTTGCCATCTATCTGGCAGTAGCATGATTCCACGCTCATAAAATTTTTGTTCTTTGCTGGCAAAAAACTGATCTAAGTGATTTTTGACCTCATCAATTGAATTAAACGTTTTACCGTATTAAAAATTTTGTAGAGACCGGAACAACTGATAATCGGAAGGTGCTAGGTCTGGAGAGTATGGTGGGTGTGGTAGTATATCCCATCCAAGCTCTAAAAGCTTTTGCCGAGTGGTCAAACTTGTTTGTGGTTTCGTATTGAACCGGCTCAAAAATAAACGATTCCTTTGAAATCCCACCAAACAGATAGCATTGAAGAAGTGCTTTGAGCCGGTTCATCTTTTCTACTCCAGGAATTTTTGCACTTAACATTGTTGTAGAGAACCCATTTCTCGTCTCCAGTGATGATACGCTTCAAAAATGGATCATTTTCTTGAGAAGCAAATCACAAACGTCAATGCGACGGCACAAATTTTTTCCCAGAGTTCGATAAATTTAATATCTCATCTGGTTTGCATCAATAAATGTCTTTATTGTGTCTTCATCAGCTTCAACTGACCTTGCAGAATGTGGTGCATCTTCAAGATCAAAATTGCCGGATCGAAATTTTGGAAACCAGTTTTGGCACTGGTGCTCACTTAACACACATTTTCCATACACATCGGATAATTTTTTTACTTCTATAGTATAAAAGTAAAATATGCCGAAAATGCTGTTTTTCAGTTTCCATATTTAAAAGGGTATCAACCAAAAACTATTATGCACAATCAATCGAAGCCTTGTTATGTCAGCTGTCAAAATACATATGATTATGCGGCTTAAGTGTGAAGTTGGTTATGAAAAAATTCAATTAAGTCCTCTGTTTGTAAATAACGAAATTACTTTTCGGACAACCCAATAATATTACCTATTCAAATAAACAATAATTGATTTTCTTTAATTCTCTTTATCTATTAAGTAAATTTTCTGCAGGGAAACGTACCTTTTTAATTTTTTTATTGTTGATAAAATTTCTTTCCATTAATTTGCTACAATTTTCAATTTTTACCTTTTCTTATGTCAAAGTTAATTTCGTCTCCCATTTTATCCCATCTTCTCTAAAGAAGACGTGAAATTTTATTTTTTATCATAAAAATCTATAAAATAAAATAAAACAAAAATAATAATTGAACAAATTAAATAGCTTAAAGGCAAACAACAGACATACTAAAGGGGAGAGAAATGATAAAAAAAGAATCCTCTATGGAAAATACAAGATTTATAGCATTAGAAAATCCCTTAATCCACCATATAAAAAGGTTAAAGGTTATTTGTTGAGTTTTGGCCAATTCGAAAATGTCACCTTCGTTTTAAAACAGCCTTTTTCCTAGTGGAATTAAGGTTGAACGTGCTTTTGTCTGACAAGCGATTAAATGCGATTTCCTATTTAATGGCGGCGGGTCTAAAAAAGTGTCCTACCGTAGACGCCTTGTCCTTCATATAAAAAAGAATTACTGGACTGTATTAAAACAGGCATCCCCCTATCTGAATATAAGCAAATGACAAAAAGGCTAAATGTCATCGTAGTATGGAGGAGGGAGTTTTTTTTTAAGCTAGTATTCTTAATAGATGATATTTGGAAAAGGAGGAAAGAGAAATATTATAGTTGGTTAAGGAAAATATTTAAAAATATTGTGGAGGACATAAAAGATTTCTTAGTGTTGGTAAGTATCTGTCGCTTGAAGAAAATTTTTCAAAATTATGTGAAAAACTAAGCGTTGCAGTGTACCTTTTTGGACGGTCACGGAATGTTGTTTGTTTTCATTGGCTTTCTTTATTTATGGTTGCTACTATTTTTTCGTATCTTATTCCCTTGGGTACAGTTCGCTTATTTTTTCTTCTCTCATTCCATTTAGCCTTTACTCTCTACTTAATTGTGTAACAAGATTCCCAGTTCAGTTCATTTATTGTATCGCTTCTACTTTACTAAAGTCATCCTCATTAAGAGGACAACCAGAACTCAAGTACTCTTTCTGATAGATTAACTTCTTTTTTGTATTTCCTTATTCCATTTTATTTTATATTTTCAATTTAACATAAATATCCTAATTGTCGACTAATTAAAACAGTCGAAAGTAATTTGGAAGATATTTTTACTACTTAAGTTAGTACATATGCGGAAATCCTTAAATACTTTTCTTCGAAACTGTTAGTCTTTTTAGTAAATTTATCGATGTTTTTCTAAGTTTTTAGTTATTCAATTTGATTTACTTTTATAATTGAACAAATTTTTCTTATTCTTACTACCACAGCAGGATATTCACGCCCAGAATTTATACTTAAAATCTTTATTAAAGCTTACAAAAAACGTACAAATTAATGCGTTCCTTTCTACTGGAAAATTTGATTTAACCTAACTTCTTGCATTAAATTTACTTTAACTTTTATGTGTGTGTAGAGACACGAAGATAATAATGGTCATCGTTTTTCATAAATTCATCAAGAAGAGATAAAAATTGTCCAATAAATAGCAGAGAATTTTTCTTATAGATTTCGAACATTTTATTTAAGATCTTCGAAAGGATTAATGTCCATCTAAATCTGCTTTGACAATGTAGCATCCTCCTTATTCCGCATATATCCTTTTTTCGTAAAGAACTTTCAGCAATCAATGTAACACGATTTTGGTATGTTTTTCACTTATTTTGAACAGAGCGCTTTTTCCTTACTTACACAAATCGGCAGTAATGTATCGGATTACATGCCAACAAACACGGTTCACAAATCCTTAAACAACAGTGCACGTGCCTATCGTTTTGACCATCGGTTGTTGTTCATTCTTTCTTTAGTACATTACGGATACTCTTGCCCATTGAACGTTAAAATCTAAATTGATCCTCAAACTTCTATTCAAAAATCGATTCTAAACGGGGGGAACGAGTGATTGTGTGACCACATAGGCTTGGCTGAGCTGGATTGCTCCAAAGCTGACTCCATTTTCAAATTGCTTATTCACCTCTTTGTATAAACTTGGATGATACGGCACTAATCTAGGCTAGGCTAGGCAAGGCAAAGAATAGGTTAGATGTAACAACCTGTACCAAACCAAACCAAGTAGGCTTAGTTTTAAGGGATTTGTCTGTGGAGACACGAAGAGAGATGGGCATGAGCATGTAACGACAAGGAAACACTTCAAATTGACACGAAATCGATTCGCACGGATTACTGACATCAACTGCCTTCGGTTAGATTCCGATTGGTTTAGTTAAGCCATGTTTGCAGGAGATTCAATCTCATTTACGATATTTTATGGCAAGCAATCCTCTGTTCCATACGTGTTGTCATTTATCAAGTTTGATAGGTGGTAGCAATGTTAGTAATGCGGAAATTTTCACAACTCAAAAAACATTACCAAGCATTCTGGTATGTTTTGTAGTCTCATTAAAGTGTGATGTGGTGTTGCTAATTTAGTTCAAGAGATTCGAAATCATTTAAGTTGTTTATTTTTTTCTCGATAGTTTTTGTTTTGGTAAAAAAGAAAGCTATGAAACTGACTGGTAGTTGCATAAAAAAAAGTAGAAAAGTAATGAGACTGTCATCATTGGAAGCAATTCGACAGCACTTGTACCTTAAGTCCCTTCTTAAGTACGCTACACGATAGATGGTAATAAGTGCAATTGAGCTTTTGTAGTACACTAAAAACGCATTTTGTGTTAAGCTTGCTGAATCCGTGTGACTTTGACTTACGAAATACTTCAACGAGTCTATGGGGAATATATTCCTTATTAGGAGCACACGATTTTGTGTGGCATAAAACCTTTATGAAGAGTGGTGGAAAAGCAGTGAACAGCCAATTACGCTTCAGAAAACTTGTTACATCGGAAATGAGTGAGGTTCCTTGTAAGGATCAGATCATCAATTAACATTGAAGCGGATGATTTGAAAAAGGGTTCTTTGGATATCAGATCGGCCATTATAGACACTTGGATGGTATACCGTCAACGAATTTTTATCGAAAAAAATAGATTTCTGCAATTCCCCAGCCCTCCGGCTCACCTGATCAAGTGTTTGTGACTATTTATTCCCCAAAATGAAAAAAAAAATACACTTGAAAGAAAATTTTCTTGCTACTGTCAATAATATCCAAAGAAGTGTAACCAAGGTGCGATTCTAATTGAATCCTTCTAACACTCTCTTACAAAGAATGGAATTTTTTTGAAGGAGATAAAATTGATAGTATAATTTTCAATAAAAAAGTCTAAAAAAAAAAAATCAGTCACATTATATATGATACGATGTTTCTTCCTGTAATAACGCAACTATCATATCTGATCCTTTATGCATTATATTTTGTAGAAGCATTTTTAATCGAGTGATTTCAACCTTAAACATATTCGTTTATGCCTCAATTATTTTAAGATATACTCGTAAGTTAAGTGTGAGTAAAATTTATGGACTTAAGTTAGATTTTTCTTATGGTACACTTCCTATTGTCATTAAATCCTACCCTGAAGCACCACTACTTATGCCTTTGAAGATCATTTTCAACAAATCTCTTCAAAGTAATAATTTTTCATTGAACGTGAAGTTCTATAGGAGTATGGGGCCAATGACGACCATACTTAGAGAGCACATTATTCTGCTTGGTATACTTGTCGCTAGCTTTGTGCTTAGATTGTTGGGGGATTCGAAGTTTCAACACAGATGTGCTCCCATATAAACCATAATCAGACAAAATCATGCCGGGATATATAGGGGATAATGGAGACACCCGAAAGATGTCAAGATAAATATGGAAATGAAACAAAAAAGACGAAAAAATGCTGAAAACTGAAAAAAAAATACAAAAAAAACTATCCAGGCAAAAGGGAAGGAATAGGAATTGAAAGGGTAGATGTAAAAATTGAAAATGGTAAAATTTGTCGAGAAAAAAATATATACCAGGTGTATAAGCTTAAATCAGCTATTTGGTCATAGATGGCGTGAGTGAGCGTATTATACTACCATGGGCACGCCATACGTTTTTTTATGAGTTTGACATCTGTCAACATTAATCAGTGCAAATTGTCAGCAATTTCGTGCAACAACATACATTTTTCCTTTGGTAATCATGTCTAGTTTTGTGCCAGAATAAGAGCATATCCGGGAAGCTCTGCTTTTCTGCTTCAATTTGAATAAATCGACTGCCGAATCGCATCGAATGCTTATGGAGGCCTATAGTGACAGTGCTTTATCAGAAACAACCTGCCGAGATTGGTTTCGTCGGTTCAAAGATGGCAATTTTGACTTATGGGACAAGAAGCGTGAAAATCGGCCTAGGAAGGTTGAGGACCATCAATTGCAGGCTCTTTGGACGAAGACGATACCCCATTGAAAAAAATGTTAGCGGAGCAATTGGGTGTTACTCAACCAGCCATGTGCATACGTCTGCGTGCCATGGGGAAGATTGGAAAGATCGGAAAATGGATGCCGCATGAATTGAACGATAGGCAGATGGAGCGACGCCAAAACACATGCGAAATCTTGCTCGCCAGACAAAAACGAAAGTCGTTCCTGCATCGGATTGTGACAGGCGATGAAAAGTGGGATATATTTGGAGAATCCTAAACCCAAGAAATCGTGGGTTGATCAACATCTTCCCCAAGACCAAATTTCTGTGCGTTTGGTGGGATCGACGATTCTGTACGTTTGGTGGGATCAGCAGGGTATCGTCTACTATGAGATGTTGAAACCTGGTGAAACTGTCAATGCCCACCGCTACCACCAACAACTGATCAAATTGCGCCGTGCTCTGCGTGACAAAAGGACGGATTATAAACAAAGACATGACAAGCTGATTTTCCTCCACGCCAACGCACCATCGCATACGTCAAAAATGGTCCGAAACTGTTTGGAGACACTGAACTGGGAGATACTACCCCACCCCGCTTATTCACTAGACCTGGTCCCTTCCGACTACCACCTGTGTTCGTCGATGGGCCACCCGCGCGCTGAGAAGCACTTCGATTCTTACGAAGATGTCCGGAAATGGCTTGATGAGTGGTTTGCCTCGAAAGAAAAAGAATTTTTTTGGCATGGTATCCACAAATTGCCCGAGAGATGGGGAAAATGTGTAGCTAGCGCGGGAAAGTACTTTGCTTCTATGAAAAAAACATTTTTTTTTTTTTTGACTAAAAAACAGAGAGTTTAAGCTTATACACCTGGTAAAAAATAAGGAAGCTATTTAGAAATTATTTAAAAAGAAATTTAAAAAAAATATTAAATCGCTCAAAAGCCATGGGAAAGTAAAAGAGTGGTGAAGCCGACCGTCGACGCTGGTAGAAGAGATTTAGTTAGCCCTTCTCCCCCTGTGACATATCCTTAAATCTAACCTATAGCAGTCTGTGGCCAAATAATTTAGGAGCGCCCCTTTTGTAATCGACGATGGTCTCTTTCAGCCCATTTTCTTGCAGTGTCATTGTAGCACCGGGTACCACTTGATAAACACTCACATCACATCACCCGTGTCAGAATCCCGTGTCCAACCTAAGAAATTTTCACCCACTCGTTATTTGATGCACAAGCGATTTGCGACATTTTGTATCAACTTCTCTAATCGAACACAATTTTTTTTATTAAAAATAATAATAAATATTATTGTTATTTTTTTTTTTATTATGATATGTACTTTATGATTGATTATTAAATTTCATGAATATTTATAATGAGCAGTTTTGGAAAATATTATTTAATATAATAGAAAAAAATCGATAATAAATTTCTCTGTTTTGTTGTATTTTTGATAATGAACATATCCGAAAACAGACAAAATAAATTAATTATTCACAAATTCCACAAAATCATTTAAAATTATTCATGAAAATTACGTTAAATCATAATTACAATTATTTACAAAATAATTTTGATTATGAATAAAATCTTTGAAAACTGAATGTACTTGTATGTGTATTGTTTAAGAAAAAGCCTGACTGATCAACTCTGATGGGATTTTTCTGCCACATCAAATTTTCTATGTATCCCGACGAAATATTTTAGACTCAACTCCTTAAATTCTAAAACTAAGGGCATTTTATTTTAATATGGCAAAACTAATTCGACTCTTTCCCCACCACACCAAAAACCAAGTGTTTATTAGGGTTTCTAAAAAACAAAATTGTTTTTCGATCGACATAACATAAAATGCCAACTTTCGTAAGAATATATAAGTTCGGAAGAGATAGACAAAAAGAGATGGTGATTTTCGCTCCCATTTCCAATGAATTGGTTTTTGGCTCTGAGCATGCGAAAGTTGGTATGATCCTCTCCCATCTAACAGCTAATTAGAATAAAAGGTTGGCATGATCCTCTCCCATCTAACAGCTAATTAGCAACTCCTATTGTACGTTTTGTTAAGTAGTTAATAATGGCACTCTCTCTTTTACGCTGTGCCGCTCACTCTCTTTTCCAAGAATGACGTCTTGTACTCGACAATTGTAGCGCGTTCGCCATTTAAATAGAAAGTGCTGGCGATCTAATAAGAGCCCATAATTGGTAGGAAGCAAAAATTACGTTCAAGAGATGATACGTCAATTCATTGCTAACAGCTGATAGAATTCGAACGGGAATCCTAACTCGGATTGGTTAATTATTTTGAAATGTATTTAATTCATTAATAAACGGAGAGAGTAGGTAGACCGATTCCATCAACTGTTATGCCAAACTAAACTTAAAGGGTGATCATTAAGTCATCTTCACGTTTTTTAGGTAAATTCATTCTATTGGAAAAAATCATATTATTTTTAATTTGTTTTTGTTTTTTGCTTTGAGTCTAAAAAAAGCCTTTTTACATACAGCCGTTGTAAAAAAATGCATCCGCATAAGATTCATAAGAAGTTTTTTATTTATCCAAACTATTTCAGACAAATTTGTATTGTAATAAATTATGTCTTAAAAATTTTTAAGGATAGTTGGAAAATTTGGTATCAAACGACATAACGTAAAATGTCAACTCGTTGAGAATCCACTTAAAACAGTATATAAGTTCGAAAGAGATAGATAAAAATAGTTGGTGATTTTCGCTCATAAGTTTTTTTCTCTGAGCAAGCAAAAATCACTAAAGCGTGAAAATGTGACACGAATCCTCTTCCATCTAACAACTGATTAAAAAAACGTTTACTCTCTAAGTTTTCTCAGCTTGTCGCAAATGCACTCTCACATTATAGGCTGTGCCGCTCTCTCTCTTATCCAAGAATCAGATTAGTTGCGTGCATATGAAAATTATTCCGCGCATACACATACGTCATAAATTTTCGTTAACATGGTTGAATGAAAGTGCTGGTGATCTACGAGGAGCCCATAATCGGTAGGAAGCAAAAATTACGTTTGAGAGAGGACACACCTCATATGTTTTGTCAATTCATTGCTAAATGCAGTCAGAAATCGAACGAGAATCCTTACTTTGATTGGTTAATCATTCAATTCATTAATAAACGGAGAGTAGGTAGACAGATTTCAATAACTGTTATGCCAAACTAAACTTACAGGGTGGTCGTTAAATCATCTTCACGGGTTTATAGGTAAATTCATTCTATTGGAAAAAATCATATTATTTTCAATTTGTTTTTGTTTAAATTAAAATTTCTAGAATGTTTCTAAGTATTTAAAAAATATCATATTAACTAAATTAAGATATCTTCCAAACGTTTCGGTCAAAAATATTTTCGATTTTCATTCGCAATAATTATTTTTTGGTTATCTTCGTCAAACTGACTTCATTATTGGTTCTATCGCATATTTTTTTTAAACAGAATCTCAATCGATATAATCAAAAATAGTCAACTTTTCTCTTTTATGACAACTCAAGACCTATCTAGCATTTTTGCATGATTCGTCATGCGAACCGCATAAAAGAAATAGAGTAAATATTAAGAATATGTTAATTATTAGCAACTCCTATGGTACGTTTTGTTAACTTGAACTCTCATTTTTTACGCTGTGCCGCTCACTCTCTTGTAAGTGTATACGAGAATTGTAGCGCGTTCGCCGTGAACATTTAAAAGACAAGTGCTGGCGATCTCTACTAAGAGCCCATAAATTGATAGGAAGTAAAAATTACATTTGAGAGAGGACACAAATTTTCTATGTACCAAGACAAAAAATTTCACACTCAACTCTTTATTGGTCAAAAAAAAAACAATTTATACACCACCTACCACCAACCAACCAATTAATCAAATGTTGGGATTTAAGAAAATATAGGAAGAAAAAAACTTTCACAAAAAATTAAGTGACATAAAAACAGTTTAACTATGAAACCAGGATTTTCTCTTTTTTTAATCTATTTTTCTTTATTTAAATATATTTTTAGATGTTACTTGTTTATTTAAAATTAAATTTAATGGAATATTTTTATATTTTCTTTTTCGTTTACACATCATACACTAGGAAAAGTGTAAAAACGAAAATGGTAAAATTTTACTGCATAATACAACCAAAAAAAAAAAAGGAAACCAAACATTTTTTACTTATATTCATTCATTTATCAAAAATATACTATTCGGCAAAAGGATCAAATCTGTCATAAAGGATAACAAACCAAAGAACAAGCTAAAGTCAGAAGTTGTTAGTTAAGTACAGTTATTACTGTTCAGGAGGGAGTAGAGATTCTGCCTCTCATATTTACGTTTATCTGCACGGTAGTCGTCCTTTTTCACAAATAAATTATCTTATTTAGTTATGTTTGTTATTTTATTTATTTTTTATTTTTTTTTCTCTGATTACTCTAAAATAAAATAATTCTTTTTCCATGTACGGATGAAAGTTATATTTTATTATATATAAAGAAATATAATAATAAAATGATGAATAAGAAAGAGAAAATATTAAATAAAAAACAATTTGAAAAGATACAAAAATTTCAGTGAGTAGAAATGGAAGATTTTTGTTGTTGTTGTTGTTGTTTTTTTTGTTTTTTTTTAAATATTTGCAGCACTTGCTATCATGTAGATAGAAATTTCATGACTAATAATAAAAATGCTTTTGAATTAAGCAGAAAAGATGAAAATTATTCGAAAGGATGGGCTTCGGAAAGAGAAGGATATGTTAGTGTTTTTGAGAAGAGATGTTTTATTTTATAAAATAAAAGGTGAACAAGGTTTCTCTTTTCTTTTCTGGAAGGAGTATTGGTAAGGAAAGTAAAGTAAACGAAAATGAAATTTGTTCGAGAAAATTATGCACGTGTTTTTAGAATTTATTAAAAAGATGGAAAAAAAAACCATTTGTATTTTGACATGGAATCAAAATTCCACAATGCACTGCAATAGTAGTAGTAGCTGTAGTAAAAGTAATTTGTCAACAAACAAAAAAAAAAACAAAAAAAAAACAAAAAAAATGAAAATTGAAATTCATTTTGTTTGGGTTCTTGTTCCATTAGGTATGATCATTCTCTGTTGAATAAATCATGATGGACTGAAATGAAATGCTCATAAGAGAGTAGAGAATGAAATGAAATCCGAAAGGATGCAAAAAATAAAAGGAATCATCATTAAAATTAGAATAAATAAGAGCTACTTCCGTTATTGTTGGCCATTTTGAAAAGTGAATCTTTTCATTTCAGCCCATTCCGGTTGGAACTTTAATTTGTTCCATATAAATTGCTTATTGTTGCTACTGTGTTACGAGTATTACTGGTGGTTGGTTGGTTGGTTTGGCCGTAGAAAAGTGGGCATGGTTCCGTAAAATGTATGTGCTCGTATTTTTGCTCTTCATGCTAACATAACTGGAACAGAGGTGCTCATTATTATAATTCCTATCATCATAAACTTTCGAAACCAACAATTTCGTAACACTAATAGACAAACTTCTAGCAAATGGAAAATTTAATTGAAAAATTGAATTTTTTTCATGTTTTCTCTTCTCTTATTTATTTTTTGTTGGTATCAATTATCACTTTTTTTGTGTTGGATTTTTTCTCTTGCCATTCATACGAGAATGAATTTCAGTGAATTCATAAATACCAGAGATAGAGGCTAGCTTATAATATTTTCATTATAAAATATATTTTCACATTTATGGTGGTGATTTTCCAATAGGGAATTACTGAAAAAGTAATTCATTCACTCGTAAAAATGTGGACGTTTTTTTTTGATTATTATTTATTTTTCTGAAAGTGAAAAAAAAACCAAAATACTGTTGCTGTAAATGGGACATGAAAATTTCTTTTATTTTCTTCAGTACTTTTATACATGAGCAGAATGTTTTTGAAGTTAATTTATTTATTAGCTTTGAAAGGTCTTTGTTAATATTTGATGGTCTGTTTTTGATACTGAAATTTGAAAAATTCTTTTTTGTTCACGGATTTGGGAGACTTTGAACAAATTAATAAACAGGTAATTTGAATGGGTAAAAAAAAAAAATTTTATTATTAGATCTCTATTATGATGAGGCTAGGTAATACGAGGTCTGTTCACCAACGCGAACTTTGTGTTTTTTTTTCAAAAATTATTTATTTATTCATGAATATCTAGTTTGTCCCCTTCAAAGTAATACCCCCCCACCTCCAGATATTATACACTTGTGCCAACGTTTTTTCCAATCCTCGAAGCACTTCAAAAAATCATTTTTTGTGACCTTGTTCAGCACCTCCTTCGATGCAAGAAAAAAAAGTCACAGGAGGCCAGATCTGGGGAATACGGTGGCTGCGGCATTATTAAGAGTGTTTTTTTTGGCCAAAAATTCGCGCACAAGCAACGATGCGTAAGCAGGGGCGTTATCATAGTACAAAAGCCAATTTTCTTCTTCCACAAATCCGGGCATTTCTGGCGGATTGCTTTACGCAACTTGCGCATAACTTGCAGGTAATATTTCTTATTGACCGTTCTAACCTGTGGTAAGAACTCACGATGCACCACGCCCCTGCAATAAAAGAAAACTGTAGCAAAACCTTCACATTCGACCGAACTTGGCGCGCTTTTTTCGGTCTTGGCTCGTGCGGCAGCTTCCATTGGGGATGATTGTGCTTTGGTTTCCACGTCATAACCATAAACCCATGATTCACCACCAGTTATGACTCTCTGGAGCAAATTTGGGTCGTCACGGACAGAGTCCAACAGGTCCTTAGCAATGTTTATGCGATACTGTTTTTGGTCGAAATTGAGCAAAAATCGAAGACGAGCCAAAACACGTGCAAGCAAAGTAGCTGTCAAAAATTAACTGAACATTCCAAATGGCCGGACTTGTCGGCATAAGTGAGAGACATGAGTATCAACATAACGCCACAAAAAATCGAAGAAAACTGTAAGCAAAACCTTCACATTCGACCGAACTCGGGCATCCGGCACGCTTTTTGTCGTTCACATCTTCTCGGCCTTCTGAGTACATTTTGTACCACCAATAAAGTTCTTCACTATATGCCTCAGTCAATATTTGGAATGCGTCCGTGCAATTAATTTTGTTTTTCTCACAAAATTTGATACAAATTCTTCGATCTATTTTTTCGAATGAGCACAAATCGAAGATGCCCCTCCAAGCAAATCAGCTGTCAAAAATTAACTGAACATTCAAAATGGCCGAACTTGTCGGCATAAGTGAGAGACATGAGTACCAACATAACGCCACAAAAAAATCGAACATCGATAATACGTAAACCGCGGAAATCCTAAATTCACGATACTTTTTGAACAGACCTCGTATATGGGCATGATGGATATTAAATTAATATCACATTAAGTTCATCTGCACAAGGTTTTGTTTTTTTTTTTATTTACCAATTTTGATCAGAAATACGAGTAGGGAAAATTTTTTATTCCATAGAAAATCTTTTCATACCTTATAGGGAATTCTGCAATTTATTCTGGACTATGGATTTTTCTGGGATAAATAATTCATCCTCAAATAATCTAAAGCTACAGAAGAAAATATTATTTCGAGAGAACAATTTCAAATACTAAAGAAAAAAATTATTAATATTATGAATAGCTTACTAATTGCAATTCAGGAGATCTTCGAAAATATATACTAAAAATTGGAATGATAAGAAAGCAACGATATTTTGAAAAAGAAAATAAAATTATTTCTTCTTCCTTCAAAAAGAGCAAATATTTGCCATAAGAAATCACTCTACATTGTTTGTTTAGTCCTTGTATTTATTTATTAGTAAATGGAATTTCGCCATAGAACTCTGATGAGTCTATTCGGGACAGAATAGTATAAAAAATGGCATTATTATTGGTCAAATTGGAATAAACTTGAGCTCATTGGTTCATAAAAGAAAATTGCCAAAATTGCAAATGAAAAATCTACAAAAGAGATACTAAAAGGATATTGGTAAAAAGGAATCAAATTTCGAATTGTATTCAGCAAAAAAAAAAAAAAATTAAAAAAAAGGAATTTTCTTCTTTACAAAAATTTTCAAAGAAATTAAAATAATACAATTTTTCCCTTTTCCTATTGTTACAATATGATGATAGCCTGTTGTCCTGTGCATTACTCAAATGTAATTTTTTTTTTAAACTTTTCTAACAAGACAACAATGTGTCCTTTTTAGAGTGGTTCAGATTTGTTTACGTTGTTGTCCAGCTGGTTATCCTATACACCAATCTATCTTGAAAATTTGCCATTATTTTCGTATTTTTTTTTTTATGTAGAAAAAGCTTATCGTACACAAAATGGAGAATAATTTATCAGACGCCTTCTCATAAATCTTAGTGATTTTGTTTCGAATTTTTTCTTTTTTTTGTTGTTGTTTAGTTTCTGTTGAATGTTTTGATAAAATTGTGTGCGTGCATATCTGGTTGATAGAAATAGTGTTGGGGAGGTAAGGTATAAATGACATCATCTTGTTAAGAAAAATCCTCTAGAAAGGAGTGAAGTGACGGAAATACAAAAATAATCGTAAGCAAAAAGAGCGCACATTAGCTAAAGTCTTATATATCTTTTGGAAAGTATTTAAAGAGGATATTTAGATAGTCGAATATTTGAAGACTGCCCTCCTCGGGCATAAGGATACTTTTTATAACATATGAGTAAATAGGAAATATCTTTAAAGATTTATTATTTCATGTGAACTTTTGTATTCATCTCTCACAGCCTTAATTGCAGTAGAATAATTTTTATTCATTTTCAAAAAAGTGAATTATTTTATTTTCGATAAACAATCATGTCAGCCATTATCCTTTTTATACATTATTGAAAGTATAATTGTCCGTTGAAGAAGCTATTAATATTTTCGTTTGTGTTTATAAAAAAAAAAAAACAAAAATATATACTAAAAGGATAACTACAATATTTTTCGGCTGATGACTCACAAACCATCACTCCCCATTGAGTTAGTTCATTAAATTTTATCCTTTTAACTCGGCACTTTATTCAATTCACATTTCATCGTTTTGATTTTATTTACTTGGACATTATCTGAATATGTGCTTACGCCCCGTAGTTTTTTTTGTCCCTTTTTATTTGCAGTTTTCGGAAAGAGGAGAAAGTAAAACTCGCCTATTATTATTATTGAATTTTATTATCCTTAAGAGCCGCTTTCGAATTTGTTTTCTATTTTATTGTCATTTAATGGAGCTTCTAGCGTCATAGGGTCATTTTTTCTTCTTTTTTTTTTTTGGAATTTTTCCGCTGATATTGTGTTTGCTTTCAACAAGCTTTTTGTAATTTTGATAGTTATTGTTGTTGAAGCTTTTATAATAATTTCTTTTTATGTTCCTTTCTCTGGTCTTTCTTATTTCTACTGGGGGATAATAGTTATAGTAATAAATATAATAATAATTGCAGTGCCAAATAGAATATTTCATTAGTAACGGAAATTGGTATTTGTATTTTTCATATTTTTTTTTGTATTTTTTGGTTATTTCTTTTGCCGTTTTGTTAATGTCAGATTGTATTCACCGACTTCCTTTGGTTATAGTGTTTCCACTATTTTTTTCTTATTTTTACCAATACTTGAAAAGAATCCTTTTTCGTTAAATGAATTTTCCATAACTTACCATAGAGAATTTTTAATGGCATATAACAGAGGAGGTCCCTACAGACACGAGAAAATCAAAGATTTTCTTCCAAAAAATATCATTTCAAGAAAAATACCACTTTTATTTTGTGGATGAGAATAAATCTCTGATAATAAGTCAGAATATTTATTTTATGTAGCTTTAAAGTTAGTTAAAATATATTTTTTTAGTTCAATTTTTTTTTCCCAACAAGCAAAAAAAAAAAGCGAAACTTTTCCCCTCCCAATTGATTATGTCGTTTTATCAGCTCATTGCGATTGTCCGTTTTTTTTTTGTGTCTGTCCCCCCATCCATTGTTATTTGTCTATCCTTTGGGCAAGTGATTCTTTATCATTTATTTATTTTGGTTGCTGTCGCCTGCCTTCTCATTACGAAATCGTAAAAATTATGACCCATTAAATCCAAATGTCCTGACTTAGCGAATACAAAGAAGGACATGTCCCAAACAGTACTTCTTATAGTAAGCTTAATATTTTCCTTACTATTTTCTTCAATTTTATTAGCAGTTTTCTGCTCTATTCTAGGTGATTCTTGGAGTATCCTTTGCAAAGATAAATAATAATATACCAAAGGGAATATATGATATTATCTAAATAAATTTCAATGTCATAGAAGATCTCCCTATTCAAATGCCATAATACTGACACAATTTTATTAAAGTTTTTTTTTTTAAATTTAGGGGCAATTTTAAAAATGTTAAGATCAAAATATAAAATTTGAAAACTAGAACAGCAAACAACCAAAAACTATATACAGAAACTTTTAAGTAAATTCCAAATACTCCACTTTAACTCTTCGACATTTACTTTTGATGTTTCTTTAACTGTTCATCCTTTCTTATGACTATTGGGAAAATATCTACACTGCTGCACTCACCTTCTCATTTGCAAAAATCATGAATTTTATTTAAAAATATTTTTCACTTAGTAATACTTAAAATTTTAATTGGCATTTTATTTACAAAAGAAAGGAAAAACTGGAAAAGTTTATAAGAATTTTCTTTGTGAAATTTTTCTCTAATTTCTTTATTCAAACTTCTGAGAAATGTTGAATTTTTTTTTTCTTTCAAAAAGTACTTTTTAAAGAATTTTTTTACTGACTTGACATTGACCATAAATAAATTTTTAGTATAAAATTGATTTTCTTAGAAAATTATCGAAAAAGTTGTTCTTTACTTCTTTGATTGGACATTTTTTTTTTTAAGAATAATTTTATAAAGTGGATCCCTTCGTTTTAGTTGTTGAAATTTGTTTAACATTTTACGAGTTTCCTAGAAATTATATTAAATCTTAAAAATGTCTGCATGTAATTTGATTCATAATTTACACAATCTATTAGTTTCTGAAAATAATATTTTTAGTTAATACCGAAGTTGTCCATTTTGATTTTTCTTATTTTTATGTTAATTATAAAAATTGTCTTATATATTTCACAGTAGAATTCTTTACTTCGCATAAAAGCTTTTTATACAATTATAAATTTTCGTTAACTTTACTGATTTAAAATATATGACCAGAATATCATACGATAAAGTCACAGGCAGAGTTTGAGCATCACTTCTATATTTTTCTTTAGAAATTCCGTTTAGCAAGGCTTCGTTAGCCAAGACGCCCGTGTCATTTGAATATGTTCTAAATAAATTGCGAAAGGAAATTTGATAAGCTAGCAAGGACAATAAATATACCTTTTTTCTAAACTGTTATATAGCGAAAAAGGACCGAACTCGTCGAAAATTCATCCGTGCATTCATCTATCGTAGTTGTGACATGAACCAATGAGGCAGATATCCTTTGAAGTAACAGGGAAATATTCGCCGAGGAAATTTAAACATGAAAACAAAGCCTTGGAATATTCCAACTTTTAGCTGAGACTTACTTTGGCAAGCTTAGTAAGGACTCAAATCCTGTACTTTTCCCAAAATGAACTCTATACCATATATTTCGAAATGAACTTTGTTTGTAGTTATTATGGTAAAAATCCTTGTTCATCATCCACAAGTTCAGTTTATTTTCTCTTATTTAAATATTTGCTCGTGTCTCCTTTGAAAAACTGAAAGGAAATTCTCTTTTATTTAGGATAAAAGAGAGTTTTCGTTGATTCGATTTTTCAGAATCATGCTAGTAGTATTATTATTAGGAGAAAGTAGAGGAAGTAAGAGTTCAATTATAGCAAAAATTTCCCCTAAAAGTTCATTTCTCTTAATAGTGAATATTATGCGTGCTATTTATAATTTCAAAATTCCTTAAATTCTTTTAAAAATAGTAATCTCTTCTCTCTCTCTAAAATTAATAAATATTTGTAAAAATTGATATTAAATTTTGTTTTTTAAATTTATATTTAAACTCTTTTAAAACAGATGTGCTGCAACTAAGATACCTGGCAGTATATGGACAATAATTTAATTATTTCAATTGATGGGCAAATGCAAAAAAATCTTTTGCATACGATTTACTCAATAATTCAATTGATTGTCCATTTTGTATTTTGAACGAATTTGTAAATTTCAAAAGTGTCAGCTTATCCTGAAATTTTTGATATTCCAAAATTGTGGTGTCCAGCCCACCTCTAAATGTCCTGCACTTTAGATAGGCCTCTACAAAAAAAATTTACAGAAACGGCATTTATCAATAAGATGTGAAGATTTTCAATAAAACACACAGTATAGGTTTCCGCAAAATTTCTGATGCAATTCAATCAATCATTTATTCAATAGATAGAAACGCATAATATAAACATACGAAAGAACGATATGGTTCCGATTTAAATTGTATATTAGTTAATGAATGAAAAAGATGCACTTTTAAAATACTAACGCTGTCACTGAATTAATTTTTGATGAACACTGAAGTGCAAAAAAGCATTCAATCAAAAAGATTACAATTTATAATAATCATTTGGACAGATTAATCAATGAAATTTTTGATTATTTCTTGAATATAAATAAAATTTTCTCTGTCGATGTACCTTTCTGCTGTCCTGTTTTCATTTCTTTAACTATTTATGTATAAACAATTAAGGAAATTGCCATTAATTTCCAGGTAAACAACTCTACTTCCCTGTTGTTGTCATTCTTCTATAAATAAGTAGACTGAGTTACTGCAAGTGGTCAACATTCACACTATTTCTCTCTTCTTTTTACCTAGAATTACTGCCCTTTCAAACTTCTTCCCAATTTGTCAAGTAGTACGAATTCTCAGAACATGTTTACAGAAGAGTCGAAGACTGCCTTTTGCATGCAATTCAAGAAACTAGAAAGACGTAAAATTTTTAATTTTTTCTCTAAAGCATTTTGTCGAAACAAATTGGATTGCTTTCTTCAAAAAGTTTAATGAACTTTGGGGAATTTTGCCATTACATAAGGAATTGGGTATCCTTATTGGCTAAATCACTTTTTTCAGAAAATTCTAAAACTGGGAGCATTCTTTTTAACTATGGCCAAACAAATTGACCAACTCCTCCCCACCCTTCCCAAAAAGCAGATGTCCATCGTTTTCTAAAAAACAAAATTGATGTCGATCGACATAACCTAAAATGCCAACTTTCGTAAGAATATGTAAGTTCGAAAGAGATAGACAAAAAGAGATGGTGATTTTCGCTCCCATTTCCAATGAATTGGTTTTTGGCTCTGAGCATGCGAAAGTCACAATAAAAGGTTGCCATGATCCTCTCCCATCTAATCAGGAACTCCTATTGTTCGTTTTGTTAAGCAGTTAATAATGGCACTCTCATTTTTTACGTTGTGCCGCTCACTCTCTTTTCCCACAATGACTTCGTGTACTCGACAATTGTAACGCGTTCGCCGTAAACATTTAAGTGGAAAGTGCTGGCGATCTACTAAGAGCCCATAATCGGTTGGAAGCAAAAATTACGCTTGAGAGATGATACGTCAATTCATTTCTAAAAGCAGATAGAATTCGACCGGGAATCCTAACTCGGATTGGTTAATTATTTTGAAATGTATTTAATTCATTACTAAACGGAGAGAGTAGGTAGACAGATTCCATCAACTGTTATGCCAAACTAAACTTACAGGGTGGTCATTAAATCATTTTCACGGGTTTAAAGGTAAATTCATTCTACGTATATTGGAAAAAATCATATTATTTTTAATTTGTTTTTGTTTTAATTTAAATTTCTAGAATGTTTCTAAGTATTTAAAAATATCATATTAACTAAATTAAGATATCTTCCAAACGTTTCGGTCAAAAATATTTTCGATTTTCACTGGCAATAATTATTTTTTGGTTATCTTCGTCAAACTGACTTCATTATTGGTTCTATCGCATATTTTTTTTAAACAGAATCTAAATCGATATAATCAAAACTAGTCAACTTTTCTCATTTATGACATCTCAAGACCTATTCGTCATGCGAACCGCATAAAAGAAATAGAGTAAATATCAAGGTATATAGAATAATATATTAATTTATATACCTAGAGTAAATATGAAGTATATGTTAATTATTAGCAACTCCTATTGTACGCTTTGTTAACTTGTCAATAATGTCGCTTTCATGTTTTACGTTGTCCTGCTCACTCGCTTTTCCAACAATGACATCGTGCACACAACAATTGTAACGCTTTCGCGTGAACATTTAAATGGAAAGTGCTGGCGATCTACTAGGAGCCCATAATTGGCAAATAGCAAAAATTACGTTGAGAGAAGTCATATCTCATATGTTTTGTTAATTCATTGCTAAACGAGAATAGAAATCGAACGAGAATCCCAACCCTTATTGGTTAATCATTCAATTCTTTAAAAAACGGAGAGAAGGTAGACTGCTATTAATGGACAATGAAAGACCAAAATTTCTTTCTCCAAAAGAAATTTTTGTATCCTAGAATTTACTATGTAAATCATTCCTGGCGCCAGTCACTTTATGCTAATTTTTTGGGCATGTTTTTTTCCGACATTTTTCCGATTTCTACAAATTTGTATGCTCATCCTATCTGATAAAAAATTTTTGTTGAGTGTTATTTTTAGGAAAGATTCTCTCATTTTCTCAACGAGCTCACGCCACAGTTAAAGGCAGAAACTCGTGAGCATCTTCATTCCAAATATCGTTATGACTCAAAATCCAACAAGTGCAAAAGAGATAGTTAATAATATGAAGATGTCCCATCTGTTAGGTAACATTCTTTCTCTGAGCGTACTGTATTTAACCTCGCACTTACCACATTGGCTTGCCATCTTTTACTTTTATGAAAAATATGCGAAAACCATATCTCTTTCTCGCTCTCCTTCTCATTATGACAAAATTTCCAACACAAAATTTTTATGAATAATGACTGACTAGATAGTTATTAGGCAAACATGACTAAAGGGAAGTAAAAGTTCATTCTTAACAATATGACACAATCCTGCTCTTCAAATGAGAAATATTTCGAAAACCATTGCAAGATTTATTTTCTGAGCACGCTGTACTTAACGTCATGTGCTCGCCCTTGTCACATTCTCAACTTTGAAAAAACCAAGTTTGCTATTATCAAAAAATATTCGCAACGAAATTGTCATTAAAAATTGGCTAACAAGGCACTAGGTAAACAGGACTGACTGGTAGTAAAAGTTGCCATCAAATTCATTTGTAAAATATATATTCGAAAAACGCATAGTGGGTTTAAAAAAGTTTATTTATGAATAAAAAATAATTTACAAAAACAAATGCTCATCCTTTGTGGAATTTTTGACGTTTGCCAATCATAGAATCTTTTACGCCCTTCCCTTACTCACAATTATTGAGTCGAGTTTCTCTATCAGAGGTATTGTAATTTCTTGAACAAATTTATGTCAATTCGGTTCGTTCTCTGTGCGCGCATGCGTGGCTTATTTGTAACAGCGATTACGAATGATGCTTGTATCCTACTATGTTAGGTACCCATAATCGGTAGAAAGCAGATTTTTCCGTATTGTTTTCATTCGAAAACGCAAAACGATCAGGTTGGATTTTCAATTTTGCTATTGCCATTTTAGGCGTGGTTAGTTCATTGCTAAAATTCAGAGTTCTTATAAAGAGAAAGCCACAAGCCTTTTTTCTATTTCGTAGATTTGACAACAAATTTGTACAGGGTGGTTTTTAAGCAATCAGGAATTACATGAATTTATTAAAAAAGTTCTACTATATAGAAATGATTTTATGATCTTTTACATTTGTTTTTTCTTGATTGTGATCAATCAATAGAATAAATAAATGTAAATTAATTTAAAAATTTAAACGGGAGATGTCTGTAGCCTCAAAATTCTCTGTAGGTCTTTTTCCCATCTGTAACAAAAAGTTTTAGTGACAAATGTTACGTAGAGGAGTTACGTTTTCATATCAGCCGATATCATTTTTATCTCTACAAATTCACACGCTCTTCCTCTTTGACGTTTGTCCCTATTAGAATCAATTCCAAATTAAAAGGAGTAAGAATATTACTCTTACTCCCTTACTCACAAGCATTTAGTCGAGCTTCTCTCACAGAGAAACCGCCGACTCGTTTTTAGTTCGTAGCGCAGTTAAAGTTAATAATTAATTATCAAGTTCATTTGACAGTTTTCTGCCCTATTGGTTAAAAAATACTCTTCCATTGTTTTTCTACCCACTGCCCAGTGTCTTTATGTCATGCTCTCTTTCTCTCTTGACCAATTTATGTCGATTTGTTTGTTCTCTTGTGCACGTATTTGATCAATGTTTGTACATCCTACTAGATACCCATAATCGGTAGAAAGCAGATTTTTCCTTATAGTTTTTATTCGACAACACGAAACGATCAGGCCGGGTTGTCAATTTTCCTATTGCCATTTTAGGCGTTGTTATGTATTTCAATGATAAAAATTCAGAGTTCTTATAAAAAGAAAGCCACAAGCCATTTTTCTATTTCATCTATTTTACAACAAAATTATACAGGGTGTTTACTAAGCAATCTTGACATCTTTCATGAATTTATTAAAAAAGTTATATTGTATGGAAATTACTTCTTAAATTTTTGTTTGTTAGATTTTAATTGAACCGAATATATTGTTGTAATAAAAAATAACAATTTTATTATTTAAAAAAAAAAATAAGTAGAAAAAGGATTTATTTTTAAAGTTTCTCTTTTCAACAAATTCATATCACTGATCTGATCAATAGATCAAACCGAAAATGGGTTTACAATATTAGAAAATTTCCACGATACATTTATCGATTCGATAACATTTTATTATCTTTGCTTTGGTATTTATTTATTTTTTCACGCTCATTTTATTTTTATTCTAAATTCGAGTTTATTGCATAATTATCATCTCATAAATTTTAGAATCGAAAAATATGAACAAAATTGTTATTTCTTACGTTAATAATTTTTTCTTTTGTTAGTTTTATAATAATAAATAAATCATTTTACGTATAAAATATTTTATATTACAACTAATATTTTCCCACTAAAGATCCAATAAAAATGCAATATGCGAAAAGAAAGAGTCACAGTAAACAATTCACACAAATTGTTTACTATTTCTACAAGCCTAAGGGAATAAATTCTATGATTTATTATTGGACGTATAAATTGTGTTTGACTATAGGAGAAAATTTTTTTCTGTTTAGTTAAAATCACGAAAATAAAATAACAATAAAATCTTATATAACAATAGCGACGGCCGCCATTATAATAAAAGTGAATCATTCAAAATGGCGGCGACAATTTATCCTGAATTGAAGAGTAGTTAGTAATATTTATGCAATTTTTTTTTATTGAGAATAATAAAATGATTTTGTCATTATGCGGAATTAAGCATGAAATTCATTTGCCGATTTGTGCAATAGTATTTACAAAAGGAATTGTTCTGGAAAAGATAGGAAAAAGGAGCGAGTTGCTGATTAGTAAAGTGATAGGAGAGGAGAGTATTTTTAGTAGTTTTTAGAAGGAAAAAATTGCACTAGATTTTCTTATTGTTATCTACAATATATAGTGAACTATTTTCTTATAATGGAGTCTATTTATTTTACTATTGAAAACTCTCAATCAATATTTTGTATATTATCCAGATAATGATAACTTTATGAACTGTAAAAATGTAAAGATTTGTAAAAATCAAATAAACTTTTTACAAAAAAATACTTCTTCAGCTCATAAAGTTATCCTTATAACATTTTATACAAAAAAAAAGAAAGGAAATAAAATCCTTTTTGAAATAATAAGCAAAAATTATTTTATAAACTTTTTAATAAAATAGATTTTTCTCGCTCCAAAAAATCTTAAATTCATGTAATAGCGCTGAGGAACAATTCAGGAAAAACAGAGCAATTTCAAAAAATTTCTAGTTGACTTAAAAATAGTTAGTTTTTTTTTTAATTTTATAAAATTACCATACTTAATTGAAAGTACACATTTTGAATTAAAATATAGAAAAATACTCTTTCAAAAAATCATTGAAAAAATCCTCTTTGAAAAAATCCTTTCGAGTATAAATAATAAATTTGTGTTTATATTTAAAGAAAAGAAATTCGTTGTAAATTACAAGTGAACTTTTTCTTTTTTAAAATAACTTTTATTAAATGAAAAACTCAATTTAATGTAGAAACCTTGACCTGTAATTTGTTCATTTCTGCTTATATGGCAAAAAAAAAAACAACAACCAAAGTTTATTTAATGATAAAGTAATTTAGTAAAAGAAATTTAACCTGATTTCATGAAAAGAATGGTAAATTTTATTTAAAATAATGTCGAATTTTTTTTCTTTTAGTTAAATTACTAACAGTATTTCTAACCACCTATGCGAATAAAATTCATTTTTCTAAATATTCTAACAATAGTAAAAATAGTAATTGTTGAGTTACATTAATGCCATAGTAATTTTTTCTAAGTTTATACTTTTCCTATTCAATGTCAAGTATAATCATTTATATCGTTTTTTAAATATGGTTTATTTTTTTGTGATTTTTCCCCATCCCTATAATCGGCAGGATACTTTCTTTAGTGGAACTACTTTTATTCAATCCTCCTTTGGAAAGAAGAAAAATAGAAATTTATTATGCCATAAATAAGTTGTTTTATGACAATTTAAATTTCATTTTCTATCCCGCTCATATAAATCCTAGAGGGAAAAAATATTTTTCGAACATCTGTCTTTTTATTTCTACTGTTATCCTTTCAAAATATAATATACCACCAGGTGTATAAGTTTAAATCCGCTGATTGGTCATAGATGGCGTGAGTGAGCGTATTAAGCTACCATGGGCACGCTATACTTTTTTTTATGAGTTTGACATCTGTCAACATTAATTATTGCACATTGCCAGCAATTTCGTACAACAATATACATTTTTCCTTTGGTAATCATGTCTAGTTTTGTGCTAGAAAAAGAGCATATGCGGGAAGCTCTGCTTTTCTGCTTCAATTTGAAGAAATCGGCTGCCGAATCGCCAAGATTGGTTTCGTCAATTTTGATTGGTTTCGTCTGTTCAAAGATGGCAATTTTGACTTGTGGGACAAAAAGCGTGAAAATCGGCCTAGGAAGGTTGCAGGCTCTTTGATACCCAATCGGAAAAAATGCTCGCAGAGAAATTGGATATTACTCAACCAGCCATTTACATGCGTCTGCGTATTATAGGGAGATTGAAAATATCGGAAAATGGGTGCCGTATTAATTGAACGATAGGCAGATGGAGCGACGCCAAAACACATGCGAATTCTTGCTCGCAAGACAAAAAGGAAAGTCGTTACTGGATTGTGACTGGCGATGAAAAGTGGATATATTTCGAGAATCCTAAACCCAAGAAATCGTGGGTTGATCCCGGCCAACCATCAACATCTTCCCCAAGACCAAATCGCTTCGGACGGAAGGCGATGCTGAGCGTTTGGTGGGATCAGCAGGGCATAGTCTACTATGAGATGTTAAAACCTGATGAAACTGTCAATGCCCACCGCTACCACCAACAACTGATCAAATTGCACCGTGCTCTGCGTGAAAAAATGACGGATTCTCAACAAAGACCTGACAAGATGATTCTCCTCCACGGCAACGCACCATCGCCCACGTCAAAAATGGTCCGGAACTACTTGGAGACACTCAACTGTGAGGTGCTACCCCATCCCGCTTATTCACCACACCTGACCCCTTCCGACTACCACCTGTTTTCGTCGAAGAGCCATGGGATCGCTGAGCAGCACTTCGATTCTTACGTAGACTTTCGAAAATGGCTTGATGAGTGTTTTGCCTCGAAACAGAAGGAATTTTTTTGGCATAGTATCCACAAATTATCCGAGAGATGTGAAAAAATTGTAGTTAGTGGGGGCAAGTACTTTGAATAAAATTGTTTTTGCTTTCTATAAAAAAAAAGTGTTTTTTTTGACTAAAAACAGCGGATTTAAGCTTATACACCTGGTAAACCAATAGTTTTCTTCTTCTTTATTATCCTGCCAATTATATCATTTTTATTTGTACACTTTTTATCATCATCTAAATCTTACTTCTTCTGATTATTATTTCTTGTATTTCGCTTATTTTTTTTTTTATTATTCAATTGAAAATCCTGAAGACAGTCGTAATTTTTATTATAATTTTTTTTTTATGTAGATAAAAAGTAGTTGAGTATGTGTAATTTTCTGCATTGTTTAGTTGGAGAATGTTTGAATATTTCTTTGTTCTTTTTCATAGTTATTTGAAGATTTTATGAATACTTTCTTTTAGCTCTCTCTTCTCTCTCCCTCTAAATATTGCACCAACATCCCATTTCTTCCCCTTTTATCAATCTTTCATTTTTTTTTTGCTTTTGTTCTATCCTGCTTTTATGTTACTTTTTCTATTTATATATGTACTCATAAGTGATATATTAAAGTAAATAAAACTAACTAAAAATGGTCGATAAATTCTTATAAGAAATTTTATTTTCGGTATAACTTACTTATAAGACGTACAAGAAAATCCATCAAATTGTCAGATGTCCTTTTAGAAAATAAAGGGAAAACAACAGCAGTAAAAGAATGAAAAGAAAACAATCTCAAACAAATTGTAATGAAATTTTTTCATTGTTGGAGCAGGACGGCTTTTTAAGATTTTTATGGTAGTCAGTTTATTTGCTTTGATTAAAAGTATAAACTCTTTTGTTAAGGACTTTTATTATTATAGAACTAAATCGCCCTCTTTCGTATTTCTCTATCTTAACATTGTATCATTTTTACTTATCATTGTTATTCTAAGAAATTATCCCTCATATTGCCACAATTTCATAGAAATAATAGAAAATCTTATTTTAAGTATTGCCATAATGCTAACCATTTATAAGAATTTGATACTTATTCTACTATAAAATATATAAAAGTTCTTTTGTTTTATTTATAAACAGGCATAGTTTTTTTTTTTTATAATCGATTATAGTAAGTCCAAATTATTTATATTGTAAAAGGCATAAAATCCAAAATAATTTTTGTTAGTGGAAAATTGAATATAGAGGCGCCATTAATTTTAATTTATTCCTACATAAGATCTAAGGGCTAAAATGTCAATTCGATATTCTATAAAAAAAAATCCCAAAATTTTCATAATTTTATCTGAAATTTCAAACAATTCTTCTGAAATTTTCTATAAAAAATTAATATTTGTTACAACTTTTGAGTAGGTTATAATAGTATACTCCATCTACCGGACATCATCTTTTTCCTTATTATGGAAGTTCTTATACAAGCCCATATCCTTGATTCTAATCTTAGCAGAAGACTTCTTAAAAATTACCATGAAACGCTTAAACTGCATTTTTGACTATAAAATGTCACAAAAAACTTCCTAGCAACTTGTCCCCAAAGAAAATCGACCATAATATATTACAAACTACAATTAGGTTACATATCCGGTACGTAATACCGACGGAATCTAGACAAAAAATAACCTACATCTTTAAAAAAAAGTTGCCAAAAAATCATATGCAGACATCGAAAGCAATCGAGATGACAACATAAAAAAAATATACAGAAAAATATCAGTTTAATTACCCGTAAGCACACTTTGTAAGTTTTTAACTTCCTCCGTAGTTAAATACACAATCGATTGCCTATCCAACAAAAAAAGCAACAGGATATGACAAGGATAATTTCGGAAATACTGAAATATATATCCAAAAAGACCCTCGTCCTGATAACTTATATTAATAACAGTATCCTTGGCACATAATTCCTTCCTTCACTTTTAAAGTTTCCTATCATCCAAAATGATTACAAAACATCAACAAATCCCAAAACTTTTCATATAAATTTACAATCCTCATTCCCATTTAATCAAAAATCCTTGAGAAATTAATCCAAAAATGTCTTGATGATATTATTGACTATATACATATTGTACTCACTAGAAGGAAAGGTATACTGCCCAGGAGTGTTGCTTTGGAAGTTAAAACCAATTCAATCAAGTGATTATTTCCATATCGTAAAATCTTGTCGTTTACGCCAATATTTTCAGGTAGTTGTTCCTTAGAGTAGCATCCTCGATCCAATCCCTTATAACACTTAAACCCATAATATTCCTTGTCACAAAAATTTTCTAACTGCAACATATGCGCCGGCCATACAAATATCCTTACCAAGCATAAACATATTGGCACAGTCACCATTATTTCACAAAACCATATTAGTTTCTTAATGGCCTGTTTAACCCTTACAGGGATGGTAATACACACTATGTACCATATTTTTTTCGAATTTTCGGTTCAAGGACTTCCTGGATCCTCAGAGGATGTTGCGCGCAGCCAGTGTATAACGTTTTTTGTTCATTTCAGTGCCGGAAATGGCTGAATGGTGGAGAGTAAAGTTTAATGAGTAAAAATGTGCTCACCTTACTTTTACACTTTGCCGAGAATAGACCACTGATTAAAATTCTCAATAGCAGAAACACGCGTTTGCGTCACTTAAGACCTATAATTGACAAACAATCGCTTGACAATAGATCAAAGCTGTCAATAAAAAGTAAATTATTACTATATGAGGCGGTACTGAAACCAATTTGGACATATGAACTCGAACTTTGGAATTAGATCAAGCATTCCAATTTCCATCAAATCCGAACCTTGCATACCCGAATTCTTGGAAAAATTCTCAGTGCTCATTTTTATGTACGAAACTTTGTTCGTTTGTGAATAATTTTTTTTTAATTTAATCATAATAAATCACCCCGTTCTTGAGGAAAGATTGAAGGGTAATTTCCCCTCTTGTCTTTTTTATGCCTTTCTATTTTTGGTAAAAAACTTTGGATTTCCAATAGAACATTGTACAATTCTACGGTGTTATTTTACCGAAATATTCCCTATGCTCAGGGTAGTATTCTAGTCTTCTTCCTATTTAATATTTATACTCAGAATATTTATTTTCAGTACAACACCTAATTAGCTATATTTTGGTAGCAACACTGCCGTCCTGTGACAGTGTTATCATTTACAAAAGCATATTGATACGCTTTGATAATGAGAATTGTTCTTACCTATCTTCTTCACCGAAATATTTACAAGATACTGAAATAGTCCGCGAAATATCCTTAATTGAATAAACTTAAATAAATAAGCATCGATGATTGTTTACTTCTGTATCAAGTTACTGTTCCTTCAATTAAGACAAAATCTACTTGTTATTATTACAAAGTTGCAGATCTAAAACAAAGTAAAACAGCTAAAAAAATAGTATTAAATAAATTTAATATGTAACATATAAAAGTACCAATAATCTTAAGTATTTTATAAGAAAATATATAAAATTGTTGACATTTTTTACAAAAAAAACAAATTTTTTTATTAAAAAACTAAAATCAAAAAAGATAAATCCTTAAATGCAATTACTAATAATTAACTAAAATTATTCCAAAGTTTTATCATAATTTATTATACAAAACTTGGTCAGTAGAGAAAGAGTGAACGTTAAATATTTTAATCTAAACAAACACCTTAGGGAGCTGATATTCCCTAAAAAGTCAGAATGTTTTTATATCTGAAAAGGTGAAATTTTACCCTGTCTTATCGGCATAAAATTTTTGAAGTTCGGAAATTACCTGAACTAGTAGATCTAGATAAAAAGATATTAAATTTCAAACATAATTTACACATCCCTTATATGCTTAAGCAGAAACTGAGTAGAGGTTTTTTTTTTTAAAAAAAAAAAAAGAAATCTTATTTGCTAGTATAATGCGCTCCTGAACACCTTTAAAAAAAAACCAGTTTTAATGGTTCAGTTCTTTATCAACAATAAAATGAATCAGTTTCGATTTAAAATTCAATTCTATCTTATCAATTGTACATTATTATCTGTAGAACACAGAAAGCTTAAATAAAACATAATCATGAGAAGGTAGAGTGACTTTTTCTTTTGGTTGAATAACAATATTTATTATATACAGAAATTCAAAAAATCCTTCTAGCCCTTCCTTCTACTGTTAAACAAGACTAATCTTACTTTTGAGTGCGGTAAACTGGCAATACTGAAATGTACTTTTTATTGGAGTTATATGAGCATAACAATTTATTGGAGATATTATCAACCCTACTCATGTTAATATTGTCTGTTTTCGTATTCCCTTTAATAATAAAGAGAAGCGCCCTTTTGCAGATTCAGAGTAAACGTAGTATAAGTTGAAGATTTTTCAAACAAAAATTGCAAACAGATAATAATAGGTAGTTATTTGGGTTCTTTTATGTTTAGTTTTTTTTTTGTTGAAAAAGTTTCGAATTCTTTTAAGAATTTTTCATATTTTTCTAAATGTCTGCAAATATTCTATATACTCTAGTGATTCCAATACCAAATAATCGGAGATTGTCTTTTGAATTTTCTTCAATTTTATGTTTAGTTTTTTTTTTTAACAAGTTTCGAATATATAAGGTTTATTAAAAAAAAAATAAACCCTGTTTAGGGTCATACAATTTTTCATGCGTGTTTTATTTACTTTTAATTGATTATTTAATTAAAAAAGTCTATAAATTTAATGATTAAATTTGAAAATTAATGCGGTTTCGATTGTTCAGGTTTTATACTTCTTAGCCAACTCGAGCTGAGAATCCGCCCTGAAACGACGTCTTATTGCAAAAACAAAGCAACTTTCATTAAATAATGTCACTTCTCTCGGAATGAGAAAACAGTCGAATACCATTGCAGTAACTCGACTGAGCTCCTTCTCTGTAACGTACTTTACATACCGTCGTGTGCTCTTTATTTAAAACTATTGTGAAGCTATAAAAACATCAGATGTTTTTTAAAGTTTCCATATTTTTTAATTATCAAATTCATCCTCTCTGATGTAGAAATTCATTCTCTCAGACCTTGAAAATTGCCAAACATTGCAATATCAGAAAGTAAAATTTTTTCGAAGTTTTAAGAATGAAAATTCATTTGTGCGTGCGTACTCATTACAATTAATCCGAATGAGATAAACTTGGTAATTTTTGAACTCACTAGTTTTGGAAATTGCCGTAAACCCATCGCATTGCTCTCTCTGATAGCACAGTACTTATTAGGGTGTTTCCCTCATTCTACTACACTCTGTCCATAAACTCCGCCCTTTCTCACTGTCAATCTCGCCCTGTTTTAAAACAATATTTTTCGCATTAAATTGCCATGACGTAAGCTAACGAATGACCAAGTTAGCATAATCCTCAGGAGGTAAAATTTTCAATAAAATTCATTTGAAAACAGATTGTGTACAGTCCACTGAGATTGTGAAATGTATCAATTTGTTCAGTTACAAACAAAAAATGTTTTGAAACAAAATTACTTATTTAACATTTTATATGAACTTGTTTTTAAAATATAGAATTTGCTCCAACATTTTTAAAAAAAAATTACATTTTTAAAATCGTTTGTATTCGCTAATAAATCTTGTGCCAAAAGGAGTAACTTTGATCAAAAACAGCTGAAATTACTGTTATTTGGTTGTGTACGTAGAAAAAAATGTGTCGATCGACATAACGTAAAATGTCAGCTCGTTGAGAATCCACTTTCTAATGCTTTAGTTTTTTTCTCTGAGCGTGCAAAAATCACTAAAGCGTGAAAATGTGACATTAATCCTCTTCCATCTAACGCTGATTAGAAACGTTTAGTCTTCTTAGTTCTTAACTTGTCGCAAATGCACTCTCACATTATAGGCTGTGCAGCTCACTCTTTTATCCAAGAATGAGATTAGTTGCTGCTTACGAGAATTCTTCGTAAACATGGTTGAATGAAAGTGCTGGTGATCTACTAAGAGCCCATAATCGGTAGGTAGCAAAAATTACGTTTGAGAGAGGACACATCCCATACGTTTTGTCAATTCATTGTTAAATGCAGCCAGAAATCGAACGATATTCCTTACTCTGATTGGTTAATCATTCGATTCTTTAAAAAACGGAGAGAGAAGGTAGACAGATTCCATCAACTGTTATGCCAAATCAAACTTAAAGGGTGATCATTAAATCAACTTCACGTTTTTTAGTTAAATTTATTCTATAGGGAAAAATCATATTATTTTATAATTTGTTTTTGTTTTAATTTAAATTTCTAGAATGTTTCTAAGCATTTAAAAAATATCTTATCCACTAATTTTAGATCCCCTACAGACGTTTCGTTCAAAAATATTATCGATTTTCATTCGCAATAATATTTTTTGATTATCTTCGTCTGACTGACATCATTATTGGTTACATCGCATATTTTTTTAAAAAATAGAATCTCAATCGATATAATCAAAAATTGCCAATTTTTCTAGCCTATGAAAACTCAAGACTAATAGCATGACTTCTCATTAGGCGTATTCGATTGGACTAATTTTGCTACAGTGCAGTACTAAGCAGTAGACTCTCAATAAAATGAACATATCACTGACAGCAGTAAAATACAACCTCACAATAGTCACCAACAATACTGAGTTTATTCACACATAAACAATAAAAAAGTCTGAGTTTACACACACATAAACAATAAAAACAAAAATATGATGCTTCAACATAACCAACGAACCCGCTAAGCCATCTTAGCCAGTTCGGAAACTACAATCCCCTTACCCTAAGGGGAGAAGTGAAACTACTGCTACAATCCTACTGTTTTGTTCGAGGTACAGTAGATGATGACAGCTACACAACAGTAGCAGTAGCAAAATTAGTCCATTGAATACGCCTATATACTCTATGCCAACCGCATAAAATAAATACACTAAATATGAGGAATACTATATGTTATTTAGGATTTTTTTAATATTTTTGAAGCGCAAAATTTATTCTTGGGAAATACTGACAATTATTCTTTTCGATTCTCTGCGATCAATGAACAAAAAATATTTCAAAATTTCTTTTTTCAAAACAAATCTTTGTATCCTAGAAATTTACTCGGTAACTCATTTCTAGTCCCAGTCACTTTATGACAATTTTTAGCTCATGTTACGAATGCTTTTTTCCGACATTATTCCGATTCCTACAAATTCGTATGCTCATCTTATCTGATATAAAATTTTTGTTGATGTTTAATTTTAGTAAAAATTCTCTCAGTTTCTCAAAGAGCTCATGCCACAATTAAAGACAGAAACTCGTGAGAATTTTCATTCCAAATGTCGTTGAGCCTTAAAATCCAACAAGTGCAAAAGAGATAGTTAATAATATGAAGACGTGCCCTCTCAGTTAAGATTCTTTCTCTAAGCGTACTGTACTTAACTTCTTACTTACCACATTGGCTTGGCATTTTTTACTTTTATGAAAAAATGGCGAAAACAATATCCTCTCGCTCTGCTTCTTATTATTACAAAATTTTCAACACAAAATTTTTATGAATAATGAATGACTAGATAGTTATTAGGCAAACATGACTGAAGAGAAGAAAAAGTTTATTCTTTAACCCACCAAGTGTACGCTAGAGAAACCTTACAATATGACACAATCCTGCTCTTCAAATGAGACATATTTCGAAAACCATTGCAATAACTCGTTTGAGATTTATTCTCTGAGCACGCTGTACTTAACGTCATGTGCTCGCCCTTGTCACATTCTCAACTTTGAAAAAACCAAGTTTTTTTGCTATTATTATGAATGCAAAATAATTTACGAAAAACGCACAGTGTGTTTAAAAAAGTTTATTTATGAATGCAAAATAATTTACAAAAACAAATGCTCATCCTTTGTGGAATTTTTGACGTTTGTCAATCACAGAATCTCTTACTCTCTTACTCACAATTATTGAGTCGAGTTGCTCTATCAGAGGTATTGTAATCGCACTCATCTCTCTGTGTCATTCTCTCATTCCCTCTTTCTCTCTTGAACAAATTTATGTCAATTCGGTACGTTCTCTGCGCGCGCATGCATGCTTATTTGTAACAACAATTATGCAGAATGCTTGTATCCTACTAGGTACCCATAATCGGTAGAAAGCAGATTTTTCCGTATTGTTTTCATTCGAAAACGCAAAACGATCAGGTTGGCTTGTCAATTTTGTTATTGCCATTTTAGGCGTGGCTAATTCATTTATAAATGCAGAATTCTTATAGAGAGCAATTTTCCTATTTCATAAATTTTACAACAAAATTTTACAGGGTGGTTATTAAGCAAACTTGACAATTTTTAGGAATTTTTTATGATCTTGAGTGCCTTATTACTTATGTTAGATTTCGGTTTCTAGTTCTTCGATCAATGATTATTTCATTTTACATGAAAGTTTCCTCAGACTCAAAACAGGCTTTTTTTTTATTTAATAAATGATAATATGTACACATCATTATGTAATTTCCTGAATTCCATTTTCATTTGATTTAATATTTTATCAAATATCTTTTTTTATTGCAATATATTTTTTGTTATTATTTGCGAAAAACTAATAAAATTCCAATTTTTGTTTTTGATATTGTATTGAAAGTAATAATACCACGACATTTTAGTGTGAGTAATTTTAATAAAGCAAAAAAAAGAGGATATTTTCAACCCCTTTCAATCAAATAAAATTGGGACACTATTGAAAAATTTCAACTTAATTCATTCGTTCTATAGTGCGCAACCCAAAAGAGAATGATGACGGTGATGATGATGACTGCCTATCACATTAGAATTTACCTTTTTCATCTTTTTTTTTTTGGACTGTCGGTAAGGTAAAAGGAAGAAAGTTTTCTTTATAGTACTCAAGGGTGACACTTTAACATTGAAAACTCATCAATTATGGGTAATGTTGTTCCTGCTTCCCTTTTCAGTACCTTTTAACAGAACCTCCATACAAACAAGATATTTTATTCTTTTTGTTGTAGTTTTTGTTTTCACCAACGTTAATCGATTGTCATCAAATCGATCTTACCTTCATCGGATATATTGTCATTACTTGGTCAAAATATACCTGCTAGTCGAGTATATGCTCTTTCTCGATATGCATTTAATCTAAATCTAAACAGAAGGTATAGTATTGGGATCTTTCTTTTTTTAATTAAAAAAAAATATAGAAGGAAGTATTTTTTATTTATTCACAAGATGTTTCTATTTTTTTTGTGTGTAGAGAACAAATTACATTATTATAAATACTATAAGATCTTGTGTTGTTGTGTGTTTAAGATTTTTTTTATGCTATCATATTCCATTCAGATTGTAATATACTTACACTGATGGATCGATCAATCTCAACAGTTTTCTAAAGAAAAGAGAAACTATTTTCGTTGAGATTATTCATGGGGTTAGCAATAAAGTTTATGCGAACCTGATGAAAAGGGTAGTTAGATTTAGGCTTAGAAAATGACGACGAAGATTGTAGCACGTGGGTGCTTTTCATTTCCAAAAAGAACTAGTAATAAGAGGGATATGTTGTCCAGTTTCCCTTCGAATATATTTCAAGGGAATAGAAAAAAACGACCAAGTGTGCAAGGGTTTTACGAAGCAATAACTAAGCGAATGGAAGTAGTTTAATCAGTAATGGATAAAGGTGTAAAATAAAGGACAATTTCAAGAGGAAGTAGTGGATTATATTTTTTATTTATCTTGTCTTTAGTTCTTCGTTGGCTTGGCTCTATTCAGTATTATTCTATTTTCTTATTTTTTCTGATTGGTAAATCTCTTCTATTCGAAAATTGCCTTTTTTTTATAAATGTAAATAGTAGCCCTAATGGATTAGTAACATTTAATTTATTTTTTAAAAAAAATGTGTAGATAGATGAACGTTTTTTTATCAGAAATTCTATTAGTATTTTTTGAATTTGTCTAAGGATAGCTTTATCTGTTTTGAGAACTAATTGTAAATTCTACAATCACTTTTGATTTTTAATAATAACTTTTTACCAGGTGTATAAGCTTAACTCCGCTGTTTGGTCATAGATGGCGCGAGTGAGCGTATTAAGCTACCATAGACACGCCATACTTATTTTTTATGAGTTTGACATCTCTCAACATTAATCAGTGCACATTGTCAGCTAATTCGTACAACAACATACATTTTTCCTTTGGTAATCATGTCTAGTTTTGTGCCAGAAAAAGAGCATATGCGGGAAGCTCTGCTTTTCTGCTTCAATTTGAAGAAATCGGCTGCCGAATCGTATCGAATGCTTATGGAGGGTTATGGTGACAGTGCTTTATCGGAAACAACGTGCCGAGATTGGTTGAGGACCACCAATTTCAGGCTCTTTTGGACGAAGACGAAACCCCATCGCAAAAAATGCTCACGGAGCAATTGGGTGTTACTCAACCAACCATTACCATGCGTCTGCGAGCCATGGGGAAGATTGAAAAAATCAAATAATGGGTGCCACATGAATTGAACGATAGGCAGATGGAGCGACGCCAAAACACATGCGAAATCTTACTCGCCAGACAAAAAAGCAAGTTTTTCCTGCCTGTGACAGGGATATATTTCGAGAATCCTAAACGCAAGAAATCGTGGGTTGATCCCGGCCAACCATCAACATCTTCCCCAAGACCAAATCGCTTCGGAAGGAAGACGATGCTGTGCGTTTGGTGGGATCAGTAGAGTATCTTCTACTATGAGATGTTGAAACCTGGTGAAACTGTCAATGCCCACCGCTACCACCAACAACTGATCAAATTGCACCGTACTCTACGTGAAAAAATGACGGATTATCAACAAAGACATGACAAGTTAATTTTCCTCCACGACAACGCACGTTGGAGACCCTCAACTGGTAGGTGCTACCCCACCCCGTTTTTTCTCCAGACCTGACCCCTTCCGATTACCACCTGTTTTCGTCGATGGGCCACGCGCTCTCTGAGCAGCTCTTCGATTCTTACGAAGACGTCCGAAAATGGCTTGATGAGTGGTTTGCCTCAAAAGAGTAGGAATTTTTTTGGCGTGGTATCCACAAATTGCCCGAGTGATGGGAAAAAAGTACTTTAAATAAATTTATTTTTGCTTTCTATGAAAAAAACATGTATTTTTTTAAAATAAAAACAGCGGTTTTAAGCTTATACACCTGGTACTTTTTAGGTATTATCTAAATTTTTTACTTCTACTTTAGGCATTTTTTGTAGATTAATTGTGACTTACTGAAGGAGTTTGAGGTGGTAGTAAATGAAGTGCTTTGGAAATTTTTTTAATAATAAAAAAACGACCGAAAATATATGAAAAAAAACGGCAGAAATAATAAAAATATGACATAAAAATAGAGCATAAAACGAGCGAGGGAATAGAGAAATTTGTCTCCCGCATAACTTAAAAAAATCCTAAACGAATTAGGATTTTTTTTTAAATTATGCGGAAGTTAATTTGAACTTATTGCCTTTTGGTGACATAAACAACGGAAGGATTACGTCAGTATGATGCGATTGCTGGGTCTCATTAGTGGTGCTGTAACTTCTTTTTCGTATATGATAGCGAAGACAAAGTTGAAAGTACTGTCACCTCATTGACTGTCACCACAACAATTCATATAGTGCGGCGAGATAAAAAAATAAAAAATTGTTTTCTGAATGACGCATTTCAAATGATTTGTTCAGAATAAAAATGAAAGGGGACTATTTTATTTCCCGGGGTTGCGGGGGAGGGAGGGTGTACTGTTTTGTGGGGGTTCCAGTCTTGACTTGACTTGACTTGACTTGACTTGACTTGACATGACATGACATGACAAACAAATGCCGTTGAGTGAATTTTCCGTCATAAATAACTTTGGTTCTATTTTTTATTATCATAGTAGTAAAAGTAATAAAATTATTTCAATTTGCATTTTGGTTTTTATTTATTATCTTAATATTTTAAAGAAGTTTTTATTGCAGTCGATTTATTGTGTTGTATGTTTTTTTTTTTAAAATATTTTTTCTTTGCAAACAGTGAAACTTTTGTGGAATTTGAATATTATGGAAATATGCAAATTTCTAGGTTTTATTTAGAGGCTTTTGGAAAGACTATTTTCCTTCTTTTTTTTGTTTTGTTGAGAATATTAAATTTCTCTAGCTGGATTTGGTAATATTTTCTATTTTATCTATTGAGCAAAAATTGTGAATAAGAGAAAAGCAGATCGTTTTCGACTAATTTCTGTTACAATTTTAAATCTAAAACATTTTCTAATCAATAAAATTCAGTTGACATTATTATCCTTGAATAGAATCGGGTCAGTTTCCTACTTTCCATCAAAGTTTTGTATACCATTTGTTGTAAAGAAAATTAATGTATTTTCATTTGAATTTCTTATTTATATAGAGAACCATCAGAATGTGAGGGTTGAAAATTTATTTAACTGAACGTAAAATGACATTTTCAAGTGAAGGCAATTATTTTCAATAATGAACTTATTTTTTTCCTCTTATAGTCACCAATAATAGGCTTTCAGAGTGGACAATTAATCTACACACCTAAATACACATAAAATCAAGGTTCCCTTCTATTTATTGTCTGCTACTCATCACGCTGACAAAGAACTTATTCGTAAAAATGCTGGTACCCTACTTGCTCCCCTCGTAAAAGAATAGAATAAATTCTAAATCCATCCGATGAAGATGAATGATTTCTTTTTTAGTTAGTTTTTTTTTTCCTCCTTAAGGTAATCACTTCTTAATTGCCTTTTTACTATAAAAGATGAGTAAATTTTCTCAAAAAGTTTTGGGTGCTATTTTAAATTACAAAATATTATCGTGTCTTTATAATTTTCCTATTTAAGATATCTTTACTGTGATCCTTATTGTTATTCTTCTTCACATTTTCTTCTTAACAACATTCCAATTATTTTATGTTAGCACAAGTTTTGTGTCAGATAATACAATATAAGATAAATCCGGGTATTCACTTCAATTATGGATTTTGTTTTCTATTCGTAAATTATATTGAAAACAAGGATCTTGGCAGGGTTGGAGAGACCTTCTTCGGATGTAGTTTATTTTTGGTGAAAAGCATTTCAAGTCTGAGGTGTCTATTTTATGTTGAAAGGAAAACGATAAACTTGACACACAGCAGGTTGTTGTTTATAATAAAGTCTCTATAGAGAAGAGTTGGGAGAATTTGAACAATTTTCTATGGTAGAAATTTATTAGCTTTTTATGTTGTTTTGTTGGTAAAACCACACTAACCTGTCAGAGAACAGATTCGATCTGGGATAAGGATCCCTTATCAAATGACAAAATTTCAAGAACATTTTAGGCTAAAATTGAAAGTACAAAAACGATAAACAATTACATTCAAATAGTGACTAAGTGTACAGGTTAGAAAAGTGTTCGAGTGTATACTATAAAAGGAAGAAAATTTCCTCTTTCTTAGTGTTCCAAATCCTTCTTATCTATTTTAAAAAATACTATTCCACTCGAATCAAATTTTAGAGTACATATTTTATTTATAAATTAGAATTCCTAATCTTTGAATCTGTTAATATTTGCTATTTTTTTTCCTTTTCAATAATGTAAAAGCAAACAAACAAATTAAAGGAAAATTTTCAAAATTATATAGTACGAATTGAGAGTTTCAAGTGTCTTGGTCATTATGGCAGTTGGCAGACTTTTTGAATCTTTAATTAGCTTGTGGTGACAATACAAAATCACTGGCTATAGTGAAATTAATAAATTTAAAAAAAAATAGGCTGTGAACTAAATTCAAGTTCATTTCAGATTTATACTCGAAATGATTGAGTTGTTCAAATAAATTATTAAAAAAAAAATGTGTAGGCATTATTTTTGAGAAGAAAAAAAGGATACTGAAAGTCAAAGGGAATCATTAACCATTTATTTTATATAAATGATTTTATATCAAAGAATCTCAAGCAAATAATAGATAGCATTTCTAAAACCAGAAGGTATGGGGTAATTATTCTAAATAAACTTTATTAAAAAAAAAAGCATAATTTCCTTATTAAGTTTTAATATTTTATCACAGCTATCATATGCAGAAGGAAATAATAATTAATAAGTGGAATAATTTGTTAATAAAATTGGAAAATTAAAGAGAAAATTCCATTCCTAAATAAAAACTGTGTCCTATCCGATGGCTCGCATAGATTAAATGAAAGCAGAATAGTCTTTTTTTTCATTGAAAATAATAAATTAAATTAAAAAGAACTATCTGAGTAGGTTTTTTGTAAAAATTATTACAAAAAAAAAATCATTTTCTCTGTCTTAAGGACATTTTTGTGAACAAGAATAATAACAAATTTTGTTTTGGTTGACATTGTTGATTTGTTTCCATTCCTTTTTCATATTTAAATCGCGTTTTTTTTTCTTTAATAGAAAATGGTATGGATTTTTTTTCTTTGCTGGGTTTTCGTAATTCTTTATGTTGCTTTATTTTTATAATTTTCTCTAGGACATAAGACCCCGGGATTATAAGGGAATTATTGCCATCACACGGCCGCTTTTTGGATCTTTTGTTATTATTCCGTCTAGGTCAGCCTCGAAATTCATGTTCAAAAGATATATTTTGTAAGAAAATAAAAATTCTAAGAAAATCCTTCAAGAAGATTGAAATTTTTCAATAAACCTAACTAAACCCATCATCATTGTAGAAGATGGAAAACTGATTTCTCTTGTCGACTTACTAATTTGCATTTCAAAAAAGTTTTTATATATTTATGCGGGAGTGTTTTTTTTTGTCATTGACTTAAAAATTTTTTTCTGTTTTTTTTTTCGGAGTAGTATTATTTGTAGAGAGTTGAATAGGAAAGATTTCAATATTTCCATCTTTTCTACTGTCATTTTATCTTCTATTTCTTTTGAAAAAAAAAACTAGTAAGAAAAATTAAATTTTGTTATTGTACATTTTTTACAATCTGTATTTTTTAATGAATTCTTCAAAGTGTGTGGTGGTCGCTGAGATTAAAGAAAGTTAAATTTTAGATTTCATTTTATTTGTCTACAATTTAATCAAATTCTTTTCACTTTAATTAAGAAAGTTTTTTATAATATTGAATTTTTCATATATCAACTTAAATTTATGTTTTATTTGAATTTTGGCTACAACATTGAAAGAACAACAAATAAAGAAAATTAAATGTTGACAAATTTTGGAAGAAAAAGCCAAGACGCAACGGCGAAATCAATGCAAAAGGAAACAAATGAACAATATCCATGTAAATCGAAAAACAAATATTTACCGTCCGCACTGAGAAACTTCTTCAAGAAATACGGACGAACGAATAACAATCAACAAGACTAACTAAATAAGGACATGACACAATGGATCCTCTGAACAAACAAAATGTTTACGAAATAATGAGCAAACAATATAGCTGCTTTTAGGAGCAATTCAAGGACTACTGTTACAACCTCGCAGAGTGACTATGTGCTGCGCCGTTTGCGTTCGGAATTATCAGTGGTTCGTATTTCATTAAGGACGCTACTGGCAATGGAGCTATTACAATTGATGGTGGGCTATATTGAGGGATGCTACAGAACTTTTCGTTTTGTAAATTGGACCTTTTAGTTACAATGAAAATTCTGCTCCCAATTTCTTCCTCTGCTAGTATTGTAAGTAGAAGGTCTACGCTACCCGACTGGAGATAGTTGAACGAAATCGCAACGGAAAAATGTGTGAAATACATTTTCAAATAAAATGTCATTAACTTATTTTTGTAACACCCTGTATTATAGGGACTTGACTAGAAAAAAAATCAGGACGGTCGATAGAGAATGCAGCTAGCTAGTCGTGAATAATATGCAGTCATTGTTACCAGATGTAAAAGCTTAAATCCGCTGTTTTTTAGTCAAAAACAACGCATGTTTTTTTTATGGAAAGCAAAAACAAACTTATTAAAAGTACTTGCACTCGTTAGCTACACATTTTTTCCATCTCTCGGGCAATTTGTGGATACAACGCCAAAAAAATTCCTTCTCTTTTGAGGCAAACCCCTTATTAAGCCATTTTCGGACGTCTTCGTCAGAATCAAAGTGCTGCTCAGCGAGCGCGTGGCCCATCGACAAAAACAGGTGGTAGTCGGAAGGGACCAAGCCCGGTGAATAAGCAGGGTGGGGTAGCACCTCCCAGTTATGTGTCTCGAAGTAGTTTTCGACGTGTGCGATGGTGCGTTGTCGTGGAGGAAAATTCGCTGTCATGTCTTTGTTGATAATCCGTCCTTTTTCACGCAGAGCACGGTGCAATTCGATCAGTTGTTGGTGATAGCGGTGAGCATTGACAGTTTCACCATTTTTTAACATCTCATAGTAGACGATACCCTTCTGATCCCACCAAACGCACAGCATCGTCTTGCGTCCGAAGCGATTTGGTCTTGGGGAAGATGTTGATGGTTGGCCGGGATCAACATACGATTTCTTGAGTTTACGATTCTCGAAATATATCCAGTTTTTATCGCCTATCACAATTTGATGCAGGAACGACTTTCTTTTTTGTGTGGCGAGTAAGAATTCGCATGTGCTTTGGCGTCGCTGCATCTGCCTATCGTTCAATTCATGCGGCATCCATTTTCCGATCTTTTCAATCTTCCCCATGGCACGCAGACGCATGGAAATTTCTGATTGAGGAACACCCAATTGCTCCGCGAGCATTTTTTGCGATGGGGTATCGTTTTCGTCCAAAAGAGTCTGTAATTGATGGTCCTCAAGCTTCCTAGGCCGATTTTCACACTTCTTGTCCTACAAGTCAAAATTGTCGTCTTTAAACCGACGAAACCAATCTTGGCACGTTGTTTCCGATAAAGCACTGTCACCATAGGCCTCCATAAGCATTCGATACGATTCGGCAACCGATTTCTTCAAATTGAAGCAAAAAAGCAGACCTTCCCGCATATGCTCTTTTTCTGGCACAAAACTAGACATGATTACCAAAGGAAAAATGTATGTTGTTGTACGAAATTGCTAACAATGTACACTGATTAATGTTGACAGATGTCAAACTCATAAAATGGTATGGCGTACCCATGGTATCTTAATACGCTCACTCACGCCATCTATGACCAAACAGCGGATTTAAGCTTATACACGTGGTATTTTAACGCAGCACGTAAGAACACATTCCGCACAATATGTAGAATAGTAAGGTGGATGCTTCAGGATTGGTATCAAAAGCATGAGGACAGTTGCTGAAAATAAAATTATGACTGAGAACAATAATTCCAAACCTAATCTTCTTGCCCAAAATTTAGAACTGGCAGTTCAATTGATTAATGTGGTGACAGACGATCAATCCAATAGTCTACCGAAGACTAGGTATGTAAGTTGCCATTTCATACTCCTATTGTTTAGAAGGCTATACTGGATGCTATCTAAAGCCTACTCCTAAGTGTGGCCCCGAGCAACTTCGAGTACTGCCAGACTATCAATTAAGGATAACTTAATTTGAAAGATAGGGATTTAAAGAGCAATTTCATAATAAGAAATAGCTTGATTTGAAAAAATGTGCAGATTACGAAACTCAATACAAGATTGCCGGATGAGTACAGAAAGATATTTTTTCTTTATAAATTATTTGTTCTAAAGAAGTTATGAATATTCTTATAATGTTTTGGACCATTGCGTGTGTGTAAAGTATTACTTATTATTAGAAAGTAATTTCGTTTTTTCCCAACAGAGGACTTAATTGTATTTTTCACAACCAACTTCACACTTAAGCCGCATAATCATATGTATTTTGACAGCTGACATAACAAGGCTTCGATTGATGCTGCATAGTAGTTTTTGGTTGATAACCTTTTAAATATGGAAAGTGAAAAACAGCATTTTCGGCATATTTTACTTTTTACTATAGAAGTAAAAAAATTATCCGATGTGTATGGAAAAGATGTGTTAAGTGAGAACCAGTGCCAAAACTGGTTTGCAATATTTCGATTCGGGAATTTTGATCTCGAAGATGCAACACATCCTGGAAGGCCAGTTGAAGCTGATGAAGACATAATAAAGGCATTAATTGATGCAAACCGGCGAATAACAACTCGTGAGATTGCTGAGAGATTAAATTTATCGAATTCGGCCTTTCATGATCATTTTACAAGGCTAGGTTTTATCTCAAAACTCGACATCTTACGGAAAAAAAATTTGTACCGTCCTATTGACGTTTGTGATTTGCTTCTCAAACGCCAAGAAAATGATCCATTTTTAAAGCGTATCATCACTGGGGACGATAAATGGGTTGTCTACAACAATGTTAAGCGTAAAAGATCCTGGAGTAGATAAGATGAACCAGCTCAAAGCACTTCGAAAGCCAATATTCATCAAAAAACAGTTATGCTATCTGCTTGGTGGGATTTCAAAGGAATCGTTTCTACCGAGCAACACAACGATCAATTCTGAAGTGTACTGTCATCAGTTGGACAAATTGAATAATTCACTTAAATTAAAAAGGCCTGAATTCGTTAATAGGAAAGGTATAGTGTTCCAACAAGATAATGCAAAACCACATACAAGTTTGACAACTCGGCAAAAGCTTTAAGAGCTTGGATAGGATATACCGCCAAACTCATCATACTTTCCAGACCTAGTACCTTCCGATTATCATTTATTCCGGTCTCTACAAAAATTTTTAGACGGTAAAACATTTAATTCAAATGAGGAGGTCAAAAATCACATGGATCAGTTTTTTACCAGCAAAGAACAAAAATTGTATGAGCGTGGAATCATGCTACTTACAGAAAGATGTACTGGATCAGACTGGATAATATTTAATTGCATAAAATATTAATTCACTATAAGAAAATCGTTCTTCATTTTTAAAAGAAAAAACGAAATTACTTTCCGAAAAACCCAATAGAAAGGATAAAGAAAGAGATGTCTGTGCCCTTTGCTCTTCATAAGCTATTTTTTGTGATAATTTGGGAAAACCAAGTAAGGCAGAGCATTCGAAATTTAAATTGAACGACTGAACAAAAAAAGGATCTGATATCTTACAGTACGTACAATATAAAAAGAGGTTCTGGCGTTAAATAATGTGCAGCGGAAAAAAGCCGATTCAATGGAATACAGCTTATGGAAAATACGAGGCAATAAGAAAAGACAGGAGACATTTCCCGTTATATTATCATCGGAACCAGCATCCCTAAAAAGTATTAGAACAAATTTTCCTTAAATGGATGTGTCAGTACCTGGTTTTAGATACAACTCCTCTCCCAATCATGGTTTCCATTTCGGTTAAGATTGCATAGTTTCCACATTAAATCAGGAAGTAGAAGGATCTCTTTTAAATTAAGAGATCATAAAAGACCGGATAGTCTTGGAAGCAGATGTTCTTTTAGGGGATGCTTTTAAATAGTCAAGAATGAGTTTGCGACTTTTCTCAATTAACAAAGAGACCCTCGGAAAAGATCGGTTAATCCTTATAATGATTGATTACTGCCTCCTTTTGTCCTCGTCGGGCAAAAGGTATCCTTCATACTTTTACCGATCCTGAATGGAGTTGATTTTTGCACAAAATTATTTTTATAACAATTTCTGTACAGTTTTTCTTAAATGATCGTTGATTTTTTTAAATTTTACATAAAAAAAAGTTGGCAATTAAAATATTTCGCATAAGACAGGACATTTTTTAAAGCTATTTTTTTTCTTATATTTGTTACATATCCTTTTGAGGAAGGAGTATTTTCCCATTTTTCACTTCTATCGTTAAGCTGATTTCGTATTACTATTATGAGTAGTTGTTTTTTTTTGTTAAATTTAAATACTGTGAAGGAATTTTACACAATTTTTTAGGATTGAAAACGTTTAGATTTTTAGTACTTTTAGGCTCTTGTAGCTTCGTACGAATTGTACTTCCTCTTCCTGAAATATTCTTCAGAACTCTGTCATCTTATCCTTTCTGCTTTTAAAAGTAATTTTTTTTACATTTTTCAACTTAATCCTTTCTACATTTTGGCACAAATCGTCTATACTTCAAGTACTTTACAGTAGTCTGCAGTTGCTTTCAGTATTCTGGAGAAAAAAGCCATCAACACTTTTTTTTTGCATTGACTTCCTTGCAATTTACAGAATTTTTCCGTAGGGAAATTTTGTAACATTTTATCGTAGAAAATTTCAGAAGAGCGGATTAGCTAAGTTAGGGTAGAAAAGAGGATAGAAATTGGTAACAGGAAGTCACTAAATAAAGCTTCTTGAATAGAGTATGAAATGAAATTTTTAGTAAATCATCCGCTTAAGATGAACGATTACTACCACAGTTGCTTAAATGGTAAAGAATATAATGCCACTTTAATCCTTTCGAAAAGGATTTAATGAAATGATGGACGATTTTTGAGAAATGGTACGACCTTTTATGGGGTTAGTTGATAGCATTTCCTTGGATAATGTTGAATGGATGTGAAGTTGTTCCATTTGGATTTCTGTTTGTAGTCAGTCGATCAGAATTTGTGATTTTATTTTTCTGTCTACGAGATTTTTGTTCTATTTTTTTTTGTTTTTGTATTACCATTTTTGTAATTAGGTGAATTGTAATAATCCTCTTTTTGGAAAGGAAAGCTAATTTTTCAATCGATTTTCCTTAACTTCATTTATGATTCATGACAACAAACAAATTTTGACAAATGTAGACTATTTTACCATTTAGTATTCCGCGTACAATGTAGGAACAGTCTGGGTAGAAGATTCGATTTGAGGTATGTTGTGAAGATAAAAGCTTATATATTTCCTTAAAGTGGAAAACTTTATTCGATATTTTTATATTTCCATTTTCAGATTTGATTATGATCACTTTGTAAACATATGTTTATATTATAGGTATTAGAAGTAAACATTTAATAAATAATTCTATTCACAAATTGTACTGGCAAAGAGAGAAAATGAGAAAAAAAAATCCTAACTAATCAAAATTATTTACTAACTACTAATTAAATCCTCAACAAATATGTGAAAATACTAGAAAATTATTAAGAAATATTAATTTATAATCAAGTCGAATAACTAGAAATCACAACAGTATTTGTAATAATATCATACCAAAGGAATTCATTTCCCTTATTACAAACTCGTATACTAATAATAACTTCCCTCCTCCCTTTCCCTGCTATCTCCTTAACTATAAGCATCTAATTTAATACTAGTTCAATAGATGTTTGACATTTCATTAATATTTCATTTTTATATCATATTTTGGCTTTAAGGAATGCTTTAAATAACCAATTATTAATCAAATTTGAAGTTTAATTAAACTAATATTATAAGAGGAGTATTAAAGAATTTTAGTCGACACTCTTTTTTTACTTTTATTATAAATACATGAAGAGTTTATAAAAATAAAAAAAAAACTGGTAAGGACAAATTATTCCTGCGATGATTTTAAGAGGATTTTTTTTATATAATCCTAAGCAATTTTTCTTCACTTTCATAAAAAAATATCATCAAGAGTAAAAGCTCTGATTTATCAAAAAATTTTATGAGCTTTTTTTTGTATCCAAATTTCGATTTTTTTTTAAAGAAAATTTTTACAAAAAAATTGCCATAAAAAATACATTAAACTAAAATTGAAAAATATTATTAAAAAATTTTCGTTTAAAAATATTTTCTACTAAAAACAATAGTGCTTTCATCCTCTCCCTACCAAGTCATCTCTCCTCCGACTCCCACTTACTGGCCAACTTCCCGATCTAAGCTTCCTGATATTCTAGATTACTTTATAACTAGTCCCATAAATTCCTCCAATATTAATGTTAATTCACTCCTAGATCTTAACTCCGATCATAGCCCTGTTCTACTAGTCCTCGATTCCCCATCCACTCCAAGAGTCAATGCGCCGACACTTATAAATAGACCAATTGATTGGGAATTATTCAAACAATATATTGACGAGCATTTAGACTTACAAAAAAGCTTGAAAACAGAACAAGAACTAGATGACGTGGTACACAAGTTTACATGTTCATTACAAAACGCCACAGCCTTTTCTCAAAAAAGTAAAAACTCGAAACCTACACAAAACCTGACAAATCAACCATTAACAATTAGGCGTCTTATTGCAGAAAAACGAAGAGCAAGAGCTCATTGGCAACATACAGGAATGCCCAGCAACAAAACCAAACTGAACAAAAAGCTCATTGCACTACAATCGAGATGGAACTATCCATTTTCTTACCCATGAGTCTTCCCCCTAAGGCAATCACTCCTTCCGAAGTTGCCAATTTAATCAAGCTCCTTCCCAAAAACAAAGCTCCTCGCTATGATCTGATTACCTCCAATATACTCCAACAACTCCCTAAAAGAGCAATAGTTTTCCTTGCCACAATATATAACTCCATCCTTAGAACAACACATTTCCCAATCCTCTGGAAATTTGCCATCATTAAAATGAATCCGAAGCCCAATAAAACTTGGCCACATCTCCTAAAGGCCAATAAGTCTCCTTCCAGTACTCTCAAAAATCTTTGAAAAAATCCTCCTTCGCCGCTTACATCCTCTACTCGAATGTTCAAATTTAATTCCTAATCACCAATTTGGTTTTCGCGCCGAACACTCCACTACCCAGCAATGTCATCGAGTTGTCGATTTCATTGCATCCTCTTTAGAAAGAAAAGAGTACTGTCCCGGTGTGTTCCTTGATATAAGTCAAGCTTTTGATAGAGTTTGGCACCCGGGTCTACTCTGGAAACTCAAGAGGTTCCTTCCTTCCACCTATTTCCTAATCCTAAGATCATTCCTTTCCAACCGAAACGAACTCTCCAATATCTCTCCGATATTGGCAGGGGTGCCTCAGGGTAGCATACTTGAATCCATCCTCTACAACATTTACACATCCGATATCCCAATCTGCCCTAATACCTTCTTTGCTACATACGCCGATGATACGGCCTGCCTTGCATCTAGCGAAAATCCCCAACATGCTTCCGAAACTCTCCAAATCCAAATCCAAAACCTCCAGAACTGGTTTGCTAAGTGGAGAATACCTTAATGGCAGTGCCATACCTCCCATATACCTTAATGGCAGTGCCATACCACGACACACCGAAGCTCGGTACCTAGGACTGAACCTAGACAAACGCTTGACATGGAACCCACATACAAGACTTAAAAGACAAAAACTTAAAAGACGATACCTAAAACTACTTCGACTGCTAGACAAACGTTCTAAACTTACTATAGACAGCAAAGTACTGTTATACAATACCTTACTGAAACCCATATGGACATACGGACTAGAACTCTGAGGATCTACTAGTTCTTCTAATTCCCATCGAATCCAATCCCTTCAATCAAAAATACTCCGGACAATTGTCGATGCTTCGTTTTATGTTCGCAATACTGTTATTCATCGTGATCTTAAAGTCCCATTTTTGTTTTTGACGTGGCAGTATCTCGTTATAAAAAGAGTCATCAATCCCAATAATCCTCTTGTTCAAGAACTATCCTCCATTTCCTTCCCTAGAAATACGCATCGAAGACTTAACCGTCACTGGTCGCGTGATTTACTAAAATACTGAGGCCTTACAGAAACACACGCTAGCAGGAGGAACTTCATTGGATGTTTACTCTCCACAACCTTTCAAGTTAATTAATACTATTGCTCAAAATTATTTTGTTGAATTTTTTTTTAGAAATTGAATAATTTTCAATTGAGAAGGAAATTTCACAGAATTTAAATGAGGCATTACCGTCTTGAGGTACGATTTCCTTTTCCAAAATCAATGTCGTCCTTTATGTATTTTCTGTCTGATTTAATTTAATATCTCTTAAATACCAACTAAATATTTCTCTTGATTGCTAAATGCTGCATAAAATTTAGAAACTTATAATTGCTCCTTTCAAATTAAGGAAAGCTCTGGCAATGCTATCTTATATAAAATATGTAGTCGCCAAATGACTTGAGGATCAAGTGGCACCACAGAGTGGCTTCTGCATCTTGTCTGAAAAAATACTTTTGTTGAAAATATTTCCATTGAAAATGGTTCTGTTGAAAATTGTATTTTTGAAATTTAATTTGCTCGAAATATTCTGTATATGATATCTACGATATTAAAAAATTTTCTCCAACTTAAATTTTTCTTTAAGTAAATTTTATGATGAAAAGTATAAAAGGTTTTTTTTTGTAGCAAATTTTCAGCTTTTTTATTGCACTTTTGAATATGGATTTTGTCTTTTAAATAGTCTCAATTTTTTTATAATTTATTTTATTCATTTTAAAATTAATATAATAGAAAATTGGACTTATCAAAAATAGAATTGAATAAATTCCTCCATTTTCTATATATGTAATGGTGCTGATGATATGGGCAATTTTTCATTCACTGTAAGGACTTTCTTCCTATGCGCGTATTGCAATCATTGCCAGTAGCATCACTTGTTGAGAGACGCATCCTTACCTCAAGTGCATCCATACAAGTATGAAATTTTTTTAGTAGTTTTTATTTACATACTTTTCGAAGAAGAAGATGAAGGAAAATAGAAAAAGGATTTAATCTAACCAATATTAAAACATGTTGGCTTTTCGTACAGAGTTGATTTTTGTTTAATGGAGTTTATTGTGAGTATCTAACTGCTGTGAATCTTACGGATGTACTTATTTATTAACGGGGAAAATATCTTTTTAAAAATAAAATCCAACCATTAAAGATACAGAATACTAAGCATCACGTACGTGTACGTATTTATTGAATGATAATAATAAAATAAATACCGTCACTGGCATCAATCAGTGAAAAATGAGAAAAAAATCAGTGAAAAATGAGGTAAAAAAATTTAGATAAAAGTTAAAGAAGGAAAATAGAGCGGAAGCTTCGGAATAAAAATTGCCATAAAAAAAGAGAGAATAGAGAAATTTTAGTTTTTTTTCAACTGCAAACTGAAATAATATGAAAATTTCAGAAATATTCTCTCATTCAATGATGAACGTTTCTTGCGTGCCGTTCTTGTGTGTTCTTATCCCCCACTTTCAAAAAGTTTCTAAACAAGCACAGAATAAATTTGCTCTTGTCAGCATATTATTTTTCCTGGTTTTTGCTAGCAACTCTAATTTTTTCTTTCATTTTTTTTTTGGATAATTTTCCACCATGTAACACAAGTCCTTCGTCTAGTCATGCAACCACCACCAAAGAACATAAAATTGTTATGCATTGAACTTTTTTTTTTTGTCCTTAAAAAAGTTATTTAAGTGAGTTTTGTGTGCACTTTTCATAAAGATTAAAAATCGGAAATAATATATATTAAAGAAGAAAAAAACATAATTTTTATATTTTATATGTTGTGAAAGGGTGGATGGGAGGACACTAGGGGGAATAAAAGAGTTTGTGCTAAAAATTAATAATGGTTAAAAATTTATAGAAAATGTGAGATTGAAAAAAGGAGGTAATGTGCTGATTTTGTGGGAATAGTAGATGTGTTATTGGAATTTGAAGGCGTGGAAGATAGGAAGATTTAAAATTCTTCTTTTTTTCTTCTTAAATATCCATCAAATTTTATCCATTATATATTTTTTGGACCATTTGCACTTTTTGTTCAAAGTTTTTCCATTCGAAATTTGATTTTTATGTTCTAGAAAATATATTTTTTCGAATATAATCTTCACTTGGTATCTATAATATTTTTTTTGGGCTCCGTGAACATTTTTTAAAAGATGAATATTTTTTTTATCAAAACGAGAGTAATTATTTAAAAAATTATAAAAGGTGCCATAATAGAACAATTTTTTTTTTTGAAATTTCGGACAACCTTAGAAAAAATAACAAAATTTGTATAAAAAAAAATTATTTTGTGGGCCATCAATAGCATTTTTCAACTAATGTTTTTTTTAATTTTTTTAAGAGATTATTTTTTTTATCTAAAGGGCAGTCTACGCCTTGTAAATTTTTGGAAAAGATACTTTTTATGGACGCCTATTAATTCATTTGCTGGACTTTGCTTACTTTTATCTTTCGGACATTCCTTCACAGACAGATCCAAAAATCCTCCGTAGACTTTTTTTTCAAAAGGGACCAATCGTCTATGTTTCAGAGCCAAATCTAAAAGTCGACAGTATTGAAATTTTATAAATCTCAACTTTGACCAACTGTGAAATTAATTATCACCAAAATATTCTGCTCATGATTTTTTTAAGAAGCGTAACTCACTTTATTTTTGCACAGGATTATGCTCACTAAAAGAGCTTTAATTAACTTGAACCGAATATTTTTTATACATAGTATTATGCGGAAAGTCATTTTCTTTGACCAGTTAATTTTTGACAGCTGCTTTGCTTGCACGTGTTTATGCTCGTCTTCGATTTTTACCCATTCCAAAAAATGAATCAAAGAATCTGTTTCGAAAACAAGAAGAAGTCTCAGGGGGCTAGATATAGAGAATACGGTGGTTGTGAAATTATTAGTGTATTGTTTTTGGCCAAAAATTCGAGCACAAGCAACGATGTGTGAGCAGAAGCGTTATCATGGTGCAAAAGCCAATTTTTGTTCTTCGCCAACTGCGGGCGTTTCTGGCGGATTGCTTCGCGCAACTTGCGCATACGTTGCAGATAATATTCCTAATTGACAGTTCTATCCTGTGGCAATAACTCATGATGCATCACGCCCCTGCAATGAAAGAAAACTGTAAGCAAAACCTTCACATTCGACCGAACTTGGCGTGCTTTTTTCGGTCTTGGCTCGTGCGGCAGCTTCCATTGGGATGATTGAGCTTTGGTTTCCACGTCATAACTATAAACCCATGATTCGTCACCAGGGACCCTCTGGAGCAATTTTGGGTCATCGCGGACAGAGTCCAACAGCTCCTTAGCAATGTTAATGCAATGCTGTTTTTGGTCGAAATTGGGCAAAAATCGAAGACTAGCGAAAACGTGTGCAAGGAAAGCAGCTGTCAAAAATTAACTGAATATTCAAAATGGCCAAACTTGTCGGCATAAGTGAGAGACACGAGTACCAACATAACTTTTTGAACAGACCTCGTACTCGTGATTTAAGCTACGATTACATATTCGAGAAATGCTCGAACTTTAGAAAAAGAGCATGTCGGACGAACAACTTCCCTTCGATCGGGCATGTTCGAGACAAACAAAATATGGAGATTTGCTCGAATGGCCTAATCGCCTCAAATTGTGGACGCTCGATCTTTTCAAGCAACAAGCTCGACAACACCGCTCGAATGAAAATTGTCATTCAAACTGTTTGTTTGAGCACGAACATTGTTGCGCTTTTGACATGTCGCTGTGTAATTTTTATAAAGAACGTTTGGGTATTATAAATTATCTTTGTTTTGTGTTTGGGTATGCGGATTGTTTGTACAAAAAAAAATGTTCACATATATTTTTCAACGATCGTAGTGAAGTTGAATTGCTCGGTCTAGATATTCGTGTATCTTGTTCCGCAATTAACGGGAAGACCAGTTCCAAAATATGGTCAAAATTATTCTTGCCAAGACGATGAACATTGCTGTAACATTTCTACTCGAAATGATGTACGCTATTCACTTTACAGCCGTTCTTTGTCATCCCTTTCACTATCGTCGTTCAACTTCAGCCACATCGCTGCTACTCCTGCTCCCATTGCTGTACTTTGTTTTTCTTGCTGCATTCTCTTCAATTATGCTATTTAATATTTTTTTTAAATATATTTTATTTTCTTTTATTTTGTTCGATTATTTTTTTATCTTTTCCTTGATTGCTAAATGTATAGGATTGGAAACCGCAAAAAATCCAATTGAAAACGAAACAAATATCAAATGTCAAATGAATGGAGAAAAATATCGTAGCTCGAACAAATTCTGACTGGATGAACCTTGATCGAACTGACACGTAATCACGGCGCGAACATTGTTCGAGTGTTCGAGCCCGTAATCGAGACTTATACATTCGCCCTTTGAAAAGTTTAACCAAAATGTTTGAACTGGTGTAAAATCGGTGTTTAAAAGTTCGTCCAATTGTACGAATTTGCTTCGCGAGCATAAGATGACTGCGCCAAAATTGATGTATGTATTGTCAGTATCAGAAAATAGTCGAAGGGGCTTATGCCTTTTATATTGACTTTGTGGTGGCACCGAATATTTTCGAGACAGACTGAACAGATTCCAAGGCAAACGTGATTTATACGACAAAAGTTAAGAAGAGCCTGACACCAACCTTTACGGTGTATGCAGAATGAACCCTAACAATCCACATTTATAGTGATGATTTTCGCAGGGGTAACAAAATCTGCCATTGCCATAAAGATAGAGGCTTGCAACTTTTTTATAAGATTTTCCTATTCTTATGATCGTCATCTGCTTTAGGATAAAAAAAAAAGACTCAATGGGGTATGGTGGGATGATCCGTTCGTAAGGTTAAGACAGCTCCTCATCCGTATGAGGGTAGTTTTATAGTTCCTCATACTTTGAAAATCACCCATCAAATTACCCTTGATGGAGTAGTAGTAGTGTTAGCCAGAACGCAAAATTGTCTAAGTGGAAGACAGGCCCCCAGGTTTGTCATGCTGTTGATAATTAATGATGATATAAAAAACCTATGGAATTCTATAAGCTTTGAAAGATTCTCTGTTAAATGTTAACAGTATTTTTATTTATTGTATAATGGAAACAATTTTTTCCAGGTATTCAAATGTTTTTTTTAAATTGAAAATTTGATTTGTTATTTTACGGATTCCATAAAAGAAGAAAAGAACCCTCCTAAATCAAAATTTAATTTCATTTGCATGTCCTCTATGCACAGTAAATACACAAAAACGGAAATTTCAATTATAAAAAAAAACCCTCCCTTATTAAGTGAAATCATGCTCCCCAATTACTTTTACCCTAAAAAAAAATACTTTTAGGCAATATTTTTCCGTTTTCGAAAATTAATGAATTTATTAAAGCTTTTTAAAAATAATTAGAAGAAAGGAGTAGTCAAATTAGAAGCCAACATATTTTTTTGTAATGATAATTTTTTGATGTGGTTTTTTTTCACGTTTTTTCAAATTTTCCTTTCCTTTGGTGGTAAAATTTAAATTCAGAGAGTTTGAGTCAAATCAAAAAGGAAATATTTGGTAAAAAAAATAATTTATAAATTCATATAAAACCTGTCCGTAATTATAATTGAGTAAATTTGCAATAAAAACAGTAGAAATAATTTTTGGTGAAAACAGAATTTACAGTTATTGTTGGTATTTATCCTTGCAAATGAGAATTTCCATATTGCCTTTGTAGTTGTAACTCTATCCGCTGGTGTTGGTAGTTCTGGGAGCTGTTGTTATGACAGCGTGGATTAAGAGTGGAGTCAGTTGTGTAGTGGTCACTTTTGTTTACTGTGCTTCAAAACCGATCGGCATTTTTGGTTATAAAAGGATTAAATGAATTTTTATTTATTCTCCATAAATATAATCGCATTCATATCCTTTTATTGTTGTTCATAAATCATATGAGAGAGAAAATATGTAGAAGATAATTTCGGTCTCTGTACAATATGTTCGCATTATCATTTTTTGTTTATAAGGAAAAGAATATTTTTGTGGGATTTTTTTATACGGCTTTTACGAAACCAAAAAAAAAAAATATGTTTAATCAGCATAAGAAAAGAGAACGAACGCATACGAACACAAAATATTATTTGCACCTCCCTTATTTCTCTTATATAATTTTTTTTGCAAAGTATTTATTTAATATTTCATATACACATTATTAAAGGGATGGGGTAGTAAGTAGATGGAATTTTATTTGAAGAATACATAAAACAAATTTATTTAAAAAAACTGATTTGAAGACTTAATCGCAGAGATTTGTAGTTTGCTTTAGCCAAAAATCTTGTACGTTTTTATCTAGTCGAAATTTTTTCATGACTCAATTTAGTATTATTTGGTTTTATTTGAATACAAAAACTATTAATCTTATACATTCAGATTTTGTGAAATATTTCAATTTGCTTTTACCAAATTTAGTGGTTTTAATATTTCCCTTAATTGTCCTAAGAAAACCTAACTCATATTTTCGACAGTCGTCAAAGAGGCCTTTGAAGATTATATAAAATATGGTTTAGGTTTTTAAATATTTCATATTATAAACAAATTTTATATAATATGGTAACTTGTGCATAGTTGAAATTTTCTACATTAAATATTTAAAATAAATAATAACACGCAACAAAAAAAAAAACCAACAGAATCAGAAGATTATGAATTATTCAAATTTTCTTTTAAAATTCATCTTTATTCAAAGTTTTTTCCACTTTCTCTTTTGATATGAAATTTGAATGAATAATTTCTTCTCTCTTTTTTGGGACTTAATTTTAAATAAGTGGGGATTTTGGTCGAGTTTTTAGTAAGTAAAACGTTTAGATGGTATGAGTACACGTATTCAAAGGTATTATGAAATAGAGAATTTGGTATTGCGAAAAAATTGTTTTTGAATAAAAATTAATAAATTTATAAAAATACAATATTTTTCTTTCTATTTTATTCCATAAAATATATCAAGAAAGCTTTATGAATATTTTTCATTGGAAAAAGAAATAAAATTCACTTGTTAATATTTTTAAAATTTGTGTCATTAAAATATGGTTTTCGGTTCTCCTCTCAGAGATGTAACAACAATTTTTTAGGATAAGAGAAACCGAAAACCAATCACCAATTAGCGTTTCTCTATTTAACGAGATATTTTAGCATTTGAAAAGATCTCGTGGTGAAGAAATATTCTTTAAACGGGTTTTTAATCAAAGAATTACAGAAATGTTTTTTATAGCGAGAAAAATACGCTTTTTATAACGAGAAACACATTAACTTTATGTAACGATCAAGATATATATTGTTATAACAAGAAAAAACAAATTTTGTTTATAGCGAGAAACACGAACTTTCTCATAATGAAAAACATACAAACTTTTTATAACGAGCAACACAAACTTTTTATAATGAGAAACACATTGAAGGAAATGTTTAAGTTATGCACATTGAATAAGATATCAAAGATATTTTGGAGGATTTAATCGTTTGACGGAAGAAAGCTGTTGAGTTTTCAGAGTAGTCCAGAATGCCACATACGATCAGAGGCATTTGAGATGACTAGGAATACTTCCGGATAGTACTCTTTTCATTCAAGGTATGGAGCAATGACATCAATTACTGGATATGACATTGCTGGATTCAAAAATGTTCTGATCAAAATCCAAATTGGCGATCAGAGATAATTTTACCATCTTGATGGCTAAGATAAGGGCGTGTTTAAAGGGATTATTTTTAAAAAAATATTAACTGATGTAATAGGTTTGATACAATTTTGCTGATTACAAATTTTCAAAGTAAGGGATTCATAACCTTTTCTATGTCCTATTTTTCACAGCGTTTTCTATGTCCTAATTTCCTTAGGTATGGTTATTTTATCACAGTGGATGAGATGAACTTTTAAAAGATAATTTTCGATTTGTCGCTGCCCATAATTAATTACTGTTCGTACCGCTCACTTTGATGTTCTTTTAATTTCTATTATTAAATCCGGTGCCATGATCGGATTTAACAATAGAAATTAAAAGTATATGAAAGTGAGCGGTACGAACCGGTCACTTTAACTACGTTAATTAAAAATTAGTTAAATCCGGTGCCATGATCGTTTCAGACAGCTCAGGTGTAATTATCGCTGAAGAATTGCTCTTGAATTCTCCGTACCCCATATCCTGCAATTTTACTTGTTTACGAAACTATTTAATTGGAAATGGGCTTCGTCACTCTGGATTTTCTTCTGTTCATTATCGGAAATAAATAGCAAAATCAAACAGGTACTGATAGGCGACCTTCGTGATAGCTTAAAGCTCGCTTCACACGACGCTAGTTTTCCTGCTGGTTGCGGTGCTGGCTGCGGTACTAGGAATTACATCACTACTTGCTTTGCTGCTAGTTTTGAGGCTAAATTTCAGAAATACTACTTGTTCTGCTGCTAGTTTTGAAGCTAGATTTCAGGTTTTATTTTTCATGAAACGCTTGCTACTGGTTTTAACGAGAACTAATGAGTAAACATTATCTTGTGACATAGGATATCTGAGCAAATGACACATATGTCAAAATCGCTGCGTAAGTATACATATCAGCTGTAAATCCAACTTGAAAACAAGAACCTTATGCAACGAACATGGATAAAAACTAGTACTGAAGCAGCTTGAAAAACTAGCAAGGAATCGAGCAGGCGAACAAGCATGTAAACTAGCATTGTCTGCAGATGGTCTAAGTTGTATCGAACGCCTCCTTGTTGATGATTCTGGACACATCTTACTGTCTCTCATTGTCAAAAATTGGCAGCGAGATGGTTTATTGTATGTCTTCAGAGTCTAATTCACACATTAAAATATCGGCGATATACTCGCTGACGCAAAATGATGGACTGTTGAATTTTCAAAGTAAAGTTCAACAATTCTGCATCGTTGTTCGATTTTGTTATGTGGAATTATAATGTAGTTGATTCCGTTTTTTATTTCTTTATCAAAATTACATTTGTCTCGCATATTTTTTTTTGAAATAATACAAAACTTAAATTTAAAAAAAAAGAATTCATAAATTTTGCAAAAATTTAAGTATTTAATTTTAATATTTACATAATTTTTATATTTTTCTTATCTTTTCAGGTAAGCGTATTATCTTTTCAAAGCTGTGAATTTATGCAGAATTTTTTACTCGAAGCTGATCAGAATCTTCTTTTAATATAGTACGGAGTAGGTATTCGTATATAAGTCTTTTTGTAAGTGCATATTCAGAATACTTGAGAGTATATTGATATTTTTGGTATTTTAAGATTATATATCTTATTATTAATATAATAATATAGATTCTATAATAAGCACTCATATTTCTAAATAACTGCTTGTCTATAAGGTAGAAAATTCTTCAATTTTTCTGCTTGAAGGCATAGATTTTTTTTTAAAAAAAATTTATTTCAATTTTGGTCCAATATTAGCACATTTGAGTTGGGATGTATTTTATTTATTATATTATTAATAGGGACGATATAATGTATAATATTTAAAAAATTCGTCTAGACTACAATATAACAACAGTTCTTATACTGATTATTATAAAGTTGATGAGAAAATCATATTGCCATTAATAGCCTCTGGTTGTTAGTGTTTATATAAGAATCTTTTTCAGCGAAAATATTTTAGTTTTTTTTAAAGATTTTCTCTCTTTTTTTAACTTGATTTTTATACAAGAAAAATATTTTATCTATACTTGTTGGCTGGTATTTTTTTTCTCCAGAAAAGCTTATAACTGTTGACGATAATATTTTATTAGTTGAAATATTTTGGTAAAAAAAAAAAACAAAAAATAATTCCAAAAAAAATCTTTCTATCAGCTGTCATCAGGATTTAAAAGATTCTCAGATAATAAGTTGACAAATTGTCGCTTTCTATTATTTCTTCTTTCTGTTTTGCTGTTCTTGTAAAAAGTACTCATGATTTTTTTATTTAAATAAAATGATAAATTATTGTCTGGACTTTTTGCTTAATAATTAATCTTTTAATTGTGCAATATACAAAAAAAAATTTTTAATTAAAAAAGAAAAGAAATTATTTTGAATTTTTTTTGTGTTAATTGAATTTTTTTATGTAAATATTTTTTGACGACGAAAAAAAGCTTTATTTTCTTTATAATTTTTTTTTTAAATTTTTATTGAATATTTACAAAGCGAATAATTTTGTTTTAATCGACGATTTGTGATTTTGTGAGGAGTTTCTTAGTATAGTTATCTTAGAAAATTAAGAAGAATACTGGAGAGTTGGAAGATTTAGTTGAAAACCAAATTTCGAGTGCGTAAGTCCAGATGGATTTCCATTCTATATTTTAAATTAGCAGTTCACTATTTATTGATAGTTTAGATGTTTTGTAAATGTATTATAGTTCTAAGTAGTGCACTTTATTATTCTCAGATACAATACTACCGTTAAGGAATAGTGGAAGAGATGGCTTATGATAGAGTGTAAAAGTAACATTTATACTATTTTCCTCATCTCAGATAATTCTCCATTTCGTAAGACAAGCTTGGAATTTTAGGATATCTTTTCATATTAGTATAGATGCAAGGTTAGACCTTTTAGTAGGAATATCATCAGCATAAAAACTGTACAGGATAGGACCAAGAATGCTTCCTTAAAGACCACCAGATTTAATGGAAGAAAAATCGGAATATTCGTAAAAACACCATTGCGTTAGATAGAATTTATTTATAAGGCAATAAATGGAATTAATGATGCTCTTGAGTTTTCAGAGCAGTCAACGGTACCGAAACTGGATTATAAACTTGATATATGTCTCGGCAGACACCTGGGCAATGCTCGTTTCTTTTAAAAGAAAACGCCAGGAATAATATTAAATGATTCTACCAAAAACAAATTTATTCAAAGTACTTGCTTTCGCTAGCTATACATTTTTCCCATCTGTCGCGCAATTTGTGGATACAACGCCAAAAAAATTCCTTCTCTTTCGAGGGAAACCACTCATCAAGCCATTTTCGGACGTCTTCGTAAGAATCGAAGTGCTGCTCAGCGAGCACGTGGTCCATCGACGAAATCAGGTGGTAGTTGGAAGGGGCCAGGTCTGATGAATAAGCGGGGTGGCCTAGTACCTCCCAGTTGAGTGTCTCCAAGTAGTTTCGGACCATTTTTGACGTGTGCGATGGTGAGTTATCGTGGAAGAAAATCAGCTTGTCATGTCTTTGTTGATAATCCGTCCTTTTCTCACGCAGAGCACATTGCAATTTGGTCAATTGTTTGTGGTAGCGGCAGGCATTGACAGTTTCACCACGTTTGAACTTCTCATAGTAGACGATACCCTGCTGATCCCACCAAACACACAGCATCGTCTTCCGTCCGAAGCGATTTGGTCTTGGGGAAGATGTTGATGGTTGGCCGGGATCAACCCACGATTTCTTGCGTTTAGGATTCTCGAAATATATCCACTTTTCATCGCCTGTCACAATCCGATGCAGGAACGACTTTCTTTTTTGTCTGGCGAGCAAGATTTCGCATGTGTTTTGGCGTCGCTCAATTCATGCGGCACCCATTTTCCGATCTTTTCAATCTTCCCCATGGCACGCAGACGCATGGAAATGTCTGTTTGAGTAATACCCAATTGCTCTGCGAGCATTTTTTGCGATTGTGTATCGTTTTCGTCCAAAAGAGCCTGCAATTGATGGTCCTCAATCTTCCTAGGCCGATTTTCACGCTTCTTGTCTCACATGTCAAAATTGCCATCTTTGAACCGACGAAACCAATCTTGGCACGTTGTGATGCGATTCGGCAGCCAATTTCTTCTAATTGAAGCAGAAAAGGAGAGCTTTCCGCATATGCTCTTTTTCTGGCACAAAACTAGACCAAAGGAAAAATGTATGTTGTTGTACGAAATTGCTGACAATGTGCACTGATTAATGTTGACAGATGTCAAACTCATAAAAAAAGTATGGCGTGTCCATGTTAGCTTAATACGCTCACTCACGCCATCTATGACCAAACAGCGGATTTAAGCTAATACACCTGGTAGACGTCGTTTAATGCAAATTCTACCAAGTTTATTATTAGTTTTCGAACTTAATACAATACATTTTAGTTGATGTATAAAAAATAATTATTCACCTGGTAAGCTTATACACCTGGTAAGAATTGGGGATTTTGTCCAAATGCCATTTATTCTTGGCTGGTCCTTTGCATGTTAGGGTTGTTAAATTTGTTGGTAATTTTTTTTCCCTAGTGTAACGTGATAGTTTTTGGCTGAGTTTTATAGTTACGTGGTAAAGTCTACGCTTCTGTTCTGGTTTTAATAAATAATGCTCAGTTGAAGTCTAAAATAGCCCCAGTCCCTTTTGGGCTACTTTTTAAACATTTTTTAAATGAATTTTTAATGCCAAAATTTTCACGAATTTAAGTTTTTCAAACAATTGTGACTTTCATGTAACAAATCCTTTGTAAATTTCATATTCCAAAATTTCATTAAAAATAAAGTTCTCCAAAGTCTGAAAAAAAAATTAAATTTAAATTTTCCACAAAAGTCCTTTTTTGGTCATAGGATAAAGGAAAATACTTCATTTTTGTTATGCTTAATTTTAAATCGACTGTTTCTGAATAAATAAAAAATTTGGTGAGCATTTATTTATTTTCATGACTCCCATGAGTTTTGTCTACTTTAATTACTGTTACCATTAAAGGAGGTGGTACCTACTCAGATTATTCCTGTTTCCAAAAATTTGTTAAATTCTTTACATTATTTCTGGAAATTCATGAATATTTTCTTTAATATTCCTTAAATCAATGGCTAACTATAAAAACTCTTATTAAGAGTCTTAGAATCTCTTTAGTAATTTTTGTAATATTTCTGATCTTTTGTATTGTAGACTTCTTCTCTTCTAATTCGTTCATAGGCTCTTATTTGAATTTATCTTTAAGAACTGAATTTTAAAAGTAACTTTTTTCTTTCATTTGCTTTTTGTATCATTTATAAGCAGGTGGACAAATTGTGCTGTTATACAACATTTTAGCATTCTGCACTTTATGGATTTTTCTTATTCATATTTGGCATTTTTAGAAATCCTTACTAAGAAAGGTTCTTTTAATATTTCTTTACAGATTATTTGATTGTGATATTTTCTATTTATTGAATGTTATGCGTTTTGTAATTATATACAAAATGATTTACTTTTTCATATCCAATAATTTATATTAGATTTTGGGAAACACATTTTTTCTGTTAATGGATTTTCTGTTAAGGATTTATAAATTTCCAAGTTTCTATAAAATAAAAATTATTAGAGAAAAACCAGAGGAACTTTTTGTCTATTCGTGTCTTAAATAGGATTTTTTCTCTTTGGTCCTTTGATAGCCATTAATAGTGAATGGTCTTAGCGAATTTTGTAAACATTTTGCATTAAAACCAATATCAAAGCCGAGCTAGACTCTACTATTGGGGAGGCTGCTCCTTTTTTTACAATATTAAAATATTGGGTAGCAGAGTTTAAACGAGGCCGTATGAGCATCAACTGAAAGTGTGCGGGCTAGCAGACATGATAGGCATTTCAAAAAGTGCTGTAAATCCCAATATTGACTGTAAATTTGAACTGTGCTCACAATAGAACATATCAAGTGTTGTGCGATGTTTCACACCAAATAAAACCGAGTCGATTCGTAACCATAGAGGAAAGATGGGTCCGTACTATGGGTAATCTGTAGGCCATGAACAAGGCTGTCGAAATTGTTATTGTCCTTTTCAATCAATGCAGCATCAGCATCTTCACTAACTTTCAAGCAACCTTGAAATGCGTTCGTGGTGATCCTGTACTTAACGAGACTCGAAATAACCTTCTTTTTAGGTTGGCTAAACACGACGTAAGTCAGACTGAACCAAAAAGCCTTTTAGCGTCTCACAATGGACCAACTACCAATAATCCAGTCTATCCAACATCTTTACTAAAATTCTGGGCATGAAACTGCTCTCAACCATAACCTTCTTTTATGTTGGTACCTCGATTTTCGTTATGTTGGTACCTCGATTTTCGATTTTTTGTGGCGTTATGTTGGTACTCATATCTCTCACTTATGCCGACAAGTTCGGCCATTTTGAACGTTCAGTTAATTTTTAACAGCTGCTTTTCTTGCACGTGCTTTGGCTCGTCTTCGATTTTTGCTCAATTTCGACCAAAAACAGCATCGCATTAACATTGCTAAGGAGCTGTTTGACTCTGTCATCGACGACTCAAATTTGCTCCAGCGGATCATAACTGGTGACGAATTATGGGTTTATGGTTATGACGTGGAGACCAAAGCTCTCATCTGATTAAAGAAACTAAAATACTCTAATAAAATTAAACTAATGATCTCATCGTCATGGTGTTTATGGTGGCTCCTGCCTCCAAAGGACCTTAAATACAAACAAACAAACAAAAATTTCTGTACTCTCCACTTAATTCTAAGTTTTGCCAATTATACTAATTTCCATGGTTGTTTGTAATTTTTTATCTAATTTCAAAAGTTTTAGTAATTTTTCCAAAAAGAGAGAGAAGATTTATTTTTAGTCCTTTTCGGTATCTTATGATTCAATTATATAAAAAAAATACACATTTTATGAGCGTCTGAATGAATAGACGGTTACCATAGTCTCCATAAATTATGTTTTAGGTAAAATTTGATTCACTTTTAGACTAGTCAAATTATTCAACTTGTCGTCTATATAAGATTTTCACATTTAAGATGTCCTTTTCGAAATTCTATTGTATTCATTACCCACTCGGTGGTGGTTTACCAGATGAAATTTTGAATCTACTTTTCCTTCGAATTTTTGTTAAGAGGTCACCGTTTCTTATGAAAAAATAGACGCATTTGTCTATTTTTAGAAATTTTCTACTAAAATATATGCTAGTCTTTTTTTGAAAGGAGCTTCTTTGTGAATATTCTTGAGAGAATTTCAAGTGCCAAAAGCCATTTTTCACGTAGCTATTTTGTGTAGATTACACCTTTTCAGTACTGAACTTCCTCCTACCTTCTACTCTCAATTTATTATGTCTGCTTTGTCAAGTGGTGAATAAATTTTATTCATTTTGCACATTTTTCTATTCAGCACATTTTCAAGTACACATAGACGGTATATTTATCTTTTTTTTTTTAATTATTTAGGTTTGTAAAATATTTTTTTTAATCAAATTTATCAATTTTCTTCAATAAATTTTCTTTAAGAAATTTTCCGTTTTTTTACTTTTGTAACTAATTTAAAGATGATGATATCATTTCTAGAAAGAAACAATTCATTTTATAGAATTTACCAGCATTAAAACCATCTCACCATTAAAGTTAAGATATTAAATATATAAAAATGGTTTTTATTTTTTCTCCAATTAAAAATATTTTATTTTATTGGAAATTTCTTGAATTTAATTTGAATTTAGAACAATTCTGATAAAGTAAGAAGGAGTGAAATTTTCAAAGTAGGCATGGTATTTTTAGTAAACTTTAAAGAATTTAAAATTAATAAAATTGCAAGCATAGACAAAAGAGAGGGTTTTTTTTTTGAGTGTACTCTCTTTAAAGCTAATCCGATAATCAAAAACTAACTTTAACTAGGAAAATAGTTTACTTTTGATATACCCACTATGGCATTATAGATTTCAGAAAACTGCCCTTCACATTATGTACAAATTTAGCAAAATACTCAAACTTAATTTTAAAGAGGATGAAACTAAATAATTATTATTTTATAAAATTCAAATAGGAACAAAAGTGATGACTATTGTTTTTATGGTAATTTTTATTAGAAAACTGTTAAAGGTCAGATCCTTCCCCATTTACTTCAGAATGAATAATAGCCAGAATTAAATTAAACTTTTAGCTTTTCAAACGAAAGAGTAATGGGAATATTTCCTTTCAAAACGTAAACATGCTACACCTTAATGGATAATATATCGCTGCTATTAATAATAGTGGAAGAGATGGAAGAATTTGGGAGCTCTTTAAAAGCCCTCAAGATGTTAGCACCTAAAATATAATAACTACTTTTTCAAAGTGATAAAATTGTAAATTTTCTGTAGCATTGTAAGAAGATACCTTATCGTGTAGCTGTTGTGATTTTATATGATGATGGTCTACATTTCACAGTGATTATCTGATTGTATGTGGTTTTTTTCTTTCTTGTGGTTTTGATTTTGGCAGGTGGTTACTTGGGTAACAATGATTATTCATCCACATTTTGCTGTTTCTGACTCCACAATGATAGTGTCCTACGTTGCTAAGTGACACATATAATAAAACAATAATTGCTATAGTTTTCTCCATTTAATATATTTTAAAATAATACTCGAAGTTATTTAAATTAATTAAATAAATTAAAAAGAATGTTTAAAATACTTACTTTTCTAATTAAATTCTGAAGATAGATAAAAAAATTAAATGTGAAAATATAAAAACAATCAAAACTCCCAATCTGATCACAAATAATCTTCTGTTTACATATAATATTGCACAAGATTTTTTTTATTTTTTTTAGCAATTAAAGCACCAGAAATCAAATTAAAATTATTTCACTAAAACAAATCGCATACTAACAAAATTGTCGAAGAACTATTTTTTCCAGTTCATATGAGTCTTCTGCCTAAATATTTTAAATTAAATATTTTAAATTCTGCGCCTTCCCAATAAAAAAAACTCCTGGTTAGGATTTAGTAACAGCTCCTATTCTGAAGCAAATTTCCCGGAAAGCTTTAGTTTTAATTACAAACATTTTTAATGGTGATCCTGCGCACAACCTATTTTCCTTTACTCTGGAAATTTTCTGTCATTAAAATGATTCGTGAAGCCAATAAATCCGTTAATTCTCCTTCTTCCTATAGACCTTTCAGCCTCTTATCAATCCTTGGTGAGATTTTTGAAAAACTCCTATTAAAACGACTCTATCCATTCCGAGTTAATGAAAAAGTTATTCTTGATCACCAATTTAGAATTCGATCTGAACACTCCAAAATCCAGCAATGTCATCGCGTTGTTGATTACATTGCATCCTCTCTTGAGAGGAAACAGCCTGGAACAGGATTATTTTTAGATATTTCCCAATGACTTCAAATAACCCCAGAAGAAATAGTCGAATGGTGTTAAATCACAACTTCTTGGAGACAATTCAATGTCACAATTTCTTGAAATAATCGAATCTCCAAACTTTTCTCGCCATTATTCGGTTGTTGCACATGCTGTGTGGCACATAGCCCCGTCTTGTTGGAACCAGATGTTGTCAAGATCAACTTCTTCCAATTTCGACCATAAAAAGTTGGTTATCATCGATCTATACCGCTCTCCATTGACAGTAACGGTGTTAACAGCTTCATTTCGAAAGAAGTGGGTCATCGTAGCCACATGTGGCCGCGCGTTGTCGTGATGAAACACTACCCCTTTTCTGTTTACCAATTCTGGTCTATCCTTTTGAAGGGGAATGTTCAATTTGGATAATTGCTGACAATATCGTTCTGCTGTAATTGTCTGATTGCGTTCCAAGAGTTCAAAATACACAATACCCTTACAATCCCACCAAACACAAAGCATAACTTTTTTTTGATGGATTTCGGCTTTCGAAGTTGTTAATGGGGCTTGTTCAGGTATAGCCCAATGTCTATTTCTTGTCACGTTGTTGTACACCACCCATTTCTCATCTCCCGTTACCAAACGATGCAAAAAAGGTTCATGTTTTTGTCTCGCACTCAAAGCAACGCGCGTTGAAACACGATCCAATAAATTGGCAGTCGACAATTGATGAGGTATCCAAACGTCGTACCGCGAAACCATCCCCATACGCTTCAAATGTCTTAATACGGTTGTTTGGTTGACTCCCATTATCGACGCGATCTCCCTGGTGGTTGGACGTGGATTGGTGTCAATTATGACTTTTTACTTGTCGTCATCAGACTTCAGTGGCCGCCCGGTACGTGGTTTATCAATTAGTGAAAAAACCCCAGATCGGAATTTTGTAAACCATCTTCGTACCTGTCGAACTTTGATGACATCTACTCCATACACTTCGCAAACGTGTTTGGTTGCCACACTCGCGGTATTGTCTTTACTGAGTTCATAAAGTAAACAATGACGTAAATGCACTTTATCGACCGACATTTTGAAAAAATACAAGGGCTCTTCACTGTACTCTGACCAGGCCAAAACTGAATAAAAAGTAGAGGGAAAGCATCCTTTATATTGTACAATGAAATCATTTAAAAGGAGATACTATTCATTATTTCTAAAGAAAAAAATTTTTTACTTAGGATCATAAAAAACGGGCATAACTTTTGCATACACCCAAGGCGTTTTCCTTTGGACCAATTTTGCTACTACGCGGTAGATGACCAAAGGAAAGCCAAATTCTAAACTCTAGTAGAAACATCACCTCAAAACAGTCAGAAACAATACTGAGTTTACTCACATATAAACAATAAAAACTGAGTTTATTCACACATAAGCAATACTGACAAAAATATGACTTTTCAACATAACCAACGAACCCGCAAAAGTATCTATTTTCACTTTAGCAACTAGAATCCACCTAACGTAAATTGTATGCGTAACTCCCCCAGTTCAATGTGCTCGTTTGTTCGAGGTGGAGTAGATGTGACAGCTACAACTACCGCGTAGTAGCAAAATTGGTCCAAAGGAAAACGTCTCCAATAGTAATCTCTCGAACAACTCGATCAGCCATTTTCTATTCTGAGAATTCAGTGTTGAGTTCTTCTTACGTACAAAATTGTCTTACCTAGTTTTTTGTCTCTCATAATCCAGACTGCCTGTGCATTGGATCCCACTTCAAATAAGATTTTTTATAGGTTTTCTTATAAAGTTCTCTTCATCAACTCGATTAGCCATTTTTTTTTCTGAGAATTACAGACTGAGTTTCATTAAACTAGAATTTCAAAGTTTTTTTGTTTCATTTCTACACATTATTCATATGCTCAGAATACTGTTCTCCAACAACTCTCCCATCAGTCATTTGATCCTTCTCAGAATCTGCTTCTGAGTACATAAAGTTGACCGTGACCTTGTTACCTACTTTCGATTAATTCCGTTAAAAATTAAATGTGAATCGAAGAATTTTTAATTATAAACAAAATTGGGTCAACGTGAGATTATTTTGAAAGGCATTTTTCTGCTTCTTTAAGAACTTTTATTGACGTTGCATTTTTAGAAAATTTAGAAATTTCACCATAAATAATCTTAATATAAGGTGTAGTAAACAGAAATCCATTATTTTTGCATTAAATTGAAGGATTTATTTAGCATAGATAGAATGATACGATTTAGGTCAAATTTATTGCCATTTTGGAGGTAATTTCATTATGCCTCTCTCATAGAAACCCTCGTCCCAATTGGCAAAAAACTGGGACAGTCGATTTTCACAATCTTCTCTTGAGGCGAATTTTTCACCTGCAAAATCATTCGTCATAGACAGGAAGAGGTGGTAATCACTTGGTGCCAGGTCCGGACTATAAGGTGGATGCATAAGAACATCCCAACCAAGGTCCCGGAACTTCTGGCGCGTCACTATCGATGTATGCGGCCTGGCGTTGTCCTGATGGAACACAATTCCTCTCCTATTGGCCAAAGCTGGCCGCTTCTGGGCGATTGCTTCTTTCAGACGGTCCAATTGTTGACAGTATAGGTCCGAATTAAGAGTTCGGCCGTAGGGGAGCAGCTCATAGTAGATGATTCCCTGCCAGTCCCACCAAACACACAGCAAAACCTTCCTGTCTGTCAATCCTGGCTTGACCACCGTTTGCGCCGGGTGACCGCGATTTGACCACGACCGTTGTCGCTTGACGTTGTCGTAAGTGACCCACTTTTCATCACCAGTAACCATCCGCTTCAGAAATGGATCGATATTGTTGCGGTCCATGAGGTTTTTTTGCGATAACTCGTGTGTCACCCATACATCGAGCTTCTTTTTGTATTCAGCCTTATTTAAGTGGTTCCAAACGGTTTTTTGTGCAATGTTTAGCTCCTGGGCAATCGAAACAGCGCTTACGTAACGGTCGGACTCGACGATTTCCATTATTTTATCGACATTTTCGACAATTGGCTTTCCAGAGCGTGGTGCATCTTTGACAACAAAATTACCGGAACGGAATCGACGAAACCAAAATTGCGTGACACTATTCACATTTTCAGCTGCCTGGCTTGCGTTTTCGCCTTTATCGAAGAAAAACTGTAAAATATGGCGTATTTTCTCTTTATTGGTGTCCATCTTTGATGCGTGCTAAAAAAATACTGAGTCAAGTAATCATAAAACTGTATCAGAAGCTTTTTTAGTACAAAATCTTATCTTTCTAACGCCATTTAGTGCAATCCGATCGCACTTTTAAAACGGGAGATACATATATTAATTTTAAAACAATTTATTAAAAGATTTTTTTCTCATCTTTAGTAAAATTAGTAGAATTTTTCTACTACACGTAATAGTAGTAATTAAGAGTCTAAGCCAAAAAAAAATATTCGTTTTATTATTAATTTATTTAAGTCCAATAAGAATTGAAATTGTGAGAAAGTTCTTCGTATTTTTGCTTATCTGATAGGTAAGCCGAATTATTAGTTGAACTATAAAATATGCCATTTATCTGATTTGTGTAATTTATTGTACACTCCAAATCGAAAATTAGTTTAAGAGAAGTTCAAGTTTTTTTAGATACGAGGGTTGTTCAATAAGTTCTAAGAAAAAGATGGAAAAAAACTGTTTTTTAAAAAAAAAAATTTTATTTTTCAACAGAATCTCCTTTTAGCTCTATCCAACCGTTTTTCCAAAATTTTTATCCCGTCCAAAAAATAGGATTTCGGAAGTTCTGCAAAATACTCATCCGTTTGAGCAATGGCGCCCTCGTTGGAAGTGAACCGTCGTCCGCCAAGCCATTTCTTCAGATTGGGGAAAAGAAAATAGTCACTCGGGGCCAAATCTGGTGAATAAGCGGGATGCTGCAACAATTCCATTCTCAATTCTACAATTTTGACCATGGAAGCAGCGCAGGTGTGCACACGCGCATTGTCCTGATGCAAGAGGATTTTTTTCTTCTTCAGATGGGGGCGTTTCTCTTTGATTTCCTCGCTAAACCGTTACAATAACGACGCGTAATACGCTCCTGTTATTGTTTTTCCTTTTTCCAAGTAGTCGATAAAAATGATGCCCTGCGAATCCCAAAAGACCGTGGCCATCACCTTGCCGGCCGATGGCACAGTTTTTGCCTTCTTCGGAGCCCGTTCACCCTTGAAAATCTACTGTGATGACTGTCTCTTCGTTTCTGGAGTGTAGTAGTGTATCTAGGTTTCGTCCACAGTGACATATCGACGAAGGAATTCGGCAGGATTGCGATGAAAGAGTGCCAACATAATCTCAGAGTCCACTACACGATTGCGTTTATTTTCCTCTGAGAGCAGACAATTATTTTTTCACAGACAATTTTTCATGCAAAATTGAAGCGACTGTACCTTGTGATATGCCCGTGGCCTCAACTAATTCACGCACTTTAATCCGCCGATCGTTCAAAATCAGATCGTGGATTTTGTGGATGATTTCAGGAGTAGATACCTCAACTGGGCGTCCTGAACGATGTTCATCTTTTGTAGATGAACGGCCACGTTTAAATTCATTCACCCAATTGTAAACCGTCGCAAACAGGTGCAAACACAGGTGCAGATGTGTCATGAACTGCATCCAACTCGGCTTTGATTTCTTTCGGGCTTAAGCCTTTCAAATGGAGATGTTTGATGACAGCCCTAAACTCGCTTTTTTCCATTGTTATGCACAAATAAATGTCGTTAACTTTAATTGACGATAGAACTTACAAAAAAAAATCTTTCCCGACACTACGAGCGCAATTTCTCAGATTTTCTAAGGACTTATTGAACGACCCTCGTAGCATAGATTTACGTGGAATTGCAAAAAGGTACAAATTTCCTTGTTCCGATAAATTGATGATTGCAAATGAAATTTTACATATTGTGAGATTTATGAGAAGAAAATATATTTGATCATAACCCCATACGTACAATTAAATTTCGTAGATTTGCGAATAGTCCCAATAAAAACCGAAATACAAATACAAATAAAAACCGAAATACAAATCAACGTTCATTCCCATTCGTGAAATAATAATGATAATATAATATATGATGTCTTATTCGAAAATCTGATTTAAATTAAAGCACATTATTCTGCGTATATATTCAAATGCTCGCGCGAAAAATATGGCAGACTGGGTTGTTCCCTGTTCACAAACGCATTAAAGCGAAAGTAATAAAACCAAATACTGGTAGAATCGAAAGACTAAAATTAGTAAGGATTAATTATTATAATTTATGCACAATTCAGTTCCTTTGAATTTTATATTCATAGAAAATTATAGACGTTGAAAAACAAATTCCCATACATGATAAATATGATATTGACGGTGTGTATAAATAGGTGGGAATGCCGAAATTGAGAGATACCGAAGTCCTGTTCTTGTCGTTGTTGGTGTTAGTATTCTGGAGAAAAAAAATCCATCGCATATAAACGTGCACTCGTAAATTAACTTGTTGGGTTATTAAGGAAATTGATGGAAATTTCTATGAAAATCTACGATTCTAATCGGCTTTCATAGAAGAGAAAGTATGTATAAGGTATTAAAAAATAATATTTTAATTTTATTTGCTTTTCATGTAAATTTGCTAAACTTTTTTTTTGTTGGAAAAGATTGTGTTTAAGTCTTTTTTATAATTTTTTTTTAGCTGTGGTGGTGAAAAATAATACTTTTTAAGAGCCCAGAGGAGATCTCCTAAAACGAGATTTTTTAAGAACATTGGAAAATGTGAATTTGAAGTGTTAAGTTAATTAAGTATTTTTTTAATTGTGTTCAAATATGTGAATTCAATTTTATTTTCAGTATTTATAATTAGAAACTTTATTAAAATATGTTGTAGAGACCTTACCACTTATAAATAACAAATAATGTCGGATAAGAAACAATTTTCAATCATAACCATTTCACAGATGACACAGTTGATATTGGTTTTTGAGCTCTTGAATTTTATGTGGAGTATTTTCGTAAATCTTTTTTTATTTTTCACATAGCCCTATAAAAACCAGTCCAACGGCATTAAATCGCATGATCGTGGTGGTCCACGTCCATTGTATTTGATTTTCAATAAATCGATTTTGTATTGAGCAGTGTGGTACACATCGCCGTCCTGCTGAAACCGCAAGTCATCAACATTCATATCATCAAAAATAGGTCATAAAAAATTGGTTACCATGTCTACACAGTGTGTCCCAAAAATAACCGATATAGAATAAAATACACATTATATTATCTTTGAAAGTTATTATTTATTCAAAATAGGTTCCATTAGACTCAATACAACGTTTGGAACGATCAACCAGCGCATGCATAGATTTTTTTATGTCATTTATAGGAATGTTCTTCAGAACCTCGGTTACGGCTGCATGAATGGATGGGATATCATCATAAAATGCTCCTTTCATCTTGGTTTTCAGTTTTGGACTATAGAAAATAGTCACATGGTGATAGATCAGGAAAATACGGAGGGTTTTTGATGAGATAAATCTGTTTTTACATAAAAAATTCGTTCAATTTTTTGGTCTTGTGAGGTGGTGCATTATCGTGAGGTGCTGGATATTCAGGTCTAACACGACCAATTCTTTTCCAGAAACGATCTAAAATGCCTTAATAGTATTCTCCATTAACAGTTCGGCCTTCTGGAACAAAATTTCTTGTGGACAATACCTTTCGAATCATACAAAGTAATCAACATTGTCTTGTTTCGAGGCTTCTGAAAACGCAATTTTTTTGGTTATGGCTCGCCTTTGGACTTCCATTTAGCAGATTAACGCTTAGTTTCAGGGTCATATTTAAAGCACTATGACTCATCACCAGTTATGATCAAATCAAGAAAGTCTGGATCGTTTGCAGCATTTTCAACAATGTCTTTGCAATGCTCCACACAAGCAATTTTTTGGTCTTCATTTAATTCTCGTAGTTAAATTTGCATCGATACCAATGATTTCTAGCTTCTGGACGATCTGGCCTTATGTCATCATTTAAATCCTCACGACCATTTTTAAATCGTGTAAACCACGTATAAACTTGAGTACGACTCATACAATCATCACCATAAACTTTTTCCATCAATTTGTATGTTTCAGCGAATTTTTTTTCAAGTTTAACACAAAATTTTATATTTGCTCTTTGTAACATTAGCACACTTTTTCTTTTATTAAAATGGCTGTAACTTTTCACATCTGTCATCCGATTTACATGAATTTAGGTGCTTTTGAAAGAGGATGAATGTATCTTTTTAATGCTGCAAATTTTCAATAGATGGCGCTGCATGTTGTATGATTTTAATATAAAGTTATTCTTTGGGACACACTGTGTAGGTAGCGCACTCCATTGATAGTAACTGTAGCAGCAGCCTTATTTTCGAAAACATACGGACCAATGAAGCTTCTGGCCCATAAAGCACATCATACAGTGACATGTGAAGAATGTAACTTCTTGAGTTTTCAGATGCCCAAATGCAAAAATTTTTCTTGTTAACATAGCAGTCTAAATAAAAATGAGCTTCGGCCGAGAAAATCCGAATAATCTTTGTCCAATGATCCAATTAGCGAAAGTTCGATTTTAAAAATGATCTTCTGGCTTTAATTGGGCTCTTCCTCACCGAAGCAACATTTTCAGCGAAACAGCCTGTACAAGCACGTGTTATTGTTTGTATATTTTGTACCAAACCATTAGACTCAAATTTATCCACCAATTTCTTAATTGCAGGAAAAGATAAACGATCATTACGAGCAAAAATATTGCGAATTTTATGAAATGTAGCTTTTACAGATCGACCATTTTCATAATGGATTTTAAATTATTTTAATACGATTTCTGAGCAAAATTGAAGACATTATAATAGATAGTTCTAATAGCTAGACTAAACCCTTTACTTAAATATTTACGCAACTGCCAAGTGGTTTTTCCTTTGATTATCGCGTTTAATTAGATATAATTTGTATATACCTTAATTTTCCAATTTAGTGTTGGATTTATAAAAGAAATTATATAGAAAAGTTTTCCATAGCTAATTTTATTGATAAAAATACATTCAAATTTTACCTCATATTTATTTTCTTTAGACTAAAATCTAATATTTTCCACTTCCTTTTTTTTGTTGCAAAAATAACTTTTTTAGTAAAGCATCTTAAAAGCTTTTATGAAAATTAACTCAATTTATATATTTGAACTGGTTTTTTTAGTATTACTTCAAAGTTGGAAAATTACTTTTGACCAAAAGTAATTTTCATATATCTATGAAGACCTTAATAGTTCTTTATGGTGCATTAAAAATTATAAAAATTTATGGAGTCATGAAAAAAAAAATCATATCCGTTTAATAAAAATTAATTTTATCATTCTTTTATTATCATTATACAACATAAAAGTGCTCATCCTCGTTCCTGTTAAAGGCCTTTTAATGAATTTTTAAAATCAATTCACCAAAAGTACTGATATCAAAATATAAATTAAGGTTTTTTTGAAGATGATTTGGTAATTTACGCATCTTGTGTTCAGAAGAAGAAAAAAAAACTCCTCTTTAAACTACCACATTCAAGATTGTTATCTTTAAAATGTATTTTTTTTCATAAATAAAAAAAAAATCAAGTATTTTATAAATTTATAATCACACAAACAAGCTGTTTTGATAGATTACAATTTTATTCAAAAATTTAATGGTTTTTTTTTCCAATTTTTCTTGATAAATCATTAAATTCAAAAAGAACAACTAAAAATTATTTTATGTCAAAAGTTGTGGAAAATTACTAAATTACAATAGAAAAAATGTAAAATAAAATAAAAGCAAAAGCCCCAAGAACATGATGAGCAAGAAAAGAAACCATCCCTTATGGAAATAATAAATGCTCAAATTATCCAATAATTTATCTTCGTCTATAATTGAAATTCAAAATTCATCACATAATTTACGCGAAGAAATGAAGTGGAAATTGATGAGAATCGTAAACAGAATAGAATGTAATAGATTGTGTTAGAGCAAAAACGGAAATGAAAAGAGAAGGAAGCTAATAATTTGGAATAGAATAGAATGGCGGCGGTGAGAACAAATGGAAACGTTGGAAGAGATTAGACGAAACTACTAGAAAAGAGAACAAACATTGGTTAGGTTAGATTAGAGCAGAGAAGATTGTTAGTGGGCAGAGAAGATCGGAGAATAATCATGAATTAACAACACAAAAATAACAGGAGCAAAGAAGAAAATGTTGTAATTTATTTAATGCTGCAAAATTAGTTATTTTAACGTTTTGTTTCCAGCTGTTTTGATATATCTTATTTCTGTCAAAATAGACACTGATGCTCATTATTATTCGGTAAATGTTATTAAAAACATTTTGTATCAAAAATTCTTCTATTCTATTCACGATCAACAACACCTAAAACTAACATACTTACGGGATGATGTAATGACTTCTTCATAAATTCATTTTAAGGCAATTCTTTTAATAAATGGATTTGTTGTTGTGCAATTCACTTTATTATGTATTCTAACATGCTGTAATTTGTCAAATTTCATTTTCTCTTTAAATACTCTTTTAACAACCATAGTGTTTTCAATTGAATCTGCGATTTTTCATTCTTATATCATATAGTAGATAACTTCTCTTAATGATGAGGCATTTTTTCAAGTTCACCTTTTTGTCTTCGAACGGAAAAATTACTATTTTTTGTATTGTGTCATATTTTAAAGAATATATTCAATCACACTTTAAGTCTTAATAAAATAATTTACCTTAAATTAAAAGTGCGATTAAAACTGTGAGAAAAGTGAGAATTTTGATAAATCCCCAATTTTGTGAAATAATTTTTCGGAAACATTTCGTTTTTATGGGTTTAAGATTTATTATTATATGCGTCAATTTTGGTTATTTTTCAATTTATTTTAATCAAATTAATTTTGTACACTTTTTGATTAACGATTATTAATTTTAAAGGTAGAATAATTTATAATATATGATTTTAGGTAATTTTGATATTAAAGTTTTTTTGTTTATATTTAAATGGCGATAAAGCTTTTATCGCTTTAAAAAAACTTTGGGCTTCTGTTTACCTAATTTGATTTTTTTGTTCAAGAAAAGAAAATATATTTAAGATCTTATAATGGTCAAAAAAACTAAAAATATTGGTTCACTCTTGTAGCCGAGAATTTACAAAAATATGTGTAAGATCTTACTTATTTTTTAGTATGGTAATAAAAAATGAAGATGGATATTCAAGAAAAGCCGAAAATTAGAATTAAAATTTTTTCCGCTTTCTAAAAATCCAAAGTTGATTGAAACTTATTTTAATTATAATAGAAACTTATCTTGTATTCATTATTTGAATTGATCCAAGAATTCAACTATATTTGAATTTAAAATGAACTAAAACAAATAAAAATCGTAGTTATGGCTATGGTATTAACTTTATTTAAAAGATAATTTCATGACTCTAGTCAGGCGCAATCTGAAAGTGCAATTTTTGAGCAGCTGGGGCCGTAGATCGACAATGACGCTGCGAATATTGACTTTCAAGTCATCCATCATCTCTTGTTTATTGGCGTAGACTAGCAATCACACGATTTTGGATGCAATTCGATGAGTTTCCTTCAATAAATTGAGTAGGGCGCACGCTGTGTGGCATATGGCGCCATCTTGTTGATGTTATTCAATTCGGGCATGAACAAGTCAGTAATCTTCTGCCCGACATCATTTTTGAAGAAAAATGGACCAATAATTCCACCAACTCATAAAGGAGACCAAACAGTGACTTTTTGTAGATGTGACGACTTGTGAATGTTCTTTACTCCAAAATTTTGTGCTGAACATGATAATCAAGGGCAATCTTATTTTCGGCACAGTTTGTCAGCGTAGTTCTTGCGTAACTCTACTCATTGCGAACTGGCAAACCAAACTGAACACAAATCAACCGTCAAATTTTCTTTTGATGGTTGATTTGTGCTCAGTTTTATTTTCTATTTAGAGGTCTCAAAATTTGTCCCATTTTAAATATTTGGTTGTAGGTTGATAATATTCAATTTTTTATAACATGGTGTAAAATTAGAGTTCTTTACTTCTGTAAGGGTCCCAAGGTTCTCCCCTAGACCATGGCGAAGATGAATTTCTTTTTAGTTGTTTTATGTTGATTGCATTATTTTAACAAGTCCTTTTAATTATTTTGAGACCTCAAAAGATCCTACACGATAGTTTTTTGTGTTGTTAATTCTTATATGGTCTAGAATGGAAAATTTTATTTTATAGGAGACCTTAAATTGGGAGCCTTAGAATACATATGGGATAAACGTTATAGGTTAGTGTAATTTGGAAGTCGTGTCATTATTTGTGTTATTTAAAAGTGGACAATTTATTTTTTCTCGCCTTTTAAAAGAGTGTCGGAGAAGAATCTCACCTCACCTCCTGAGGTGAGACTCAATCGCTATGGTTTTAAGCGACTTATGGTTTTCTGTTCAATGAACGATAGTCCACGTTTAATAAAACAATATAAAACTTACCTACAAACATCCTTCAAAACGATCAAACAATGATCAATTTCAGAAGTGCCTACAGGTCTTGTCGGTACCACGGTCCTATGCTAACCTAGAATTTACAACATTCCTTATTGTAGCTCTTTAAATGGAAGTACGCATCACGTACTCTTTAAACAAAATGTGGTATCATGGAGGTTGGGTGCCCTACGGTAGTTGGTAGCACCATTGCCGATCAAGGTAAGGTGACCTTGACTGAAACATGGTGGCTGTGGTTGATATCTACATCGCGGGAACAGTCTTGGGACTTGATCAAGGTGTCTTTGACTGAAACGTGGTGGCTGTGGTTGATATCTACATCGAGGGAAGAGATATGGTTGATATCTTTATCGAGGGGATGGTGAAGGATATCAAATATCCCTGGTATTATCACTGCAGATGATAGTAGAGGTTTAGAGTAGGCCATGCTCCTAACAGTCAGAATAATTAGGTTATAACTGGTCACTGACAGTTTGCACAGTTCTACCTGTGTTGTATGTAGCTGGTGCTGTAACGGAACCAGGTGGAAGTAATCCATCGCTTACAGATGGATTACTTAATTGCATGATGCATATAACAGAGAGGCTGCTTTTGTTCAAGCAGCGAATGATAGAGTTGGTAGCTGAGTCCACTTGCTCTTAGTAGAAAACGGTAGAATTTGATGAAAAGGAGTGAAGGACATGTGAGGGTTCGACTGCATCAGGCAATTTAAGCAATGTGTCAAGAGAAAGTGGAGGTGGAAAACAAGCATGCTGATATCCCTTTGCGCTGATTGAGTACGAGGTCTGTTCAAAAAGTATTGGGAATTTTGAATTTCCGCGGGTTACGTATATTTAGTTTTCGATTTTTTTTGTGGCAATATGTTGGTACTCATGTCTGTCACTTATGTCGACAAGTTCGGCCATTTTTAAAGTTCAGTTAATTGTTGACAGCTGCTTTGATTGCACGTGTTTTGGCTCGTCTTTGATTTTTACCCATTCCAAAATTTGGATCAAAGAATCTGTTTCGGGAACAAGAAAAAATCACAGGGGGCTAGATCTGAGGAATACGGTGGCTGCGGCATTATTAGTATGTTGTTTTCGGCCAAAAATTCGCGCACAAGCAATAATGCGTGAGCAGGGGCGTTATCGTGGTGCAAAAGCCAATTTTTGGCTTTTTTGCACATAACTTGCAGGTAATATTCCTTATTGACCGTTCTACCCTGTGGCAAGAACTCATGATGTACCACGCCCCTGCAATTGAAGAAAACTGTAAGCAAAACCTTCACATTCGACCGAACTTGGTGCCCTTTTTTCGGTCTTGGCTCGTGCGGCAGCTTCCATTGGGATGATTGAGCTTTGGTTTCCACGTCATAACCATAAGCCCATGATTCGTCACCAGTTATGACCCTCTGGAGCAAATTTGCAGACAGAGACCAATAGCTCCTTAGCAATGTTAATTTCGATGCTGTTTTTGGTCGAAAGTGGGCAAAAATCGAAGACGAGCCAAAACACGTGCAAGCAAAGCAGCTGTCAAAAATTAACTGAACATTCAAAATGGCCGAACTTGTCGGCATAAGTGAGAGACATGAGTACCAACATAACTTTTTGAACAGACCTCGTACTCGTGATTTAAGCTACGATTACATATTCGAGAAATGCTCGAACTTTAGAAAATGAGCATGTTGGACGAACAACTTTCCTTCGATCTAGTATGTTCGAGACAGACAAAATATCGAGATTTGCTCGAATGGCTTAATCGCCTTAAATTGTAGACTGTCGATCTTTTCAAGCAACAAGCTCGACCATAAATGAAAATTGTCATTCGAGCTGCTTATTTCAGCACGAGTATTTTTCCGGTTTCGACATGTCTGATACTTTTTAAACAGACCTCGTATATCCCAGTACTGACGATCCTAGGTGACCCATGCTATTATGTCTAACGATAAATAATAGAATTACCATATTCTATTAGGGTTTCTGTTTTTTTTTCATTAATTTTTTTATGTATTAATAAAATATTAAATTAATAATAAATATTTTATTAAGATTCAAACAAAAAAAAAAAAAAAACAAATTAAAATTTGAGAAATAAAACAATTTTAAAGCTCATTTTTTTATAGATATTGAGTTTTAAAATTGTTTTATTTCTCGAATTTTTTCCTTTTAATAAGAATTTTATTAAAGTGAGTTTTACGATATGACCAGCAAATATAAAAATAAGAAAATATCGACAATTATGATGATGAGATACAATAATTGTGTACAAAGTTTATTCTTTGAATCATTAACGGCAGTATTTCCAACACCGTCGTTCGTTATATACGGAATATCAGAGAATCTGTGGGGATTTTCCTATATGTCCGTATAACAATTTCCTTCTTTGCCATGTTAGGATAAATAGGATTATAAGAGAGATTAAATATAGAATGTTACAGACATTTTCTGCCATTTGTAGTTGAAACAGTATTTATGACAGCAGTAATCCCTACTCTGGGCTTCGAAGTGGATGATCTAATAAGGCAGTTGTTTAATTGGGGTCAATATTCAGGGAGTTTGCTCCAAGTTTCAGGGTGAATTTAATTGTGGAAATTTATGTTATCTTTCAATGTATGTATGCACATACATACGTGTACATGTGCATATCAGTCTGAACATTTTCATATGCGAGCACGTACATCATTACGTATTCAGTTGCCATAGTCCAGATACCAGATACTCTCTATTCAACTGTATATGTGTTTATGATATAAAATTCTTAATGAGAAAACGGAATAGGAAATACCGTGTAAAATGTAAGGTTTTGTAAAAAAAAAAAATTAAATCTTTTTGTGTTTCTTATACATCAGAAGAAGAAAAAAAAAACGAAACGAAAACTTTTATAATTTACACTCTTGTCCATAAGAAGATTATGTCGACTGTGGTGTAATTTGTTATAAATTCGGTTTTAATTAAAATTCGCCCCCTTATCAACTACACTATGTCAAAAATGAAGCAAAATTCATCAATTTGAATTCTTAAAAAGGATTTTTTCCTTGTACCATAATAGTAGTTATCTTTTCTTAGGATAGTATCTAAACCTGACAACTATAATATTTTGAATACTTATTACAAGGGTCATTCAACAAGTACTTAGCCCCACCGCCCAATGGAACTGCTGTTACAAAACACAAATTTACCATCGTGCAGTACATTCTTTTAGTAGCCTACTGTCAAAGTTTCAGTCGATTCCCTTCATTAGTTTTGTTTTGAGAGCCTTTGAAAGCGAGCGTGTCGGTCGGTTGCACAAAAATGGAAAAAGAACAATATCGTTCGGTGATTAGATTCTTGTTTTTGGAAGGGAAAACGCGCAGTGAAATCAAAGATCGCTTGGATGCTGTGTATGGTGACTCTTCTCCTTCGATGGCGACCGTCAAGAATTGGTTCAATGAGTTTGTTCGTAGCCGCACGTCGGTTTTTGATGAGCCCCGAAAACGGCTGCTAGAAAAAACGGCTGCTACGGAGAAAAAAGGTTAAAAAAGTCCACGATATCGTGTTGGCAGACCGACGATTGAAGGTTCACGAGATAGCTGAGACTGTGGGCATCCGCAGTAGGAACCGTGCAACGGTGCATCATATTCTACACGGAGAACTGGGCATGAGAAAGCTGTCGGCGCGATGGGTGCCGCGTTTGCTCACACCGGAAAACAAGCGCAACCGTGAGACCACATCGGCGACGTGTTTGGCGCTGTTTCAGCGCAATCCAGCGGAGTTCTTGCGTCGTTTCGGGACCGTCGACGAAACATGGATTCACTGGTACACACCAGAGACCAAGGAACAGTCGAAACAGTGGACTTCACCCGGCGAACGTGCTCCAAAGAAGGCGAAGACTGTTCGATCGGCCGGAAAGGTGATGGCCACCGTTTTCTGGGATTCACTAGGTGTGATCCACATCTATTACCTCGAGAAGCGTAAAACAATCACGGGGCGCTACTATGCTGACTTATTGGGCCGATTTGACGTCGAATTGAAGAAAAATCGGCCCCGCTTTGCGAAGAAAAAAGTGCTGTTCCACCACGACAACGCGCCGGCTCACACCTCCGCCGTCGCCATGACCAAATTGGTCGAATTGCGCTACGAATTGCTGCCCCATCCACCGTACTCTCCAGATTTGGCCCCCTGTGACTACTTTTTGTTTCCAAACCTGAAAAAATCACTCGCCGGGAATAGATTTGGGTCGAATGAGGAGGTCATCGTCGCCACGGAGGCCTATTTTGCTTCCCTCGAGAAAATGTATTTTTTGGACGTGTTAAAAAAAAATTTTGCTTCCCTCGAGAAAATGTATTTTTTTTTTAGAGCATCGCTGGGCCAAGTGTATCGAGCTTGAAGGAGATTATGTGGAAAAATAAATTGCCACCTTTCCAAAATTTTCGTTTTTCTTTTGTAGGCTAAGTACTTGTTGAATGACCTTTGTACTATGTCAAAAATGAAGCAAAATTCATCAATTTGAATTCTTAAAAAGGATTTTTTCCTTGTACCATAATAGTAGTTCTCTTTTCTTAGGATAGTATCTAAACCTGACAACTATCATATTTTGGATACTTATTAAATCATAATATTTGCGAAAATATATCTTCGTAATTATTCGAAAATCTTTTAATATACTCTGAATCTTGTCTATAAGATTTTAATAAACTTCTATTATAGTGTAGGTCATTTTGTTATTTATATATTCTAGCTCTATTTATTTATGAATAGTTTTCTGTATACCTTCACGTACCTCCATAAGTATTTAGATAAATTGTTCATACCCATTTTCATTCTAGCCATTCCAGCAATTGGACAATTTAGCCTAATCTTTACGTCTACACTTGTTTTAGATTATGGAAAGTTCTATTTTTCGTATGCAGTAAAAGATATTATTTTCCAGCATAGAAAATGTGCGTATGTATTCTCTACACAAAACTTCTATCCAGGAACCTTGTGCAAATCCATATTTCTGTATTTTCACCTAATCGCATAGGTGAAAATAGTTTTCCATGAGTTAACAACTATTTATTTAATTGCAAGCTTAAGTAGTTGAGATTATTAGATTATATGTGTACGTACATTCATACGTGCCTACATGTGTACGTAAATTGCATTTGGTAGTTGAATAATAAACTAAAGAACACCACTCGATGTTGGGGGGGGGGCGTAGCGGAAGCAAGCAAGCAACACTTGGAAAATTTTCATTTTGACATAATATCCCACCTGTACGCTTGTATAGTGAAAAGGATGAACGATTTTTATTACCTTCGAGAATAGTTTTATTACCATACTTAACAGTAGTTATCTTTTCATACCAGTGGTATTTGAATATTGTACTCGGATTACCTACCAGGTTTATAATATGATAACAAACTTCTATCAAATTAGAAGATATTAAATTCATTAGCAAAAGATTTTCTACACAATTTATTATGGTAATTTTTTAGTGTTTTTTTAATTATTTCTGTTGAATTGTTGCTACCCGAATTTTTGATATGATTTGATTTTTTACATTTTGCCTTTTTTATGTATTTAGGAAATAATTTTTTTTTTTATTAAAAAATTCGGACCTCTTGTCCATGTGACGTTCGTGATCTTTGAAATTTGAAATTTAATAACGATATTCTAAGGGATTTTTTCAATAGGATTGATCTATTTTCAAATAGACCGTTTTGACCGAAATCTTTCTTTACGCAATGTTCGGATGCCAATAAGATAAAGATCCGGTCGATATTCTTATCACACAAAAATTTAAGGCTGTGATTTTGCAGATTTTGCTCTGGAACAACTTGAAAATAATGTTTCTCAGATGAGGTGCATTTTCATATCTCTGGATAAGTGAATAAACAAAATTGTCATTACTGGGGTGAAGAAAATCCACAAGTTATTTACGAGGAACTTTTAAATTCCGAAAAAGATCCCGTTTGGTATAGTGGCACCATCGGTTCTTATTTTCTTCAAAATTACGAAGGAATTGACATTACTCTGTCAATTGTAAGCATTACAGATCAATGATAACGAACTTTTTGTAGCCTGAATTGGAAAATATTGGTTTAACAAATATGTGGTTTCAACAAAATGGTGCTAGGTGCCACACAGCTCATACCACATTTGATTTATTGCGGTAAGAGTTTGGCGAGTCGATAATTTTCAAGAAATGCCTCCAAGAAATTGTGATTTAACACTTTTGTACTTCTTTTTGTGAGTTTATTTGATGTTATTGGTATATTTTCAATAAACCAGCAACTATTGATGCAAAATTAAACATTAAATGCCAAATACGTGAAATAACGCCGGACTAACTATACAAGGTGGTCGAAAATTGAAACCATCGTATTCGGTTCTGAAAACGGAGCAGAATATTGGTGACCATTTAAATGATGTTATTTTTAGAACATACCAGGTGCATAAGCTTAAATCCGCTATTTTTTAGTCAAATAAAAACACATATTTTTTTAATAGAAACCAAAAACGAATTTATTCAAAGTACTTGCCACCGCTAGCTACACATTTTTCCCATCTCTCGGGCAATTTGTGGATCCCATGCCAAAATAATTCCTTCTCTTTCGGGGCAAACCCCTAATGACGTCCATTTTCGGACGTCTTCGTAAGAATCGAAGTGCTGCTCAGCAAGCGCGTGTCCCATCGACGAACACAGGTGGTAGTCGGAAGGGGCCAGGTCTGATTAATAAGCGGGGTGGGGTAGTACCTCCCAGTTGCGTGTCTCCAAGTAGTTTCGGACTATTTTTGACGTGTTGCGATGGTGCGTTATCGTGGAAGAAAATCAGCTTGTCATGTCTTTGTTGATAATCCGTCTTTTTCTCACGCAGAGCACGGTGCAATTTGATCAGTTGTTTGTGGTAGCGGCAGGCACTGTCAGTTTCACCACGTTTTAACTTCTCATAGTAGACGATACCCTGCTGATCCCACCAAACACACAGCATCGTCTTTTGTCCGAAGCGATTTGGTCTTGGGGAAGATGTTGATGGTTGGCCGGGATCCTTGCGTTTAGGATTCTCGAAATATATCCACTTTTCATCGTCTGTCACATTCCAATGCAGACACGACTTTCTTTTTTGTCTTGCGAGCAAAATTTCGCATGTGTTTTGGCGTCGCTCCATCTGCCTATCGGTCAATTCATGCGGCACCCATTTTCTGATCTTTGCAGTCTTCCCCATGGCACGCAGACGCTTAAAAATGGCGGGTTGAGTCACACCCAATTGCTCTGCAAGCATTTTTTGTGATTGGGTAACGTCTTCGTCCAAAAGAGCCTGCAATTGATGGTCCTCAACCTTCCTAGGCCGATTTTCACGCTTCTTGTCCCACAAGTCAAAATTTGCGTCATGAACCAATGAACCCAATCTCGGCACGTTGTTTCCGATAAAGCACTATTACCATAGGCCTCCATAAGTATTCTATGCGATTCGGCAGCCGATTTCTTCAAATTGAATCAGAAAAGCAGAGTTTCCCGCATATGCTCATTTTCTGGCACAAAACTAGACATGATTACCAAAGCAAAAATGTATGTTGTTGTACGAAATTGCTGACAATGTGTACTGATTAATGTTGACAGATGTCAAACTCATAAACAAAAAAGTATGGCGTGCCCATGGTAGTTTAATACGCTCACTCAAGTCACATATTACCAAACAACGGATTTAAGCTTATACACCTGGTACATTCGTAAATTTTTTTTTTTAACGAAAATATTTCCAAAAATAAAAATTTTTCTTATTCACCTTGTTTTTGATTTTAATAATTTCCTACCGTTTTTAATTGAAAATTTTCTAGTTACAATATTGCCCCAAGAAAAATGTTCGAAAAATCCATCGAAAAATTGATATTCAATTTCTTTTACCTTTTTTTATTAATTACCATCGCAGTTCAATTAAATCTCTTATCTTTCTTACCATACATACCATACAAGTATATTAAATAAACAAAATTATAAGAAAATACAAAAAAAAATTCTTTGTTTTTACAGAAAAACAATAATAAACTTGATAAACGTTAAAAACCACTCACCTTCTTTACAGTACAAATATATCATGTGATATAATTCACTTTTATGGCATATAAAACCCTTGAACATTTATTAGGTTTTAATTTTTTATCGTTAGATTATTCACTCCGAAAGTGATAATATCCAACCACTTCCTAGGCTAACCAGCTAAATTCATAAAATATGTTTAACTCATAAGGATTTTATGGTTGTCTTTATTGAAATTTGAGCGGCGTTGTCTCTAACTGGTAAGTTATTTTAGCAGGCGAGAGGGAAAAAATTGTGGAATTTAAAGTAGATTGTCATATGACCGTAATTAAGGATATTGTAAATAATTTCATTTGAAGGTAAATTTAAATATATGAGAAAATTCGCAAGTTGTTTAACTGTTAATCATTTAGTGGGGTTGTTTAAAATTTTAATGTCGCTTCTTAATCTTATTTGAATTTAGAACAATGTAAAAAGTAGGACCAAAACGGTTTTAGAATAGAAATTCCCTTCGAATATATGATTTTCATTTTATAGCTTGTACCAAGAATTCAATTATTTTTACGATCATAGTTTGTGTAAATTTCATATGCTTGTTGTGGGTGGAGGAAACATGCTATTTTTGGAAAGGGATTTAATTTCCCATAAAATTATATTAAATGAGTTTTTGGAACATTTTTTTCTTTAGTTTTTTAAAAAGTACTTAATTTTTTGTTAATTTTCCATTCGAAATTAGTTCAGAGCAAAAAAAAGGAAAAATTGTGGTAAAAAATTCAAACTTAATCAATCAACAAAGTCATCTAAAGAAAATTTGAATTTTTCTTTTTTTTAATTTCGGAAAAATACTTCTACTAATTTAGGATACAGTTTTTTAATATCTTTATTAGAAATGTAGTTTTTTTTTATTTAAGAGTTTTTGCAGAATTTTCTAATATACTTTTAATAATTTTTTTTTGTTGTTGAATAAAGTCATAAAAAGTATATTAATTTTGTGAATATTTCAGCCAATTTAATCCAAATAAGTGCTTTAAACATTTCACTTTTTTTTAGAACTTTCCAAAATTTTGAAAATGCAAAAAATTTGAGGTTGAAGTTTTCTGGGAATTTGAAAAATTTAATTCAACGAATTTTTAAATTTAAAAATTTGCATTTATCCCTAAAACAAATTAAGAAACTTTTCTTTAAGATTGTTTCGAAAGGATTTTTTTGTGTTTTTAAATTTTTAGAAAGGTTTCTATTCCAGTTAAATATATTTTACTCTGGAATAAGTAACCTTTTTTTACTATTCAATTCTAGTTAACTCAAAATTTTACTTTTCACTACAAAAAAAAACAGTTTAGAAAAAAAATAATTGTGAAAACATAATCGAATGATCATAAAAAATTATTATTATCTCGGAAGTGTAATCAAAAAATAATAAAGTCAAAATTCACATCTCATAAAAAAGGAGGATCAGACTTCATAGAAAGGGTCAATAATAATCGTTCAGTCATGCTCGTACTTAAGGGAAAAAAATATAGACATATAATAACTAAAATATAAAGTCTATAAAGTCAAGTACTTTTTTTAAAATAACAAGTACACTGAAAAAAACAATAGTGAAAACTCCCTATTCGTCCTTATCGTACTCGCAATGGACAAATCACGTTTCATTGTGATCCTTTGAATAACTACATGAATGGCTAAATTCAATTCAGTTAGTCCTTGCTGGATTTGTTCTCTTTCACGATTCATCCTTTTTTTTATACTCTTGTTATTTTTTTTTTTTGACGAGTTAAAAAAAACTATAAAAGCTATTAAAAAATATTCCATACAAACGATTTAATAAAATTTTTATTCAATCGATTTTATTTCGAAATAAAAAAAATATAAAAATTATATATTCATAAATAAAAAAAAAAGGTTTCAAATTCCCCGTTTAAGAGCGGGGGTGGGGGGGGGGTGTGTACAAAAACAAAAAATACAGGCGAAAAAATTTGGGAAATAGCGCGGGAAATGTGTAAAAATTTACCAAAGCGAAAAGAAAATAGAGAGAAAAATTCACAATCGAAATAAAAAATTAATAATGAACAGAGAGCAATGTTGTTTATTATTTGAATTTTTTTAATGTTCTTTTTTTTATATATATTAAAATACTCCTTTGTGAATTGATTTGATTTCAGATTTCAATAATAAAAAATTTCTTTTTATTTAAATCGAAACGACAATTTGAATATTCTGCCCTTAGTAAAGTTAGGTTAGGTTATCGTTTATAAAATTCGATAGGGAAAATAGCAGCGCACTTAAGGAAATAAAGCTTCAAAGAATTGTATTAAAGTTTTATTAAAAATTGAATAAAAAAGAATAAATTTGAAAAGCTTATTAAATTTGAAAAAAAGGCAGCTTTAAAATGGTTTTTACGAATGGTGGCCAATTTATCTTTTTTTTTTTATATCTCATTGTATTTTTAACATTATTTTAAACTATAAATAGTTTTTATTTTATAAGATGACAAAACCGTGAGAACAGAAAGGTATTTATAGGACTATATCCTATCTCACGAAACAATAATATATTAACTCATAATTTTACTAAAATTAAGTATTTTATTCCTTTCATTTTTAATACAATATTAATTTACAATAACATAAATATTCAATTGTAACAAGAGGAATGTGTTACAAAAAAATTAAGAATAACGAGGCGTAAACAATCATCGATGCTTCCTTTGTAGGGCAGCACCATATAACGGGGAGCTGTGGGCCATTAAAACGGCAATTAAAATTGCGACCAATATTTCCAGCCAACAGAGCGTTATTATATTTAGCGACAGTATTGACGATCGTAAAGCCATTTGTGGCTCATCGAGTGACTTAGTTCTTAGGGCAATTCGTCATAGCCTACTTAGCAATAGGAGAGTCATGTTGCAATGGGTGCCGGGGCATGTGGTAATTGTGGGTAATGGTAGAGCTGACAAGTTGGCTGGAGAAACACTCATTCCCAATCTGCCTCGCCTACTAACATAATGGAAACTAACACCATTACCATCCGCAGACACGATGACTGGACCAATAGCGACACAATTTCGTCGACTCATTGGATAACCACCAATAAACCAGTCTATTCAACATCCATACCGAAATTGTCATCGCGGCGGCTCCTAAGAATTTGAATTAGACATGCCAGGTGTATAAGCTTAAATCCGCTGTTTGGTCATAGATTACCGTGAGTGAGCGTATTAAGCTACCATGGACACGCCATACTTTTTTTTATGAGTTTAAATTAATCAGTGCACATTGTCAGCAATTTCGTACAACATACATTTTTTCTTTGGTAATCATGTCTAGTTTTGTGCCAGAAAAAAAGCATATGCGGGAAGGTCTGTTATTCTGCTTCAATTTGAAGAAATCGACTGCCGAATCGCATTGAATGCTTATGGAGGTCTATGGTGACAGTACTTTATCGACAACAACGTGTCGAGATTGGTTTCGTCGGTTCAAAGACGGCAATTTTGACTTGTGGGAGAAGAGGCGTGAAAATCGGCCTAGGAAGGTTGAGGACCATCAATTGCAGACACTTTTGAATGAGGACGATACCCAATCGTAAAAAATGCTTGCGGAGCAATTGTGTGTTACTCAATCAGAAATTTTCATGCGTCTGCGTGCCATGGGGAAGATTGAAACGATCGGAAAATGGGTGCCGCATGAATTGAACAATAGGCAGATGGAGCGACGCCAAAACACATGCGAATTCTTCCTCGCCAGACAAAAAAGAAAGTCGTGTTTGCATCGGATTGTAACAGGCGATAAAAAGTGGATATATTTCGAGAATCCTAAACGCAAGAAATCGTGGGTTGATCCCGGCCAACCATCAACATCTTCCCCAAGACCAAATCGTTTCAAACGGAAGACGATTCTGTGCGTTTGGTGGGATCAGCAGGGTATCGTGTGCTATGAGATGTTGAAACCTGGTGAAACTGTCAATGCCCACCGCTACCACCAACAACTGATCAAATTGCACCATGCTCTGTGTGAAAAAAGGACGTATTATCAACAAAGACATGACAAGCTGATTTTCCTCAGCGGTGGTCCAAAAACTACTTGGACTAATGGTCCGAAACTACTTGGAGACACGCAACTGTGAGGTGCTACCGCACCCCACTTATTCACCAGACCTGGCCCCCTTCGACTACCACCTGTTTTCGGTGCTGAGCAGCACTTCGATTCTTACGAAGACGTCCGAAAATGAGTTGATGAGTGGAATTTTTTGGCGTAGTATCCACAAATTACCCGAGAGATGGGAAAAATGTGTAGCTAGCGAGGGCAAGTACTTTGAATAAATTTATTTTTGCTTTCTAAGAAAAGAACATGTGTTTTTTGATTAAAAAACAGCGGATTTAAGGTTAGACACTTGGTACTGCTCTTACTCATAACTTCCTTTTTGGCAATACCAATCGTCCGTTATGCCAATCCTGTGGCACCCATTTCACTATCAGCCGTATTCTACATGAAAGCCACATAACCAAAAATTACTTTACGAACAGGATTCCTCCCATTATGGAGCTCCTGGACCCAACAACTCCATTCCCTAGTCCCCTATTTAAACTTCTACAAAATACTAATCTGCTCCACAAAATATAATAAAATTCTCAATATTCTATACTAATAACCACAGACCAGTAGTCTCTCTTAGATAATTTCCCATACGTACTATAAAGTTGCCAAATGGCCTCATGGTCGTGGCGCTATGAAGTGGCCTCTGGCACATGCTTAAGGGGCATTACAAAGAACAACAACAGCCATCGATGTTGTTAAGGTAGCAGCAGCCACAATTTTTGTATTCGGCACCGAACAAGTTCGTGAAATTGAGCATGAAATTTCGGTTAGTTTTGGTGCTCTTGGCAACACCTCCGTCAATTTCATGGTTCGACAGCGCTTTCCCAAGCATCAGAAGAGACGAACCACCAATCCGATCGTACGAGTACCGTGTGCAAGCGGCATCGTACAATTGGTTAAAGAGAGCCAGTGCGGTTTGCGGGAAAGAGATGCTGTGATCGTATGATCGTGCGTACGATCCAGCACGTATTCAGCGGGCATCTCGATTAGTTAGTTTTTGGCTGGAGGAAGGTACTTTGTGTTTGGTCGTTGTCGAGATAGGGTATTGGCCAAAAAGGCAGGCGGTCATTTTTTATCTCGTGAATTGAAAGCATTAAAGACAATAAGACTAAGTGCTAGTGGTTGGGAACAAATTTTCTTCTAAAAAAAAGTGTATTAAATAAAAGCAAATTGTTGTGAACAATTGTGCGTATAAAATTGAAATTTCAATAAACCACATAATTTTTATGGTTTTTATGTAATTTAACCTCTCTTATGTCCAGTGGGGTAGCGCATTTGGTCACCTTCTTTGCGGGTTAAAAAATTATAATACACAAAAGGAAAGTGATGTACTGGCGAGTGCACTGAGTTGCTAAATTTAAATTTCAGTCGAAATATTATTAAAAATAACATTAAAAAAAAAACACAGCAAAAATATTTTTGTACATAAATTGTCTTAGCGGTGCCTAGGAATTAAACCAGGTTCCTTACCGTAGAGCTCTATGAGCGGAGTACAAACCGAACTACTCTTAAAACAAAAATTGGTACCACAGGAATTGGGTTAGGGTCTGCGGATCGCTGGTAGGAGATATTGGTAATTATCTCTGGCGCTGTCACTGCTTTTGAAAGTAGAGCTTTAAATAGGCCTCGCCACAAACAGTTGGAGTCTTAGATTGTGAGAGAACTGGATAATAGGCCTCTACACAAAAATTGTGCCCGAATTTTGTTGGCAATACATTCGTAGAACGTACACACATGCAAAATAACAGAAACGCCGTAAATCATTGGGGGCCAATTTTAAACTTCAGTTTTCGTTTAAAACCATTTTGATATGTGATATCATTTATGCATAAACAAATAGATTTTTTGATATTTCGGGTTTTGTTGTTTGATGAAATTAGTTTTGGAAATTTGTAATAAACCAAACTATTCATTTATTATATATTTTCATATTATTTATTAAAACAGAATTTTAAAGTGGAAGAGCATATAAAAATATAAATTGCGAGTTATTGGATTATATCAAAATAATTATGTGAATAAATAAAAATCCATTACAAAAATGCAAAATGAATTAAATAAGAGAATGTGATACTATGTTGAATTTTTATGTTAAACAAGTATACACTTGCGGACAGATAATTAGAAACGACAAGTTTTTTTTAGTAAATCCTTCGTAAAATCTGAATGACTTCACGGAAATTGAAAAACAAAGACTTTTTAATTTAATAAATTAATATTTAATAATAATGATTAATAAAACAAATTTTTTTCAAAAAAATGTATTGCGCTATTGATATAAAACAAAAATGGCGCTTCATTGCCTGGTCATATAATTAGAAACTTAATATTAAAAGTGTATTATACATATGAATTAGATAAAAAAATAAAATTTTAAATAAGGATATCTATTGCAAATTACTAATATTTTGTTGGATATCCTTTATTTTTTATAACTGCCAAACAACGCCTTGGCATACTGTAAATTAGCTGTTGCACTCTGCTAATGGGGATGTTATCCCATATATCCTTTATATTGTTAAAAAGGTCGGTTGCGTTCTTGGAAGTTCTGGTCCTTAATCCTCTCTTAACATCCCCCCACAGATTTTCGATAGGATTAAGGTCAGGACTTTGCGCTGGCCACTCCATGACGTCTACTTTTTCGTCCATAAACCAACTCTTCACTAGGCGTGAAATGTGTTTAGGATCATTATCCTGTTGAAACGTATACGTAATGGGCATATTTTCAAACGCGTAAGGCTCCATAACATTTACCAATATATTTTTGTACACATGTTGGTCCATGCGTCCATCAATACGGTGTAGTGGACCAACGCCATACCACGAAAACGCTCCCCAAACCATAACACTACCACCCCCATGTTTAATTGTTTTTTGTGTGTAGTTGGGGTTTATTTCTTGGTTTTTGGGGCGACGGACATAAACCTTACCATCGGACCCAAACATGCAAAACTTGGATTCATCGCTCCACAACACTTTTTTCCAAAATCCAATCGGTTTGTCCTTGTGAGTTTTGGCGAAGCATAATCTGCGCTTTTTATTTATCGCCGAAACAAGTGGCTTTTTCTTAGCCACGCACCCACGCAAACCAGATTCACCCAGTCGACGTCTAACGGTCCTGTCCGACAATTTATTTGTCAATTGACTTGACAAGGACTCCTTAATTTTGTTGGCCGTCAAAAATGGGTCAGCTTTACTCGCCCGCAAAATCAACCTATCTTCTCTTTTGGTTGTTTTTCGACTCCGTTTTCTCCTAATTTTGTTGTTGCATGAGCCAGTGCTGGTATACGTTTTTATAGCTGTAAAACGTATACCAGCACTGGCTCATGCAACAACAAAATTTTGAACATCCCAAGTCCTTCGCAACAGTTGCCATTGAGGAATTTTTCATCGCATATTTATTTATTATTAGTTGCCTAAATTCTGGTGTGCAGCTTCTTCGTTTTCCCATTATTTACCTAATTTTACATAATTTCGAATGAGTTTGTAGCATAATATAACATAACTTTATTACATAATAAAAATTCAAAAATATTACACTTAATTCAAAACACTGGTTCTAATTATACGTCCACACTCTATGGCAAAGTATTAAGAATGAAATTAATATCATTCCAATAATTACCGTTGCATACATTATATAAAAAAAATTTCATCAAATTCTATTTATAGAACAATGCAGAATATTACAGCAAAAAAAAACCGTACTATTTTGCTGCAATTTTATACCCGAAAATCTGATACGAATTCCAAAAAAAATAATTTTTGAATCGGTTCTAATTATCTGTCCGCAAGTGTATATGTAGATATTGAACGCTTCTTTATAATATAAATGTGTGTTTGTGATTTGAAATGGTAATTTAAATAGGCATATGCATTTAAATTGAATTAAAAAATAAAGCAATAATTATGTAGAATATGACATCAAGTTCTTAATAATATATAAGTTAATCATATACAACTTTATAGCAAATGATTTAAAACAAAATTACTAGGTGGAAAATTTAATGTACTTAAATAATTAGCAACTAATATTCTAAAAAAATTGAAAACAATATTATTTAGTAAATGCATTACAAAATGGTCTAATAGAGCAATAGAAAGTACAAATACCTACCGAATATGTAAGGGATATTATAATTTTCCCTTAAAATTTTCTTACACACACTTTACGTACGCCGGCACTGAATTTTTTTCTGGTAAACATTGAACTGTCAACATCACATTTGTTTACATTTATTGAATGCCAAACTTTTCACTTCATAATCACTTTTTGGACCAAATAAATCATTAAAAGCCATTAAGACACATTATAAACTAAATTCTTGTTAATTTCTCTAGTAAAAATGAAGATGTCAACTTACCAAAAGAAAGAAATTACCAACAATCCTTTATAAAACACTTCATTTTCTGAAATAAAAAAATTCCTATTAAATGTTATCAACAATATAACTATTTATATAAATACTTACTTTTTCGTAAATACTTCAAAAAAAAAACATAAAAACTACACTTTATGTTTAAACTACGTTAAAAATAACAAGTTTAAAAACAACGAAAGTATGAGGTCTTTTCAAAAAGTATCGCGAATTTTGAGTTCGGCCATTTTGAATGTTCAGTTAATTTTTGACAGCTGTTTTGCTTACACGTGTTTTGGCTCGTCTTCGATTTTTGCCCATTCCAAAAAATGGATCAAAGGATCTGTTTCGGGAACAAGAAAAAGGCACAGGCGGCCAAATCTGGGGAATATGGTGGCTACGGCATTATTAGTATGTTATTTTTGGCCAAAAATTCGCGCACAAGCAACGATGCGTGAGCAGGGGCATTATCATGGTGCCAAAGCCAATTTTTGTTCTTCCACAAATCCGGGCGTTTCAGGCGGATTGCTTCGCGCAACTTGCGCATAACTAGCAGGTAATATTACTTATTGACCGTTCTACGCTGTGGCTAGAACTTATGATGCACCACGCACCTGCAATCGAATAAAACTGTAAACAAAACTTGGCGCGCTTTTTTCGGTCTTGGCTCATACAGCAGCTTCCATTGGGATGATTGAGCTTTGGTTTCCACGTCATAACCATAAACCCATGATTCTTCATCAGTTTTGATCCCCTTGAGCAAATTTGGGTCGTCGCGGACAGAGTCAAACAGCTTCTTAGCAATGTTAATGCGATGCTGTTTCTGGTCGAAATTGAGCAACTTTGGTACGAATTTCGCGGCGACCCGTCTCACGCCCAAATCATTGGTAAAAATCGAATGGCACGAGCCAATCGATATGTTTAAGTCCTCAGCAAATTCTCTAACGGTGATTCGAGGGTTGGCCAATACTATTTTCTTCACTTCATCAATGTTTTCGTCTGTTGTTGACGTGCTCGGGCGTCCGGCACGCTTTTTGTCGTAAGTGAGAGACATGAGTACCATCATAACGCCACAAAAAATCGAAAATCGAATATACGTAACCCGCGGAAATTCAAATTTCGCGATACTTTTTGAACAGACGTCGTATGCAAGCATTTCGGTATGCTACCATCTTCATAGAGAATGGCGTGTTTTAAAACTCTCCGAAAGTCTACAAAATTGATGCGCTTGATATTTATGAAATATGGTAAATAACATAAAATTCCATTTCATATCAAAAGATTGTAGAAAAAATAAAAATTACCTGTCGTTGTGTTTAAATGGTGTTTTTATTTCCAATAACTGAATTAAAATGAATATAAATTATGCTTTTGGAATTTAACAAATTTCTATTACGAAAACTAGATGTCAGTGTGTGTTATGCCTACATAAAAAAATCTACACAAAAGTATGCAAGCGTTACGATTTCTCGCCGCTTCTGCAATGATTAAGCCAGAATTTGTGTTATTTAAACTTGTTTTTTTGTTTGCATGACTACGGGGATATGGTGGCGTTCATAGTGATTCTTTTGATAAATATATCTTACTGTAGTGTTATATGCATGCAAATGGCTTTAAAATCAATTTGCAACTAAGTTACGAGTATAAAAATACACCTTTCAATAAGATACAAATTTTTTCTTTATAAATTCTTGTATTTATAATTCTCATATTTCCCTTATTCATACAATAACAATGTTTCTCCATCTCATATAATATTACGCTTACCCTCAGTTAGGGGTTTTTTATAATTTTATTTTATTACTCATATGTTGAGGTGGTACTTCCGTATCTGAGACGGTACTTCCACTCTTCGTAGCCTATTTTGCGGCTTCAATTGGAATCGTCTTCAGGTGCTGGGTTACACTTCTTTAGATCTTATCGATAATACCAAGATTCCTTTCAAATATTTTTTGATTTTCGGAAATAAAAAAGTCACACAGAACAATGATAATACAACTGAAAAATCCGCGTCAATTTTGATTCGGTCTTCCAATTTACTTTCTGATCAATCCTGAGGTTTTTTGAGTCAAAATCGGATGAAAACTAAAACAATTTAAATTTAACTCACGCCGCTTAAATGTTAGTCGACCCAAGAGGAGACTTGACGCAAAAGGAGACCTCTTCTTATTCGTTCCAAATTTTCATAAATTTTCAATGATGAAGGCTTTTCTAAACAACGTTCATCTTAAACTGTTTCTCAGCCCTTCAACAAAAAGAAATCTTTACGCAACCAATATACTTGTGCCCTACATAGGGAGTATTCCCCCAAGAATTGTTGTAACTTTTTGGGTCGAGGTTGGATATTGTACTGTAGTACGTCTTGGGCAACTAACATACACGCTACGCAGAAGATAGAAATAGATCGCTCTCTCATTACTTTTCTGCCACACCTCATAAAGTTGGCAAAAGGCTTACAATAAATAAGTCTCCGAGATAAGAGTCATAGTCTATTTTGTAATACCATAATCTTAAGGTTATTTGGCGTTTTTATATTTTGTGTGGGTTGCCATAGGCAAACGAAAGTTGGGAGATAGCAATTCGTTTTTTTGTAAATTTTATGGAACAAAATTGATTGTTTCAGTAAGCTTAAAAAAAGACTTCGAATAGTTCGGTCGAGGAGCCCTGCAATGGAAGCAGTTCCACTCAAAAAAAAATTCTCGATTGTGTGGCATCTTGACTATCTTTAAAATATTTTTTTTGAAAATTACCTTTGATATTACAATATGTTTATTTCTATTTTTAGCACCTTAAAATAACTAAAAACTTCAAAAATGTCAATTTTTAACCAAAATTTGATATGTTAAGAAATGTGTCGCTGAAACTAATTTTGTTTATTAATTCCTTTTTTTCTTCTTCCATTCCTTAATGCTTAAAGCATTCCCCAACACAATATTTGTACTTTAACCTTTATTTGAGCGAATAATAAAAATTGAAATAATTTTATTCTTCCGATTCTACGAAATTTTCTTATAATTTATTCTGTTTAACTAGCGGAAAATACCATTATTCAATTTACTAGCGTGTTATTTTCATTCTGAAACAAGTTCACTTTTGACTTTCTTGAAAGTAGATTTTTTTTTTGCCCGGATATTATTGTATTAAAAAATACACAAAAAAATAAATTAATAATAATAGAAAAAAAATTATATAAATGAAGAAAATTCTTTTAATAGGAGGCAAAATTTGTTTCTGTCTTATAGAAAAAATTTGGGTGGGGGGGGGGGGTAGGGGTACGTCCAATATTATACTCGTATATTAAAGATAAATATTCAATTTAATCAATTTAAATATAATAATTCATTTATAGTGTTGGTAACGTGATTTTGGTTGTGGGCAGGGTGTTAGGGGGAGGATTTTATTTTCAATGGCTACTTTCGATTAACTAGGCTTGTATTCATTTCAAATATATCTTATTATTCGCCTTGTTTTTTTTTTTTTCCTGTATACACAGGAGTGGATATATGTATATTTAATAGAAATAGAAAATAATTTATTAAAAAATATAAACTTTTAACCATCGGCATTATTTGTTCCTTGATTAAAAAATTCCAGTCTTTTATAAAAATAACAATATTACAATATATATACTTGTAGAAGCTTTTCTTTCTATATTCGTTATCAACAACCCCATTTCTCAGATCAATCTTGTATCAAATTTCATTGAATTCGCGCATATCTTGAACAATAATATCTTTTGTGCAGAAAAAAAAACAAAAACATCTCATCTAATTTTCTTAAAAGCTTCAAATGTTCAATTTTCGTTATGCAAATGAGGGATGCTAATTCAAAATTACTTTATCTACAATTGCTATCTTATACCATAACTATACACGTTATTATAATACGAATATTGTACAAATCATTCCACCCAAAAATGTTTCCAATTACAACGACAATCTTACAAGAAGTTTATATATTTTGTATTTTTGAGAATATTTCTAAAAAAGACGCCATGTAACCTAGACGTGAATTTTATAAAAAAAAAACAAAAAAAAAGCTTCTTTTTGGTTGAAATTTTATAAAATTTTAGTTATTGCCTTTTAAATTATTTTTTAAGTTTAAAAAAAAAATGAATAATATATTTTTCCTATACCAAGATAGAGAAAAAGCTCATAAAATATATGTGCTTGAAGCAGGGTTTTTTTTTCTTTAAAAAGACCTCAAAAAAATTTAATGTTTTATCAAAACTTTTTTATTTTTTTTTAGAAAATTGTAGATTCTAAAAGAAAATTTTGGAAATATTTTTACTTCCTAATTGGAGAGTATTTTACCATGAGAGATTCTCAGCGAAAACGGAAGTGATTATATTCTTATTCAAGATTGAAAAGCTCCACCCCAAAAATAAGGCAATTTCTATTTTTTAAAACTACCTACTCGTAATGTTGGTTGGGTCGATACTTCAAATAGTACTACTAGTTATTCTGCCCTGTTGCAAAATTCTATTATATAGTAAAATATGCACCCAAATATATCTGTTTGAGCAAATTGGAAAGCTTATTGACCTATAGGGTATTTATTAAATAACTTTTCTCTTTGGCATATTTTTTTGAAGCAATGATTATAATTTTCGAAAACTCTGGGCCTTTTTTTATTGTTCGACTATTTTTCGGCATAATTTCAAATGAACTATTTTTTTAAAAAAAAAACTCTAACTTTTCTGGATTTAAGGTGCAATTTGTTCAAAAATTTTCATTATTTTTAAATTCTTTAAATTATTTGTGAACATAATAAAAAAAAGAGCAATTAATTAGACTCGCAAATTGAGGATTTTTTAAAAAAAAGTTTATTAAATAAAACATTATATACGCAATTTGTTTAACAAAAAAAAAAAAAACAGAAATTTAATAAATATTAATCTTTGGTGAACGACTCTACGCATTCCTAGTTAATGAAAAAATTATTCCTGATCACCAATTTGGTTTCCGATCTGAACACTTTCCAATGCCAAATCGTTGTTGATCACATTGCATCCTCTCTTGAGAGGAAAGAGCATTGCCCAGGAGTATTTTTTGATATATTGCAATATTTTGATCGTGTACTCCTCTGGAAACTCAAGAGCTTTCTTCCTTCCACATACTACCTTATCATAAATTCATATCTCTCCCAACGTCATTTCCAAGTTGCAATTACCTCAGCATCCTCGGAAATATATCCTATTCTAGCCGGAGTCCCACAAAACAGTATCCTTGGTCCCATTTTATATGATATTTATATCCATGACATCTCAACTGATCCTAATACTATCATAGCTTCTTATGCAGATGATACGGCAATACTTGCTACCCCTACAAAACCTGAGATAGCTTCCAACAATTTACAATCCCATCTACACAATCTTCAATCCTGGTTGAAGAGATGGAGAGTGAAGGTATATAAACAGAAGAGTGCTTACCCCTTTTATACCTAAATAGCAATATGATTCCTTAATATGATTAAGCACGTTATTTGGGTGATTAGGAATTAAATTTGAAGATTCGAGTAGAGGATGTAAGCGGCAAAGGAGTATTTTTTCAAAGATTTCTGAGAGTACTGGAAGGAGACTTAATGGCCTGTAGTAAGTGTGGCTGTTTATTGGTTTATTGGGCTTCGGGATCATTTTAATGATGGCAAATTTTCAGAGGATTGGGAAATGTATTGTTCTAAGGATGGAGTTATATATTGTGGCAAGGAAAACTATTGCTCTTTTAGTGAGTTATTGGAGTATATTGGAGGTAATCAGATCATAGCCAGGAGCTTGATTAAATTTGAAACTTCGAAAGGAGTGATTGCCTTAGGGGGAAGACTCATGGGTAAGAGAATGGATAGTTCCGTCTCGAATGTAGTGAAATGAGTCCTGTCTAATATGTCCTCATGTGGAGTAAATGTTTATGCTAGGTGTTCAGCAAAAGCGTCTGTTTTATGTTTATCCGTTTTGGCCCAGGTTCCGTCAGTTTTTCGTAAAGAGTGCTTTGTTTTTCTATAAGATAGTATTTGTCTTGTAGCAGTCCACAAAGTTCTGTTTTTCGTTAGGGTTGAAGTGTAGTTTCTAAAACGTTCTGTATTGTATTTTGTGATTTCGTTTGGCTGAAAAGTTTATAAGGTAACACAGTAAAAATATTTTTTTTTGCAAAATTCATTATTATTATTCAACATAGTTGCCTTCGAGGGCGATACAGCGATTATAGCGATCGTCCAACTTTTCGATACCATTTTTATAGTACTCTTTCGGTTTTGCCTCAAAATAGGCCTCAGTTTCGGCAATCACTTCATCATCGGTCTTAAATTTCTTGCCAGCGAGCATTCTCTTGAGGTCTGCAAACAGGAAAAAGTCGCTGGGGGCCAGATCTGGAGAATACGGTGGATGGGGCAGCAATTCGTAGCCCAATTCATTGAGTTTGACCATCGTTTTCATCGACTTGTGACACGATGCATTGTCTTGGTGAAAAAACACTTTTTTCTTCTTCAAATGAGGCCGTTTCTTAGCGATTTCTTCTCCAATAACGCTATATAATAGTCGCTGTTGATCGTCTGTCCCTTCTGGAGATAGTCAATGAATATTATACCATGCGCATCCCAAAATACAGACGCCATCACCTTGCCAGCCGACTGTTGCGTCTTTCCACGCTTTGGATTCGGTTCGTCATTCTCGCTCTCCACTCTGCCGACTGCCGATTGGACTCTGGAGTGTAGTGACGGAGCCATGTTTCATCCATTGTCACATATCGACGCAAAAATTCGGGTTTATTGCGCTTGAACAGCTCCAAACACTGCTCAGAATCATCAACACGTTGTTGTTTTTGGTCCACAGTGAGCTCACGCGGCACCCACTTTGCACACAGCTTGCGCATGCCCAAATATTCATGCACTATATGTCCAACACGCTCTTTCGATATCTTCAGAGTCTCAGCTATCTCGCTCAACTTCACTTTACGGTCATTTAAAATTATTTTGTGGATTTTTTTGATGTTTTCTGCCGTAACCACCTCTTTTGGGCGTCCACTGCGTTCTGCATCAACTGTGCTCGTACGACCAGTTCGAAATTGACGAAACCAATATTTCACAGTTGAAATAGCTGGAGCAGAGTCCGGATAACGTTTGTCAAACCATGCTTTGGTTTCCACTGTATTTTTTTCCATCAAAAAGCAATGCTTTATCAATACACGAAATTCGTCTTTATCCATTTTTTTTTTCAATAACAAAAGTTGCTTCACTCAAAATGCTATATCTCACGAACCAATCGACCGATTGCTGTCAAATTTTGACAGGAATCATTTGAAGGATGGTGCTTTGTGATGAGTAGATTTTTGCATTTTGAGTGAAACTTTGTTCTAGACGTCAACCTTATAAACTTTGTTAGTTCTTTTTGCAGTTTGTTCAGTTTGGTTTTGTCGTTGGGCATTCTTGTATGTTGCCAATGAGCTCTTGCTTTTCGTTTTTCTGCAATTCCAAAACCTTTCAAGTTAATTAATACTATTGCTCAAATTTGCTTATTAATATGTTGTAGTTGTAAATATCTAAAAATAAAAAATAAATAAAAAAAATTAATTGCTGAAAAGTTCTTATAAAAATTTGCCCGTGAAAGTATGTATTTTTTTTCTCTCTTCCCTTCACTCATTAAGTTTTTGTATTTGTCTAGCTTTCTTTATTTAAGATTTTTCCGTAAAAAAATCATAAATTGGGGATGAGTTGTTTTTCAAATTAAAAATTCTATAAAAACAAATTACAGAAATGTTTGGGGTATTTTTTTGGTTTTGTTTTTTTTTTCAAATTAAAAATGTAAAACAGCAAAATCCTTTTATGGTATAAGGTTTTAAAGATTCTAAATTAAAAATTATGATTTGTTTTTTAAATTCAAAAATCTTTTACATACAATTTGAGCAGTATTTATTATCTCAGGTGTGAGGGTTCATCTTAAATTTTTTAATAATTTCACGAAATTTTCTTTGGTTTTCATTAAAATTTTAGAATGGATGTCGAGTGACCCAAGTTTTTATATAATTTGTTAAATAAATTAAAAAATTATCCACTTTCAAATATGTATGTCCTTTTTCATAACACAGACACCCCCTCCCCCCTCCTATTCCACTTATTATAAACTCTAATAAGAAATTTGTTGGCAATATATCAAAAATTTCAACAAATCATTTTAAATTAAATCAAAACTAGAGTTTTCAAAACTTTTCGACTAAAAATCATTTTTTTCGTCAACAGTAGATGATGATGTTGGGCATATTGTATCTGGGAAGCTTCCGTGAAACAGGCGGTATTGCTTTGTTTTTACTTCATCCTTCCAATGTCAAATATTCAACAAGAATCACGTATTTCCGTATTATTTTATGAACTTTTTTTTTGTAACTAAAATATGTCCTTTCGTTCTTTCGTTCGTTGGCATAAATTGTGCTGCTGCAAGATACATGACCTGATATACGTACACTTAGCCAACCAAAATGGATTCGTCATTTTTGATAGCAGGAAAATGTGGATTGTTCACATTTAGAGGATGAGTTAATTTATTGAAGAGCTTTTATCATTTTATGCTTTCTTTCTCGTGGTGGTCTATGCCGACGCTTTTTGCCGTTTCCCTCTAACGACAGACGCACGATAGTTTTCAGTTGGATTAGTAACGATTTTGGGCACAGACGATGAAGTGCATTTCTGGTCCCCAAAATGGCAAAATGCAAACGACATACATTTGGGGGCTATCTTGATTAAATTGCTGTAAACAATTGCAATTAAGACCGGAAGCAAAATGCATTTTAGAGAATGTATACACAATAGACTGCTAAAAAGAGGATTTTACTTATGGTTCTTAACCTTAATCTATTAAGTGAGTGGACATAGTTTTTTTTTTTAAACGAGAATCCTTAAACCCTATTGATTTTTGTTGTTGTCGTTTCTACTTGAGGAAAAATGGAAATTTGTTACTCTTTTTTTATTATTATTAATGCTAATTTTTATGCTGCGATTACAGCCACAAACAACCACTGGACATTGATGCCTCTTTTCATTTATGATTCCTTGTTTTTCTGGGTATTCTTGGAAAACTTTTATTTATTTTCAAAATTATATTTATTTGGGGTTGATATTTTTCTTCCCTATAATTTATTCACTTTTAATTGGAGAGCATTCTATTCTTTATTTTTCACATCTAAAAATAATATTTACATAATATTTTTGTGCCTACCAAAAGGATTGATTTCTAAAAAATTCGTTGTTATTCCTAAAAAAAATACCATAACTTTTTGAAAAATTCTAAATAAATAATTTTTAATTTATTTTATTTCGATAGGAAAAAAAAATCCCAAATTTATTTTGGTCCTTTTCTGATCTGGAACTGTCTGAGTTAGTTTTTAATAAATTCCGATTCTGTTTTGGTATTTTATGATTGTGAAAATATTATCGGGGATCCAGAAAATTGTTTTTTTTTGAATTAATAAAAAAAATTAAATCTGTTATTTTTTTTAAAATATTTTTTGGGTGTAAAATTGCCTCTTTTTGGTAGTATTTTTCTGTGTTATATATTTCTTGAGTTAAAATAATATTTCACTTTCTTCTAATATCACATTTTTAATAATTTTTTTTCCATATTTTTTGAGATTAAATAATTTTTATCATAAATTTTTCGAAATTATCGACTTTTAACTATTTTGAAAACCACAAAAAAAAATATTGCGAAAAATATTATTTGAAGACTTCAAAAAATCAATATAACTATCAACGACTATGTACCAGGTGTATAAGCTTAAATCCGCTGCTTTTCAACAAACACCTGTTTTTTCATAGAAAGCAAAAACAAATTTATTCAAAGTACTTGCCCTTGCTAGCTACACATTTTTTGCATCTCTCGGGCAATTTGTGGATACCACCCCAAAAAAATTCCTTCTCTTTCGAGGCAAACCACTCATCAAGCCATTTTCGGACGTCTTCGTAAGCATCGAAGTGCTGCTCAGCGAGCGCGTGGCCCATCGACGAAAACAGGTGGTAGTCGGAAGGGGCCAGGTCTGTTGAATAAGCGGGGTGAGGTAGCACCTCACAGTTGAGTGTCTCCAAGTAGTTTCGGACCATTTTTGACGTGTACAAATCGGCTTGTCATGCCTTTGTTAAGAATCCGCCCTTTCTTCAAGCACAGCACGGTGCAATTTGATCAGTTGTTGGTGGTAGCGGTGGACATTGACAGTTTCACCAGGTTTCAACATCTCATAGTAGACGATACCCTACTGATCCCACCAAACGCACAGCACCGTCTTTCGTCCGAAGCGATTTGGTCTTGGGGAAGATGTTGATGGTTGGCCGGAATCAACCCACGATTTCTTGCGTTTAGGATTCTCGAAATATATGTGTGTTTGCGTCGCTCCATCCGCCTATCGTTCAATTCATGCGGCATCCATTTTCCGATCTTTTCAATACAAGATCGGAAAATGGATGCCGCATGAGCACACAGACGCATGTAAATGGCTGGTTGAGTAACACCCAATTGATCTGCGAGCATTTTTTGATGGTCCTCAACCTTCCAAGGCCGATTTTCACACTTCTTGTCCCACAAGTCAAAATTGCCGTCTTTGAACCGACGAAACCAATCTCGGCACGTTGTTTCCGATAAAGCACTGTCACCATAGGCCTCCATAAGCATTCGATGCGATTCGCCAGCCGATTTCTTCAAATTGAAGCAGAAAAGCAGACCTTCCCCCAAAGGAAAAATGTACGTTGTTGTACGAAATTGCTGACAATATGCCCTGATTAATGTTGACAGATGTCAAGCTCATAAAAAAAAAATATGGCGTGCCCATGGTAGCTTAATACGCTCACACACGCCATCTATAACCAAACAGCGGATTTAAGCTTATACACCTTGTAAATAAATTTTAAAAATTACTTTTATCAATTTTCAAATACCAAAAAAAAAGAGAGGCGAATCTCTTTAATTTTCTCGCAACTGAACATGATTGTTCTTTTCATTCATAGTTCTCTTTTATTTTGCCCAAATCCTTCTCTTGTAGTCGCTGATATTTATCAAGCGGCGAGTTTGAATTTGATTTCGCCTCAAATAAAGTTGAACTTCTCCAATAGGATTTCCCCTAGCTTTGAAAGAGAATCGAACCCATTTTGATATAAATTACTTTATTCGTTTTCCTGGTAAAATAAGGGGAAGCTGCGCATTATCATAATTTCGTTCCTTTTCTCCTTTGATAAGAAATGAGATAACAACCGTTGTTAGGATAAAGTTCAGAGCGTACGTTAACAAAACGCACTAGTATCCGTCAAGCAGTAAGGTTATGCTACGTTAAGGCGACGCTGTTTGTATCTGGAGCTCTTTTCAGAGTAGGAGCTCTGCGGCAAGCTACGGGACGACGCTGCGCAGCAATTTTGCCAAATGAGGTTTTGCAGCAACTTTGATGAACTTTTTTAAATGAATCCTTGCAGCAACTTTGCCCAAGTGCAGCGAAGCAGAATTCTTGCAGCAACTTTGCCCTTTATTTTACTGCAATGTTTTGTGCTATTCTTTAAGCGACTGGAAAAAGGCTTCGTCCTTTTAGTACAATCGAGCCCAGAGTGGCGTTCGTTACGTTGGCGCAAATTCCATTATAGTGCGTTAAAAAGAATATTATTTTTACGTCTTTAACTAACCCTATACTCGTACACAAATTGAAATTATCAACAATTTCTTGTGGTACCAAAAAAAAATCATTGTTATTAGAAAAGGAAAATTCGTTGGAAGTTATTTTTTTAAATTTTCAATTACATTTTTTGAAGGAAAAAAAAAGGTTTTTGTTTAAATAGTTAACGGTTAATTGATGGTTTTGTGGAAGACGGCTTTTGAGGGTTTTTTTCGGTTTTCGAGCGTTTGAGACGGTATTCGGAATGATGTGGTTTCCTTTTTAACTACAGGAGATTGTTTTAACTACGAGGATATTAGCAATGGTTAAGTGTGATTTAAAAGGATACTGAATAAATCTATGGTATAATTTTCATATTAGTATATATTTTTCTATAAATAAATATTCTCAGAAATAATAATTAAAAAAAAAGGAAAAATCGAATCAAATTAAGTGAATGGAATTAATTTGTAATTAGTGCGTTCGGGTACTTGCTCCTTTTTCGTGGTATAAATCGGGAGAAAGTATAAAAAATATTGTTTCAAATTTGTGTGCTCATTTTTTTCTATGGAATAGAATATATAAGCTTTAAAAATTCTTTGTGGTAATTTTTTTCTTCTTTGTATTAATATTATGTGTTAAAATATTAGTAATATGAGATATAAATATTTAAAAATATAATTTAAAAAAATTGCTATAATACCATTGTGATTAGTGAATAATAAAAAGTATTTTTTGGTAATTGGAAAATTCAGTTTAAAGTTGTTGTTTTTTTGTCATAAGTTAGCTCATAAAAGTGTTATTTTTTCTAGTTATAGAAAAAAATGTGTGATATAAAATATTAGTTATTGAAAAATGTGATCTTGAGTAAAAATCTGTTAACTAAAAACTGTTGAGGAAGTTTTTACTTTTTCAATGCTTTTTTTACACTATTATCAAACACCCTGTTTGTGATTGATATAATAATAATTTAAAAAAATATATGATAAATTATAATATTACTAATTGTTAATATTATAGATGGAAGAAACTTTATAAAATGGATTACTTTTAAAAGTTCTGATAATATAAATATTGAATAAAAAGGAATTTTATGCTTTAATATCGATACATAATCTATTAGGTTAAGGATAGATTTATTATCAATATAATGTTTGTTTTTGTGATACGTAGCTACTTTAATGAAATAATTACAAAGTTTTCAAAACATTTTAATGGATTTATCTAATAATAAAACTCTTAGTGGATTTATAATTCTACAATATTTAAATAACTTATTAAGAATAAGTTGCTTAATTATTGGAAATATTATTTGGTTCTTAAAAATACTTTTATTTTAATATGGTCGTTAATCTGATCTATTATATTTGAATTTATTTAGATATTTGGTAGGTTGTGTCTTCAACAAATATTTATCTCAATTGAAAATTATATTTCTGCCTATCTGAGTAAATAGGGGCAAATTTAGTTAATAATTTTCTAAAGGTTTTCATCGTATTTATTTGAGAAATTTTCTTGTCTTATGATACAGTTTTTTAATTTGTTTTTTTTTTTTTAAATGCTTATCTATAGATTTTGATAGTACTATAATTAAAATTATATCCTTATGGGCATTCTTAGTTTTCTTGATAATAAACTTGATTTTTTCTATTGTATTTCTTTATAAGATTTTGTAAGAATGTTTTTTCTGTAATAACTAATTTTGCTAGCTAGCTTAAAATAAATTTCGAATATCTAATATTCCAACTGATCATTTTTTATTTTTTGAAGATTTTTTTTTTTGTTACAATTTTATGTAATAATAATTTTTAAAAAATTACAAAATATTTTCTTTTATAGAAAATGATTTGTTGGAATATGAAAAAATTAATTAATCTGCACTGTTATTCTTAAAATAAATTTTCATCAGAAAAAAAAATACGTTAACTTCTTACAAAAACTATTGTAACAATATTAAAATTTTAGTCAAATTAAAAAAAATCATTTTTCGTTAAAACAACTTGATTAGTTTTTCTAATTATTACAAATTTACAAATTTTTTTTTTTAATTTAATAAAAGTTAAAATAAAACTTTCAAATTTCACAATAAAAATCATAAAAAGCTTATAGAAGAAAAACGATGTTTAGGATGATTACTTCAAGAAATAAATTATAGGGTTTTCCAATAAGAGTGATATGATTTCTAAATAATGTTTCGGCCATTTTTAATATGTCATGATCTGTCATTTTTATTTCATTGTATTCAATAATGTTTACAATTTTATCACGGAGAGATATACGCAAGAACAATATTAAAAAGTTATTCAATTTGATTATCGAAATAATCGTTCTTCAATTGCAACTTTTCGTGCGCTTTTGCCATTTTATGGTCGTAATAATCGTCCAGCTGTGCTCGCTATTCGTCGAATTGTTAAAAATTTCGAGCGTACATTTTCTTTACATAATGTTCAGGTACCAATAAAATAAAGAACCGCTCGAAGTAATGAAAATATTGCTGCCATTCGAATTTGTCGATTCCAAGACGTTCACAAGAATTGGGACTGTCTCAAACCACAACCTGGCGGATTTTGAGAAATAATTTGGGCTTGCATCCGTATAAAATTGTTATCACTCAAGAACTGAATCCATTGGACAACCGTAAACATTGTGAATTTGCTGATTTTGTCTTGGAACAACTTGAAAACAATAACGATTTTTTTAAGCAAATCATCTTCTCCGATGAGGCTCACTTTCATCTGAGTGGTGCGGTAATTAAATAAAACTATCAATTCTGGTGCGAAGAAAATCCACAAATTATTCATGAACACCCATTACATTTACCTAAATTGACAGTTTGGTGTGGTTTTTGGTCTGGTGGAATCATCGGTCCGTACTTCTTTCGAAATGAAGCTGGTAACACCGTTACTGTCAATGGAGAGTGATATAGATCGATGATAATCAACTTTTTATGGTCGAAATTGGAAGAAGTTGATCTTGACAATATCTGGTTCTAACAAAACGGAGCTACGTGCCACACAGCACGTGCAACAACCGAATTATTGCGGGAAAAGTTTTGAGATTCGATTATTTCAAGAAATTGTGACATTGAATGGCCTCCAAGAAGTTGTGATTTAACACCATTAGACTATTTCTTGTGGGGTTATTTGAAGTCATTGGTCTTTAACAATAAACCAGACTCTCTTCAAGCTTTTGAAGTCAATATTGAACGTGCTATTCATGACATACGACTTGATTTAGTGGAAAAAGTGCTCGAAAATTGGGTTTATCGAATTCGTTCCTGCAAAAGAAGTCGTGGAGGCGATTTTAATGACGTTTTATTCAGAACTTTATTGGATCGATTGTACTTTCCATTAAATAAAAAAATATTTGAATTTTCTTAACAATTAATGTGTTTATCACTTTTATTGGAAAACCCTATATAAATTAAAAAAGGATAAAATTGAGATCATATTAATTTTACTATTTTTAGTAACTATTTTATTAATGAAAAAATCCATTCGACATATTTTTATACTTATGCATACAGGAGAGTGTGCATACACATACGTACCATATTTTCTGAACCCTTCTATAAAAATTCCACAATTCAAAATTTATGAAAACCAACATTTCTATTAATATTAAAGTACAACTACTACAACTGCCATTTCTGCCCAATATTTTTCGCTCTTACACCTTAACCACCTCCATTCGGTCGCACTCCTCCTCAGAATTATTTTGTTTTTTTTTTAACGGAATCCTCAAAATGTGATGCAAAAAAGAAGAAAAAGCCAGTTTTACAAATTTAATTTTGACCACAGAAAAAAAAAAGCGAAAATTATGAAAAAGGATTCAACCAGAGAAACAAGGACATTGTCATTTATCTGGAGTTTTTATTCGTCTTTTCCAAATTTTTCCATAACACAGAGTACACACACACACGTACAAATATAATATCCATAATATTATTATATATTTCATTTAATTAATGTTTGTACTCGTACATATGGAATATGAAAGAGACAGAAAACAAAAATTTGTGATTATTTATTTTTGCAGAAAAGAGAATTTTTGTATTTTTTGGTTGCGCTTGTATTAGGGAAAGAAATTTATGAGGAAAATGTGTGGATACGAACATTAAAATTTTAACAAAATCATTAATTTTCATGTTTGCCTTCCCTGGTTTTTTGGAAAATTTATTTTTAATTTCGTATTTTCCTCCACATGTGCTTATCTTTCAGTTCCATTTTTTTCTGTTTGAATTTGGTTTTGGTTTTTTTTTTTGGGTGTAGACGTGGGATTTTCTCTATTTTCGTATTAGTATTTTTTTGCCACTGCTTTTTGTCATTTATTTTATTATTAATCTTACTTTTACTCTTCTGCAAAACCCTTTATCTCTTCATATAAAATTTATAGATTTTTTTAACAAATTCATCATTTCTCATTACAATTTGACCAAATATTTTTGTATTTCTCTGCCCCAAGCCTACCTTGGAATTTTCGTCTATTCTCTTTCCATACGATTGTAGGATGGCCTAGAAGTTTAATGAATCTCGTACGAACGTGAATGGAATAAAATTTCCATTGGTTGATAAAAAAAAATCATGGACGCTTTTTTTTTTAAACAAATATTAACTTTTTGACATGCTGTCATGTTAAAAATTTCAAAATTCTTTTAAAATTTCCTACTAGATTTTTTGTTTTTATATTTTTAAAAAAAAATTGTTGTTTGACAATTATTAAAATTATTTTTTTTAAGCTATTTGTTTTCTTTTATTTACCTTTTTTTACAAAGTTGAAATTTATGCAATGAAATTTTGCTAATTTTAACTTAATTACAAATATAATTAGTACTTTTACAAAGGATTTATAGACTCATTTTTTAATATTTTTCTTACACCAATCCCTTCACCAATTCTTTGCACCGTAAAAAATAATGAATACTCCTCCACGGTTCCCGCTGTCTTCTTTTCTTATTATAAAAAAAAATTATATTCATACTAAGCGGAAAAATGTATGGAATAAGTTTAAATACAGAAAATATTGAGTTTTCTTTAAGATCAATAAGATAAGATCAATAAGATCTTGAAAAAAGAGGACGGATTCTTAATAATTTTGTATTATTTGGAATTTTTTGGGCCATTTTTTAGTTTAGTGCAACAGATTCTATGTCAATTTATATTTTTAAGCTACTTTTTTTGGCAATTTTTAAAGGTTTTGTGAAATATCGAATCTTTATGAATAAAACTCCAACTCCTGTTACTTTAGTTTACATAATATTTTATTTTACAATCTTGTGCATAATGAAGTGGAAATAAACAGCCATTGGCGTTTCTCGAACTAATGGAAGTTAGATTCCTCTGGAAAATCTCTGGACCATTGTCTCTTAAGTCTCCGATGAGTATTTCCGCGGAGGGTAGTATAGGACAATTCCTAATAAGTTGATTATGATGATAGCGGGAAATGCACAGGTCCTAAACAAAGGGAACATTTAAATCACGATAAATTATATTGTTAAGAACATAAAAGGAGGGCATCAATAATTTTACGAAGTATCTTGGATTGTAGGGCCTGAATGCGATAGGAATTGGAACGTTTCGTTGAACCCTAAAATTCAATTCCATATGTTGAAATAGGTTTTATTAAAAGTTTAATTTTTATTATTAGTTTCGAGCGTTTATCGAGAAGTCTAAGAAGTTGTAGGTTACATGTAATGGCCTCAAGTGTTTTTAGTTTAGTATGTGGATTGGAAGGGAGTTGGAATGCTTAGTCGAACCCCAAAGTTCTAGACCATATGTCCATATTGGTTTCAGAACCGTATTGTATAGTAATAGTTTATTTGTTGTTGTAAGTTTTGATTTACTGTCTAGGAGACGTAATAATTGTTTGTATCGTCCGTTAAGTTCACGTCTTTTAGTTTTCGAATGAAGGTTCCAGGTTAACCGTTTGTCGAATATAAGTCCAAGGTAACGTACGCTATTTTTTTGTGGAATAATACTGCCGTTTAGGGTTATGTCGGCAATTTGCTTTAGGCAGAGTGTGAAAGTTACATGAGCGGATTTTTGCTCATTTACCTTCACTCTCCACCTTTTGGAACAAGTTTCTAAGGAGTGGATATGGTTCTGTAGGATACTAATGGCTGTGGAAGGATCTTTGTGATGTCTCAGGATGGCTGTATCGTCAGCATATCTTGCGGCTAGGATGTTGTTGTGGCAAGGAATGTCATGGGTATAAATGTTATATGTCAGAGTACTCAATATTTTTCCTAGGACCTAGGATACTTCCTTGAGGGAAACCGGCAGAAATTGGATAAATGTCAGAGTACTCAATATTTTCAGCTACCTGAAAATATCAGTCTGAGAGATAACATTTAAGGATGTGAAAATAACCCGAGGGTAGGACTCGCTGCAACTTCCAAAGCAATCCAGGGTGCCATACACGGTCGAAAGCATACGAAATGTCAAGAAACACTCCTGGGCAGTATTCCTTTCGCTCTAGCGAACACGCTATGTAGTCGACTACGCGATGGCACTGCTGGATAGTGGAATGCTCAGGTCGAAATCCAAACTGATGCTGAGGAATGACACCGTCGATTTCAAAAATGGGATAAAGGCGTTTTAGGATTAATTTTTCTAGGATTTTTGATAACATGGGAAGGAGGCTTATAGGTCTATATGAGGTAGGAAGGTTTTTGGGCTTATTGGGTTTTGGGATCATCTTAATTATGAAAAACTTCCACAGGGAAGGAAAAAATGATGTGCGGAGGATACTATTATAAATATAGGTTATAAGGACGAGGGTTTTTTTTGGAAATTTGCTTCAGGATTTCTGAAGTTATTAGGTCATATCCTGGTTCTTTTTTATTGGAAAGGTGTTTTATTGTGAATTTAACTTCGGAAGGAGTGAAAAACTTAGGAGGTGGACTTATGGGCAACTGAGTTAATATTTGTCGGAATATTTGTTCTTCATGCAGAATGTCTTGGACATCTTCGTGAGGTTTAAAGATGTTTTCTAAGTGTTTGCCGAAGATGTCGGCTTTCTGTTTATCCGTTTTTGCCCAGGTTCCGTCGGTATTCTAGAGCGGGTGTGTAGCTGTTTTGTATTTGAGAATTCGTCGGGTAGCTGTCCAGAGTGACTTATTAGTTGTTAGTGACTAAAAATTTTTTACCTATTATCATAGTTCTGATTATTTTAATCAAATATATTGGGAAGTTGTATTTAAATAGTTTAAAAATCAATCCGCGTCAATCCACACTGTTGTAAATGCATCTGAGAAATCAACAAGAAGACTTCCCACGCATTCTTTATTGTTTATCGCCCAACATATATCAGATACGAGTTTATTACCAAGATTTATTTACGATTTTCTCTAGGACTTTGCTGACATTAGATATTAAACTTATTCAGCGGTAGTTACTCGGGCTTTCGTATTGCTATGACTTTTGATGTTTTCCAATTACTTGGAAAATATGCATTATTTAATGAATTATTGAAAACTATAGCATATTGAGCAATTAGCGTGTTCCGAACTTAATACTTTTGTACAATAAAACGCATATCCTCAATTTCTATAATTTACTTCTAACTTATGCGATAGTTATAAATATAAAAAAAAAACCATATTGACTTTTTTTTATTATTCTTAAAGCTCTTTTCTCTCATCTCTTATGCTCCGTACCTGCCCACATACGAATTAATCTTTATTAAACGGAAAAGGTCACCCAATAAAAATATTTTATAAAATATAAAAAAAAAATGCTATTTTTTACTTACCTTAAAATGCCTTCTTTTTTAGATTGTTAAAATTTCCTGTGAACTTTTTCTTAAGAATTCGATTAAGGTCCTCATATTTACGACTATTGACTCTATTATAAAAGTTTATTTCCTATTGAATTTTTTCTTTGATTCTCCATAAGTTCTATTGGAGTAAATTTATATTATTAAATAAAATCGTACATATTTTTAGATCTTGTAACAATTTACTGAAAAGAGAAAAGTTTATTGAATTTTTTTCTCCTACCTTCCAAATTAGAATTTTTTTTTTTTTGGTTAGTTCTATGCCTTATCGAGATTTCTTATTTGGGTTTCTTAGAATTCAAAGTTTCTTCATGATTTTTCTTATATACCGAAGATTATATTACATTTCCAGTTCCTATAAATATTGCAATAATAATACAAAATAGAAGGAACATATTTTATTGTAGTTAAAGAAAAGGAGATTTATGTTAAATTAAATTCAAATATTTTATGTGTAAATTCTTAGAAACTTTAACAAATAAATGTTCTTCTTTTGATTTATTGTATTATTCTAAAATTTCAGTTCAAGTAATTGTAAAATAAAATTAATTTAATTGGATTTGTTGAAGATTTTTTTTTTTTTTGTATAATATAAAATTCTCTGGAAATTACTTTTTGGCTAAATTGAAGATATTTAGGGTGGTGGACGGTAACCTTAGGCGGAATACAGAATTCTATAATTCTCTGACTTTTCAATCAAAATAATGTAAAAGATATGCCAATTTTTTTTTATATAAAAAAACCAAGAATACTGACCGTAAAACATTATATTCAGATCTCTGTCAAACGGAGGAGACAAGAACATTTTTTTATATGCAAAAAATTAATGTCGGATTTTATTCAGTGTCCAAATTCATTTTCCCTGGTCTTGTCAGTCACTAAATTTTTTTTAATATTTTTTTTTACATGACTTTAAAATGCCTTCATGCTTAAGCTCTTTCCCAAATTTTTATTTAAAATAGAATACGTTGTTGAAATTTAATTTTTAAGAAAAAAAAATTGACAAAATTATATAATCTCTTTAAAAAAAAATTACATTTTAATTAAAAATAAATTTTTTTTTCTTATATTAAAAATAAAATTTTTGAATTAAACTGACTTTGAGAGTAATTTTCCCAATTTGTAATCTTAAATACTATTGTAGACTTACTTACGAGGACTGTTCAAAAAGTATCGCGAATTTTGAATTTTCGCGGGTTAAGTATCTTTGATTTTTGATTTTTTTGTGGCGTTATGTTGGTACTTATGTCTCTCACTTATGTCGACAAGTTCGGCCATTTTGAATATTCAGTTAATTTTTGACAGCTGCTTTGTTTGTACGTGTTTTGGCTCAACTTCGATTTTTGCCCATTTTCGACCAAAAACAGCATCGCATTAATATTGAACTCTGTCCGCGACAACCCAAATTTGCTCCAGAGGCTCATAACTGGTGACGAATCATGGGTTTATGGTTATGACGTGGAAACCAAAGCTCAATCATCCCAATGGAAACTGCCGCACGAGCCAAGACCGAAAAAAGCGCGCCAAGTTCGGTCGAATGTGAAGGCTTTGCTTACAGTTTTCTTCGAGTTATTGCCACAGGGTAGAACGGTCAATAAAGAATATTACCTGTAAGTTATGTGCAAATCAATCCGCCAGAAACGCCCGGATTTGTGGAAGAACAAAAATTGGCTTTTGCACCATGATAACGCCCCTGCTCACGCATCGTTGCTTGTGCGCGAATTTTTGGCCAAAAACAACACACTAATTATATGCCGCAGCCACCGTATTCTCCAGATCTGGCCCTCTATGACTTTTTCTTATTCCCGAAACAGATTCTTTGATCCATTTTTTAGAATGGGCCAAAATCGAAGACGACCCAAAACATGTGCAAGCAAAGCGGCTGTCAAAAATCAACTGAACATTCAAAATGGCCGAACGTGTCGGCATAAGTGAGATACATAAGTATCAATATAACGCCACAAAAAAATCGAAAATCGGATACACGTAGCCCGCGGAAATTCAAAATTCGCGATACTTTTTGAACAGACCTCGTATATTCGAAAATATTTATGAGGAGTTATTTTTTCTTTTTTTTATATTTATCTTTTTTTTATTGTTTTTTTTGAATTTTTTTACTGTCATTTTTGAGATGATTTTCTGTCCGTATTTAGATTTTTTTTTATTACGGAAAAAAGGCTTTTAGACGAAAGAAGGATCCAAGAACTCCTCCTGCCTGTAATTGGATCTCGCACCTGGTCCTTTTCACAATTCAACTTTTGTATACGTACGGTAACCATTCACGTGTGCTCTTCAAGTATGTTAATTCACGTGACACATCGATTGCGTTAATTATTTTTGGATCTAAAAAAAGGAACTTTTCAACAAAAGCTTAAAGAAAAATTTTACGAAAAATGGATAAATTTATAATAAGACACAAAATTCTATATTTCATAGAAAGTTTATATAAAAATGAATTATTTTTAAATAAAACTTTTAATAAAATAAAATAAAATTAAGAAAGCACACAATCAACGGAAATGAGTTTATAATTTCAATTTCGTTTTATTTTTTTCTAAATTAATAAATTTTCTCTCTGCTCTCTTTCCTATTAAATAGAAAAAGGATTTTGTTTTAATTTGTGTTTTGTTTTTAATGTCATCCTCTCTTCTTTGAAAAGAAAATTTACTATAATTTTTAAAAATATTCAACTATAAATGGGAGAAAAATAAAGAAAAATATTACACCTACCTCCCCCTTCCTCCCCCTCTCGTTTTTGGGTAACAAATAAAGAAAAAAAAATCATTTTTCCAGAAGTTCTCAATAATTTTCTTTGAATATATTTTTTTTTTTTCTTTAATTTTTAATAGTGAACAAATTTTTTTGGTAAAATGATAAATTTTCGAAAATTGTTCTTATATAAAAACAATTTTCTCTCTTATTACGAATAAACTATATATTATTATTTGTATATATGAAAATATATTTGAAATTCTTCCTTTGATATATTGTCTTGCCTCTTTCAATTTTCTGATTAAATAAAAATCACATGAATCATTGAAAATATAGGGTTTTCCAATAAGAGTAATATGTTTTCTAAGTGACGTTTCGGCCATTTTTAATATGTCATGATCTGTCATTTTTATTTCATTGTATTCAATAATGTTTATAATTTCATCATGAAGAGATACACGCAAGAACAACATTTAAAATTTATTCAATTTTATTATCAAAATAATCGTTCTGCAATTGCAACTTTTCGTGCGCTTTTGCCATTTTCGTGCGTCCAACTGTGCTCGCTATTCGTCGAATTGCTAAAAATTTCGAGCTTACATTTTCTTTACATAATGTTCAAGTGCCAATAAGACAAAGAACCGCTCGAAGTAATGAAAATATTGCTGCCGTTCAGGCAAGTGTTGCTGAAGACCGCAATTTATCGATTCCAAGACGTTCACAAGAATTGGGACTGTCTCAAACCACAACCTGGCGGATTTTGAGAAATAATTTGGGCTTGCATCCGTATAAAATTGTTATCACTCAAGAACTGAAGCCATTGGACCACCATAAACGTTGTGAATTTGCTGATTTTGTCTTGAAAAAACTTGAAAACGATTTTTTTAAGAAAATCATCTTCTCCGTTGAGGCTCACTTTCATCTGAGTGGTGCGGTAAATAAACAAAACTGTCGATTCTGGTGCGAAGAAAATCCACAAATTATTCATGAACACCTATTACATTCACCTAAATTGACAGTTTGGTGTGGTTTTTGGTCTGGTGGAATCATCGGTCCGTACTTCTTTCGAAATTAAGGTGGTAACACCGTTACTCCATCGATGATAACCAACTTTTTATGGCCGAAATTGGAAGAAGTTGATCTTGACAACATCTGGTTCCAACAAGAGGGGACTACGTGCCACACAGCACGTGCAACAACCGAATTATTGCGAGAAAAGTTTTGAGATTCGATTATTTCAAGAAATTGTGACATTGAATGGCCTCCAAGAAGTTGTGATTTAACACTATTAGACTATTTTTTGTGGTTTTATTTGAAGTCATTCAATAAACCAGACTCTCTTCAAGCTTTAGAAGTCAATATTGAACGTGCTATTCATGACATACGACTTGATTTAGTGGAAAAAGTGCTCGAAAATTGGGTTCAGCGAATTCGTTCCTGCAAAAGAAGTCGTGGAGTCTAATTGAATGACGTTTTATCCAGAACTTAATTGTATCGATTTTACTTCACATTAAATAAAAAACATTTGAATTTCCTTAACAATTAGTATGTTTTTTTGTTGAAAAAAAATCATATCACTCTTATTCGAAAACCCTCTATAATATTTTTCTTTTGAAGTCCTTTTTTTTTATTTATAAATTAAAATTATAAAATACTATAAGTAAAATTTATCCTGATCAGTTATGTAGAGTGTCTTATAATATTTTTTATAGCTTTTTAATGGGTATCGAAGTAAATTGATATAATATTATCCTTTTGCAAATTTAAAACATTGAAATTCGGTTTGTTTTTGCTTACCACTGAGGTGTTATAGAGTAAAAAAAATTCGAACAAATAAACATTTTCTTTAGTAATCTGCATATTTTATATTGCACAACATAAATGTTTATTGGTGAATCATAAAATTCAATCGAGCAAAATATCGTTTTTTTTTTTGCTCATAAAACATGAAAAAAAGAAATTCTAAATTTCATTTAAATTTTTTATATATTTTTTTTTTTTTTGGCAAAGAAATTATTATTGCCATTTCCGCCATTTTATTTGACTACTCCACATTTATTTCCGGTTCTGGGTAATCAATTTGATGAGTTTTCTCTATTCTAAAAAAAAAAAACATTTGCCAGGTTTTTTTTTTGATGCATAATTTAAAAATGTTTAATAGAAAAAATCATGTAATAAGTAAGAGTATGATGAGAGGGATTTTTAATATTTAATATTATCGATATTGACTGTTGTTATTATGAATTATAGAATAGAAAAAATTAGAGATTAGTTGAGGGGTAGTATTCTGGTTGTTTTTCTGTTCTCTTTTTGAAACCGATAGTAAATTAGGCTTATTATTTTGGTAATTTCTATATTTTTTCCAATTTTTTCTATTTAAATTATGTTTAAAGATTTGAACTTGAATGCTTCCACAAAAATCCTAAAACTACTTTAGGATTAATCAGTAAACGACCCCTACGGAATAGTATTCTTTATTGCCGAACCACTTTTCTAAATTCATAATATTTCCTCTCATTTTAAAAACATTTTTTTCTTAAAAACTTATAGAGCCTTATAAAAATTTATTGAATTTTAGACTAGAATTTAATGGGCCCTAAACACAGACGACCACTTAATAAATTATATTCGAATTCATGCATCATAGCTAGGCAATTTATCTCCAGTAGTCTCTGTATTTGATCAGTATTCTTATAACTAAACCCATTACCCCCCCCCCCCCCATTCTAGTAAAATATATTCACATAATCCAAAGCCGTTAAAATGGCAGACTCTAAGGATACCATTCTATCTGGCAAGAGATTGTCTTAGATAAAATTTTATTTATTACATTTTGTATCGGATTAACTTCTCTCAGCAGGATTCGATTTGGAAATTATTGTAAAAAAAATCTTGTTCAAAAGGAATTTCTTATTGACGAAGAAAGAAGGAAAAATAACTTTTTAACTAATTACCATTTTTTGTTTTCTCATTTCCCAATTAATTTTTTCTATAGAAATATTTTTACATTTTCCTAACAACTATTGTATTTACTACAGGATAGATGACCATCTGTTATTTTTATTAATGCATTAATCTAAATGGACAGAAACAATTAAAATTTTGTCACATCATTAATTTTGATAAATTTTTCATGTTTCAAAACAACAAAATTTCTTTTCGTCCATTATTTATAAGGATTATTTTTCATTTGTTTTATATTTAAAATGATTTTTCTTACTAAGTCTGGTTAATATTGGTCCTTTTGGTTAAAAGTAAACAAGGGTTGGGGTAGTAAATTATTGATATTTAAATGGTTTCTTATCTCTTTTCTAAAATAATAAAATCAGAAGTAAAAAATTACAATTTGTTAGATTTATAATAAAGAATAAATACATAATCTCTCTGATCTATTTACAAAAATATTTCCGTATAATATAAAATTTGTTGTAAAACATTTCTTTTCTTTAAAAAGAGTAAAAATCTGCGTTTTCTTTGAAAAGAATTAAAATGGAAATAATTCCATTCAATACGATTGAAATTTATACAAGTTATAGAATTTAGGGAATTTCTCAATGAGAAGGAAATGAATGCTTTCTATTTGATTTTAAGGACAATCAAATAGGGAATATAATTATGTCTATTCAATATTGGGAGCTTATTGCTTTTGATATTTTATCGCAATGAAATTTATTGAAATATTTAATAAAATTTCCCTTTCTATATTTTATTATAAATAAATTGCCTACAATTAATTTTTTGAATATTTGTTCAATTATTCTTTGAACGAATCAATTTATTATTTCTATTTCGTATAGAAATAAATTTATCCATTTTAATTATTTATAATTCCTACTATTTTGTCAAATAATTAGAAATTATTTCTTTTTAGAAGATTTTTTTAAGAAAATATTATCCTAAAATTTCTATTGATCTATAGAAATATTATTTTATGATTAAATTGTTGCTAAATAATTGGGATAAATCTGATAAATTTTTTGTACTTTATTTTTCAATATTATTCTGTACTTACCAGGTATATAAGCTTAAATCCGCTGTTTGGTCATAGATGGCTTGAGTGAGCGTATTAAGCTGCCATGGGTACGCCATACTTTTTTTTATGAGTTTGACATCTGTCAACATCAATCAGTGCAAATTGTCAGAAATTTCGTACAACAACATACATTTTTCCTTTGATAATCATGTCTAGTTTTGTGCTAGAAAAAGGGCATATGCGGGAAGCTCTGTTTTTCTGCTTCAATTTGAAGAAATCGGATGCCGAATCGCATCGAATGCTTATTGAGGCTTATGGTGACAGTGCTTTATCGGAAACAACGATGCTCAAAGATGGCAATTAATGACTTGTGGGACAAGAAGCGTGAAAATGGGCCTAGGAAGGTTGAGGACCATCAATTGCAGGCTCTTTTGGACCAAGACGATACCCAATCGCAAAAAATGCTTGCGGAGCAATTAGGTGTTACTCAACCAGTTATTTCCATACGTCTGCATGCCATGGGGAAGATTGAGAAGATCGGAAAATGGGTGCTGCATGAATTGAACGACAGGCAGATTGAGCAACGCCAAAACACATGCGAAATCTTGCTCGCCAGACAAAAAAGAAAGTCGTTTCTGTATCGGATTGTGATAGGGGATGAAAAGTGGATATATTTCGAGAATCCTAAACGCAAGAAATCGTGGGTTGATCCCGGCCAACCATCAACATCTTCCCCAAGACTAAATCGCTTCGGACGGAAGACGATCCTGTGTCAATGCCCACCGCTACCACCAACAACTGATCAAATTGCGCCGTGCTCTGTGTGAAAAAAGGACGGATTATCAACGAAGACATGACAACCTGATTTTGCTCCACGACAAGGCACCATCGCACACGTCAAAAATGGACACTCAACTGGGAGGTGCTAGCCCATCCCGCTTATTCACCAGACCTGGCCCCTTCTGACTACCACCTGTTTTCGTCGATGAGCCACGCGCTCGCTGAGCAGCAGTTCAATTCTTACGAAGAAGTCCGAAAATGGCTCGATGAGTTGTTTGCCTCGAAAGAGAAGAAATTTTTTTGGCATGGTATCCACAAATTGCCTGAAAGATGGAATAAATGTGTGGCTAGCGAGGACAAGTACTGTGAATAAATTTTTTTTGCTTTCTATGAAAAAAACATGTGTTTTTTTGACTAAAAAAAGCGGATTTAAGCTTATACACCTGGTATTAAAGGCATCTTTTCTTTTGGCAATTATACTGTAATTATTAAAAAAATTGTCTGATTCACAAAGCAACACAATCGACACAGCTACAAGGTAACATTAACCTTATAAGAAAACATTTATCTTTTATGAAAAGTTGACGGAACCTGGGCTAAAACTGATTTATACAGAATAGTACTGACTATTTTGCTCCCAATAAGTCCTTTCCCAAAAGCAATCATTACTTTCGAAGTTGCCAATTTCATAAAAATCCTTTTCAAAAACAAAAGTGTCCGGCTAAGATCTAATCAGTAGCTTCTTACTTACTTAAACTACTCTCCTAAAAAATTAGTAGTCTTCGTTGCTACATTGACTAACTCCATTCATTGGAAAATAAACTATACAACTTCATAGAGACCAGTAAGTGTTCTTCCAAATGTGTCAAAAATCTTTAAGAAATTTTTCCTGCATTTCAAACACTCCACTGCCCAGAAGTGTCATGGAATTATCGATTTCGTTGCGATCTTTTAAGAAAGAAAAGGGTATTATCCCAGTGGTAATCCAGCTTCCTCTGCTTCATATATGTCTCCCCATGGGACCACCATCAGGTATTACTTCCTGGGGAGTAGACTGGCATCGTTTATTTTTCTATTTAGGCTCCATTCTGTCATTTTCTCGTTCTTTTCTCCTGGCGACGCTTCTTTATTACTCGGAATGCTTATTTAGCTACCGCACCACAGCATACCTGCATTGTTATCACTTATGTCATTACCTGCTTCTGGGTCAGCTGGTTACCGATTATTTTCGCCACTTCCGATAAAGCGTAAATAGTGGAAGAAAACATATTCCGCATCAACGTCTATCTTATAGGGGTATAAGATATGCTCTGAAGCCCCTATAGGACCATATAGTGGTCCACTTCTCCATGTCCTCTTCCGTTTCATCTGATGATGTAGCTATCTTCTTTTAATCCATAATTCCCAGTGTCTCATATTTTCCTCCCTGCTGATGGTGAGCCGCTGGATCATATTTCCCTTCCACCGTCGATGATTTATTCACGCTCTTTCATCCGCCAAGAGCTTGATTGGAGAAATATTAGCGATAACATACGAGACAGTACGGAATGCTCTAGCGACTTAGAAGTACGCACTGCCTTCACTTGATGCTGGTGCGTTTCAGTCACCTAATGGGGGCTGCGTAGATTATTATAGACATTTTAACTTTGGATAGGAGGCTGCGTCGGCTTAGTCTTGGCCCTCTATGATCCTTGCTAAAGCATTCACAACTCGACTTGCCTTTTTAGCAGCGATTCTCAAATGCTCGTCAAAGTTGAACCTGACCTCAACCTGTTTTCCAATAATCGAAGGTGAGATTTATAGTCTCCTTCTCTTTTCTGCTGGTCACTTGTACTGCTACGACTTGATGAGCAAGTTTCAGGCCAGTGCCAGATTTTCTCAGTGTGTTTTTAGATATTTGTCAAGCTTTTCACTGAGTCTCTCATCCGGGCTTATTATAAAAACTCAAGAGGATCCTTTCTTTCACCAATTACATCCTACTAGAATCATTTTTTTTAAACTGGCACTTCCAACGAACTCTCGAATAACGCTCCTACATTCGCTGGTGTTCCACAACATTTATACATTCGATATTGTTATTTGCCTTAACACCCTCTCTAGATGAAATCTAGTCAAAATTCCCAATATGCTTACAAAATTATCCAAACTTAAATTAAAACCCTCCAGAACTAATTTACAAAATTGCGAAAAGAAATGCGTGATCGTAAAAGTGTACACGTAACTTTTACTCTCCTTCGTAAACGTTGCTCTTATACCACAACACAATAAAGGTTCGGTACCTAGAACTGAATTTAGATAAACTGTTGACATGGAATTCACAGACAAAACTTAAAAAAATAGAACCTAACAGATGATACTGCCAACTATTTCCACAGCAAATTAAATTTATCAAATAATGCCCTACTGAACCTAATATGGACTTACGGACTAGAACTCTGCGGACCATCAATTGCTATCAAATCGAATTCCTTCAGTCAAAAATATTTCATAAAATTGTCTAAGCTTCATTTTAGGGTGATATATTTTGTTATAGATCGTTTCAGTCTCATCTTTCTGATCATAATAATGCTCTTGTGCAAGAGCACTTCCCTCCTCCGAAATATCCCTTGACGACTTAAATGTTAAGAAATTTTCTAACTAATATTTACAAATTTATGCACATGCGAACAGGAATAACCACTATGTCTTATGGGGTATACCCTATTGTCCATATTAATTACTACTGTAAGGAAAAAAGCCCTTTAATTATAATTAATGTCCTTTCAGACAAATAATATGAAAACTCATAAATTTTTGAGAGTGAAATGCTTTCAGAACTTACCAAATTTGATATAAAATTTCTTTTTTTTTAAGGAATTAAAATTTTTTTTCTTAATCAAATTTTTTTTAAACGTTTCTTTAAATAAAATTTTCCGGTTAAAAATGATTTTAATCGAAGAATTAATTTAACTAAATTTATTGATAATTTTCATTTTGATTGTCAGCTGAAAAGGACTAGACAAAGAAATAAAATAAAATAATTGTCTTTAAGGACTTTACATATTTGATGAAATTTATTATGAACATTTTTTTCTATTTGATTGACTTAATTTAAAATCATGACAGGTGACTTAATTTTAAAAAAAAGTAAATTTCTTTTTTAACAAAAATAAGTCTGAATGGGAAATTGCTATTATTTCTATTATAAGATAAATGAGTGTGTGGGTGAAAATGAAATCTAATCGAATCAAAGAGGAAAAAAGAAAAGAAAGTGCTTTAAAAAAGAAAAGTGTTAAAAAAACTTTCTGATAAAAATTTACTTATATTAACCAACATAACCTCCTTTATCCTCTAGTTTTTTTAGTTTTCCTTTTTTATGCCCAAAAGAGTTTTCACTTTTTTTTAAGTTGAACATGAAAATTTCTTTTTAAAGCTTCGTACCCTTTTTATTTCAACCAAGCACGAATGATAGTTCCTTCAAAGAAAAAATTTGTTCCTTTTGTGTTGTGGTTTCGTGTAAAACTTTTCTTCCTTTCAGTCGACTATTTTTTATACTGGATAAAAATTCTTTTAGAAAAACAAATACGCTTTAATTAATATTTAACTTTTAGGTAGTATTTTTTTTTTGGAGAATAATTTAATTATTAATTAAAAGCTCTCTCTCAAAATTATATATACAAATAATATTTTTGTCCTTTTGGGAAATTTAAAATTATCCATTAGGGCTTGATTTTCTATTGTTTTCTTTTTTTTGTTGTTAACTTTAAAAGGGGGAACGGCTTGCAATTAATTTCAATTCAAGCCAGCTAACCAATCGAAAAATTGGTCGAGTCCAACCCAAATTTCATTAAAAAAAAAGCTTATCTATTAAAAATTAATTTAGACATATTCCAGCTGTTATTGCAGACCATTTTTTTTAAGTCTATTGCAGAAAAATTTAATACTCTCTTTATCTTAACGATGTCAACATTTATTTATTTTTTTCACATAATTTTAAAAAGAATACAAAAATAAGTACAAGGAAAAAATACGATGGACAATGTTAATGGCTATTTTTCTCATATATAATAAATATTGGCCAATCACTAATGGCCTCATCCTTTAAAAAAAAAAAATATAAAAGATCGTAAAAAATTAAATTAAATAAAAAATTGATAAATTGTCTTTTAGCCTGTGTGATCATCCAAAGACATTCATTCTGCTTGCATAGAGAAAAATGAGAAGGCAATGAAATTAAATATGCTCCAAAGCTCTTATAGTGTGTGTATACAAGGCACTTGACTATAATTCATATGATTTGTTGGCTCTGCCTACCAAATCGTGCTGCTAATCATAATTTATGTGGTAATGAACCGCGGAAAAATAGATACTTTGTTTGGAAGAGGGGCCGGGCATTTGTCATGGAATATCAGAAGATGCCATAGTAAAAGGACACGAATTATTTTTATTGTTATTTATTGGTTGCCAATTATTTTCTTTATGTTTATTATCATCATTGTCATGTCCTTTGATATATTTCATGGCAAATGATTTTGTTGTTGTGGATATTTTTTTTTTTTTATTATTTTAAATTTAATTTTATTTTGTTTATTATTTGTTTTGTTTTTATTAAAATCAGTCCGCGTTAACTAGCCACCGACAATAAAAGAAAGAAGTCGTTCGTATTGATTGAGAATTTTATTCTGACTTAATTATTGGGTTGTCCGGGAAGTAATTTCGTTTTTTTTTTATAAAAATGAAAGACAATTTTCTTATAGTGAATTAATATTTTATTCAATTAAATATTGTCCATTCTGATCCAATAACCTTTACCATCTTTCTGGCAATAGCATGATATTCCACGCTCATAAAATGTTTGTTCTTTGCTGGCAAAAAACTGATCCAAGTGATTTTTGACCTCCTCATTTGAATTAAACGTTTTATATACCATCTAAAAACCATTAGGGAGTGTCTCCCTAATGGTCGCCCGGTAGGTCTCCATCTCCTTCTCTTCTGTTTTCCCAAACATAATCAGCAGATTGCCTCCTGCCGTCCGTCTGATTTTTTTGATCCTCTCCCCGATGTCTTTTAATGCGGGGTCTGCCTTCACCTTCTGTATTATGTCGGCGTACGTCGTCTCCTCCTGCGCCTTATGGACCACTAATTCGTTCGGCGGTAGTGGTTTCCTTCGAGCTTTTGCCGGGAATTTCTTTTTCTTCTTCTTTCTCCCTCTAGCTAGCTCCCATTGTTGTCCGTCAGGAACTACACCTGCAGTCCTTCCTGACTGCTTCTGCCGATCACGCTCCGGATCAGAAGTTGGTTGTGGAGGTATATCCTCCCTCCCGGTGTTGTTCTTGCTGGTTTCCCCTCCCATAAGGTCGGTTTTTGGGGGCGTCATTTGCACGGTGTTTATGCGCCTCTGTGCTTGTTTCACCTTCCGGAGTTGAATTAAACGTTTTACCATCTAAAAAATTGTGTATAGACCGGAACTGGAGAGTATTACTGGGTATGGCAGTGTATTACTGGGTATAATGCGAAACAACATACAAGTTTGAGCACTCGGCAAAAGCTTTTAGAGCTTTTAGCTCTAAAAGCTTTTGCCGAGTGCTCAAACTTGTATGTTGTTTCGCATTATCCTGTTGGAACACTATACCCTTCCTATTGACCAATTCTGGCCTTTTTTCTTTTAGTGAATCATTCAATTTGTCCAACTGATGATAGTACACTTCAGAATTGATCGTTGCGTTGATCGGTACAAACTCAAAATAAGCGATTCCTTTGTTATCCCACCAAACAGATAGCATAACCTTTTTTTGATGAATATTTTTTCCGTAAGAAGATGAGGAACCCATATGTTGAGCTTCGAAATTAAACCTAGCCGTTTTAAATGATCATGTAACGGTCGAATTCGATAAATTTAATCTCTCAGCGATCTCACGAGTTTGTATTCGCCGGTTTGCATCAATTAATGCATTTATTGTGTCTTCATCAGCTTCAAATGACCTTCCAAAACGTGGTGCATCTTCGAGATCAAAATTGCCGGATCGAAATTTTCTAAACCAGTTTTGGCACTGGCGCTCACTTAACACATCTTCTCCATATACATCGGATAATTTTTTTCTTAATAGAACACTATTTTTATTGTTTCTATAGTAAAAAAGTAAAATATGCCGAAAATGCTGTTTTTCACTTTCCATATTAAAAAGGGTATCAACCAAAAACTACTTTGGAAAATCAATTGAATTTTTTCACAAGCAAGCCTTACTATGTCAGCTGCCAAAATACATATGATTATGCGGCTTAAGTGTGAAGTTGGTTTATGAAAAAATACAATTAATTCTTCTGTTGGGAAACAACGAAATTACTTTCCAGACAACCCAATACAATTTACTTAGCCTATTTTATACAAAATCGATAAGTTTCTTCTAATTTATGGTCGGCTCTCTATGCGTCGAACTATGGAAAGTTTCGAACACAATCTTTCTTTACCCAATGTTCGGGTGTCTGTAAGATAGAGATCCGGTCGAAGTCCTATGATAAAGACCCAAATTTATCGATTTCAAGGCGTTCTCAATATTTATGACAATCTGTCGCAACAATATGGAGTATGTTACGGTTGAATTGGTATAACATTCTAACATTATTCTTATCACACTAGAATTAAAGCCGTGGGACCATCAAAAATGCCGTGAAATTTTGCTCTGGAACAACTCGAAAATAAAGCTGGTTTTTCCAAGAAAATTATCGTCACCCGGGTTGAAAAAAATGCACAAATTATTCACGAGGAAGCATCCCGTTTGATAAGGTGACATTTTTCAAAATGTGGGAGTCAACAACATAGCGCACCGTGCCCCACAGCCCAGTCCACAATCGATTTATTACGTGAAAAATTTAGAGAGTCGATAATTTCAAGAAACCATCAATTATTGATGCATTAAAATTCTGTTCTGCAAATAGAGCAGAGGCGGCCGCCATTTTGATGATGTTATTTTTAGAACATAATTGCATCATCGATTATCCTTCAAAATAAAATAATAAATTTGTCTCTGTTATAAGTGGTTTTTTTTTTGTTTAATTTGAAAAACCCTGTATATAAAAATAAATATACTCGTTTTTTGGGGGGTGTTCTGAGAGAAAAGTTGAAGTTGAACAAATTTTAAGTTATCTTTAGTAAAGTTGAAGTTGAACAAATTTTAAGTTATCTTTAAGAGAAGAGGCACGCTGTTTTGAAAATCATAGGAAAATAATCAATTCCAAATACGCCAAACTTTCGGCACATAAATATTTTTTTTCCTTTGAATTTACAAAAGTTTACAAAGTAAATGACGTTTATTCGTGTGGAAAAAGGGGATGATGATAAGAAACAGCAGATGAACGCATAATTTGTATTCTTGAAATTTTTAGAAGTTTTATGAAATTTTTAGAAGTTTTTCCAAAAGAAAATTTCTAGAAATAATAATCCATCGGCGGCAATAGATAAGTTTTAAGAATAATTATATGACCTGACCATTTTATTAAATAAACCAAAAATCAAATTTGAATCTAGTTGAGCAATCCTTTTGAATAGAAATTATCATCCGTTCATTCTACAGAATATTTGGGATCTTTTTTTTATCATTCAAAAAAGTTTATTCCTCTTTTATTTATATTCTAAAGAGAGAAGTCCTTGGAATTTTAGAGATAAACTTTTCATATACAAATACAATTAGAAAAAATATAATATAAATCCTTCCGTAAGCTATTGGGGCTGAGTTCCATTTTCTTTTATAAAAAAGAAAAATAAATTAAAATTTCCTAGGAAACACAAAAAATAAGGAAAAATTAAATGATTAGCAAAAATCATTGCGCATCAAAACAACTCAAGTTTAGTATTTATGCTAAAAAAAAACAAAACAAAAAAATAAATACTCACTATTTTCAGTTGGAAATTGTATGAAAATTTCGTTCCATAATATTAAATCCATGAAGAGGGGTGGGATATATGGTAAATCTTTTCAATAGCAAATTGACCAATGAACCACTCATACTTGCTTCGTCATGGGAAATGATAGGAAAAGTAGCAAAAAAATATTTCAAAAATAAAAACAAATTAAATGATGTGAATTATGGTAAAAATCAAAGTTTACAAATTGGGATTAAGGTCCTTTTTTGGATATTTTATTTTCATCAATTTAAGTGATTTTCACTTTTCATTATTTTGATACTTCCTTTTTCTTTGTTTTTTTTTTAGGGTATTTTTTTTTTCATTTAACAAAGTATCTGGTTATACACATACATGCAAAAATATTAGGGTAAAATTTTTTTTCCAAGTAGTTTTATGAAATTATTTTTTTTTCTGATTCCTTTCATTCTTTCAGAGAGAAAACTTGGAATTTTTCAGAGTGGATTCGCTTTTAATTCTATTAAATCTCTGAAGTTTTAATCAAAAGGATTCTTCGGGCCCGATGATATTTTTTAGTGTTTTATTATACGTACGTTTATCCATTTTTCGAAATTTATATTTTCTTATCTAGAATCCTTTTGCCATTTATTAACAAAATTTTTGTATTGTTAATAAATGTATTTTTAAAACATTTTCTTTTTTATTTTCTCTACTATAACCCACTAGTAGTTGTACAGTTTTCTACCTCTATCAAAGGTAATTGTTTGTTTAAAAAAAGTGTATATTTTCTCTTGGAAAATGTACGTTCAAAGAAAGGAAACGATATGAAATTTTGAAAATTTCTTTGAAAGGACATTTTCAGAATATTTTCTGTTAATAACCATCTCTTATCTATTTTGTTAAATATCCTTCATAAAATTTTGGAATTTTAACCAAACACCGCATAAGTTTAGGTAAATTAAATAGGTTCTTTTTACCTGTAGATAAAATAAAAAGGATATTTTCCTTAACGGTAGAAGAAGAAAAAAACTAATAGTTTATCACATTTATTATTCTGGAAACTATTTTTTTAGTTAATATTATCCCAGGATCTACCGAAAACTATTCACCAAGTGACGCACAGAGAAAACAAACAAATCCGCCTTAAAATATATTTAAAAAAAACAATTTTTTTTAATGAATTTAATAAAATCAATCCTGTTGTAGATATTGTTATTATTTAAAAAGATGCAGGACAAAATGCAGAGTCCTTTTCAACTCAATTTTTTTACTCTTAAAAATTTTTTGAATTTTACTATCGTTAATTCAATAGGCTAACCATGAGTAAAGATACGAGTATGTAAAAGTTCTCGGCATATTCAGTCTAAACATGACATCATAATCCACCAATTGCGAAGAAGATAGCCACTCTCTTCTTCAAATTAGATATCTGTCGAAAACCATAGCAGTGCCTCGTTTGATATTCCTTCTCTGAGCACAATGTATATACTTAGTCATGTGCTCTCTCGTGGAATTTTTTACTTTTGACAATCACTGAATCTCTACTCTCTTATTCGCAAGCATTTAGTCGAGCTTCTCGCTCAGTGTTCACAGCGCATTTAAAGTCACCACCTGATGCGTAAATTCATTGGACAGTTTTCTGGCTAAAAATTACTCTTCCGTTATTAGAAAATAGTTAACCTGTTGCAACTGTTTTTCTACCCACTGCTCAGTGTCTTTCTCTCATGCTCTCTTTTTCTCTTGACTAAATTTATGTCAATTTGTTTGTTTTCTTGTGCGCGTATATAATCAATGCTTGTACATCCTACTAGGTACCCATAATCGGTAGAAATCAGATTTTTCCTTATAAAAAATCAGACATTAAACGATCAGGTTGGTTTGTAAATTTTGATATTGGCATTTTAGGCGTGGTTATTTCATTGCTAAAATTCAGAGTTCTTATAAGAGAAAGCCACAAGCTTCTATTTCGTAGATTTTACAACAAATTTTTACAGGGTGGTTTTTAAGCAATCAGGAATTTTAGGAATTTACTTAAAAAGTTCTACTATAGAGAAATGATTTTATGATCTTGTAGAGTGCCCTTATTCCTTCCTTATGTTAATTTCTGCTCCAAGTTCGATAATTGATTATTCAATTTTACTTTACATTAAGGTTTTCCCCCTTTACTTAAAATATGATTACATATACATTGTACCATATATAGGAATACACGCCAATATAACCATTTGAATTTTTTTAAATATTTTATGGAATTTTCTTAATTTCAATACATTTGTTTTTTCTTGATTGTGATCAATCAATGGAATAAGTGAATGTAAAATAATTAAAAAAATTTATACAGGGAATCTCTGTATCCTCAAAAGTTACTATAGATCTTTTTACCATCTCTAACAATAAGTTTTAGTAACAAATGTTACGTAACTCCTCCACGTTTTCATATCAGCTGCTATCATTTTTATTTCTACAAAATCACACGCTCTCCTCTGTCAAATTTTTGACGTTTATCACTCTCAGAATCAATTCCAAAGTCAAAAAAAGTAAGAATATTACTCTTACTCCCTTACTCACAAGCATTTAGTCGAGATTCTCTCTCAGAGAAACCGCCAACTCGTGTTTAGTTGCTAGCGCAGTTGAAGCCACAATTAATTCTCAAGTTCATTTGACAGTTTTCTGCCCTATTGGTTAAAAAATACTCTTCCATTGTTTTTCTACCCAGTGTCTTTATCTCATGATCTCTTTCTCTCTTGACCCAATTTATGTCGATTTGTTGCGCGTATATAATCAATGTTTGTACATCCTACTAGGTACGCATAATCGGTAGAAAGCAGATTTTTCTTTGTAGCTTGATTTAAATCATTAGCTGAGCTGCAAATTCATTCCAAAACGCGACAAGATCAGGTTGGTTTGTCATTTTTACTATTTTGGGCGTGGTTAAATATTGTATTTTAAAGAGAAACTCGTCTCTCACAAGCAATTTTTCTATTTCATAGTTTTTGGACAAGCAAAATTCTACAGGGTGATTATTAACCAATCATTGCCGGTTTTAGGAATTTATTAAAAAAGTTCTACTTTGTGAAAATGACTTTGTGAACTTTTAAAGTACTTGATTAATTTTGGTTGCATGTTCGATAAATGTTTATTAAATTTTACATTTTTCTTTTTGTAAATCACCTGGAATTATGAATATCCTTATAATGTTATGGTACATCGTGCGTATGAAAAGTATTAGAAGGGATAGTTTTGATATCGGTTATACACATATAAGTAATGTCTGCAGATTTCGTGATCTATGTTTTGGAAGTATTAAATTATAGTCTGTTTTTCGAGCCCCATAATAATGTACTGTCTATTGTATATCGGAATTTAATGAATTTAATATACGCTGTCGTTCCATTTCCATGCTCGAAGGGTAATGACATGAATCAGGAAACCAGTATGAAAAATTGAGAGTACTGTCATTAGCAAAAATCTGGGTTGAATTAGAATTAGATGAAAATTAGAAAAATGGATTCAGATAGAACTGAACACTGAGGAACATCCGCATTTATTTGGTGGACTGCAGACTTGTAGCCATCCAAAACAATTTACACTGAACAGTTCGAAAGGTAGCTTCCAATCCATATGAGGAGGCAATCGTCGATACGATATGCACGCATGTTCGACAAAAGAGTCTGACGCCAAACTCTGTCAAATAATGCCTTTGAAATATCTCCATAGAAAAATGGAGAGTGTGGTTCCACTTTTCGGCTAGATATCCCATCATATCACCAGTGGATCTATTGCTATGAAAACCATATTGATGGTACATGAACGTTTTCTTTCTTTCTTTGGAAATATGATTATATTAAATGTTCGGTCAATGATTACCCAAATTTGCCTAAACGCTTTTCTAAGGTCAAATTGGCCTTTTAAAAATAGGTGCACATTTTTTTTTTACAGTTTTCACAATTTTTATTTAATTTTGTTTTTTTGTTTGTTTGTGCAAATAAACAATAAGATTGGAAAAAAATCTATCCATTACTGTTAATCTCTTCATATGCAAAGGGGAGGGATGAAATTGGAAATTAACAAATAGTAAATATGTATAACCTAACCTAACATTTATTATATAGATAAAACTTGCAAAACGAAATGCTATAAAAACCAAGACAAAAATAACCAAAAAAAAAATATACAATTACAAGTTAAAATGAGAAAGATTGAAAGGACTTTACCTTTAATATGAAATGTAGAAGAATTCTCTACTATTAAAGACACTGAAAAACTGATTATTTACCCTTCGTTTGGGTGCACTTTTTCCTTAAAACTTTTTCTATCCTTATAAGTGACTATATAGAATATTTCTCGTGTCTTCTAGATTTGAATTTAAGCATTAACATATCGTAGTCCTCGTATAACATTATTCCGGTACGTCAGGCAATAAGTACCATTGAGACGTGAGGAAAAAAATAAGGACAAGAAGGAAGGATGAAGCCTACAATATCTTTGTTCCATAAATACAATACATCACACAACTGGTGAATAATAATCAGTATCACATGCACACAACCCGAGAAATCTCCTCACATACTCACATACGCATACATCCATTCTAAAGTACTTCCGATCTCATAAACACTAAATGCCACCCACAAAAACTATCACACACTTGACTGATGAATTCTCAGTCGTAAAATGAGCAGCAACAGCACAGGTGCTCAAAATGATGGAAAAATAAAATTTTCTTGATGTTGTATCATAAAAGTAGGAAAATAAAAATAGTAAACTAAACTATTTGAAGTAGAGACGGATTTCTATTGCTCAGAGGAGTATTTTTTTCTTTTTTCTAACAAGTGGTACCAGGGATAAAGGGATGTGTATTTTGGAGTCATAAAAGTAAAAAAGGATAGGCTGGAATTGTCAGTAACACTTACAATTGGTGAAATGTAAATGCATAAATGGCCCCTTTTTCTGTTATGTGTTGTTCGTTTCAATGCGATAAAAAAACTTGATTATTATTGAAACTGTGTGTGTGTGGTCATGTTGGCATTAAATGGCCGGGAAAGGGCTAAGAAGAATCTCTAGGGGATGGAGAAAAATGGAAATTTCTACTTGCTTTTTATTATAACTTTTTATTGAAATTTTCAATCCTTTTTTTTTATTTAAACTTTATGGAAATGTGAGAAAGAAAGTGAAAGTTTTCAATAAAATTTGGTGTATAAGAAAAAGGAAGAAATATTCTGTAATTTTAACTAAAAATTAGATGACTATTATTTTCTTATTTAAAAACAAGGACTTTTTTTATGAATAAATTTTGTAGATAAAATCAAAATTTCTACACAATTTACAAATACGAGGTCTGTTAAAAAAATATCGCGAATTTTGTGTTTTTTCAAAAATTATTTATTTATTCATGAATATCTATTTTGTCCCCTTCAAAGTAATCACCGCCCCCCCCCCCCAGTTATTATACACTTGTGACAAAGTTTTTTCCAATCCTCGAAGCACTTCAAAAAATCATTTCTCCTTCATCTTCGATGCCTTCTTTATCTACTCAATCGTAGCGTAGCGTCGTCCGTTCATGGGGTTCTTCAGTTTCGGGAACAAGAAAAATTCACAGGTGGCCAGATCTGGAGAAAACGGTGGCTGCGGCATTATTGGTGTGTTGTTTTTGGCCAAAAATTCGCGCACAAGCAATGATGCTATCATGGAGCAATGACGGTGTTATCATGGAGCAAAAGGCAATTTTTGTTCTTCCACAAATCCGGGTGTTTCTGGCGGATTGCTTCCGCATAACGTGCAGGTAATATTTCTTATTGACCATTCTACCCTGTGGCAAGAACTCATGATGCACCACGCCCCTGCAATCGAAGAAAACTGTGAGCTCAGGCATCCGGCACGCTTTTCGTCGTTCACATCTTCTCGGCCCTCTGAAAACATTTTGTACCACCGATAAACGTTGCTTCGGTTCAAGGTAGCTTCACCATATGCCACAGTCAACATTCGAAATGCGTCCACGCAATTAATTTTGTTTTTCACACAAAATTTGATACAGATTCTTTGATCCATTTTTTGGAATGGGGAAAAATCGAAGACGAGTCAAAACAAGTGCAAGCAAAGCAGCTGTCAAAAATTAGCTGAACATTCATTCAAAATGGCCGAAATTGTCGGCATAAGTGACAGATATGAGTACCAACATGACGCCACAAAAAATCGAAAATCGAATATACGTAACCCGCGGAAATTTCAAATTCCCGATACTTTTTGAACAGACCTCGTAATAGTATTGTTGTGAACAGACCTACAATAGTATTTAAAATTACAAATTATCCGCATGTCATTACAATTAAAAATTTTGGAAATTAATCTGAATTTTTAAAGTTATAATTAAAAAGAAAAGATTTTCCCATTCAAGCCCAGAAGGGGGAAAAATGCTTCTGTACAATCAGCTTCTGTTGAACCGCTGACTTTCACGTACGTGATTTTGCACGCATTGCATAAAATCGTCCTGATCCTTTATATTAAATTTGATGCACTTTAATGCATTTAAAATATTTGAACATATGAATAATATTTACTAAAAATAAGGCTTAAACCTCATTTAAGTTTAGCCAAAAAACTTGTTTATGATCAAAAAGAGAAAAGAAATTATTTCGTTATATTGTAAGTCGTGGTCATATTAAGTAAAAAAAAATTATAGTTTTAAAATCATTTAAAAAATATAGTTTTAAAAATAAAGGAGTTTTTATGTGTAAAACCAAAAAAAAAAATCAAAAATAACCGAATTATAAAAAAAATAATTTTACCGAATTGAGAAAAATATATTTTATGGAAATTTGTGAGAGCAGCAAAATAAAAGTGGAAATTTAAATATTTAAAAAAACCGAAAAGAAAAAAATAGTGTAATTTAATAAACAGTTTTATGGAACAAATTCGAAAAATTATCCTGTGCGAAAAAAAATTTTTTTAAATTAAAAATTTTTTTTTTTAACGTGTTTTGTTATATAAAAAATTTAATTTAGTTTCCATTTAAAATTTACTAGAAATTATCTTCAAAGAAAATTATCAAAAATTAGTTGAAAATATTTTACTATGAAAAATTTGAATTTTATTGAATTATTATTGTTGGAAAAGTTTAATCATAAACATCAGCGGCATCATCAAAATGAATTTGTTGTAATGTTAAAGTGGTGCTGTTGTTGGTTCTATTATTGGTGCTGACTAGCTTTGGAAAGCATCCTTAATAAAGTTATGGTGGATCCCCTGAAGATATTTTGGGTTTTAACAAACAGTACTTATTTAGGTAAATAGATTTTAGATAATATAATAGCTAATAATAACTAAATGGAAGGATTTTTGTTTATTTATTATTTTTTTTTTTTTTTTTTAAAAGTGTTTTCAAAACATAATTAAAAATATTTTCAAATATTTCAAAATTTTGTTTTCATTACAATTAAAAAAAAATAAATTAATTTTAAAATTATAACGAATTATCTTAAAGCTATATGCTTTTAGGCTATTTACTCTTTTCATCATTTTAATTTTAATATTTATAAGCCAAAATCTACATAATAATATTATATATTTTTCATTGCTCCTAAGCTGAGGAGTACTTAATTTTCAAACTTTCCAACATAACCTTTAAACCACATTTTTTGTGGGGTTTTTTTTTAAATTTTTTCTTTTTAATTTTGGGCATTCGATTTTTTTTGTGTTTTTCGTGTTTATTAACTTTTTTAGATTATTTCTAAAATATTTTTTCGAAAAACTTTTTCCTTCTATAGTCAGTTTTTTAAATATTTTCCTTCAAAATATATTTTTTTGGACACTGTTTTTTTATAGCACAATCTGGAATTACTTTCTTAAATAGTAAACGCCAATTTGAGAAACGCATTTAAAGCTACTTTTTTCTGAAGTAAGTTTTTCTTAAATATTCTTATTTTTAAAATTAGTTTTAAAATAATTTTTCCGAAATATTTTTTTTTTCAATCAAAAAAAGAAACAAATAAAAATTTATAACAAAAAATGTTTTATTTAAAAGAAATAGGATAAATTTCTTCTCGCTACAAAAAAAATGTGTTTTTGTAGGGAGAGGGGGGGGGGGGTGGGGTGTGTGGTGGAGTTCGCGTCCATAAAATTAATTTTTGATTCTTGAATAATTTTTTATTGTTAAAAAAGTCTTTAAAGATTTTGTTAAAAAAATTTTTAAGTTTAAAAAGATTTCTTTAAATTTAAGTTTTTAAATTTTTTTTTCTGTGTTATTTTTTTTTTTTAATATTAAATTATAGCTTTAAATATTTATAAAAAGTTTTCGTAAAATAAACTAATTTTTGTTATTTTAATATCTTATCTTTTCAGGTATGTAAACGAAGAAAGAAGACTTCATTTTTGATTGTTGAAAATTATGACGACCAAAGTATTTTTTAAGGATAATTTGCAACTTGTAAAAATTATTGTTGGTAAAATAATATAAGGCAAATTGAAAAAAAAATTAAATATTTAACTTTTTTTTTTTTTAATACTAAAAAGTGGTTTTTGAAGAAAAAAAATTATTCTTTATTTTTTTTTATTTGTTGCAGAAAAATAATCTTTAAAAATTATTTTTGTGAAAATATAATAATTTATAAGAATAAATAAAGGGTATTAAAAATTGCCTTTTTCTATAAAAAAAAAAATTAATAAAAATTTGTTATTTTGGGCAATACAACGAAAAGGATTGGTCTAATAGCATTTGACGTTGCATATTGGTAGGCACTAATAAATTTTTACTAATTTTCAGAAATTGAAATATTTTTATCAAAATTTATTTTATCTATTAAAAATAGGAAGGGTAAAGGGTGGGGGCGATGAAAGAGGAGTTTTATTTACCAAAAAAAAACTGTATAAAAAAAAGTGTGTGCACAGAAAAAATGAAATAATTTCGTCCTTGACCAAACACTTTTACGTTTTTCCAGTTCATTTTGCAGTGCGTATTAACTTTTTTTTGCAATAAAATAGAGAAGTTCAAGAAACCAAATAATAAATTAAGAAATAAAGCTAATATTATTTTTGGTTTTGGAAAGGATTTTCATAAGAAATATATTTTTTTTAACCTCTACTGTCGACTAAGTCTATTTTATATGTTGTATATGAAGAAGAATGGAATAAAAGTTTGAAAGAATAATATGTCTAGTGACATAAAATAGAAAATCCATGAAAAGAACTTTTGAAAAGGAGCTAAACAAGAAAGAATTATGTCTGGTGGTCTACGCTTAAAGATTTCTTCTTTCGTGACATGAAAAGTGTGCGTCTTCTGCTAAAGGATTTACCTTTTGTTTATCGAGTATGGTACTTATTTTGACCACTTAAATATGATTTGTCCAGCAGGTAATAAACAAGGCAAGAAATACATTTTAGTCAGCAATTCTCTTCGTAGACTTGAGCTATGGTTTCATGACCAACTTATAATGTTAGTAAAACAAGATTACGAATCCTGTCACTTAAAGAGTTTTAAAAATCCAAAAAAAATACCATCTTTTTTGGTTAGGATTGCATTTTTTTTTTTGATGAGTGTAATTTGTAATTTTTTGTTTAGTCAAATTAATTTTGATAGAAGCCGATACTTTGCAATGTCTTAACTTAATACTTTGACTTATTCACTTTTCCCAATTTCTAATGAAATTATCCTCATCTTCATTAGATTTTTTTTTTTAGAAAATTCCTAAAAGCATTAGACCAACAAAAGTAAATCAATTGATCTGAATTCAAGATTTTCAAAATACCTTTTACGTAATTTTTTGCAATTTAAAAAAAAAACTAAATCATTTCTGTCAGAAATTGTTTTTTCAAATATTTTTTTTTTTTAAATAAAAATTTCAAGTCTGTTATTTTAGAGGGTTTTTTTTGTTCATTAGAATTTTTTTCGTATTTTTATCCATCAAATGAAAATTTTCTTAATTAATTCAAAATCGCAAAGCATACGAAAATTATAAATTTCATTTTACTCTGGAAAATTTGTGACTTTGGAAGTTCCTAAAAGCATTAAACCAACAAAAGAAAATCAATTGATCTGAAATTAAGATTTTCAAAATTCCTAAAAGATTCTCAACTAAATCATTTCTGTCAGGAATTTTTTCTTAAATATTTTTTTTTTTTAAAATCAAAACTCTTATTTTAGAGGGTTTTTTTGTTAATAAGAATTTTTTCGTACTTTTCTCCATCAAATGAAAATTTGTAAAAATTAATTCAACATCGCAAATCATATGAAAATTATAAATTTCATTTTACTCTGGAAAATGTGTGACTTTGCAAGTTTCTAAAAGCATTAAACCAACAAAAGAAAATCAATTGATCTGAAATTAAGATTTTAAAAATACCTTTTTCTGTAAGAAATTTTTTTTTTAATATTTTTCTTTTATTTTAGAGGGTTTTTTTCTATCAAAATTATTCGTATTTTTACCCATCAAATGAAAATTTTCCTAATTAATTCAAAATCGCAAAGCGTATGAAAATTATAAATTTCATTTCACTCTGGAAAATTTGTGACCTTGCAAATTCCTAAAAGCATTAGACCAACAAAACTTAATCAATTGATCTGAAATTAATATTTTTCAAAATTCCTAAACCATTTTAAACTAAATTATTTCTCTCAGAAATTTACTCTTAAATATTTTTTTGAAAAATAAAAATTTCAAGTCTCTTGTTTTAGAGGGTTTTTTTTTTAATTACAATTTTTTCGTATTTTTTTCCATCAAATGAAAATTTGTAAAAATTAATTCAAAATCGCAAAGCATACGAAAATTATAAATTTCTGTTACTCCGCGAAGTTTATGACCTCGCAAATGCCTGAAAGAAAATTCCTAAAAGCATTAGACCAACAAAACTAAATCAATTGATCTGAAATTAATATTTTTCAAAATTCCTAAAAGATTTTAAACTAAATCATTTCTCTCAGAAATTTATTCTTAAATATTTTTTTTAAAAATAAAAATTTCAAGTCTCTCATTTTAGAGGGTTTTTTTGTTGTTGATTAGAATTTGTTCGTACTTTTCTCCATCAAATGAAAATTTGTAAAAATTATTTTCAACATCGCAAATCATATGAAAATTATAAATTTCATTTTACTCTGGAAAATTTGTGACCTTGTAAAGGTGTCTTTTATCCAGTCTATAGTATGCAAAATATATTGCAGATAATAATTTTCTAAAAACTTTATTATATTTTTTTTTCTTTTTCGGTACTCATCTCATATTTACCTCAAAACCTATTAATTCTTTTATCTTTATTCAAAAATTTATAGCAAATTTTCAACCACAAACCCCCTCTTTTTACTATTAGCTAACGTCGGTCATATTGAAGTTTATTTTCTAAAGAGCTTTGAATATTCAATGTCTAATTTCCATATTCTCGAAAGTGCATGGATAGATGGAGTGCATACGAAGCAAATAGAAAATATGCAGCAGCTACTGTAGTAACGAAAAATACCCTTTTATTTTGTATAAAATGAAATAAAGTACGTAGTTGCATTCAATCCCTTATCGGATATATTACTTCATCCCCAATAACAGTATTTCATCCTTGTACGTACGTAGACAAATGGGTTTTCCAAAGCTTACGAGTAAATCTGAATAGACTGGCCAATATTCAAATAGTTGTCAATCAGTTTAGCAAATTTATGTATAAATTATAATATTTAGTATCTATTCTCAGAATAAATTTCATAGTGGTTATTATGGAGTTTCCATTTAAAATGTTTTATAATTCATTTGAAGGATAATCCACATAACCAACAGGAAGTGTGAGAGAACTGAGAGATTCATTTACCATCATATTTGGTTGAAATAGTTTCTAAAATAGGAAAAGGATAATATTCTCAGTTTGTAAAAGTAACAATTTTTTTATTAGAAAATTAGTTTTAAAATTTATATATTTTCGAATTTTGATTCAAAAATTTCTGCCAATTTTTTTTTCTATATGAACCATAAAAAAAAGGATTTTTTCATATTAACCATAATTTTTTTTTTTAGAAGTTAAAATTTCTTTAGACCATGTAAAATTATCATTGTTAGCTTAGAAGCTAAAAAGAAAATTTGATTACTCTTCAGTTGGTTTAAAAAAGTTCCATTTTGCAAGACGATCTTTTACTGAATTTAGGACTATTTAAAAACACAGTATCTAATAGATCGTATAAGTTTGAAACTAAAAATGATCCCATTGGTTCCTAGTGTAGGATGATCCCATTGGTTCCTAGCGGTGAATAGTTCTAATAGGATTGTAATAATAATTGTAGATGTATAGGCTTAACCGAATTACCAAACGTTGAATATGTGAATGAGCTAACAGATTATCTTCTACCTTTTTTTCGACTGGAGCATCCTACACTCTGCGGAATCTTCTCTTATAGGAAAGATCCATACTATGTGGAGTTATGGGCTATCAAAACGGTAATTGACATTGTGATCAAAATCCGCAAACAGTGGAGTGCTATCATTTTTAACGACAGTTTTGTGACATTCTAAAACAATTGTTGCCAGTTTATAGAAGAATTCGACATAACCTAAAAGGAGTGTTGAGTTACGTTGTTCACCGGAACATGTGATTATTTTGTGGTAATGAAAAGCTTTTCCTATTAACAGACGAAGCTCTAAGATTTAATCTCTCAGCGATCTCAGGTGTTATTATTCGCCAGTTTGCATCAATGAACACCTTTATTGTGTCTTCATCAGCTTCAACTGGCCTTCTAGAACGTGGTGCATTTAGGCACTGACGCTCACTTAACACATCTTCTTCATACACATTGGATAATTTTTTTCTTGCTTAAACAGCATTTTTATCTTTTCTATAGTAAAAAAGTAAAATACGCCGAAAATGTTGTTTTTCACTTCCAATATTTGAAAGAGTATCAACCAAAAACTACTGCGCAGAATCAATCAAAGCTTTGTTATGTCAGCTGTCAAAATAAATATAATTATGCGACTTAATTGTGAAGTTGGTTATGAAAAAATACAATTAAGACCTCTGTTGGGAAAAAACGAAATTACTTTCCAGAAGCAGAATTGTACTAATTGTGAAGCTCAATATAATCTTTTACAATATACGAAACTGCTCCACAAAATCGTACAAATTTCTCACTATTCTATTCTATTAAGCACAAAAAATTCTCATTCAGATAGCTTTATCCATACGTACAATAAAATCGTAAATGGCTTTTTTTTTAAGGAACATTTTTAAAGGAGCTTAAAATCAGAAGAAAATAAAACATTTTTTGCTGTTCAAGTAAAAATTATGTATCACCCTGAGCTCGAATGCTGTAATGTGCTCGTTTTTCGGGATTTTCCATCACATTTTTTGGCGGATATTGGCCTTAAGTTCGGCTAGGGCCCGTGGCTTATTGATGCAAACCTTTGACCTCAAGCAGCCCCACAGGAAAAAGTATGGCGGCATAAAATCACAATTTTTTTTTTATCCAAAGGACAGGGCTTCAAAAAATCACTTGTGTTTCGGGCTGTGTGGGGTGGAACGCCGTATTGTTTAAACCAGAATTGAGCCATATCATTTTTACGAACAGTTGGCACCAAAAAAGTCCGATATCGCTCCTGATTGAGGTACCTCCTCCTCTTTAATAATTTGAGGGTTTTCATGCGGGATATTCCAAGCAACAGCGCTTATCGGCCTGCAATAGTGCATTTTGCATGGGAATATCTTCAAATCAACACGCACTGTGCACCGTAAAGAGGGATAAGGGAAGGGATGACTAACTGTGCAGAACGATGTCTCAACACTGGCCTGTCGCCTGTCACAATCCGATGCAGGAACGACTTTATTTTTTGTCTGGCGAGCAAGATTTCGCCTATCGTTCAATTCATGCGGCACCCATTTTCCGATCTTTTCAATTGCAGACCCATGGAAATGGCTGGTTGAGTAATACCCAATTGCTCCGCGAGCATTTTTTGCGATTGGGTATCGTCTTCGTTCAAAAGAGAGTGTTAGGATTCTTGAAAATATATCCTCAAGCCATTATCGGACGTCTTCGTAAGAATTGAAGTGCTGCTCAGCAAGCGCGTGGCCTATCGACGAAAACAGGTGGTAGTTGGAAAGGGTCAGGTCTGGTAAATAAGCGGGATGGAGTAGCACCTCCCAGTTGAGTGTTAGGATTCTTGAAATATATCCTGTCACAATCAGCTGCAGGAACGAGCTTTGTTTTTTGTCTGGCGAGCAAGATTTCGCATGTGTTTTGGCGTCCCTCAATCTGCTTATCGTTCAATTCATGCGGCACCCATTTTCCGATCTTTTCAATCTTCGCCATGGCATGCAGACACATGGAAATGGCGGGTTGAGTAACACCCAATTGCTCCGCGAGCATTTTTTGCCATTGGGTATCGTCTTCGTTCAAAAGAGCCTGCAATTGATGGTCCTCAACCTTCCTAGGCCGATTTTTACGCTTCTTGTCCCATAAGTCAAAATTGCCGTCTTTGAACCGACGAAACCAATCTCGGCACGTTTTTTCCGATAAAACACTGTCACCATAGACCTCCATAAGCATTCGATGCGATTTGGCAGCCGATTTCTTCAAATTGAAGCAGAAAAGCAGATCTTCCCGCATATGCTCTTTTTCTGGCACAAAACTAGACATGATTACCAAAGGAAAAATGTATGTTGTTATACGAAATTGCTGACAATATGCACTGATTAATTTTGACAGATGTCAAACTCATAAAAAAAGTATGGCGTACCCATGAAAGCTTAATACGCCATCTATGACCACACAGCGGATTTAAGCATATACACCTGGTAAAGAATGTCCCTCGTCGAAAATGTCGATTTCTTCACAATGCTACCGATTTTTACTAACTAAACAGCTTAAATTATCAAATTAAGTCAAATCATTTGGAAATCTATCATCGGTTCGATTTGATTATGCAAATTACATACTTTAGAAAAACTATGGAAGAGTAATTTTATACTAGTTTAGAAAAATAAGGAAATTTCTTTAGTAAAAATTATACCCACAGTGAAGATACGACTCGGATGAGCTGGAACAGATGAGGGATAATATGGTTTTAAGTTTGGTTAATTTTGAGGATGGGAATGAAAATAAGTCAGTTAATTAAGCGGCTTAGTTGTTAGGAATAACTACCCTTAAGCAGAGTCAAGTATATCGAATCAAGTTGACTAAGTAACCGAATAAAAAAGACGACGACGTCTTGAAGGTAAATTTTCAAATATACCGAATGGATGGATTGTACGTGACATTAGGAGAGAAAGTGTAATGATCAAAGTTTTATTAAAGGACAACAAAATCAGGTCAATAAGGAGCAACAGCAGTAAGAGGTGAAAATTTGATAGGATAAAAAGGGTATTCTCAGTGTCGGTTTCTTCAAATAGTTGTGATTAAGGATGTAAGGGAAGGTTAACTATTGAGGGTGTGTATCTGACTGCTAAACTATTTCATTATAATACTTGTCCTAAAGCCTAGTCTAGATATCATTACGATACGATGATGATCATGAATTTCTCGAAATAATTTATTATGACGTCAAATTAAGGAAATTGTATCCTTGAGCGATGACACTATTAAATATACAAACTAACTTATCCCTTCTAATGTATATACATACACACACTTCGATATAGATCTTTTGTTTAAGGATATTTTCGTAGAGTTTTACTATCGTTTGATATAATTATTGTGTCAAGATATTGTACGATATTATAATGATGAGGATAAAGATTAACAGATAAAAAGTTTACAAAAACCAATTTTTTAGCTAAAGAGTAGATAGATACTCGTAGCAGTTGGCTTTCAAGATTGTCTGAAACAAGAAGAAGAGTGTTGAAGAAAATAAAACAAAGAAAAAGGATTAAAAATGCAATATAGAAGTTGGAAAAAAAAATTAGCATTCTTTTATTAATATTAGTTTTTTTCTTTTTGCCTTAGAAAGATGCGATATGATCAATGGCGATTCATTTTGATAAGAATTAAAAAATTAAAAAGTATCCAAAGAATTTTTTAATGAGAATTTAATATAAAAAGTTTTTAGTAAATTTCATCACTTATACTGATAAAAAAATTGTGTGATTTTTTTTGTAGTTAATTTAGTTGTAACTAAAAGGACACTCGTTTTGCACTATTCTCATTATTGAAAATGTTCGAAAAAACACTTTTTAAATTAAGGCTCCTTTTTGGACATTATTTTAATTTGTTTATATTTTGTACTTTGTGTGCTTGAGGGGAAGAGGGAATGAAATTTTTTTTTCTTTAATTTATAAATAAAAATAATTAAAGAAAATTACAAAAAAAAAAAATTTACAAATGGATAGGTTTGTGAAAGGCTAATTATAAAAAAAAAATCTTTTTTTCTTTTTCGATTAAAATAAAAGCTTTAATATTCCAATTAGTGGTTGACTTAAACCGATATCCGTTTATTATTATTGTTAAGTTGATCCTTGTATACTATATATATATAGCTTTCTATCCCGTTTTATGTGGTCATTATTCAATGCCAAAAAAAAAAAAGTAATTTTCTTCGACTTTCTTTATCGCTTTGTCATTTTCTCTTATTCCGCCTGGATTTTTTTCCATAAAATGGCCCAGCTCTGGTTTTGCCAAATGTTATTTTAGCCAGCCGTCCGTTATACGCTATTCACCTTTTAACGATCACCGGTGCGTGATATCAAGTAATTCGTTCAAAATGACACATTCATCTCCAGAAGCAATCATATCAATCGTTATTTGATGGATTTCTCCATTCAAGTCAGGCGAGGCGAATTTAAATGTTTTACAAGTACTAACAGTACATTGGCTTAAAGAAAGTCAAAATACACCCTCTAAAAAAGCACGCACATCTACTGCCTCACCCTTTTCCATTCATAGAAGCGTATATTCATCAATTCTATGGACTCCTGTTTCTTATTTTCTAATACATCATTACCAATAGTTCTCCGTCACATCGTATCTCATCCCAATCGAGGACTATTAATCCAACCAATCCATCTATCGATTTCGAAAAGACAACATCATTTCTAATGGAATATTGACAACAACAACAATTGAGTGTTCCCTTTTTGTTGTGCCTGCGAATATATTTTATTCGATAAGAATTTGGCACTTTGATTGATGGCTTAATTCTATAAATTAAATTATTTACTTCTTATGCTATTATCCTGCAATGTCCTTACAATAATAGTATTGCGTTAGAGGATTTTTTTCCCTATTATTCGATGTGTTTTGGTTATGGTCTATCGAAATAGTAGAAGTTTCTATTATTGTCGTTTCACAAATTCGAGTGGCTTTAATTGTATGTCCTTTTTTTTCAACCCCAACTACAATGTCACTAGTACTTTATGGTAATTATTGTAAAAAAAAAAAACTTTGGAAATTCGATTTCAATTTGTACAAAAAAATTCGTTTGGTATTTTGAATGTTTTTTTTCCCTTCTTATTGACTAAGTACACTTTGATCACTTTTATACTTATTGCTAGGACCTGACAAATGTCATTTTAATATGATTAGATAAGAGTAAGAAGGTTCTATTTTAAGCTATAAAATTTCTCCAGAATATTGTTCATCATTGGGACAAGGTTTTTGTAGGAAGCAAAGGGATTGATAATAATATAGCTGGAGGAGGATCTTAACAGGAGAACAACTACAATTATGGGTAGCTCCTCAAGTAGGATAAAAATTATAATCAACCCTATTTTGAATTCTGCTGGTTTTTTTTCTATTTGTGTTTGAAATCACCCAAAGACAAGTGTCAAAAAGACCTCAAATTCTAAATTTATATTCTTCTTAACTACTTTGCGGTAACCCCAATAGAAAGTATAATTGCAGGCTAATGTGTTTCAAGGTTCCTGAGAGGTCCTAATTTTAAATTTGTTTCTGTACTCCTCAAATATAAAGTTCTTGTTTGCGAACGGAATGGTCCAGATTTCTAAGTTTTACTTCCAAATTAAGGCACACAATTATCTATGTATAAAAATTATTTTGTGATCTTTCCTGTTCGATCAATGATTATTCAATTTTATATAAACGTTTTCTCCTTTTACTTGAAAATATGATTATATGTACATAGTATTGGGTGGATCATCATTTTAAAAAGGAATAAAAAAAAAGGTCGGAACTGTGATTTAAGCCCGTTGAATTATTTTCTGTGGGGAGCCGTTAAGAATAAATGTTACGCAAGCCATCCAGAGACAATTGAGGTCTTAAAACACGAAATCAAAGTTGCCATTGAAGAGATACAGGCCCAGACAATCGAAAATGTACTGAAAAATTGGATCGAGCGAATGGGGTACTATAAGGCCAGCCATGGCAATCATTTAAATGATGTTGTATTTCATTCTTAAATTTCAAGGTTCAATCTTTCTAATTAAAAACGGAAATTTATAAAAATATGCACTAGTTTTTTTTTATTTACTTTTTAAAATGCAACTTTTAAATTTGCACCACATTTATGGTCCACCCTATACATAGGCATACACGCGAATATATAATTTTCTTACATTGCAAATCAGAAATACGTTTCAGTATTGGAGGTACCCAGTTTTTCTGTCCACCATGAACAATGGTTCTATAAAAAAGTAAGTAAAATATGTCCACATCATTTGTCCGGTAGAATGCTATAAAGAAAATTTTCTTTATCTTTCGTCGGATTTTCAACTCATCATCCAATGAAAAAACATAAATTACCTTTAATAACACCACATCACCTTTTGCCGATACTCTATTGTTCAGTTTTTATCCTTCTTAGCCTACTCGAGCTGAGAATCTTTCACAATTGGCTGCTTGGCAGGGTTTTTTTTACAAGTGAGGCGTTATTGTAAAAACAAATCAAAGTTGACCGGAAATTGATCCAAGAGCTCAGCGCACATTTTAATTGAGCCCTTGAACCGATTACTTAGATCTTTTCGTTGAATAAACAAATCTCTACTGCTTCGTTTATACAAAATAGTTTCTCTTTCTTATATAATTTCGAAAAGTTGTCTCACAATTAACAAATTTGATTGCCTCGAAAAAGTGCAAAATTTATCCTTGCGAAATATTGGGTGTATGCAAAAGTTATGCCCGTTTTTTATGATCCTAGGTAAAAAATTGTTTTCTTCAGAAATGATGAATAGTATCTTCTTTTAAATGATTCCATTGTATAAAGGATGATTTTCCTCTCTCTACTTTCTATTCATTTTTGGCCTAGTCAGAGTACAGTGAAAAGCCCTTGTATTTTTTTCAAAATGTCGGTCGATAAAGTGCATTTAAGTCATTGTTTACTTTATGAATTCCGTAAAGACAATACCGCGAGTGTGGCAGCCAAAAACATTTGCGAAGTGTATGGAGTAGATGTCATCAAAGTTCGACAGGTACGAAGATGGTTTACAAAATTCCGATCTGGGGATTTTTCACTAATTCATAAACCACGTACCGGGCGGCCATTGAAGTCTGATGACGACAAGTTTAAAGTTATAATTGACACCAATCCACGTCTAACCACCAGGGAGATCGCGTCGATGATGGGAGTCAACCAAACAACCGTATTAAGCCATTTGAAGCGTATGGGGATAGTTTCGCGGTACGACGTTTGGATACCTCATCAATTGTCGGCGGCCAATTTATTGGATGGTGTTTCAACGTGCGTTGGTTTGAGTGGGAGACAAAAATATGAACCTTTTTTGCATCGTTTGGTAACGGGAGATGAGAAATGGATCGTGTACAACAACGTGACAAGAAATACACATTGGGCTATACCTGGACAAGCCCCATTAACAACTTCGAAAGCCGAAATCCATCAAAAAAAAAGTTTTTGCGTTTTGTGGGATTGCAAAAAAAGCTTTGCGTTTGGTGGGATTGTAAGGGTATTGTGTATTTTGAACTCTTGGAACGCAATCAGACAACTACAGCAGAACGATATTGTCAGCAATTATCCAAATTAAACATCGCCCTTCAAAAGGATAGACCAGAATTGGTAAACAGAAAAGGGGTAGTTCTTCATCACGCCAACGCTCGACCACATTTGGCTATGATGACCCAACACAAGCTGAATTGGGATGTTATCAAGCATCCACCGTATTCTCCAGATTTTGGCTCCTTCCGATTTTCATTTATTCCGATCACTGCAAAAATTTTTAAATGACAAAAAATTTGATACAACAGAGCAGGTAAAAACATCCCTTACTACATTTTTCGCATTAAAATCTACGGAATTTTACACTAATGGTATTAATAAGTTGATAGAAAGATGGGAGAAGGTTATAAGAACGGATGGAAATTATATAATTCATTAAATAAATAATACAAATCTAAAAAAAGAACGTTTAATTGTATATGTAAATAACGGTCTAAACTTTTGCATACGCCTAATACTATTTTTGTGGCATTTCCAGATTTACGACACCAAATTGTAAACAAAACATGTTTTAAAACAAAATTAATTATTTAACATTTTTAATATACTTGTGTTTAAAATATATTGTAGAATTTGATCTAAAAATTTGTTAGACATATTTTTTTTACCAAATTACGAATTTAAAATCGTTTGTATTCGTTAATAAATTCTGTGCCAAGAGTAACTTTGATCAAAAACAGCTGAAATTACTGCTATTTGGTTGGGTACGTAAGAAAAATGGTTTGTGTCGATCGAAATAACGTAAAATGTCAAATTTCGTAAGAACATACAAGTTCGAAGGAGATAGACAAAAAGAGATGGTGATTTTCGCTCCCATTTCCAATGAATTGGTTTTTGTCTCTGAGCGTGAGAAAGTCACAATACAACGTTGGCATGATCCTCTCCCATCTAACAGCTAATTAGCAACTCCTATTGTACGTTTTGTTAACTTGTCAATAATGTCACTCTCATTTGTTACGTTGTGCCGCTCACTCTCTTTTCCAACAATAACATCGTGCACACAACAATTGTAACGCGTTCGCCGTGAACATTTAAATGGAGTGCTGGCGATCTACTAAGAGCCCATAATCGGTAGGAAGCAAAATTAAGTTTGAGAGCTGATACGTCAATTTATTGATAACAGCCGAATAGGAATCCTAACTCGGATTGGTTAACCATTTTGAAATGCATTTAATTCATTAATAAACGGAGAGACTAGGTAGACAGATTCCATCAACTGTTATGCCAAATCAAACTTAAAGGGTGATCATTAAATCATCTTCACGTTTTTTAGTTGAATTCATTCTATTGGAAAAAATCATATTATTTTTAATTTGTTTTTGTTTTTTCATAAGCAATTTTTTAATTTATCCAAACTATTTCAGACAAATTTGTATTGTAATAAATTATGTCTTAAAAATTTTGAAGGATAATTTCAAATGTTTTTTGTAGCATTTCTAGATTTTTGACACAAAATTGCAAAAAAAAAAATGTTTTAAAAACAAAATTACTTTAATAAAATCGTTTGTATTCGTTAATAAATCATGTGCCAAGAGGAGTGACTTTGATTAAAACCAGCAGAAATTTTTGAATTTGGTTGTGTGCGTAAAGAAAAAATTTTTGTGTCAATCGACATAACGTAAAATGTCAACTCGTTGTGAATCCACTTAAAACAGTATATAAGTTTGAAAGAGATAGATAAAAATAGTTGGTGATTTTCGCTTATTAGTTTTTCTCTCTGAGCAAGCGAAAGTCACTAAAGCGTGAAAATGTGACATTAATCCTCTTCCATCTAACAGCTGATCAAAAAAACGTTTACTCTCTAAGTTTTCTTAACTTGTCGCAAATGTACTCTCACATTATAGGCTGTGCCGCTCTCTCTCTTATCCAAGAATGAGATTTGTTCCGCGCATGCGTCATAAATTTTCGTGCACTGCTTGAATGAAAGTGCTCGTGATCTACTACGAGCCCATAATCGGTAGGAAGCAAAAATTACGTTTAAGAGAGGACGCATCTCATATGTTTTGTCAATTCATTGATAAATGCAGCCAGAAATCGAACGATAATCCTTACTGTGATTCGATAATCATTCGATTCTTTAAAAAACGGAGAAAGTAGATAGACAGATGCCGTTAACTGTTATGCCAAACTAAACTTGAAGGGTGGTCATTAAATCATCTTCACGATTTTTAAGTAAATTCATTTTATTGGAAAAAATCAGATTATTTTTAATTTGTTTTTGTTTTAATTTAAATTTCTAGAATGTTTCTAAGCATTGAAAAAATATCATATCAACTAAATTAAGATCTCTTAAAGATGTTTCAGTTAAAAATATTTTCGATTTTCGGGCGCAATAATATTTTTTGCTTATTTTCGTCTGACTGACTTCATGAATGGTTCCATCGCATGTTTTTTTTTCAATTATTATCACCTATGACAACTCAAGACTAGTAGAATTTCTGTATGATTTGTCGTGCGAACCGCATTAAAGAAATAAACTAAATATGAAAAATATGTTATAATACTTAGGATTTTTTTTTTTTGAAATGCGAACAAATTTTCACCGAATTTTGTTGATGTTCCACAAAAATTCCTCTTAAACCAAATCCTTTGTATGGTTATAAGAAGGTTTCGTTTATTTGTAGGGTTTCCAAATACAGTTTCTAACTTTCCATAAGTTCTCTATGGGGTTTTAGATCTAATGATTTTCTAGGTTTCTCTAAATGAGAAATTCTTACCCCTTCAGCTTATTGCTTAACCTGTAAAAAATTACTTGAATTATTAAAACATGCAACAGATTTAATAGTGAAAGTATACTGTACTCTACACTTCCTGCCCTATGACACGGTGCAGAGTCGTTTTGGAAAATCGCTTTCTTTATCTGTTTCTTTCTTTAATCAAATTTCTTTTATCTTTCGCCAGGTTTTTGGCTTATTATCCAATGAAAAAACAAATTAGCTTTCATAAGACCCATCACCTTTTGCCAATAGTCTATTGTTATTGTTCATGTTTTATACTTCTTAGCCCACTCGATTTGAGAATCCTTCACAATTGCCTTCTTCAATAGGTTTTTTGTTGACAATTAAGGCTTCCGCCATGAAACGAAGTCTTTTTGTAAAAATAAAGCAATATTGACCGAATGTTATGTAAAATTCAAAAACTTTGATTGCATCGAAAAAGCGCAAAATTTATCCTTAGGAAATACTGACAATTATTCTTTTCGAAAAGAAATCTTTGTATCCTAGAAATTTACTGGGTAACTCATTTCTAGCGCCTGCCACTTTATGCCAATTTTTAGCTGATGTTACGAATGCTTTTGTCCGACATTATTCCTTTTCGTACAAATTCATATGCTCATCCTATCTAATATAAAATTTTTGTTGGTGGTTAATTTTAGGAAAGATTCTCTCATTTTCTTAAAGAGCTCACGCCACAGTTAAAGATAAAAACTCGTGAGCTTCTTCATTCCAAATATCGTTGAGCCTTAAAATCCAACAAGTGCAAAAGAGATAGTTAATAATGTGAACATGTCCCATCTCTTAGGTAAGATTATTTCTCTGAGCGTACTTTATTTAACCTCTCACTTACTACATTGGCTTGCCATTTTTTACTTTTATGAAAAATATGCGAAAACCATATCTCTTTCTCGCTCTCCTTCTCATTATTACAAATTTTCCGACACAAAATTTTTATGAATAATGAATGACTGGATAGTTATTAGGCAAACATGAAAAAAAGGAAGTAAAAATTCATTCTTTAACCCACCAAGTACAAAAGAGAAACCTTTAAATATGAAGCCAATCCTTCTCTTCAAATGAAAAATATTTTGAAAACCATTGCAATAACTCGTTTGAGATTTATTCTCTGAACACGCTGTACTTAACATCATGTGCTCGCCCTTGTCACATTCTCCACTTAAAAAAAACACAAGTTGATTGCTATTTCCCGCCCTCTTTTCCACATTATGAAAAAAGATCTGAAAAGAAATTGTCATGAAAAGTAGCTGACAAAGCACTAGGCAAACAGCACTGCCGGGTAGTACAAGTTGCCACAAAATTAATTCGTAAAATTTGTAGTTGCATTTCCAAAACGCACAGGGTGTTTAAACAACTTTTGATAAGAAGTCAAGAGCTTAGAAAATTTATTACTTTTGAGTTGATTTGAATAAAAAATCGAAATACAATAAAAACGGTAGCGAAATATTAAAATAACGAATAATTTTTGGAAAAGAGTTTTCTTTTTAGAAAAGTTAATATTATTTGGAAGTTCTTAGATAAAAAATCTAATTTAAAATTTTTTATTTGATAAAATGTCCTTATTTATGAATGCAAAATAATTTACAAAAACAAATGCTCATCCTTTGTGGAATTTTTGACGTTTGTCAATCACAGAATTTCTTACTCCCTTACTCGCAATCTTGGCGTCGAGTTTCTCTCTCAGAGTTCACAACGCAGTTAAAGCCACCAACTAATGCGTACATTCATTTTATAGTTCACTTTTTGCTATTGTATTCCCCCTCATTTCTCTGTGTCATTGTCACATTCTCTCTTTCTCTCTTGAACAAATTTATGTCAATTCGGTTCGTTTTCTGTGCGCGCATGCGTGCTTAATTTGTAACAGCGATTATGCAGAATGCTTGTATAGTACTAGGTACCCATAATCGGTAGAAATCAGACTTTTCCGTATAGTTTTCATTCGAAAACGCGAAACGATCAGGTTGGGTTCTCAATTTTGCTATTGCCATTTTAGGCGTGGTTAGTTCATTGTTAAAAATTCAGAGTTCTTATAAAGAGAAAGCCACAAGCCTTTTTTCTATTTCGTAGATTTTACAACAAATTTTTACAGGGTAGTTTTTAAGCAATCAGGAATTACATGAATTTATTAAACAAGTTCTACTATATAGAAATGATTTTATGATCTTTTACATTTGTTTTTTCTTGATTGTGATCAATCAATAGAATAAATAAATGTAAATTAATTTAAAAATTTAAACGGGGGATGTTTGTAGCCTCAAAATTCACTGTAGGTGTTTTTCCCATCTGTAACAAGAAGTTTTAGTGACAAATGTTACGTAGAGGAGTTACGTTTTCATATCAGCCGATATCATTTTTATCTCTACAAATTCACACGCTCTTCCTCTTTGATGTTTGTCCCTATCAGAATCAATTCCAAAGTTAAAAGGAGTAAGAATATTACTCTTACTCCCTTACTCACAAGCATTTAGTTGAGCTTCTCTCTCAGAGAAACCGCCGACTCGTTTTTAGTTCGTAGCGCAGTTAAAGATAATAATTAATTCTCAAGTTCATTTGACAGTTTTCTGCCCTATTGGTTAAAAAATACTCTTCCATTGTTTTTCTACCCACTGCCCAGTGTCTTTATCTCATGCTCTCTTTCTCTCTTGACCAATTTATGTCGATTTGTTTGTTCTCTTGTGCGCGTATTTAATCAATGTTTGTACATCCTACTAGGTACCCATAATCGGTAAAAAGCAGATTTTTCCTTATAGTTTTTATTCGATAACACGAAACGATTAGGTCGGGTTGTCAATTATGCTATTGCCATTTTAGGCGTGGTTAGTTCATTGATAAAAATCCAGAGTTCTTATAAAGAGAAAGCCACAAGCCTTTTTTCTATTTCGTAGATTTTACAAAAAATTTGTACAGGGTGGTTTTTAAGCAATTTTACAACAATTCACAAACTCATCCTCTGTGAAATTTTTGACGTTTGTCACTCACAGAATCATTTCTAAAGTTAAAAGACTTTTACTCACAAGCATTTAGTCGAGCTTCTCTCGCGGAGAAACCGCCAAATCGTTGATAGTTCATAGCGCAGTTAAAGCCACCAATTAATTCTTAAGTTCATTTAACAGTTTCTGCCCTATTGTTTAAAAATACTCTTCCGTTTTTAGAAAATACCTGTTGTAATTGTTTTTCTATCAACTAGAATTGTTTTTCTAGCACTGCTCAGTGTCTTTATCTCATGCTCTCTTTCTCCCTTGACCCAATTTATAATAACATATGTCGATTTGTTGCGCGTATATAATCAATGTTTGTACATCCTACTAGGTACGCATAATCGGTAGAAAGCAAATTTTTCCTTGTAGCTTGATTCAAATCAGCAGCTGAGCTGCAAATTCATTCCAAAACGCGACAAGATCAGGTTAGCTTGTCATTTTTACTATTTTGGGCGTGGTTAAATATTGTATTTTAAAGAGAAACTCGTCTCTCACAAGTCATTTTTCTATTTCGTATAAAAAAGCAAAATTCTACAGGGTGATTATTAACCAATCTTTGCCGTTTTCAGAATTTTATTAAAAAATAACAAAAATGGCTGGAATATCATCATAAAATGCTCCTTTCATCTTGGTTTTCAGTTTTGGAACTAGAAAATAGTCACAATGGTGATAGATCAGTCGATTACGGAGGGTGGGTGATGAGAGAAATCCGTTTTTTCATCCAAAATTCGTTCACTTTTTAGGTCTTCATTTAATTCTTTTACTCGAATCTTCCGTTAAAATTCTACAAATAGTATTTTTACTCATATTTAATTCCTCAGCCAACATTGTCGTAGTAAAATTTGCATCGATACCAATGATTTTACGGACTTTTTCCACTAATTCAGCACGATTACTAGCTTCTGGACGACACGGCCTTAGGTCGTCCTTTAAATCCTCACGACCATTTTTAAATCGTGTAAACCACGTATGAATTTGAATACGACTCATACAATCATCACCATAAACTTTTTCCATCAATTCGTATGTCTCAGCGAATTTTTTTTTAAGTTTAAAACAAAATTTTATATTTGCTCTTTTTTTGTTTTGTAACATTAGCACACTATTTTTTTTATTGAAATGGCTGTAACTTCTCACATCTGTCATCCGATTACATGAATTTAGGTGCGTTTGAAAAAGGATGAATGTATCTTTTTAATGCTACAAATTAAAAAGATACATTCATCCTTTTTCAAAAGATACATACATCCTATTATCATTTCAATAGATGGCGCTGCATGTTGTATGATTTAAATATAAATTCCTGTTATTTTTGGGACGCACTGTGTATGAAAATGAACTTTTAAAATACTGGATTGCTTATATTTATTATTAAATTCTTGTATAAAGTAGGAAGTCTTTCCACGGAAAATTTTCTTCTTCGCAAAAGTTTACAATCCTTTTTACTATTGATTTTCATCCAAATCAATATTAATTCAAAGCCTGGAATATTGAAAATTAAAATGATTTCTTTTTAAATGGGCAGTTTCGATTGTTTGTTATTATTGGTAAAATGAGATAGATTGGTGTGTAAGAGACCGGCAGAGAGGGTGAGACAATTTAAAGGATGGGTACTTTTTTTTCAGTTTTCTGAATAAATTTTTGCTACAGATTTTTGTAGTTCGTAGATTTATAGATGATATCGAATTTTATCCAATAATCAACGCCAAATTCTAGGATATAATAAATTCAGAAAAATTCCTTTTTTCGAAATTTTAATCCCAAACAATTTACCATAGTTGTTTGTGTATTTGTTAATTTTGAAAATTTCAGGAGAAAAAAAAACACATTATTTAAGAAATTTTTCTATGGTCCGTTTATATTGAAAATATTTCAAAAATCTGTCCACCAGGGGATATACGAGACTATGCTGTACAAGAATATAGATAATCGCGGCAATTTTAATCATCATTTATCATGTCAACGTGTTCTCGGTTGTTAAAATGTAAAGTGATTTATGTGCTTTATTATATCAAATAGTAGTTTTTTTGGTTGGTAGGATATAATGAAAAGTGATGCCAGAGTAACACAGCAGAAGAAGTAAATAGGATTTCGACTAGAATTTTCTGTAATAACAAAAGTTAACTGGAAACATATTTCGACTGGTTCTCTGGCAATTTTCACTGGAATTTACTTTCATTTTTCTGGAATTTTCTTTCTCCAGTTTCAGAGCGGATACAAATAATATTGTCTGAAATTTTATCCGATAATTTTTTCTGCTTTTTCGTGGGGATTCTTTTCGTATAACAATTAACAATAAGGTATATAAATATTTTCTACCTACCCAAGAGTATACAATTTACCACAATTTTCTACACGTTCCGTTCCTTATTATTTTCAAACAAAAGAATTACTAGTCAACAACAACAACAAAAAAAGACAAAACTTTTCTCATTAGTTCAATTAATCCAACAATGTGGGAATATGTATTCATGGCATTCGGCTATATTATCTAATATCCTATTCTGTAATGCTTCTTCTCCTTATGATACTGATACGAATATTGCTGGAGAGCGTATTTGTCTTTTAATAAGTTCATAGCTCAACAATTCTCTGTAGAAATATCTTTTCCAATCTTCATTTTCTTCGAAAACAAAAAAAAAACTTAACAAAAACGAAAAGAAAGAAAACTAAAATGAAAAAATTCGATAAAGATTGGTTTCCTGTTGCCTTTTGGCACCAATTAGTTCTTCTATCGTAAATTGCCTAAAACAACAACAAACAAAAAAACGACAGTAATAGCAACACAAACTAACAGGAAACGAAATTTTTGGGGTGAAAACATAACGAAAAGATATGAATACTTTTTCCAATTTACTTCTAGCACAAATAGTAATATCACGGAAACATCCCCCGACTTTCTTTGAATCGTAATTTTCATCCCTTGAGTCTGGTATATTTCAATTTTTTTCGTTATAGCAAAGCTTTTTCTTTCGATGTAACACATTCGAAAATTGTATTTTCTTACCTCTTCCTCTTCAATCAACAAAATAAAACTATCGAATTCGCCACTATTATTTTTTTGAATTTTTTATCATTGTGGCTTTTTGTCTCTTCCTTGAACAAAAAACAAACAACAAAAAGTTAAATTCTCAATTCCTTAATTATTTTGTGTAGTTTTTTTTTGAACGAAAATAAAAGTTTCTCAAGAAAACAGTTTCTGTTTTTATACGAAAACTTTTATTTTATTAACACTTGCTCTTAAACAAATTTTATTTCTTTATTTTATTACATATAAAAGTGGATGATGTTCTTTTTTTCTTCCTTTTTGTTTTGTTCTAAACACAACTTTTCTAATCGTATAACACTTGATGTTGTTGAAAATTTACTTCTTGACTATTACTATTTCCGGTTAAAAAGCTGAAAAAGTTACTTTTCGAACAAGAAAACAAATTGAATGGAAAAACTAGCAGTTCTGTTTTGAATAGGTTTTGTCGAAAAGTGAATAAATTTTTTCATCCTCTTTTAGGTATTAAAAAAAATTTGTTGGTAGTTAACTTAAAAAATTTGTAATAAATTTTGTTTCAAAAATTATAAAAAAAAGGCAAATTCAACCAAAATGTGTCGAGAATTTACTTTTTCCTTCGATAAGGATACCAGGTGTATAAGCTTAAATCGGCTATTTTTAAGTCAAAAAAACACATTTTTTTTTATAGAAAGCAAAAACAAATTTATTCAAAGTACTTGCCCTCGCTAGCTACATATTTTTGCCATCTTTCGTGCAATTTTTGGATACCACGCCAAAAAAATTACTTCTCTTTCGAGGCAAATCACTCATCAAGCCATTTTCGGACGTTTTCGTAAGAATCGAAGTGCTGCTCAGCGAGCGCGTGGCCCATCGACGAAAACAGGTCGTAGTCGGAAGAGGCCAGGTCTGGTGAATAAGCGGGGTAGAGTAGCACCTCCCAGTTGAGTGTCTCCAAGTAGTTTCGGACCATTTTTGACGTTTGCAATGATGCGTTATCGTGGAGGAAAATCAGCTTGTCAGGTCTTTGTTGATAATCCGTCTTTTTTTCACGCAGAGCACGGTGTAATTTGATCAGTTGTTTGGCATTGACAGTTTCATTAATTTTTAACATCTCATAGTAGACGATACCCTGCTGATCCCACCAAACGCACAGCATCGTCTTCCGTCCAAAGTGATTTGGTCTTGGGGAAGATGGTGATTGTCGGGCGTGATCAACCCACGATTTCTTGCGTTAAGGATTCTCAAAATATATCTACTTTTCATCGCTTGTGACATTCCGAAGCGGGAACAACTTTCTTTTTGTCTGGCGAGCAAGATTTTGCATGTGTTTTGGCGTCGCTCCATCTGCGTGTCGTTCAATTCATGCGGCACCCATTTTCCGATCTTTTCAATTTTTGCCATGGCACGCAGACGCATAGAAATGGCTGGTTGAGTAACACCCAATTGCTCCGCGAGTATTTTTTGCGATTGGGTATCGTCGTCTTCCAAAAGAGCCTGCAATTGATGGTACTCAACATTCCTAGGCCGATTTGTCCCACAAGTCAAAATAGCCATCTTTGAACCGACGAAACCAATCTCGGCACATTGTTTCCGATAAAGCACGGTCACCATAGGCCTCCATAAGCATTCGATGTGATTCGGCAGCCGAATTCTTCAAATTGAAGCAGAAAGGCAGAGCTTGCCGCATATGCTCTCTTGCTGGTACAAAACTAGGCATGATTACCAAAGTAAAAATATATGTTGTTGTCTGAAATTGCTGACAATGTGCACTGATTATTGACAGATGTCAAACTCATAAAAAAAAATATGGCGTTACCGTGGTAGCTTAATACGCTCACTCACGACATCTATAACCAAACAGCGGATTTAAGCTTATACCCCTGGTAAAGTTCCAAAGATTTTTTATCCTGAATTTTAATAGTTTTTTTTTGGGAACAAAAACAGCCTAACTTAGATTAGGCTGTTTTTTGTATAAAATTTCAGAATAATTTTTTTTTATTTCAACACGTAATATTTTTTGTTGAGTTCTCTCTTTAAAAAAAATTAATTTTTTAAAGAAATTTTATCAAATAAAAATTTTTTTGGGTCTTTTCCTCTTGAGAAATCAATTTGTACTTTTATTAGTTATTAAATTAAAAATTTTATCTTGTTTACGAAAAATTAAAAAAAATATATTTTATAGACTTTTTTTTACGGGAAATCATAAACTGAAAATATTCACCTTAAAAATATTTTTTTCTAAAAAAAATTCAGAATAAATAAAGTTTTACGTCTTTTTCTTCTTTTTTTTTTTACTATTGGCAATACTAATTTATCAACTTTTTATAAACACGTTCTTCACTTTTCCAATACTCTTTCTGTGTATGTATTTCTTTAAAAAAAAAAAGGATCTTTTTCCTCATAAACTGATCCATAATTTTGATTGATTTTCATTTTCTAATTTATTTTTTGCTCTGATATAAGACATTTTTTCGAAGATTTTTCTTTCTAAATATTTGAGCGGGAAAAAGTATAAACCCTCTTGAAAATGATCTGAAGTTATGATTAAAAAAGCTGGTATAAACAACTGAACAATAATAAACAAGTAGGAAATTATTAGAAAACAGAATATTCTTAGTCTTGAAGTACAAAAAAACCACTCTTACACATCTAAAGGAGAAAAAGGATGCAAAAACTCTCTGTAGAATAAATATTATCGCAGAATGAAACTCCTTACAGAAAGAGTAAAATAAACTTTGATGGGAGTGCGTGTTGTTGTTCTTCTTCAGTTTCATGATGTAGGAGTGAATTTCTTATAACAAATAGCAACAAAGATAATGCGATAATATAGAAAAAAATATAAGTAGAAAGGGTATGAATGATTAAGGATAAGTGGCTTGTGAAATTATTGAAGCTTCCATATTCCATATTTTAACTTTTCTCATCTAAATTCAGATTTTCACTTTACTTACTTACACACCGAATATATTTTCCCAGTTGGCTTGTACGCCCGAAAGTTTATATTTTCTCTTGGTTCCTTATTGCCCATTTTCAATATCCCTACTAGACCTTAGTTCCTATACAAATTTTCCCCAAAAATTGCATTGTTCCTATAGTCGCAATTTAACTTGGCGTTGTTGATATATGATGTACACATAAACATTTCCAACTTTCGTCTATTTTCATATTTAGCAATTCTCTTACATCATCTGCCAAATAAAATAAAAAAAAAAAATAAGAAAAAAATCATATTTATTAAGTTCATCATTGGTATTATTATAGGAAAAAGTATATTACGAACATGTGTACACACATGCATACACTTTAGTTTGAGCACGATAGGATAATAAAAATAAAAATAATAAAAAGATCATCAACATCATAAGTAAACTGAATTTATATTTGCTTAAATGAAACGATTTTCATCGGATTCTTTTCCTTATTTTCCATATTTTCTATATTTTCTTATTTTCCCTATTTTTATTTTGATATATTTCCCAAGCTGCTCTGAAAGGACGCGAAGTAACAACTATTTCTTCTATACGGAAAAAATCTCTATGGAGCTATAATGTTATAAGCTGTCAACAATATATCCTTGTGAGCACTCTCTTTGAGAATATGTTTGTGTGTAAACAAAATTTCATACCAAACACAATTTTGCTCACCCGTAATAGTGTTATTGCCATAGAGAGAGAAGCATGTGAAAAGAGTAACTCTTTTAATATAATAAAAGGATTTAAGTGGTTATAGAATTATGGATAAGAAAATAGAGAATGAATAGAGGCATATTTACCATATAAGAAATTTTTTTCCTTTCTTTTAATTAAAAAAAAAAACTTCTTATTCGTTTAGAATCCTTGGTTTTAGTTTTATCGTTCGAAATTGTTGTTATTCTTGCGGTTTTTGGTCTTCAATTTATTCTTGAGTTTTTTTCCCTGAAAGTTAAATCCTCAAAAAGCTTTGGTTGAATTGCTTTTCTTAAAAAAAAATATTCATACTGACGACTTGTTCTTAAGACATCGCCAAGAAATGCACTAATGCAATAAGCTCTATTGTCTAATGTTTATTGTATAAACAATGGATACAACAACTGAATAGTGGAGTAATGGAGCATTTATATATACTAAGCTTTTTAAAACAACTTAAAAAAATTATTCGAATAATTAAGTCCTATCCAAGCCATTTTGCATGGTGAAAACGTTAATAGTTTTGTAAAAAAAATAAAACCAACAAAAATCGACTAACTCTTTGTCGTAAAAAGAATACATACACACACAATCTGATATCCTTAAATAGTTAGTTTTCTGATCAATTCGTTTATTTTTAAGCTTGCTTTATAAAGATTCATTCTTAATCCGATTATTTTTAAATTAATCTGTTTTTTTTCATATGTAGACGGCTCTAAATTCTAAAAAAGTATCCGTTAAAAAATTTCCCCAAAAAAAATTATCCAATTGAGGGATTTTTCAATAGGGGTGATCTCTGTTTTCAAATGAACCGTCTGTCATTGAACTGTCAAAATCTTTTGTCAATGTCCTTTGTATTCAATAAGATTTGTAATTTATTCATCTAGGAATCCACGCTTCTACAAATTATACAATTTTTTTTATTAACAATTTTTTTTATTAACGTTTTTTGTTTTGTTTTTTTTTTAAATGACCAAGAAACTTATTTTCTCTCTGGTTAAAACGAATCATCAAATTATTCACGAGGAACATTTACATTCCGAAAAAGTGATCGTTTGATGTGGTTTATGATACGGTGGCATCATTGGTCCACATTTTTTTCAAAATGAGAAAGGAGTTCCCATTACTGTTAATGGTAAGCTTTACAGATCGATGATAACAAACTTTTTGTGGCCTTTTTTTGGAAGATATTGGTCTAACGAATATGTGGTTTCAACAAGATGGTGTCAGGTGCCACACATCCCATACCACATTCGATTTATTAAAAAAAAAACTTTGGCGAGTCAATAATTTTCAAGAAAAGCCTCCAAGAAGTTGTGACTTTATCAACTTTGGACTTCTTCTTGTGATTTTTTTTTGATGTCATTGATCTATTTTCAATAAATCAACAACTATTGATGCATTAAAATTGAATATTAAACCCCGAAAATTGTCGAAAATTGGCACCATCATATTTGGTTCTGTAAATGCGGCAAAAACCGGCCAAATGAATGATGTTATTTTCAGAACATACGATGGTCGTTCAATAAGTCCTTAGAAAAAGATGGAAAAAAACTGTTTTTAAAAAAAAAAAAAATTATTTTTTAACATAATGTCCTTTTAGCTCTATACACTTTTCCAACCGTTTTTCCAAAATTTTTATCCCGTCCAAAAAATAGGATTTCGGAAGTTCTGCAAAATACTCATCCGTTTGAGCAATGACGTCCTCGTTGGAAGGAAACCGTCGTCCGCCAAGCCATTTCTTCAGATTGGGGAAAAGAAAATAGTCACTCGGGGCCAAATCTGGTGAATGAGCGGGATGCTGCAACAATTTCATTCTCAATTCCACAATTTTGGCCATGGAAACAGCGCAGGTGTGCACACGCGCATTGTCCTGATGCAAGAGGATTTTTTTCTTCTTCAGATGGGGGCGTTTCTCTTTGATTTCCTCGCTCAACCGTTGCAATAACGACGCGTAATACGCTCCTGTTATTGTTTTTCCTTTTTCCAAGTAGTCGATAAACATGATGCCCTGCGAATCCCAGAAGACCGTGGCCATCACCTTGCCGGCCGATGGCACAGTTTTTGCCTTCTTCGGAGCCCGTTCACCCTTGAAAATCCACTGTGATGACTGTCTCTTCATTTCTGGAATGTAGTAGTGTATCCAGGTTTCGTCCACAGTGACATATCGGCGAAGGAATTCGGCAGGATTGTGATGAAAGAGTGCCAACATAGCCTCAGAGTCCACTACACGATTGCGCTTATTCTCCTCTGACAGCAAACGCGGCACCCATCTTGCCGAAATTTTCTTCACAGACAATTTTTCCTTCAAAATTGAAGCGACTGTACCTTGTGATATGCCCGTGGCCTCAACTAATTCGCGCACTTTAATTCGCCGATCGTTCAAAATCAGATCGTGGATTTTGTCGATGATTTCAGGAGTAGACACCTCAACTGGGCGTCCGGAACGATGTTCACCTTTTGTGGATGAACGGCCTCGTTTAAATTCATTCACCCAATTGTAAACCATCGCAAACACAGGTGCAGATGTGCCATGAACTGTATCCAACTCGGCTTTGATTTCTTTCGGGCTTAAGCCTTTCAAATGGAGATGTTTGATGACAGCCCTAAACTCGCTTTTTTCTATTGTTATGCACAAATAAATGTCGTTAACTTTAATCGACGATAGAAATTGACCTACGCTATGGATCGAGCTGAAATTTTGCCAGCTTTCCTGTCGATAATAGTACTTACAAAAAAAAATCTTCTCGGATTTTCTAAGGACTTATTGAACGACTCTCGTACTTCAAATAAAACAATAAATTTTGCTCTGTGACATTTCTTTTTTATTTTATTTGAACATAAAAACATATCACACTTATTGAAAAGCTCTGTAGAAATCTCTAAATTCTGAAGAGTATCCATTAAAAACTTCTTAAGAAAATTGTCCTATTATAATAATATTTTTTTCAAATATATGTGTACATACTGCTTAAACGAAAATTGATAGACAATAAAGGATATTGAAAAAAAATAGCACTCCTTGTTTTGAGACTTAAAATTAACCACAATTTGAAAACGACACATGTTAAGGAAATGGAAAACAAAATGGTCCGAAAACAGTTGGAATTCAACTTAGAAAAGTGCTCGAGCATAATTCGTTGAATACACAAAATATTAGGGAATTTTTCCCATAAATCTTCTTTGGTAAATAAATAAAAACAAATAATGGAGCAACGATACCAGTAGTCGTGTAATATTTAGATAAGTTTTCTATTTTCTTACTGGGCGGCTCGATTCGGTATTTTTTTTTGTCCCAACGCTAAGCAAATATGAACTTAACAAACAAGAAAACAAAGCAAGAAAATTGCGTAAAAATATTTCTGAAAAATGGAAAAAAAATTACGAATATTATTAGAAGAAAAAGGATATTATTTGTCTCTATCTGTCTTGGACTATTATCTAATACAAAATATCTATCATTCCGTATTAGGTTTTTTTCCATGATACTGTGTAACGCCCTCTTCCCGTGGTGTACACTCTCTCACTGGTTTAAAAAGGCGGACGGACGATGATGATGGAATGATGAAATGCCGCTGGGAATTTAGTGTTCCATTTTTCAATGGAAAAGTCTCATTAGTTCATGTGCTGTGTGAGTGTTTGTGTTCGTTAACGAATCAGTCAGCCGTTCAATGTATTACGTGGCATTGTTTCCAAACAATCTATTTTTCCAATGAACAACAAAATTTCCTATTTTATTCTCCGATTTAGATAAAGAAAATTCAACGAAACATTTTTTTTTTACGAAAATATGCAGGATGATACAATGAATCTTCTCTCTCTCTCTCTCTCTAAAGAGATGGTCCTTTAGCCGATTTATAGAATGTGGTGGTGGGTGAGTTAAAGAATATGAAAAAGTTACTCAATAACACATAGCCATGGATGCTTCTCATATACCATATTCTGAATAGGATGGAATTGTTTATAAGGAATCAGTTTCGATTGGTAAATAAATACCCGTGCTTTTCTAAAGAGAAAAAAACAAACTGAAAACACAATGAACCCCTTCCCATAACCACAAAAAAAAATATTCAATATTGTTTCAATTTCATTCGTGGTTTGTTCATTTTTCGGTTTTCCTAATTTCTACGTGGATGCTGGAAAGGTGCATTGAAAAAATTCTTTTATATATCCGATTAAATTTTTTGCTGGAAAACAAATTTTTGTCCTTTTGTAGATTTTTTTCTCCTTAATTAAATTGGTTTTTTTTCCCGGAATTGGAAGCATTTTTGATTTGATACTTTCCCAAATATCCATCTTGTCAGTCTAGCCTGGCTAGCTTGGTTGGCTGCTCTAGGCTACATTTTATTAAATTTTTTTTTGTGTATATTTTTTCAATTCTGTTTTGTCATTCAGTTTTTTGCATATTTTTCTACGATTATTAATAAATTCAATATTATTTGACGAGGATATCTTACGGGTTCGTTCAAATCTAATCTGGTTGGTACAATTTAAAAAAAAAAATTACTATTTTCGAAGATTTGTAAAAGAATTTTTTCCATTTATTAATTTAATAAAAGCTAAACTTGTTGAAATATTTAATTTTTGTTGTGTAAATTCAAAAAGAGATCCGTCAGAATAAATTTTCTTTTTTGAACGCTGTTACCTTCCCGATACAGTGGCTCAAAGTTATATTCGAACACGTTGATTTATTTTGTTTGTTTGTATGGAAGATTTTTTAAATACATTACCATAACCGACACTTTATATAGCTGGTGACTTCGTTGTATGTGCGGAAACGAAACTGGGCTGTGGTAAGTAGAATATTTAAGAAAAGTGATAGCTTTCTTAAATTCTTTTGAGCAGAATAGTATGTGATAAAATATTAAAGGAGGGATTTTTTTTTGGGTCCCTCGATGGGCTACGAATGGTTTTAGGAGCGGGAAGTTTGTCGTTAAAAATGATAGTACTTCGTCTAGCTCCCCATGATATCGAACTGTCTAATAAGAAAAGATACCACAATGCCGTGCAGCCAAAACTGACTTTTTCTCTAACTAATTCATCCTCTCAGCTGTACAGGCGTTAGTAACCTTGAAATAAAACTGCTAATTGGCAAATATTTGAGATTTACTAGACCAGCAGAAATATCAGAGTTTTTTTAAAATTATAACTGAATTGTCAAAATAGCATTCAATCGATGAGATTATAATTTATAGCAATCACCTTAAAGTTAATTTTCACTAATAAAAATAATAAATATAAATTGACCGCAAAATCGATTCCCAGTATCTGATTCTAAAGACTGAATGAAAAGAAAAGAAATTGCTATAAATTTCCAGGTAAACAGTTATTTTTCTCTATTGATATAATTTTTCCATAAATAGGTGGACTCAGTGGTCAACATTCACACTCTGTCACTCTTATTTTCACATGAATTACTGCAGTTTTTAATTTACGTGTATAACCAAATTACCAAAAAGTCAGAATTCTTGGAGAATTTATTTAAACAAATTGTAGTCTATTTTTTACAATAAATTAAAAAGACGTGAAATTTTGCAATTTTCTCTAAAAAAAAAGTGTGTCAACAAAATTTGAATTGCCTTCTTCAGAATGTTTAATCAATTTTAGATAATTTTGTCATTACATCCCAATTAAATATCATTGCAGATAGAGAAAAATAGAGAACTTTTTTTTTGAGAAAATTCTAAAACTGGGATATATAATTTTAAACCGGTGTTTTAAAGGTTTCTTAACTGACCTTTTCTCTAACTAATTCATCCTCTCAGCTGTACAGGCGTTAGTAACCTTGAAATAAAACTGCTAATTGACAAATATTAGCGATTCACTAGGCCACCAGAAATATCAGAAAGTAAAAATTCTCGAAGTTTTATGAATGAAAATTCGTTCGTAAAACTCTCACCGTACTCATTTACAATAAATCCGAATGAGGTAAGCAAAGATTTTTTATTTCACAAAATTAGAAACTGTCAAAAACCATTGCAAAATTAACTGTTCATCGCGTTTCAGAGCCCACAGTACTTTAAGCCGCTCCCTTAATCTACTAAAGGCCGCTCTTAAACTCCGCCTCCTCTCACAAAATAATTTTTTTTTTGAGTTAAATTGTGATGACGAAATGTTAGCACATCACCAGGTCAACATAATCGTCAGGAGGTAAATTTTTTTGTAAGCTCATTCCTAAGCTCTTATTTGAAACTGAGATGTCAGCAGTCCACTGTTCATCTCCGGTGCAAACAGCAAGCGGGATAACAAATATTTTCTCTTTCGATTTTTATTATTGAAAAATGTGTTTTTCGAGTCTAAAAATTAGAGACGTCTGCAAAAAATTGTTATGCAAAAAGAAATGCGTATAAAGTATTTAATAAGTTCGTATTATTATTAGTTTATATAAAAGAAATTTATTTTTATCAAAACTATTTGTACAAGAAAATTTTAAGAATTATTTTCAAATGTTTTTTATGGCTCTTTTAGTCTTTCGACACCAAACAAATACGTCCTAAAATGTATTTTTACTTATTGATTGATTATTTTATATAGACTTGTTTCTAAAATTTCGAATTTGATCCAACAAATAATTTGTCATTTTATTTACAAAAGCCACGCATTAAAAACCAGTTGAAATCATGTGCCACGAGTAACTTCTAGTATCAAAAATCAATTTGCTTTCGATCGACATACCGTAAAATGTCAAATTGCATAGAATCCACTCGTAACTGCATATACACGTAAGTTCGAAAGAGATAGACTAGAAGAGATGGTGATTTTCTCTCACGTTTCAAATGCATATCCACTCATTTTTTTCTCTGAGCATGCGAAAGTCACAATAAAGGGTTGGCATGATCCTCTCCCATCTAACAGCTGTTTAGCTACTCCTGCTCTTACCTACGTTCTGTTAGCTTGTCGCAAATTCACTCTCCCGTTTTAGGCTGTGCCGCTCACTCTCTTTTGTCCAAAAATGGCCGCATTAATTGAATGGTTGTTTGTGCTCCAGCGTGTTAAAATGTTATATAACAAGTAGTGGCGATCTACTAGGAACACATAATCGGTAGGATGCAAAAATTATGTTTGAGAGAGGAACATCTCATATGTTCTGTTAATTCATTGATAAACGCAGTTAGAAATCGCAACAAAATTCTAACTCTGATTGGTTAATTATTTAACATTGTTATTATTCGATAACTGTTATCCCAAATCAAACTTAAAGGGTGGTCATTAAGGCTTTTAGGTAAATTCTTACCATTGTAGTTCATTTAATAGGAAAAAATCAATAATTTTGTTTTTGTATTAAATAGAATTGCTAGAATTGTTGTTAGCATTAAAAAAATATTAGATTTCTTAAATTTAGTTCTTCCTCAAGATTTTTGGATGATCGCGGTAACGCCGTTGTTAAATAGGCTCCGAAATGGTCCATCCTCATGTAGATGGCCTAAATTCTTCAAAAGATCGTCCTTTCGACTAAGACAAGAGTTAGCTGAGAACAGAACTCTTTGAAGAATACATGGGGGGCCTGCTGGCAAAACTACTTTCTTGTACAGAGAATACCTCAAAGTTATGGTTAGAATTTTCGAGCAAACTAATTTAGACTGGCCTTTGGTTAGTAAGATAGAAAAGTGATAGTTTTTGTACATTTTTTGGAGCAGATAAGTATGTTATAAAATATTAAAGGGGGAACTTTTCTTGGATCACGATTGAATTTAGGAGCGGCAAGTATGTAGTTAAAAATGATAGTACTTCGTTGGTTGCGGATTTTGATCTCTATCAATCTATGTCTAGCTCCTGATAATATCGGACTGCCCTATAAGAATGCAATGCAGCCAAAATTTTGACGATCTGAAAAAGATGTAGTATTGGTATTGGCTAGTATCCTTGTCCAGTGGTGGCGATCGTTTTTACATATAGTATGCGTGCCAAAAAAATTCCTAAATAATATGTATTGACTTTCTGACGTGCCGAGCAGTTTTTTTTTTCTGACGTGCCGAGCAGAACAATTTGTAATTATAATTTTTTACACAAATTGTTCTGCTCGGCACAAATTTTTTAAGATTTTTATCTAAAAACATAAGGCCATGTTATCGATAAAGAGATAAAATTCATTCTTCCAATCAAATTTTCAAAGAGGAAAATTTAATAAATACACTTTAGTATTTTAATTTAATAAATACGGGCACACTTTCAACTCTGCTTCCAACCATGGTCTTCAATCTGGGTATGGGAGGTCTCCAATCTGGCTGGGGGAGATTAATGTTTTTTAAAAAAAATATAGGAAAGGGATAGTATTGGTTTTTTTAAAAAATAAGATGTATTTGATCTTTTCGAAAATAGCAAGAAAGGAGGTTTGGGTCAGTTTCGATTAGATGATATTCCATCGAGCTAGCCTGAACGTTTTGCCACTGCATGGACTCGCTCTTTTTCTGCTCTTGGCATACTGAAACTTATAGTGGGGAAATAGAGCAAGGTTCCGGCCAAAAGGACGTAAGATATTACATTTACTATTAACAAAAATTTTAACCATTGTGAGAATAGACATTTTATGAATAGCATTGTTACTTTAAAGATTCTATCTTCCTCTTACGGGTAATTGAGAAACTCAAAACTTTCATATGATTGCAGGATCTTCCCTTTTAAGAGAATCTGTTGATCAAATAGGCTGTTGAACTGCGTTAGATTTTTGGATCACGAGCAGCTGATCATCTGGAGGGTGGAATTCGAAGATCATCCTGTATTTCCAGCAGTAAGTCTGCTCAGAATGCGGATAGAATAATCTGCCCACACCCACAATTTCCTTCTCTCAAACCACTCTCATCGATAAACCATCTTTAAAATGTTGTATGCTAACTTTTTTTCTTGCGGCGATTTTTTTTTATTGAATTTTATCCAATTTTCAATATTTTTGTTTAGATAGTCGCGATGGCAACTGTTAAATTGAGTTCATTCCTTTCATTTTACAGCCAAAGAATCATATTATTGCCATGCGTTCAGTTATTATTTTGTAAAAAAAAAACTTAATTGCTCAAAAATTTGAATTGGTCATAATTGTATGAAATTCACGAAATCTGTAGAGTGTCTCTGCATTAATGTAGAGTGCCTAGGTGTGGTCTCTAACAATTATCTAAACATTAGCTTACCAGTAGTATTTTATGAAATAAAGTACAAATATTCCAAACGATTAATTCCAGTTAATTAGTTCCTATTAAAAGAATTTCTTCTGTTGTCATTTTCAGATGGAGCCATAAATTATTGCCTTATTCTCTTCTAAAATTGTTTCAATAAGGAGTGTTGATTAAGAAGTTGTTTACAAAGACACATTTTGGGATTATTTTTGTATAGCTTTCATTGAAATTTCCTAAATTGGATATTTATCCATTTTTGCGGCAACAATTTTTTTAATCATACTTTTTTTCCAATGTTTCATTTTAACAATCAGCAATATTGTGAAAATACTGGAAACTGATTTGATGTTTGGGCTGTGAATTCAGATGTTCTTCAGGTGAAAATAAAATTCGGCTATAGAAAAAAAATTATCTGAAAAGATCCCCTTCTGAGAGTGACGTGAGAACTATAATAAATTAACTCGAAGAGTGGTCTGTGTCAACCTAAGGCGATTACCACTATGACAAGTTGTAAATAAATCACTTAACTTTGCGTTTGGCGATGATAAAATGGGGCCAGGAGCCAACAGAATTTTTCTTCTTTTACATTTGCTGAAAGTGTAGCAGTTGGTATTGTTATTTTGTGTAGAAATTGTTTGGAAGACACTTTTCATAGATAAGCTTTTTGATAAACTTTGACAAAATGGAATTTAGATTTTTTTTTTTTTGTTGATAACCAACCAACCACCAACCAGCCAACTAAACAAATTGTATACGAAAATAAATTGAAATTTATTGCTTTGTTCTTATCGAAATTTATTGGAGTTGTATTTTTTTTTTATGGCAAGGACCTTAGTGAAAATGGTTTCTTGTTGTTGTTTAGGAGAAAGATTTAGAATGTCTGAGAGGATATAAAAACTTTTGGTCATATTTTGTTACGAATATTCACAATAAATAATTAAGTTTGGATGATGGATGTGTACAGAAAATTTTGTTCCAAAAAAAAAAAAATCAACCTGACAAAAATGGGGCTTTTGCAATTTCAATACCAACAGGAAGCTTTTAGTTTGTAAATTAAAAAACTTCGTTTAATTTGAAGTTTTTCATAAAATTTATTTTTTCTATTAATTAGTTTTATGTTTTTTTTTCCATTCAGTAGTGAGATTCTGGTACCTACTATAGCGTCAGATTTTTTTTCATTAACAGTAATTTAAATTTATTTCTGCTACTACATTTTATATTGCATATTTAATATTTTTTTTAAAAAGAAATGCTGATTTTAATTTTAAATATTATCTTTGTCGTAAAAAGCGACTAAAAGAGAAAGAAAAGACTCATTAGACGCTCTATTAGCACATGATCATAAAGCTATTGGGTCATTACTGAAATGTGCAAATTTCATAATTTTCCAAATTTGGGATTATGTTCTCAAATTTACTTTTCAATTTAAAAACCTAAAAAAAATTCTATATCATCACCATATGACGATATATGGATATATTGCACCTTAAAAAAGAATGTGAACTTTGTAATTTGAAAAATATAATTTTTCATTTATCTTTTAATAAAGCTTTTTCAGCCGTACTTTTATTACGGTCAATATTTAAGAACAAATTTTCAAATAAACCTTAGTACTTACTACGTATTTCCCTTCACTTTGGAAGTTTCTTAGATTAAAGAAGAACTGCATATGCCTCTATAAAAAAAATTGTGGCCGAATTTTATTGGCAAAACATTCGTAAAACGCGCACACACATGCGAAATAACAGAAACGGCGTAAATCAGTGGGGGCAAATTTTAAACTTCAGTCAGTATGCAATTGAAGCGGTTCATTTAAAATCACTTTCATATGTGATGTAATTTATGCGTAAACAAATCGATTTTTTAATATTACGGGTTTTGTTGTTTGATGGAATTAGTTTTAGAAATTTACAATAAAGCGCAGTATTCTATTTTAAAATAATGGATTAAATTCTTCCTCTTCTGCAGCTGATTCCATGCTCTCTTATTTTCAGCTGCTATGAGTGACCTAAAAAATAGCATCCTACATGAAGTCCTTTTCAAAATGAAATAAAATAAAGTAGAATAGAAATATATTCGTACAACTTATTGTTTCATTTTCAGCCTCTTCCTGTTTTGATGATGGTTGCCCGATGCATTATAATTTTGCAATTTTTAATTTTGTAGTATTAAAACTTACCGTATGGCTATTCCATATACCAAATACGGAAAGAATAGCATTTCTTTCCAATCTACTCCTACTCGCTCTTATTTTAATGTCCGGTTTTCAAAAATGGAGCGAGCACACAACGTCCTAATTCTTGGGAATACCCGATGCTGCTGCCACAATCCACTTTTTCCGCAACCATTTATTTTGTAAACAAATGAATATACGATCGTTACATTTACTTTTTCAATTAAGAATTAAAAGAAATTAAAGTATTTTTTGCATTATTTCACGTTACGTACGCCGGCACTGTACTATTTTCTGGTAAACATTGAACTGTCAACGTCACATTTGTTTACATTTATTGAATGACGAACTGTTCACTTTTTAACCACTTTTTGGACAAAATAAATCATTAAAAGACATTTAAACACATTATATACTAAATTTTTATTAATTTATGTAGTAAAAATACCAGCAACTCTTTATAAAACACTTCATTTTCGTAAATACTTGAAAAAAGATAAAAATCACACATTCACTTGTACTTTCCAATAAGTATCAAAATAACAACTTAATAAACAGTAAAAGTATGCATTTTTTAAAACTTTTCATGGAAAATGGCATTTTTTAAAACTCTCCGTACGTCTACAAAATTGAGGCGCTTGATATTTTCAAAATAAATAATAAACCTTAAATATAATTCCATTTCATATCAAAAGATTGTAGAAAAAATAAAAATTGTTAGTCGTTGTTTTCTTTGGAACTAGTGAACTAAAATGAATAAAATTATGCTTTTACAATTTTTATGTCTACATAAAAAATCTACACAAAAGTATGCAAGCGTTACGATTTCTCGCCGCTTCTGCAATAATTAAGCCAGAAAATTGCGTATACATATTTTTGTTCAAAAATTTGAAGATGTCATAATTGTTTAAAATTCACGAAAAATGTAGTGTCTCTGCGTTAATGTAGAATGCCTTGGTGTGGTCCCTAACAATTATCTTAACATTAGCTTATCAGTAGTACTTATTAGTGCTAATGTACAAATATTCCGAACGATTAATTCTAGTTAATTAGTTAACTGATCTTGATTCTTCAGGAACATCAATTCTATTTTTTTTTTTTTAGAAAACAAGTTATACCACCTTGATCAAAAAGTTACCGGAATTTATTCGGAACTTTAAAAATACAAGTTTATTTATTTAAATCTATATCGTCCCCTTCAAAGTAATCCCCATCGACTTTAACACACTTATGCCAGCGCTTGATCCAATCTTCGAAAATTTTTTCAATGCTTCCTGCGATTTTTCCATTACTTCCTCTCGGCTGTTGAAACGCGTTCCCCGTAATAGTTTTTTAGCTCGATTGAACAGAGAGAAGTCACAGGGAGCCAAATCAGGTGAATTCAGTGGTTGTTGGATGGTATTTGAGATAATTCTGGTCTCTTTCGGCGAATTGCTTCACGCAAACGTCTCATAACGCCCAAATAATACTCTTCCGGCATTCTGGCAAAAATTCATGATGCACACACCGTTGTAATCCATGAAAACCGTGAGCATTGGCTTCTCTTTTGACTGAAAACGGCGTGTTTTTTTTTTGGTCTCGGCTCATTTGGTGAATGCCATTCACTTACCTGATGTCTGGATTGCGTGTCGTACTCATAAACCCACGTCTCGTCTCCAGTAACGATCCTTTTGATGAATATGAAATCGGATTCAGCCTCGCAAATCATGTCTTTTGCGACGTCAACACGGTCTCTTTTTTACATGAAATTGAGGTCTTTTGGCACCAACGTTGCTGCTACATGACGGAAACCCAAATCATTAACCAAAATGTCTTGGATGGATCCATAGGCAATGTTCAAGTCCTCCGCTATCTCTCTGATGGTTAATTTGCGGTTATTGACCAACATTTCTTTTACTTTATCAATGTTTTCGTCGGTTTTCGATGTTGATGGTCTCTTTACTGCGTATATTATCTTCGATTGACTCACGACCACTTTTGAACCGCTCGTGCCACTAGTAAACGATCGTTTTCTTTAGAGAATCGTTGCCGAAACACTTTTCCAACATTTCCAACGTTCGCGCACCATTAAATCCGTTTTTTTACGCAGTTCGTTGGTGTAAATTTAAATCCATTTCTAAAATTATAAAAAATCGCCAACACACACAGAGATATATGTACTCTTGAATACGTAACTTTTGCAAATGTCAAGCTATGACACTAAGATTTAGAGGGAATATCAACAACAGATGTACCAACTTCCAAAAAAAAACAGAACTCACAAGTTGGCTGGAGAAACACTCCGTCGGCCGGTGATCACAGTCATTCCTAACCTGCCTCGCCTACTAACAGAATGGCAAATAACACCATTAGCCATATGTTACGCAGACACGATGACTGGACACATTTTTGTCGACTCATTGGAGAACCACTAACAAACCAGTGTATTCAACAACCATACCGAAATTCTGGGCGCGAAAGCTCCTCAAAATCCGGATTGGACATACTGCTATTACCCATAACTTCCTTTTTGGCAACACCAATTGTCCCTTCTGCCAATCCTGTGGCACTCAGTTCACTATCTCTCCTCGACCCAACAACTTCATTCCCTAGTCCCCTATTTAAACTTCTACAACATACTAATCTGCTCCACAAAATATAACAAAATTCTTAAAATTCAATACCACTAACCACAGACCAGTCTCTCTCAGATGATTTCCCACACGTACTACGAAGTCGCCAAATGGCCTCACGGCCGTGGCGCTATGAAGTGGCCCCTGGCACATCTCTAAGGGACCTTACAAACAAACAAACAAAAACAGAACTCAAATCGAAACCTTTTCATCAAGGTGGTACGCATAAAAATTTTGAAAGTGCTGATTTTCTCTTAAGTCCATTTTAATCTGTTTCTCCTCATTCTCTCATTCCATTTTTACCTTGCATTAATCCGAATCTAAGGTTCCTCCTCCTCATGTTACTCATTTTTTAATTCCAACATTTCTCTCATATTCTTATTTTATTCCTCCATTATTCTCTTTTTAATAATATTTCTAATAAATTCTAACTTAATTTGATTAACGAGCATAATCTATAATGCAATGAATTCTCTCACTATCGCCATACCCCGCCCCATCGCTACTCTTTTGCCATTAAAGTAGAAATATTTAATTTCAGTGATTGGCTATTTAGAAAGAAAATATGACAGACTATTATAATGGAAATGAAATGGGATTTTTCTCTCTCATAAAGAAGAAATGGGAGAAATAAAAATGCAATAAAAAAAAAGAATGCAAAATGGAAGAAGAAAGAAACGACCGACAACATTAATTCCAATGCTCCAGTTTCTGTCAGATTTGTTCATATTCAATTTCATGTTGTTTATTTAAATATAATATTATTAAATAGCTAACTAGGATAGATTTTTTTTTTGGAATATCTTTTTTTATTACATTCTTTAGAGAAAAAAAAATAGCCTAAATATAAAAAAAAAAATTTCCATCACTAGAAAACCTCTTTTTTCAAACATTCCCCAGCCAAAATCCTATTTATTCGAAATACGAAATATATTGTAAATTCTTTGCAAAATACTTTTACAACGATTACTATTTGAAAAATAATGGAAAATTCAATAAAATCAATAAACAAATACAATTTAATATTGCGTAATATTTGTAAATTCCTATAAATTGTCCTATTTATTTTTAGATTTTCTCTTTTTCGAATATTTTGTTGCTGATACCGCCTTAGAAAAATAATATAATATAATTTGTTATAAAATAGTATGCATATTTTTGTGGAGAAAAAAAATTGGCATTAGTTGGAGGGAGGGATTGAAATAATTTCGTATATTCTTTTCTCTTATGAACATATATTTTGCCCTGGGAAAGTACTATTGTAGAAAATTTTTTAAGGATTTGCTTTTTATTATTATTCATAATAAATATTCAATAAATTTTCATATATTTCATTTCTTTTTATATTTTTAAGCTTTCTTTTTCGAAAAAGAAAAACATTTTCCTCGTCTAAATAACAAATATTATTATTATGAATTTTATTATGTACATATCCACTCATATTTTGAATATATTAAAAGCTTTGTTTTTATCTAAAAAAATATAGATTCTTTTTATATTGAAGACTTTTGTTGAAGAAAATATCAAAATATCTGTTCGGAAATTTTCTCTAATGTTATCTAAATGGGGGCAAAAAAAAAATTTGATCCTTGTTTAATATTTAGGTGTTAATAAATAATATTCTCCAATATAATCGTTACTTAATATTTAAGTGTTAATAAATAAAGACTACAAAATATTCTCTATAAGGCACGTGCGATTTATCCTGATAGACTCACAAGTTTATTTTATAAGTGATTATCTTAAAAATAGGGCTACAAGATTGCATTTGTTTAGATTAAAGTTTGCCATTTTATATTATTAATCAGAAAAGATACTGCTACGTATCAGTACGGATATTCTGATTCTCACAAATTATTAATAGTGAAATAGTTGAATTTTAAAAAGGTTCTTTTTTGCCAAAGTCTTATTCAGTTTTTTTCCATTAGTTTTAGACTTCATACTTATTCCAACACTGCTAAGCAGTATCATGTACAAGCCTTACTGTAAGTATTAACCACGGCCTTTACGGCCACACCCACAAAAAGAACCAGACTGAACCACTTCAAAAATACTAAATCAACCAACAATCTTCGCTTCATGCAGCACTATTTCCGGGTAGTTTACTATCCTAGTCCTTAGCTCGGCCTATTTTTCACTATGCTGAATCGGGTGTATATAAAAATTTAAGATGGTCCTTTTTTTACAAAGTGAATATTTACGGGTCGCTTAATAACCTGAAAATTCTGATACTTCTGCTAGATCAGTACTCGCCAATAATAGTGGTTTTGCAAAAGACCAAATTACCTTACTCCTACAACCAATCCTCTCTACCAGCAATACGAATGTTTATTTTTTAACAAAATTAACAATGACAAAAGAGGCAGTGTAGATTTCCGCAAACACCCTTCCATCTTCTTCTCTAAAAACAAGTTTGCACCAATATTTTGATAATAGCCACCTTTCCCAAAGTCCACATTGAACACAGCGTAACTTTTTCATCATCAGTTTGGCAAGGTCTACTATTAGCCAAGTATCCGAAAACACGATCATACTTGGAGATTTTAATACGCCCCAAAATCCATAAAAAAATTTGTTTAATGGCTAAACTCTACCGATTCGAGATTAACTCTCCTAAACGATAGCTCACCGATCTTCATCTTAACCACAGTGCTCCTACTTCTCTGCCTGGCCACACCATCATTCTGCTACGGAACTCTTAAAGGATGGTTTCCTTGACGGAAGGAACAACTTACCCATACCTGGGGAGATAAATTTTGCGCATGTTAAAATTAAACCACTGTTACGCTTCATGGCGAAACGAGCAAATTAAGATAATTATAGGGTTATGGTTTCCAAAGCTGCTGATGATCTATACGAGGTCTGTTCAAAGAGTATCGCGAATTTTCAATTTCCGAGTGTTACGTATATTCGATTTTCGATTTTTTGTGGCGTTATGTTGGTTCTTATGTCTCTCATTTGTGCCGATAAGTTCGGCCATTTTGAATGTTCAGTTAATTTTTGACAGCTACTTTGCTTGCACATGTTTTGGATCGTCTTCGATTTTTACCCATTCCAAAAAATGGATCAAAGAATCTGTTTCGGGAACAAGAAAAAAGCACAGGGGGCCAGATCTGGGGAATACGGTGGCTGCAAAAATGCGCGCATAAGCAACGATGCTTTAGCAAGAGCGTTAACATGGTGCAAAAACCAATTTTTGTTCCTCCACAAATCCGGGCGTTTCTGCCGGATTGCTTCGCGGAACTTGCATATAACTTGCAGGGAATATTTCTTATTGACCGTTCTACTCTGTGGCAGAAATTCACGATGCACCAAGCCCCTGCAATCGAAGAAAAATGTAGGCAAAACCTTCACATTCGACCGAATTTAGCGTGCTTTTTTTCGGTTTTGGCTCGTGCGGCAGCTTCCATTGGGATGATTGAGCTTTGGTTTCCACGTCATAGCCATAAACCCATGATTCGTCACCAGTTATGACCCTATGGAGCAAAATTGGGTCGTCGTGGACAGAGTCCAACCGCTCCTTAGCAATGTTAATGCGATGCTGCTTTTGGTCGCAAAAGGGCAAAAATCGAAGACGAGCCAAAACAAGTGCAAGCAAAGCAGCTGTCAAAAATTAATTGAGCAATCAAAATGGCCTAACTTGTCGGCATAAGTGAGAGACATGAGTACCAATATAACGCCACAAAAAATCGAAAATCGAATATACGTAACCCGCGGGAATTCAAAATTCGCGATACTTTTACAACAGACCTCGTATGTCGCATAATCTCCAAACCAAGAAGCAGAAACCGGAAAAACTACTCTTATTTTTCTAGTACGGCTAATCTCATTGAACTGAGACTCCGAACCCGGACTGCATGAGTTTCAAAAAAAGCGGTGAAATTGACCAAGCGAACAGCTTGGAATATCTTTACTGCCTTAATGGACTTATATCCTTTTAGTCGTGAGTGGAATAAACTCACGACTAAAAGGATATAAAGGATTTTTTTTTAAAATCTAATTTTTATTGTTAATAATAGTTTTTAATCTTATTTTGGTAGTTTGCAAGGGTAAAAAAAAGAATTAAAGAAGAGGGTGAGGGAGCATTTTTTTCACATTTAAAATAATATATATTTTTGCGACTCTAAAAATACTCTATTCTCTCCACATTTATGTACTTGAGACCAAATAAAAAAAGTCCACAAAAAAAGATGAATAAATTTTCCTAAAAGGACATTTTCTTAGTACATGTTCTGAGTAGAAATATAACAAATAATTACATTTTATGCATTAATGATAATGTTAATAAGTTTAAATTGTTCAAAACAATAATGTAATAAATAGTTCATAATTAAAATCCTTTTAGTTATTTTTCAACTTTTCATTGTTCGTCCTCGGCAGTAATTGACAACGAAAATGTACAATTTTCTGAGAAGCTTCCTTTCACATTCTTATACGAGTTCTTATGTTATAAGTACACATTTCTGTAAACAAGTTAATAAGAAAGAAAAATAATAGATTTTTTTCATCTCTTCAATGATTGCAGAAACAAACCAAAGAAAATTAGTTTAGTTACAAAGAAGAATTTAATTCCAAAGAATGCATTACTAAAAATGTCAATAATTTCAGAGAGAGAGTAAAAATTTTTAGTAGAAAGCAGTAACTAATGGTGTTGTGCAAAGAAAAAATGCCAATTTAGAAAAATACTAATTTAGTTAAAGAAGTTAATTAAAGTACATAGTTTTCCTTCTAGCAGTAATGACAGCTCCTTTTTTGAGACGCTAGTATTTTTCTTATAAAATAATAAGATTTGTGAAAATGTGCATTTCTTTTTCGTCATTTCAAGAAAATTGCAAAAATTCTTCTTTTGATAATAAAATTTTTATTCAAAATGAATTGTGGAATTTTTGTTGTTGACACAAAATTGAAATAATTAAAAAATTCTGAACAATCTGATATGATGTGAATAAAATGTGGTCTTTTATCGAAATTTCTTAAAAATTAAATTTTATTAAAATTTTTTTTCTTAATACGTACAAGGTAAATGGTGTTTTAGGATGAAATTTTATTTAAAAAAAAAAACACTAAATACGCTCGAAAATAGTGATTTTAAATGGCATTTAAATCTGGAAATTAAGCAAAATTTTTAATACAATTCGAAACAGGAAAAGTCAATATGGAATTTCCAATAGTTTATGCTAATACTTGGTTAGAATTTTAAACACAAACTATTGGGAAATTTGATTATAGATGAAAATTTTTGATTGTGCAAATTATTGTTGTTCAACAATATTTAGTGATAATGATTTATAGAAATTTGGGAAAATTCATAATCAAAATCAATAGAGTAACACTCGATACAGATTTATCTCAACAGTGGAATTTAGGGATTTTCTATTTATTAATTTTTAAAATTTTAAATTTATGTATTAAAATTAATTTTAAATTATTTCTTTTTAGTATTTTATATAGAAAAAAATATTATTATTAATAGTTTATTTGTATTGTGAAAGAATATTGAAAAAGAATTTGAAATTTTTTTTATTAAATAAGAAAATATTATTTATTGTACCTTTTGTGTCAGGGTTTATTAAATAAAAAATTATTCCTGATTACCAATTTGGCTTCCGATCTGAACACTTCACAATCTAGCAATGTCATCGAACTGTGGATAATATTGCATCAGAGGAAAGAGTATTTTTAGATATCTCCCAAGCTTTTGATCCTGTGTGGCATCCTTTACTCCTCTGGAAACTCAACAGCATTCATCCTTCAACATACTACCTTATCATAAATTTATATCCCTCCCAAGGTCATTCAAAGTAAATTCTCTCCCAAGGTCATAAATTTATATTTCTCGTTCCAAGGTCATTTCAAAGTTGCAATTAACTCCGAATTCACAGAAATATATCCTATTCTAGCTGGAGTCCCACAAGGCAGTATCATTGGTCCCGTTTTATATAACATTTATACGCATCACATCCCATTTGATCCTAATACTATCATTGCTACTTATGCAGATGATATGGCCATAATTCCAACTTATCGAATCCTGACATAGCTTCCAACAATTTACAATTCCATATCCACAACCTTCAATCCTAGTTTAAGAGATGGAGAGTGAAGGTAAATGAGCAGAAGAGTGCTTACGTTGCTTTCACACTTTGTTAAGGAAACCTACCCCTTTCATACCTTAATAGGAATATGATTCCACAACATGATAAAGTACATTATTAACATGGAACCCACATACTAGAGTAAGAAGAGTTGACGCTAACAGACGTTACCTATAACTTCTTAGACTACTGGACAAACTCTCTATTTGGACATATGGAATTAAACTTTGGGTCCTTACAATCCAAGATACTCGGTAAAATTGTTGATGCCCCCTTTTATGTTCGTAACAACCTAATCGTAATCTAAATGTTTCTTTTGTTCAGGATCTGTGCATTTCGCGGTATGAAAAATTTCACTCCCGTTTACCCTATCATCATAATCCACTTGTGAGAGAATTGTCGTGTACTGCCCTTCCGGAAACACTCATCGGAAACTTAAGAGACAATGGGCTAGAGATGTTCTAGTGGAATCTAACTTCGGTTAGATGGAAAAACGCAGATGGCTGTTTACTCCCACATCCCTAATGCAGAAAACTGTAATTTAAAATGTTATCTAAATCTGCTTGTTAGGGCTACTACTCTAATAATCCAATCCAATTAAGTCCTCTGTTTTCCAATAGAGGACTTAATTGTATTTTTTCACAAGCAACTGCACACTTAAGCCGCATAATCATATGTATTTTGACAGGTGACATAGCCAAGCTTGCTTGTGAAAAAATTCGATTGATACTGCACAGTTGTTTTTGGTTGATACCCTTTTAAATTTGGAAACTGAACAACAGCATTTTCGGCATATTTTACTTTTTTACTATAGAAACAATAAAAATACTGTTCAAGCAAGAATAAAATTATACGATGTGTATGGAGAAGATGTGTTAAATGAGTGCCAGTGCCAAAACTGGTTTGCAAAATTTCGATTCGGCAATTTAGATCTCGAAGATGCACCACGTTCTGGAAGGCCAGTGGAAGCTAATGAAGATACAATAGAGGCATTTATGGATGCAAACCGGCGAATAACAACACCTGAGATCGCTGAGAGATTAAATTTATCGAATTCGATCCTTCATGATCATATAAAACGGCAAGGTTTAATCTCAAAGCTCGATATATGGGTTCCTCTTCTGCTTACGCAAAAAAATTCGTGCCGTCGCATTGACGTTTGGGATTTGCTTCTCAAACGCCAAGAAAATTATACATTTTTGAAGCGAATCATCACTGGGAACGAGAAATAGGTTGTCTACAACAATGTTAAGCGCAAAAATCCTGGAGTAGAAAAGATGAACCGGCTCAAAGCTCTTCGAAAGCCAATATTCATCAAAAAAAGGTTACGCTATCTGTTTGGTGGGATTTCAAATGAATCGTTTATTTTGAGCTTCTACCGAGTAACACAACGATCAATTCTGAAGTGTCAGAATAATTCGCTTAAAAGAAAAAAGGCCAGAATTGGTCAATAGGAAAGGTATAGTGCTCCAACAGGATAATGCGGAACCACATACAAGTTTGACCACTCGACAAAAGCTTTTAGAGCTTGGATCCAACAAAGAACAAAAATTTTATGAGCGTGCAATCATGCTACTTACAGAAAGATGGCAAAGAGTAATGGATCAGACTGGATAATATTTAATTGAATAAAATATTAATTCACTATAAGAAAATCATCTTTCATTTTTAAAAAAAAAAAAAAACGAAATTACTTCCTGGACAACCCAATTGTATAAAAATTACGGAAAATAAACGAAAAACTTTAACCAATCATAATCAAGGGCCTCTTATTCCATACGAAAGGAAAACCAAGTAAATAACTTAATTATTAATGGAAGGCAATCTGATTAGTTGTTGTTAAATATTTTTATGTTCTCTTTTTACGACAATTCGCCATTTTGAAAAATTTAAACTTATTTTTAGAATGAGTTTCGTTTAGCGGCATCGGATAATCTTAAGGAAAATTATACAACCGTTATTATCCACGTTAAGGATGTTAATAATAATCCGCCAGTCTTCGAACGTCCAACCTATCGCACACAAATTACCGAAGAGGACGATCGAAATTTGCCAAAACGTGTTTTACAGGTCCTTGTCTCGTTCGTTATCAGCTAAAAGTTCTTTTGTTTTTCCATCAATTTTTCTTTGTTTGGTTTTTATAATTTTGTTTTTTGTGTGTATTATTTTATATTTTTTTTGGATTTTATTACATTGAAATTGCCATTTTTTTTAGATAATTAGTAGTTAAGATCCTTTAATAATTTTTGGATTCTGTTCGAATATCTGTTCGTTGTGTGCGTATGTTTATTCGATTTAATTTATTTTTCTTTTATCATTTTTGTTTTTATTTTTTATTTTAATAAGATTATTATCATTTGTCTTGTCCTTTACTTGTTTGATTTTCTATTATCGAAAATTTTAATTTTTATTATGAGACTGCCCATATTTTTAGTTATTGCTATACGACCATTTTGTTGGGTGTGAACAATTTTCATCACCAATATCAGTTGACTTATATTATTTTTACCCACATAATATCGTTTTTTTTCTTGCATTAAATTTTTGCCATTTATTTAAAAAAAATATTTTTGTGAATGCTAGTTTTTTTAAATTATTTATCACAATTTTTTTTAAAGATATAAATTTTATCTTTTTTTTTATTAAGACATAAATTATAATATTTACTATTATTTTATTCTTTTCAATTTAATAAATTTATTCACAACATTAACTAATTGATTATGGAAATTATTTCATTCCCAACACAATACGATTACGTGTACATTGACTTTGGGTAGGCGTTGCTCAATGGGAGAGGATAAACAGAAAATCAGGGCGAGCAATCATTGTTTATGTGGAAAATTGTGGTTTTTTTTCCAATTTTAAATTTTGGTATTGTGATTTTATTAATTGAAATAAATTTTATTACAAACATAAAAAGTTTTTTTTTTAAAGGATTATTACTGTGTGGAAGTCGAATACACTGCATTTTTTTTAAACAAAATTCTTAGGCTGTAATAAAATTGAATTTCCGAATATGAACATGAATAATTTGTTTTGTAACAATGTGTCGATAATAATTAGAATGCAAAAAAAAATTAAAAAAAAACTTCACAGGTGTATAAGCTTAAATCCGCTGTTTTTAACGGCGTTTTTTTATAGAAAGCAAAAACAAATTTATTCAAAGTACTTGCCTTCGCTAGCTACACATTTTTCCCATCTCATGAATCAATAACCAAAAACCTTTAAGTGTGGTCACATTTTATTACATTTGCTAACAATCTATTTGGAATTAATAGGAATCAATTTAGCTAACCAGTACACAGCCTCATTTGGTTTATAATATAGAATATTTCTGTTATTTTAGTGGGAAAAGCTTAGCAACACATTAGAGAGAATTACATTAGTGAACGTTACAATTTAGAAAATGATACTTTTTTTCCTAACAAAAAATTAGAGTTTTGAACTTTTTAAAAAGGATTTATTTAATATTATTATTCGTTATACCACTATTTGCAATTTGAATTTGAATATATACCAGGTGTATAAGCTTAAATCCGCTGTTTTTTAATTTAAAAAAACACATGTTTTTTTTTATTAGAAAGCAAAAACAAATTTATTCAAAGTACTTGCCCTCGCTAGCTACACATTTTTCCCATCTCGCGGGCAATTTGTGGATACCACGCCAAAAAAATTCCTTCTCTTTCGAGGCAAACCTCTCATCAAGCCATTTTCGGACGTCTTCGTAAGAATCGAAAGGCTGCTCAGCGAGCGCGTGGCCTATCGACGAAAACAGGTGGTAGTTGGAAGATGCCAGATCCGGTGAATAAGCGGGGTTGGGTAACACCGCCCAGTTGAGTGTCTTCAAGTAGTTTCGGACCATTTTTGACGTGTGCGATGGTGCGTTGTCGTGGAGGCAAATCAGCTTGTCATGTCTTTGTTGATAATCCGTCCTTTTTTCAAGCAGAGCACTGTGCAATTTGATCAGTTGTTGGTTATAGCGGTGGGCATTGACAGTTTCACCAGGTTTCAACATCTCATAGTAGACGATACCCTGTTGATCCCACCAAACGCACAGCATCGTCTTCGGTACGAAGCGATTTGGTCTTGGGGAAGATGTTGATTTAGGATTCTCGAAATATATCCACTTTTCATCGCCCGTCACAATCCAACGCAGGAACGACTTTCTTTTTGGTCTGGCAAGCAAGATTTCGCATGTGTTTTGGCGTTCCGATCTTTTCAATCTCTCCCCATGGCACTCAGACGCATGGAAATGGCTGGTTGAGTAACACCCAATTGGTCTGCGATCATTTTTTGCAATTGGGTATCGTCTTCGTTCAAAAGAGCCTGCAATTGATGGTCTTTAACCTTCCTAGGCCGATTTTCCCGCTTCTTGTCCCACAACTCAAAATTGCCGTCTTTGAACCGATGAAACCAATCTCGGCACATTGTTTCCGATAAATCACTGTCACCATAGGCCTCCATAAGCATTTGATGTGATTTGGCAGCCAATTTCTTCAACTTGAAGCAGAAAAGCAGATCCTCCCGCATATGGTCTTTTTCTGGCATAAAACTAGACATGATTACCAAAGGAAATATGTATGTTGTTGTACGAAATTTTTGACAATGTACACTATTTAATGTTGACAGATGTCAAACTCATAAACAAAAAAGTATGGCGCATTCCATGGTAGCTTAATACGCTCACTTACACCATCTATGACCATACAGCTGATTTAAGCTTATACACCTGGTAAATGTCCCTACTTTCTAAGTGAAGGTTTTAGGTTTTACAATACTTTGTCAAAAACGATAATGTTTCCAAAGAAAATTTGGACTCTTCAAAAGATTTTCGAAAAAAGTCTAGTTTTTTTTTTGGGAACTTAGAAAGTATCAATAACAATTAAACTTTTCCATTAAACTATATTTACTCACAATATTAGTACTGAATATGTAGAAGATTTTTCACCTTTTATTAATAATAATAATAATTATTATTTCAATAAAATCGTTTTTATAACAGTGATAACAATTCACTATTATTTCTATAGAAACAAGTATATTAATGGGACATGAGAGTGAATATTCGTGTTCACGGAAAAGAAACACACAAAAATCCTTATGCACAAAAGCCTACTTTCGATATTATTAATCTTACTAAATATAATATCACAAAATCCCCTTTATATTGTCTTCCCTTTTATCAAATGCCCCAGCGCATCTTCAATACAAAAGTCAAAAATGTTAAACAAGCTACAAGTTTAAATAAAAACCTAAGACCAGTCGAGCTTAACCTTAAATGACTTGTAATAAAAATAAACTTTTGTTAACAATGACTTCGAACCAAAGTAAAAAAAGAATAAGGATAAAAATTAAATACACGCAAAAAAAAAATGAATAAAACAAAAACGAAAAGGCATCTACTCGTTATTGGTATGAGAAAATAGCAACGAAATATTTACTAAACGAGCGATCGTTCTGCCACATTTACAGACTTCCTTATTGGTATAGGGACCGATAGTTATAAAGGAGGTGTGCTATGTTCTAATATTTATACAAAAGGATTTGCTGGTGGTACTATTAACAATGAATGAAAAAATCAAAATAAAAAAACATAAACAACAAAAACAATAATAATAAAATAAAGAAATAAATAACGCTCTAGGCTGTTTTCTGTATTATAGAATCTATTCTGGGCTGTTAATGTACACATAATCAAAATATATATTGTATATATATAATATATATATATATAGTAACCATGCAAATAGGAATTGTTGGAATATAGGAATGGATTTTTGCTAAAAGATTGGGCGGGAATGATTTCAAATGGGAGGAAAAGGGTTCTTGATATAAATACGGTCTATTATTATCAGAATATTTATACAAAATGGCTTCTAAATATTTATTTTTCGGATTGAATTGTGCAATAAATAAAGGATATTAGAAATGTGTAAACAGGCTAGGCTGGGGCAATGGCTTAGTGGCAGTAAATTAAATTGCTTGATTTTTTAACTGATGAACTCTTTCCAGAGTATTTATTTTAAACTCAGCCGCATGTGATATATCATTTGATAAGGCGTTTTTTTTTTTAAATATTTTTTAACCTCAAATTATTTTTAAAAAAAATTCTAATGAATTAGGTAGGAGTGGCTTAAAGAAAAATTCAATTCAATTAGTTTTTATGCGAAAAAGGAAATTTTTTTTGTTCTTATTTTTATTTGAAAAGGTAACTTTTTGATATTGTCATATACGTACAAAAAGATTTAAAATTCAAAGTTGACATTTTGAGTAGAAAAGGAAAGTTGGAGTTTATTTAATAATTTTTCAAGAATTTTAAATTAATATGGAATTATAGAAGGATTCATTTTCCTTATTAAAATAACCATTAAGAATTTAGTTTGAAATGTTCTTGACAATAATCTTCGAAAATGGTGGGCTTTTTTGGAAAAAGGATCAATATTTTGCTTAATTTTTCATTTTAATATTATGTAAAGGTCAGCTATTTTGGTAATTTTTTTTTCGTAAAAAGTTTTTAATCATTACCTTTTGTCATTAATATTATAAAATTTAGAGACTTTCTTTAATTATCTTTAAACACTATCCAAAAAGAAACTCATCGTCTCTTAAAAATAACTCTTTGAGGACTAAAAGACTTTTAAAATAATTTTTAAAGAAAATAAATTCATAAAAGTAATTTTTGGAAAATCCTTAAAAAAGGGGGAACAGTTTTTAAAAAGATTTTGATTTTTTCTTGGATTAAGGACTTATAGACAAAATATTTTGTGTTTGAAGAGTTTTTTTTTTTTTTGTAAAAATATATCAATGTTAAAACAGTTGACGACTTATTTTAGAAAATTATTACCTAAATGCCTGAAAATTGAAGAAGAAACTTTTTTTCAAGTACATTTGAAGTATAGGATTTTCGAATAAGAGTGATATGATTTCTTTTCAACAAAAAAACAAACTAATTATTAAGAAAATTGAAATGTTTTTTATTTAATGTAAAGTACAATCGACACAATTAAGTTCTGAATAAAACGTTATTCAAATAGCCTCCACGACTTCTTTTGCAGGGACGAATTCGATGAACACAATTTTTGAGCACTTTTTCCACTAAATCAAGTCGTATGTCATGAATAGCACGTTCAATATTGACTTCTCAAGCTTGAAGAGACTTCAAATAACCCCACAAAAAATAGTCTAATGGTGCTAAATCAAATCTTCTTGGAGAGCATTCAATATCACAATTTCTTGAAATAAATTTTCTCGCAATAATTCGATTGTTGCACGTGCTGTGTGGCACGTAGCCCCGTCTTGTTGGAACCAGATATTGTCAAGATCAACTTCTTCCAATTTCGGCCATAAAAAGTTGGTTATCGTCGATCTATACTGTTCTCCATTGACAGTAACGGTGTTACCAGCTTCATTTCGAAAGAAGTTTCCGGAACGATGGTTCCACCAGACCAAAAACCACACCAAACTGTCAATTTAGGTGAATGTAATGGGTGTTCATGAATAATTTGTGGATTTTCTTTGAAAGTGAGCCTCATCGGAGAAGATGATTTTCTTAATCGTTATCGTTTCAAGTTGTTCCAAAACAAAATCAGCAAATTCACAACGTGTACGGTGGTCCAATGACTTTAGCTCTTGAGTGATAACAATTTTATACGGCTGCAAGCCTAAATCCTTTCTCAAAATCCGCCAGGTTGTGGTTTGAGACAGTCCCAATTCTTAAGAACATCTTGGAATCAACAAATTGTTTTTTATTGTCTTATTGGCACTTGAACATTATGTAAAGAAAATGTATGCTCGAAATTTTTAACAATTCGACGAATAGCGAGCACAGTTGGACGATTATTACGACCATAAAATGGCAAAAGCGCACGAAAAGTTGCAATTGGAAAACGATTATTTTGCGTATATCTCTCCATGTTCTTGCGTATATCTCTCCATGATGAAATTATAAACATTACTGAATACAATGAAACAATGAAATGACAGATCATGACATATTACATATGGCCGAAACGTCACTTAGAAATCATATCACTCTTATTGGAAAATCAATTTTTAAATGCTTTTGGAAAATACATTAACTTAATACTACAAGTATTATCAAATGAATGTGATTTTTCCTAAATTTTTTATGCTAAAATCAAAATATGGCTTTACATTAGAAATTGTTAAGAATATAAGAATAGAATGAAATAACTTAACTTCAAATTAAAGAAAAATATAAAATAAGCGTTTACATGTTTTTCTTTGAAGTATTGAATATGCTTTTAGAATTTTAAATGAATATTCTTTTTTTTTAAAGACTATTTTCTTAATCGTATCTGCTTTTCTTTCCACTCATATTGTAATTTTCCCTACAATATTGTGCACATATTTTTCTATGATACTCAATCTTCACAAGAAAATTTATATTTTACTAACTACCACACTTCTATAATATAAATAATAATGTGTACTGGAAAGGTTGAGTAAACCAAATGTGAATAAGAGAAGGAGACTACACAAAAGGGGGATAACCGGAAAATCGATTTTGTAATATTTTCCTCTCAATTTTATTCGGATTTTTAGGAAAGAAATTCGGTTTTTCAAATAAAAAAAAACTGGAAAAAATCAACAACCTCAATAATATTTAATAAAAAAATTCACGAAATTTCTTTATGGAGAACGGAAAATGCCGTATTTACTTTTCTTGTACGTAAATAGGCTAGGAATTTTCAGTACCAGCTTTCATATTAAATAGTGGATTTTCGGAAAATGTGGAGTCTATCATCTGTACACGTAGACTCCATGAGTAGAAAATGAGCACAATATTTATTAACTCGTACTTGTTTTTGTGTAGAATTTAAAAAAAAAATTTTCTTCTTACAAAATCCTCCATACTTTTTTCGAAACGTGTTCTTATTTTTTTTAGAGCTCCTTCGTTTTGTGAAATTTTAATACAAATTTTTCAAAAGTAAACAATATTCGCTTAAGTTCATATCGATTTAGGACATTTGAATTTTTCCTATCGATTTTCTCTGATTATGGTTATGGTTAAAGTATTGATTGAATATGTTTGAGGTATATTAAAGAAATTTAATTTAAAATTGATTTTTTACAGAATATTTTCAAATTTATGAAAGATAAATTGTTTTATGAAAGAAAAGAGAAAAAGTATTTTATAAAATATTTTTTTTAAGTATTTTTTTTTAAATATTTATAAATGAAAATTTATTATTTTTCCCATAAAATTGTTTTTTTTTTTGATTTTATTCAATTTTCAAAATTAAATTATTTGATTTGTTATCTTATAAAACTAAATTTTCGATCACATATTTTCATAGAAATTTTTATTTAGCTTGCATAAAGAAGGAAATTATTGAACATTTCCTTCATGGGTCTTTGGATGGGAAGAGAAAGGTAAAAAAATTTGGAATTTAAAATGAAAGTTAAGTTCAACTGCAGTATGGCTTGTTACGACCGTACTCAGAGAACACCTTGCTTTTTCGATAGGCATTCCTGTCGCTAGCTTAATCCGGAAATTGAGGGGGATTTCGAAGTTTGTGCAAAGTGGTGCTCTCACACCCACCATTATAAGAAATATCATACCTAAAGGTGTTAGCTTCTCTATAAGGAGGGGAAAGAATAGCGAAGAAAAAGCAAAAGTAATAAGATATAAAAAAAATTTTAATATTTAAAAAAACTATAAAAATAGTTAAAATGAGACAAGAGGTATAAAAAATTGAAAAGGCTAAAATTTCCTAAAACAAAATCAAAATTAAGAAAAAAAAATCAAATATATAAATCTGGATCCTAAAAGAGGGAAAGAAAAGGAAATCAGACGTTTGAAGCCGAGTGTCGACGTAGCTGTTATGACTCTTCCTGACAACTCCCCAAATCCTTCGATCGGCACTCCTCGACCAAAACAATTTGGAATGCTCCTTTGTACAGGAACGATGGCCTCTCTTCCTACATCTTAAGTGAAGATGCTTGTTGTCTGACCGGATACCTGTGGGAAGGTGTTACCTCCTTCTTCATTCTAAAATTTGGAATTTATTTTGAAAAATTTACTTGTTTTATAAAAACAAAATCTTTCTTAAACCAATCATACGGGGTCTGTTCAAAAGGTATCGCGAATTTTGATTTTTTTTGTGGCGTTATATTGGTACTCATGTCTCTCACTAATGCCGAAGAGTTCAGCTATTTTGAATGTTCAGTTAATTTTTGACCACTGCTTTGCTTGCACGTGTTTTGGCTCGTCTTCGATTTTTGCCTATTCCAAAAAATGGATCAAAGAATCTGTTTCGGGAACAAGAAAAAGTCACAGGGTGCCAGATCTAGGGAATACGGTGGCTGCGGCATTATTAGTGTGTTGTTTTTGGCCAAAAATTCGCGCACAAGCAACGAAGCGTGAGCAGGGCCTTATCATGGTGCAAAATCCAATTTTTTGTTCTTCCACAAAAATCTTTGGTAAAAATCGAATGGCACGAGTCAATCGATATGTTTAAGTCCTCAGCAACTTCTCTAACGGTGATTCGATGATAGGCCAGTACTATTTTCTTCACTTCATCAATGTTTTCGTCTGTTGTTGACGTAATCGGGCATCCGGCACGCTTTTCGTCGTTCACATCTTCTCGGCCCTCTGAGAACATTTTGTACCACCGATAAACGTTGCTTCGGTCTAAGCCACAGTCAACATTCAAAATGCGTCCGCGCAATTAATTTTGTTTTTCACACAAAATTTGATACAGATTCTTTGATCCATGTTTTGGAATGGGCAAAAATTGAAGACGAAGCAAAACACGTGCAAGCAAAGCAGCTGTCAAAAATTAACTGAACATTCAAAATGGTTGAACTTGTCGGCATAAGTGAGAGACATGAGTACCAACATAACGCCACAAAAAAACGAAAATCAAATATACGTAACCCGCGGAAATTCAAAATTCGTGATCCTTTTTGAACAGACCTCGTATACTGAATAAAAAAAAAAACATCAGAAAAAATCTTATATGTACGAGTATTGTTTGTTTTTCTAAGAACATTTTTTTTCCTGCCAATAAATATTGAGCAACTGAATTCTTAGTTAATAATTAAAAGTAAAATTCATTTTTAATTCATTTTACATTATATTTATTTATTTTGTTGTTCAATTTATTGTGGTGAAAGGACTTTCAACTGGCCACTAATTACTTTCAAAAAACACCAACGTTGAAATTTTTTTTCCTTAAAAATAATTTGGTTAAATAAATTCACCACGAAAAAAATAAAAGCAAAAACCTTTTATTTTCTATTCTCTGTTAGTGATTATATTTTCAAATAATGGTGATATAAAATTTTCAAATATTTTTTAAATAATTTTCCATTTCAAAATTTTGGTATTTTTTGGTTAAGAATGTTTTATTATATAACAATTTTTCAGATTATATATTTGGATAAACAATTTTTACTAATTTCATGGAAAAACGCGTACTTAATTTTTATGATCAAAATAAAAATTAATAACAGTTTTTCCTTTAAGACAGCATTAGCTGAGGCGAATTAAACTGTTTCAAATTAGGTTGGTTGTTGTCCGTAATGTATACATTGATCAGATGTATGCATTACAGACACCAACCAACCTAATTTGCAACAGCTTAATTCGCCTTAGTTGGTACTGTTCCATACACACGAACTCACATAAACTATGAAATTCGCCTGACAATTTCTTTTGCAATTTCATTTTTTATCTCGCCTCCACCAGGAACGAGTGTGGGTTAAGTAAATGCATCTTCCATCTCTTCTGGCTTGTCGAATAAAAAGCGTGCATGTTCGATTTCGGTCGTGTTTTAGAATCGTCCCCGTAATTTGTAATTTTTACATTGAATCTTTTATTATTGTAAAACATGAATTCATGTATAATTTTGTGCATAATCAATTAATTACCTTTACTATTTTCATTTAATTGTAATGTGCGTGAGATTAGAAAATAATTAAAGAAATGTGCTCGATAGTATATACACGCGATATGTTTGGTGTACAAAAATTATAATCAACATTTAAAATAATGGTACTTTAGTTATTGTTTATTATTGTTTGTTGGTTATTTGCTTCCCATTTAATTAACAAAATAAATGATTGTAAATAAAATATAAAAAAAAATTCACTTATATTTTTGGGGTTAAGGTGTATTTGGTTGTTCTCTAAAATTATAGTTTTCTATATTTTAGAGTAGATAAAAGCAAATAGAATGAACATTTTGTAAAGTCGATTTTTTGCTCTCTAAAAAGTCTGTAAGCTTCTTCCAACAGGTGTGCCTTAGTTTCTCTGTCATTCCCATGCAATAAGAATGCTCGTGGCCGTTCAGTCTCTCATACTTCTACTAATTCCGACAGCAACTGCAAACTGAAATGCAAACGTTGTCAAATATTGATGACTTTTCGTCCAAATTACCCACTTTAAATATAATTGCAATGAAATTTATTCTTTTTTATTTATAATGTATTCACTTATCTTATTTATGGTAAGTGAAAATTGTGTCAAAAAACAATACAAGTTATTTTGGACAGTAACTCCAAATTTAAAACACGACCTATTTTGGCGATAAAACAGTCGCGGTTTTCAGTATTCCAATAATATTGTGAAGGTTTTAAAATTTTCCTATCGGCAACTGTTGCAGTTTTCAGTACAGTCGGGGAATTGTGTTCCAATCATAACGTTAGAGTGACTCTCATGAAGTAGAAGAGACTGAGAAAGTCTCGCAAATTGTTTTTACATAGCATTTGTTAGTAGGAGGGAGGTCTCCCATATTTTCCCGTAACATTTTATTCAAGAGAGACTCCCATATTTTTAGCTATGCGTTCGCATATAATTGACGCCTGATTTTTTTATACTATTTTTTTATTTGGGTTTTTTTTGTAATGATTTTTCAGAAAAAATTCCAAAAGAAAAATAATTTTACTATTAAAAAGGAGTAAAAGTGCTGCATTAATTAAAAAAGAAATTACCAGGTGTATAAGCTTAAATCTGATGTTTGGTTATATTGTAGATGGCGTGAGTGAGCGTATTGAGCTACCATGGGCAGGCTATACTTTTTTTTATGAGTTTGACATCTGTCAACATTAAACAGTACACATTGTCAGCAATTTCGTACAACAAAATACATTTTTCCTTTGGTAATCATGTCTAGTTATGTGCCAGAAAAAGAGCACATGCGTGAAGCTCTGCTTTTCTGCTTGAATTTGAAGAAATCGGATACCGAATCGTATTGAATGCTTATGGAAGCATATGGTGACAGTGATTTATCGGAAACAATGTACCGAGATTGGTTTCGTCGGTTCAAAGATGACAATTTTGACTCGTTGGGACAAGAAGCGTGAAAATCGGCCTAGGAAGATTGAGGACCATCAATTGCAGGCTCTTTTGATGGTCCTCAATCTTCCTAGGCCGATTTTCACGATTCTTTCAGGGTCTCGCGGGGCAATTGGGTGTTACTCAACCAGCCATTTCAATGCGTCTACGTGCCATGGGGAAGACTGAAAAGATCGGAAAATGGGTGCAGCATGAATTGAACGATAGGCAGATAGATCGACGCCAAAACACATGCGAAATCTTGCTCGCCAAATAAAAAAGAAAGTCCTTCCTGCATTGGATTGTGACAGGCGATGAAAAGTGGATATATTTCGAGAATCCTAAACGCAAGAAATCGTGGGTTGATCCCGGTCAACCATCAACATCTTCCACCTGTTTTCGTCGATGGGCCACGCGCTCGCTGAGCAGCACTTCGATTCTTACGAAGACGTCCGAAAATGGCTTCATGAATGGTTTGCCTCGAAAGAAAAGGAATTTTTTTGGCGTGGAATCCACAAATTGCCCGAGAGATGGGAAAAATGTGTAGCAATCGAGGGCAAGTACTTTGAATAAATTTGTTTTTGCTTTCTATTTTGTTTTTGACTATAGCTATCTCTGTCACTCTTTCTTCGTTGATAACGTTTATTTTTTGAAATTTCCCATGTGTTCCGTTTCATTCCTGTTTGATTCCTTACAACAGTTTTGTGGAACAATTTATTTATTTTTTTCTCCACTTTTAATCAATTTTAATAAACTTATGGAAAAGTGTTGTTTTTTTATTATTATTTTTGTGTTATTTTATTTCCCTAAAAAGAGAAAACAAAAGACGTATTCTCGAACATTTGAACAATTACTTAATGGAAATTTTCTTAAGTTAGAAAAAAAACGTCTTAAAAATTAAATTTCCTAGAATACAACTTAACTAATGCGTTTCCTATTCTAGTTTCTAGTTAATTTTTATTTTTAGCATGGTTTCCATTATAAATATTACTATGTCATTTCCAAGAAAAATAAACAAATTCTCATCTCTTATATACCATATTAATAGTTCATATCAGTAAATTTATTATTGTCATGGTTGCTTTTCGATGGAGACCATTAGTAGGAGGATGATAATAATATTAAAAGCTAATCAATTTTTAATCACTATGAAAAAAATAAGATAATTTTTTGATTTTTTCCTTAAATCTTTCACAATTAATTATCGTTTATTTTTGTAATTTATGCTCGTCAAATAACAAAATCATTTCATATTAATTTTTAATATGAAATGATTTTGTTATTTGACGAGCATAGATATTTTATTATAAATTTGGAAAGGAACAATATAAATGTCGCATTTTTACGAGCTTTTTTTGTATTTAAACTTTGCAGAATGTTATAAAGTATTAGCTATTTTTTTAGTTGATCATTTTATGTCAATATTTATTTATCTGTACAAATTTGTTCGTATTTTTGTCAGTTTTTTTAAACTTGTATGATAAGACAGTCAACATGTGTGAAGGAAAAGTGCACTTAAGACATTGTATGTTGTATGAGTTCCAAAAAGGGAACAACGCGATGGAGGCAAAAAAAACTTGTGTGGCGTGTTTGGAGAATACGCAGTAACAGCTCGAACATGTCAGAGATGGTTTGCGAAATTTCGTTCGGGTGATTTTTCTTTGATTTCGTTCGGGTGATCAGGAAGGCAATCAGATGTCAATGACGAAATGCCACGCAATCAGATATCAGCACAAATCCCATGTTAAATTCCACAAAAGTGGCCTTCAAGCTTTGAATTCATCAGACTACTACTTTAGAGCACATTAAAAGGCTTGAGGTTTTGTGTGCAAACTCTCTGTTTGGATGCCACACGAATTAAGTGAAAAAAATTTAATGGATCGAATTTCAATATGTTCTTCAAATTTTGTTCGTTAAAAAAGCGAACCGTTTTTGGACCGCTTGATGACTGGTGATGAAAAGTAGATAGTTTATAAACATGTGGTAAGAAAAGGGACATATCTTTACAAAGGGGAGACACCATCTATCACATCCAAAGCTGGCGTGGATCAAAAGAAAGTTATGTTGTGTTGTTGGTGGGATCGGAGGGGTATTGTCCACTATGATACGGTCGATGCTGATCGTTACTGTTCGCAACTTGATGTTTTGAATAAAAAAATTCAACGTAACCGTCCATATTTGGCCAACAGAAAGGGTGTAATTCTTCACCATGACAACGCTAGACCGCACGTGACAAGAAAAGCCGTACAAAAATTGCAAAGTTTGGTTGGGAAACTCTACCTCAGCCAACATATTCTCCAGATATTGCACCATCTGACTAACATCTGTTCAGGTCGCTGCAAAACTTTCTTGATGGAAATTAATATAAAAATTATGAGGGTGTTCAACTGGCACTGGAAGAATACTTTGCGTCCAAAAAACGAGGATTTCTTTTCCAGGGGATTGAATAAGCTGTCAGAACGCTGGTAAACAGTTGTAACTAATAAAGTAAATTATATTTTAGATTAATTTTTGAATGAAAAAACGACAGAGATGTTTGTTTTCCAGTGAAAAACAAAATTAATTACGCGGACGCATTTCGAATGTTGACTGTGGCTTGGACCGAAGCAACGTTTATCGGTGGTACAAAATATTCTCAGAAGGCCGAGAAGATGTGAACGACGAAAACATTGATGAAGTTAAGAAAATAGTATTGGCCAATCGTCGAATCACCTTTAGAGAAGTTGCTGAGGATTTAAACATATCGATTGGCTCGTGCCATTCGATTTTTATCAATGATTTGTGCGTGAAACGGGTCGCCGCGTAATTCGTACCAAAATTGCTCAATTTCGACCAAAAACAGCATCGCATTAACATTACTAAGGAGCTGTTGGACTCTGTCCGCGACGACTCATATTTGCTCCAGAGGGTCATAACTGGTGCCGAATCATAGGTTTATGGTTATGACGTGGAAACCAAAACTCAATCATCCCAATGGAAGCTGCCACACGAGCCAAGACCGAAAAAAGCGTGCCGGCCGGTCGAATATGAAGGTTTTGTTTACAGTTTTCTTCGATTGCAGGGGCATGGTGCATCATGAGTTCTTACCACAGGGTAGAACGGTCAATAAGGAATATTACCTGCAAGTTATGCGCAAGTTGCGCGAAGCAATCCGCTAGATACGTCCGAATTTGTTGAAGAACAAAAATTGACTTTTACACCATGACAACACACTAACAATGCCGCAGCTACCGTATTCCCCAGATCTGACCCCCTGTGACTTTTTCTTGTTCTCGAAACTGAAGAGCCCAATTAAAGGACGATGCTACGATACGATTAAGGAAAAAAAGGCGGCATCGAAGGAGGACCTAAACAAGATCACAAAAAATGATTTTTTGAAGTGCTTCGAGAATTGAAAAAAACGTTGGCACAAGTGTATAATATCTGGTGGGGATTACTTTGAAGGGAACAAAATCGTATATTGAATGGATTTTCATTTATTTAGGATTTTCTTTATTTGACAAGTTGTATTTCATAAATAGTTCACAAGTGTTTGTTTGCTCAGGACGATCGAATTCTAGTTAAATTTTCTCGCTGTTTTTACACTTCACACTATTTTTCTCCGATCTGGCATACTTCTAGAACATTCTCGATTATTGCAGAACCCTCTAGAACCGCTTTTCTACAATATTCTAGAACACACTAAAGCCATATTACATCATAACAATATATTTAAAGATAATTCATTCAGTAATTGATCAAAAATAAATTGACAATCAACATTTATTTTGCTCTTCTTTAGATCCATAAAAATATTAACAGAAATTTTACAACAAAAATTGATAGAAATATTTACGTGGTGGGAAAGGGGGTGAGGTAAATACCCTAAATAAAAAACATTCCCTTGGAAAATGCCTCATCAAATAAGAAAACATTTCCCTAAAAAATAATCCATACTAATAAATATAATCTTAAATATCTTATATAAAAATTCATATTCATATTAATGAGCTACTTTCAAATCTGTTGTGCATCAATAACAAAAAAAAAATACAATAAATTATTTGTTGAAATTGCCTTCTAAAAACCCTTCATTCGATGATAGATTTTTGAAATAATCCACAGATAAGGAGGTCAAGGATATCCCCATAAATTAGAAGTAAATGTTATCATCAAAAAACCATATAGTTAACTTTGAACATATTGACTTGAAAATAAATTATTTTCATAAAAAGAAGAAAAATTCAAAGAGAAATAAACAACAACAAAAACAACCAAAATAAAATCACATCAATTTCTCTATGTTTAGCGATAAATTTATCAAAAAAAAAACTCAAACATCTGCCAAAATGATACTAAATTACTGTGTGCCATATTGTGTGTTATGTTTGCTTCCTGCATAAACAAATATCCTTTCTGCATTATTATATGTACACGAAGAATGGTTAAGAGGATGATATCAAGAGTAGAAGTGGAACATCAACACCGGAACACACCCACCCATATTGCTATCATCTCATAATAAGATCGTACTCCATCTACACATCCTTACTTACATTTGTACTCTAAGCATCCCATCCTTTATCGTATCATTCGATTGATATCAATTTTATTTTTGGTTATTTTTGCTATTTTATCGTATCGTTTGGCTGTTATCGTATGGCATCTTTTGCTGATGTATCAACGTTATCCTGAAATGTAAAAGCAAACGTAAATATTCTCTCGGAAATGATAATTTTTATTTTTTTTTTTGGTGTAAGGGGTGGTGAAAAGCTTTCAAAGTAGATGAACTAGATACAAGCCTATCAGAGTTGATGTATATTTCCTTTAGAAAGAGAAGATTAAGTGGGAATAGGGTGTAATGGGGTGTATTTGGGAGAAATCATGCAGATTAGGACGGAATGGGGAGAGTAACATTATTAGATATTTTATTCATATTTGATAATAAAAACTATCTAATATTGATAATAACTTACTTATACAAGATATGACCATCTGCAAGAGATTCGAGAAATGCTAAAAATATGATATTTTGTTTTGATAATAAGTCAACACCACTACAACTTCTTAGTATAGGACCAGTAAAGTGAGTTGAATATTTAGAATGCGAGTTTGATAGAAAATGACAGAAGAAGGAAGCCATCAAATCTAATAACTCTTAAAATATAAGAACTTAAAATATAATTTTCATTTCATTTTTCCATTTATTGTTTTAACTATAACTATTGTTCACTTAAAATTCCTTCATCAAACAGGATCAAATACTCTATTAGGAATTAATTCAAATATTGATAAAATTCCATTCCATCAATATTTTACATTTAAGGATATTGTTGGATTTATATTTCTATCAGGTGTATAAGCTTAAATCCGTTGTTTTTTAGTCAAAAAAATGTAATGCTTTTTTTCATAGAAAGCAAAAACAAATTTATTCAAAGTACTTGCCCCTGCTAGCTACACATTTTTAGCATCTCTCGGGCAATTTGTGGATACCAAAAAAATTCCTTCTCTTTCAATGCAAATCACTCATCAAGCCATTTTCGGACGTCTTCGTAAGAATCGAAGTGCTGCTCAGCGAGCGCGTGGCCCATCGATGAAAACAGGTGGTAGTCGGAAGGGGCTAGGTCTGGTGAATAAGCGGGGTGGGGTAGCACCTCCTAGTTGAGTGTCTCCAAGTAGTTTCGGACCATTTTTGACGTGTGCGATGGTGCGTTGTCGTGGAGGAAAATCAGCTTGTCATGTTTTTGTTGATAATCCGTCCTTTTTTCACGCAGAGCACGGTGCAATTTGATCAGTTGTTGGTGGTAGCGGTGGGCATTAACAGTTTCATCAGGTTTCAACATCTCATGGCAGACAATACCCTGCTGATCACACCAAACGCACAGCATCGTCTTCCGTCCGAAGCGATTTGGTCTTGGGGAAGATTTTGATGGTTGGTCGGGATCAACCCACGATTTCTTGAGTTTAGGATTCTCGAAATATATCCACTTTTCATCGCCTGTCACAATCCGATTCAGGAACGACTTTCTTTTTTGTTTGGCAAGCAAGATTTCGCATGTGTTTTGGCGTCGCTCCATCTGCCTATCATTCAATTCATGCGGCACCCATTTTCCGATTTGTTCAATCTTCCTCATGGCACGCAGACGCATGGAAATGGCTGGTTGAATAACACCCAATTGATCTGCGAGCATTTTTTGCGATTGGGTATCGTCTTCGTCCGAAAGAGCCTGCAATTGATGGTCCTTAATCTTCCTAGGCCGATTTTCACCCTTCTTGTCCCACAAGTCAAAATTTCCGTCTTTGAACCAATGAAACTAATCTCAGTACGATAGGCCTCCATAAGCATTCGAGCGATGCGGCAAGCTGATTTCTTCAAATTGAAGTAGAAAAGCAGAACTTCCCGCATATGCTCTTTTTCTGGCACAAAACTAGACATGATTACCAAAGTAAAAATGTATGTTGTTGTACAAAATTATTGACAATGTGCACTAATTAATGTTACAATATGCACTTAATACGCTTACTCACACCATCTATGACCAAACAACGAATTTAAGCTTATACCACTGGTATGTGCTTCTTTCACTCTTTAACCATTTTTTACATTGAAGAATTACAAAAAATTACAGGCAATAACTCATTTCTTCTTGTCATCGTATAGTACTAATTCTTATAGAATATTGAAACTTTTTTCTTTAACACAACCACCCCCTCTCTCCCTCCATCCTTCATTTTCTAGCCATTTAAATTTTTTTTTTTTATTGCAATTACTTACCAAAATTTTGGGACTTAATTTTTTTAAATGTTCACTCTGTAATGGGGGCTCTCCATTTTAATTTTGTTAAACGGCAATTTTCAGCTTCACAAGACCTTTTTATAATTTGATCTCTTTTTTTTCTCGAATATATTGGGTTGTCCGAAAAGTAATTTCGTTGTTTCCCAACAGAGGACCTAATTGTATTTTTTCACAACCGCAAAATCATATGCATTTTGACAGCTGACATAGCAAGCCTTGCTTGTGAAAAATTCAATTGATTCTGCAAAGTAGTTTTTGGTTGATACCCTTTTAAATATGGAAAGTGAAAAACAGCATTTTCGGCATATTTTAATTTTTTACTATAGAAAAGATAAAAATTCTGTTCAAGGAAGGAAAAAAATTATCCAATGTATATGGAGAAGATGTGTTAAGTGAGCGCTAGTGTCAAAACTGGTTTGAAAAATTTCGATCCGGCAATTTTGATCTCGAAGATGCACCATGCTCTGGAAAGCAAGTTGAAGCTGATGAAGACACAATATCGAATTCGACCCTTCATGATCATTTGAAACGGCTAGGTTTAATCTACAAGCTCGACATATGGGTTCCTCATCTTCTTACGGAAAACAATTTGTGCTGTCACATTGACGTTTGTGATTTGCTTCTCAAACGCCAAGAAAATGATCCATTTTTGAAGCGTATCATTATTGGGGACGAGAAATGGTGAAGCGCAAAAGATCCTGGAGTAAAAAAGATGAACCGGCACAAACCACTTCGAAAACCAATATTCATTAAAAAAAGGTTAAGCTATCTGTTTGGTGGGATTTCATAGGAATCGTTTATTTTGAGTTTCTACCGAGCAATACAACGATCAATTCTGAAGTGTACTGTCATCAGTTGGACAAATTAAATGATTCACTTAAAGAAAAACGTTCAGAATTGGTCAATAGGAAAGATATAGTGTTCCAACAGGATAATGGGAAAACACATACAAGTTTGAGCACCCGGCAAAAGCTTTTAGAGCTTATATGGGATATACTGCCATACCCACCATACTCTCCAGACATAGTATCTTCCGATTATTATTTGTTCCGGTCTCTACAAAAATTTTTAGACGATAAAACGTTTAATTCAAACTTTTACATCTCTTCCTCGATGATAGATTACGACCCTTTCATCCACCAAAAGCTCGATCTTCCAGAAAACTATATACCATCTTCGCCTAACGTTTGAACAATTCGGTTGCCATAGCTTCTGATCAAATAAAGACTACGTAAAAAAGTATAGAACTGATAACAAAAACAGTTAATCTCTCCGTTCCCAGGTATTGAACCGATGACTATTAAATAATATCGCAATTACCGATTAAATAGGCTACTACAAATTTCTACTGGTTGACAGCACTTCTTTGGGTTTTTTGATCAGCAAGTTCTAATTCCAATAGTAAATAACCGATAATAATTGCCATAATATATTCCGCAAAATTCATAAAAGCTACGCTTTTTAGATTCGGGAGCGTAAGCAGTGCACCATACGAGGTCTGTTCAAAAAGTATTGCGGGTTACGTATATTCGATTTTTTGTGGCGTTATGTTGGTACTCATGTCTCTCACATATGCCGACAAGTTCGGCCATTTTGAATGTTCAGTTAATTTTTGACAGCTGCTTTGCTTGCACGTGTTTTGGCTCCTCTTCGATTTTTGCCCATTCCAAAAAATGGATCAAAGAATCTGTATAAAATTTTGTGTGAAAAACAAAATTAATTGCGCGGACGCGTTCCGAATGTTGACTGTGGCGTATGCTAACGCTACCTTTGACCGAAGCAACGTTTATCAGTGGTACAAAATGTTCTCAGAGAGCCGAGAAGCTGTGAACAACGAAAAGCGTGCCGGGCGCCCGAGCACGTCAACAACAGACGAAAACATTGTTGAAGTGAAGAAAATTGTATTGGCCATAAAGTTGCTGAGGACTTAAATATATCGATTGGCTCGTGCCATTCGATTTTTACCAATGATTTGTGCGTAAGACGGGTCGCCGCGAAATTTATACCAAAATTGCTAAATTTCGACCAAAAACAGCTTCGCATTAACATTGCTAAGGAGCGGTTGAACTCTGTCCGCGATGACCCAAATTTGCTCCAGAGGATCATAACTGGTGACGAATCATGGGTTAATGGTTATGACGTAGAAACCAAAGCTCAATTATCCCAATGGAAGCTGCCACACGAGCCAAGACCGAAAAAGGCGCGCCAAGTTCGGTCGAATGTGAAGGTTTTGCTTACAGTTTTCTGCGATTGCAGGGGCATGGTGCGTCATGAGTTCTTACCACAGGATAGAACGGTCAATAAGAAATATTACCTGCAAGTTATGTGCAAGCTGCGCGAAGAAATCCGCCAGAAACGGCCGGATTTGTGGAAGAACAAAAATTTGCTTTTGCCATTTTTGGCCAAAACCAACACACTAACAATTCCGCAGCCACCGTATTCCCCAGATCTGTCCCCCTTTGACTTTTTCTTGTTCCCGAAACTGAAGAGCCTCATGAAAGGACGACGCTACGCTACGTTTGAGTAGATAAAGGCGGCATCTAAGGAGAAGCTGAACAAGATCACGAAAAATGATTTTTTGAAGTGCTTCGAGGATTGGAAAAAACGTTGTCACAAGTGAATAATGTCTGGTGGGGATTACTTTAAAGGGTACAACATAGATATTCATAAATAAATAAGTAATTTTTGAAGAAAAAAAACACAAAATTCGCGATACTTTTTGAACAGACCTCGTATATGATATTTTACAAGAATGGGTCGTGGACCGAGTCCTGCAAGATGTTTTTGAATTTTTTGAGATAAGAACGAAAAGTCATTCTGTAGCATAAGAACCGTAATGCCATTTGGCGACTCAATGTTTTGTGTGTGTTGATATTGGAAGCTTCTCTTAATAAAATTGATCGGACGTTGGTTGGACGGAGCAAGTTAAAATCGTTAATCTTTATGAATAAGAAGTTGTTGGATCTATGGAACACCATAATAGAAAGAGTTCTATTCAAAAAGAAATTCTGGATGAACTGAAATTCATTTTAAAATAGAGGATGTGGTGAGTTGAACACCACAGCAATGGCAAAAAGAACGAGATTAGTTACCGAAGAGGAAATCATGGTTAAGATGTTATATGTTTTCGTCCTTATTTTAGTTTTGCATAGAAGCGTTCTATCAGTTCTATCAACAAAAAAAACAACCAACCAACCACTGCTCTCCATGTAACCCAATTATCCTACCGAAACTTAATTTAAGGATACCGGTTTTTCCAACAACAAAAAATGGGATAATATTTTGCAAAATCTATCATCGTATTTGCATTCATCGCTTGTAATACGAAAAAAATGCTCATCTGCAAAATAATTTCTGCGTATTCAAGTCTGGATCAATATTGAACAAAAATATTTATTACCGATGAAGATTATCCTAAGAACTCTTACCGAAACCAACTCCTCATTGAAGCTTATTGAATTTTTACCATTGGTCTGGGAAGTTATAGAATTTATGCAATCACAAAAATCAAGTTGAATCAAGTCCCTCATCTCTTGTAGGTCTTGCCAATGTTTGAGTAGAATTTCTTGTAATAAATTAATTTTGAAATTTTATTATTTTAGTTGGATTTTACCTAACCAACTTCGAAATCTAATAATTGTGCTCTCACAAGTCCTGATCTAGCTAGCAATAGAACCAATGAAGCAGGATTGTTGGTAATCATGCAGCGTCTGATGAAGTTTTCGATTTAATTTTTTTTATGTTTGAATTGGTTTTACAAATAGTTTCGAGCATCTGTAATGAATTTGGAATTATTTGCTTGTCGGCGGTGTCTAGGAGTGAGACAACCACAAATTGCTTCGGAAATATTCCAATGCAAGCTTATCGGCTTGAATACTCTCAAAATCTCTACTAAAAATACCAACACAGCCAATAACTTCCCTTTACGGATTATTCGGTGCACATGCAATCTTTCGTCAACCACATTTGAATTGCAAATATTCACTTTTTCAGGCTCTTGGGATCGAATCTCTGTACCTGACTGACTCTCATCTCCCTAAACCAACTTTATTTGATTTGATTTTTAAAAAGTTTTATTTACAATATTTTCAAATAGTGGATAGAAAATGGCAGACTGCAGTTGAAAAATCAAAGAACCTCCCAGACTGCAGTCGAAATCTGTCCTCTTTTTTATAATTTCTTTATTTGTACTTTGGCTTCCTAGCTTGTTGTTCACTTTTAGGAATTTTTGGTTTTTTATTTTCTGATTTTTGAAATTATACGTGAAATATTACATTTGCATCTAACAAGTATGACTTTTTGAAACTCCTGTTTTGCTTTGTTTCCGAGTCTTTTTGAGCTAAAAATTGGTCCATATTTCATACGTGAACACTCTACCTTAAATAAAAAAATATTTGTTAAACTAAAAAGTAAGAATTTCATCTTTTTTTTTAACCTAAGAAGGTTTGTAATTTTTTTTTTTTGCATTTCAAATTTTATAATATTTTTCAAAACATTAAATTTCCGTAAAAAGTTTAATTTATCGTGGAAATAATGGCGCTTAGACTTTCCGGGTAGTTATTTTTTATTGCATTTTTTTCTGGTTCTTTTAATTTCTAAATTTGCCAGTTATCAAAGTGAGGTTAGAGTGGCTGTGTGCTGTTTTAGTCAGACACACTTAGGTCAGTAGTGATACCACATGATCATAAAAGTTGATGTCACACTAAGAACCAATTGGAAGTGAGTGCAAAACGTCACGCAATGTCACTAAAATTATCCAAAAAAAATTCATCCAGAGTTCTTCTTCTAAGGGACGTAAAGGCTGGGCATGTACAGAAGAGGTGAGAACTTGTCTTCTCTTCATCCTCACCTTAACAGGTACGACAGAAATAATTTGCGAGAATACATAGTTGTCTAGTATGTCTCCCTAATATGCAATGACCTGTAATGTTCCCGGTCAGCATGATTATGTGAACTCTGCCTGTACTCAGCAGGCTTTCTGTTCTCTTCTGATCTAGGTTGGATCAGATTATTCTAGAGATGTGCCACGAGTTAAGATTGGTCCACCTCTGCTTCGTCAGCTTAATCCAACTGAGCGAAATGTCTGCCTCCTCTGTAACAGTGGGGGAATCTAGCCTAGTGGCATTCCTCTGATTTTCAGTTTCCTGGAACGTCACTTTGTCCGGGTGATTCCAGCTAATTAATCTCTGCCTGACTGTTTAGGAGAAAATTACGATGTCTATGCCAGATAAATCATCGACTCGAATTACTTCGGCCTCACGAATAGCCAGAATTTCTGCTTGAAATACACTACACTAGTCTGGGAGTCGCAGGGACATGGTTACATTCCCTCGTGTTTCCCACTCAGTCTTACTAGAAATTTTTGGTTTAAATTTAATGTAAGGACATTAAATATAAACCGTATTTCCTACTCAGTCCTACTATAAATTTTTGATTTGAGTTTCGGAGGACTAATGTAAGGAGCTTCGTATACTCTCGTTAGTATAATGAGCTGCTTTTCCTCATTCAGCTTTCAGTTTCGGGTTAAGGATGACTACCAAGTATCTTGCATGAGTAGCAAAACACAGAGGGGATCCTTTGAGCTTCGGAGGACTAATTTAAGTCCCTTCGTACACTCTCGTAAGCATAATGAGCTGCTTTTCCTCATTCGCTTTCAGTTTCGGGTTAAGGATGACTACCAAGTATCTTGCATGAGTAGCAAAACACAGAGGGGGTCCTTTTGAGCTTTGGAGGACTAATGTAAGTCCCTTCATACACTCTCGTAAGTAGAATGAGCTGCTTCTCCTCATTCAGTTTTCAGTTTCGAGTCAAGGATGACTCCTAAGTATCTTGCATGAGTAGTAAAATACAGAGGGGTGCCTTTGAGCTTCGGAGGACTAATTTAAGTCCCTTCGTACACTTTTGCAAGCAGAATAAGCTGCTTTTCCTCATTCAGCTTTCAGTTTCTAGTCAGGGATGACTTCCAAGTATCTTGCTTGAGTAGCAAAACACAGAGGAGTCCCCTTGAGCTTCGAAGGACTAATGTTAGGCGCCTCGGACTCTCTCGTAAGCAAAACAAGACCGAGCATAACCATTTCCATATGGTCTCTTATAGTAAGAAGATATTTTCTGATAATTATGATAGCCACATCAGCAGCATAAGCAACCCTCTTAAATCAGAGGCGTAGAAGGTCATTTATCACAAAACGTCATGGACATAAGTTCTCTTTGAGAAGTTTTCTTGTGCACTTCTCTCCTAGTTTAAGTAGCACCACACTCCCCGTTCACCAAACTGCTATCTAGCATTTGATTGATCCAGTTGCATAGACATTCGTTTACGTGAAGGTTATGTAGTGCCTACGTAATGGCCGTACTCGTGACATTATTAAATGATCCCTCAATGTCGAAGAAAGCCACTATATCATACTCTTTATAGTTAAGAAATTTTTCCATGGTTCCTACGACGAAACGCACCCGAGCTACAATCAGTCTCTCTAGAAGGTCTTTATAATTAATATGAAAAGTGTTCCCAGTTTTCGGGATAGAAACAGCTCTCACGCCCCTTCACAGTTTAAGTATTCGTATACGAGGTATGATCAAAAAGTATTGCGAAATTTGTGTTTTTTCCAAATTTATTTATTTATTCATGAATATCTATTTTGGCCCCTTCAAAGTAATCCCCACCAGATATTAATACTTGTGCCAACGTTTTTTCCAATTCTCGAAGCACTTCAAAAAATCATTTTTTGTCATATTGTTCAACTACTCCTTCGATGCCGTCTTTATCTCCTCAATCGTAGCGTAGCATCGTCCTTTCATGGGGCTCTTCAGTTTCGGGAACAAGAAAAAGTCACAGGGGGCCAGATCTGGGGAATATTATTAGTTTGTTGTTTTTAGCCAAAAAATGCAAAAACCAATTGCGCATAACTTGCAGGTAATATTCCTTATTGATCGTTCTACCTTGTGGCAAGAACTCATGATACACCACGCCCCTGCAATCGAAGGTAAAACCTTCACATTCGACCGAACTTGGCACTTTTTTCGGTCTTATCTCGTGCAGCAGCTTCCATTGGGATGATTGAGCTTTGGTTTCCACGTCATAACCATAAACCCATGATTCGTCACCAGTTATGACCCTCTGGAGTAAATTTGGGTTGTCGCGGACAGAGTCCAACAGTTCCATAGCACTGGTAATGTGATGCTGTTTTTGGTCGAAATTGAGCAAAAATCGAAGACGAGCCAAAACACGTGCAACTAAAGCAGCTGTCAAAAATTAAGTGAACATTCAAAATGGCCGAACTTGTCGGCATAAGTGAGAAACATGATTACCAATATAACGCCGAAAAAAATCGAAAAAAAATATACGTAACCCACGAAAATTCAAAATTCGTGGTACTTTTTGAATAAACCTCGTATACCCCAATCTTAAGCGGCTTATAAAGATCATAATCAGTCTCGGACTAATTGTATGAAAATTCTGTTGACTTTAAGCCGAGAAGACGCTATCAGGGCCGTTATCAAACTCGCTTTTAATTTGCTTCATTAAAAGTCATTTAAAAGTCAGCATTAACTCGAAACAAAGACCTCGAAACAGTTTATTTTTGAGCTAAACCTGCTCATTTGTCAGTTTGAATTTTTTAAGACTCTGAATTTAAATTCGATGATATTTTTGTGAGATCCTTGAGAATATTTTTAGAGCGATTTATCCTAAACCCTCCAAAAATTGATTTCCAATCCTCAATTGGAGTCGATATCTTAGACCTTATTTATATAATATAATAAATGGTATAAAAATAAATGGTCTTCTAGGCTTTTTTTTGAAGACCATTTATTTTTAGGTCTGTTTTTCTAAAATCTAATTTACATATTTAATTTATTTTAAAACTAGGATTTTCAAAAGATTCTATTTTTTTAGGCTAGTTTTTTAAAGGTGTCTTTCCATTCGAAGATTTTCCTACAATTTTTTTAAAGACTCCTGATTTTCTAGATACATGCTTTAAAGAGATCAAAGTGTGATTGGCATAATTCTAAATTTCTGTAGATCACCTTTAATTTTTTTTAGGTTTCTCTTAGGTTTATTTTATGCTTCTTTTTGCAAATGAGTTTCTTTTTTTTCTAAGACCATATTCACTTTGACAGGTTTTTCATTTCTACGTTATTGTACAATTTTTACATAACACATATATGCATTTATACACATAGACATGAGACACAGTTGCTCCTATGGAGCATATAGCGGCATTAGAGACTCTGTGAACTCTCTCCATCTGCTTCTGTCTTGAGCTAGCCTTTTCACTTCCGACCATGACTTGCCAATTTGTTGGTGTTCGCGCTCGACTGATCTTCTCCAAGTGGTCCTTGGTCGTTCTCTGCTGCGATTGCCCTGTGGGTTCCAATCTAGCGCCATCCTTGCTATGTCCGTAGGTGGTTTTCGCAAGGTGTGGCCAATCCAACTCCATTTCCTGCGTTTGATGTCAGCTAGCAGGGGTATTTGCTTCGTGAGAAGAAGCAGCTCATCGTTCGGTATCCAGTTCGGCCAAAAGACCTTGCTTATACGCCTCAAGCATCTGTTCACAAATGTTTGAGGCTTACGAGTCGTGCTGTCGGTTACTTTCCATGTTTCGCAGCCGTACAGCAGGACTGGCTTGACGTTTGGACTGAATATTCGAAGTTTGAGTGCTATGGAGAGGTGGTTGGAACGCCACACGTTCCCAAGTGAGGTGTACGCTTGTCGCGCCTTGTTGATGCGCGTTTGGATGTCTGTTTCAGTTCCACCATACTTTCTGAGCATGCTGCCAAGGTAACAGAACTTTTCGACATCTTCAACTTGGGTACCGTGTAGCATCAAGCGCCTCTCGCAGGTGGCGCCGATACGCATCAATTTGGTCTTCTTGATGTTGATTCTCATCCCCACTTCTTCGGCGTTGGAGGCCAGAGCATTCAGTTTCTCCTGAATGCCGTTGAAGGTGTAGGACATGAGGCATACGTCGTCGCATCACGTAGTGTTCACTGGATACCGTTGCTGGCTGTGTTGTTAGTGCGTTGAAGGAGTAAGTGTAGGGCGATTATGTAGAGGATAGGCGAGATTACGCAACCCTGTCTGACTCCTCTCGAGATTTTGAATGGATCGCTTTTTCGTCCTTTGAAGCGCACTCTACACGGGGCCTCACGGTATAGTTCTCGGATGAGATCGATGATGGCCTGTGGGATGCATAGTTCAGCCAGCGCATTCCAGATGGCGTCGCGAGAAATCATGTCGAAGGCTCTTTCGAAGTCAACGAAGAGAGATAGAGCGGGCTGTTCCATTCGTTCGACTGTTCAATGATCATTCTTAGGCTGCTGATGTGATCAAAACAGGAGCTGTTTGGTCTATAGCCAGAAATTAAAATAGAAAAAAAATTTTTTTCTAATAATAAAAGGATCCAATGAATTTTTATCTATTTTATTGCAGAGAAGAAGGTGAAGGCTGATTTTATTGAGCAAATTTTTCTTTTTTGTTTATAGTGTTTATCTGAAGGGAAAGCCCTTTTTCTTAGACAAGAAACTGTGTTTTTTCTATGTCCTTAGCAGGAATAATCCATTGCGTTTTCAGCATTTCTTATTATTTTACTAGGGTTGTTATTTTGTTGGTTTCAGCGATGATTTATCAGTAAAAGACCAGTGGAGGCTCAATTTTCTAATTAACCCATTTAGATGATGATGGACTCTTAATCTCTTCGATGATAATCAAGGATAGCTAAAATTTTTTGGCATTTTTTCAACGATATTCTCAGCTTGAATTTTGTATAAAATGAGCTATAAGCAGGCAATAAAAAAGGACGAAACCTAAGAACAATTATTTATTGTGATAACAAGTACACATATGACTTAAAATAGTTTAGATATAGTATCTTCAGGTATCATTTACCAACAATCAAAACTGTCAGAATTTTTTTGGTGAAGGAAGAGAGGGTAATTCCGCACATACATTTATAAATTTCGAGTGTAAAATGGAAAAATTATTATGCTCGTGTGTATTTGGTTTATTGTAAATTATTGCTCCGCTGTGCAGTGACTTTTTACGTATTTCTTCTAGGCAGTCGAACCAAATTTGTTTAAATTTGGGTAAATAATTTTAATAGTACGATTCCCTTTTAAATTTCAAAAAATATGTTGTGCATTTCTGTTTTTGCATATCATTTTGGCAACTAAACAAAATTTTAGTATTTGGCAGAGTCTTGAATTGTTCTTTTGTGCCGAACAAAGCACTTTGTCTTAACACGATTTATTCTCAGTTATCCCATCCCTAATCGATTTCCTCTTCCGTCGTTTGATACTTTTCTAAAGTTCTCATCTACCAAAGGACTTTGTTCCTTGTTTCTCGACCTGCAACATTTCCCTTAATTGCTAAAATTCTTACCTCTACACGCACACTTGTGTAATTTCATTCGTAATTTTCTTCTTATTGTAATTACTTGTCACAATTTGATAAGTTAAACAAATTAACAAGAGAAGATCGCCATCACCTATACCTGAACAACCGGTACTCATCCAGGTACTGCTACTTTTGCCGTTTACTACTTTTTACTATCACTACAACTCATCCTACTCTTCCATAAAATCAAGTATAATAAAATTGGGAATAAAATTCAAATTAAATTCTAAATTAAGCGAAATCATTTAAGAGCAGGGCGAACAAAATTACAAGAAAGGACATTTTCCTTGGAAGAAAGGAAAAGAAAATAAATAGAATTTTTAGTTCAACTTTCTTTTGTTATTTTCAACCTCCTGTTTTTAAATGAGAAAACAAAGTTTCGATAAGAAAAAAAGAATCAATCCATTTCCGGTATTTTTTTTTTTGGTTTTCTTTTGAATATTCTTTAATTTGTGGAAAAAATCAAATCGGAAGTAGTCAATAAAGGAATTATTTGATTTTTTCCCTAGTTTATTAAAGAATAATATGTGCTTTTACGTAAAATAGTTGAAAACTGATGCTTTTGCCAAGTTCTTTTAGATAATTGCAAAAAAAATGATATGAAAGAAAACAATTAATTAAAAAGAAAGAAAGAAAGAAAGAAACATTTAATGAATGCTTGCCAAGTCTTTGGATTTGGGCTCACTTGCAGGTTATTTTCTTTGATATCAAAAATAAATTGGGTTTTTGGTCAATTCTCTTTTGAAGATTTGTTTGTTTTTTTTTTTTTGGTAAATTTGGTCAATTTTTCTACTTAAAGCTCCTTCTTGCAAGTATATGATTCCCGGACAAAATATTTCTTTTTTCAAATTTTATTTACAATACATTTTTCTGAGCACATGTTTTTTAGAGAACTTTATTAAAAATATTTCCGCCTAATACGAGGTCTGTTCAAAAAGTATCGCGAAATTTGTGTTTTTTGAAAAATTATTTATTTATTCATGAATATCTATTTTGGCCCCTTCAAAGTAATCCCCACTAGATATTATACACTTGTGCCAACGTTTTTTCCAATTCTCGAAGCACTTCAAAAAATCACTTTTTGTTATCTTGTTCAGCTCCTCCTTTGATGCCGTCATTATCTCCTCAATCGTAGCGTAGCGTCGTTCTGTCATGAGGGTCTTCAGTTTCGGGAACAAAAAAAAGTTACAGGGGGCCGGATCTGGGGAATACGGTAGCTGCGGCATTATTAATTTGTTGTTTTTGACCAAAAATTCACGCACAAGCAACGATGCGTGAGCAGGGACGTTATCATAGTGCAAAAGTCAATTTTTGTTCTTCCACAAGTCCGGGCATTTCTAGCGGATTGCTTCGGGCAACTTGCGTATAACTTGCAGGTGATATTCCTTATTGACCGTTCTACCTTGTGGAAAGAACTCATGATGCCCCTGCAATCGAAGAAAACTGTAAGTAAAACCTTCAAATTCGACCCAACTTGGCTTTTTTCGATTTTGGCTCGTGCGGCAGCTTCCACTGGGATGATTGAGCTTTGGTTTTCACGTCATAACCAAAAACCCATGATTCGTCATCAGTGATGACCCTCTGGAGCAAATTTGGGTGGTCGCGGACAGAGTCCAACAGCTCCTTAGCAATGTTAATGGATGCTGTTTTTGCACGAAACTGAGCAATTTTGGTACGAATTTCGCGGCGACCCGTCTCACGCACAAATCATTGGTAAAAATCGAATGGCACGAGCCAATCGATATGTTTAAGTCCTCAGAAACTTCTCTAACGATGATTCAACGATTGGCCAATACTATTTTCTTCACTTCATCAATGTTTTCGTCTGTTGTTGACGTGCTGGGGCGTTTGACACGCTTTTCGTTGTTCACATCTTCTCGGCCCTTTGAGAACATTTTGTACCACCGATAAACGTTGCTTCGGTCCAAGGTAGCTTCACCATATGCCACAGTCAACATTCGGAATGCATATGCGCAATTAATTTTGTTTTTGTCACACAAAATTTGATACAGATTCTTTGATCCATTTTTTGGAATGGGCAAAAATCGAAGACGTGCCGAAACACGTGCAAGCAGGGTAGCTGTCAAAAATTAACTGAACATTCAAAATGGCCGAACTTGTAGGCATAAATGAATGACATGAGTACCAACATGACGCCACAAAAAATCGAATGTCGAATATACGTAACCCGCGGAAATTCAAAATTCACGATACTTTTTGAACAGAGCTCGTAGACTTTGACCAGCGGTATTTGCTGATTGGTAAATACCATTTCTTTAAACGTATTTCCTTCAGAAAAAAGGACGTATTTTCTTCAGAAAAAGAGTGAATATGACTGAACAGAGTCTTATCGATATTTTTAAGAAGATAAAACCTACTTAGTAGGTTACTTCTCCTCTCAGAATCCCATTTTAAGTATTATTCCCATATTAAAGGATCTGCTTTTAAAGAAGTTTTCACCTATTAATAATCTATAGTTAAGCAGTCCGTACTTTAGGAATATTTTCTTAAATGTCTGTGCTTTTTCTAGCACATTTTATAGCTACTATCAGAAATAATCGCTTATTAAAAGTTCTTTTTCTCCTTAAAAAAAAAACAGAATCTATTTTAAAAAAAAGGAAGTCATAAGGCATTTTGAGACCTGCTTCGTCAAGATGGTTTCTTTTCTAACATACCAATTCTTATTAAATTTTTTATTAATAGTTAAAAACGTATAATAAGTAATTGATTGTTTCACAAAGTTTGGTAGTTTTCCATCCTCTTAACTTTGTTCAGAAGCTAAAATTGTTCATTAAATTATGAGTGGTTGGAGTTTACTTTTAAAAAAAATAACTAAATTTGTTTTAATCAACCTTTAATAAAATTTAATAAAAGTACTCATACATTGTTTGATAAAACACTTTGAAATTTTGTATTTATTAAGAGACTAAAGACAGAAGTCGGTTAGAATCTGTACAACAGAATCTGCTACAGGCCAGCATTTTGTTAGAATATCCATTTTGACTAGAATAAACTGCATCTGGTAAATCTGTTAATGCTCCTTTTTGTCGCCAGTAATAATGCAGAAACAAATTACATTATTACAAATGCTATTCCTCTTTAGGCTCTTTGAGGCAAACTTGAATAAGCAAACCCCTTTTACAGTTCTAGAGCATCCTTGGATTTTCTTCAATTTCTAGAGATCTACACAAAATAATAATCTTTTGACAGTTTAGAATCCTTTATTCTTATTGTCAGAACTTACTTACTATAAAAGTATGGTTTTGCGTTTAATTTTATTTATCAAGAAAGATAAGAAAAATTTTATGCAAAAAAAAAAGAATTTTCTAAAACAAAAGACATTTTATTTGTTGTAAAATTATTAAAATTTCCATTTATTTTCTTATCTTTGCAGGTATGTATTCTGGAGCTTATTATGGTGGATGTCATAATTCTTACATGCAAGTCTGGAAAATAATACTGGCGCTGTCAGTGTGCTTTCTTTGGAAAACTTTTCCCTTTCAGTTTAGTAAAATAAACAAAACAAAAAAAACTTTTAAAAATTAACCACTTGAATGAAATAAAGAAAATAGAATTATTTGTTCAAGGATAAGACGATATAGAAAGGAGTAAAAAAGAAAATATTAAAATGGGTGCTGACAGGGAACTGTCAGTAAAACATATTTTTAGATTCTTTATTCTAACCGGTGATGTATCTATTAAATATGGAAGCTCTTCCAAAGATTAAACACATTTTATATCCACTTTTTTTTAAATTTTTTATTTTAATTTTAATACGATTTCAAAGTGAAAATAATACCAGGTGTATAAGCTTAAATCCGCTGTTTGTTAGTCTAAAAAAACATGTTTTTTTTCATAGTAAGTAAAAACAAATTTATTCAAAGTACTTGCCCCGCTAATTTGTGGATACCACGCCAAAAAAAATCCTTCTCTTTCGAGGCAAACCACTCATCAAGCCATTATCGGACGTCTTCGTAAGAATCGAAGTGCTGCTCAGCGAGCGCGTGGCCTATCGACGAAAACTGGTGGTAGTGGGAAGGGGTCAGGTCTGGTAAATAAGCGGGATGGAGTAGCACCTCCCAGTTGAGTGTTAGGATTCTTGAAATATATCCAGTTCTCATAGCCTGTCACAATCAGCTGCAGGAACGCCTTTCTTTTTTGTCTGGCGAGCAAGATTTCGCATGTGTTTTGGCGTCCCTCAATCTGCTTATCGTTCAATTCATGCGGCACCCATTTTCCGATCTTTTCAATCTTCCCCATGGCATGCAGATGCATGGAAATGGCTGGTTGAGTAATACCCAATTGCTCCGCGAGCATTTTTTGCGATTGGGTATCGTCTTTGTCCAAAAGAGCCTGCAATTGATGGTCCTCAACCTTCCTAGGCCGATTTTCACCCTTCTTGTCCCACAAGTCAAAATTGCACGTCTTTGAACCAACGAAACCAATTTCGGCACGTTGTTTCCGATAAAGCACTATCACCATATGCTTCCATAAGCATTCGATGCGATTCGGCAGCCGATTTCTTCAAATTGAAGCAGAAAAGCAGAGCTTCCCGCATATGTTCTTTTTCTGGTACAAAACTAGACATGATTACCAAAGGAAAAATGTATGTTGTTGAACGAAATTGCTAACAATGTGCACTGATTAATGTTGACAGATGTCAAACTCATAAAAAAAAGTATGGCGTGCCCATTATAGCTCTGACCAAACAGCGGATTTAAGCTTATATACCTGGTTTTTTCGCGAGTTTTTAAATATCCAAAAAAGTATAAGCTGTTGTGATCCGGATCACATGTCGGCAGTTTGATCTGATTTTAAATTGAACGTGAAAATTCGAGGTAACCAAGTGGGTTTTTCTAGTTTTCAAAATTTGAATCGTTAAAAAAATTGGAGCAGGGACCCAATAGCAAAAAAAAATCCCATCTCGGCAGTTTGATCTTGGTTTGTGTTAAAAAAAAATTGAATGTCACCAAATGTGTTTGTTTACTTTTGAAATTTTGAATTGATAATTTTGTAACTATTGATGTGACCTACTGGCAAAAAAAATCCTATCTCGCCGGTTTGACCTAGTCTCAAATTTGAAGATAAACGCACGGATCGGAACAAATTCTCAAAGTCACGATAAGGGTTTGTTTACTTAAAAAACTTTTTGATTGTATAAGAAATTCTTAAAAATCGACTTTTGGTCGTTTTTTTTTAATTATAATAAACATTTTGATTGATACCAAATTTATTTTGCTCTATTTTGCTTTGATTGATACTAAAAAAAAACAAAATATTTTTACAAATTAATTAAGATGAGATGATAGAGGAGGGATGGTCATAATCTTTAAACATAAAAAATAACAATTGCAAAATATATAAAATTGGTTTGATTTAGCAAAGATTAGATCTTTTTAGCGTTAATGAAAGCTTTTCCGTCAAATTTTTTCCTTGCACATAAAATTGAGTAATAAAAAGATTTTGACAGAGTGTGATGGGAAAATGTTCCAGGCAGGACGCATTTTTGATTTTATTTCCTTGATTTCGCAGACTTGTAAAAATCTTTAAAACAGGATATGCTGCTCGTAGTCGTTCTTTTTTTTATTTGTTGACCATATTGCATCGCATTTTTAAACAATTCGCCAACACAATTAGTTTTATGACTAAAAGTAATTAGTTTTGGTTTTTGGGGTAGGAATGGTGGGAAATGAACGATTCATCGCCATCAGAATTTTAACGATAGTAAAATATTTCCCCCCTAATTTCGTCATGATTGCTGTGAAAATTTGATGATTTTAAAAAGCATAAAGGAGGACCAGTAGCAGCAGCGGCATTGGATGTAGTCATTTGCGAACGTTTGGGTAGGTTGGATTGAGTTTGGTAAAGAAATATTGAGGATATTTGTTACGGCTCCAGGCTGTACAGTGGAATTGAATTGGCCGATGGCTATAATGGCCAGCACGAAGAATATTTTGTGATCATTTTATTTTTACGATAATACATTTACGCCATTTCACCCTGCTGGAATATGGCAATTTTCTCATTACGACAAGTGCGTATTTATACTCCTATATTGCGTGGGGATAAATAATACAATTTTTCAAAATAATTTCTTCGTAATATAAAAATTTCATTTAATTTTATTTTATATTATATTTTTGTTCTGCTTTTTGCTGCTTTTTCATCAAACTATAAAAATACAAGCACATTTCAAATGGTGGCAAAAAATTTCAAATTGATTTTTTGTTAATGCAGCAGAAACTAACGTATTTATATATAGGCTATTTTTTCTATAATATTTTATTCCAGTTTATTGTGTGGGAGGTGATTTGTCAGCCATTTTTTTGTGTGTTTCCTTTTTATTTGTTTTAAACAATTTCAAAAATCATCCAAAAAAGTGTATAATTTGTCAGAATTCATTTATCTAAATATGATAGAGGAGCGTAAATAAAATAAATTGAATTGTTTAGCAGAAAATATAAAAATCTGAATATTCGTGAATTTTTTTAACATAAATTATGGGATTTTTTGTCCGGATATTCTTATAAATTCATTTTTTATATTTGTTACAATCGCAAATATTTAATTTAAAATTTTTATTTTGGTAAATAGTTTGTTTAAAACAAAATCTATTCATTTTTAATACTTTTACAAATTAATTTGATTTAAAACTCATACAAATTTTAACCCTTTTTTTGTAATGGGTTACAAATTGTTTGTGTTCGTGTCACAAGAAATCGACCCCATCGACTACTGTCAAATGAAAACTATTTGCATGGTCGAATGATTATAGTAGAGTACTTCCCAAATTTTCATGGAATGTGTTTCGAAATTTTGCAATTAAAATTCCCTACTTGATGACTGACATTGGTAGGCTGTATTGCGTATACCTAAAAAATAAGGATCCACTTCACACATGTTCTTTGGAATAACATACTTTTATTAAATAAGTTCACAATGTGGAAATTGAAAGTGCTTCTTTTTCATTAAATTAAAATAGAAAAGCTCAGGTATGTGTGGATAAATTTTTGTAGTACAATTTTTTTCATTTATCTTAACAAAGAGTTGATTTATGATTTTTTTGCTATTGAGTTTTTTTGATGTTTTATAAAAAAAATCACATGCAAACGTAAATATATGTATTAAATATTATTTGAAATCATTTTAAATAATAGACAACATTTAAATTCAAATTTAACTGAATTTATTCGTCGAATAAAAATAAGTTATAATATTAAAAAAGTTATAAGTGAACGTACATATTTTGTATATATACTCTTGTATTCAATACAGTTATAAAGAGAAAAACTAAAAGCTTCTATCCTGCCATAATTTGTTTGCATTTATCAGTCTCAGTTATCCTTTATGCATATGAATTTAAAATATCAAAAAATCAAAATATTCTAAAATTTTCATATTGTTTGTGTTTTGAATATTTCCACAATTTTGTTAGTATTATTAATTTGTCCACTTTCTTTTTGTACTAAAATTCCTATACTGCTGATATAAGTTTTTATTTTAATTTTTTTAAAAATAAAATAAAAACTCGCACGAATTGGTTTTTATATTAAAAACTAAATTCTCTGTTAAAATTCAGTACGTAAAATAGTTCTTTTGCTGTTATAAGCCTTCTTTGTTTAAAGTACATATCAACTCCTCCTTCTCAAATGCTACCAACTCCTCCTTCCCATTCTCATTCTACAATACGAGTGCAGCTCTTCACATAGCTCGTATGCTATTTGCTAATTAACACTACGCCCTTTGGCGGCAACATTGCTTCTCTTTGCAAGAATGGAACAGAGTTAATTTTCTGTTTTTTGTTAAAATATTTCAATTTTTTTCTTTTTATTTTTGAATAAAAATTTTACTAATATTCTGCAATATTTTGTTAACTATTAAATGTAAATTTTCTACTTTTAACGATTTTTGTTGTTGCTTTATTTTATTTACAATACATATTTTTGTTAATTCATTCAACGATTAGAATTTTAACACTTTTCAATAAAAATAAGCAGATTTTCCTTCATTTCGAATAAAAAACTTTTATTTTTCACTACAGTTTAATTATTTTTTTTTATCATTTATTATACAAACTTATAAAAAGCATAAATTTCATCATAAATTGGTGTATTCTTTGTTTACGTTTTATTTATGCAAAAATACTCTCTATTATCGAGGAAATTTTTAAACCTTTTTTTAATCCAAACATTTTTTTCAGTACTTTTTTTACTCTTTCAAATAAACCTAAATCCCAACAAAGCTCTGTGAAAATACATCCCTAACAACAACGTTTATGTGAATTTAATTTTTTCCCCATCAAAAATCCTTTGGATTATTATTTTTTTTAATATGGTAAAAGTTACTCGTCTTAAATTGTAAATAAAACAACAACAAAAAACAAACCCATCGAAAATAATATATTTAAAGAAAACTTGTTTATGAATTACTCATTTTCGTAATTGAAAAAGCTTCTCAAATGGCTTTTCGTGAAAATGGGGGAAAACTTTTTTAATGGGTAATCAAATCAGAAAATCTGTTTCAAATAATCTCTCTCTTTCAATGTTATTTTATGATTTTTATATATTTTTAAAACAAACAAAAAATAAAAGAAAAAAAAAATAAATAATAATAATACTAAAAAGGAAAACTAATAATGTTTATTTAAAAGCAACATAAAATAATAATAACAATACTACCTACTATATAAACAAATATCTTAGCTTAATTTAAACACACCCACATAGGCGTATACGAGTATATAATAGGTATCCAATTTCGTTTTTGTTTTTTATTCTTATTGTTATTGGGGATTTTTGTATCCTTTTCTCTGGTCTGGTTCAATGGGATATGTTTTTAGTACCTTCTTTCGAAATACTTTACAATCCATTGGCAAAAGGGACTGCATACAGATATACAACCTCATAGAATAGAGTTGATATCGTATTATTTGTACATTGAAGAGTTGACAATACAAAATGTCCTGACTACAATTGAAATTATTTCATAAGGAATAGGAGAACATGAATGAAAATAGCGGAATAAAAATATAAAAAAATTCATCATTCAACTTTTTTCTTCATCAGAAAATGATTTTTCGCACAAATTGGCTACATTATCATCATCATCATCAGATCATCATCATCATCAAAATCTTGAGAAACATTATCCTTTTAATGAAATTATACTGTATAAACGAATGTGTGCACATATCATATACAACTTTGTAAAGCAAGCTGGTTTTTTTTGAGAAAATAATTTATTGATTAATTCTATTCCCCAATCCCCCCCCCCTTCCGAAAATAATTAAAATAAAATATTTTCTTATCTAAATAAAAGGTGTTCGCTGCATTATCTTCAAAATGTTTACTTTAACAACGGGTATAAATGCGTTTTTTTTTTTGATTAATTAAAAACTTATAAGTTGAAATTTTTAACTTTAGGAAAAACATACCCAATACAAGAAGGAATGATTTTTTTTTTATTTCGTTTAAGTGCGTTTATATCTACGAAATCGCTTTAAACAAACATTTTTCTGCTGGTTTTTTTTTTATAAAACAAAAAATTTTATTTTAAGATCCTTACTTTTAAGTGAAATAGTAAAGATGCTCACGGCAATAAGAATAAATTTCATTTGATTTATTGTTTTTTAAGAAAAAACTTTCTTTGATAGTTCCTCATGGATTTCTAGATATTTTGTGTATTTTCTTTTCTATTTTGGCTTGTATGAAAAAGACCTTACGTTACCAAATAAATTTCCTTAAGTATATCCTCACAACAATAACAAATATTCGTAATAACAGTGAAGAAGATGGAAACTTGTTCTGCTCTTTTTTGACTACTTTCACTACTTTGGTGAGCATTCTCCAGGGAAAAATGAATAAAATATTGAAACACGAATAATAGTTAAATATACAAAATGAATGAAAATTTTTGGTGGGGGGTTCCTTTTTTGGGGGCAAGAGCATACAGAAGAGAATACGTACGTGTAGATGGATGATAACTAAATAAATGAACGAGAATAGGTAGATAGCCGAACGTGTGTAGAGTTAGATGGATGATGAATGTGTCCTTTCCGAAGGCAGTTTCAATATGAAAAAGAAAAGTTTTAATTTAAAACACTTTTCTTCTCCTATTTCGGAAGTTGTTGAAAAAAACTTTTATAATAAAAGGAAACTTGTGACTTTTTTAAATAATTTCCTGTCCGAATTTAATTTTGATTAAGTTTTTTTCCAAAAAGTTTCCTTTTTTTTAAGTCCATTTTGGTTACAAAAAAAAAATACAAACTTTTAAAAACACCCTTAAAAAGGGTAAGAACTGTAGAATTCTTTTTGCAATTTTTTCTTCCAAAGAAAGTTTTGTATTTATTTAAAGAAGTTATTTGGGCATAATTGGTATTTTTTCTTCAAATGAAACTTTTGACTATGAATGACTTTGAATAATAATAAAATTAGTTAATTGGTCGATTCATTATGTTTTTGTTAAAACAGTTTTTTTTTTGTAGAATTTCAAATCTTTAGTTGACTGCATTTCCACGAGGATATAATCGTGGCTTTGGCAAATAAAATTTAATATTTTAAAAGTTTCTATATAAAGTCTTCTATAAATAAAGCTACAATTATGAAGATATGCCTTCCAAATAGATAAAGTTCGATGGGATATTCAAATATGAAATTTGAGGAATTTTCTTAACAAAAATGGTATGAGTCTTATCATTTGATAAGAATTTACGGTAGAAATTTTCTTTTATTATAATTTTTTCACGGAACTATTTCAAAAAAAAGACCAAAAATTAAAATTTTCAAATCACAATACCTTTTCTTTTAATAGATGTACAACGATTGTTAAGATAGAACCAAAGTAAAATCTGACTTAAGGAAATATTAGTAAATTATATTGGAGGGGAAGGGGGATTGAATTTGAAGAAATTTTTTTTTAGTAATGTTGGAAGAACATTTCTTAAGGAATAGAATTAATCAATAAATTATTTTCTCATTAAAAAGAAGCTGACAATGCCGATCCATCATGATCGCGGCGATGTAGAATGGTTTCTGACTCAATGCTGATTACCTTAGCATCCTTAAGAATATTCGCACAAAAATAACAACAAATTCGGCTATAATTTATTAAAGTTTGAGTGTTTTTCTATGGTTTCTTTTTAAATTATCCGTCAAGTCCTTGAATTACATTATTTTATTTTATATAAAATACAAGGGTCGTTCAATAACTGTTTTTAAAAAAAAAAATTTTATATTTCAACATAATCTGCTTTTAGCTCTATACACTTTTCCAACCATTTTTCCAAAATTTTTATCCCGTCCAAAAAATAGGATTTCGGAAGTTCTGCAAAATACTCATCCGTTTGAGCAATGACGTCCTCGTTGGAAGTGAACTGTCGTCCGCCAAGCCATTTCTTCAGATTGGGGAAAAGAAAATAGTCACTCGGGGCCAAATCTGGTGATTAAGCGGGATGCTGCAACAATTCCATTCTCAATTCCACAATTTTGGCCATGGAAACAGCGCAGATGTGCACACGCGCATTGTCCTGGTGCAAGAGGATTTTTTTCTTCTTCAGATGGGGGCGTTTCTCTTTGATTTCCTCGCTCAACCGTTGCAATAACGACGCGTAATACGCTCCTGGTATTGTTTTTCCTTTTTCCAAGTAGTCGATAAAAATGATGCCCTAGGAATACCAAAAGACCGTGGCCATCACCTTGCCGGCCGATGGCACAGTTTTTGCCTTCTTCGGAGCCCGTTCACCCTTGAAAATCCACTGTGATGACTGTCTCTTCCTTTCTGGAGTGTAGTAGTGTATCCAGGTTTCGTCCACAGTGACATATCGACGAAGGAATTCGGCAGGATTGCGATGAAAGAGTGCCAACATAGCCTCAGAGTCCGCTACACGATTGCGCTTATTCTCCTCTGAGAGCAAACGCGACACCCATCTTGGCGAAAGTTTTTTCACAGACAATTTTTCATGCAAAATTGAAGCGACTGTACCTTGTGATATGCCCGTGGCCTCAACTAATTCGCGCACTTTAATTCGCCGATCGTTCAAAATCAGATCGTGGATTTTGTCGATGATTTCAGGAGTAGACACCTCAACTGGGCGTCCTGAACGATGTTCATCTTTTGTGGATGAACGGCCACGTTTAAATTCATTCACCCAATTGTAAACCTTTGCCAACACTGGTGCAGATGTGCCATGAACTGCATCCAACTCGGCTTTGATTTCTTTCGGGCTTAAGCCTTTCAAATGGAGATGTTTGATAACAGCCCTAAACTCGCTTTTTTCCATTGTTATGCACAAATAAATGTCGTTAACTTTATTCGACGATAGAAATTGACCTACGCTTTGGATGGAGCTGATATTTTGACAGCTTTCCTGTCGATAATTCTACTTACTTCAAGCGCAATTTCTCGAATTTTCTAAGGACTTATTGAACGACCCTCGTAGCATGTAGTACTTAGGGCGTGTGGAATGTATCAGAGAAATATGTTAAAAAATTATTGAAAAAAACGATGGACAATTCACTTATAAATCAAAGAAGCTTCAGTTTATGTATCCAAATTAAGTGTTCTGTTATCATTTTCGGTTACATGGTCTTAAAAACCCGCAGTTTTTATTTTTTACTAAAAAAAATCCAATGCTTATTGTCAAAATCCAATAAATTTCAACAATTTTTTTTAAAATCACAAATTTGAATAACAATTTAACAAGAAATCAATTAGTCGTAATTTTTGTGAAACAAATTTCTTCAAAATCGAAAAATTGCTTTAAAAAAAGAGCAATTTTCAATCCTCAATAAATTTCGCAAATATTTAAAAAAAAAAATTTTATACATCAAAAAGTATCGAGAATTTTGAATTTGCTCGGGCTACGTATATTCGATTTTCAATTTTTTGTGGCGTTATATTGGTACTCTTGTCTCTCACTTATGCCGACAAGTTCCGCCATTTTGAATATTCAGTTAATTTTTGACAGCTGCTTTGCTTGCACGTATTTTGGCTAGTTTTCGATTTTTGCCCATTCCAAAAAATGGATCAAAGAATCTGTTTCGGGAACAAGAAAAAGTCCCAGGGGCCAGATCTGGGGAATACGGTAGCTGCGGCATTATTAGTATGCTGTTTTTGGGTAAAAATTCGCGCACAAGCAACGATGCGTGAGCACGGTCGTTATCATGGTGCAAAAGCCAATGTTTATTCTTCCACAAATCCGGGCGTTTCTGGCGGATTGCTTAGCGCAACTCATGATGCACCACGCTCCTGCAATCGAAGAAAACTGTAAGCAAAACCTTCACATTCGACCGAACTTTGCGCGCTTTTTTCGGTCTTGGCTGATGCGGCAGCTTCCATTAGGATGATTGAGCTTTGCTTCCCACGTCATAACCATAAACCTATGATTTGGTACCAGTTATGCCTTCTGAAGCAAATTTGGGTCATCGCGGACAGAGTCCTACAGCTCCTTAGCAATGTTAATGCGATGCTGTTTCTGGTCGTAAATGGGCAAAAATCGAAGACGAGCCAAAACACGTGCAAACTAAGCAACTGTGAAAAATTAACTTAACATTCAAAAAGGCCGAACTTGTCGGAATAAGGGAGAGACATGAGTACCAACATAACGCCACAAAAAATCGAAAATCGAATATAAGTAATTCACGATACTTTTTGAACAGACCTCGTATGTGCCTATAAGGATCAGTAAAAATTCTCCTTTTTATTTCCAATAAGTATAAAAATAAATAAATTTTATTCTGTTTAAATAAAAACGATATGCCGAAAAGCAATTTAATAATAATCAAAAATTTTATATTTTCCTATAAAAATGAAAATGTTACATTTTGTTTGACTTACTTTGGGGGAATAAAGATAAGAACATTTTGCGGCCATTGTTAAGATAAAATGGAGAGTGTGAGAAAAAAATTCGGTGGGCGTGTATAAATTTTCTTTCCATCATAAATTTCGCAAATCCAAAGAGAATTTTTAATAAAGTAGGCACGCTTTCTGATTTTGAAGGAGTTTCGAAGGGCTGATTGAATATTTTATAAACCCGTATTCGAAACAGTTTCTATTAGTTTAATAATTTTGAATATTACTCAAATTCAACCAAACAAATCATTTAATTTGAGAAAGGAATCCTGTCGCTTAAGGGTGGGTGGGTATCTTTGATTCGTAATATGTTTCATATTTTATAAAATATTCCTTTTGTTTCTAACTGGAAGGTCTTATATTCTCGTGACAAATACAGAAAATATTTACTAGAAGGTCTTCTATAAGTAATATTTTTAAAAAAAGTTATATTTTTATAAAATATTTGCAAACAAACTTTTTGTCCTCGTTTTTTATGAATGTTTCTAAGTAATTTCGTATGATAATTTTGAATATTATAATTTCGTGAAATTGCAGTGACAGTTACTAAAAAATCCTTTGAATATGAATGGATAAAAGGCTGTAAAACGTTCAGAAAACACACGAATATTTGATAAAAAATATTAAAAATATAAAAAAACACACATTTCTAGGAAAAAAAGTAGCAACCGTAAATCAATAGGGGGGGGGGGGTCAATTTTTAAGTTCAGTATGCGATATTTATTATGTGTTTTAATTTAGTGCTATAATAATTTTTGAATATTTTTATTAAATAATTTATTTAGTTTATAATTCACATTGTTCTTAATTTAATTTTACCAACATTATGTTCCTTATCCAGTGATAAAAGTGTTTCCTTTACCTTTTCATTAAAATGCTCGTGAATTATAAATAGAAATAATTAATTAACGTAATTGCAAAAACTTCCTTTTCTATTGTTACCATTTTATTAAAATCTTTCACTACTATAGTTGATGTTTCATTCGAATAGCTTATTTTGCCTGAGTTAATATTAGATCAACTTTTTCACGAATTATATTTTCTTTCAAGTCACTTTTTGAATTCTTCTATTTCGGCATCGTATATATCCCAATTATGATAATCTGTAAACTTAATTGACACTATTTCCTTTTTACAATTATTAATAATTTATTTATTAGTGTTAGGTGATTCTGTAGTAAATCGATCCCGATCGTACCTATTTTATCCTGACATTGTTGTTGCAATCCACTTTTCCCCCAAACTATATTTTATGTGAGAACCTATAATTTAAACATATGAATCAGTTAAAATTTGCATTTTAAATTAATTAACGAAGACTATAAATTTTCCGTACACACACTTTACATACGTTGCCGCTGAATTATTTTTCGATAAATACTGAATTGTTAAAATTCACATTTCAACAACTTTTTCGAATGATAAAAAAAGTTAAGAAGTATTAAACAAACAAAAATTTTTTGTTAATTTCTTTATTAATCTGTAATAAAAAATTCATAAATAAAAACCCAGTCATAATCTGTGTTTAAAAAGTTCCTATTTAGTTTTGTGAAGGAGAAAATTATTTACGTAAATGAATAACTTTACAATCACTTTTTCGTAAATTCTTCAAATTTCAATAAAATGACACTTTAACTTTTCCTTTGCGATATTTGTCGAGATGTCAATTTTAAGCAAAACAAAGGTTTGCAAGTTGTTACGGTATGCTATCATTTCCAAAAGCATATCCAAAAGTCTACAAAGTTAAAGCGCTTGCTACTTGATTGATATTTAAAAAAGTTAATAATAAACTTAAAATACAATTCCATTTATTACCAAAAGATTGTCGTGTTAAAAATATATTTTTCTTTGGAATAAATGAGTTAAAATTGATATTAATTATGATTTTGGAATTCAAAACATGTCCATGACGAAAACTAGATGTCAGTTGGGATCATATCTGCACAAAACATTCTACACAAATGTATGTAAGAAGTACGTTTTAATGGATGCTTTGGTAATCTTCGTCAAGATCTGCATCTGTCGTCTTCTTCGTCAAGATTGAGGTTTGTTAAAAATGCCCGCGCAACGTTATCTTTGGTAAGATTTCGATTTGTTAAAAGTACGCTGCGCCTCGTCAAGATCTGTATTTGGCTAAAATGCGTAGTGCCACTTTTGTCAAGATCTGTATTCGTCAAAAGTGCGCATCGTCTTCTTCGTCAAGATCTGGATTTGTTAAGAATGCGCGTGCAACGTTATCTTTGGTAAGATTTCGATTTGTTAAAAATGCGCGTGCAACGTTATCTTTGGTAAGATTTCGATTTGTTAAGAGTATGGAGCGCCTCGTCAAGATCTGTATTTGGCTAAAGTGCGTAGTGTCATTTTTGTCAAGATCTGTACTCGTCAAAAATGCACAAAACATTCTACACAAATGTATGTAAGAGTAATCTTCGTCAAGATCTGCATCTGTCGTCTTCTTCGTCAAGATTGAGGTTTGTTAAAAATGCGCGCGCAACGTTATCTTTGGTAAGATTTCGATTTGTTAAAAGTACGCTGCGCCTCGTTAAAATCTGCATCTGTCAAAAGTGCGTAGGGGCATTTTCGTCAATATCTGTATCTGTCAAAATTGCGTAGCGTCAAATTTCGTCAAGATCTGGATTTGTTAAAAATGTGCGTGCAACGTTATCTTTGGCAACATTTCGTTTTGTTAAAAGTGCGCTGCGCCTCGTCAAGATCTGCATCTGTCAAAAGTGCGCAGCGGCATTTTCGTCAAGATCTGTATCTGTCAAAATTGCATAGCGTCAAATTTCGTCAAGATCTGGATTTGTTGAAAATGCGCGCGCAACGTTATCTTTGGTAAGATTTCGTTTTGTTAAAAGTGCGCTGCGCCTCGTCAAGATCTACATCTGTCAAAAGTGAGTAGTGTCATTTTCGTCAAGATCTGCATTTGTCAAAAGTGCGTAGCGTCAAATTTCGTCAAATTTTATGTTCGGCAAAATTATAAAAATATGTTGTAATTTATGATTTGATGAGCGAAGAAAGAATTGGGTGTGTTCATAAATTCGATTTTTGTTAAATCGTATAATTTTCTAATTGCAAAAAAATTCATTCAATAAATTTTCACATGACTTGTGAACTTTGCAAATTTCAATACACTTCCTTAATTACCAAATTGCCACCCACTCGATTTCTTTTAATATTTCTTTTGCCTTTTATTGGTTTCTCAATTGCCATTTATCGAAATTGCCTTAAAGAAATACTAACTACAATATAAAAATTTCTTTCAATCGATTGAATTATCTAAATGGATAATTTTCTTACGCTTTGAACGTATTCCGTTCCTTCTGTCTAATCCTCCCAATTTTGAAAAGGCCTGTTAAAACCTAGATTTTTATATATAAAATTCGTTGATTATCAATATTATTACGTTAATGCCAAGGTTGGAAAAATTCCCAATACCTAATAGTTTGGAATTTATTGTGATTTTTCAAAATTGGTACTATTATATTCGCCTATGACCTATTCGGGTGTATTTATTCACATCGTTTTCATAATCGATAACTTTTTGATGATTTTATGGTAAAATAAAGAATATTTTTCTCTTTTCCTTTCTCTTGGTAATATTTCAAAAATAAAATGATTAACTTTCAGAAGAAATTATAGAAAATTATAGGTCGTTTAAAGAATGTGAAATCATATAGAAGAAATTTGTTGGGTTCGAATACATATATTATATAAGTCTTAGGGGGATATAAATTACGTAGTCTTATATAATCTCGTTTTTTTTTAGATAAAGGAAAAAATCAAATCAAAAGAATAATAAAAAAGTCCACAAGTATCATTTATCGAAGGACAAGAAATTAGCCATAAAAATCTATTTAGCTTTTAATGAGGTAAAATCGAAATAAAATATTTTGACGAAACAAAAAGAATCTGTATCGGAAAAGGATATATAGTCAGAATGTGATCTGATATTTTTTTTATTAATATAATTTATCGAAAATCAAAAAGTAGAACTGATTTGTTATAATTTTTATAATTCATTTTTGTTTCTATCGATGAATGGTTTTCCAAGATGAGTGGGGTTTAGATAGGATACAATCTTGTTAATAAAAATATTATATTTTATCTTGAAGAATAGAACAAAATGTAAACAAGACTATGGAATATAAACAAAAAGCAATTATTCTGTTTAATTTTAATATAAAATATGTAAGCAACATTGTTTATTTTTTATATTTGTTTTTTTTTTGTTTTTTGTTTTTATGGAGTAATTTCTATTATTTCTTGTTTGCTCCCCTTCTCTGTTTTATATCATCAATTGTAGTCGTATTTTATTATTGAGAAAAATTCACCAAGGACTGAAAGCTTTACATCATAAAAAAAAAATATAGCGACAACACACTCCAAATTACCGTTTAGAGCTGGAAATAATAATAAATAATAAAATATTGATACTCATAATAAAATCATAACATTCAAAACAGAGTACAAGAAAAAAGAGTGGAAATGCTTTTACATCAGGAGGAAGAGTGACGTTTGTGAGTAAAGAAAATATGGTTAGAGTGAGGAGGAATTATAAATCATTTCATTTTTCTATCTTCGGGGCCGCCCATTTCGGTCATTCTTCTACGAGTTCAAGGCGTCGTGCAATTTTCGTGTCTCTGCCTCTCGCGTGGCTATCAGTTTTCGTACAATTTCGCGAGAAAAAAAATACACTATAAAAAATACATAGAAATTTTATACTCTACGTGTATGTATGCATTCGTACTTATTCTTCAGAAGCGAAAAAAAAAATATATATTTTAAGATTAGACAAATTTTTTATTGGTCCACGCTTTTACAGAATAAAAATAAAAGAAAATATATCAAATATACAATAATAAAATGTGGAAAATATTTTTTTTTTAAATTGTATATTAAAGGACGAATTATACGTTTTTCTTTTTATTATTATATATATATATTTTTTTTAGTCAACTTTGAAATGACTGATGAGAAAATTCTATAAAAGAAAGCAAAATAAAAATTTTCTGTTTTTAGATTACAAACAAAAATGGCATTAAGGGAGGAATTTTGTTTGTCCAATTCTAATATAGGGAACATATTCTTTTTAAAAGAGGGTGGGGCGCTCAGTGTATGTCGCTGTGCATGTCAAGGCAATACATCATTAAGACTGACTGACGGTTGATACTAAAACATAGTCACTGTTACTATTACTGTCACAATTATTTGTTATCATTCGTTATCACTGTCACCAATCCACCCTAACACCATTGATATTGTCCTTGGAAGCCTAATCTTTACAGGCAAATAAACGTACCAAAAAAATTTCACGAAAAAAAAACCCATCCACTAGAGCACTGAAGGATTATGGAGGCTGTGTCAGTTGTATAGGAGAACACGAAAAATAAATCATGGCAACGTGTTCTGTTTTTTCTCATATTATTTTCTTTTATTATTATTTCTTTATTTCCCAGAACGTATGTGCATCCGGTTTTTATATTGTAGTTTCTTAAAGTAAACAAAATCCTGTATACCATCCAATCTGGTACTGTTGAGCAGAAGAGCATAAACGGAGCAGCAACTGAGAACAGCCGTATAATCTGTCAAAACCAATGTTATCTTATTGACTGTACGCGTTGAAACAGACGGAAATAAAACAGGCGCTAAAAAATTTGGTTTTTTTCTTTCTTTCTTTATCATAAAGTACCAGCCCATCTAGCCAGGGAGTCAATAAACTTCAGTAAATATGATTGGCCGATTTCTGAGTGCTAAAGTGGAAGGAGTTGCAGTTAATTTTTTCGTCATCTTGTTTTATTTTTTTTTTTTTATTTTTTGCTCTGAAGAAATACACCAATTTTATGAGGAAATGGCAACTTTTTTCTATGTTCTAAAATTTTTTCTTCTCTTTTCGATAAAATTATAGTCAGTTTATGTGATTTTCTACTCTAATCTAATCTTGGATAATCAAAAATCGATCAATAATAATAATTGCGATACTAAAAGGAAATCTTTTGCTGTAAATAATTATTCTTTTATGAGCAAAAATATGTATGCCTTGATGATGATATAGGATCCAAAGTTGATAGCAAAATTTACCACAAATAATCATATTAATTTAATAAAAAATAAAAAAATCAGATTAACTTTATAAAAAATTGCTTACAAAATTTAATTAATTTTAGTGAGTATTTTTGTAAAAAGGTTTTTTTCTCATCTTTTTTGTAGAACTGATTTTTATTTTTGATATCTACTTTTTGAAACTTTTAGTAACTTAAAAAATTTAGAAATAATTAAGGCATTAGGTTTAGGTATTTTAGGTGGATTTTATTTCGTCTACACTTCAAAAAGTATCGCGAATTTTGAATTTCTGCGGGTTCCGTATATTCGATTTTCGATTTTTGTGGCGTTATGGTGGTACACATGTCTCTCACTTATGCCGACAAGTTCAGCCATTTTGAATGTTCAGTTAATTTTTGACAGCTGCTTTGCCTCCTCCAAAGAATCTGTACCAAATTTTGTGTGAAAAACAAAATTGATTGCGCGGACGCATTACGAATGTTGACTGTGGCATATGGTGAAGCTACTTTGGACCGAAGCAACGTTTATCGGTGGTACAAAATGTTCTCAGAGGGCCGAGAAAATATGAACGAGGAAAAGCTTGCCGGACGCCCGAGCACGTCAACAACAAACGAAAACATTGATGAAGTGAAGAAAATAGTATTGGCCAATCGTCGAATCACCTTTAGAGAAGTTGCTGAGGACTTAGACATATCGATTGGCTCGTGCCATTCGATTTTTACCAATGATTTGGCGTGAGACGGGTCGCCGCGAAATTTGTACCAAAATTGCTCAAGTTCGACCAAAAACAGCATCGCATTAACATTGCTACGGAGTTGTTGGACTCTTACCGCGACGACCCAAATTTGCTCCAAAGGGTCATAACTGGTGACGAATCATTGGTTTATGGTTATGACGTGAAAACCAAAGCTCAATCATCCCAATGGAAGCTGCCACACGAGCGATGGCTCATATTTTTCAAATTACTTGTTGTACTTCATTTTTAAATTATATATAAAAAGAAATGTTTTTGAATAAAAATTCAGAATCGAAAACAAACTCAATGCGTATTATAAGAAAAAGACAGCTTACCTTAAAACTCAACCTGAGTCTGGGTTGAGTGATGAATAAGTGTTTTTTTTTTTAAATTTCCGATTTAATTAGAAAGATTGAACCTTGAAATTTAAGAATAAAACACAACATCATTTAAATAACTGCCACGGCTGGCCTTACAGTACCCCACACGCTCGACTCAATTCTTCAGTACATTTTCGACTGTTTGGGCCCTACAGAAAATAATCCAACAGGCTCAAATCACAACTCTGAGACAGCCAATTGGCATCAGAGTTTCGGCTGATTATTCGGTTTTCGAAAGCAGTGCCCAAAAGTAGGATTGTTACGTTGGCTGTGTGGCAAGTGGCCCCCTTCCTGTTGAAACCAAATATCGCCCATGCCATTCTCTTCAACTTTTGGAAACAAAAATTCGTTGAGCATGCCACGATAGCGCTCACCATTGACCGTAACGGCGGCTCCTTCATCGTTTTCGAAGAAAAACGGGCCAATGATGCCTCCAGTGCAAAATCCGCACCAAACCATGATTCGTTGTGGATGCATCGGCTTTTCCATGGTGACGTATGGATTTTCTGAGCCCCAGATGCGACAATTTTGTTTGTTGACATACCCACCGAGGTGAAAATGGGCCTTATCCGAAAAGATGATTTTTCGGTAAAAATGCCGTTTGGGCAAACCGAAAACGCATAGGATGGTCATGCGGTTTAGTTGTTGGACTAATTGAACTTTGTAAGCTTTCATGCCGGGGTCTTTGTGCAAAATTCGCAACAGAGAAGTGCGAGAAATGTTCAATTCCTAAGAACGGTGATGAGTTGATGTTGATGGATGATTACGGACATTTTCAGCAACGGTGGCAATATTCTCGGTCGTGCGCACTGTATTAGATCGGGAACGAGTTGCTTTTGCAACCAACAAGCCAGTTTCGCGAACTCGCTTGACGAATTTGTCCACAAGTTGACGTGATAGCATTCGTTCTTTGCTCATTTTTTTTTAATTTCTCACAGTTTGGGTTGAAGACTCACCACTTTGGAAGTAAGTTCTCAATATTTCTATGTAAAACTAAAGGATATCCACAGTGAAAAATGTTGGAATTTTTAATACAAGTGATAGATACAAGTGTGGATCTTATAGATAGAAATAGTAGATTAATAAAATAAAGGGCATAACTACAGAAAATATATTCAATTCTACTGGAGAAGTAATCCTCACTTTTGGAGGCGAGATAGTCTTCCACTGCCATTTGGACACCGTCAAAATTTACGTACTCATTTCCATCAAGAAAGTTTTACAGTGATCTGAGTAGGTGGTAGGTAGTCCGATGGTGTAATATCAGGAGTATATGGGGGATGTCGTAAAATTGTCCAACCAAACTCTGCAACTTCTTTGCCACATGCAGTCTAGCATGAAACATTATACCCTTTTTTTTGCTAAAAATGGACGTTTACTTCCTTCTGTGCACAACTGCATTTGCTGTAGTCAACGGAGTTACATTTAGTAGGGAGTACACATAGGATCTTTGGCATAAAACCGAGCCTTTTAATGTGACCAAACCAGTTGTTTAGTTAATTCCAAACTTGAAGTTTACAACTAAGGAAGTTAATGTGGGATTTGACCTGATTATTGACATCTGATAACGCTCCTGTAACCTGAACGAAATTTTGTAAACCATCTTTGGAATTTTCCAATTATTGCTACGGCCTCTCCAAACACTTTACACAAGTTTTTTGCTGAGTGTGTCGCGTTATATATTAATGGTGCTAAAGGTTTAATAAAAGCTTCAAATCAAAAAAAAAAATTCTTGGATTAAAAACTCTAGACTTTTTTTGTTTGCAAACAGATGCTGTTAAAATTGGGAGTATACTTTTAATAATTAAAGAAAAGAAATTATCCTTAATTATGGAATAAAGAGATTCCCAACCAATTTCAATTTTTCTGAATTTCAAAACAAAATTTGCAAACACTTCTTGTCATTTGCAGATATTTTTTTTTTTTTGTATTATTATTTATTAAAATCTGAAATTTTTTTTACATAAAATTAAAAAAAAATAATAAAAATGAAAACTTTTTAATAATTCATTTGCACAAAATTTTATTAGGTATTAACAAAAATAAGAAATAAAAAACAAAAATCAAATAAAATCCATAAAATTCACATAAATTGAGCTTTTCGTAAGTAGGGATGGAGCTCTATAAAGTTGACGCCTTTATAAATAGCCTTAAGGGCTCGTGAGTTCTTCAAAGTTTCGTACTTCCTGTTTCGTTGAAGGCGATAAAAAAATACTCCAAATAACTGGCATCGAGAAAGAAAAAAAAAACACAAGCGAAACTTTTAAAGTGTTCCATTATGAAACAGTAAATAAACTTTTATTCCGAACAGTGTTGTAACATTTCCGTTGTGAAGTTCTTGTTTTCTTCCAAAGGTCATCAATCTTAGTCATAAAATATCACAACCACATTTACATAAATTTCAGATTAAATTTTGTCAGAATTTTTACCACCCCCACCAGATTCCGTTTTTGGTATGTTTTGTAGTTTTTTTTTCTATTAAATTAATGAATTTTGGTGAAATTGTCATTTAATATTTTCTATTTCATTATTTATGAGTTGTTTTTGTGGTATTCTTCTGTGAAGTTCTTTCGAGCAGTTTTAAAATATTGTTTGAGTAGAAAGTTATTATTCCTACTTTATCCGGTTAGAGAGACCTGCAAAAAGTAAAAATCTTATTTTTTGCTGTTTTATTGATTTAAATATGACTAATTACTTCCACATATTTTATACGAAAATTATTATTGTTACTGCGAAACTTCTACATAAATTCTTATAACAAATAATAATTTCGCGTTGATTTCCATTTCTGACCGAATATCACCAATTTTGATCGATTAGCAAAGACAAAAACCAATAACTTGGTAATTATAATAATAATAATAGCCTTTTTTTAACAATCTTAGAAAAAAGTTACTATCACTTATGTTAATTGACACCGGTTTTGAGATTGTCTTGCGTTTCCGTAAAGGCCTCCCCTAGAGCTTGCCACACTTTCCGGTCATGAGTCGTCCTCTTCCAAGTAGCACCGGCTATTTTCCGAATATCGTCCTCCCATCTCAGAAGCTGCCTCCCTTTCTTTCTTTTATTTTGTCTTGGACACCATTCGGTTGCATCCTTAGCCCATTTTTCTTGTTTACTCCTCATCATATGACCTGCCCAACTCCATTTTAGTTTTCTTATGCAGTATGTTACATCGTTAATTTTAGTTTGGTTACGTAATCTTCGTAGTTTTACTTTGTCTCTTAACTTGACTTTGAGCATACTTCGCTCCATGCTGTGTTGACAGGTTTCTAGTTTGTGTAAGTTTTGTTTTGTTAGACTCCAAGTTTGACATCCGTATGTCATGATAGGTAGAATACAGGAATCAAATATTTTTTTCTTAGCTTTAAGTGGTACCTGCGGGTTTTTGTCAATTTCTTTAAGAGACCAGTATCTTTTCCATGCTAATTGTACTCTGTTGTTTATTTCTTTGGTTGTATGGTCTTTTGGTGATATTCATCGACGTACTCTATTTTGTTGCCGTTGACTGTAATGGTGATTTTGTCGGAATTAGTCATTACTTTGGTTTTTGTATTATTCATGGAGAGTCCGACTTTATCACTTTCGTACACCAACTGTTCAACCATTGCTTGCAGGCTTCTCGGGTCTTCAGAGATTAGAATTAGATCGTCTGCAAATCTTTAATGGTTTAGTTGCATTCCGTTAATGTTTAGTCCATATTGACTCCATTCGAGACGTCTAAATATATATTCAAGCACCGCCGAGAAAAGTTTGGGTGATAGTGGGTCTCCCTGTCGGACTCCTCTTTTTATAGGGAAGTATACACCTACTCTTTCTATTCTTATTTTCGCTTTCATGTTCTTGTATATATTTTTAACAATTTGTATGTACTTCTTTTCAACCCCTTGTGTTGTAAGCGCTTCCCATATTTTTGTATGTTTTAATGAGTCAAACGCTTTATTATAGTCTATAAACGCCAAATAGTAATTGATACCATATTCTGTACATTTCTGGATAACTTGTTTTATGGTGTGTATGTGGTCGATTGTTGAAAAGTCCTTGCGAAAGCTTGCTTGTTCTCTGGGTTGGTTTTCATCCAAAGTCTTTGTTAAACGATTCAACAGTATTTTTGAAAAGATTTTATATACGTTCGACATCAGGCTGATGGGTCTGTAGTTAGTTATGTTGTCTTTATTTCCCTTTTTATGTAGTAGTATTATAGTTGACGTGGTCCACTGGTGAGGTATACATTCTGTCTCAAAAATTTGGTTAAATAAATCTATAATAGTGTCTACTATAATATCAGATGTTCCTATCATAAGTTCGTTAGATATGCCATCTTCTCCCGGTGCTTTGCCTCTTTTTTGAGATTTAATAGCTTTTTCTATTTCTTCTTTCAGTATACTTGGAATTTCTTCGTTATTATTTGTATCGTTTTCAGTTAGTTGGTGGATTTCGTCTGGTGTTTTGTCGTTGTCGTATAGCTCACGGTAGTAATCCGTGGCTATGTCTAATATATCGATTCTATCGGTCTTCTTTCTCTTATCTTTCTGGTGTGCCATATTGTCTATCCAGTTTGTATTTTCTCGAAGCTCTATTAATGCTATCCTAACTCCTCCTGTTTTTTCTATATAATCATTTATTATATTATTCCTTTTTTCTTGTCTATATTTCCTGATTTGTATATTTATTTCTTTACTTAGACTTTCGATCTTCTTCTTGTTGTTTTTTCTGTCTTTAAATATGGACTTCCTCTGCATAAGTAGACTTCTTGCCTCTGGACCTATTTTGTCCTTAATTTTGTTATTTATTTTAGATTCGATTTCTACTTTCTTTAGTTCGTTTTCAAATTACATTTCAATGATTCTAGAATATCGCTTACAATTGGGAGAGGTAATGTTTTTTGCTACTATGAATAATTTTCCTCGGTATTTTTGGCTCTAATGTGTACATTTGTCCTCTAAGCATTCTGTGATCTGTGCTGTAGTTGAGTTGATGGACAACATCAATATTCGAAAATATTTTAGGTTTGTTGGTGAGGATATAATCTATTTCATTTCTTGTCTTCCCATCTGGTGACACCCATGTCCATTTTCTATTTTGTTTTCTATTGTAGTAGCTGTTCATGATGTGTAGGTTATTTTCTAATGCAAAATTTATCAGTCTTTGTCCATTATCATTCCTTTTCCCAATAGGGTATGGTCCGAGTATATTGTCCTCGTTCTTGTTTCTCTTTCCAATTTGACTGTTAAAATCTCCCATTAAGATAATTGTTTTACTTAAATTAGGCATAATTTGGTGAAGTTTATTGTAAAATTCATCTTTTAGGTCTTTCTGGGTAACTTCAGTTGGGGCATATACTTGGACTATTGAAGTTGGTTCTTTATATCCAGGGAGTTCTGTTATCAATTTTTTCAAATATTTTTTAATCATAAACCCTACTCCGTATATCCCAACCTTTACATTAAGGTGATATAATATGTATTTGTCATGTTCTTCCGTTTTCTCCTCCGCTCTTCTTACGTCGCTTAAGCCTATAATGTCCCAGTTCACGGTTTCTAATGCATGTTCTAGCTCTAGTAAAGATTCTTGTGACTTTATTGATCTTGTGTTAAGTGTAGCTATGTTGAATTTATTCTTCGTTTTTTGTTTCGTACTTTCAGAGTATTGTTTTTTACGTAGTGTTTCGTTGGACTTCTCTTCTTTAAGCTCTTGAGGGTAATGGACTATCATCCCGCAGTGACCAACCGTATTGGGAATCAGTTCGTTTTTTATTAATGTTGTTTCTTTATTGTTTTTTGTTCTCAAGTTTTCGGTGTCTGGTATTTCCTATATTTTTTGTTGTTGTGGGTGTTTCTCCGACATTGAATGAGATCTGGCTCTCATATAAGCAAATGCATTTGGTAATTAGTGAAGCCTTATTCGAACGAGTATTAATTACTCAATGTAGTTTTTTTTCTCTCTTCAGTGTGGTATTCTCTGCAAATGTGTCTCTCCCACCGGTAATAACGGTTTGTCATTAACTTTTATGATGGCAGATGTCATTGACTTATTGTGCAAAAGTGGTAATATGTGTGAACTATTCTTAATTAAGTAAAATTCATTATTTAAAAGTATTTGAAAAAAAAGATTTAATAAAATTACTAGTTTATATAAGGTTGTATTACCAGGTGTTGGAATTAATTCGTACCGTTTTACAAGAGATGGCGTTAGCCTACTATCCATAGTCACACATACAAAAGTAAATATTCTCCGAGAAGCTACTGACATAACGCAACTTTTCCACTATATGACATTTTGTTATAGTGTCAGTAGCACTTGTTGCGCAGTGTCAAACATGTCGAAGTTCGTGCGCTGTGTGTTACTCCATTACTTCAACATGAAGAAAAGTGCCGCGGAAAGTCATCCTATTTTAGTGGATGTCTATGGCGAATATGCTCTTGCTGAGCAAACTTGCAGAAAGTGGTTTGCGCGGTTTAAAAATGGAAATTTTGATTTGGAAGACATGGAACGTCCCGGAAAGCCGAAAAAGTTCGAAGATGAAGATTTGGTGACGTTGCTCGATGAAGATCTGTGCCAAACACTCCGGGAGTTGTCCACATCGCTTAGAGTCGACTTTTCGACGGTAGGAAAACGCCTGAAAGCTATAGGAATGGTACAAAAACAGGGAACGTGGGTTCCACATGAGTTGAAGCCAAGGGACGTCGAATCGTCACTGGTGACGAGAAGTGCGCACTCTACGACAATCCCAAAGGCAGAAAATCATGGGGCTTTCCCGGTCATGAATCGACATCGTCCCCCAGGTCTAATATTCATGGAAAGAAGGTCTTACTATGTATGTGGTGGGATCAGCTGGGTGTTATTTATTATGAGCTCCTCCAACCGGGTGAAACCATCACTGTGGACGTATACAGACGACAATTGATGCGTTTGAACAGAGCATTACAAGAAAAGCGGCCGCAATATAAAGATCGACATGACAAAGTAATTTTGCTCCACGACAATGCAAGACCCCATGTTGCGAAAGTCGTGAAAACTTATTTAAATACGCTGAAATGGGAAGTTCTGCCTCACCCGCCATATTCACCAGAAATTGCCCCATCTGATTATCATTTGTTTCGATCCATGGCGCATGGCTACGAAATGACCAAATATTAAAGAAGAAGAATTTTTTCGACGCGGTATCCGAGCATTATCAGAAATATGGCAAAAAGTAGTGGATAACAAAGGACAATACTTTGAATAACGCTTCTGTAATGATACTGTCATAATAAACCACGAAACTTTGCAAAAAAACGCTACGACATATTTACAACACCTGATAAATATTATTCAAAGTAAGTTCAATTGTTCGTTAAATTTATTAAAAATCTCGAAAATGCAATTGTTCGCATTTTTTATGCTTGCGTTTGGGAGACACCATTTTGTGTTTAATAGAAAATTAGCTTTTAGTGCGTTTCTATTAAAAATTAGTATTTTTTACATTATATAATATTCATAATATTTTTGATATGCTGTGTGCGATTGAAGTTGATAAGCAGTTATGTTTATAGACAATTGACTATTTTTACTATTTTTTCACAACCAACTTCACACTTAAGCCGCATAATCATGTGAATTTTGACAGTTGATATAGCAAATTATCTTGTGAGAAATTGATTCTGCACAGTAGTTTTTGGTTGATACCCTTTTAAATATAGAAAGTGAAAAACAGCATTTTCGGCATATTTTACTTTTTTTACTATAGAAAAGATAAAAATGCTATTCAAGCAAGCAAAAAATTATCCAATTTGTATGGAAAAGATGTGTTAAGTGAGCGCCAGTGCCAAAACTGGTTTACAAAATTTGTATCCGGTAATTTTGATCCGTTCTGGAAGACCAGTTGAAGCTAATGAAGACACAATAAAGCCATTAATTAATGCAAACCGGTGGAAAACAACTCGTGAGATCGCTGAGAGATTAAATTTATCGAATTCAACCGTTCATGATCATTTGAAACGGGTAGGTTTTATATGTAAGCTCGACATATGGGTTCCTCATCTTCGTACGGGCAAAAATATGTGCCGTCGCATTGACGTTTGTGATTTGCTTCTCAAACGCCAAGAAAATGATCCATTTTTGAAGCGTATCATCACTTGGGAAGAGAAATAGGTTGTCTACAACAATGTTAAGCGCAAAAGCTCCTGGAGTAGAAAAGATGAACCGGCTCAAAGCTCTTCGAAAGCCAATATTCATCAAAAAAAGGTTATGCTATCTGTTCTGGTGGAATTTCAAAGGAATCGTTTATTTTGAGCTTCTACCGAGCAACACAATGATCAATTCTGAAGTGTACTGTCATCAGTTGGACAAATTGAATGATTCACTTAAAGAAGATAGGCTATAATTGGTCAATAGGAAAGGTATAGTGCTCCGACAGGATAATGCGAAACCAAAAAGGCAAAAAGCTTTTAGAGCTTGGATGGGATATACTGCCACACCCACCATACTCTCCAGACTTAGCACCTTCCGATTATCATCTGGTCCGGTCTCTGAAAAATTTTTTAGACCGTAAAACGTTTAATTCAAAGGAGGAGGTCCAAAACCACTTGGATTAGGTTTTTGCCAGCAAAGAACAAAAATTTTATGAGCGTGGAATCATGCTTCTGCCAGATAGTTGGCAAAGGATAGTGGATCAGACTGGATTGAATAAAATATTAATTCACTATTATAAAAAAAAAAAAACGAAATTACCCAAAAAATTGATTTTATTATAAAAGTTTTTAGAAAGCGTAAGATTGGTACTCTCTGAATTGAAAATATTTTCATTATTTAGTCAGGACTAACTATTAAATTATCTAATTTAAGTGATTAAACTATTAAATTATCTAATTTAAAGCGAATTTAAGATAATCGAAAATTTTTCATTTAACAAATATTGAAAACAGTCAAAATATTCAACTCAAAAAAAGGAACGAAAAGTTTATAGTTCCAAATTTTGTTTAGGTTCTTAGAAAAGTACTTATAAAATTGAGTGGCATGGGGGTCTATTCTGCAAAAATGATCAAACAATATCCAGAAGTGGCCTACGCGTCTTGGAGAACCCGTGTACCTGATCTGACTATGGTCGTAGGAGAACCCGTGTACCTGATCTGACTATGGTCTAATTCCTATGGTCATAGATGTAAATTTTTTCTATCATTAATTTTGGCGATAGCAAAGGTGCCCTGGAAGTTCGATATGACCTTTTTTAGGAAATAGGGGTGGCCAGTTGCATTTGATTCTGAAACATGTGGAAATTTTAGGCAACAATTGCGATGGTCGCTAGGGATTATAAACTCTCCGCTATCAAATATTTGCAGTTTTCTTCAAATATCCTTCCGCTTACTTACCAGGTGCATAAGCTTAATCCGCTGTTTATTTGTCAAAAAAACACATGTTTTTTTCATAGAAAGCAAAAACAAATTTATTCCAAATACTTGCCCTCGATAGCTACAAATTTTTCCCATCTCTAGGGCAATTTGTGGATACCACGCCAAAAAAATTCCTTTTGTTTCGAGGCAAACCACTCATCAAGCCATTTTCGGACGTCTTTGTAAGAATCAAAGTCGTGCTCAGCGAGCGCGTGTCCCATCGACGAAAACAGGTGGTAGTCGGAAGGGGCCAGGTCTGGTGAATAAGCCGCACGGGGTAGCATCTCACAGTTCAGTGTCTCCAAGTAGTTTCGGACCATTTTTGACGTGTGCGATGGAGCGTTGTCGTGGAGGAAAATCAGATTGTCATGTCTTTGTTGGTAATACGTTCTTTTTTCACACAGAGCACGGTGCAATTTGATCAGTTGTTGATGGTAGCGGTGGGCATTGACGGTTTCACCGGTTTCACCCGTCCAAAGCGATTTGGTCTTGGAGAAGATGTTAATGGTTGGGCGCGATCAACCCACGATTTCTTGCGTTTTGTATTCTCGAACTACATCCACTTTTCATTGCCTGTCACAATCCGATGCAGGAACGACTTTCTTTTTTGTCTGGTGAGGAAGATTCCGCATGTGTTTTGGCGTCGCTCCATCTGCCTATCGTTCAATTCATGTGGCACCCATTTTCCGATCTTTTCAATCTTCCCCATCGCACGCAGACGCATGGAAATGGCTGGTTGAGTAACACTAAATTGCTCTGCGAGAATTTTTTGCGATTGTGTATCATCTTCGTCCAAAAGAGTCTGCAATTGATGGTCCTTAACCTTCCTAGGCCGATTTTTACGCTTCAAATCTCACAATTAAAAATTGCCATCTTTGAACCGACGAAACCAATCTCGGCACGTTGTTTCCGAAAAAGCACTGTCACCATAGGCCTCCATAAGCATTCGATACGAGCCGTTTTCTTCAAATTGAAGCAGAATAGCAGAGCTTCCCGCATATGCTCTTTTTCTGGCACAAAACTAGACATGATTATCAAAGGAAAAATTTATGTTTTTGTACGAAGTTGCTGACAATGTGCACTAATTAATGTTGGCAGATGTTAAACTTATAGAAAAATGTATGGCGTGCCCATAGTAGCTTAATACGCTTACTCACGCCATCTATGACCAAAAAGCGGATTTAAGCTTATGCACCTGGTATTTGTACTATTGTACAAAAGACGTGGAAAGTTTCAAAATGTTCTATTTCATATTTTTGTTAATGAAGACGAAACTATAACACCTGCAATTTTGCGAAAGGTTATATTTAAAAACATTTGTGAGCTATTATTTTTCATAATTAAACCAAAAATATTCCCTATAAATATACTATACCATATTTATAAAGAAATAAAAATAATAATTATCGCTTTAATAAAAATATTATAAAGAATTCAAAAGCACAACGTTCATATTTGCGCAATACTGTGTAATAGATAAAATTATCCATCAGATCTCTTTTGCCAGAAAGCAAATTCTTTCAAATTTTATTTAATCAAATATCTTTTAATACTCCAAAAATATGTTAAACACACATAATTAATAAAGTTCTCTAGTTTTTATTAAACATTATCCAGCTAGCGAGTTATTAACTGTCAAAATGGAGAATAACCAGTCCAACTGTCAGTATTATTATTATTATTATTATTATCAGAATATATTAATAAAAGGGGAAAATTTAATATATTTAATAATATTAATATTTTTATTGGAGTTGCCGCTTTGCTGCCAAAACTAAATTAAAGAAAACAGTTTTTTCTTCTTCTTCTTATTTTAATATTTATGAACGTGTATTAATATGATGATAAATATTGATGTGAACCGTAGAAATGTGTGATTATGTGTGGTCTTGGAGCATTCGAAATAAAACCAACCGAAAATACGAAAGGTTTTTTTTTTGTTAGCAAAACGTTAAGAATTATGAAAGAATCGGAGAAAGGGGAGGGGCAATGTAAATAGATAATAAAACTACTAGCACAATATTATCCAATCCTTGTCCCTTGATCTCTGGGGTCATTTATAACAACATTGTCATCATCAATGTTGTATGAATGTCAGAGGCTTGCTGTTGTTGGCTGGCTAGCTCTTTTCCTAGCGTAAGTACACCCTGTACATAGGGTAATAGGCCAGCTTCTGAAGTATCGTCGAAAACACAAAATCCAATTTAATATGATGTTATTACTATGACTCCTATATATGAGAGTGGATATTATGCGGTCACATTTCTGCACATTAAATTGAATGAGCGCCACAAATGTCTGAATATTATGTGCATATTTAGTGTCAGAAATTCTAATGAAAATGTGAATAAATACGGTCATTGTCACACCATTCAGCTATCAAACTAAGTAAGTGAATCTTTTGCCAAATAACTTCCCATACATAACAGACATTTTGTAAATATGTTAACATCCTACAAAATTACATTAAAACTGTTCATGCCCCATTTTGCAAAAAAAAAACGAAAAGAAGAAAAATCCTCAAAAAAATAAATAAATAAAAAGAATTCACTTAAACCATTCCATTAATGGAAATTGATGTGTTCACATACAAATAGGCATAGTCCCGAATATTGTCGGTCGTAAAATGATGCAGGGTGGGGGGGGGGAGGGGTGGAAAATAATGTTTTTGTTGGGTAACAAGGATTACATTCGAATATTGTCTCTATATGAGGAGTACAAATTGCAAGTTATATTTAATTCTATTTGTTCCTTGACCAAATAATGCTCATCATCAACAAGCATTTCCACTAACGAGATACTAAGCGTACACCATTTGTTTGTTGTTTATATGGTACAAAGAGTATTTAATTCGATTTATTGTAATTGCATGTGGTTAAATTGTCATATTTCTGTTCGTTTAATGATAATTTTTTATGCTTCTGAACTTTTGTGTTTCATGAAAATTTCCAAATCTCTTACAATATTTATTATATCGTATTACCAAATGCTGGAAAACAATTTATTCTAATTAAAAAGAAAAATACTTTTTACTTATCCTCCAACTAATTGAAATTTTTCAGGCCTGTCTTGGGATTTTTAAAAGTACTATTTTGTAAAAAAAATCGAATGATACAAAGTACCAGGTGTATAAGCTTAAATCCGCTGTTTTTTAGTCAAAAAAAAAACATGTTTTTTCATAGAAAACAAAAAAAAAATTATTCAAAGTACTTACACTTGCTAGCTACACATTTTTCGCGTCTCCAGGCAATTTGCGGATACCACGCCAAAAAAATTCCTTCTCTTTCCCCTCATCCACTCATCAATCAATTTTCGGACGTCTTCGTAAGAATCGAAGTGCTGCTCAGCGAGCGCGTGGCCCATCGACGAAAAGAGGTGGTAGTCGGAAGGGGCCAAGTCTGGTAAATAAGCGGGGTGGAGTAGTAACTCTCAGTTGAGTGTCTCCAAGTAGTTTCGGACCATTTTTTCTTTGTTGATAATCCGTCCTTTTTCACGCAGAGCACGGTGCAATTCTATCATTTGTTGGTGATAGCGGTGATCATTGACAGTTTCACAATTTTTTAACATGTCATAGTAGACGATACCCTTCTGATCCCACCAAACGCACAGCATCGTCTTCCGTCCGAAGCGATTTGGTCTTGGGGAAGATGTTGATGGTTGGCCGGGATCAACCCACGATTTATTACGTTTATGATTCTCAAAATATATCCACTTTTCATCGTCTGTCACAATCTGATGCAGGAGCGACTTTCTTTTTTGTCTGGCGAGCAAAATTTCGCATGTGTTTTGGCGTCGCTACATCTGCCTATCGTTCAATTCATGCGGCACCCATTTTCCGATCTTTTCAATCTTTCCCATGGCCAGACGCATAAAAAATAGCTCCGCGAGCATTTTTTGCGATTGGGTATCGTCTTCATCTAAAAGGGCCTGCAATTGATGGTCCTCAACTTAAGTCGATTTCTTCAAATTCAAGCAGAAAAGCAGACCTTTCCGCATATGCTCTTTTTCTCGCACAAAACTAGACATGATTACCAAAGGAAAAATGTATGTTGTTGTACGAAATTGCTGACAACATGCACTGATTAATGTTGACAGATGTCAAACTCATAAAAAAAAGTATGGCGTGTCCATGGTAGCTTAATACGCTCACTCACGGCAGCTATGACCAAACAGCGGATTTAAGCTTATATACCTGGTACATCAAAGAAAGTTGACTAGGTGTAATTGAGTAGGTTTGTGATTAGTACGTCTTAGGACATCCTCCACTCGATAAATATGGGTTTCAGTATAGTTCCGGTTCCCAGTCCCTATAAATTTTCCTCCCAAAAATTTTAAGCCTTCGGAAATTAAATCTACTATTCTGCGTCTTCCCAATAATTAAGCTCCTGGTTATAATCTAATAACAGCTCCTATTCTGAAGCAAATTTCCCGAAAAGCTTTAGTTTTAATTACATATATTTTTTAATAGTATCCTGTGCACAACCTATTTTTCTTTACTCTGGAAATTTACTGTCATTAAAATGATTCCTAAACCAAATAAGCCCTTTAATTCTGCTTCTTCCTAAAAGTCTGCTTTTCTGCTTTAAAAAATCGGAATGGACCGATTTCATATCATTCATTGATTTGAAATTTTTTTTTCATAAGAATTGCTCCATCGATCAGAATAGGTGGTAATCTGACGGTGCTAAATCTGGTGAGTATAATGTGTCCCATGTCATTTATTTTTTTTCGGGTCATATCAGTAACATGTGGTCTGGCGTTTTCATGTTGCAGGATAATTTTTTTGTCTCTACCCAGGTTAAGCCTCTTAGTAATAATGCCGCTTTTAACCGATCGAGTTATTGACAATACAACTGAGCTATGACCGTTTCGCCTCGTTTCAACAACGCGATATACACGACACCCTTCGAATCCCACCATACACACAACAAATGATTTTTTGGTGAAATCCGGGTCTTGTTGTTGGAATTGCCGTCTTTCCAGGGGTTAGCCACTGTTTCTTCTTTTTAATGTTGGCGTACAGAACCCATTTCTCATCTCCAGTGATTGATTTGTGAAGAAATGGGTAATTCCGTTTTTGTTCACGCAAAACTTTGCATGCGGTGTTACGTTCCGACTTGTTGCGATCGGACAAAGCGTGCGGAACCCAAACACCCTGCCTTTGGACTTTTCCGATTTTTTAAAGACATCTTTGAGTACTGGGCCAGGACACACCGACCTTTTTCGATAATTCGCCAATAGCCATTGTTGGATTTACTTCAATTTGAGCTTTTAGGACTACATCGTCTACTTGACTATGTCGTCCTCTTCCGGGCTTGTCTTATAAATCAATGTTTCCAGTTTTAAATTTTCTAAACCACCGTTGAAATTTCTTGACATCCAATATGTCACCATAAATATCACAAATATGTCTCGTGGCTTGAGTGGCGTTTTTTTTTCATATGGAACTGAAACAGCATGCAACTCCGTAAATGTTGCTCCGACGGACACACTTCTGCCATTATCGTTAAACTTGAGAAAAAAATGTTTTTATCAACTTAGAGCGATCTTCGAATAGTATGCTAATATAAAAAAATACCTACTTTGCCATGATTTCCTCTTCGGAGACCAATCTCGTCCCCACTGCTATTACTGTCGTGTTCAATTCACTGTCTCTCATATCTTAAATAAATGCCACTTAATTCAGAATATCTTTTTGAATAGAACTACTTCCACTGTGTGGAAAAAATATGCTTTTATGGAGCATATTAGATTTGTTTAGAAAATCAATGAGATGACTTTCTCAAGTCATATTATTGATTTTCTAAACAAATCTAATATGCTCCATAAAATTCAACAATTTTTAATTGCTCCGTTCGAAATCGCCTAATGGCTTTAAGCTCATGGCGCTTCAACAAAATGTTTTTTTTTTTTCGAAACATTGGCCAAATTGCTCAGAATTCACATAGGCTATATATAAACTGCTCTAAAAACAGTTTCACTCTAAAATTTTGGAAATTTCCAATATGATTTTTGTATTTAAAAAAAAATTTAAACATTGATTAAAATGTATGAAAATTTTGAAAAAAATTAAGTAAAATTTTAAAAATAAAATGCACAAAACAAAAATCTGTTTTATAGATTATAATTTTTGTTTATGGATTTGACTTTTACAACCAATAATAGTTTTTTTAAAAACAAAATTCAAATAGTTTTTTCCTTCCTAAATACTCATAAAATCATATTGATAAGATATGATAGCACACACATTCTTTAGTCCTTATAAATCGAAAAGAAAAATGTATGAAAATGTATGAAAATGTAATAGATGGAAAAAATGGGGAGAAATCAGGACATACTAAAATATTAATCATAAACATTCAGTTTTTCTGGACAGTTTACGAAGATAGTCAAACGGGATACTACAGGGAGAAGGATAAATGTTTTTGTTAGACATTCTTTATTAGATATCCTTACGATAACTAAGTAGTTATATGGGTACTAAAACTATGCAGTCGTTCTGCGTCAATCTGTCTGATTTGCAAGCAAAAAAAACCAGGAAGTAGAGAATTCCAACAGGATATGATTTGTGATTTGCTGGTTTGTCATCTGCCTGATTGTTTTTTTTTTGTTATTACTTTTTGTTGTTTATTTTATTATCAATCATGAATAAAAAGGATTCAAATAAATGTTTTTTGCGTTTCTGTAGCTTTATTAGCTTACAAAACTCGACTCTTCGGGGAGGTTGTCTCCTTTTCTATAACAAAAACTCATTTGTTTGGAGAAAAATTACATCTCATAATTAATTATTTTGTTTTGTCTCAAGAGTTATGGGTTGGTTGGGAGTGAATGTATAAATAAAATTTATCATATTTTATTTAGCAAATATTGGAATATATTTTATTGTTTTAATTTAAAAGAATGAGAGAGATGGCGTTTACTGTTAAAGGATATTATTTTTTTCGATGTGAGCACGTACACACTGTAGGGAGGAAAGCTCCATTATTCTTGGAGTTTGTTTAAACCTCAAGGAATATAGTTTTGAGTAAAAAAATTTCGGACTCCTTGAATAAAATTTTTAATTCTCAAAGAAGATAGTTTTGGTTAAAATTTGTGGAGCCATTATTTTTGATTCAAAAACATTTGCATTCAAAACCAATTTTTAAAAATTATTTTATTAAAAATGTTCACGTGTGGATTTTTTTATCAAATTTTTTTTTAATCCTCTTTATTATTGAAAATGTTTTTTTTTCTTATTGAAAATGTCATTGCACAAAATTTTTAATATTCAAAGAAAATAGTTTTGTTTAAAATTTGTGGAGCCATTATTTTTGATTCAAAAACATTTGGATTCAAAGCCAATTTTCAAAAATTATATAAAAAAATATTTCCACTCCTGGGTTTTTTTATCAAATTTTTTTTAATCCTTTTTCTTATTGAACATTTTTTTTTTCTTATTGAAAATGTTATTGCACAAAATTTTTAATCCTCAAAGAAAACAGTTTTGGTTAAAATTTGTGGAGCCATTATTTTTATGAATTTTGATTCAAAAACATTTGGATTCAAAACCAATTTTCAAAAATTATATAAAAAAATATTTTCACTCCTGGGTTTTTTTATCAAATTTTTTTAAACTCCTTTTTCTTGTTGAAAATGGTTTTTTTTCTTATTGAAAATATTATTGCACAAAATTGTTAGTCCTCAAAGAAGATAGTTTTGGTTAAAATTTGTGGAGCCATTATTTTTGATTCAAAAACATTTGAATTCAAAACCAATTTTCAAAAATTATATAAAAAAATTTCACTCTTGGGTTTTTTTATCAATTTTTTTTAATCCTTTTTCTTATTGAAAATGTTTTTTTTTTCTTATTTAAAATATTATTGCACAAAATTTTTAATCCTCAAAGAAGATAGTTTTGGTTAAAATTTGTGGAGCCATTATTTTTGATTCAAAAACATTTGGATTCCAAACCAATTTTCAAAAATTATATAAAAAAATATTTCCACTCCTAGGTTTTTTTATCAAATTTTTTTTAATCCTTTTTCTTATTGAAAAAGTTTTTTTTACATTTTTCTACTTAAAATGTTTATAAAATATTTTTTTTGGATGGTTAATTTTCTTTTTTTACAAAAATTTACCTTACACTTGGAAGACGTACGTTTTCTATACACACACTCTGATGCGTTCATATTTGCGCACGCACTTTATTTTTTTGGTGGCACGTACGTTTGTTTTGGCTTATCCGCTCAGTCTTGCACGATTTTTCTCTTCTCTTTGCATTTGGCTGCTATAGTTGAGCAGCTGATTTGACGTTGCGTTACAGATTCGTTTGTGCTTTACTCAGCAGTGTTTCATGGGATTTACTCTGATGTACTCTGGGCACCTTCCATTCTTCTCTCTTGTTCTGATAATTATTGTGTTTTCGATTTAATATAAGTTTTAGTAAAAAGTAATCCATTATTTCGCCAATAGATGGCTTTAGGATTCTGTATCTCCCGTTTTAAAAGTGCGATCGGGTTGCACTAGATGGCGTTAGAAATATAAGATTTCGTACTAGCTTTTTATACAGTTTTGTGATTACTTGACGCAGTATTTTTTTAGCACGCGTCAAAGATGGACACCAACAAAGAGAAAATACGCTATATTTTACAGTTTTTCTTCGATAAAGGCAAAAACGCAAGCCAGGCAGCTGAAAATGTGAATAGTGTTTATGGTCCTGATACTGTAACAGCCAATCATGCGCAATTTTGGTTTGGTCGACTCCGTTCCGGTAATTTTTATGTCAAAGATGCACCACGCTCTGGAAGGCCAATTGTCGAAAATGTCCATAAAATAATGGATATCGTCGAGTCCGACCGTCACGTAAGCACTGTTTTGATTGCCCAGGAGCTAAACATTGCACAAAAAACCGTTTGGAACCACTTAAATAAGGCTGGATACAAAAAGAAGCTCGATGTATGGGTGCCACACGAGTTATCGCAAAAAAACCTCATGGACCGAATTTCCATCTGCGAATCGCTGCTGAATCGCAACAATATCGATCCATTTCTGAAGCGGATGGTTACTGGTGATGAAAAGTGGGTCACTTATGACAACGTCAAGCGACAACGGTCGTGGTCAAATCGCGGTCATCCGGCGCAAACGGTGGTCAAGCCAGGATTGACAGCCAGGAAGGTTTTTCTGTGTGTTTGGTGGGACTGGCAGGGAATCCTGTGCTATGAGCTGCTCTCCTACGGCCGAACTCTTAATTCGGACCTATACTGTCAATAATTGGACCGTCTGAAAGAAGCAATCGCCCAGAATCGGCCAGCTTTGGCCAATAGGAGAGGAATTGTGTTCCATCAGGACAACGCCAGGCCGCATACTGTCTATGACGAATGATTTTGCAGGTGAAAAATTCACCTCAAGAGAAGATTGTGAAAATCGACTGTCCCAGTTTTTTGCCAATAGGGACGAGGGTTTCTATGAGAGAGGCATTATGAAATGACCTCCAAAAAGTTATCGAACGAAACGGTGCTTATTTGACCTAAATCGTATCATTCTATCTATGCTAAATAAAACCTTCAATTTAATGCAAAAATAATGGATTTCTTGTTACTACACCTAATATTTCTCTTCCACAAACATTAATTAAATAATTTGGAGAAAAAGAAACCGTGGTTGAGAACAAAGTTGAAAGTGACTGTTGACAGGTTTAAAAAGGCTAGTTCTGATCCGTCCACATATAGCAACATTTTCCTTGAACAGTTGAACGGATTAAAAGATCATCAACTTGTTGTTCTTGCTCACGCCGATACTACATCTTTCTCGGTCATCAAACTTTTTGGCTGCAGCACCCGCGCACTATGTTGTGGAATCTTCTCTTATAGGGCAGCTCCATATTGCGGGGAGCTGTGGGCCATCAAAACAGCAATTGAAATTGCGACCAATATTCCCAGCCAACATAGCGTTATTATTTTTAGCAACAGCCTTGCCGCCCTTAAAGCCATTTGTGACACATCGAGTAACCCAGTACTTAGCGAATTTCGTCATAGCTTACATAGCAATAGGAGTGTCATGTTGCAATGGGTGCCGGGTTATGTGGGAATTGTGGGTAATGAAAGTGCTCACAAGTTGGCTGGAGATCACAGTCATTCGCAATGTGACTCGCCTACTAACAGAATGGCAACTAACAACATTAACCATACGCAAGACCACGATGACTGGACCAATAGCGACACATTTTTGTTAGCTCATTAGCTAACTACCAATAAACCAGTCTATTCAACATCCATACCGAAATTCTGGGCGCGGATTCTGACTCCTCAGAATCCCGATTGGACATGCTGCTCTTAGTCATAACTTCCTTTTTGGTAACACCAATCGTCCTTTATGCCAATCCTGTGGCACCCATTTCACTATCATTCATATTCTACATGAAAGCCACATAACCAAGAATTACTTCGCGAACAGGATTCTATTCCCTAGTCCCCTATTTAAACTTCTACAACATACTAATCTGCTCCACAAAATATAACATAACAAAATTCTCAATATTCTATACTACTAACCACAGACCAGTGGTCTCTCTCAGATAACTTCCCCTATGAAGTCGCCAAATAGCCTCACGGTCGAAGCTCTTTAAAGTGGCCTCTGGCATTATGTCTAAGGGACCTTACAAACAACAACATAATTTGGAGACAAAAAAAAACAAAATTCATTTTAAATCCCAAAAAAATTGCATTATTCTTAAAGCAATTCATTTAAAACTGTTTGTATTTTGCAACTGCCCAAGTTTTTCATTATGAATTTCACCTTGAAAAATAGCAGATTTTCTTATATATTTTCTTGTCTTCTAAACCAATTCACCCAGTCAGGCATAATAACAATTTATTTACTCTGAAAGATAAATTGGGCAGAAACGAAACCTCCTCTTAAAAAAAAATATAATATATTCAAAATATATAAAAGTAAATAATTTTATTCCCATCACGACTACAGCATGATTTAAAAGGTAATTTTCGAATTAGTAACCCCGCCATCCCTCTTCAAGGACTCTTCCCGCCATCAGTTCTATAGCCATTCCGAGCAATTACAATTTTCCACCATTTATCATAATAACCTAAATGCTCTTTAAACATTTTGACTCTATATCAATGAATTTTTATTAACAAAATTATTACCGACTGTTGCCCATTATTATTTTGTACATTATATTTTTTGCGTTTACCCACCTGTATGAATTTTTATAAAAAAAATTCACCATTTTTAGAAGTTTGGTAATTTATTTCTCTTCGTTTATATTATATGTTGTGTGTATAAGAGGCTCTCTTCTTTTTCATAACGTTTCATATTCAATGTTGTAATATTGTTTTTGAATACGAATACCATAAATATATGAAAATAAAGCTTATTGAGGCTCTTTAGAGTTGTGAATTTCATATTTATGTATATTGTCGATAATGTTCTATGTGGTGCTGGTGGTACTAGTAAGTCCTCCTGATCCCGACTCAATATATTTTTTATGCCAAAAAAAAAAATAATAATAATAATAGTAATAAAAAAGAAAACATAAAGTATCTAAATTCCCAAAAGCAAAAGAAAAATTAACCCATAAAATGGCATTCACCGTCCATAAAATGGAAAATATCAACAACAAAAGAAAGAAAGTTTGAACTGGAATTAAAATGGAAATGTCCTGAAAAACAATTTATATTTTCAAGTTTTTATAATATTTATAGGATATTTTTATTATTTGAGACTTTGTTGAGATCTATTTTTTTTTTGGTTGTTCTACCTTTGATTTGGTTGTTTTCTTTTTCATATTTAAGATATTTGTTGCGTTATCTTATAAAGTTCTATGGGAATTTTTTCAGGGTGCACTTTGAGAATTTTTATTTAGTATATTTTTTGTTGTTGTTATTTTTTTTTTTTGGCTGGTAGAAGGGGCACTATAGCCAAGACAAGACAGTAAAGAGATCTTAAGAGTAGAATTGTATTCTCCATTGTTGAAGGTAAATTTTCTTATTCCATGCGATAATAAAATATTTACAAATATTACAACAATGAATGAATTATATATTCTCAGAAAATTGAATTTATTTTTTAGATATTATAATTTCTTGTGTAATAAAATATTTTTGTTGCCGGTTGGTATTTTCAATGTGAATAAAAAGATTTGTATTTTTTCCGAATAAAATTCAACAAGTACAACATATTTGTTATTTCTAAAGAAAATGTCTTACAGGGTAATAAAAAAAAATCGATTTCCTAAAATTTACTGATGTTTTATGAATAACAAAAAATGTCTCCTCACAAATAGTACAGAAAATGCAAAGTTTAGCATAAAAGTATTGACTTTCCATCAGCATGGTTTGTGTAAGTTTTAATCACATCCGGTAACTACACCAACCTACGAGGTCTGTTCAAAAAGAATCGCGATTATTTTGTGTTTTTTTTTCAAAAATTATTTATTTATTCATGAATATCTATTTTGTACCCTTCAAAGTAATCCCCACCAGATATTATATACTTGTGCCAACGTTTTTTCCAATCCTCGAAGCACTTCAAAATATCCTTTTTTGTGATCTTGTTCAGCTGCTCCTTCGATGCCGTCTTTATCTCCTCAATCGTAGCGTAGCGTCGTCCTTTCATGGGGCTCTTCAATTTCGGGAACAAGAAAAAGTCACAGGGGGACAGATCTGGAGAATACGGTGGCTGCGGTATTATAAGTGTGTAGTTTTGGCCAAAAATTAGCACACAAGCAACGATGCGTGAGCAGGGGCGTTATCATGGTGCAAAAGCCAATTTGTGTTCTTCCACAAATCCGGGCGTTTCTGGCGGACTGCTTCGCGCAACTTGCGCATAACTTGCAGATAATATTCCTTATTGACCGTTCTACCTAATGGCAAGAACTCATGATGCACCACGCCCCTGCAATCGAAGAAAACTGTAAGCAAAACCTTCACAGTCGACCGAACTTGACGCGCTTTTTTCGGTATTGGCTCGTGTGGCGGCTTCCATTGGGATGATTGAGTTTTGGTTTTCACGTCATAACCATAAATCAATAGTTCGTCACCAGTTATGACCCTCTGGAGAAAATTTGGGTCATCGCGGACAGACTCCAACAGCTCCTTAGCAATGTCGCGGACAAAGTCCAACAGCTCCTTAGCTGTTTTTGGTCAAAATTGAGCAATTTTGGTACAAATTTCAAGGCGACCCGTCTCACACCAAAATCATTGGTAAAAATCGAATGGCACGAGCCAATCGATATGTTTAAGTCCTCAGCAACTTCTCTAACGATGATTCAACGATTGGCCAATACTATTTTCTTCACTTCATCAATGTTTTTGTCTGTTGTTGACGTGTTTGGGCGTCTGGCAGGCTTTTCGTCGTTCACATCTTCTTGGCCCTCTGAGAACATTTTGTACCACCGATAAACGTTGCTTCGTAACAACAAAAAAAACAAAATTTCATGGGCAAAAATCGAGACGAGCCAAAACACGTGCACGCAAAGCAGCTGTCAAAAATTAACTGAGCATTCAAAATGGCTGAACTTGTTGGCATAAGTGAGCGACATGAGTACCAACATAACGCCACAAAAATCGAAAATCGAATGTACGTAACCCGCGGAAATTAAAAATTCCCGATATTTTTCGCGACAGACCTCGTATAGAGTGTGATAAGAGTCTTAAGAAAATTTTAACAGCGAAGCTTGACGAATCTGTGAGATTGATTTGCGAACAGTTGCTAAGATCATATTGGGCTGTTCGGAAAGTAATTTCATTTTTTTTTAAATAAAAATTACAGACAATTTTCTAATTGAATTAATATTTTATTCTGGCCTTTTTTCTTTAAGTGAATCATTCAATTTGTTCAACTGATAACAGTACACTTCAGAATTGATCATTGTGTTGCTCGGTAGAAGCTCAAAATAAACGATTCCTTTGAAATCCCACCAGAACAGATAGCATAACTTTTTTTTGATGAATATTGGCTTTCGAAGTTCTTTGACCCGGTTCATCTTTTCTACTCCAGAATCTTTTGCGCTTAACATTATTGTAGAAAACCCATTTCACGTCTCCAGTGATGATACGTTTCAAAAACGAATTATTTTCTTGGCGTTTGCGAAGCAAATCACAAACGTCAATGCGACGGCACAAATTATTTTTCGTAAGAAGATGAGGAACCTATATGTCGAGCTTTGACATTAAACATAGCCATTCCAAATAATTATGAACGGTCGAATTCGATAAATTTAATCTCTCAGCATCAATTAATGCCTTTATTGTGTCTTCATCAGCTTCAACTGGCCTTCCAGAACGTGGTGCATCTTCGAGATCTAAATTGCCGAATCGAAATTTTGCAAACCTTTTTTCGCAATGGCGCTCACTTAACACATTTTCTCCATACACATCGGATAATTTTTTTCTTACTTGAACAGCATTTTTATCGTTTCTATAGTAAAAAAAGTAAAATATGCCAAAAATTCTGTTTTTCACTTTCCATATATAAAAGTGTATCAACCAAAAACTACTATGCAGAATCAATCGCAAGCCTTGCTATGTCATCTGTCAAAATACATATGATTATGCGGCTTAAGTGCGAAGTTGGTTGTGAAAAAATACAATTAAGTCCTCTGTTGGGCAACAACGAAATTACTTTTCGGACAACCCAATATTTAGAGCCTAAGTCTTAAAATGATTTGGCTCATTTTTGAAGAGTCTAGAAGCAGTTGAAGATTGAAAACTGACGATACTACGAAATCTTATAACTCCAGGAGAAACTGTTTAAAAGACGTCCTTGAAATGCTTACAAAACTGCTTCTTCGCGTCAGATCGGATATTGTAGGTACTATGGTGCTCTACCATGATAACGTCCCCCTATCAAATCGGCCTTCTTCATGAACGAGTTTATTTTCGGAAATAGGAATATCTGTAGTTTACCACTTCAAGATAAAAAAAAGACACCTGAAAGGACTTTCTCTACGTACTTTCGTTAACATACAAAGAATTGTAACCGGGCACTTGAAGGCTTTTATAGTTGATGTATAGCGTCTTTCGAAAAGAACTACTCTAAAGGGGATAGTATAAATCTATAAATATGTAAATATTAAATTATAGCATTTTTCTACCCTTTCATCTCTGCAAAGCGTCACGTGCGCACGGAATTAGAATAGCTGAGGTATAATCACCATCATTATTTTAGCATATGGAGCACATTTAAAAAATATTCGTTTCCATTTATTATACAATTTTTCTAGTTTCACATACAAGTCCGATAGAGACTCTAGATAAAGGAATATTATACTCAATGCTTGATTATTCGATAGAATATCCTGAAAAACATGAACAACTTTTAAAATTTCTTCACGAGAACATTCGAAAATACTTTAAATTTCTTAAGAAAAATAATCTCTTTTCCTATATTTTTTTAAATTTTACCTCAAGGAAAACAAAAAAAAAGCAAAAAAATTTCACACTTAAAATCACAATCAAAATTCTCTCTCTCTCTCTCTCATAAAGCTTCGCGTAGCTATAGTAGAAATATTCAATTTGAACTTGTTTTTTTATCACACATAACCTATAAAATTAAATTTGGAAAATTTCTAAACAAACTCTTCTTAACTTCGATATTTGATATTATACACTTTTCGATTGAATTTTACTGAAATGGATTTACTTTTCGTTAAGTGGCAATAGAATTAGATTTAGTGGCAAAACCAGTAACAGTTTAGCACTTGTGCTTGAAAGGAATTCAAAGTGCATATAAACACTTTGGAAAATCTACTTTGGAAAAGTGTGCACGTAAATCTGAAAATAGCAAAAGACTGAGTGGAAAAATATAGATCCTTTAATATTTCGACCAATTGTTGGTTGGTAACAACTTAAAAACTTTAATATTGATTTTGTATCGTACGCTTCTTATCATACACACACAAAAAAAAAAAAAACAATTTAAATTGTGGCTGCTTGGTGTACTGAAGGACCATTATTATGCCATTAAAATCACTTGAATTCTTACAACTCAAACTCGTGTCCAAAAATTTATTAAAGTAGAAGTAGTGGGCGGTTTTTTTTTGTTATTGTAAGAGGGAGGGGATTGTAGAATGATCGTAAAAACGTTGTAAAGTGGGTGTAAAAACTTTTCGAAAACTTCTTTCGTTCGTGTTGTGTTTTTGGATTTTCCAAATTGAAGTGGTCGTAATCGGACGAACTACAAATTCGAACAAAATGCAATTTGCTGTTGAAATCAGTTTTTAGTAGAGCTAGTAACAAATAACGAGAACACTTTGCCATGCAATTTAACGATTCCATAATATGTTAAATTCGGTGTTTGCTTATCTAAATAGTGCCGGAAACAGTTTTCATACATCTGTGAGGTAAAACTTCTGAATGGTAAATAAATATGCTGCAGTTCGTATAGTTTATTAGGAGAGAACGGAAATTTTCTACTGGATAGTGAATTTCGACAAATAAATCCACACACTTGGTAGATATAGATAGCCCTAGTCAAAAGCGTATTTTATTTGAAAATTTGTTACCGAAAATTCAAATATTTCAATTTCTATATGTGCATTTTACATATTTAAACTGAATATTATAGGATAATATGACATTTGGAAATGTTTCTAAAATATATGCACTATAATATAGAGACTTATTGAAGAGAAAATTATCTGATATTTTACTAGGGGAATATCTCTGTACTCCATCACATTCAGCATATTAAACTGACTTCTGTTCTGTTATTGATTGCCTAAGTAAATGGCAACAAAAAAATGAAACCAATTTTCCTCTTAAAATTTATTATCTAGCGCAAACCATTTATTATCGACAAAATTAGATACTATCCACAATGTTATGTATGTATGTGACTGCAATTTCATATATAAACTTAAAATGGAGTAAAATTCTTGAAAAGTTAATAGAAAAATGTCAAAACAAGATCGTAAAATGATGATTTTTAAAAGCCAAGGCTTCATATTTCTTCGTTTCATTCATTCATATTTCAATGTTCCCCATTTTTAATCCGTTTAGTGGTAAAGGAGTAAAAGAATTCTATTGAGTGAAGAGAAGAGGTTTTTTTTTTTTAGCTTGGTGCAGATAGAAAGTTGTGGAGCAAAATTTGTGTGAAGGAAAAATGGGAAATTCACACTGTGATTTGGTTCTGTTCGTTCTCCTCAAAGATTTTCTTTTCCAATTGCACTATTTTACCTCGTAGAGCAGTTTTTATGGTTTCAGTTTTGAACAGATATTCCTGAACAATTTGAAATAGTCGCACAAAAAATATTGCTGAGCTTTCTTTTTATAGGATAAATGATTGTCGTTTCAACTTCTGTGAAAAATAATTCCAGTAGAAAACACACGTCTCTAAAAAATATTGTAGTTCATTTATGTGTCCCCTTATCTGTTAAAAAAGCTTTGGTAGAAACTATCTTCACGAATCGAAAAAAATTGATAATTTCACAAGTCAAGATTTAGATATATTTATTTACAAAAAAAAAAAAAACAAATTAAATGCCACACAAATTGCCCCAAAATGTATTGGAGTTTTTGCTATTTTTTTTTTACATGAAAAATCATCAAATATTAAAGTAGTTAGCAATTTTATCGTTAAAAAAAAATTTTTTCTGTCCTAAATGGAAACTGGACCCAAAATTAGATGCATCTTTATGTGCGCACATATACTTCCACAACCCAGATGGGGCCGTTTACATTCAAAATTAACAGTAAACAAAAAAAAGAATTCCCTACAAATTATTGTTCATATATTTTCTTTACACCTTTATACAAATCACAATTAAATAATCTGAAATGTACAAAAGTATCTCTTTACTTATGGTTAAGAACAATTTTATTTTGCTGTTATTCTATTTGTTTTTTATTGAAAAAAAAATACCCGAAATTGCTACAAATGAGCACCACCATAAAAGTAATAATAATCATATTATAAAAGGTAAATGGAATTTTTATCTATATAAGATCGAACAAATTACTACCGGAAGTAATTGCACATCTCCGTTTTCTATTCTGGAATTGTTGAAAAATAAAATAAATACAAATAACTTTAAGGGGGTGGAGGGTGGTTGGGGGTGTTTGGTTGGTTAATAGGAGATACTTTGGTTTTTATTTTTATTCCACAAGAGAATTTATAAAAAGTGGGTGGAGAGTTTTCTCACAAGAGATGGGGTGTAAAAGTAGAAGAAATAAATTTTTGAAAGTTGAAAATGTTCAAACTTCTCCATTTAAATACGCTTTTTTTTTACCGAAATGAGCTAATTTTTTTTAATGCAAACATAAAATAATTTTCACAAATAAAATTGTTCATTTGATCTTGGGGATAATTTTGTTTATGTACAAGGGAAACCTTCTTCAATGATAATAACCTGTTATTATATTATTTTTTCAAATTACATCTGATTTATGATTTTTTCGTAAATATTGTTTGTTTTTATTTGTTGTTGAATAAAAACTTTATATATGGTTAATTATAATTAAAAAAAAATTAATTAAATTAGAATGTCTATAAGAATTGTTCATGACAATATGTTAGAAAAGAGCAGAAATAATCAAAAGGCAGCTAAATTTATTTTTTGAGGCGTGGTTTTGATAATGCTATGAAAGAAACTAACTAACACTGATAATGAGCAAAAATTTTTACATTTTATTAGAACGGAGAAAATACAAACAAAAAAAAAACAGAACAAAATAGAAAAGATTAGTTAGGTCCGTCTATGATGTACGAGTATTCTCTTATTTTGTTCTTTCTCTTTTTCTCAGTCAAATTTATCTGTGCTGAAAAAAGTTCTTTCTATTATCTCTCACCATTTTAATGGATCTCATTTATCAATAGGGAAATTGATCGACAAATGCCTGCCCCTCATTTTATTTTTCTCTTTAAATAAAAAATACCCAATCACAATGATATAAGAGTTACTTTTTTGATATTTTCGAATAGTTATTATATTGGGTGTATAACTTAAAAATGCGTGATTTTTGGCAAACTTTGAGTGTTTATTTTGAAAAATTGTTACAATATATTTTATTCAAAGTATTGTCCATCGGAAGCCACTACTTTTTCCCATCTTTCTGGCAACATATGGATTCCGCGCCAAAAAAAACTGCTCCGGTTTTGAGGCCAAGAATTAATCGAGCCAATTTTTGATGCCCTGTTCTGAAGTGAAGCGTATTCCGGTGAGGGCGTTTTGCATGGATCTAAACAAATGGTAGTCGGACGGAGAAAAGGTCTGGGTTATAAGGCGGGTTAGGCAAAACTTCCCAGCCACTGTTTTATAAATAATTTTTAACCGGTCTTGCAATATGAGGGCGAGCGTTGTCATGATGGAAAATTATGGCTTCGTGTCTGGTCGCATATTCCGGGCGTTTTTCAGCCAATGCTCGCTTCAAACGGATTAATTGTGTTCGGTAGAGGTCGACTGTGATCGTCTGGCCCGATTTCAATAGCTCATAATAGATCACACCCTTCTGATCCCACCAAATACAGAGCATTACCTTGGCTCCATGGATATTTGGCTGGTTGGCCGGGCTTCACATACGATTTTTTGCACTTTGGGTTGTCGTAATGAATCCATTTTTCGTCGCCAGTAATGATTCGATTCAAAAACGACTTCTTTTTCTGCCGTTCAAGCAGCATTTCGGATATGCAAAATCGCCTTTCAACGTCTCTCGGCTTCAATTCATATGGGACCCAATTTCCTTACTTTTGGATGAATCCTGCTGCTTTCAAACGTTTTGAAATGGCTGCTTGAGTGACTCCCAATGATTTTGCAATTTCTTCTTGAGTTCGACAACAGTCTTCGTCGAGTAATGCCTCCAATCTTCATCTTCAAACTTTTTTGGCTGACCTGGTCGTTCTTTGTCTTCCGTGTCAAAATCACCACTTCTGAACCGCACAAACCATCTCTCGCATGTTGAAATCGATGGAACATATTCAGGATAAGCTTCGGTGAGCAATCGATGTGCTTCAGCTGCACTTTTTTTTCAAATTGAAGAAGTAAATTAACACTTCCCGCAAATGGGACCTTTTTGGTACGAAATTCGACATTTTTTTGAAGCAAAAAAAAACTTTGTTGTTTACACTATTTCGTTCAATGACTAATCGAAAATGAATGACAGATGTTTAACCTCCAAAATGCCATATGAGTTATTATTAATACAAACCATGTGTAAAAGTTATGCCATCTGTTGTCAATCCCACATTTTTAAGTTAATTATTTAATAGTCAGTTTAAAAAAAAATTATTTAATAGCCAGTCAGTCGATAAATGTTATTTAAATGTAAAATTCTTTCTTATTTAATTTTGTTTTTGGCTATTTATCTTATTGAATATTTTTTTAATAAAAAAAAGAAAAAACAAAAAAAAACAGTCCACATAACTTTTTGAAGAGCTTCTTCGGTGGAGTTAAACTACTTATTGTACTCGAAGAAATATTTTTCCAAAATGTACTCTAGCTAATTTCATATTGTGTTTTTTTTAATTATTTTTTCTTATTAAATAGGCTGGTAATAATATTAATAAATTTTTTCTTTATTTTTTTTTATTGGAAAAACGTCTTTTTTTTATTTTGGCAAATAAAAAATGTACGCAAAATTTTCAATTTCTCTCCAATATTTCGGTTATGTTTTTTCTTTTTGTATGTATACTCATCATCAACTAGTTAGGAGTACATACAGGTATATTAAAATTTTCAAATGTGATTCTTTGCCGAAACACATTGACAAAATTGGAAAATTCAAAATGAGACAAAAAAAAACCCCCAGTTTCACTTTGAAAATAAGCTCCTCTTTACTTTGCGAATTCTAAAATATGTTTTTTCCACGTATTTATTTCTTTAACTTTTATTTATTTATGTTTATTTGTTATTTGGAGCAAATACTTCTAGTACATGAAATTGATTTTCGGGAATTTCTGGGATAGACTCCCACGTTCAAAAATTTATGCGTACGTGTATGTTAAAAGAATAGGAAATTCAAGTATGATATTAAAAGTCAACCACTAAAAATTCAATAAAATTTTGTTTGGATTTGATGATCCTTTTTTATATGCAAATCTACTAGGATTCTTTTTTATACAGTTAATCTTATAGGGTGTATTTTTTAGTTGTGCAATTTTTGATTTGAAATATAAGCCTTAGAAAGATTATAAAAAATTCGCATGATTTGAATTTTCTATTCTCACCAACAAAATACCAATATAATTTTTAAAGTATAAAAACAAGGAAAACATTCGAAATTTCAATTTATTTTTGCTTTCGATTATCTGTCAGGATAAAAAAAGTTATAATATTGAAAAATTGAAAAAAAAAATTTCTTGATTTTCTAGTGAATATTACTCAGATTGTGATGATCCTGAAATAATTTCTTTGCCAATATTATTAAGATTTTATTGTTTTTGTCTTCACAAAAAAAAAACCATTTCACATTCATTTTTAATGGACTCAATAACACCTTTTCGTAGATGCCAAATATCTTTAAGGTCGTGTCGCTACAGAATAGGAATGATATTTTACAAACGGTTTTTCAATAGGGACGATCTGTTTTCAAATGGACTGTGTGGCCTTATTTGAAATGTCAAAATCTTCTTTCACTGGCCTTATTTGAAATGTCAAAACCTTTAATATTTTTATCACACAAAAATTGAAGCTGTTGGACCATCGTAAACGTTCTGAATTTCCAGATTTTGCTCTGGAAAAACTCGACAATAATGCTAAAATTATCTTCTCAGAAAAAGCGCATTTTCATGGATTGGTGAGTAAACTAAATTGTCAGTACTGTGCTGAATCCAATTCACAAATTGTTCACGAGGACATGGCTTTATCGGTCCTTATTTTTTTTCAAAATGATGAAGGAATTGCAGTGAGTGTCAATGGTGAGCGGCACTAATCAAGAAGTAACGAACATTTTGTGGTCTAAATGGGAAAATATTGATTTATTGAATATGTGTTTTCAAAAAAAAGGTGCTACGTGCCACACAGCCCATGCAAAAATCGATTTATTGCGGTAAAAGTTTGGATTGTCGATAATTTCAAGAAATACAGATGTCCAATAGCCTCCAAGAAGTTGTGATTTAATACCTTTGGACTTCTTCTTGTGAGTTTATTTGATGTCATTAGTCTGTGTCAATAAACCAGCAATTATTAATGCATTAAAATTGAATATTGAATGCCAAATACGCAAAACAAGGCCGCATTTATTGTGCAAGATGGCCGAAAATAATATGGCTTAAAAATTTGTTCTGCCATATTTCTTTTTTCTTTAAAATTGAAAAAAACCCCTGTATTTGCATATATTTAACTTTTATATTATAGAAAATAATTTGTTTGTTTATTTGTTATTATTTTTAATAATATACCAGGCGTATAAGCTTAAATCCGCTGTTTGGTCATAAATGGCGTGAGTGAGCGTATTAAGCTACCATGGACACGCCATACTTTCTTTTATGAGTTTGAGATCTGTCAACAGTAATCAGTGCACATTGTCAACAATTTCGTACAATAGCATATATTTTTCCTTTGAAAATCATGTCTAGTTTTGTGCCAGAAAAAGAGTATATGCGGGAAGCTCTGCTTTTCTGCTTCAATTTGAAGAAATCGGCTGCTGAATTGCATCGAATGCTTATGGAGGCCTATGGTGACAGTGCTTTATCAGAAACAACGTGCCGAGATTGGTTTCGTCGGTTCAAAGACGGCAATTTTGACTTGTGGGACAACAAGCGTGAGGAGAATCGGCCTAGGAAAGTTAAGGACCATCAATTACAGGCTCTTTTAAACGAAGACGATACCCAATCGCAAAAAATACTCGCAGAGCAATTGGGTGTTACTCAACCAGCCATTACCATGCGTCTGCGTGCCATGGGGAAGATTGAACAGGTCGGAAAATGGGTGCCGAATGACTTGCCAGACAAAATAGAAAGTCGTTCCTGCATCGAATTGTGACAGGCGATGAAAAGTGGATATATTTCGAGAATCCTAAACGCAAGAAATCGTGGGTTGATCCCGACCAACCACCAACATCTTCCCCAACACCAAATCGCTTCGGACGGAAGACGATGCTGTGCGTTTGGTGGGATCAGCAGGGTATCGTCTACTATGAGATGTTGAGACCTGGTGAAACTGTCAATGCCCACCGCTAGCATCAACAACTGATCAAATTGCACCGTGCTCTGTATGAAAAAAATAACGCACAATCGCACACGTCAAAAATGGTCCAAAACTATTTGGAGACACTCAACTGTGAGGTGCTACCCCACCCCGCTTATTCACCAGACCTGACCCCTTCCGACTACCACCTCATTTTCGTCGATGGGCCACGCGCTCGCTGAGCAGCACTTCGATTCTTACAAAGACGTCCGAAAATGGCTTGATGAGTGGTTTACTTCGAAAGAGAAGGAATTTTTTTGGCGTGGTATCCACAAATTGCCCGAGAGATGGGGAAAATGTGTAACTAGCGAGTGCAAATACTTTGAATAAATTTATTTTTACTTTCTATGAAAAAAACATGTATTTTTTTTAACAAAAAAACAGCGGATTTAAGCTTATATACCTGGTAAGTACTGAAATGTGTATTTTAAGCGCCACGACACTAAAGGCCATTTGGTGACAATATATAACAGAATAAGCAAATTATTTAAAAAAGGAAAGTGGTTTTTGGGAATTAGTGTGAGATCAGTGCGATTCTATTGTAGATAGTCCTGTAGGCTAATGACTGTGGTACCGAGTCAGGTACAGTCTGACTTTTTTAGAATTTTTTTTACTATTTTCGGAAAATATTTTTTTAGTCGTACACACATTCGAACCGTTATGAAGCAAGTAATCTGAGTGCATCATTTTAATCTGCAAAATTAAGAATAAGTAATTTTTAATAATTTTTCACATGAGAGATGTAAGCATAAATTTTTGAAATGAAAAAAAAAATTCTTTCTATTTTCTCTCGGCATACTTTAATTTTTATTTTATTAATAAGACATGAGAACATATTGTTTGGTTAGCTCTTACTATTGGATTGTTTGATAACTTTTTGAGGGCAAAGTTTGAAACCATGGAAGGCAAATGTCGTCGTCACATTTACGATCAAATAAACGATCAAAGAGCACAGTTCAAAACTTTTTATCATTTATTTGAACATTAGTAACTTGCTGGTGGTACGAGTATATCGGGTATTGTATGTTGCTACCATATATTGAAGAATTCTACTCAGTCTTTTATCTTTGAGTAGAAAAGTTTTCTATCAATCGTCATATCATCATTATTGTCGTCGTCGTAGTTTCATGCTCCTTATTATTCCTTTTACCCATGGGGATATTAACATTTAAGTTTTCATATATAAACAAACATAACATATGTAAACAGTACAGTTCAGATTCACCTTTTCTTCATAACTTACACATATGATTATGTAATTTAATGTTAAAATAAATAGGAAAAGTTTCCTTCAAATATTTATGTACAATAGTTTCTCATATAAACCCGATAAGTTCTAAACTGAGTTAATTTGAGAAAAATTTAATAAAACATTACGAAACCCCATCCACCACTATCTTTATCAATAACAGCTTTTACTATTGGATCACAATCTGTTGTTTAGTGCTCGTATAAATTATTCTATTTTGTGTCAGGACGGTTAGGGGGAGTTGATGTACAAACAGAAAAGAAAAAAAATTCGCCCACCCTTATGTTGTGGGTTCAGGCATTTACTATTATTTATTTATACTATGGTGAAAAGCAAATTGAAATTAAATTAACCATTCGACGATTGGAAGTGTTGTCCTGAAATTAGTTGAACATCTAATATCCTCGTAAGTGTATACCAGTAATTTGTGCAACTAAAGCTCTAAGTACGTCTACGTACAAAGTAACACATATAAGAGTATTTTTAGGTCAACCTGGGGATTGTTGTTGCATTCTTTGGTTTTAGTTCTTCCATCTCCTTCCACATATGGTAAATATGTAAACTCGTTTGGTATTGAGTTTAGTCCTGGACGACAGAATCACGCTTGTCCATGCAATTGAATTCGACGAGACACTAGGGCACATGCACTATATGAGATTGTCTCCAATTTCCATTTACAGCTTCCTTATGCAGTAAATTACATGCTGTAAATAACAAACAGTTCCTGTATTACGTCCTTTATTGGCTAGGATACGGTTTGGATTTTATTTTGTTTGTTTGTTATCCGATGACTGTTGATACAATTCATTATTTAGTGTGCATTTTTTTTTTCAATAGTTGATTTGTTATTCAATTTTATTACAGATGTGTTTCCTCTACCTCCCCCCCCCCCTCTCCACTATCTTCGATATATTTTCTGCTCCATTTGGTATTTATCTTATTTTTTCATCCCTTAATTTTTATATTATTGCATTGAAATGTGTTTTGTTGTAAAAACGAGAATACATTGTGAAATAGTCAATTTTATTCGAATAGATGTGCAATAATTTGTAGTTCAGTGGAGATTAATTTGAGAAATTATTGTTTAAGGGATGAAAATGTTAATGGGGATATAAAGATTAGCGTATGATGCCTTATATTTGATGCCTCATATTTGAGTACAAAAGAGTTACATATTTGGAAGGATCAACTCCTAAATTTTTTTTGTTTTAATACTAAAAATATTTCCAAATTAATTTTTAAAAATAGGGCAATTTTAAAATTTTATATATGACAAATACAGAACAATTTTTTCGTTAAACAAGCTGAGATCACATAAGACTTCAACCTTCTCATCCAAACCTTTAATATTAAAATTTTACTATTTATTATTCATTTTCGGATGGTTGACCAGTAGTTTACCAGGTGTATAAGCTTAAATCCACTGTTTGGTCATAGATGGCGTGAGTGAGCATATTAAGCTACCTTTTTTTTATGAGTTTGACATCTGTCAACATTAATCAGTGCACATTGTCAGCAATTTCGTACAACAACATACATTTTTCGTTTGGTAATCATGTCTAGTTTTGTGCCAGTAAAAGAGCATATGCGGGAAGCTCTGCTTTTCTGCTTCAATCTGAAGAAATCAGCTGCCGAATCGCATTGAATGCTTATGGAGGCCTATGGTGACGGTGCTTTATCGAAAACAACGTGCCGAGATTGGTTTCGTCGGTTCAAAGACGGCAATTTTGCCTTGTGGGACAAGAAGCGTGAAAATCGGCCTAGGAAAGTTGAAGACCATCAATTGCATGCTCTTTTGAACGAAGACGATACCCAATCGCAAAAAATGCTCGCAGAGCAATTGGGTGTTACTTAACCAGCCATTTCCATGCATCTGCATGCCATGGGGAAGATTGAAAAGATCGGAAAATGGGTGCCTCATGAATTGAACGATAGGCAGATGGAGCGACGCCAAAACACATGCGAAATCTTGCTCGCCAAACAAAAAAGAAAGTCGTTCCTGCATCAGATTGTGACAGGCGATGAAAAGTGGATATATTTCGAGAATCCTAAACGCAAGAAATCGTGGGTTGAACCATCAATATCTTCCCCAAGACCAAATCGCTTCGGCAGAAGAAATCGGCTACCGAATCGGTGATAGTGCTTTATCAGAAACAACGTGCCGAGATTGGTTTCGTCGGTTTAAAGACGGCAATTTTGACTTGTGGGACAACAAGCGTGAAAATCGGCCTAGGAAGGTTGAGGACCATCAACTGCAGGCTCTTTTGGACGAAGACGATACCCAATCCCAAAAAATGCTCGCGGAGCAATTTGGTGTTACTCAACTAGCAATTTCCATGTGTCTGCGTGCCATGGGGAAGATTGAAAAGATCGTAAAATTGGTGCCGCATGAATTGAACGACAGGCAGATGGAGCGACGCCAAAACACATGCGAAATCTTGCTCGCCAAAAAAAAAAAGTCGTTCCTGCATCGGAATGTGACAGGCGAGGAAAAGTGGATATATGGTATTTCGAAAATCCAAAAATTTGGATCCTGGCCAATCATCAACATCTTCCCCAAGACCAAATCGCTTCGAACGAAAGACGATGCTGTGCGTTTGGTGGGATCAGCAGGGTATCGTCTATATGAGATGTTGAAACCTGGTGAAACTGGCAATGCCCACCGCTACCATCAACAACTGATCGAATTGCACCGTGCTCTGTGTGAAAAAAGGACGGATTATCAACAAAGGCATGACAAGCTAATTTTCCTCCACGACAACGCACTATCGCACACATCGAAAATGGTCCGCAACTATTTGGATATACTCAACTGTGAGGCGCTACCCCAACCCGCTTATTCACCAGATCTGGCCCCTTCCGACTACCACCTGTTTTCGTCGATGGGCCACGCGCTCGCTGAGCAGCACTTCGATTCTTACGAAGACGTCCTAAAATGGCTTGATGAGGGGTTTGCCTCGAAAGAGAAGGAATTTTTTTGGCGTGGTCTCCACAAATTGCCGGAGAGATGGGAAAAATGTGTAGCTAGCAAGGGTCTTAGGTTACTTAACAAACACTCGAAACTAACAATAAAATGTAAACTTTTAATAAAGCCTATTTTGGGGTTCACTTGGATTTGAACTTAAGGGTTCAACGAAATGTTCCAATTCCTATCGCGTTCAGGCCTTACAATCCAAGATATTCCATAAAATTGTTATTGCCCCCTTTTATGTTCGTAATACCGTAATACATCGTGATCTTAATGTACCCTTTATTTAGGACCTGTGCATTTCCCACTATCAAAAATTTCACTCCCGTTTATTCTATCATCAAAACCCACTTGTGAGAGAATTGTCCTGTACTGCCCTCCTCGTAAACACTCATCGGAGACTTACGACACAATTGCCTAGAGATTTTCTAAAGGAATCTAACTTCAATTACGAGTAGTTAGAGAAACGCCGATGCGTGTTTACTCCAACTTCATAAAATGTTAGGTAAATCCGCTTGTTAAAAAACAATTTTAGCTGCAGATAAAAAACAATAGTATTGCAAACTATTATTAAATCAAAACAGCAACAACCAAAAATACCCCTTAACGCGTTTTTTTTTGTAAATACTAGCTTCTGCGGAAGCTAAAACTACCCTTGTGAAAGGCCAAACGAACATTTTAGTAATTTTAGAAAAATTTACTACTACAACCCATAAACTACCCTTAAACTTACTATAAAAATAAAATCCTCTAAATCCTTTTAAATGCATTTTAACACTTAAAACTATTTGGCAAAATTCTCTGTTAAAAAAAATTTTACTCTTTATTCGTCAAAACGTAACTTTTTCCACTTTCATTAAATTACAATAAAAAAAAATAAACCATATGCTTCCATTTTTCACTGGTTTACCTATAAAAATAAATTTCAAGTCATTTTATATTACGATTCTCTGTAATTCATTTAAGTTTGTGTACTCTTTATTTTCATTTTTATCAACAATTGGTCGAATTACTCGATATTACAGGTAAAAAAAAAAATTAATCTACAAACACAATAGAATTATTACAGGTAAAATTTACTATCCACTCGAGTCAATCGACTATATGTGAATAAGATAAAAATTAATTTTTTTCTTATGTTTGAATTCGGTTTTGAAGCTGAGATAACGCGAATTCCATTGTGCATATTGAAAGTCCTTATCTTAATATTTTGATGGGATGAAGGTAGATGACATATTGGGGATGTTGATTGCACACAAAAACGGTTTATTCTGATGTGCATAAAAAAGCTCACTCTTATCAGCAAAAATTCATTCAGCAAAGCAAAGCAAAAGCAAAAAAAAAAATAAGCAATATCGATTGTGGTAAATTCAATTTTTATCAATTCTCACCAAATATACGAAAGGATCTGAAGAAATGTACAACTTGTCAATCAAATTTCTATAACGTTGTAGTGCATACGATGATGACAATGCTGACAATATTTTGCGAATGGTGAAAATACACCCTACACCCGCATAGCATACGAACAAGAACAAAAACAAGGACATACGAACAAGATCAATTTCAATAAATTTTTCCTTTTTCTTATATTCTTTGTGAGAAAGTTTTTCCCCTCTTCTCAAATAAAAATAAAAATTATGCTGTTCTTTCCCTTGAAATTTGTTATGATAAAAAGGAAGGATTTCATATCAGATTCGTGATACAAAAAATCAAAAAGAAAAAAAAAAAAATTAGAAAATATTGCGAAAAAATTGAGGAAATTTCTTTTGATTTAAAAGATTGTTTTTTTTACTAAGGAAAAAAAATTTAGAGAAAGATAAGAATAAAAATAGAAATAAACGTTAGGGCAAGACCCATCTATCTACAAGAAGTCTCTTTGGGGCTTTTGAATAAAATTCAATACCGAATATCAACCATCATCATAAATATCAATCACTAAGAATAAGGATACGACAGTCATGTTCATGGGCGTTTTTTCTTTTTTTTCTTTTACTTTCTAAAGCTTCTCTCCCCTTAGACAATGGGGCTTACTATTATATGCTACCCACATTATGTCGCCTAAAAAAAATTTCTATGGCTTTGCAATTGAATTTGAATAAATTTTTAGTTGAGACAAAATCTTGAAATTTTTTAGTTTCAATCTGAGCAGGACGAACTAGAAAACTAAAATAAGGCAATTATCCCATAAAAGTTATGTTCTTTTAATGCCTTTGAGGCAGGGGGAAACTATATTGTGAGTTGGACAGAAACATAAGTTTGTTAGAGAAGTTTGCTCATAATACCAAAGTCCAATTTATTCTTACAATTTTTAATACTGTTGATAAGGAATTTTTTGCTTCTAAATTAATGCTTGATATTTTTTTATTGTAGTTGAAAATATGTTCTTTCAAAAGAAGGGGGGGGGGGGGGGTGACAAGAGAGAAATTGCAATATAAAAACATGGGTAAACATATTGTGCGAATGTGTTCAGGTCATGACGGAGCTGAGATAGTTGGGTCTGTTGTGTGTCGATTATGACCGATTGATGGAAATTGCATTTGAAAAATGTAATCACGATTTTTGACATGTACAGCAGCTGTTGCTATCTCATAAACAGTATTGATTCCTTAAATTAGTAATCCTCTTTAAGTTGGAGATATTCTTGACTAACGATTTCTGTTTTTAATTTATAACCAAACTACGAAAAAGTAAAAATTCTCAGAGAATTTACTACAAAAAGTCGAATTTACTACACACTCTAAAAAAAAGTGTGTTAAAAAAAATTGAATTGCCTTCTTCAAAATATGTAATCAACTTTAGGGATGTTTGTCATTACATACATACGTACGTATCCTTGCAGTTAAGTATCCTTGCAAATACAGAAAAATACAGAAGCACTTTTTTGAGAAAATTCTAAAACTGGCAGACATTTTTTTAACCAGATATTTTTGAGGTTTCTAAAGTGAGTTTTTCTCTAACTAACTCATCCTCTCAGCTGTTCAAGCGTTAGTAACCTTGAAATAAAACTGCTAATTGCCAAATATTCGACGATTCACTAGGCCACCAGAAATATCAGAAAGTAAAAATTCTCGAAGACTTATTAATGAAAATTCTTTTGTAAAACTCTCACCGTACTCATTTACAATAAATCCCAATGAGGTAAACTGCAGAAAACCATTGCAAAATTAACTGTTGTTCACGTTTCAGAGCGCACAGTACTTAAAGCCGCTTCCTTAATCTACTAAAAGCCGCCCTTAAACTCCGCCTCCTCGCACAAAATAATATTTTTTTTGAGTTAAATTGTAATGACGAAATGATGGCACATCACCAGGTCAACATAATCGTCAGGAGGTAAATTTTTTTGCAAGTTCATTCCTTAACTCTCATTTGAGTTGTGAAACAGTCCACTGTTCATCTCCGATGCAAACAGCAAACGGGATAACAAATATTTTCTCTTTCGTTTTTTACTGTTGAAAAATGTGTTTTTCGAGTATAAAAATTAGAGACTTCCGCATAGAAACGTTCTGCAAAAATGCATGCGCATAAGGTGTTTAATAAGTTCGTAGAAGGCCCCGGTAGCACAGTCAATAGCGTACTGAGACTACCAGCCAAAGGGTCGTAGGTTCGAATCCCACTGTAGCAGCGTGGTCCTACGCTAATTACCTCACCGCTTTACTTTCTAAATCTTCTTTCATATCCTTATCCTTTACCCTTCCCTCTAAGCGCCCTATGGCCCATGCAGCCGCGTGCGCCAATACCAGACTGCCCAGATTTACTCTGGAACAAATCTGCCTTTAAAAAAAAACTATTTCTACAAGAAAATTTTAAGAATTTTTTCAAATGGTTTTTGTGGCTCTTTTAGGTTTTTGAAACCAAATTGCAAACAACAACGTTTTTAAATGTATTTTTACTTATTGAATAATTATTTTATATAGACTTCTTTCTAGAATTTCGAATTTGATCCAACAAATAATTTGTCATTTTATTTACAAAAGCACGCATTAAAAACCAGTTGAAATCACTGCCACGAGTAATTTCTATCAAAAATCAATTTGCTTTCGATCGACATACCGTAAAATGTCAAATTGCATAGAATCCACTCGTAACTGCATATACACGTAAGTTCGAAAGAGATAGACTAGAAGAGATGGTGATTTTCTCTCACGTTTCAAATACATGATCCTCTCCCATCTAACAGCTGATAAGCTACTCATGCTCTTACCTACGTTCTGTTAGCTTGTCGCAAATTCACTCTCCCGTTTTAGGCTGTGCCGCTCACTCTCTTTTGTCCAAAAATGGCCGCATTAAGAGAATGGTTGTTTGTGCGCCAGCGCGTTAAAATGTTATATAACAACTAGAGGCGATCTACTAGGAACACATAATCGGTAGGATGCAAAAATTATGTTTGAGAGAGGACCATCTCATATGTTCTGTTAATTCATTGTTAACGCTGATAGAAATCACAACAGAATTCTAACTCTGATTGGTTAATTATTTAACGTTGTTATTATTCGATAACTGTTATGTCAAATCAAACTTAAAGGGTGGTCATTAAGGCTTTTAGGTAAATTCTTACTATTGTAGTTCATTTAATAGGAAAAAAATTAATAATTTTGTTTGTATTAAATGGAATAGCTAGAATTATTGTTAGCATTAAAGAAATATTAGATTTATAAAATTTGGTTGTCCCTTAAGATTTTTGGTTTAAATAAATTTTCTATTTTAGTTGGAAATAATATTTTTTGGTTATCTTCCTCTGACTTCATTTATTGTTTCCATGGCAGATTTCTTAAAATAGAAACTCAATCGATGTAATTTTTCTCATCTATGAAACTTTCCTGGGAGGATCTTTCTCATCCACACGGATTAAGTGTCCATGCAACCGCAGACTGTTGAGCCTAATTTGATCCATAACTGGAAGGTCGCGGTTACGCCGTTGTTCAATAGGCTCCGAAATGGTCCATCCTCATGTAGAGTCCCTAAATTCTTCGAAAGATAGTCCGTTAGACTGGGACAAGAGTTCGCAATGTTTTTTGCTGAGAACAGAAGTTTTTGAAGAATACATGAGCACTGGCAAGACTAGTTTCTTGTACAGCGGATGGCTCGATGTTATTGTCAGAATTTTCGAGCAAACTAATTTGTGGTTAGTAAGATAGAAAAGCGATAGTTTTTGTACATTTTTCGGAGCGGATTAGTATGTCCTTCGTTGGTTGCGGATTTTGATCTCTATCAATCTATGTCTAGCTCCCGATAATATCGGACTGCCCTATAAGAAAAGATACCACAATGCAATGCACCCAAAATTTCGACGATCTGAAAAAGATGTAGTATTGGTATTGGCAGGTCGCTCCGTAACTAACATTAGATAGTCTCAAAGTCCAGTGGTGGTGAAATTTTTTACATACGCGTTCCAAAAATTCCCAATTAATATATATTTACTTTCTGACGTGCTGAGCAGTTTTTTTTAAATTTATTTATTTAAATAACAATAATTTGTAATTACGATACAATTCGATTTTTACCTAAAAACATAAGGCAAAGACCCGATGAGATAAAATTCACTCTTCTAATCAAATTTTGAAAGAGGAAAAATGGAAAAAATTTTATAAATACACTTTAGCAATATTACTTACTATAACTTAACAAGTTAGTAGGGCAGACACTTTCACCTCTGCTTCCAACCACGGTCTCCAATGTGGTTGTTGCGGTAGTTTATTTATTGAGTGGTGAGAAATTAATACGGCTATGGATGATGAATGTCTTTTTGAGCTGGGGGAGATGATAATGTGTTTAATAAAATAATATAGGAAGGGGATTATTAAGAAAAGTATTAGTTTTTTTTAATAAGATTTATTCGATGTTTCCGAAATTTAAAACTGTGGGAAACTATTGCAATCACGTTTCTCTCTGATCGCATAGTGTTTAAGCCTCTCCCTCACTCTAATATACTACACCACAAAACGAAAATAATAATTCTTAATCTCTCTCCTTCACTAGCTAGGCGTGGTTTAAAACTAATTTTTTTTTAAAATTAAATTGCTACAAAAAAAAAGTTGTAGAATCACCCCAGGCCACCATAATCGTTAGGAGGTAAATTTTTTTGGTAAAGTTCATTCTTTTCCAACAAATAGTTTATTCGTCAACTGTTAATTAACTCTCCGATCCAAACAGCAAACGAGACGCTCTCCGGCGTGCGAATAATAATATAGCGGAATGACATGAATCCTCTCCCATCTTCCATCTGATTAGCAACTCCTACTCTAAGTTTTGTTAACTCATGTCAAATGTATTCTCAATTTTTAAGTGGTACCTCTCACTCTCTTGTCCTAAAATGAGATTAGTTGCGCGCATACAAGAGTGGTTGCAGCATCTGCGCATTAAAATTGTTGTGAACATTTAAATAGCGATCTACTAGGAACCCATAATCGGTAGGAAGCAAAAATTACGTTTGAGAGAGGACCATCTCATATGTTCTGTTAATTCATTGCTAAACGCAGATAGAAATCATAACAGAATTCTAACCTCTGATTGGTTAATTATTTTGAGTATTTACATTCGGTGCTTAGTCAATTCATTTATTAACGCAGAGAGTAGTAATGTTGTTATTCTTCCATAACTGTTATACCAAATCGAACTTAAAGGGTGGTCATTAAGGTATCTTCATGGTGTTTAAGTAAATTCTAACTAGTTCATTTAATAGGAAAAAATCAATATATAGTTTTTGTATTAAATGGAATTGCTAGAATTTCCACAGCCTATTGAGCTTAATTTTTTTTGTTCAACTGGCGGATGCGGTCGCGGCCGTTCTCATGTAGGGGAGCCGAAAATTCTTGGAAGGATCCTCCTCTCGACTGTGGCAATGATTTTTTACTGAGAACAAATGTTTCCGAAGAATGCATGGGAACTGGCAAGACTAGTGTCTTGGACAGCGGAAGCGTCAGGATTTTCGATCAAAATATTTCAGACTGATTATTTGGCGTCATGTCCAACCATAATATGAGTACACATACTTCGGACTGCCAAACCTACGGCAGCCTCTTTCCTAACATGATCCCCCTCCTGTAAAGTTGCCTAATCCTCGAACTTTCTTGCCCATTCCTCTTTTTAAATCTTTTCAGAAAGTTCCTCATACAATATATTGCAAGGTTCGGTATTGATCCAATTTTTGTATGCCTACGTATGGCTAGAGATGTAATTGACCATTTCGTTAGTTGGTAAGGCATGTAAGTTATAAGTCCTGGATAAATTGTAAGTGTTGCACTAAATAAAAATTCTGAAAAGTTTGACAATATGTGAACAGAGACATATGATGAGTGTTTTGTTATCTTTTTCCTTTTCGAGTCCCAAAAATAATGTTTTTTCGGCAAGTTTTTTTTTTAAGAACAGATCGCTTAGATAAAAAACGCATTTAAAAAGTAATCAATTTATTGAACGACCATCACTTTATTAAGTATGAATTGACGTAAGAAATTTTGACAAACTGTGTAAAAAATAATAAGTTTATTGTGTGCAATTTAAGAAAATAAAATTTTATGAGAAATATAATTGACAGCGCACAGTGAATATTTTTCTTAAGATTATTGAAAATAACTTCAATAAATAATGAGTAATAAAATTGAAAATTCGACAATAACAATTTTTTTTAAGTGACTGACGTCCATCAATATCTTGTCATTATTATTATTAGAAATATTACTTATAAATTATTAATATTGTTACTATGATGATAAGAAATTTGATTTATTTATGTTTCTCGTTCTCTTTTCTTTTCAGTGACAAAATTCATCCGTATTGGAATTGCTGACAAAAACGATAATCCACCGTACTTTGACAAATCCTTATACGAAGCTGAAGTCGATGAAAATGAAGACATTCAACACACCGTACTTACTGTCACCGCCAAAGATCACGATGAGTGTAAGTAGATAGCAATATTCATAACGATACGATAATTGTAGATGTTATTGAAGTCCCTCTTATTATTGGACTATTATTCTCTCGTAAATCGAATCGGATCAATATCAACTACTTATCCGGCGTGCTTTTCTGACAGAATCAACAGGAGTCGTCCATTTCTTCTTTGGAAGTTTATTTTTAATCTAATCCATCTTCCCTGCTATCCTAATACAGGTATTTTCATAGTTGTGAAAAAATATCAATAGGCACAGGATTACTGTTGAGAATATATTTGCAAATATGAAAATAAGCAGAAATCAAATTTAAACTTAAGTGGTGTCTAAGTGGTGTAGGGCGGATAGAGGCAAATTTCGATTACAAAAATTCTTTAATAAACGAACAGTGTGTTCATTCAGAAAATAGATTTTTGATTACATCTACTTCCGCCTCAAACAAGGATGATGGGCGGGCTCCATGCTCAGAATTCTTATCAGAAATGACAAACTTCTTCCGTTATTGTTGCTTACTCTCGAAAGCATAATTCCCTCTTAAAATTCAAAAGATATCTTCCTTCTGCTCGATGGTGATGGATGGTGTTCTTTTTCATATTTAATAATAGAATTTACAAAAAAAAAATATTCTTTAACATTGTTGTTTAGTTGAATATCGAAAATTTTCAGTATTCGATTTTTGGTTCATTTAAATTTAAAAATCCTTAAAGATAAATTTTTACTAAATAATTTATTGAGTAAACTTTCAAACGTCTATACAAACTATCACGCCATGGTTAAGTAATATCTTGTTTCCAAATTGGAAGAAAGAAATTTATTTCAAATTTCAGGACCATTCGTTTGGTTTTTTAAATAAATATTTTTGATGTACGCGATTTTGTGCGGATGATTTGTGACGTTTCGAAAGTTTGATTTTGATGTATGCAATTTTACCTTTGAAATTTTTTTCCGAATTTTTAAATTTATTGTTTAAATAAAAAAAGAATTTTATATTTTTATAAAAATACAAACTTTTAGAATAACTACTACTACCAAAAAAATATAAATAATACAAAATTTCTGGACAATTCTTATAGACAATAAGCTAATTTTTACGCACGTTATTTTACACGCATTCTATTGTATCTACTTTTAGTGTGACTTTTTCTACGTTTTTGAGATTTCTATTAAAACAATTTTTTTTTTCAACTGACTAAAAAGAATACGTATAAAATTCCTGAAATTTAAAAACAACTGATTTTCACGTACGTGATTTTACACGCATTCAATTAAATCTATTTTCTGCGCGATTTTTGCTACGGATTTGAGATTTATATTTAAAAAATTTTTTTTTTCTTAACTGAATAAAAAAACATTATAAAAGTTCAGAACAATTTGTAAAATTTAAAAACCGTTGATTTTCACGTACTTGCTTTTACACGCATTCAATTATATTTATTCTCGGCGTGAATTTTGCTAAGTTTCTAAAATTTCTTTAAAAAAAATCTACTCTTTTTCAGGTGGATAAAAAAAAATAAATTTAAAATTTCGAAACAATTTGTGAAATTTAAAAACAACTGATTTCCACGTACGTGATTTTACACGCATTCAATTGTATCTATTTTTTGTGTGAATTTTGCTACGTTTTTGAGATTTCTATAAAAAAAATCTACTTTTTTTTAATTGGATAAAAAATGAGTATAAAATTTCCTAACAATTTGTGAAATTTAAAAACATTTGATTTTCACGTACGTGCTTTTACACGCATTCAATTATATTTATTTTCGCCGTGAATTTTGCTACGTTTCTGAGATTTCTATTAAAACAATTTCTCTTTTTCAACTGGATAAAAAAAATAAGTATAAAATTTCGAAACATTTTGTGAAATTTAAAATCAGCCAATTTTCACGTACGTGCTTTTACACGCATTCAATTAAATCTATTTTTTGCGTGAATTTTGCTGCGTATTTGAGATTTATATTAAAAAAGTTTATTTTTTGCTCAACTGAATAAAAAAACAATTATAAAATTTCGGGATAATTTGTTAAATTTAAGAAAAGTTGATTTTCACGTACGTGCTTTTACACGCATTCAATTATATTTATTCTCGGCGTGAATTTTGCTTCTTTAAAAAAAAATCTACTCTTTTTCAGGTGGATAAAAAAAAATAAGTTTAAAATTTCGAAACAGTTTGTTAAATTTAAAAACAATTCATTTTCACGTACGTGATTTTACACGCATTTAATTGTATCTTTTTTTTGTGTGAATATTTCTACGTTTTTAAGATTTCTATTTAAGAATACTACTCTTTTTCAGCTGGATAAAAAAAATAAGTATAAAATTTCTAAACAATTTGTTAAATTTAAAAACAATTGATTTTCACGTACGTGATTTTACACGCATTTAATTATATTTATTTTCAGCGTGAATTTTGCTACGTTTCTGAGATTTCTATTAAAAAAATCAACTCTTTTTCAGCTGGATAAAAAAAAATAAGTATAAAATTTTGGAACAATTTGTTAAATTTAAAAACAGTTGATTTTCACGTACGTGATTTTACACGCATTTAATTGTATCTATTTTTTGTGTGAATATTTCTACATTTTTGAGATTTCTATTTAAAAAATCTATTATTTTTCAACTTGATAAAAAAAATAAGTTTAAAAGTTTGGAACAATTTGTGAAATTTAAAAATAACTGATTTTCACGTACGTGATTTTACACGCATTTGATGGTTACTGTGTGCGGTAAGAATTTTTTAAGTTATTGTTTAGAAAAAAATTGTTCCTTAACTAGTACTACAAAAAAATTTCTGGACAATTCTTGCAGTCAATATGCCTTAATTTCACATACGTAATTTTTTTGTTGCACATACGATTATTATTATTAAATTTTGTTTCGATAAATTTCACTATTAATTCCGTATTTAGTATTTTTTTACTATGAATCACCTTTCACCTTTCAACGCTTTTATATCTAAAAAAGATTTCTGATATAAAATGTTAGAATTTGGCTACAAAATACCACAAATCGTTTTTATAGAAAAATTCCAATAATTACACTTTAAAATCATTCACTGTCTCTTCTCTCTCTAATTTGATAGAATTTGTTTTATTCTCCAATTCAATCTTGATCTAAAATATTTCAAATATTTTCCAGAATTTTATTTTGTTCAATAAATTTCCACAAAATGTACCCACAAATTTAATACTGAATATTTTAGCATCAATTTCAATGTTGTTGTTGTTTTTTTCTCTATGTAATAAAATCAATTTTAGCTAGAAAAATTTATAATAAAATCGAAGGAAATTTATTATTTTGTATTTTAGTATTGGCAAAATACAATTATTTGTCCGAATGGGGACGATTATAGCATACTGGAAAATAAATTTTATTGTAAATATTCAGCCCAGTGTTAAAGCAAAAAGAAGATAATTGATGATGAGGAGGGTTAGAAACGGAAATCGAATGGAAATATTCTTGTAAATCTTCGGTAATAATTCAAAATTAATTAGGGAAGCTTCTTTAATAGAAAAGGCAATATTTATTAAGTGTTTAGTCATTAATTGTGTCCCCAGTGTTTATGATATTGTCTCTTCTTAAATCGTTTATTGTGTAATTTTCTTTTTGGGAAAACATCCCATTTGCAATAAGAAATTTCCAAATTCCAATAACATAACATCATCAATTCTAAGAAAATCGACACATTTCTATGATAATGGATACGATAGAGTCCAACGGCTATGAATTTAGTTATTTCTTTATCGTATGGAAGAAAAAAACAACCCAATAGAGGAGGTTATGGGGGAATTGGCCTTGTCTATTAATTAATATTCTTACTACTCATAATTAATTAACACAAATTATTACAATACTACCAAAGAAAAGGAGACAAGGTAAACGTGTAAGCAGAGGATTTATTTATGTAATGAAAATTAACGAAAATATTATAAGTTAATATTCGAAGAACACGAAATAAAAATAAAAAATATCGACTAAAGTTAGTTATTCGGTGAATATTTTATGCTTAATTGTTTTTCGTTCTCCTCTCCGTCTTAATAATAAATCTGCAAAAATTTTCATTTACTAATAATATGCTGTAGTGAGCAGAAAAATAACTTGAACAGTAAGTTAAATGGCAATTTGTTAGATTTGTGGAGTCAGTTTATCTTCGAAAATTTTTCGAAATCCCAATGCGAAACGTCGATTATTTTGCAGCAAGTAATTTCGGAAAACCATTCCCGAATGAGTAAGTTTTGGTTTTCATGAGCGAATGATGAATAGATTTTTGTTGCTCTCTGCGAAACGTGATCCTATTTATTTTGGGGAAAATTGTAGTTCATCAAAAGTAATTATTATGAATTGAATTTGACTTTACGAGTACCGGAAAGAAAGCGTATATTTTTGGTATTCTTCCACAAAAGAAAAATTGATTTTTTGTATTTGCTTGTGAGGAGAAGATCCTTTTGCAAAGGGATTTGTTGGTTTGTTATCATTTCAAGTAACATTAATACTGAAAAGTATACTCGAAGCGACACAACACTAAAGACCACATGGATACAAAGGATAATGAGATAATGACATTAAAGTAGAATGAAGCGAAAAGTGGTATTTAGTAATTAACCTCTTGGGTGCCAGTTCAGCATGGTAATGGCTGTGTTGCCAGGCCGGCTATTATTTATATAATTGAAAAATAAAGTAAAACCATCGGTCAGATGGTCATTTTTACTGATCATTTAACCGTAATAATGAGTATTACTGTCAAAGAAGCTGTTATTTCGACATAGTTGATAGAAAGTGGGGATGTCGGAGTAAAGTGGCTTCCAGATCATGCCCATATCCTACAGGAACTACCCCCCATCCGTGTCCTAGAGTATACCAGGTGCATAAGCTTAAATCCGCTGTTTGGTCATAGATGGCGTGAGTGAGCGTATTAAGCTACCATGGGCACGCCATACTTTTTTTCACGAGTTTGACATCTGTCAACATTAATCAGTGCATATTGTCAGTAATTTCGTACAACAACATACATTTTTCCTTTGGCTATCATGTCTAGTTTTGTGCCAGAAAAAGAGCATATGCGGGTAGTTCTGCTTTTCTGCTTCAATTTGTATAAATCGGCTGCAGAATCGCATCGAATGGTTATGGAGGCCTATGGTGACAGTGATTTATCGGAAACAACGTGCCGAGATTGGTTTCATCGGTTCAAACACGGCAATTTTGACTTGTGGGACAAGAAGCGTGAAAATCGGCCTAGGAAGGTTGAGGACAATCAATTACAGGCTCTTTTGGACGAAGACGATCCCCAATCGCAAAAAATGCTCGCGGAGCAATTGGGTGTTACTCAACCAGCCATTTCAATGCGTCTGCGTTCCATGAGGAAGATTGAAAAGATCGGAAAATGTATGCCGCATGAATTGAACGATAGGCAGATGGAGCGACGCCAAAACACATTCAAAATCTTGCTCGCCAGACAAAAAAGAAAGTCGTTGATGCCTCGGATTGTCACAGGCGATGAAAAGTGGATATATTTCGGGAATCCTAAACGCAAGAAATCGTGGGTTGATCCCGGCCAAACATCAACATCTTCCCCAAAACCAAATCGCTTCGGACAGAAGACGATTCTGTGCGTTTGGTGGGATCAGTAGGGTATCGTCTACTATGAGATGTTCAAATCTGGTGAAACTGTCAATGCCCACTGCTACCACCAACAACTGATCAAATTGCACCGCGCTCTGCGTGGAAAAAGGACGGATTATCAACAAAAACATGACAAGCTGATTTTCCTTTACGACAACGCACCATCACACACGTCAAAAATGGTACGAAACTACTTGGAGACACTCAACTGGAAGATGCTAGCCCACCCCGCTTATTCACTAGACCGCTTATGATTCTTACGAAGACGTCCGAAAATGGCTTGATGAGTGGTTTGCCTCGAAAGAGAAAGAATTGTTTTGGCGTGCTATCCACAAATTGCCCGAGAGATGGAAAAAATATGTAGCTAGTGAGGGCAAGTACTTTGAATAAATGTATTTTTGCTTTCTATGAAAAAACAGGTGTTTTTTGACTAAAAAACAGCGGATTTAAGCTTAAACACTAGGTATTTAGATCTACCACAAGAGAAAGCATAAATCTGCAGCCTGTTTAATGATGGGATCATAGAGAGCTGTCAGATTAGGGCTAAAAAAAAATTCAAATTGCGAAAATAATTAATTTTTCCATAAAAATATCAAAATTTAAAGGTACAATTAAATTTTTTCTAACTGCTAACACTTACCGCAAAAGGTTAACTCTAAAAAAGTCAAATTCAAAAAGAAATTATAAATTGATTGTGTTGAAGATGAAAAAAATAGAAAAATCACTAAATAATTTCACTCTAAATTCAGTCATTTTCAAATTAAATAAAAATAAATAACTCAAATTTTTGTAATTAATTTCCTTTAAAAAAACAAAAAAAAACATCCAAAAATAGTCTAATTAATCGCCTTAAAAATTAAAAGGGAAAAAAAGGCAAAGGCAGAAAAAGTCAATAATCAAATTTTGCTCAGTTGCCAAGACGAACCGCAAAACTGAAAATGAACCAAAGAAGTTTGGTGACAAAAAGAAAAAAAAAACAGAAGAAAAAATTCAATAATGAACACATTAAACTGAAAAAAGGACTAATTTGCGAGAACATTTCCGTTTTGTTTAATTTGCTTCTAAGTCTTTAAGAGTGAGACTTATGGTACCAACCCCCCCCCCCCCCCCACCCCAACCTTCGAGAGTATAGTAAAAGATGCTAGAAAATATGAAGTCTTCTTAATTCTATTAAATGAGTGGGGATGTATAAGCGTTAATTGGCCACATTTATTACCAACGAACGCAACGCGTTTCATTCGTCTCTTTTTTCAATGAAAAAAATTGCTTTCAGAGCCAAATTATTGTGCGAATTTTATTGATATAACCCCTCCTGTGCCACATTACTCTCCGTTCCTTTTATTATTAAGTTGCTCTTTATTTGAAAAAGGAAAAATTATTTTAATGGCCAAACAAAAAGGATTTTTAAGAAAAGCTATTTTAGATAACAACAAAAAAATAAAAATAATAAAAAAGCACAATATCACCATTTTCGAGTAAATAAATCTAATAAAAAAAAAATTTATATAATAGGAAAATTCACAGTGGAGGAGAAACAGTGATTGTGAATCAAATTTAGCTGTTGTTAAGCTTGAAGGATTACGGATAGGCTCTTGTATACACTGTGTAAGACTTTATCGAAAAATTTCAAGGGAATCCTTCTCAATAAATGCTTTCACCAAAAGTTGTTTTGTATTTCCAGTGGGCCAGCATTTATTCTACCGTCCACTAATTTACTGACAATCCCCACCCTCAAACCACGCCATTCGTTTTGACGTTTTGCTGGAAATTCACAATAACAGTAAAAGGCGTGCCATTGGTGTCAGCACTCATCTCATCATGTCGTAACCAACCACATTAAATTCAGTGAAAATTCTTTGCTTTGCTGTAAAAGAAAGGTTTCTCTTAAGGATGGGGCGAGCGATCTAATAACTAAACAACCAAACTGAGTGCAAATAACTCCCGAAATTATACACCAGAGAAGAAAAAAAAGGCCATACAAAATGACATCGTGAATTAGACGAAGACACAAATTTAATCTTTGCAAAAGCCTTTCCTCAGTTGATATTTGTTGAAGTTTTATTTATTCGAAAATATTCAAAATGAATGTGGGCTAAGGAATATTTACGAAAGCTTGAGGCAAGTTCACTTTAGCTTTTCGAATAGCAACATTTCCGCCGATGGGACAGTGGGGAATTTTTGTTGTTGCAAAGCAATAATTTTTAGGCTGTTGGTATTTAAGTAGTTTCTGGAATGGATAAGGGTCGGGTAACTGTCAAAATATCCAAAATGGAAATATGTGTACATGTTGTACACATTGTGATATGATAACAGGAGTTCATAAATATTCTGAAAATATCACATTCGGTTACCAACATTTAAGGGGGAATCTCAATAACCCAATTAGGAGTAAGAGATTCTGAAAGGCTTGGTTCGTGTCAGAATAAGAGGAACAAATATGATAAGTGCTGTCTGTTTCTTTTTCTCTTCTCTGATAATAAGTAATAACTAAAAGACATCTTTTCCACAGTGTGGAACGTGTCGGAGAATAAAGGACTGTTCACATGGTAGCGAACTGCGAATTGCGAATTGCGATTTTTTATGAATTTTGACATTTCTTTCATATGGACTTTCATATGGCGAACTGCGAATTGCGAATCGCATATCTACAATAAATAATTTACCTTTTTTTCCATAATGAAAATATATTAGGTAGGACGGGAATTAACACTACACTACAATCACTGTACACAAAGAAAAAATGAAGAAAAACATACGACAAATATAAAAGTTTTCTTAGGTTAGATAGAAGCGAATTTTTTATTCGCGGATGTGGAACGCGAATGGGAATTGTGTGGAATGCGAATATGGAATGACAGGTCGCTAAATCAATTCGCAATTCGCTGCGAAAAATATTAAAATTGTATTATCTGAAAGTTAAAGTACTTATTTACATTTTTTTGAATAAAGAAGGAAGCGTAATAAGTTTTAACACATTTATTAATTCATACTTTGTTAGTTATTCGTTCATTTTGACCTAAAAACGTCTTAGTCGCAGATTTCGCAGTTCGCAGTTCGCTACCATGTGAACAGTCCTTAACTGTCAGTCGTATCAGCGGTAAAAATTCACTTTATCTTTTGTACGTACTTATTTGTTTACCATTGTTAACCTTGATATTATGAAATTAAAAAATATGAGTTGTTATTGCGGAAATATTTCGAATCAAAGATCATTAACAAAAAAAAAAACTTATCAAAACAGTAAATATTGGTAAGTCGAAAAAGTTCATGGCGTTGTCCGGTAATTGAAGTTAAAAGTAAATAACTTAGTAACAGTCTATCAAAAGTTATTCAAGTTCAAAAATGGATCAGAATAAAGAGATCATTTGCTATATTTTACAATACTAATGCGACAAAGGTGACAACGCATTGTAGGCTTGTGAAAAAATTTGTGTTACTTATGGTGAACGTAATTGGTTTGCTCGCCTTCGTTCTGGAAATTTTCGATGTCAAAGATGAGCATCGCTCTAGTTGGCTATTTATCGAAAAAATTGATGAAATTCTCGAAAAAATTGAGCAAGACCGTCATATCAGCAATCATAACATAGCTTATAAATTAAACATTCGTTATCAAATCGTTTTAAGCCATTTACGAAAAACTGGGTATATCATTTACAAGCTGAATACTCCAACTGTTTGTGGCGAGGCCTATCTAAACCTCTACTGTCATAAGCAGTGATAGTGTCCGAGATAATTCCCAGTATCTCCCACCAGTGCGATATGGATATTAACCACAGCCACCATGTTACTGCCTAAGATCGGGCACGGTGTCTTTTAACACCATGGGGCACCCAGATTCGCGTGGTACAAATTTTTGTTTTATGAGTACTACGGTTTATACTCCATTCATTGAGATACGTTAAGGAACCTTATAAATCACTAGGCACCGCTAAGCCAGCTCAGGTATGCGGGTTCGACAAGACCCGAAAGTACAACCGGAATCGACCTTGGTCCTTTCACCTGGTCGCAGCTACCTTACGTACCATTTACATACTCATTCATGCACCATTCTAGACTTGCTCTCAAAAAGTGCCACGGCAATTCTATTGAAACATTGACACCGTCCTCTCATACCTAACACACCACTCACATCCACACTATCGCCATTCACTACAATTCCACATGCACCTTAGTCACGCAAATCCCCGTACAGACCACACTCGATGAAAAGGTGCTTGGCACTCTCCCCCGCCACCCCACAAGGTCATCTAGCCTCCAGAGACAGTCCATACCGGTATAGGAACCCATTCATACTGCCATGTCCCGTGAGTAAATACCCAAGGCACATACCAAATACAAATCCAGACGCAGATGCAAAGCACACATCCGAAATGAACATGTGCGTCCATCTGTCACTCATACTCTCATCCCATCGACGTTGCCAAATTTCATAGATTCTATTCAGGGGCAGTACACGCCGCTGTCGTGGACTTAGATTCTGAATCTTTTCATTCGTAGTTGCATAACCAGTAAGCCGGATGCCCTGCCGTCGTCGGTAGTGAATGCTTCCACGCAGTAACTCCAGGCCCCATGTAATTGATCCATGAGAACCTACATCGTATCGGTTGATACGGTTCTACAAACATTCAAACATGCATACAAAGCCAGATGCTGCACAGAATTTATGCGTACCCTTGTATACTGGTAACGCATAATATAATCCCATACACACGACCGATACATAGCACACGGAACAAATGCACCCTTGTACAGGACTTTCACTGCTCTGGATCGAAGGCCCCATTCCTTGGGAAATACTCGCAGCAAACGGGCTATGCGCCCCCTTAGATGTTGCAAGTGATACCGAAAATTTTGCCTCTCTCCAACCTTTACTCCAAGGTAACGCACCTCTCGCGCATATCGGATCCTGACCGCTTCTAAACGAATATTGGGCGGCATACTGGTCACCAAAAAACCCCTCAACAACATACACACAGTCTTCGTTTCTGAGACATTTACTCCCATTCTATTGCCCCATTCACTTACCATCTGCATATAGCGGTTTCCGGCTATCTCTACCGTATACCTACTCCCCCCCCCCCCTCAATCACAAGCAGAATATTATCCGCATATGCGATCACACCGTAATCGGTCTCCTCCAACCAAGAGAACGCACCAAGAGACCGTTCATCATAATATTCCAGATGGTAAGCCCGGTCACAGATCCCTGTGGGCAGCCACGCATCATCTGACAAACAACCCTGCCATTGTTACTGCTTACGGCCGTATACCTTTCATGGAAGTAACTTCCCCATAGAAAAGGTTTCTTCATACAATACCATCGCAGGCAATTGAAAGCACTCCGAAAATCCACAAACACACCGCATACGTACTTACTCTCACTCTCCGCAACATACCGTCTTACACACATCCAAGCGTCCTCAATTGATTTACCTTTCGTAAATCCATACTGAGAGCCGGATACATTGAAGTCTGCCAACTTCACAATAAGCCGGTGTACCATCATCCGCTCGAGGACCTTGCCGAATACTGGCAGTAAGCATATACACCACTCTCCAGGCTCATATATGCCATCTAATAATGGGGATCTTCTCACTTTCAATTGACGGCCAATATGCTGTTTATATGGTATATAAGACTATCGTTCGGTCAAATTATTTACTCGGTACTGTACTATGATCAACTCGACAGATCACGCCAAACGATTAAGAGAAAACTGACAGAATTGATCAATAGGAAAGAAGTTGCCTTCCCCCATTATAACGCTCCACCACACTCATCATTGATGACTGGCCAAAATTCAAGACAGCTGGTCTGGGAAGTTTTGATGCATCCACCCTATAGCCTAGATATAGCACCTTTAGACTAGCACTTGTTCCGATCTCTATAAAATTTTATTAATACAACCAAGCTGGCTTTAACAGAGCCATGCGAAATTCACTTGATTCAGTTTGTCAACAAAAAAAAACCACAAAACTTATAAACTAATGGAATCATGGCTCTGCCCGAAAAATAACAAAATATTGACGATAATATTGGATAATATTTGGTTCGAATTAATTGATTTGAACACTCCGATCTAAACAACCTGTTTTACTCGAAAAAGGCCACGAACTTTTTCGACTAATCAATATAAGTATTTTTGGTAAAAATCAACAAATCTGAATTAATAAATTCTGGTTGACTCTAACGTATATGTTTTTCTATGCAGAACCCTTTAATATAATTAATCGTAAACCACTGGAAAATGTAGATGAACAAAAATTCAATCATAACATAGTCTAGAGGACACGGAAAAAGTACTTGGGGCTGCGAACTTGAGAAGAATGAAAGAAAACAAAAATTGCCAGCAGAAATTATGTCTCCATCGTATTATAGAAAAAAGACACATATCCTTGTTGTGCCTACTTCTAATCCATTTTCCTGACGGAACTAACCGTAGTTTGCTCGCATCGCTTTTATATATTGTACGAACGCTCATTATATGCCTTGTACTTAGTTTATTGTTCAAAATCTTCACCCTTTGGCCCTGTCATAGTTATATGCGTTTATTAAAATAGAATAAAATAATGGCGTCGTTGTGTCGAAATTACCCCATTACCCTAGTATTTTTTTCTTTTAAGGACGATCATATTGGTTGGTAAAAATAATGGAAAAAGGAATGGGGAGGAAATATTTTAAATTTATATGCAGTTTTTTTTCTTTTGTATTATTTCCATTTTTATATAACAGAAATTTTCTTTATCCTTTAGAATCTCTCCATTGAATACGTTTTTCATAATTGTTGAGCGTAAAAATTTATTCCTGAGTGGGGGGATTGTTTCACGATTTATGAAAATTTAAAAAAAGTTTTCCGAATCGTTGCTATGTTGATGCAAGGCGGACGTCAGCCCAAATTATCAATTTTTTATACCAAACGACCAGGGAACAATGACTTTAAAAAATCGATTGTGTTTCAAGCTTTGTAGGGTGGAGCACCGTCTTATTGAAATCAAAAGTGCTCCTTACCATTTTCTTGAATAGTTGGCATAAAAAAATCTGTTATCACAGGTCGATAATGCTCCTGATTGACGGTTGTGGCTTGACCACGATTATCTTCCAAAAAAAAACAGCCCGAAGGACATATCAGCACAAATACTACCCCACACAGTAACTAATAGTTATAGGGTTTCGAGTCCAGTAGAACCGACAAGTTTGTTTGTTTACGGGTTTGTTTTGAGTCTAGTAGAATCGCCTGAGATCAGTGACAGTACCAAGAAGAGAAAAATCGTTTGTGAAAACCCTTTATTGTGTCCTTTGACGGCGCACTTTTGGGCACCCGAAGTTGTTTTTTCTCCACGCATGTTGAGTTTTTATAATTGAGAAATTATTTTGATTGTCAGCGTGTTCGGGTGTCGTGCATTGCTCCATGGCAAAAAATTTGCGTGCTCTGAAAGTAAATCTGTCAAAATTATAGTGCTGCCTGATGGGTAATAAACAAAATCTGTCAAAATTATAGTGTTGCCTGATGGGTAATAAACAAAATCTCTCAAAATTATAGTGTTACCTGATAGTTCATTAACAAAATCTGTCAAAATTATGGTGTTGCCTGATGGGTCATAAACAAAATCTGCCAAAATAATAGTGTTGCCTGATGGTTCATAAACAAAATCTGTCAAAATTATAGTGTTGCCTGATGGGTAATAAACAAAATATCTCAAACTTAAAGTGTTGCCTGATGGGTCATAAAAAAATCAGTCAAAATTATAGTGTTGCCTGATAGGTCATAAACAAAATCTGTCAAAATTATAGTGCTGTCTGATAGGTCATAAACAAAATCTGTCAAAATTATAATGTTGTCTGATGGGTCATAAGCAAAATCTGTCAAAATTATAGTGTTGCCTGATGGGTCATAAACAAAATCTGTGAAAATTATAGTGCTGCCTGATAGGTCATAAACAAAACTGTCAAAATTATAGTGTTGCCTGATTGGTAAGGTTTTTTTTAACTAATTTTGAATTAAATGAAATTATAATAATTTTTTTGGGAACTAAAATCAAATGGACTTGGGAATTATTTACGGAAAATTATATTGGCTAAATGGCCACCACTGGCCATATTAGAAATATATGCTATTATGATGACATTTCTCGGAAGGCTTTCGCACATTTTCTTTCATTAAGTTGCGTATGTTTTCTTTAAGCTACAAAGCGTTTTAGTATTCCTACAGAAGAGCAGTTGGTTGTGAGAGGCAAATACTCCACTTCTCGCCATAATTTGATTAGGAAACATCGGTAACAGATTTATCATTGCAGTGCGAGCAGTATGTGACGTGGCGCTGTCTTTTTGGAACCAACTCTTAATGGTCCACTTCACAAAAAATAAAAAAAATATTGCGCAGCATTTCTCTAGATCGCTCACCAGTCACGTTGACAGCACTGTCAGCAGCGTTTTGAACAAAAAAAAAAACGGTTCAATAACAACTTTGGGTTAAAACACGCCCAGGCTTCGATTTATCAATTACTTTTAAGGCACGTTATTCCGAACCAATTTGTCATATCGTTTTTTGAGCATCACAATCATTAATGATAACTGATTGTGTTATCGGTCGAAAATGTTTTTACGATAATAACGCGTTGTTACAGATAATAACGCTTGATACTAAGTTTGCCGCGTCTACTCTGCCTAGTGAGGTCAAATATCAACTAAAAGAATGATGGCTTATATAAAAAGAATCAATTTAAAGTTGTGAAACTGCTTGTAGAATACCGTTTACAGCTAATAACTTCTACAATCTAAGTATTGTATGTCTAAAATATTAAAAACGCCTAACAAAAATCTACGAAATTACAAAATAACACTAAGACATCATTAGACCCTAACTGAAACCCTAACACTCTTAGCAGTGTTACCATTGTTCAATAAAGATTTTTCTATTCCTGTTCGTTTGTTGGTAATACCTCCTAAGAAAATTTTTTTTTTTAATATTCAATTTTCATTTTTCTGAAAATTTCTTCAACATAATTTGTAGAAAAAACCATGGGAAAAAAGTCCCTGAACAGTTTTTCTGAAATATATTAATTTTAAAATTATAACCCTTCTTTTGAATGGAGAGGAATTGTAACGAAAATAAATTCTGTTAGTTGACAGACTTATTTGAAACATAATTTATCAAATAGTCAAATTTAACGTAGAAATTCAAAAAAGCGTCGAGTGCATTTTATTACAGCAATTTATGTCGTGTAATCACAGTTCCAAGATCCCGTAATTTTGACACTGGTTGACTGACTCCTGCTCATAATTCCATCTACGAGCACACCAACCAAAACGTCGAGGAAAGATTCTAAATGCCAAGTTAACAAATTAACCATATCAGCTGGTGGCCTAGGTCTTGTTGACATGTTTAATGAAGAGTGAATCCGGTGTTAACTATTTTCCTGCTCATGCATGCAATTTTACAAAAGGACTACTCTATTCAGCCTAAAATCATTCGTCCGTCAGCCAACGTAAATGATTGTCACGTTTTTGCCTTGGTCACGTGCGATAATCTAATTTCAGCAAATAACTTTCCTTTCTTGATAGGCAAAGCAATATTTGATGGGATATGAATCGAATTGATCACGTAGTGGTTTTTTTTCTTCTCCTTTTGAACTTAACATCTACCTTGAGGCTAAGGTGATAAAAACCTTCGACTTTAAAGTACTTTTATTCTGCCTTAAAGAAATCGGAATTTGGAAAAAAATTTCGGCTTTTACGATAAATGTAACTGACGAAACTACGTAGTTCTCACAAGTGGGCGTATATTTTCACACATGTCAACTTTTAGTTAAAATCCAAATTATTTCGCACATCCTTCATTCTTTTCACTTTTATTTTTTTCCTGATTTATAATCGAAAGTTCAAGAAATAACTGCAGTTATTATAGGGATTTTGTGTTAACCTTTTCGTTGCATGTTCCTGAGAAGTGCCCCAAAATAAGGCATGTCACTTTTTAGAGCCACGACATCGTAGAAAACGGATTGACACAGCGGAAAACGTTCAAATTAGCCAGTGGATTCCACCGGACATTTCCGGTGGAATCTGAACAAATCAAAACTGGACAAAAACCATTATTTTCCTATCTTCAAACAGCTTGCCTGAACCTGATTTAATAAAAATCTATGCTTTCCTAATTATCATCCCTATTCCTATGATTTCCTCTACCGTCCTTACAATTTGCGTCTCTTGATGGGTTTAAGAAGAATATTACCGATCCACACAGTAAACTTTTCCTTGCACAGCTGTATGGGCCAAACGATTATCTTCTTTGCATTATGGAATCATCTTCCTTAATAGGGCAACTACATATAATAGAGAGCTGTGGACTATTAAAATGTCAATTGAGATTGCAATTCATGGCACATCGAGTAATTCAGTACTCAGCGCCATTCGAAATGGCCTACTTGGTATTAGCATTGTTGAGTTGCTGACTAAAGGAACTCTTCATCGACTAGTCCTTGAAATTATCCTCAATCTGCGCCGTCTACATATGGAATGGCAATTTACGCTATTTTACGCAGAAACGTTGATTGAATAAATAGCAACACTTTTGTGCGGACTCATTTGATTTTCGCCAATAAACCAATCCATTTAACATCCAATCTGGCATATTGAGCGCGTTAGCTTCTCAGAATCTGCACCGAACAGGCTGCTCTCAAATATGATTTTTTTTTTGGCAACACCAACCGCGCCTTATGCCAATCATGTGGAACTTGATCAAGGTCAGAGCAAATCCTGTATGGTTCTCTTCCCTGCGTCCAACAACTTCATAAAATCTAACAAATATCTCACTATTCTACCCTACTAAGGATAAACTAGTCTTGTGGTCGCCAAATGGTCTCATTGTCATGGTACTAAAAAGTGGCCCCTGACACATATCTAAGGAACCTTATTTACAAACAAAGAAACTTTTCTAGCTCTCTATTTTCATTCTTGTTTATAAAAATTAGATGGTTTTTGAATAAATAAAATATCTTCTTTTTTTTACAGCCTCGCGTATTCGATACGAGATCACAAGCGGTAACATAGGAGGTGCGTTTGCTGTAAAAAATATGACAGGCGCTATTTATGTCGCTGGCGCCTTAGATTATGAAACACGAAGACGAGTAAGTTAATATTGTCTTTATAAAAAGAAGAAATGGTAGTAATTTTGGTAAATATTTCATAACTATTTTGTTTTTTTTTTAAAAAAAAGAAACCAAAATATTTTCATTAATAAAATTATAATTTCAGCAATAATAAAAAAAAATATTAATTAATTACGGGTTGAAAAAAATAATTGAAAACTTAATAAGAACATCGAGAACGGAATCAATAAAAATATAAAATTAAAAAAAAATTAAATAAAAAGAAATCTGTCTCAATTAAAATTATAAATAATAAATTAAACTTTTAAATAATAATAAACTAGTGTTCGTGGAACTAATAATTGGCATTTTAGTACTAGAAGTGACTTTAAAAAATATTTCTTTTATATATAAAATTCAGTTTATAAATGGTCATAAAAAAAACCTCAGTAAATGTGCCCTTGAACTAATTTTTTACATAACTATTAAAGAGGTTTTTGGAGAAGGTATGCTTGAGTTTCTAATTGACTCTTTACTATTTACAACTTAGCAGAGCAAATTAAAAATCAGAAAAACTTTATAAAATACTTAACATATTAATTTTTTACAATATAAAAATATGAATTGAAAATCTGTGGTAAAATTCATAACTTATCACTTTTAAATTAAATTTTTTTTCTTAAATATTTACTATTCTGCACAAAAACCTCTACTTTAAAAGTATGCATACAAACGCTTAGCAAAGAATGAACACTCCCCCCACGCCCACTATAAAAAAATGAGAAAAAATTTCAACGCCTTCATGTGATTATCAAATTATTCTATATACTCTTTCACACACTTATCAATATTAATACGCTCAGAAATACAATTTGATACCAAATATAAGTTATGCTCATCGTATGTACGTACACGTACGTATCTATATGCTCATATGTACAGGTATAAATTCACGATTTGTGATTAAAATTTAACCAGGATAAGAAGTTTTAATTAAAATTTCAAAATGCCACCACTTATTCTCGTACCAAAAAAAAAAGGTTAATTAAATCTGAAATTGGTTAATACTCCGATGAGCGAAAATGTACATAGTTAAGTTAACCTCAATCGTTTTCACGAGCGTAAAAAAGCAAGAAGTATTTTTGTCAATCATTCTCGTTTACGAAATTAGCGTGACTAGGAGAGAGATTACAAAAATAGATTAAAAAAAATGTTACGGATAAAAGAGAAGAATAACAAATTTACGCTCGGGAATTTTGCAAAGAAAGAGAAAGTTAATAAAAAAAAATGGCAAATGATCAATGAGTGACTATGGAATTAGAAATGAGCAAACGGAAGGAAGAGAGGTGGATATACGAAATAAAAGTGTAAAAGAGAAAAAATATAATTTTCTGTTCCGATACTTGGCTGCGGGTGGAATAGGCTCTTGGTTCAATGTCGAATTTCTACGAGGTCTTATCCTCAAAAAAAGTATCGCGAATTTTGAATTTCCGCTGGTTACGTATATTCTATTTTCGATTTTTTTGTGGCGTTATGTTGGTACTCATGTCTCTCACTTATGCCGACAAGTTCGGCCATTTGGAATGTTCAGTTAATTTTTGACAGCTGATTTGCTTGCACGTGTTTTGGGTCGTCTTCGATTTTTGCCCATTCCAAAAAATGGATCAAAGAATCTGTATCAAATTTTGCGTGAAAAACAAAATTAATTGCGCGGACGTATTCCGAATTGTGACTGTGGCATATGGTGAAGCTACCTTGGACCGAAGCAATGTTTATCGGTGGTACAAAATGTTCTCAGAGGGCCGAGAAGATGTGAACGAGGAAAAGCGTGCCGGACGTCCGAGCGCGTCAACAACAGACGAAAACATTGATTAAGTGAAGAAAATAGTATTGGCCAATCGTTTAATCACCGTTGGAGAAGTTGCTGAGGACTTAAACATATCGATTGCCTCGTGCCATTCGATTTTTACCAATGATATCAGCGTGAGAGGGGTCGCCGCGAAATTCGTACCAAAATGGCTCAATTTCGACCAAAAACAGAATTGCATTAACATTGCTAAGGAGTTGTCGCATTCTGTCCGCGACGACCCAAATTTGCTCCAAAGGGTCATAACAGGTGACGAATCATGGGTTTATGGTTATGACGTGGAAACCAAACCTCAATCATCCCAATGGAAGCTGCCGCACGAGCCAAGACCGAAAAAAGCACTTCAAGTTCAGTCGAATGTTAAGGTTTTGCTTGCAGTTTTCTGCGATTGCAGGGGCACGGTGCATCATGAGTTCTTGCCATAGGGTAAAATGATCAACAAGGAATTTTAACATACTGGCAAGTTATTCGCCAGAAATGCCCGAATTTGTGGAAGAACACAAATTGCCTTGTGCACCATGATAACGCCCCTGCTCACAAATCGTTGATTGTGCGCGAATTTTTGTCCAAAAACAACACACTAATAATACCGCAGCCACCGTATTCCCCAGATCTAGACCCCTGTGACTTTTTCTTATTCCCGAAACTGAAAAGCCCCATGAAAGGACGACGCTAGCCTATGATTGAGGAGATAAATACGGCATCGAAGGAGGAGCTGAACAAGATCACAAAAAATGATTTTTTGAAGTGCTTCGAGGATTGGAAAAAACGTTCGCACAAGTGTATAATATCTGGTGGGGGGGATTACTTTGAAGGGTCCAAAATAGATATTCATGAATAAATAAATAATTTTTGAAAAAACTCAAAATAATCGCGGTACTTTTTGAACAGACCTCGTATTTATGCAGAAATGATCGCTTGATATTATTACTTGTCTCTTTCTGATTAAGTAATTCTTATTAACAATTAAAAGTAAGCATTTTTTTTTTAATTTTTAATACCGACATAATGCGATTGTACAATTAGTTTTTTGGGCGTTCTTTAAAATTAGGCGGATTTTTTTAGCAACTTGAAAAATTTATAAGACCGAAAAAATTAAATATGACAGAATTGATAAGTGTCCGTGTAGATATTCTATTTATTCTGTATATATATAGGGTTTTCCAATAAGAGTGATATCCTTTCTAAGTGACGTTTCGGCCATTTGTAATATGTCATAATCAGTCTTTTTTTTTCATTTTTTCAATAATGTTTACAATTTTATCATGGAGAGATATACGCAAGCACACGTTTACAAAATATTCAATTTTATTATCAAAATAATCGTTCTTCAATTGCAACTTTTCGTGCGCTTTTGCCATTTTATGGTCGTAATAATCGTCCAACTGTGCTCGCTATTCGTCGAATTGTTTCGAGCGTATATTTTCTTTACATAATGTTCAAGTGCCAATAAGACAAAGAACCGCTCGAAGTAATGAAAATATTGCTGCCGTTAAGGCAAGTATTGCTGATCACCGTAAACGTCGTGAATTTGCTGATTTTGTCTTGGAACAACTTGAAAACGATAACGATTTTTTTAAGAAAATCATCTTCTCCGATAAGGTTCACTTTCATCTGAGTGGTGCATTAAATAAACAAAACTGTCGATTCTGGTGCAAAGAAAATCCACAAATTATTCATGAACACCCATTACATTCACCTAAATTGACAGTTTGGTGTGGTTTTTTGTCTGGTGGAATTATCGGTCCGTACTTCTTTCGAAATGAAGCTGGTAACACCGTTACTCGATCGATGATAACCAACTTTTTATGGCCGAAATTGGAAAAAGTTGATCTTGACAACATCTGGTTCCAACAAGACGGGGCTACATGCCACACAGCACGTGCAATAACCGAAAAAGTTTGGAGATTTGATTATTTCAAGAAATTGTGATTTAACACCATTAGACTATTTCTTGTGGGGTTATTTGAAGTTATTGGTCTTTAACAATAAACCAGACCCTCTTCAAGCTTTAGAAGACAATATTGAACATGACATACGACTTGATTTAGTGGAAAAAGCGCTTGAAAATTGGGTTCATCGAATTCGTTCCTGCAAAAGAAATCGTGGAGGCCATTTCATTGACGTTTTACTCAGAACTTAATTGTATCGATTGTACTTTACATTAAAAAAAAACCATTTGAATTTCCTTAACAGTTAGTGTGCTTTTCTTTTTAAAAAAATCATATCACTTTTATTCGATAACCCTATATAATTAAAGAAGAAAAATTATTATTAAAAAACTAAATCCCTTTATTATACACAGTGGTATTAATTAATTTCTGACCAATCCGCCCCTCTACGTACATACATATACATATACTCGTATGTATATAATCTTACTCATTTCATGTTCACATCTGTTGTTTAATTAAAATATAACAAAAAACCTGTAAGATTTTATTAAAAATAGCAAAGATTATGAGTGCTAAAAATGAGCAAAACAAAATATTTTCTTTTATAATAAAATAAAGTTAGCACATCATTTTTTTCTTCTTTTTTTTTTGTAGATAAGCATTTTTTATTTAAAAATTTGTACAACTTTTTTTGGAATGAATAATGATTAGTCCACAAAAACTCTCCAACCACAAAACCAAATTCACCATTTTTATCTTCCTTGTAATTCTCTTATACTTCTAGAATAAATAAAATTTCCCGACTTCCCGAAAAATTTTTTGCTCATATCCGATTTATTTTGTTTATAAAAAAAAATTGCCAAACATATAAAAAGGAAAATCTCAATTCCAATCCTTAGTTAATCCTCTTAAGTATGGCAGTGGTTATATTTTGTTCTGCTTATCCTTCTTGTTGTTTATCAGTTGTAAAATAGTCGAGAAAAAATATTGAATATGAAATAGTAAAGAACAAATTTTACGGGTGCTTTTTGTATGTGCGCTGGCCTGAGAACAGAATACAACAAATTTTCTAACCCATTTTCACTGTCCATTTTCTATTCTTACTTTTATCTCATTTGTTTGTTCTATTCCCACTTAAAGCAAGGAAAATAAAATTTCAAGCCTAATTGAATGCCTTTTCATTAAAATAATATAAAAAAAAATTTATGATTTCCCAAGTAATTTTTCTATACAACGAAACCGACCGACCTCCCTCTACAATTACATTTCACTTTTTTTTTATTTTAATAAATTTTCCATCCAATTTCTCATTTTGTTTTTTATGATCTCCATTAATAATATTCTAAAATCTGAATAATCTAAAAAGAAAAATTGTTTTGTTTCCTTCTCTCTCTCTCTCTATTGGTACAATACAATGAAAATGAAGAACGATAGATGAGAATAAATTAAGTGTGAACCAAGAATAGAAGAAAAATGGAGTATTTTTTGGATGAAAAAGTATTGCTTTGAAGGAAGGGTAACGTATTTTCTGGTTAGGATGTAGGAACCTTTTCTTTTTCTTTATGATCATTCAACAAAAAGAAAAATTTCTATAAACACGAAAAAGATATAAATCTAAGGTGATGGTCGGTTGATGGAAATTTCCTCTTGTCCATCTGTTGCATTAAATATCCTTTATTTTATTTTTTTTGTATTTTTCTCTATCAGAAAGAAAAGGAGTAAAATTCATTAATCAAGAAGAAGAAATGTTAGAGGTTGTAAATTCTGAGATAATAAAAAAGAATTTCATATATTTACGCACAAAGAATAATGATGGCCTGTAGTTTTTTTTTTCGTTCGTATTTGCGCGATTTAATATTTTTAACACATTTTTTTTTTTTTGCTAATATAGTGCATTTAAATTCTATTGAAGAAAAGGAAAGGAGAATCGTGTATAATTCGAATCGAAAGGGAAGAGAACATATTATGCTTAATCAAATTCAACCTTTTTCATAGTAATTCCATCTGGAGTTTCTGTTTAAAAAATAAACTCCCCCAAAAAAAAAATATTGTTGGCAAAAAAAAAGGATCAATTTTTTTTAATAAAATTTAATTAAAAAAAAAATTCGAAATTAAAATTGACCAGAATTTATTCTCATTTAACATTTTTATTGGTGGTAAAGGTTCAAGGTTCACAGTCATTGTTCGAGTTACTAGGAGGACACCCAACCCTAATTTGGAATAGTGTAAAATTATGTAAATCGAATCATCATTAATCCCTCTATTAGTTGGAAGGTTTTACCTTTTTCTTGTGTTTTTAATTAACGACTAAACTTATCGAATCCTCAATTAATTTAACCTGAATTGATATTCAAAAGAAAATTTTCTCATTTTCCTTTTTTAAAGTGTACTTTTGGGGGGTAGTTTACCTTTTTTTTTTTTTGCTGATCATAACCCCAGCCCAACTTATTTAGAATTTTATTCTATTGTGCTGACTCTAGCTTTTAAGGATTCGTGTTCTATTCAAAATCTTTCAGTTCCCTTTCTAGATTGAAGTAATCCATGGACAATTGTGTCTTAACAGAAATGGGAGAACAGAATCGATTGTGAACTATTGTTGCTTTTTTCTATGATCAAGTAGAATGTGTCAGACCATTTTATTATGGAAGCTGAAATCTTACATAAAATGGACATTCGGTTAAAACTTGTCTCATTATGCAAACCGTCCTAATTGAATTGAAAACTGAATAATTCAATTACAATTTGACCAAATACGACCAATTGTAAATTGGGGATGGACCTTTGCGCAAAAAGCATACTCAAAAGTCTCATTTCCATGCCCATTCCATTACCACGACGTAATTGCCAATTTTACTAAATTTGAATTTTAATCATTATTGAATTGGAAACGGATTTTCGGATCAGATTTAATTTGTTGAATTGTCGTTTATTTTTAATTAAATCTATTCACAATAATTGAACTTGATACCAACTGCTGATTTTGGATTTTCTTCCAGTAAGTACATAGTTACAACTGATTAAGTATAATCAATAAATTAATAAAAATTTATTTGCACAGTTTTTTTTTTGTTTGTTCAAAATTACTGAGTTCTAATTTTTTCTTTCTAAACACAATTGAATAGATTTAAAAACAAATTTATTATAACAAGAAAAGCTTATCAATCTGTCAACTCTGTACTCGTACACGAGTTAGTTGTCTACTTTCCAAAGAAAATCCAAATTTTTATTTTGACCATATATAAATTAAAATAATTTTGATATCATCAATTCTGTAATATTTTTTAAGACCAAATTATAGCATACCAAAAAAAAAAAACTATTTGAATAAACTAAAAAATAAATTTAGAGTCGGCTGCCATAGTATTTGCTAAACATTTCGTAGATGATAAATTGCATACTAACAAAATTATCGAAGAACAAATGTTCCCAACCCCTATGAGCCTTTCGCCCAAAAATTTTAAGCCCCTGGGAAATTAAATCTACTATTCTTCGTCTTCCCAATAAAAAAAGATCCTGGCTATGATTTAATAACAGCCCCTATCCTGAAGCAAATTTCCCGAAAAGCTCTACTTTTAATTACACACATTTTCAATGGTATCCTTTGCACAACCAACTTATCCTTACTCTGTAAATTTACTGTCATTAAAATTATTCCTAAACGAAATAAACCCGTTACTTCAGCCTCTTACCTATCAGCCTCTTACCAATTCTCAGTCCTAGTTAATGTCCAGGATTATGTTTAGATATCTCCAAATTTCTGATATTTTTACATATCTCTCAATAGCTTTCTTTCTTCAACATACTACCTTATCATAAACTCACATCTCTCCGAACGGCATTTCCAAGTTGCAATTGACTCAGAATCCTCAGAAATATATCCCATTCTAACCGGGATCCCACAAGGCAGTATTTTTGGTCCCATTTTATATAATATTTTTACCCATGATATCCTATCTAATCCTCATAAAGGGTTTTCGAATAAGAGTGATTTGATTTCTTTTAAACAAAAAACACACTAAAAGTTCTGAATAAAACGTCATTCAAATGGCCTCCACGACTTCTTTTGCAGGAACGAATTCGATGAGCCCAATTTTCGAGCACTTTTTCCACTAAATCAAGTCGTATGTCATGAATAGCACGTTCAATATTGACTTCTAAAGCTTGAAGAGGGTCTGGTTTATTGTTAAAGACCAATGACTTCAAATAATCCCACAAGAAATAGTCGAATGGTGTTAAATCATAATTTCTTGGAGGTAATAATCGAATCTCCAAACTTTTCTCGCAATAATTCGGTTGTTGTACGTGCTGTGTGGCACGTAGCCCCGTCTTGTTGGAATCAGATTTGGTCAAGATCAACTTCTTCCAATTTCGGCCATAAAAAGTTGGTTATCATCGATCTATGCCGCTCTCCATTGACAGTAACGGTGTTACCAGCTTAATTTCGAAAGAAGTACGGACGGATGATTCCACCAGACCAAAAACCACACCAAACTGTCAATTTAGGTGAATGTAATGGGTGTTCATGAATAATTTGTGGATTCTTCGTATCAGAATCGACAGTTTTGTTTATTTACCGCACCACTCAAATGGCAAAAGCGCACGAAAAGTTGCAATTTGAGAACGATTATTTTGATAATAAAATTGAAAAATTTCTAAACGTTGTTCTTGAGTATATCTCTTCGTGATAAAATTGTACACATTATTGAATACAATGGAAAAAAGGACAGATCATGACATATTACAAATGGCCGAAACGTCACTTAGAAATCATATCACTCTTATTGGAAAACCCTATACTATCATTGCTACTTATACAGATGATATGGCTGCCATTTTAATAATCTTAGAGTAATATTTATAGTTTTAATTTAAAAAATATTAAATTTAGTTTCATTTAAACTATTGTATAAAAAAATTTAAAAAAAAAATGAAAATAAAATTAAATAATTAAAAAATAACTAAAATTTAAAAATCTAAAATAAAAATTTATATAATATAAATCGACTAAAAAATTGCAATTTAATCCTGAGACATAATTTAAAAAAAAAAATTAATTTTTATAATTTAATTAATAGAAATTAATTAAATCAAACGTGCGAAAATATAAAATAGAATTTAATCATAAAAATTTAATAGCATAAAAATTACTGAATATAAACGAAAAGCTTTAAACCAATCATAATCAAGGGATTCTTATTCCATACGAAAGCAAAACCAAACAAATAACTTAATTATTAATGTAAGGCAATCTGATTGGTTGTTGTTAATTATTTTTATGTTTTCTTTTTGCGTCAATTCGCCATTTTGAAAAATTTAAACTTCTTTTTAGTATGAGCTTCGTTTAGCGGCATCGGATAATCTTAAGGAAAATTATACAACCGTTATTATCCACGTTAAGGATGTTAATGATAATCCGCCAGTCTTCGAACGTCCAACCTATCGCACTCAAATTACCGAAGAGGACGATCGAAATTTACCAAAACGTGTTTTACAGGTCCTTGTCTCGTTCGTTATCAGCTAAAAGTTCTTTTGTTTTTCCATCAATATTTCTTAGTTTGGTTTTTATAATTTTGTTTTTTGTGTGCATTTTTTTACATTTTTTTTTTTGGATTTTATTACATTGGAATTGCCATTTTTTTTTACATAATTAGTAGTTAAGATCCTTTAATAATTTTTGGATTCTGTTCGAATATCTGTTCGTTGTGTGCGTATGTTTATTCGATTTAATTTATTTTTCTTTTATCATTTTTGTTTTATTTTTTATTTTTATAAGATTATTATCATTTGTCTTGTCCTTTACTTGTTTGATTTTCTTTTATCCATAAAATATTAGTTTTTATTATGAGACTGCCCATATTTTTATTTGTTGCTATACGACCATTTTGTTGGGTGTGAACAATTTTCATCACCAATATCCGTTGACGTATATTATTTTTACCCACAAAATATCGTTTTTTTTTCTTGCATTAAATATATAAAGTTTTTTTTCTTGCATTAAATATAAATTTTATCTTTTTTTTTTTATTAAGACATAACATAAATTATAATATTTATTATTATTTTATTCTTTCCAATTTAATAAATTTATTCACAATATTGACTAATTGATTATTGAAAAATTTAATTCCCAACACACGCCTACGAATACGTGTACATTGGGTAGGCGTTGGTCAATGGGCGGGGATAAACAGAAAATCAGGGCGAGCAATCATTGTTTATTGTGAGAAAATTGTGGTTCTTTTTTCGCAATTTTTACATTTTAGTATTGGGATTTTATTAATTGAATTAAATTTGTTTAAAAATATAAAAATAACATTTATTTTTTTTATGGAATTATTACTGTGTGTGGTAGGTTAAATATACTGAATTTTTTTAAACAAAAAAAAGTGAGTTTCCCAATATGAATGTGAATTATTTGTTTTGTTGTTACAATGTGGCGATAATAATTAAAATGGAGGTGTTTTTAAAAATATTTCATCATCGATTATTTGAGACTTTTATATAAATTATTTCTCTACGTTTTTTACATTTTTGATTATAGATTTTTTTTTTAAAAGAAAATTATTTGTTTTATTTTTTATGTTTTATTGTTTCTTTTTTTCATAAAATCCTTATCATATTCTATATGAAAATCATAACTATTCTGATCCGAAGTATGATTTGAAAATGGTCGCATCTGATAGTTTGAATGAGAATGAAACATTAATTGTAATACGAATTAAGGATGTCAACGATTTGCCACCGGTTTTTCCTCAAAACAACTATGAAATCTCAATGGAAGAGGAAAAGGATCCACCGTATACAATAATCCAGGTTATTTCTTATATACAATAAAAAATGAACTTGCCGAAATTTCTGTTGTACAAAATCTAATTAACATCAAATTAGATTAATTAACAAAAATCTTCAGTAATAAAAAAAAAAAAATTCCTCAATAGTATAAGCTGCATACGCACAGTAAAAATCTAAATTAATTTATATTAAAAAAAATAAATAATAAACTATATTTAAGTGTAGATATTGTAAGTAATTAAGTAATAATCTTGTAATTAAAGAAAGGTGACTAACCCTTAGTAATGCAAAAAAACAAAACAAAAAGAGTCCAAAATGGTTATGGAAATTGTATGCGAAAATGTTGTACGAGTAAAACATAAAATTATCTTTTTCTTAAATAGAAAATAATAATATTTTTCGTAACTAATACTTTAAATACTCTTTTTGCTTATATATATTTATTTTTTTTTTAAAAAAAAGGAAAAATGATGGTGTATGCTGATTTTTTTTATTAGAATGTATACAAAAATTTGTGGTGGTGGAAGTTTATTTGAAATTAATGATGATGTGCATTTTCGTTATGAGCAGCAATTAAGGTGTGATTTTTACGAATAAAAACTATTTAAAATTTGATTAATATTTTTCATCTAGAAAAAACAATATTGTTTTTTTTTAACAGTAAAAAAATTAGGTTGTCTTAGGCTTATTTGATTTACAATTATTTGAATAAAGCCTATTTGATTTGTAAGAACTAAACTACCTACTATATTAAGCAAAATTAATATTATTTTATATATTAAATTGCCTTGTATGGTTAGCTGAAATTAGTCCTATTTTATCTTCAATAGCCTGTCCAAATGCTCAAAACATATTCAAGAGAAACAAAATATTCAAGGATATATTCAATTTGATTAAAAAAAAAATTTAATTAATATTTCTTGCATGTAAGAATATTTCTTGATCGTAATAAAACCAAACATTTTCTAATTAGTCTAATAATCAAAAACTCTCTTATTCATTTGGGATTAAACTAAACATTTTATGAGTACCAATTTCATATGTTAGATAGGACTGCCAAAGCCTTTAAGTATTCGTAAAGGAAATTCTACAAAATCTTCACCAAGAGTTAATTTTCTTCATTCGGATAGAAATAGGCACTAGCCAGACACAAATTTCAAATTCCTACTTTTAAGAACATTAATTAAGGTAAAATCAAAAGCAAATTTCGTATTCTATAGTATTAGTATTTTTCCTATAGTACCTCTAAGTCAGCCAGTCCTTGTATGATTATGGTTGAATAGAAAATCTAGCAATTTGCTTGGATATCAATATCATGTCTATAGAAAAGACCATCCATTAAGCAATAATCCATCCATAGTTGGGTTGTGAAATCATTTTAAATACACAACAAAGACTATAATTCTTAAAATAAATTCCATCCCTAATATTTAAGCTTTCCCAAAATTCATCATATTTTCCCTTGAGAAAAAGAAAAAAACCCATAAAAAAAGGCTAAGGTAAGCTTAAAATGAAATTCCAAATGGACTGGCATTAATAACATTCTCTTACAGAATATAATTTTATCCTGTTGCATCGTTTTATCTTTCCTTTTTATTTATTATTATTATTATCAAAAAAAAAAATTTACAGAAGGTATCGACTATCGGTTTTTGGTCAACCCCTACTTTCTTAAAATAAGTATTTTAACTTGGCCATATGTATACATGCATGCAAGAAATATCAAAGAAGATTTATTATCCTTTTTAGAAATCAATTTGGTTCTAATTTTGAGAAGGCCTTTGATAAAGGAAAATCTAATACGATTAACCTTTATATTAAACTATAGTGAATTTGTTACTCAATAATTTTAAATACAGAACATTTTATTTTTATTCTCCTCTCATTTTTTTCTTCTTCTTATATGGTTAAATTTTAATATTTTATCCCTTCTTTTAATGTATTGAGTTGGTTCAAGCATAAAATAATGAAAGAAAATAAGATGGAAAATGAAATTTTGTTTATGTCTGCAAAAATTATTCAAAAAAAATTATGCTCTTCTGCTTGTCAAAGTAGATTACTTATTTTAGGGAAAAATAAAAATAAAAACTCTGTTTTTTTTATGGAATATTACATGTGGATTATTTTAGAAGCATTTCTTTTTAAGGAAGGTACAGTGGGTATAGGTTTGTGGTTATAAAAATAAAAAGTCAAAAAATATTTACTTTTAAAATGTAGAAGAAAAAAAAAGTATTTGAAAAAAATAATAAATAAATTCAGAATTATTAAGGGTGGGTTTTTTTTTTGGGGTTAAATAATGCCTAGTTTTAGTATTTGAATGAATAAAAGAAATTTTTTTTTTTTTTTGGAAACTGCTTTCTTATTAAAATTTGAATGAGAAACATTTTATTCTTGTTGGAAAATGCTCTCGTAGGATTTAGATTTTATAACCGAAAATTAAACTTTCCTTATGATTAAAATCCGATCTTTTTATTTTTTTTTTTCGAAGGAAAAATTGAAGATTGTTTTATTTTCCGTCAACTATTTTAGAGACTTTTCTTCAAATACGAGTGTACATATTCAAGAAAGGGGAACATCTTTCATGAACAGAGAAAAATTTGTTTTTGATGTCTTTTGGATAAAAGTTTCTTTTTCTATGCAAAGAAAAATCCTTATTTTAAAGCATAGTTTCATTCCAGTGAAAAGGTTTCCAGCTTTTTTTTCTCATATACACATAGTCAGACAAAAACTGGAGGAAGCCTTTTATTCGAAATTCTTTCTTTGTTTCCCTTTTGAATTTTTTGCTTACACAGTTTTTCTAGAAAAAGGTTCTAGGAAAACCACACATTTTCTTATTTGATTATGGAAAATTATAAAAAATTTCATTTTTTTGTTGTTGTTGAAAACTTATAATACTACTATAGATGAATCTAGAAAATGTTAATATTATGTGTATGTATTATGAATAATATTTAAAGAGGAGGAATTTCTCCAAAGAAAATAAATGTAAATGAAAATTTGAAAAATTCTTTCATAAAGAGAAAATGTTACTTTCATATAATTTATCCTTTTTTTATAAAAATATTTTGAACAATTTAATTTGTTATAAGTATAAAAATATTTGCTATAGTTTAATTTATGCTTAAAATTTTCCATTAAACAATTTAATTAAAAATATTTCTTCTGTGATAAAAAAGACTAATTGGAAAATTGATTTAAAAAAGAAAACAGAATTTTCTTGTAATTAACTGATATTTAAATTAAATTAAAATTTGACAGAAAATTGGGCATTTTTCTTTTGGATTTGTTGAAAAATTTTTTTAGTATAATTTTTAAACATAAATACTTTTAAGAATACTCGTAAGTCCCTTTGATACATCAAAATTCAAATTTAGAGTTTTCAAATTATCTTGAAAATAATTTCTTTTTATATAAATAATTACCTTCAGATATTGTTATATTATCTAGTAATATCAAACTAATTTCGTCTACAAAATTTTGTTAAAAAAAAAAAAAATTGTCAAAAATTACTTCATACACAAAAATTTTTTCTACAATCAAAAGAATCAAGTTTCTATAAGTTATGAATTTATTTAAAGCACGTAATATTCTTACAGCACGTAATACCATATCTAACGTTTAAAAATTTTTTCTACAAAATTCCATCTATAAAATTTCTCAAGTATGAACGATTTAACTGCAATTACGTTCAAATATAAATAACTCGACGATAGAAAAACTTTGGCCTCAGCTACAAGTACATCTACCACAAAAACTGCATTAGATTGAATTCATACAGAAACAATTTTATATCCAAAATTTCTTTACACAAAATAAATTTTTCCTAAAAATCAACTTTTCTTTGACTGCAGAATTAATCTGCAAGTTTTCTTTTCGACTAAACGTAACAACTCACCAGGGGTATAAGCTTAAATCCGCTGTTTGGTCATAGATGGCGTGAGTGAACGTATTAAGCTACCATGGGCACGTCATACTTTTTTTTTATGAGTTTAACATGTGTCAACATTAATCAGTGCACATTGTCAGCAATTTCGTACAACAATATAAATTTTTCGTTTGTTAATCATGTCTAGTTTTGTGCCAGAAAAAGAGTATATGCGGGAAGCTCCGCTTTTATGCTTCAATTTGAAGAAATCGGCTGCCGAATCGCATTGAATGCTTATGGAGGTTTATGGTGATAGTGCTTTATCAGAAACAACGTGCGGAGATTGGTTTCGTCGGTTCAAAAACGCAAATTTTGACTTGTGGGACAAGAAGCGTGAAAATCGGCATAGGAAGGTTGAGGACCATCAATTGCAGGCTCTTTTGGACGAAGACGATACCCAATCGCAGAAAATGCTCGCGGAGCAATTAAGTGTTACTCAACCAGTCATTTCCATGTGTCTGCGTGCCATGGGGAAGATTGAAAAGATCGGAAAATGGGTGCCGCATTAATTGAACGATAGGCAGATGGAGCGATGCCAAAACACATGCGAAATCTTGCTCGCCAGACAAAAAAAAAAGTCGTTCCTGCATTGGATTGTGACAGGCGATGAAAAGTGGATATATTTCGAGAATCCTAAACGCAAGAAATCGTGGGTTGATCCCAGCCAACCATCAACATCTTCCCCAAGACCAAATCGATTCAAACGGAAGACGATTCTGTGCGTTTGGTGGGATCAGCAGGGTATCGTGTGCTATGAGATCTGGTGAAAACTGTCAATGCCCACCGCTACCACCAACAACTGATCAAATTGCACCACGCTCTGTGTGAAAAAAGGACGTATTATAAACAAAGACATGACAAGCTGATTTTCCTCAGCGGTGGTCCAAAAACTACTTGGACTAATGGTCCGAAACTACTTGGAGACACTCAACTGGTAGGTGCTACCCCACCCCGCTTATTCACTAGACCGCTTATGATTCTTACGAAGACATCCGAAAATGGCTTGATGACGGGTTTGCCTCAAAAGAGAAGTAATTTTTTTGGCGCGATATCCACAAATTGCCCGAGAGTTGGGAAAAATGTGTAGCTAGCGAGCGCAAGTACTTTGAATAAATTTGTTTTTGCTTTCTATGAAAAAAAACATGTTTTTTTTAATAAAAGAACAGCGGATTTAAGCTTATACACGTAGTATTCCAGTCCAATATGTCGACTATAAAAAATTCATTTGAAAACAATTTTTGATTGTAAAAATTCTTACCAATAAATTACGATTGACTGTAATTAGAGGTCTGGGGGCTTTGATTTTTTTGATTACAAATAGAAAATCGCGTGAAAGAAAATTCCAATTAAAAATTTCTAGACTACTCAATGAAAACTTTTTCGAAATTAATATAATTTTGACTATAAAAATTTCCAGCCATAAGAATTACCACGTGAAATCGTATTTTTGATTTAAAAACGATTCACTACATTAAAATTCAGCTTAAAAAATAATTTCTCCTGCAAATTGGCTGAAAAAATTAATTTAAAAAAAATTTCAAAATTACTAACTACAAAAAATTTGTATAAAAATGGCTGCTACGGTCACAAATTAGTCTGCCGATAAAAGCACTATTGCGTTATTAATATGTTGGCGATGTGGCAACTTGCATTACAGTTGGTTACTTTAACAATAAAGTTGAAGTCATAACTTTTCCAGTCGCCTGCAGCTTTTGCAGTCAATCGTAACTTTTGCAGTCGACTTTAAGACAATAAATTTTCCCATTTACTGCAACGCATCACCGTTCATGTATGCGCCAACATTATTATTCATAACAGCCGTGCGTTTTAAAAGACGTGCGTTCAAAATCACGCGATGGATCACGTTATTTAAAATTCTAGCTATGCACATTGCCGATTTCTATGTAAAACCCGTTTTTAACGGCAATATTTTAATTTTAATTATTTTTATTAAATTTCAATTGAGTTTTTTAATATTTTTATTTGAAAAGATAATTTGTGTTTTTAAATTTTGAATTTTAAAAGTTATTTGGAGGACAATTTTTTTGTTAAAATATAACAATTTAAAAAAAAAAATGGTATTATTGAGTTGGGGAAATTTGTATGTAAATTTGTGGGTTAGTTGTGGGGTGTGATACAATATATAGAATGCTTCGAAGAGAAAATAAGATTTGAGAGAGAAAAGAGAGATACTCGAACATTCAGGATGCATGTAAGAAGGTGTGCACTCGAAAGTATTATTAAAATAATTTTTATAGTTTCTTAAATTAATTAGGCATATTGGGAGCTTTCGCTTTTACTCAATGTATTTGGGGCAGGATCTCTAAGGAAAATTATCTCTTTTTTTATTATATTGCATTGCAAGTATTTGATTTTATTTTATATTACTTATTTGCTATTATTTTTCTAAAATAATAAAAGAAATTATTTTTAATTTCGCCTGATTTTTTTTTTGGAGTGTTGGGCGAGTGGTAGTGGTTAATTTTAACTTCTTAATTTTTTTTTATGGTTTTCTTAAAAAATTTCTTTACACCCTGTATGATTTTCTTATTGATAATTTTTTTAATACTGTATTATAGAGTAAAAACAAAAATTAACTTATTTAACAATAATTTTTCAAAATAACTCATTAATTATTTTTCATTGCATGCTAATTGTTATTATAATTTGCTTCTTTTTTCTTGTGTATATGTTATTATAATTTAATGCAAGTTTTTATATTTTAGTATTGTTTTTTTTTTTATAAAATATCTTTTTTTCATATTAGAGCATGGTGTTTTTTTTATCTACTTTCCATGAATTTTTATAGTTAATTTTTCGTAAAAGAAAATATGAAAACTGACCGAAGATTTTTTTTTTTATTTTTTTACTTAAAAAATTATTTAAAAAAAATACAGGTTACCGCAACTGATGGTGATAAAGATCGACCACAAAATATTGTTTACTTCCTTACGGGACAAGGTATCGATCCAGATAATCCAGCAAATAGTAAATTCGATATAAATCGAACAACGGGTGAAATTTTCGTATTAAAGGTGAGTCTCTTTCCTGGTTTTATTGTTTATTTTTAATATTATGAATAATAAAAATATATAATTTATCAAAAATATTTCCTATTATAATGACTGAACTATAAAAGAAGAAGAAGAAGAAGAACATTTAAAAATAAGGTTACGTAAAATCGCACGAGGTGATTTAGTTTACTTTAAGAATTAGATCGGTTTTTACGTGTCCCAATAGAGAGTTTTATTGCTGTTTTTTTTTCTTTTCTTTTAAATATACAAGGTAATAAGAACAGAGTTGGAATTTTATTTTGAATTATTCTATGAAGTGATCAAAATTTTAGAAAAAGAAAATCCCTAAAGAAAGGATCATTTCGTAAAAAGTAATCCATTATTTTGCCAATAGATGGCTTTAGGAGTGTGTATCTCCCGTTTTAAAAGTGCGATCGGGTTGCAATAGATGGCGTTAGAAAGATAGGATTTTGTACTAAAAAGGTTCTCATAAAGTTTTGTGATTACTTGACTCCGTATTTTTTTTAGCACGCGTCAAAGATGGACACCAATAAAGAGAAAATACGCCATATTTTACAGTTTTTCTTCGATAAAGAGCGAAAACGCAAGCCAGGCAGCTGAAAATGTGAATAGTGCTTATGGACCTGATACTGTAACAGCCAATTACTGTAACAGCAATTTTGGTTTCGTCGATTCCGTTCCGGTAATTTTGATGTCAAAGATGCACCACGCTCTGGAAGGCCAATTGTCGAAAATGTCGATAAAATAATGGAAATCGTCGAGTCCGACCATTACGTAGGCACTGTTTTGATTGGCCAGGAGCTAAACATTGCACAAAAAACCGTTTGGACCCACTTAAATAAGGCTGGATACAAAAAGAAGCTCGATGTATGGGTGCCACAAGAGTTATCGCAAAAAAACTTCATGGACCGAATTTCCATCTGCGAATCGCTGCTGAATAGCAACAATATCGACCCATTTCTGAAGCGGATGGTTACTGGTGATGAAAAGTGGGTCACTTACGACAACGTCAAGCGACAATGGTCGTGGTCAAATCGCGGTCACCCGGCGCAAACGGTTGTCAAGCCAGGATTGACAGCCAGGAAGGTTTTGGTGGGACTGGCAGAGAATCATCTACTATGAGCTGCTCCCCTACGGCGAACTCTTAATTCGGACGTATACTGTCAATAATTGGACCTTCTGAAAGAAGCAATCGCCCAGAAGCGCCAGCTTTGGCCAATAGGAGAGGAATTGTGTTCCATCAGGACAACGCCAGGTTGCATACGTCGATAGTGACTCGCCAGAAGTTCCGGGACCTTGGACCTGGCACCAAGTGATTACCACCTCTTCCTGTCTATGACGAATGATTTTGCAGGTGAAAAATTCGTCTCAAGAGAAGATTGTGAAAATCGACTGTCCCAGTTTTTTGCAAATTGGGACGAGGGTTTCTATGAGAGAGGCATTATGAAATTACCTCCAAAATGGCAACAAGTTTGACCTAAATCGTATCATTCTATCTATGCTAAATAAAACCTTCAATTTAATGCAAAAGTTTTCTTTTTACTACACCTTATATATTTTGTAAGAACGAGATTATTTATTAAATTTTGATGGTAATTCTTAAGTCATTTTGCAATTATCTATAAGATTTCTTTGGCAAATGCTAATTATCCACTTAATCAATAATATAAAATTTATAAAAAAAAAAGAGAATTTAAAAAAAAATTAAAAGAAAATTCAAAAAAAATATTACACAAAAAATAATTTAATAAAAAATAATTAAAAAAACTTCCAAGTTCAATCATAAATTTAAATTTATGCACGAAATACACCATATCAGCAAGGATAACCCAAATGGATAAAGTTTTTGGATTTATTTTTTTCTGATAACAGATAAAAGTTTGTTGCTCGTAGATAAACAATGATTAACGTATTACTGAATACTTTTCAACAGTTTTCATAATTATTTTCCCTCCTTTTCTTATTTTCCTTGCAATATTTTATTTTATACGAAAATTAATACATTTTAACATGTTTTTAACCTTTTCGAAATGTTATATTTTCTTTAGTCGTAATTATTAAATGTACCAAAAATGACTCATTAATAACATACCAAAAAAAAAATGTTATCGTTTTCTGTCTTTTATTTCCAATTAACCTTTTACTTATTTTATAAATTTAATTTGAATTACATTTTTATCTTTAGGTAAAAAGGGAAATGAAATTGATTAAAGCTAAGGATGAGAAGAAGGAAGGTATAATAACGCCTCATAAAAACCTTAAAAAAAACGAAAACCCCAAAGAAAAAAATCCTTGAAATCATAATTAATATTTTAATAAATTCATATCTTACACGATGATATAATCTTTGGTGGTGATCCTTTTATGTATTATAAAAGAAAAAGGAAAGATTCATGTTTTTATATTATCTATGGTATAATCTAAACTGATATGGAAATTTTCATTAAAAAAGGATTTTATGTGGTAATGGTTCCAGAGGAAAGGAGGTTTGAAAATATTAAAGCAAACCATGAATATGGTGGGCGGCATAGTTTATCTGTTCATAAATTTTATCGATCACATACACAGAGATGACAGATATCATACATGTGTATGCGAATGTTTGTTCATAAATAATTCAACGAAATTTTGAGAGATAAAAAATGTCGACAGGACCTTTTTCTGTTTGTTATCGTTCCTCCTTTTTGAAGATGGAGGCTAGTTTTCGATCACACAAAGTAGTGTTTTTTTTTTCTCTTTACATTTTTCTTTTTTGGGGGGCTCTGACCATATTTTTTTGTGTATTTTATCGAATTTTTTTCTTGATCCTGAATAATTTGTAATATTTTTTTTTTGCTTTCTTAATCTAATACCATGAATTTATAGCCTTTTTTATTTACATTCTATTCAAAGAATCAAATTTTCTTCCCTTACTTATTCATTGGTTTTCCTTTTTAATTTTAGCTTCATTTTTTTTTTAATGGAAAAATGCAATTATTAACCAAACCTAAGGGTTAATATTTAAAAAAAAACTTATGAATTTTATAATTCATTTGATTTTTATTATTTTTAATAGACATTTTTTTATATGAAATAATATGTGAATTTTTTTTATGCAATTGCAATATTTTTTTTACAGTTTTTCTTCTTATTATTATTCATTAAAAATATTTTCCAATAAAAGTATCAAATTATTTGTATAAAATTTTTTTTATAATTGATATAAAAAATGAAAAATAAAATAAAAAAATAAATAATGTAAATTTGAAAATGATGAAATTAATATTGAATTAAATAATTAAAATAAAATATAAAATGTATAATAATAAAATAAATAAACAAATTGAAATAATCAAAATAAATCAATGAATAATAAGAAGGACTGTCATTCATAATATCAAGTAAATAAAATAAGAACATCAGCGAATATTAGCACGATCAAAAGTATATTTCAGACATGTTGAAATCTTTTTTGTTCGCGTAAATTACTCGTGCATCGCGAATAATTATTCTTACTAATGTTCATTCAAGCGATTATACTATAATAAGACTAATCGTGCAATGCACACAATTTTATGCTCGCGCATTAATCGATCTCTCAGTCTCTTTAAATCGTGCATTGCACGAACAGTCCCTTAACCATTATGTCCAAGTCTACCTCTTGGCATTATTTCCAAAAAAAAGCTATGATATTACAAAATTTTTAAAACATAAAAAAAAAGTACGAATATCAAAATAATAAAAATGTGTATGGTTGAGGGAGACGTTCATGTATTATTGGGTTGTTTGGAAAGTAATTCCGTTTGTTGATGAAGACACAATAAAGGCATTAATGGATGCAAACCGGCGAATAACAACTCCTGAGATCGCTGAGAGATTAAATTTATCGAATTCGACCGTTCATGATCATTTGAAACGGTTCAGTATAATCTCAAACCTCGACTTATGGTTTGCTCATCTTCTTACGGATTTGTGCCGTCGCATTGACGTTTGTGATTTGCTTCCCAAACGCCAAAAAAATGATCCCTTTTTGAAGTGTATCATCACTGTTGATGAAAAATGAGTCGTCTACAATAATGTTAAGCACAAAAGATCCTGGAGTAGAAAAGATGAACCGGCTCAAAGCACTTCGAAAGCCAATATTCATCAAAAAAAGGTTATGCTATCTGTTTGGTGGAATTTCAAAGGAATCGTTTATTTTGAGATTCTACCGAGCAACTCAATGATCAATTTTGAAGTGTACTGTCATCAGTTGGACAAATTGAATGATTCACTTAAAGAAAAAAGGCCAGAATAAAATCGTTTTTCATTTTTATAAAAAAGAAACCAAATTACTTTCCAATATATAATAAGATTACTCGTGCAATGCACACAATTTCATGCACGCGCATTAATCGATCTGTTAGCCGTGCAAAAAACGCGAAAATTCTCTTTAAATCGTGCATTGCACGAACGGTGTAATTAAAGTTTTCTTAAATTGTCCATTAACCATTGTGTCAAAGGCTACCTTATAGCATTATTTCCAAACAAAAAAGCTATAATATTACAAAATTTTTTGTACCAAAAAAAAAACACGAATATCAAAATAATAAAAATGTGTATGGTTGAGGGAGACGTTCATGTATTATTAAATTTCCTTAAACGAAGCGTGCATCTTTTCTGAACATTTTATTTTTCTTCTTTTAATGCATCTAATTTATTAGTTTTTTTCTCTAAAGAAACTTTTATTACAGGAAAAAAAGCTTTTCTATTAAATTCAATAAAATATTCCTTCACATATTTATTGAATTTATTTTCAAAAGAAAATGTATAACTTTTTTCCTTTTCTAAATATCTTTCTTATTTATAAAAAAAAACCTTTTTTTTTAAAAGGTAAAAGTCTTAAATATATTTTTTTTTTAAATATAAAAAGGGATTGAATTTATATTTTTTTTTGTAAAAATTATTCATATTTTTGGTATAAAATATTTGCCATATTGAAACGCATTTTTTTTTATTAATACCAAAATGGAAATGATGTATTTGGTCTTTTGAGTCTATTGAAAATATTTTCAAAGAAAACGTGTCCTTTCTTTTTCTATGCCTCTCACTATGGCTATACCTTCATACCTACTACATATAAAAAGAAAATTACAAATTATTGAATTTATTATTCATTATAACAATTATTTTTTACCTTATATAGGATAAAAAGGGATATGAAATTATTATTCTTTCAAAAAAGAAAATTTAATCTTAAAAAAATAGTTTAATTTTTATTGAAATATTCACTTTTGGGGAAAAAAATTTAAAATTTCAACTGGGGAGTCCAGGATAATCGGATGTTACCTCACTTGGTACTACAGTTGGATCCGTTTGACCAGTTGTCCTTATGGTACCTTATAGATAAAATCTATATTAGTCAAGATGGGATATAATCCAAATATGGAATTAGTAAAAAAAAAAGTTCAACTTTTTCGGTTTTAAAAAAAAGCCTTACCAACAAAAATTATTGTATATAAATTTATTCTGTGCTGTATCTACTCGCTGAACTATGTGTTATGTAGAAAAGGGGCACTGACTTCGATTATTCCATCTACGTGTCATACTGCTTTCCACGTAGATGGTGCAGCTTTTATTGTTATCAAGAGTGTGGACGACTGGTTTTGTAAAGGGGAATATGGTCCTATGTGTAACAATTGCCAATATTTAAAAAGTATTTATAATATGCAGATTCCTTCACTGCAATTACGGCTGGCATCAAAAGCGACCCAGTCCTGGTCTTGAATGACGTTCAAAACCTTTTTTTTTAAATCTGCACTGTTAACACCAACTATCGCGGTGACTCCCGATATTTTCCAATAACTCAACAAGTGGCATACCCCAAGAACTGTTAGCAACCAGACTTCAAATATTCTCTTTTTTTAAATTTATCCAAAATTTTGGACAAGAAATCTCCTCAAGCTAATAATATTGCTCAAACACACGACTTCCTTCTTGAAAGCATACAGTCTTCCGTCGGCTAAATCCGTGAAGCTGCACTTTCGGTAAAAATTTCTTCTCTGTCAGAATTCTTCTTATTTCTGTGCCACTTCATTGCCTAGTTTTCTCTTTAAACTTTTAGTTTAGATATCATTTCTTACTTGATATTACTTATTTTATTTAATAAAATATTCGTCTTTTAATTTTTATACAATAAAAAAAACGAAACTACTTTCCGAACAACCCAATATATTAAAGCGAATGTCATCAAACTAAGAATTCCTTTCCGAGCAAGGTTGCCCCTGTTGGGAAGCTACTTGATTCAGCAACTTTATTTCAAAGTCCACTTTTGAACCTAATCAGATATACTAGCCGTTTCGTTTAGAAAACTGGTAACGCCTACACACATGAAGTTTGGACCTCACAAACGTAAAAAGAAAAACACATAAATCCGCTGGTTCAGATGAGTTCTTAGCCATACTTTCTAAAGAAGCTGAAGAAACAAATCCACGCAAGCATTTCTCTCTAACTTTTTTTCTTCAACATAGATGCAAGATAGAATTTTTTCAACTAATTACCGAGCCATTGCGCGGGAACGTCTTTTCTCTGTAAGGTCATGGAAACGCTGAAATAAAAAATGTTGAATCAAGGACTCTCCATTTCCCTTTCTTACCTTGTTTCCGGCAGTTCAATCCAAGTTGTTTTATAATAATGCTTTTTTTATCCCCAAATCATTTTCTTACGGAGTATGGCAGAAAAGTAATGAAACTGATTTTTATATCCCCTTCAAAGAAAAGCTCTTGGGCAGCTATGATACATCGGAGCAGGAGTTATTCCCAGCTCTTCGTAGCAGTGCTGGAAGGTATCATCTTCAACTCCTCGGATTTTTTCCTTTTCCGTTTGATGTTATTGATATGATCAAAATGACAACTTTTTGATGTGTTTTTATTTTTGGCGAATAAAACAAAGTCACACGGACTTAGTTAAGGTGATCTTTTCTTTAGACAAAAACTCGTTGTCACGGTGGCGCATCTAGGTGTCTATAATGACATATATCTAAGGCGAAGAACCCTTTCTCTGAGCCTTTCATTAGCTGCAGTGTTAACTGATGATCTGACCAACTTCATGAGAGGCCTTATTGGTTCCACATTTTCATCAGATTTTGATGTTGAAGGTTTCCTCCCTGAGCGAGAATCAAGCTTAATGCAAAATTATATGGCACATCATTTCTCTAATTTTGCTGCTGCATTTTTACAGAGATCACTTGTTATACTATTTAGGCTTTCATAAATGCCGGACGAAATTAAAACTTGTCCAGGAGAGACTAACGTACTAAGGAAAGTCTCATTACTTTTCGTATGAGTGATCGAAATCTGTTTGAACCTACCATTATTGCAAACATCAACAAACGCTACTACAGACCAAATAGAAAACATTTTAAGCCAGTGGCTACTGCTACAGCACCACGAACTAGAAGGCCATATGACTTAGATAAATAGACTTTAGTTCTGTATTGGCAATAAGGTTTATTAGAGATTTACTAGGTGTATACGCTTAAATCCGCTGTTTTATAAGTACTTTTCCTCGCTAGCTACATATTTTTCCCATCTCTTGGGCAATTTGTTGGATACGACGCCAGAAAAATTCCTTCTCTTTCGATGCAAACCACTCATCAAGCCATTTTCAGATGTCTTCGTAAGAATTGAAGTGCTGCTCATCGAGCGCGTGGCCCATCGACGAAAACAGGTGGTAGTCGGAAGGGATCAGGTCTGGTGAATAAGCGGGGTGGGGTAGCACTTCCTAGTTGAGTGTCTCCAAATAGTTTCGGACCATTTTTGACGTGTGCGATGGTGCGTTGTCGTAGAGGAAAATCAACTTGCCATGTCTTCGTTGATAATCCGTTCTTTTTTCACGCAGAGCACGATGCAATTTGATCCGTTGTTGGTCGTAGCTGTGGGCATTGACAGTTTCACTAGGTTTGAACATCTCATAGTAGACAATACCCTGTTGATCCCACCAAACGCACAAAACCGTCTTCCGTCTGAAGCGATTTGGTCTTGGGGAGGATGTTGATGGTTGGCCGGGATCTACCCACGATTTCTTGCGTTTAGGATTCTCGAAATATATCCACTTTTCATCGCCTGTCACAATCCGATGCAGGAACGACTTTCTTTTTTGTTTGGCGAGCAAGATTTCGCAAATGTTTTGGCGTCGCTCCATCTGCCCATCGTTCAATTCATGCGGTGCCCATTTTTCGATCCTTTCAATCTTCCCCATCGCACGCAGACGCATGGAAATGGCTGGTTGAGTAACACCCAATTGCTCCGCGAGCATTTTTTGTGATTGGGTATCGTCTTCGTCCAAAAGAGTCTGCAATTGATGGTCCTCAACCTTCCAAGGCCGATTTTGACGCTTTTTGTCCCACAAGTCAAAATTGCCGTCTTTGAACCGACGAAACCAATCTCGGCACATTGTTTCCGATAAAGCACTGTCATCATAGGCCTCCATAAGCATTCGATGTGATTCGGCAGTCAATTTCTTCAAATTGAAGCAGAAAAGCAGAGTATCCCGCATATGCTCTTTTTCTAGCACAAAACTACACATGATAACCAAAGAGGAAATGTATGTTGTTATACGAAATTGCTGACAATGTGCACTGATTAATGTTGACAGATGTCAAACTCATAAAAAAAAGTATGGCGTACCTATAGTAGCTTAATACGCTCTCTCACGCCATCTATGACCAAACCGCGTCTTTAAGCCTATGCCCCTGGTATTGTCGAGTCTGATTCAATACCCTTTGCCATTTTTCTGGCAGTAGCATGCTCATAAAATTTTTGTTCTTTGCTGGCAAAAAACTGATTCAAGTGATTTTTGACCTCCTCATTTGAATTAAACGTTTTACCGTCTAAAGAATTTTGTAGAGACCGAAACAAATGATAATTGGAAGGTGCTAGGTCTGGAGAGTATGGTGGGTGTGGCAGTATATTCCATCCAAGCTTTATGAGCTTTTGCCGAGTGGTGAAACTTGTATGTGGTTTCGCATTACCCTCTTGGAAGACTATACCTTTCCTATTGAATAATTCTGGCCTTTTTTCTTTAAGTGAATCATTCAATTTGTCCAACTGATGACAGTACACTTCAGAATTAATCGTTGTGTTGCTCGGTAGAAGCTCAAAATTTCTTTGAAATCCCACCAAACAGATAGCATAACCTTTTTTTGGATGAATATTGACTTTCGATAAATTTAATCTCTCAGCGATCTCACGGGTTTTTATTCGCCGGTTTGCATCAATTAATGCCTTTATTGTGTCTTCATTAGCTTCAACTGGCCTTCCAGAACGAGGTGCATCTTCGAGGTCGAAATTGCCGGATCGAAATTTTGCTCCATACATATTGCATAATTGTTTTCTTGCTTGAACAGTATTTTAATCTTTTCTATAGTAAAAAAGTAAAATATGCCGAAAATGCTATTTTTCGCTTTCCATATTTAAAAGTGTATCAACCAAAAATTACTGTGCAGAATTAATCGAAGCATACCTTGCTATGTCATCTGGCAAAATACATATGATTATGCGGCTTAAGTGTGAAGTTGGTTGTGAAAAAATACAATACAAGGAATAGCTGTGAGCACAGGACACCGAAGAGATTCTCCAGCAACTGATTAATACGAACCAAAAGCACATGTTGTGTGGATTATGTCGAATCTTTCCACTCTCTACGGAAAAATTCCACAATGTAGATCAAGGATTTGGGTGCTATTTTTATTTTTATTGAAAAAAAAATATTCTTCGAGCTCGTCCAACTGTTCAACTCAAAAAAGTTGCCTGTAGACATAGATATCTACGTCTCTAAATAGTTTTAAAAACGTAGATATTTTCAACACTTAAGCACTATTTCGGCTGTAAGACTGCGAACATAAATTCCCCTCCTAGAAAATTGAACACGCTCCTCTAATACAGTCCAATGAAAGGCACAATCTGGAATAGAACTGAAATTATTCATTTTTTCTACTTCGAATATCAAAATTTTTCTAAACAAAAGAAACGAAAATGCTACATTAAAGAGGTAATAAGCTTTTAAATTCAATTAGCCTGTCTACTTTTTCCGTCAAGGTCATCAAGCTACCATCGAATTGGCCCCAGGTTCATGTAGCTTTCTAGAAAATAAATACTTTCCTTTCGTTTTAATTGTATTTCGTTTGAAGATTTTTAAAAAGTTTCAGTCCGTTCTGAATAGCATTTTTCTTTCTTTTGAAATAATAATAAAGTATATTTTTTTTTTTTTAACTAAAAATAATAAAGTAACCGAACTAAGGTAAAAAACATCATCAATAAATGGAAGAAAACTTTGCATAAACCAAAATTGATTTTAATTAAATTAAGTTTTTTTTTTGTTTTTTTTTTTCTTTCAAACTTTTACAAATTAATGAAAAATAAGAAAAATAAACTGTTTTCCTTTAGTTTGAAGCTTTTAAATTTTCAGATAATTTGTGAAAAAAAGAACACAACTTTCAAAGTAGCTTAATTTATTTAAATTCTTTTTCAACTTTAGTCTCTCGATAACAAATCAACTTCATTTTCATGTGTTCTTTTTAAAATAAATTCGACCTCAAAAGGTGGTGAAAAAACAGGGGAAAAATTTTTGTTGTTGTTATTTATTAAATATTACAATAGAAAATTTTTTCGAAGACTGGAAATTAATTTTATTTAATATTTTTCCCTTTTTTTATTATTATTTTTTTTTTTTTTACTTTTTTCAAGATGGAAGATTCTATTTTTTTGTTGTTGTTGAACTTTTTGCTAATTCCTTAAAGATTTCTCTTTGATTGGGATTTTTTTTTCTTTTTACTTAAAGTTATAAAATTTTTTTTAAAATTATTTCCCATTTAAAGTTAAGGGTTTTTTGTTGTTGTTGTTGTTGAAATTTTCAATTTATATATGATCGAGAAAATGGTAAGGGGTAAAAAGAGAATACTCAGAATGGCTTACGGTGTTTAAATTTCAATCTATTTTCTGTCATAACAATATACATATTTGTACAAACAAATCGGAACTGTGCAAATTGATATGAGATTGTTTATTTGAAATCCTTGAACAAACTTTAGTTGAACTACTACTAGTACAAGTACATAAGCCCTTTTGATGGCATCTATCAAACGTTCGACTCTGAATAATCAGTAAACAAATGCTTCCACTCAGAGTCATACTTAGCCAAGGTAATTGTTGTTCCTTACAGATGGGGTAGATAGTCAAAAAGGGATGCTGAAATGTCGATAGTGCGCAAATGATAATATTCGAAATCCCTTGTATTATCTTGAGTATATCCTTGGTTGTTGTTGTTCTTCTTCTTCTTCTGCTGGTGCTGCTGCTGCTGCTGCTGGACACATTCTGCAATCGGACGATACTATTGGCTTTTGTTTTGTATAATGGTTAATTTTACAAGCAAATCTGATCCTATCTCCTGTTTGGAGTGCATCAGCACAAACAGTCATAATAATTGAGGATGTACTTTATGACTTTTGGAAATGTTTCTTTTGTTTTTTTTTTGTAATCTAATCGGTTTGTTTGTGAAATTTCTATATAGCCTTTGGATCGTGATCAGCCAAATGGTCGACCGCAATGGAGATTTACGGTATTTGCACAGGACGAAGGCGGTGAAGGACTAGTCGGCTATGCTGATGTGCAAGTGAATTTGAAAGACATTAACGATAATGCGCCAATATTCCCACAAGGTGTCTACTTTGGTAATGTTACGGAAAACGGCACTGCCGGAATGGTCGTTATGACAATGACTGCGGTAGACTATGATGATCCGAACGAAGGTCTGAACGCGAAACTGGTCTATTCAATCGAGAAGAACGTCATCGAAGAGGAGACCGGATCGCCTATATTCGAAATAGAACCAGAAACGGGTGTGATAAAAACGGCTGTGTGCTGTCTAGATCGCGAACGTACACCGGACTATTCAATACAAGTGGTTGCGATGGATGGCGGGGGGTTAAAGGGGACTGGGACGGCATCGATACGTGTCAAAGACATAAATGATATGCCGCCGCAGTTCACCAAAGATGAATGGTTTACGGAAGTGGACGAAACGGACGGTACGAATCTACCGGAAATGCCTATACTAACAGTAACCGTCCATGATGAGGATGAAACGAACAAATTCCAGTACAAAGTGATCGACAATAGTGGCTATGGTGCCGATAAATTCACAATGGTGCGAAATAACGATGGTACTGGCAGTTTGAAAATTGTCCAGCCGCTCGACTACGAGGATCAGCTGCAAAGTAACGGTTTCCGTTTTCGTATTCAGGTTAATGATAAGGGCGAAGATAACGATAATGATAAATATCATGTTGCTTACTCATGGGTTGTGGTTAAATTAAGAGACATTAATGATAATAAGCCGCATTTCGAGCGTGCGAATGTCGAAGTGTCCGTTTATGAAGATGCCAAAATTGGTACCGAATTGGAGAAGTTCAAAGCGACCGATCCCGATCAGGGTGGTAAGAGTAAAGTCTCATATTCGATTGATAGATCGTCGGATCGTCAACGTCAGTTCTCGATAAATCAGGACGGTGCCATTTCGATTCAACGCAGCCTAGATCGAGAAGTAACGCCCAGACATCAAATTAAGATTCTGGCTATTGACGATGGCCTACCACCACGTACCGCTACTGCGACATTAACTGTTATCGTTCAGGATATCAACGATAATGCACCGAAATTCTTGAAAGACTATCGTCCAGTATTGCCAGAGCACGTTCCGCCACGAAAAGTTGTTGAGATTCTTGCCATGGACGAGGATGATCGATCAAAGAGTAACGGACCACCGTTCCAATTCCGTTTAGATCCTGGCGCTGATGATATTATTCGTGCGTCATTCAAAGTGGAACAAGACCAAAGTGAGTAGACGATTTTTTCATTTATTAATTTTTTTTTCTGCTTCTATAATGTTTTTTATATTAACTTTTGTAAAAGTTGAATTTGGATTGTAAGAATGAGTTGCAGTGCAAGGTGGGGGAAGAGGAATGTCAGTTACTCCCACTTTTTGAATTTGGTTTTTTTTTATTAGAAAGAATTTTTACAATATTTTCTATTTTGGAGTTATTTATAAATAAAATTTGAAAAAAAAATTTATAGCAAGTGGACTTTATTAGGAATATAGATTCTGAAGAGTTAATAAGGACTTTTTGTCTGGCAAGAGAGTAAAAATTGATGAAGAAAATCAAAAGACCAAATACTGTTTGAAAGGATGCTATTTCGTTTTGCTGTAATTATGTTCATATAAGAAAACGTAGTTTCCCGTTATTCATCATCCCCTAATGATGAAGTCCATTAATCTTTATTCACCGCCATAATGATTTTTTTTCTTCTATTATTTCTACCCATCTTATTACTGACTTTTGCCATTTTATTTTCTTACAAGTAGACTCTTCTGAAATATCATTCTATTCCAAAGAAAACTTTTTGTTGAAACTGAATCGATAATAGTTTTATTCCTAGTTAAATGCAATTTGTTTTTGCTTAAAATTAACCTCTTTTATACTATAGGAAAGCTCAAGAACTCCGGAGGTTAATTAATGAACTTATCGAGAGTAATTAATCAACCTTTTTTGTGCGGTTATTATTAAAGTTGAAGTAGTTTTATTTGACGAAAGTTTTTGTTATTGTTGACTTTTTACAAAAAAGTTCGATAATAAAAAAAATATTAGGTTTTCTAAATTCTTAAAGAAAAATTTGTAAAAATTCACGTTTAAAATTAGAATTTCTTAGCTCATTAATTATCAAATTTCTGTTAGGATTTTATTTCTCAATAAAAATTTACCCACAACCCAAAATTCCAAATTATTCTTTCCGGAAATTAAAAAGGTTTTGACCAACCAAATGTGAACTGAGCGTTCTCTCTCTCAGTCCTTTTCAAAGTTAAATTTCTCAAAATCACAACAAATTATTATCAAATTTCAGCAAAAAAAAAAAGTTCAGCAAAAATAAAAAATGGCAACTGAACTTTCTATTATGGTCTTTCCGTAGTCAAATTTCTCAAAGTCTCACTATTTTATTTCTCAACGAAAAGGTACTATTTACAATTGTCCATGTTTCCCAAAAACCCACAAATTCCACCAAAAAAAAAGGGCACAACCGAATGAGAATGAATGAACATTTTTGTCAGGTGTTTTTTGTTTTGTTATTTTGTTGAGAATCCATAAATGAGAGGGCACTTTTAGGCTTCTGCTATGAACCTTTGATAACGTTTTTTTTTATCTCGTTTTTGCAGAGGGTGCTAATGGTGATGGTATGGCAATTGTTTCCTCGTTGCGTTCGTTCGATCGTGAACAGCAAAAGGAGTACCTGATTCCGATTGTGATCAAAGATCATGGAAGCCCAGCAATGACAGGCACCAGCACACTGACCGTGGTGATTGGCGATGTGAACGACAATAAAATGCAACCGGGCTCTAAGGAGATCTTCATTTACAATTACCAGGGACAGGCGCCCGATACGCAAGTCGGTCGCGTATACGTTTACGATCTTGACGATTGGGATCTTCCGGATAAGAAATTCTACTGGGAAGCGCAAGAGCATCCACGGTTCAAACTGGACGAGGACTCTGGTATGATCACAATGCGACAGGGTACCCGGGAGGGTAGATATCATCTGCGCTTCAAGGTGTACGACCGAAAACATACACAAACCGATGTGATGGCGAACGTGACGGTGACCGTTCGGGAAATCCCCCATGACGCAGTTATCAATTCCGGTTCGATTCGGATATCGGGCATTAGTGATGAAGATTTTATTAGGGTTTGGAATTATAGGACACAAAGTTTATCGCGAAGCAAATTAGATAGATTCCGTGACAAATTATCGGACCTTTTAAACACAGACCGTGAAAATGTAGATATCTTTAGTGTACAGTTGCGCAGAAAGCACCCGCCTCTAACCGATATTCGATTCTCGGCCCATGGCTCACCGTACTATAAGCCGGTCCGTCTAAATGGCATTGTGCTGATGCATCGCGAGGAGATCGAAAAGGACGTTGGCATTAACATAACGATGGTCGGTATTGATGAGTGTCTGTATGAGAATCAAATGTGCGAAGGTTCGTGTACTAATACGCTAGACATTAGCACGTTGCCGTACATGGTGAACGCGAATAAGACGGCGCTGGTCGGCGTCCGCGTTGACACGTTGGCTGAGTGCACATGTGGCGCTCGCAACTTTAGCAAGGGAGAGTCGTGCCGGAACACACCCTGCTATAATGGCGGCCGCTGCCTTGAGACACGATATGGACCGCACTGTTCCTGTCCGGCGGGTTATACTGGACCGCGTTGCCAGCAGACGACCAGGAGTTTTCGAGGCAATGGATGGGCATGGTATCCGCCTCTGGATATGTGCGACAACTCACATTTAAGTCTCGAATTTGTAACGCGCAGATTGGATGGACTAATTTTGTACAACGGACCTATTGTTCCACCCGAACGAGACGAAATCCTGATATCAGATTTCATTTCATTAGAGTTGGAACGTGGCTATCCGCGTTTGCTGATCGATTTCGGTTCCGGAACATTGGAATTACGTGTGAAGAGTAAAAAGACACTCGACGATGGTGAATGGCATCGTATTGATCTGTTCTGGGACACGGAGAATGTTCGAATGGTTGTAGACCATTGTAAGTCAGCTGAGGTTTCCGAAATGGAAGATGGAACACCGCCCGAATTCGACGACACGTCATGTCAAGCCCGCGGCCTAATTCCACCCTTCAACGAGTACCTGAACGTGAATGCACCTTTGCAGGTCGGTGGCCTCTACAGAGAGGCATTCGATCAGTCACTCTATTATTGGCACTATACTCCAACAACGAAGGGCTTTGACGGTTGCATTCGTAATTTAATACACAACAGTAAACTTTACGATCTTGCACATCCTGGTCTGTCGAGGCATAGTGTGGCTGGTTGTCCACAAACCGAGGAGATCTGCACACAAAGTGAACAAACTTCCCGATGTTGGGAGCATGGAAATTGTGTAGGAAGCCTTACTGAAGCACGATGCCAATGCCATCCTGGTTGGACTGGTCCAGCATGCAACATTGCCACCATACCGACTACCTTCAAACAGCAGAGTTATGTTAAGTACGCACTCAGTTTCGAACCGGATCGCTACAGCACTCAAGTTCAGTTGCGGTTCCGTACTCGCGAACAACATGGCGAACTTTTCCGAGTGAGTGATCAGCACAATCGTGAATACGGCATTTTGGAGATAAAAGAAGCACGGTTACATTTCCGTTATAATCTAAACTCGCTGCGAACCGAAGAGAAAGATCTTTGGTTAAATGCGATTACTGTGGACGACGGCCAATGGCATGTGGTTCGAATCAATCGATACGGGTCTGCGGCCACCCTTGAATTGGACGGTGGCGAAGGTCGTCGCTATAACGAGAGCTACATTTTCGAAGGTCACCAATGGCTGCTGGTTGATAAACAAGAAGGAGTCTATGCTGGTGGAAAGGCTGAATATACCGGCGTACGTACATTTGAAGTCTACTCGGACTATCAGAAGAGCTGTTTGGATGATATTAGGTGAGTTTTTCCTTTGATTTTCTTCTTTTCATTAATCTTGGATATTATTTTTTTTTGAAAAAAAAAGTCATTATTACATTTTGGTCATTTTTTTTGTCTATTTATAATTTACACAGATTGGAAGGTAAACATTTACCATTGCCACCGGCAATGAACGGTACCCAATGGGGACAAGCGACTATGGCCAGAAATTTAGATCGCAGCTGTCCTTCGAATAAGCCTTGCTCAAATGTTATCTGCCCAGATCCATTCGAATGTGTCGATCTATGGAACGAATACGAATGCACGTAAGTAGAAATGTTTTAACTTCATTTGAAATTATTTACGATAAAGCAGGTTCGATTCTCTTTCGCGCTATCTCACATTAACCAACATTCAATTATGCATTTGCGGGGTTGAATCATTAACAAACAAAAAATTAATAAACTCATTTTCGTTTATTTACTTTGTGTCAATATCAACGATTTAAAGCAATTAACATAGAAATTATCTATTTATAAAAATAAAAAAATAAAAAATTTAAATTGGAAAATATAATATTTTTAATGGTTTCAAGTTAAATATAGTAAATACGTTGATCTTGACATATAATCATTTATAAAAGGGTTTCATTAAAAAACATCGCTAAAAAAAAAGAAAATTTAATTATATCTATAAAAAATTTCCAAATAGAGTAGGATTAGTTGAGAAAAGAGAAGAAGAGGGATCAAGAAATACTAATTTAAATCAAAATGGGAGGGACATTAAATAGTTATTTTTAATCACATAAAAACAATAGCAGATTATCTTAATTAAAAAAAAAAAACTAAATACATGAACAAAAAAGAAAACACAATACTCTATAAGTAAAAAACAATATTTTTTTTTAAACAAGGATACAAATTTACACAAACAAACCATGTATTTTTACACCAATAAAAACAAATGTTTACAAAAGAAAAACCAAACAATGATAACGTAAGCAATAACAAATGCACACACCCCTTTACCTACACGTATCCATCACAAGAGAAGTAAAAAACAGTAAAAACAACAGATTTGCTGGATTAAATTTTTCATTTCTTTTACTAAGAGTACACGAACAAATTTACAAGAAGGAAAGAGAAAAGCTGCACGTATGCATACTAAGAGAATTTATTTGACTATTCGCGACTTTCTCTATTGCTGTCTACTCTTCTGAGTTCTTCATTGGAGAAACAAAAATTTTTACTGTTTTTCTCATCTTTCTTTTGCCTATTTTTCCACTTTTGCATTGTGGGTGTGGACAATTTTAAATAATGCAAATTTTCCATGGAACTATTTATTCATAAAAAGGATTCTATTTTTTCCACAATATTTATTGTTACTTTCAGATTTGATAATATCTTTCTATTATATTGTACTTCAAACCTGATCTAATGTATAAGTCGCTTATTTGGTAAACTACTCATTTTATAGGTAATCTTTTCTCTTTCCTTCCTAATTTATTTCAACAGTCCTTTGAGCAAAAATAATTCCAAACAAACATGAATTCCTTATTTATTTTCTTCTTTTAATTTTCCATACCACTATACGAGGTCTGTACAAAAAGTATGGCGAATTTTGAATTTCTGCGGGTTACGTATATTCGATTTTCGATTTTTTGTGGCGTTATATTGGTACTCATATCTCTCACTTATGCCGACAAGTCCGTCCATTTGGAATGTTCAGTTAATTTTTGACAGCTGATTTGCTTGCACTTGTTTTGGGTCGTCTTCGATTTTTGCCCATTCCAAAAAAAAATGGATCAAAGAATCTGTATCAAATTTTGTGTGAAAAACAAAATTAATTGCGCGGACGCATTCCGAATGTTGACTGCGGAATATTGTGAAGCTACCTTGGACCGAAGCAACTTTTATGGGTGGTACAAAATACGAGTATTCCTAGCGGGCCGAGAAGATGTGAACGACGAAAAACGTGCCAGACGCCCGAGCACGTCAACAACAGACGAAAACATTGATGAAGTGAAGAAAATAGTATTGGCCAATTATCGAATCAGCGTTAGAGAAGATACTGAGGACTTAAACTTATCAATTGCCTCGTGCCATTCGATTTTTACCAATGATTTGTGCGTGAGACGGGTTGCTGCGAAATGCGTACGAAAATTGCTCAATTTCGACCAAAAACAGCTAAGGAGCTGTTGGACTCTGTCCGCGACATTGCTAAGGAACTATTGGACTCTGTCCGCGATGACCCAAATTTGCTCCAGAGGGTCATAACTGGTGACGAATCATGGATTTATGGTTATGACGTGGAAACCAAAGCTCAATTATCCTAATGGAAACTGCCGCACCAGCCAAGACCGAAAAAAGCGCGCAAAGTTGCTTACAGTTTTCTTCGATTGCAGGGGCATGGTGCTTCATGAGTTCTTGCTGCAGGGTAAAACGGTCAATAAGGAATATTACCTGCAAGTTATGCGCACGTTGCGTGCAGCAATCCAGAAACGCCCGGATTTGTGGAAGAACAAAAATTGGCTTTTGCTTGTTCGCGAATTTTTGGAAGAACAAAAAATGGCCCCTGTTGCTTGTTCGCGAATTTTTGGATCAAAACAACACACTAATAATACCGCCGCTACCGTATTCCCCATATCTGCTCCCCTGTGACTTTTTCTTGTTGCCGATACAGATTCTTTGATCCATTTTTTGGAATGGGTAAAAATCAAAGACGAGCCAAAACATGTGCAAGCAAAGCAGCTGTCAAAAATTAACTGAACATTCAAAATGGGCGAACTTGTCGGCATAAGTGAGAGACATGAATACCAACATAACGCCAGAAAAAATTGAATATACATAACTAGCGTAAATTCAAAATTCCCGATACTTTTTGAACAGACCTCGTATCTCCATATTATAAAGTTGTATTTATTTTCTTTGGGCATCAACCATAGATAATTAATAATTGAATTTGAATATTTTTCCAATGAATTACATAAAAATATATTAGCTTAATTTTTATTTCCGTTCTGTTATTTAATTTGTTTAATAAGAAAAATAAAAAAAAAACTCCTGAAAAAATTTATCTTTTATTTTTATTATGAATGCGATGCGACAATCCCAATTTTTTTTTTTAATTAAACAGCAACTTTAATGAAAAAAAATAAACTGAAAACATTTGATTTTTCTTATTAATTTGAAACAAAACAACAGAAGAAAGAAAGAAAAAAACATAACATACACAACTGTGCTTACGAATTTTTTAATTAATAAAAATTAGCTTAAATTTAAAATTTTATTTTTACCAAAAGAAAAAATATTGATAAAAAAAAAAATTTTCTCAAAAAAAATATTCCTTTTTTGTATTGTATTAGAAAGGAAAAGGAATTTCTTTGAATATACGAAAAATTAAATTAACAATTGTAGCACTGAGTTTATTGAGCACAAATTTTTTGTTCTCTTCAAATTTCTTCTCTTCTTTTTGAATTTCTATTATTCTTAATTTTTCATTTTATTTTGCTTTTTTTTTTAAATACCTTCATAATATCATCTAGTTAAAGGGTAGGCCAAAAAATAAATACCTTTTCAAAATCTCGGAAATTTTTTTTGAAATTTCTAAAAATTTCAACTGGGAAAATGTCTATAAATTGAGGATACCTGATACCCCAATAGTCTATACTAACAGTTCGGCTGAAAAGTTTATAAGATAACACAGCAAAAATATTTTTTTTTGCTAAATTCATTTTAATTATTCAACATAGTTGCCTTCGAGGGCGATACAGCGATTATAGCGATCTTCCAACTTTTCGATACCATTTTTATAGTACTCTTTCGGTTTTGCCTCAAAATAGGCCTCAGTTTCGGCAATCGGTCTTAAATTTCTTGCCAGCGAGCATTCTCTTGAGGTCTGCAAACAGGAAAAAGTCGCTGGGGGCCAGATCTGGAGAATACGGTGGATGGGGAAGCAATTCGTAGCCCAATTCATTGAGTTTGACCATCGTTTTCATCGACTTGTGATACGGTGCATTGTCTTGGTGAAACAACGCTTTTTTCTTCTTCAAATGAGGCCGTTTCTTAGCGATTTCTTTCTTCAAACGATCCAATAACGCTATATAATAGTCGCTGTTGATCGTCTGTCCCTTCTGGAGATAGTCAATGAATATTATACCATGCGCATTCCAAAATACAGACGCCATCACCTTGCCAGCCGACTGTTGCGTCTTTCCGCGCTTTGGATTCGGTTCGTCGCTCGCTCTCCACTCTGCCGACTGCCGATTGGACTCTGGAGTGTAGTGACGGAGCCATGTTTCATCCATTGTCACATATCGACGCAAAAATTCGGGTTTATTGCGCTTTAACAGCTCCAAACACTGCTCAGAATCATCAACACGTTGTTGTTTTTGGTCCACAGTGAGCTCACGCGGCACCCACTTTGCACACAGCTTTCGCATGCCCAAATATTCATGCACGATATGTCCAACACGCTCTTTCGATATCTTCAGAGTCTCAGCTATCTCGCTCAACTTCACTTTACGGTCATTTAAAATTATTTTGTGGATTTGTTTGATGTTTTCTACCGTAACCACCTCTTTTGGGCGTCCACTGTGTTCTGCATCAACTGTGCTCGTACGACCAGTTCGAAATTGACGAAACCAATATTTCACAGTTGAAATAGCTGGAGCAGAGTCCGGATAACGTTTGTTAAACCATGCTTTGGTTTCCACTGTATTTTTTTTCATCAAAAAGCAATGCTTTATCAATATACGAAATTCGTCTTTATCCATTTTTTTTTCAATAACAAAAGTTGATGCACTTAAAATGCTATATATCACGAACCAATCGAGCGATTGCTTGACAGGAATCATTTAAAGGACGGTGCTTTGTGATAATTAAGTAGATTTTTGCAAGAGGCGCCATCTAGACGCCAACCTTATAAACTTTTCAGCCGAACTGTTATATATTCGCAAAATTCAAAATATCCACAAAAAATTATTGTAGAAAAATATAAAAAAAAACATTTATTAAAAAATCCGAATTTTGTGTCCTTTTATCGTCTCTGGTTAAGACAAATTTCGTCAAGTTGAACAAAACTTCAAAAAATTTTCAAAGATTTAAGAAATATTTAAAAAAAATTTCATTGAAAGTTAATTTTTTTAAAGTCAAAAATTTCACAAATGCTTGCAAAAATTACTCACGATTCCGAATTTAATGTTCGATCACTAATCTATACTGACTATTAAAATTTTATAAATTTACGATTATATAGGGTGGACCATTTAAAAGTTGCATTTGAAAAAGTAAATAAAAAAAAAATTGGTGTATATTTTTTTAAATTTCCGATTTTATTAGAAAGATTGAACCTTGAAATTTAAGAATAAGACACAACATCGCTCGACCCAATTTTTCAGTACATTTTCGATTGTCTGGGACTATATCTCTTCAATGGCAACTTTGATTTCGTGTTTCAAGACCTCAAATTATCTCTGAATGGCTTGCGTAACATTTATCTTTAACGGCTCCCCACAGAAATTAATCCAACGGGCTCAAATCACAGCTCCGAGGCGGCCAATTGACATCAGAATTTTCGAAAGCAGTACCCAAAAGTTGGATTGTTACGTTGGCTGTGTGGCAATTGACCGTAACGGCGGCTCCTTCATCGTTTTCGAAGACAAACGGGCAAATGATGCCTCCAGTCCAAAATCCGCACCAAACCATGATTCGTTGTGAATGCATCGGCTTTTCCATGGTGACGTGTGGATTTTCTGAGCCCCAGATGCGACAATTTTGTTTGTTGACTGACCTACCCACCGAGGTGGAAATAGGCCTCATCTGAAAAGATGATTTTTCGGTAAAAATGCTCATCTTCGGCCAATTGATTTTAAGCCCATTGGGCAAACCGAAAACGCATCAGATGGTCATGCGGCTTTAGTTGTTGGACTAATTGAACTTTGTAAGCTTTCATACCGAGGTCTTTGTGCAAACTTCTCAACAGAGAAGTGCAAGAAATGTTCAATTCCTGAGAAAGGTGACGAGTTGATGTTGATGGATGAGCACGGACATTTTCACCAACGGCGGCAATATTCTCGATCGTACGCACTGTATTAGAGCAGGAACAAGTTCCTTTGGCAACCAACAAACCATTTTCGCGAACTCGCTTTAACATTTTTTTTTTTAATTTCTCAGTCGCTTTTAACTTTTTTTTTTAAATTTCACACAGTTTGGGTTGAAGACTCACCCACTTTGGAAGTATGTTCTCAATATTTCCCAGTTTTCTTCAAGCGTATGGATTACCATTTCGTAAAATTCAGACTTTCAACTAACAATCTGTCAATTCATGATGACATTTAATACTCAAGTACTTCAAATAAATAGTAGTTCAAAATGCTACTGCTAGATGGACCACCCTGTATATTTTGATAATATGTTGTCTCCCTTTCAAGTTAAAGACATAAAAAAAATATTGGTGGTCAAAATCATTTCATAATATTTCAAAACTTCTTGTAAAACTTAAAAAAAAAATTGAAAAAGATTTTGAAACAACAACAATCCTCTAAATGTCAAATTTCATAAATAAACAAATTTATTCTTGAACAAAACAAATTTATATCGTGCCGCCTACTAATCCGCCCCTTTAAAAATAACATTTCTATTTTAAAATTTTGCTCGGATATTTTTACCATTTCGGCTTATAATTTCCCATTTATATATTATATAATATTTACCTTATGTTTACATTTTATTCTTTTTAATGTTTACTCAATCATGTAGTGTTCTAATAAAATAACAATAACAATAAAGTTAAGATTTGTTTTGAGTGAAAAATCATAGAAGTTTTTTTATTCCTTCTTGTTTATGTATTAACCAACAAATAATAATAGGGGTTTGTTTGTGTTTTCTAATTCGGCTGTTATTTATATATATTTTATTATTTGTTTTTTTTTTCTATTTATTAAAGTTATTATTAAAATATTATTAAAATTAAAACAGAAAAGTGTTTCTTTTTATTGTAGTAAACATTTTTTTTTTGCAAATGCATTTTTTGGTATTTTTGGAATATTTTTGCGAGTGAATTTATTTTTAAATAAAATTTTTTGTTTTATTTATTTTAAAAAAAAAAAGAATTATATTATTAAGAAATCAAAACTATGTTGAACAAATTTAAAAAGCATGCCAGGAAAGCTTTAATTCCAAATCAAAAACGACATTTTATCTAGTATATTTTTTTTCTAAATATTTTTTTTTTCCATTCAATTTTCATCTACACAATGACATATCTCACGGAAAATCAAAAGAAAATGAAATTTTATATATTTTATTATGCATCATTTTCGCGATTATCACTCACTTATTCTTATGGAAATTATTATTTGATCAACAACAATAAAAGGGAAGTCCACAAAAAGGAGTTTGACGTGTGATTGGCAATCGTGTTTGATTACGCATTTGAGCTAATGCTTGCTACTCGTAACTGGCTGACTGTGTATGAGCTTTTATAGTTGGTGTGTTCGGAAACAATGGCGATTTGACAAACTCAAGAAATTCATGGATTGTGCGAGTAAAACACATGATCTTATCCGTTTATTATTTATTTATCTACAGGGTTTATCAAGAAGAACTTTTTTTTCCAGTTTTGACTACAATACACATTTTATATGAAAATTCCATCATTCTTTATAATTGAAATATGTTGCAGAGACTTTACCATTTATGAATAAAAAAAAACAATATCAGGTAAATGTCCAACATGATTTCCGCTTGCAGATAACATATAAATTCTTTTTACGATAACATTCCTGTATAATTGTGGCTCTATTTTACGAATGATGCAATTAATAATTGGTTTTCGGCTATTGAATTGTGTGCAAACTGTTTCATAAACCTTATTTTTCACATAACCACATAAGAAAAATTCTAACGGCGTTAAATCACACAATCTCATTTGATTTTCAATAAATCAATTTTTTCTTGGGCAGTATGAAACGTTACGCCATCCTATTGAAACCACAAACTGTCGACATCCGTGTCGTTAAAAAATAGGCCATACAAAAATTGGTGGCAGCACTAGCCTCATTTTCGTAAAGTAGGGACTAATGATGCCGCCTGATCTTAAAGCGCATCATAAAATGACACGTGGCGGATAAAATGGTCGGTCAATAACTGCTCTTGGATTTTAAGAGGCCCAAATGCGACAATTTTGCTTGTTAAGAATTTTTCCCTTCTGAGTGAAAATAAGCTTCGTCGGTGAAGATGATTATTTCTAAAAAGTCAGCAATATGTTTAATGATCCAATCAGCAAACTTTCGACGTTAAAAATGATCTGTTAGCTTTAATTCTTGCAGTAATTAGGGAGAGCCAAATTCTTGTGCGAAATTCGCCATGAAATCATCAATAAAACTGGATCCTTTTCAACACTTTCACTATCCGAAGTTAATTTTTCAGCTAAACTGCATGTACAAGCACGTTTTGTTATTGTTATGTTTTTTGAACGATCAAATTGAACGATCATTACGACCAAAAATATTTTACAAAAATGTGGCTTTCACAGACCGACCATTTTCATAATTGATTTTAATTATTTTAATGCAATTCTCGAGTAAAATTGCAGATATTATAACAAATGGTAAACGTCATCTATTATGACAAAATAGTTAACATAGCCAAAAAAGTTCTTATTGATAGACCATGTATTATGCTTAATTTAATTTTAAAAGCTCACTACACATTAGAAATTTATTAATTTTAGTAAAAATTGATATTTTCCGCATTAAATCTGTTACTTTTTTGGTCTTCTGTTGTTGAGTAGAAAAAAAGAAGAAGAAAAGAAATAGACCAAATTAAGGAGAAATTAAATGACTTAGAAATTTTCAATAAATATTTCATATTTTATTATTCGCACATTTTTATTATTTTCCAAAACAAAACAAAAAACCAATGCACAGAAAACAGCAAAAAACGCTTCCCCAAAATAAATATTTACTTTTGTGTGATATGTGCTAGGTAAATAAATAATTACCAAGTGTATAAGCTTAAATCCGCTGTTAGGTCATAGATGGCGTGAGTGAGCGTATTAAGCTGCCATTGGCACGCCATTTTTTTTTATGAGTTTGACATCTGTCAACATTAATCAGTGCACATTTTCGGCAATTTCGTACAACAACATACATTTTTCATTTGCTAATCATGTCTAGTTTTGTGCTAGAAAAAGAGCATATGCGGGAAGCTCTGCTTTTCTGCTTCAATCTGAAGAAATCGGCTGCCGAATCACATTGAATGCTTATGAAGGCCTATGGTGATAGTGCTTTATCGGAAAAAACGTGCCGAGATTGATTTTATCTGTTCAAAGACGGCAATTTTGACTTGTGAGACAAGAAGCGTGAAAATCGGCCTAGAAAGGCTGAGGACCATCAATTGCAGGCTCTTTTGGACGAAGACGATACCCAATCGTAAAAAATGCTCGCGGAGTAATTGGGTGTTACTCAATCAGCCATTTCCATGTGTCTGCGTGCCATGGGGAAGATTGAAAAGATCGGAAAATGGATGCCGCATGAATTGAACGATAGGCAGATGGAGCGACGCCAAAACACATGCGAAAACTTGCTCGCCAGACAAAAAAGAAAGTCGTTCCTGCATCGGATTGTGACAGGCGATGAAAAGTGGATATATTTCGAGAATCCTAAACGCAAGAAATCGTGGGTTGATCCCAGCCAACCATCAACATCTTCCCCAAGACCAAATCGCTTCAGACGGGAGACGATGCTCTGCGTTTGGTGGGATCAATAGGGTATCGTCTACTATGAGATATTGAAACCTGGTGCAACTGTGCTTACCGTTACCACCAACAACTGATCAAATTGCACCGTGCTCTGCGTGAAAAAAAGACGGATTATCAACAAAGACATGAAAAGTTAATTTTCCTCCACGACAACACACCATCGCACACGTCAAAAATGGTCCGAAATTATTTGGAGACACTCAACTGGGAGGTGCTACCCCACCCCGCTTATTCAACAGACCTGGCCCCTTCCGACTACCACCTGTTTTCGTCGATGGGCCACGCGCTTGCTGAGCAGCACTTTGATTTTTAGGAAGACGTCCGAAAATGGCTTGATGAGTGGTTTGCCTCGAAAGAGAAGCAATTTTCTTAGCGTGGTATCCACAAATTGCCGAGGAAAAATGTGTAACTAGCGAGGGCAAGTACTTTGAATAAATTTGTTTTTGCTTCCTATGAAAAAAAACATGTGTTTTTTGTTGACTAAAAAAGAGCGGATTTAAGCTTATACTCCTAGTAGTTATTACAAAATATGGCATATAAAAATTTATTTGACTAATGAAAAACGGATACTATTAGGATAATAGAAATATGTATCTAATAATCTGTGTGTGTATGTGTGTATATGTTATTTCGTTTATATTACTTCCAACAGCTTTTAGTAACTTTCCTTTTGGTGAGAGAAAAAAGGAATTGTTGTAAAAATACAGCAGTCTCTCTTATAAGTTGTTACTCATTAGAAATGAACATGTTTTCAATTGTAAATGCTCGATATTTTAATACTCCCGCACAAAAGTTTTTTCGAACAATCAACTTTCATGTAATAGAAAAGAAATTTTTTGGGAAATTTTTTCCAGTCTCTTATGCTCTCATTTGGTCAATTATCAGCACGTAGAAAGTTGAACTACAGTATCGATGTTTGTCCATTCGCTTACTGTTAAGCCTGGTATGCAGCTCGAGCTAAGATAAATTTTCATACGATTTTTAGCTAGCTAAATCGAAAACGAAAAATTTAGCTCACGATTTCGCCGGGCAGTACGCAGCTCGAGAGTGAAAACAAAGTCTCCATTGACAAGTCTCCACGCGATTTCACTTTGGTTTTCGCTACAATTAAATGCACGGAACAATAATCAAAGATAAATGCTAGCTAAATTTTGACGTTTGTGTTTCACTCTCGTTTAGCTGCGCTAAATGAGAGAGTAGTGGAGATCGCGTTAAAATTTATCTTCGCTCGAGCTGCATACCAGGCATTATTCATTATTTATTCATTCATTAACATTTCATCATTCCCTCTCGTACACGATGTAATAATTTATCATAATAAATGTCAAAAAAATCTTCGTTTCTCTCTGTTCGCGGGGCGGGGCTTGGCGGCAGACATGCTTGTTTAATTAAAACTCATGATGGCGTACGAAACATTCATTATTATTTTTTGCGAATTCTTCTATCTTTTCTTTTTTGTTAACAAAAATTAATTTCTCTTTATTTTCATTCGACCGACCACCTTGGAAAGATACACAAAAAAATTCATGCGTATATGATTCATTTTTTGTTTTTCTGGTTTGGTAGAATTGATATCACATACCCCCGACTCCCCTTCTACAACAATTTTAATAAAGATACGTCTTCGAAAAAAAAAATGCCAAAAAAAATAGTCATTCAGTTTTATTCATAAGGACAAATGTTGTAATTTCCAGTTATTATTATTAGTTAAGAGTAATTAGAGACATAAAAACATTTATTTTAAAAATTATAAATTTTCTTGCAATGTTTTCCTCTAGAGGCTCTCATGAATGTCTATTTCCAGATTTTCTTTATATATATTTTTTTTCTTTCAATCATTTAAATGTTCAAAAAAAATTATTTGTTAGTCATTAATAAAATTTCATTTTGATTAAAAAAATATTAATTAATTATAAAAAATTGTTACCTAATAAAAATTAATCAAAATTAATTTTTTTTTTAATTAGTGCCTTCTTCAGAAAAAAGCAAACAGAAAAAATACAAAGTTCTCACAAGTTGATAGGGAGTTCAGTTTATTAAAATCTTGTTCGTTTCATAAAAGCCAAATTAAATATAGAAAAAAATATAGAAAAGCTTAATAGAAAAATTATTTCAGTGAAATAAATCTGAGTTATTTTTTTAATCCCAAAAAATTTTCCCAAATGAATAGAATTTTAAAAATTTTGTAAATTTTTTCTTTATTCTTGTTTTTAGAATCAACAAAAGTTCAGAGCTCTTTTTCTATTTTCCTTTGCCGAAGTTGCAGAAATTTTTTATTGTTCTTGGTCCTTTTTGAAGTATTTTTTTTTTGTTGAGACTTTCTTTCCTGGTATTTTTTGTCTATGCCATTTTTTTAGGTAAATTGGAAAATTACTTAAACTTTTCCTTTGGCAAATCTTTATGATATTCCCCACTTTACTTTTCAAATTTGAACTTTTTTTTTTGTTGTAAAAAATTAAAAAAAAATGTTTTCTAAAAAGGAAGAACAAAAAAAATTTGATATTTTGTTCAAATTGAAGTATGTCCTTGAATGGAATGAGAGTGAACGATTTGAAGAAAAAAAAAATGAGACAAGTATAATAATAAAAATAAACCAAAATATGATGTTGAAATGCGTGAATGAGAAATTAAAAAAAAGTCAAACGTCTGCCAACATTTTGTTCTTATTAATTGTTAATAGGCGCCGCCCGCTTTTCATTATATAATTTTTTTATTAAAATTTTTTTAAATATTTACTTATAAAAAAAAATATATATTTTATCTTTTTTAGAAAAAGAAATTCCTTCATTTCATTTCATTTCCTTTAGAAAACCAGTCACATTATTTAATATATTTTCAAAAATATCATTAATTGAACAGAACACAAAAAAATGAATAACTAAAACAATGCAAACAAAAAGCTTACCGTTAAAAGAGACACGCATAACCAACAAATTTATTTTGCATGTGCATTATTGCCGCAATTGGCCATTTTTAAAAAAAGAACACTTCAAAAGAATATGCTTCATTTTAACATTATTTTTTTTTTTTTATTATATGTATAACATATTTTTCTCACCTTAAGTAAAAATAATTTGATTCGCACTATCATAAAATAAACAAATAAAAAATTCACTCAGCCATATGCACACATATATAATATGCAAACACACATAATCCTATGTATACATGAAAATAGATAATTTCTCAAAAATGTATAAAATCTGAAATTTTCTTTAAATAAACCATGAAGACAACAACAGAAAGAGAAAAGCTATTTGCTCACATCATATTTAAATATGTACGAAAATGATTTCTTCTTTTTTTTATTTTATTTCAAAAGCACAAACCATACAACATGATACATATCCCTTTTTTCATACACGCAATATAAAGAAAATCAAAGCCAAAAGATGACATAAAATTACGAAAGAAAAAGAAAAAATGAATTCATCCCGTAGATCACAAAACAGTACGTGTAGAAATATGTAAATTCACAAACCAATAGTGATGATGCCGGGCGAATAGCATTTCAGTTTTTTATGTGCATGATTATTTTTAATTGGTTCAATTCTTTGGGAAAAGAGAATCGAGCGTAATTGTACGAGTATTATTAGCAAACGATTCTCTTTCATATCTTTAATCGTTTTTAGTTATAATACTCCTCCCATCATAATTGGGCGGACAAAAAATATGCCCAGTATTTTTGATTCAAGAATGTTGGCACTTTTTATTTTTTACGAATTTTTCATTTCTTTTTAGAGTAAAAATTTTCATATAAAAATTTAATTTTTTTCTTTTGATCAATTATATTGAAATAAAACGAAATAATTCGTAAGTAAAAAAAAAAGAACGATTTTTATTTTTATTGGAAAAAAAGAAAAGAAAATGCATTTAATTATGCTTCATAAAGTAAATAAGAAATAATAAATGTCTTAAAAAAAAATTTTGATTTTGGACGAAATTTTATTTGTATAAAATTTTTGACCAATCAAATCATAACCTTTTTTTACGTGAGTATTAAATCAATCTGTATCTGTGTCTGTATATGTGTTATTGAATTATATTTAGTTGCGGCGAGGGTCGTATTATGTCACCGGATGGCAAAGGATGCATGGATCGTAATGAGTGCCTAGACTTGCCGTGTTTAAACGGTGCAACGTGCATTAATTTGGAGCCTCGTCTGCGCTATCGTTGCATATGTCCGGATGGATTTTGGGGTGAAAATTGTGAACTTATACAAGAGGGACAAACGCTCAAACTGAGTATGGGTGCATTGGCCGCCATACTTGTCTGCCTACTAATCATATTGGGTTTGTGTTAAAAAAATATTTATGCTATTATAAGATCATATACCGAGGCGGCGATAATGATAAAAGCAAGTTTTTTTTTTTCATCTTTTATACGAATTTATTATATTATTACATATATGGAAGAAACAGGAAAATGTCGTATGCTAGAGTGGGAGAGTGTGAACAAGCTAAAACAAAAAAAAAAGAAAAAAAAGAAAGAAAAATGATACCTAAATTTACAATTTTTTTATTTTCATTTTTTCTTCACTTCTGATTCCTTTACCCCTTTTCCAATATAAATTGATTTTTTTTTTCATATAATACTTATTATGTAATTATTGAATAGTAGTGCACTTGGTGGTGTACCAATTTTGTAATTTTTTAATAATCGTAGAATTTGTAGTAAATTGTTTAGATTTTAATGAAGTAGAACCGGACTTTTTTGTTTTATATTGTAATAAATCGACTACGATCAAATGTACTATATGTGATGTAATTGCACGTAGGCATGATAATATAGCAATTTTATTTATTTTTATCGCAAACTATAATTTGTATTTATGTATATAATATATATGTACACGTCTGTGTTATGTGTATTTTCGATATATTATTAATAGCGGCAGTAATTTTTATACCTTCAAAATTCCACCACCTTAAAATTTATAGTTTATATTTTATTTTTAATGTTTTATTTCAAGATCTCTGAAAGTGTTTTAAACCATCTGCAACCGATTTCGAGACCATTAGTCTTACTACAACAGTTTACCACGTGGTTACTTATTTTGCTCTTATGAATCTTTATCTCTTATTTCTACTATAACTAAGAAAATAATTACATCTGTTTGGTCTTTTTTTTAAATAACAAAAAAAAATTAGAAAATAATTTTATTGGAATAATAATTTCTATTGTATATCATAAATATATGACATGTAAATAACAGAGAAATAATCCCGCCTGGCAACGCCCTATTCTTAACGATGATCAATCATTCTTTAATTTGAATTTCACTCAATTTTGAACACATTTTCTTTATTTTTCTTTTTTTTTCTTTTATTCTAATCATACAATTTTCTAATAGCTTTTGATAATATTTTTTTTTTTCAAATCATTATAAAAGAAAAAATTATACCCAAAATCTATTCACCCACCATTTCAAGCATATTTTCGTTATGTGTAGATATTTTCCTCTTCTTTTTATTTATTTATTTACTATTACAACTATTTTTAAAAAAAAAAAATTTTGTTTTACTTATCTTATCATAATCAATAATAAATTTATATTTATATATTTTAATCATGTTTATTTTATATAAATAAAAATATATTTATAAAAAAAAAATTTTTTAAATAAAAAGTTTTCTTTGCATGCTATCTATACTCGTAATTTGCTCGAAAAATAAATAAATATTTTTTTTTCTATTTTATTTACATTTTTAATTTAAAAAAAAAAATATATTTGAAGTTGATACTATACGATTAGTATTTTATTTGAATTTTATTCCAAACAATAAATAAAAATTATCTTTAAGAAAATGCCTCCTAAAAGCATTTTTAAAAAAAAAATTTAAAAAAAAATCAACAATGTATCTTTTAATGCATTGCTGGTTTTGTGTTACGTGTGGTTTTGTTGGTATCTATTTTAGTTTTGTTAAATTATGTAGAGTGAACTGTAGTTAAAAATAAATTTTATCTTATAACATATAATAAATAATATTCTTTAGTAGTTGATAGATATTAGAGAAAACTCATTTTTTTTTTACCTTCTATATCAAATATTTTCTAACTAGTTTAATCACATTTTTACTAATAATTAATCAATTTAAAACTAATATTTACCAAAAATTATTAAGAAAAAAGAACAGATACAAAAGAAAACTCAGTGCTTACATTTGAAAAAGAAAAGAAATATGAGAAAAAAAGGTATGTAGATTGATTAGTTGTGAGCAAAAAAAAAAAAAAAGACAATTATATTAAACATATTTATTGAAAAACTATTTTAAAAATAATATAAAAAATACAACAACATTATAAAACGGGGAGTTATCTTAACATTATATTATGTTATGGCTATTCCTAGTCAGATTATGAAAATTTTCGCAAATCAAGTGCATTTCCATCTTAATAATAGTCATTTTATTTAGACAACAAAAAAAACAATAACCAAGGTTCATTTATTATAAAATAAAAAAAAAATTGAGATTTAAAAAAAACGGAAATAAATAAAAGAAAAAAAATTACTTATCCCAGCAAAAGTCTACTATTTTTCAAGGGGAATATTCAGTGGTATTTTTCAAGAGGAAAATTCAGTGGTATTTTTCAAGAGGAATATTCAGTGGTATTTTTTAAGAGGAAAATTCGGTGGTATTTTTCAAGAGGAAAATTCGGTGGTATTTTTCAAGAGGAAAATTCAGTGGTATTTTTCAAGAGGAATATTCAGTTGTATTTTTCAAGAGGAAAATTCAGTTGTATTTTTCAAGAGGAATATTCAGTAGTATTTTTCAAGAGGAAAATTCAGTTGTATTTTTCAAGAGGAAGATTCAGTGGTATTTTTCAAGAGGAATATTCAGTGGTATTTTTCAAGAGGAAAATTCAGTGGTATTTTTCAAGAGGAATATTCAGTGGTATTTTTTAAGAGAAAAATTCGGTGGTATTTTTCAAGAGGAATATTCAGTGGTATTTTTCAAGAGGGAAATTCGGTGGTATTTTTCAAGAGGAAAATTCAGTGGTATTTTTCAAGAGGAATATTCAGTGGTATTTTTCAAGAGGAAAATTCGGTGGTGTTTTTCAAGAGAAATATTCAGTTGTATTTTTCAAGAGGAATATTCAGTGGTATTTTTAAGATGAAAATTCAGTGGTATTTTTCAAGAGGAAAATTCAGTGGTATTTTTCAAGAGGAAAATTCAGTGGTATTTTTCAAGAGAAATATTCAGTTGTATTTTTCAAGAGGAAAATTCAGTGATATTTTTCAAGAGGAAAATTCAGTGGTATTTTTCAAGAGGAATATTCAGTGGTATTTTTTAAGAGGAAAATTCGGTGGTATTTTTTAAGAGGAATATTCAGTGGTATTTTTCAAGAGGAATATTCAGTGGTATTTTTCAAGAGGAATATTTAGTGGTATTTTTCAAGAGGAATATTCAGTTGTATTTTTCAAGAGGAATATTCGGTGATATTTTTCAAGATGAAAATTCAGTGGTATTTTTCAAGAGGAATATTCAGTTGTATTTTTCAAGATGAAAATTCAGTGGTATATTTCAAGAGGAATATTCAGTTGTATTTTTCAAGAGGAATATTCAGTGGTATTTTTCAAGAGGAATATTCAGTGGTATTTTTATTAAATAAATAATAAATCATTTATTTCCTTACTAAGCAAGATATAACAATAAGATTTGTTATTTGTTATAAATAACACCCCTTTGCGTCGGGTCATTCCACAATTATTTGCATATAAGTAAGTGCGTGCGTCTCTTACTCTTTTCGGGTTAATATCAATCGAAATTCAAGGTCCTGTTCCTTTGCATAATAGAATCACTCACTGATTGATAGTTTTAAATTTGTATACATTTTATGGATCCATATTTAATATTAAGTTCATTTTTAGGCCAGTCAGAAACCTTCATTAGATTCGTATATCTTTTCATCTAAAAACTTTCTTCAATTATAAGTTTTTCTTTTTCTTTTTGTTTATTTTTCTTTTAAAAAAATCCATAATTTTATAATAATATAATTGGAAGAAAAACTTAGCTCAATTATTATTTAATTAATTTCAAACAAAAAATTCCCTTACAAAAAATGCTGAAAAATTTGTATAGAAAAAAAATTCACCGAAATTATTCACTTTCGTACGTTCAAAAAAATTTTGATTGTTTACTATCGAAAGAAATGAAAGAGGCGGGGCTCATTAAAGCCATATACCATATATAAGATAAGCAAATCAAAATATTTATAGAGAAGAACAAAAACTATTGTCTTTATATACAATAAATTAATATTTTTCTCTTTATTAATATTGTAGTAATTTGCATTGGTTAGTTTTCTAAAAATATTTTGGGTGTAAGGGAAAGTTCTGTCATTTTTTTTCCAAAGAAAAAACTAAATTTTTTTTTCACTTTTTATTCAAAAATTAATCCAGTGTTCTGGTAGCTTATCCAATCCCTTGGAAAAGAAGTCCACGTTTTTGGACGTAAATTAATCTTCCACTGCCATTTGGACACCCTAATTATTTATATATTCATTTCCATCAATTAAGTTTTGCAGCGACCTGAACAGATGATAATCAGATGGTAAAAATATTTGGAGAATATGCTGGCTGCGGTAGAGTTTCCCAACACAACTCTACCCATTTTTGTATAGTTTTTGTGACCACGTGCGGTCTAGCGTTGTCATGGTGAAGAATTACACCCTTTCTATTGGCCAAATATGGACGTTTACGTTGAATTTCTTTATTCAAAATATCAAGTTGCGAATAGTAACGAACAGCATCGATCGTATAATTTTCTTTCAGCAACTCATAGTGGACAAAACCCCTCCGAACATATTGAAATTCGATTCATTAAATTTTTTTCGCTTAATTCGTGTGGCATCCAAACAGAGAGTTTGGACACAAAACTAAGCCTTTTAATGTACTCTAAAGCAGTAGTCTGATGAATTCCAAGCTTGCAGGCCACTTCTGTGGAATTTATCATGGGATTTGTCCTGATCATACTGCGCAGCACTTCGTCATTGACATCTGATAGCCTTCCTGATCTGGGTTCATCTTTCAAAGAAAAATCACCCGCACGAAATTTCGCAAACCATCTCTAGCATGTCCGAGCTGTTGCTGCGTCTTCTCCAAACACGCCACACAAGCGTGTTTTTTTTTTGCCTCCATCGCGTTGTTCCCTTTTTGGAACTCATACAACATACGAGGTCTGTTCAAAAAGTATCAAAAATTTTGAATTTTCGCGGGTTACGTATATTCGATTTTCGATTTTTTGTGGCGTTATATTGGTACTCATGTCTCTCACTTATACCGACAAGTTCGGCCATTTTGAATATTCAGTTAATTTTTGACAGTTGCGTTGCTTGCACGTGTTTTGGCTCGTCTTCGATTTTTGCCCATTTTCGACCAAAAACAGCATCGCATTAAAATTGCTAAGGAGCTCAGTCCGCGACGACCCAAATTTTCTCCAGAGGGTCATAACTGGTGACGAATAATGGGTTTATGGTTATGACGTGGAAACCAAAGCTCAATCATCCCAATGGAAGTTGCCGCACCGAAAAAAGCCAAGACCGAAAAAAACGCGCCAAGTTCCGCCAAATATGAAGGTTTTGGTTACAGTTTTCTTTGATTGCATGGGCTTGGTGCATAATGAGTTCTTGCCACAGGGTAGAACGGTCAATAAGGAATATTATCTGCAAGTTATGCGCAAGTTGCGCGAAGCAATACGCCAGAAACGCCCTGATTTGTGGAAGAATAAAAATTTGCTCTTGCACCATGATAATTTTTGACCAAAAACAACACACCAATAATGCCGCAGCCACCGTAATTCCCCAGATCTGGCCCCCTGTGAGTTTTTCTTGTTCCCGAAACAGATTCTTTCATCCATTTTTTGGAATGGGCAAAAATCGAAGACGAGCCAAAACATGTGCAAGCAAAGCAGCTGTCAAAAATTAACTGAACATTCAAAATGGCCGAACTTCACGATACTTTTTGTCAGACCTCGTACAATGTCTTAAGTGCACTTTTTCTTCATACATGTTGACTGTTTTACAAGTTTAAAAAAAAACTGACAACAATACAAAAAAAATGTGTACAAATCATCAATCATAACAGTAATCTAACGGTTTAAAACGATTTCAGTCGAATAATAATTCTCGCTAAGAATCATCGACAACACATACAAGTGCAAGTCTTCAAAAATGACAGAGCTTTCCCTTACACCTAATAATTTTGCATTTACAAGCGAGCATATCGATGCATCCTCGTACTCGAAAAACATATAAAATTCTTATTCAAGACCTGAATTTTCATTTTTGTATGAAAGGCTCTTTTACTATTTAGAAATTAACTTTAAGTAAAGTAGAAATTAACTTTAAGTTTTAATATTCTTTAAAAAAAAAAATTTCTGCAAAAAAACAACAAATTTTCTTTAGAACAAAACTTTCAATTTTAACACACTTTCAACTTTGATAAATGGACTTTTTTTCTAATCATTTTGATAAATTGTCAGTTAAACTCAAACTATAATAATTAAAATAATAAATAGATAATTTTACAAAAAAAAAAATTACTTAATCATAAAAATAATATATACCTTAATGTTAGTCACATTAATTAATTGAACAATTCCAGTAATTTATTCTTAAACTTATTCTTCAGTTAAATTTCTTCAAAAAAAAAAAAAATTACTTCTCATCCTCTATTATTTTTTCGATATTAACGTTTTTTTTAAGATTTTATTTTTAATTTAAAAAAAACAACAGATTTTTAACAAAGAATTAATTCCATATAATTTGTTAGTAATATTTTTTGTACTTGTTTGTGAAATTTTCGAAATACACCCAAAAAAAAATAATAATTTCCGTCCTAACCTATTGTATATTATGATGCATTATTCAATTTGTTCATAAATGAAAAAAATACGATGATAGTAAAGCAAGAAAGAGATAATAACTAACAATAATAAAGTTAAATATAAAACAAAAAACAAAAAAAAAACCTGAAAGAAAGAGAAAATAATAATAATCGCTATCACTGGTCAATCAATCTTCTTGAATATTACTTTATTAATTTAGATGTCCTGCTGGCTTTAAGATTTCTGGTAGTCAGTGTATCAATGATAATGAATGCGTTCTGTTTCCTTGTCGAAATGGTGGGCGGTGCCAAGACTATAATCCACCAAGAAAATACGAATGTGAATGTCCAATGGGCTTTACAGGAATGCATTGTGAATTAGAATTGCTAGCGTCTGGCGTCCTAACACCGTCAAGAGATTTTATAATTGCTTTGGTACTCTGCACTAGCACATTGATACGTAAGTATAAGTTCTTTATTATTATTATTATTTGATTTTTTTAATTTCTTCTTTAATCTTTTATTATTCTTTCAAAATTTTTTTTCTTATATTATTTTATATGAACGGATTATGTTGTATAATATATATACATACGTGTATGTACATATTTTTTAATCTATATATTAATATTAGTTTAAGTATAATATCATATTTCGAAATGAGAAAAGTATGAAAGGTAAAATATCGAATCAAATGAGGGGCGTGGCATGTGAGTAAAATTGTGGAAATTTTAATCCCACTCACTCTTACTCTACTTTCTGTTCTTATAGAAAATATTTTCTTTTTATTATTAAAATTCGTTCTCATATATCCAACTTATATGTGCATTTGTATATGATTAAAGGTAAGTACTAAAAAATTTATACAAAAAAAAATCATATTTAATTAGTTTCTATTGTTTTTTTTTTTTTTTTGTTGATGTGCAAACATTTTTATCTCCGGTTTAGTTTCAGTTGTTTTATTTCCACCAAAAAAAAAAAATCTCGATCTTTATTTAAAAGAAACACCAAAAAAAAAAAAAAAAAACATGAAAAATATTTTTTTTTTAGTATATTTTAATTAATATTAAAAATATATATTTACTATTTACTCCTATTATAGAATATTTTTAATTTTATTTTTATTGCATTTTTAATACATCCTTTTTAAGTATAAAGCAGCACATTATTAATTAATATTAGTTAATATTAAATATTTTAAAGAATTTTTCCTTTTTTTTTTTTGTATATATTTTTATTATTTGTCCGATGTGTATTTGTTGTGCGATTTTGAGATTGTTTTTGTGCGTTGATGTATGTATGTGTGCACATATGTGAGGTGATAAAAACTTTTAACCAAGTTAACAAGAAAACCACCACCAATTATTATCGCACTCTCGGATATGGTATATTTTTGAATAAATAAATTTTCATCTTTTTTTTTTTTTTTAAGAAAAAGATTGAAAAAAAGTTTAAAATTAATTAATTATTTTAATTTAATTTAAAAATTTCTTTTTTTATTAACTACTTTTTTCTTTAAATAAATACTAGATATTTTCAGTTTGTCTATTATATTTTTTTTCTATATAATATATTTTGTTTGTGTTGACTTATTTTTTATTTTCAAAAAAAGGTAAGTGCATTTTTTTTTAATTTGAAATTAAATTTAACAAAAAAAAAAAAAAATACTTCATACGATTTTTAGGGAATTTTTACCACGTTTTTATAATAAAACTCAGATTATTTTTTTTTGAGATCATAATTTAAGATGTTTTTTTTATTGAAAATACAATAGATAAATTCAGGAAATTTCAGATTTTTCATATGCTAATAAAAATTGATTTAGAAATATTCTCAAATGCCCGCCGTTTTTATTTTTTTGATATAAGAAATAATTTATAAATGTTCTTTTAGAAAATTTACTTATTTAAATATTTCGTTAAAAATGTCTTAGATCAATATATTTTTTACTATAAATATTTTTTTTTATAAAAAAATAGCAGGAAAAACTATATTTTGTCGTTTGTCATTTAAAAAAAAACCAACAAAAAGTTTAAAAAAAAAAAATCGTTAAAGATTTTTTTTTAAAGAAAGTTTCCAAGAATCTCAAGCTTAAAAGAAAATTAAAAATAGTTGAAAAATTCCATTTTTCAAAAAAGGGTTTAATATTCTTAAAATTGTTAGGAATTTCGTTAAATATTTTTCTATTAAATAAAATCGATTTTAAAAGCCGCCTACATCCCCAAGCCAAGTAAAGAGGATAAAAAAATCTTCTCATATCTTCGTCTATTTGATTAAAATTGTAAATTTCTCTTCACTTAACTTTTATCATAAATTCTAGCTAAAAGAAAAACCAATAATTTTTTTTTTATATTTTTTTAACACCATCCCATTGTGTAGAGTAATGAAAAATTAAATTACAAATAAAAAACTTACAATGTTTATCGAGGGTCAAAGCGAGCTTAAAAAATTAAATAATGCAAATTCAATAATTAACTTATTTTTCTATAAAAGGGAGGGGTGGGATTTTGGGTGGTGGTGTTAAGCAGGACTTTTCTTATTTGAGAAAATTTATATTCGAAATAAGGAACAAACTCTATTTTGTTTTTGGTAGGTATAAGTGGCGATAGCTTAGGAAAAATGGTTAAGGGATAAAGGATATAATGGATAAAAATTTAGGGACTAATGGAGAAGGAGAAGTAATCGGGTTTTCATATTGATTTTTTTTGTTGTTGACATTCTGGAATATGGTTTTTTTATTAGAATTGAAATTGTTCAATATAACCGCAGGGTAAATAGCCATTAACTAAATGGGAAAGGGTCGATGGGGAGCAAGACAAAATGATATCTTTAGGGCCTAGAATAATAATAATAATATTCGGAATTAAGTTAATTTAATTTAGTCATTGAAGTTGTTAGTTAATGTAGGCGCTTTTTCATTTGCCCCCAAATATCCAACATATTCTATAGATAATTTGTAGTTTTTATTATTTTTTTTTGTCCTTCTATACACAATATTACTTTCAATATGAATAAATTCTTTTAATCGCTGAATTTAATTTCCCAATAAGATTAAATTGAAATTGGAAAATCGAAATGGGTGTGGATAGGCTTTAGGTTTTCTATTTAATCGGCTCCCTCCTTCAATTTTTTGGTTTTTTTTTTCTCCGAATAGCTTATTTATTTTAGTAATTTCTGTTTTTTTTTATATACTCATTTTATGCTTAGAAAAATGTAAAGGAATTACAAAAGAAGAGAAAAGATATGGCGGAACGCGGAACTTAGTTTTAAAAAGGAAACTGCGCGATGATGAAATAACGTGATAGAAATTTGAATTTGGTGTCTGGGAGAGTAGGATCGAAGACAGCTCGCTATTTTCCGATTATCTAAAGAAAATGCTCAAAGAAAATTAATCTAAAGTACGTTCATGCATCGGAGTGGAAGGGTGGGTGTGGGTGGTTGTGTTGCCACTTTAGAAAATAGAAAGAATGTTGGTGGAAGAGGGTTTCGACATTACAAATTACGGTCGCATGTATGTACGTGACTTAACATACCACGTACACATGCGATAAGCGAAATGGGAAGTCACTTTTCAATTGAGTAATGGCGGAGGATGTTAACCTTTCAACTGAATCACTCCTACTTCATATTTTTTTTTGTTTGTTCATTGAATTCGGTCTTTTGGTATCAGATCGTAAATATTAATGGTTATTATTGGAAGAAAATGATTACTGCCATGAGTCAGATTAAAGGTTAAAAATATGGAATTTATTCAACTTTGTACCTTTAAGCTTATCAATTTTCTTCACATTGCTTCGGGTTCGGTTATTTTTACACTTTAACTTTCATATATGAATGGTGTCTATTGTCTGTAATGTTTTGAGATTTGATCGGAAATTGGTAAAATATTATTTGCAATATCGTAAAGAGTTCAAAACTATTGGAAAAACAAATATTTAAAATGTAATCTGACATCCTATAAAGTTGGAGTTTTTGATTAAAAATATTAGAAAAGTTTCTAAAAATAATTACATTTTTCGGACTCGGATATTTTTTTTTTTACCTAAAGTTATTGTTTTTAAAGTAATTAAAATAATTTTCGAAATTTTGGAGCCAATTTCTAATTTGAATTGAACTTTGCAATTCCTATTTGGTATAAATAATGCTATTTATTTTTTTTACACTCTAAGAGTAAGAGTATTTTTGATGAGTGGCTCTAATAAGTAATTTTTATTTAAAAAAAAAGTGGGCCTTTAAGTATTTTTGATGGATGGACTGAGCTAGGTTTGTAGAATTTTTCTAATTATTGTATAAAGGTCTTTTTCTACATGTACACTGAATTTCCCAATGCAAATAAGAAAACAAATAAAAAAAATTTATAAAATTTTATTTTATTTTTAGGTAATAATTACTATTAAAAAAAAAACAGGTAAAAATAAAAACATTCCAAAATCGTATGAAATATTTTTTTCCTTCTTTCTTTTTAAGAAATATTTTTTTCCTTCTTTCTTTCCTTCTAATTTTTGTTTCAAAATTTTTTTTTTTTTTTTTTTTTAAGTTTGAGAAAAAATTCAACTTTTTCAAAATAATTATGTTCTTGGAAATTCTTAAAACATAAACAAACAATTATATTAAAATTTTATTCGTATGTTGGTTAATTTTCTTGCTCATCTGGCAATACCGTACAACAGTTCTAGTCCTTGTATTTGTTGTGTACAATCGTCGACGTGAGGCTCACATTAAGTATCCTGGACCGGACGATGATGTACGGGAAAATATAATAAATTACGATGATGAGGGCGGTGGCGAAGATGACATGACAGCGTTCGATATCACACCGTTGCAGATACCGATTGGTGGTCCAATGCCGGATATGGCACCGTGCAAAATTCCAATACCAATAATATGTAAGTGCATATTTTGATATTTATTTAAATTGTTTTTAATGTTCTTTTTTATGTTTATTTCTAAATTACCAAATTTTGTCAATCCATCGAGAGAGTCCTTTCTCTGTGTACCCATATGGTATTTATTTTTATTGTAAGAGGAAAAGAGGGTTTGGTGTGCCTTTGCCAAATAATGTAATTCTTTGTTTCTAAAAATTATATTGAAATTAAGTATAATTTTTATTAAAACTTTGCCATTTTATGCATTATATTTTTTATGTTTACCTAATATTTTTGACTTAAAAAAGTATTACAAATTTTCAGTAAACATATTCGCCAAAAATTGAATTTTTTTATAATATATTTGTAAGATATCGAAATTATTTTCCAACATTTTACAATTTTCTTGGTAAATAAAACTTATTTTTTTAATTGAAAATAGTCGGTGAAAATTTAAAAAAAAATCACCTAAATCAGAGCATAACTTCCGCAAAAAAATCACCGAAACTTGAAAATAAATTCACTTGAAGAAAATGTTATAAACCAAAAAAAAACTATTTAAAAATCCCAAAATTTTGACAATATAAAAATATTTTTTTTTGTTATCATTTCAAAAAATTAATTTAGATCCAGTAATGACAATGGGACCTGGTCAAGAACCCAACGTGGGAATGTTTATTGAAGAGCATAAGAAACGTGCTGATAGCGATCCTAATGCTCCGCCCTTCGATGATCTACGTAATTACGCCTATGAGGGTGGTGGCAGCACCGCTGGATCGTTAAGTTCTCTTGCATCGGGTAAGAAATTTTCATTTTTAACTCCTTTACTTGCAGGGAGCATATTAATTTTTTATTAAATAATTTAATTTTTAATTATTATTGAACGAATTTTGTTTATAGTATTTTTCTTTTCATAAAAAATAATACACAAAAGAATTTGCAATAATTTTCTTTCTTATTTCCATCATTTTCTCTATCCCCACTACCCCATATATCCTATGCCTAACCTTCTCTAAATAAATAGGTACTGACGATGAGGCGCATGAATACGACTACCTTGGTGCATGGGGACCTCGTTTTGATAAATTAGCGAACATGTACGGTCCAGAAATTGGTCAAGAGCTCGAAGAATTGTAAGTTCTTTTTCTTTATCTTACTTTCTTTGGTAATTGGAATTTAACAAAACCAAACACACAAAAGTACTTCGAATCAAAAAAAAAAGAAAAAACAAAAACAAAAAAAGATGAAAAAAACAACAACTACATTTTTTCCATTTTTCTACTTATTTTAATAATAAAAATAAATAAAATTAAAAAAAATTAAAACTTAACAAAATAATTAGAAGGAGAAAATTAAATAAAAACCAAAAAGAGAGGAAGCCGCAATGAAGAAGAACTAATAGTAAAAATATTATGAGAAGAAAAAGTGAAAAGAAAATGTTGAAGTTGACAAAAATAAAAACCCATACCTAAAAGTTATTAATTAAAAAAATTAACTATTAAGAGAGTAAAATTAGATACTCACATGAGTAATTATTAAGCAGAGAAAATCATTTATTATTATTATTATTGAGATGAAAAATATGATCGAAAAAGTGGATAAAAATATGGTTTATTCGAAGGAGTATAATAGCAAGTCATATAATTCATAAAATAAGAAAAACCCATTCAAAAAAAGTTAGATTTAAATAAAATGGAATGAAAAGTATTATTAACACACACGACGACAGTGACAGAGAGCAAAGAATCTATTAATTATTACTAATTAAGAAATAAGTAAAAACAACAAAACAAAAAAAAAAAACAAAAAAAATATTTTAACGTAAAAATTGATATTAATTAATTAAGAGTAATTAATGATAATACCAAAAAAAAGCAAAATTAACCTAATAAGTAAGCCATAAGTAATTAAATTGTAATAATTATAATTATAAGAAAAATTCGTTGTCAAAATTGAACAAAAATAAGTGAATAACATTATTGACACCATCATTCATATTCTCGGAGTACGTACGTAGTTCTTTTCTGCAGGATATTATCAGTAGAATTCGTTCAGAATTTACGAAAATCTCTTGCTCAGTATGAAAACTTCTTATAAGTCACATTTTATTTTATGGTAATTTTAAATAATTCATTTTTTTCTTTTTCGTTGTTTTTAAAAATATATTTGATTATATATAAATTATATTAATAAGAATCGAAATCTTTTCAAAACATTGAAGAAAAATTATGTGGACTACAACACATTTTAATATTTACTATAAAAAATAGCAAAGAGGAGAGATTTTTTTTCTGTTGCAAAAAAAAAAGAAAAAAAAAAGGATAATATAAATTAACCATTTTTACACTAAAATAGAATATTAAAAAAAAAATTATATGCAAACATAAAAAAGGAAAAAAAAATTTTATTCGAAGTAATTATTATTGATAAAATTAAAATTAAATAAGTATTAGTAAATTAATGAAAAAACAAGAAGCATAAAACGAGACCTAATTAATACTATTATTATTATTATTATTATTATTACTAACTACTATGTACACCTAATTTAAAAGTAAAATCAATAATTCAAGTCATATTTAAATAAACTTGAAAAACTAATATTCATATACAATATAATATTAATTTTAAATTATAATAAAAATACTATTAAAAATAAAATTCAAAAAAAACAAAACAATAATTATTATTATAAAGACGAGAGAAAGAAAAAAAAAACAACTGCTGAAAATGTATTGTGTGCGGAAGCTAGTTTTATACTCTAATTATTACAAAATAAAATATTAATTAAATTAAATTAATAATTAAATACTCAAATTAAAAGAAAAAAAAAATTTCTTACACGTGAATTTATATTTTTACTTTGAACCACATTTAGAAGATAACATTTTTTTAATGGTCTAAAAACAAAAAAATATATTTAATTTAGAAAAAGAAAGTTTTGGTTAAATTAACATAGTTTTTTTGTTGTTGCAATTTTTACTGAAACTTTTTTCGGATTTGATTTATTTCTAGCCTAGTCTCAATAGAAATAATAACAAATTACAAAAAAAAAAACACATTTATTCGTGGTCTTCACTATATTTTTTTGGAGTCTTAAAAAATTTCATTGTTTATGCCCTGCCCCAAATGCAGATTTGTGACTTGCGACTAGTAACTCGAATTGCATTTGTGTAAGAATATCATCGTTTAGAAAAATTAAACACAATTACAAGGAATATTCATATCTTAAAATATTTTTTCATGTGCAATTAATTGCCTTGTTTTTAATTTCAATTTTAACAATTTCGCCACACATTAAAGAATATTAAAAGAGTGAAAATCTATTGGCAATATTAGGAACCGAACTTAAAATTACAGATTTAAACTTAAATCAAGCAAGGAGTAACCTATAATTTATGAACGTTGCTGTTTTCAATTGTGTTCTTGTCCGTAAGATTGCGAAGGTATTAAAAATTTCGATAGCGCTCTTGCAGTTGAGCGTCTGCACTTGCCTATGCTCATTTGATTCCTTGCTCAGAGTGCTGCATCGGTCAAAATGGTTTCAGTACTCAAAAAGTAGAGCAGATCCAACTCTAGAAAAGCCAAAAATGTCTGAAAAAACAAAAATTTTCGATTTTTTGGCAATAATATTTTTGATTATTTATTCGCCATTAATTTTTCATTACTTTATTCACATTATTCACTCTCTTTATAATTACTCAACGGTAAATCGATTAAAAGACACCACATACTCCAAGAATGATCAAAAATTTCCACCCAAAAATGTTTATACTTTCTATACACACTGTACTTGACAGGTACGATCGCTCATTCTTTCAGCTACGTCCACGCTCAATTTTTTGTTTGTACGAGTAGCATTTTAAAAATGTCGATAGCGTAACGCTCTTGCAGTTGACCGTGGCAGTTGTGCTCTCGCCTCTGCTCACTTGATTGCTTACTCAGAGGGTTAAAATGCTTTGAGTACTCAAAAAGTAGAGCAGATCCAACTCTAGAAAAGCCAAAAATGTCTGAAAAAAACGAAAATTTTCCACTTTTTGTCAATAATATTTTTGATTATTTATTCGCCAATAATTTTTCATTACTTTATTCTTATTATCCACTCTCTTTATAATTACTCAACGAACGGTTAATCAATTAAAAGACACCATATACTCCAAGAATGATCAAAAATGTCCACCCAAAAATGTTTATACTTTCTGTACACACTGTACTTGACAGGTAGGATCGCTCATTCACTCAGCTACGTGGTCGCTCAATTTTTTGTTTGTAGGATTTTAAAAATGTCGATAGCGTAGCGCTCTTGCAGTCGACCGTGGCAGTTGTGCTCTCGCCTCTGCTCACTTGATTGCTTACTCAGAGGGTTAAAATGCGTTGAGTACTCAAAAAGTAGAGCAGATCCAACTCTAAAAAAGCCAAAAATGTATGAAAAAAACAAAAATTTTCGATTTTTTGTCAATAATATTTTTGATTATTTATTCGCCAATAATTTTTCATTACTTTATTCTCATTATTCACTCTCTTTATAATTACTCAACGGTAAATCGATTAAAAGACACCACATACTCCAAGAATGATCAAAAATTTCCACCCAAAAATGTTTATACTTTCTGTACACACTGTACTTGACAGGTACGATCGCTCATTCACTCAGCTACGTGGTCGCTCAATTTTTTGTTTGTAGGATTTTAAAAATGTCGATAGCGTAGCGCTCTTGCAGTCAAACGTGGCAGTTGTGCTCTCGCCTACAAAATGCGTTGAGTACTCAAAAAGTAGAGCAGATCCAACTCTAAAAAAGCCAAAAATGTATGAAAAAAACAAAAATTTCGATTTTTTGTCAATAATATTTTTGATTATTTATTCGCCAATAATTTTTCATTACTTTATTCTTATTATCCACTCTCTTTATAATTACTCAACGGTTAATCGATTAAAAGACACCACATACTCCAAAAATGATCAAAAATTTCCACCCAAAAATGTGTATACTTTCTGTACACACTGTACTTGACAGGTACGATCGCTCATTCACTCAGCTACGTGGTCGCTCAATTTTTTGTTTGTAGGATTTTAAAAATGTCGATAGCGTAGCGCTCTTGCAGTCAAACGTGGCAGTTGTGCTCTCGCCTCCGCTCACTTGATTGTCACTTGATTGCTTGCTTGCTCAGAGGGTCAATAATGCTTTGAGTATGTGCTCGCTCAGTTTTTTGCTGTAATTGTCAACCCCAGTTAGGTTGGCTTATATTTTATTTTTAGTTCAAATCGTTTCGATTTGTTAACTGATTGTTAAAATTCATATTGTAATATTTTTATTTTTATATTAAATTAAATTTAAAAAAAAAAAATTCTTTATAAATTATCTTTTTGGTGTTTGTTTTTTTCCTCCATTTCTTCAATTAGAACACAACTGATCTTGTTTAAAAGTTATTATTGGTTTCTTTTTCCTTTTGGTTATTTTAAATTTTATATTTTTAAAGTATTAGTTATGTTAGCGTTAAGTGTATTTCTTGACTCTAAATATTTTTATTCCGTTGGCTTTTGTTATTTCAATTATTTTTGGAGAATTGTGGTAGTTTTAGGATAATTAATTACTGATGAATTAATCAATTACTCGCCGTAACTGTGTTTGGGGCATAAAAGTAAACATGTAATTTTTTTTAAAAATTCTAAAAAAAAGCATCCAAAATGAAAATAAAAGAATTGTTTCAAAAAAAGTTTTCTTTAATTGAAAATGTTTCAAAAATAAATCAAATAAAATCAAAAAACAATTCTTACAGATAAAAAAAATAATCTATCGTATTAAGATGTATCTCCTAAAACCCTTAAATTACTCTCAAATACAATATAATTTTTCAAATAAATTTAAAAATGTTTCTTTTAAAAAAAATACTATTAACAACCAATCAATATTCTCCCATATAACTTAACAAAAAAAAAAAATATATAATCAAATCAATTAATTCTTTATAAAAAAAAATGGGATTCGTCTTATAAATAAAATTCGTATTATATGGAAATTAACAGCAACAAAAGAATAAATTAACCAAAAAACAAATATAAACATTAAAAAATGTAAGTAAAAAAAAGGATAATTATTAGGAGGGGGAAAAAATGTCGGTAATAAGAAAACCAAATAAATAAAAATTACATACACGAAAATATTTATACACTTTCATGAATATATACAATACATAAACGTAATGGCGATATTATTAATTGTTTAGAATTTAATGTATCCAAAGACTGTTTTTGTTCTATCATTGAGAAATAAATAAAAAAATAAAATTATTTAAAAAAAAACATAAAAATAAATATAAAGAAAATTTATAAACTAAGTAAGATAAGAGATATACACTAATGAAAAATAAAAAAAAATAAAAAATTATTAATAGAAATACAATATACACACATGAAAATAAAATATAAATACGGAAAAAATTAAAAATAAAACTTCGTAAAAAAAAGAACTTTTCTTAATGAAAAAAAATTAATGATAAAAAAAACTCACATAATAGCAGCAAAAAAAAAAATTAAAATTATTAAAATAATAATAATAATAACGTTGATGATATTAATTAAAATAGAAAGAGTAAAAGAAAGAGAAAACTGGTTTAAGGACAAAGAGGTAGAGCTAAAAGCAAATTATGGGTGTTGTTTGGTTAATACGTGGCCTTGACGAGAAATAAACATTTTTATATGTAAAGTCCATTTAATTTTTCAGCATAGTCGTCTTTTAGGTCGATACACTTAGTTTGACCTTTTTGTATCTCTTGTATCCCATCTAAATAAAAAGAAAGACGATTTCTCAAACTCTTCGAAATGGGCGTTTTTTGTCAACAATCACCTTATCGATTGAGTCAAATTTTTATTCGCCGAGCCATTTTTTCATATTCAGAAATTGGATATAATCGTTAATGGGCTTAATCTGGCGAATATGGTGGATACGGAAACAATTCGTATCTTAACTCGTATAATTTTACCATGGCGATGACACAAGTATGAACGCTTGCTTTGTCTTGATGAAAGAGTATTTTTTTCTTTTGAAAAATGTTTTCATTTCATTACTCAACTGGTCTAATAATGCTGAATAATAACGTCCTATTTTCAAGATAACCAAAATAAAAACTTTTCCTGTTCCAGAAAACAGTAGGTTCACTAGTAAAAGTACATATTTTTGACTGAGCTTTTATTTGTTGTATATAATGGTACATAAGCATATGCAAAAATTCATTTCGATTATGCTTAAAAATGTCCAAACAGCCGATTGATGTCATTACACGAACACCTTTTGCTCAAGTGTTAGCAAACGCGGTACCCATCTCAACGATAGCTTTTTCATAGTCAAAATTTCATATCAGATTTTGCCTACACGCTCGTTTAAAATGTTTACAACTGTTTTGAAAGACGATATCGTGAATTTTTTCACTTTATTCTGGTGTGATCACCTAATTGATATTATCTGGACGGTCTATATCAAAAATGATTATGCGGTCGCATTTAAATTCAGCTGTTCAATATTTTATAATCGATATTGAAGGTGCAGAGTTCCTATAAACTTCGCTGAGTTCTGGTCGCATCTCATCATTTATTTTCTTTTTTAAAAAATAAATATTTTATTACTACTCGATATTCTATTTTTTTCATTGTTGTAAAATGATAATAGCTGGTTATTTTAAATAGTTGCCATTCGTAAACTAAATGACGTAGCTGCTTGAAATATTTGGTAGAATTTTTCTAAAAGGTAGCATTTACAACAAAAAAACAACATTGAGTTTTTTTAATAGTAAAATAGCATCATTTCTTGTCGAGGCCATATATTAATCATACAACCATTGTGTAAAAACTCGTGAGTACCTCATATGTACACATATAAGAGAGAGAGAGAGAGAGACAGAGACGAATTTGTTCATAAGTGAAACAACAAACATGAGTAAAGAGTAAATAGGCGAAGCAGCAGTACAAACAAAGTAAGAAAATATCCTATTTATTTTTACTTTATTCGAATGAGTACGTATGGACCTAAACACACGCAAATAAGTATCCAACTTTATAATGTTACGAATTTCGGTTCATATTAATAATTATAAAAAAGGAAGTAATGAAAATATTGTAGTACGAAAGAATGACAGAAAATAGCTGGTAAAATAAGAAAGTTATAAAAACCCCAAACGTGTTATTATTATTATTATTATTATTATTATATAATATTATATCACGTAAAGATACTTCAAAATTGGGTTTTCCTTTTTTTTGTTTTTTTTTTGACCAATTTCTTTTAAGATAATAATAATTTTATATCGTTTTCCTTAATATATTATTTTCTTTGCATTTTTCTCTGAGAAATGTAAAATTCTGTACAAGATTACTAAAAGACAACTGCTGAAAAAAAATGAAAAAAAAATGAAACTGGCCAAAAGAAAAGACCTTTATTTTTTGCAATTTTAATTTCTGTTTGAGGTAAAATTTTTAATTTTATGTTAATTTTAATATTAATTATAATCGATCAAACCCAGTTTTGAACCGAAAACAAATAATAAATAATACCAAAAAAATTATTTACAAAAACGAAATAATTCGAATTAATTTATTTTTGTTTGCGTTTCTTATAATTTGATGATAAATTAACTAAAACAAATTTAGAATATTAGTCAAAAATAGTGAAAAAAAAACCAATTTCTAATTATATATTATGATTTATAGACTTTAAATTTAAAGTACATAAAATTATATAATAAAAATTGAAACGAAATTTATTTATTAAGACAAATGAAAAAGAAAAAAATTCCAATTCAAATAGATTAAAAAAAATATACCAAAAATGATGACATTTAGTAAACTTAGAGCAATTGGTAATGTAAATAGATTAGAGAAAAAGCAAAAAAACTACTATAAATAATTAATTAAAAAAAAATTATTATAGAAAAGATTTTTAAAAAAATTAGAAAAAATAAAATAAAACCTAAGTATATAATAGCAAAAATTATTGAAAATAAAAAATAAATAAAAAATAATTGAATATATAATAAGAATATGTAGTATATGTAGAATTTAATATGAAAAAAAAAAATATACAACCACACACACACACACACACACACACACATACACAAAGAGAAATAATAAACAAATTACAAAACATAAATCCTTATATAGTAATAATATTCGTATAATAAATTAATTATATAAGAAAATTTAATTTTTCTTTCTAACAACAATCAAGATGATGGAGTAAAAAAATAGATATTAAAACAAAAAAAAATGGTAATTTTTTTTAACATAGTATTGACAGAGGAGGAGATGAATAAGAAAATACACTAAACTAATCGATACTTTTTTAAAACCTAACAAATGACAAATCTTAGTACTGATAAAAGTGCTTATTAACAATGATATACAGACAAACGGTAATGAATAGTAGAACTTAAAAATGTTCACTATTTAAACTAGCATCAACTCTTTGGAAGCATAATCTTACTAATATTATAACAACAACAACAACAACAACAACAACAACAACAACAACAAAAAGAAAAACAAACAAAAATATTAAAAAGAACTCAAAAATTCTTAAAACTTTTACCAAGTGATTATGATGATAGCTCAGACATGGACTGCCAATTATTTTTAACAAAAATTCCTTAAAACTTTATTTTATTTAAGATATTACAAAATAAAGGGGGAAAAAATGAAAAAATCAAGCAAAAATTATGAGAACCGCAGAAATGCACATTTTTGTTGTGACATAACATTTGTGAGGCTTAAGTAAATCCGAAATTTTTTTTTGTATGCCAGGGCGTCATATCTAAGCTACTTGGCGTCTCAGGTAATGGATTTTTTATTTAATTTTTTTTAAAAGAATTTTTTTATTAGTGTTAAAGGGGATACAAGTTATATGTAACACAAGTTCTACTTCTTCCCAATCCGTTGTCGTCTCTATTCTGGTTTCTTCAAAGAAGCGCATCCATAAATTTTGGTTCTCCTCTTGAAAATTAACAAATAAACGAACAGCAATTTTGAATAGAATTCGATAGAAAATTGTAGAATGTCGTAGAAAATCCTACAGAAAATTGTATGGAATAAAATTAGACTGTTTAGAGAATATTTTCTTATTTCCTCTTTCTTACCAAAAAAGAAGATTTTTGTTAAGAAAACAAGTCTGACTAATTACTGGCAAATTTGTTTTTTTTTTGTAATAAAGGAATATGATTTTCCAAAGAAATAATGTTCTTATAACTACCAACAAACAAACAAAAATAATTTAATTGAGACAACCTCCTCCCCTTTACATTTTTTTTTCCTTAAAACTCTCTCATAAAAATAAGCTTTAAAACATACAGAAAATATACTAAACGTTTTTTCCAGACAATTTCTATCTAAAAAAAAAAGTTTTCCTGACCTCTTATTTTCAGGAAACAAATTGAAATCATTTAAAGTGACTAGCTTTGCTCATTTCGTTACTCAAAAAAAAAATGGATCCAATTAACTCCTGTAGAAGAGGTTCTACTCTTTATAAATTAATAAAAAAGGATTCATTCTCAAAAATTATTGTAATATATTTAAAAAAGAAGTTAATTGATCACTTTTATTTTGAAACTACAAACGAAATTCATAAAAATCCTACAATAACAATCACGTGCGTTGAAAAAAAAATGCCCGTTGAAAATGGCTGAGTTTTTCTTTTTTAAATATTTGAAATTTCACCACGTGCGTGTAAAATCACGTACGTCAAAAATCACCACCTATTCAACTGCTCGAATTTTATTGAAATTTATTATTTTATGGGCTCGAACGGGTTTTCTTTAGCAATTAAAAATTTAATTATTTAAATTGTTTAAAATATAGATTATGATAATCAAGTGCGTCACAAATAACGTACGTGCAGTACAAATAAGTTTTCCAATTGCACGAATTTTATTGAAAACAAGTTTTTCAGCTGTATTCGACTAGCCAGTGGAGCATACCGGACTACCCCGGGGGACTCTATATTTATTGAAACTGGTCGAAAACCCGTCTCACAGTACCTTTATATATACTATATAAACCTCATATATAAATACATTTGCTCTACTCTTCATAGTCTTCTAAAGCAAATGTCTTCCACCACCTATTCTAGATCCATCCACCTTTCTGAATTAGAAAGAGATCCATCCACCCTTTCTTTCGATTTTCCAACATCCTGCCTGCACCTACAGTGGAAACTGTGGTTGAGAGTGAAGTTGAGGGTGTCTACGTCACTCAGTAGGTACAGTAATAGCGATAGAAAATTGTTCCTAGAACTGCTGGATGGACTCGGTAATTCAGTTCTAATTTTCACGGATACAGCTGTTGATGACCAAACAAAAACTTTTGCTGTCATCCAGCTTGTTGGCAATACCCACTATACAGTGGAATTTTTGAAGTTATAGGCTCGCCATTTTATGGTCAGTTGTGGACGATTAAGACGGCGGTGGAGAATGCCATTGTATTGGGTTCCCGGTCATGTTGGTATTCTGGGTAATAAAATGGCGGACTGTTTGGCAGAGAAAATTGCCACTGTCTCGTACTCACTGTGATTCCAAACCAGCCCTGCCTTCAACGTCTTTAGTCATTCGTAGAAAAATAGACTGGTCCGAAAGTGGAAGATATCAGTCCACACATTAGGCTAACACCGCAAAACTTATCCAATTAACAACCGTTCCGAAATTCTGGTTAAGCAAATTTCTTAGAATTCGGATTGGCCTCTGTAGCCAAAGCACGCACGACTTTTTTTCCTTTTTTTTGGAGAAGTTTTTTTTAAACATTTTTTTTTTCTTCAATTTTAATGCGTTTTTTTAACCTCAAGAGTGGGAGATGATTGATTTTATAATTTCAAAAAATCTCGTGGGTATTGCCTTAATTTTCTTGCTTAAGGATTAGAATGGAAGGAATTTTTTATATTGGGGGAATGCATAGTTCACGATAAATAACCCAAAGAAGGGAGTGTTGACAATTTTCCAAGGATTCAGGACGGTAAGGTTTAGATTCGATGGGAATTGAAATGTTGTTTAGTCGAATTTCGAAATTCAAGTCCATTAGTTCATATTGGTTTCAGTACCACGTTGTCAGTGAAATTCTATTGTCTAACCCTTTATCGATTATAAGTTCTAAGTAATGGACACTCTGGGCAAAGTGTAAAAGTAATATAAGCACTTTTATTTTCCACCTTTTCAATCAGACCCCTACGAAGTTATGTTGTCTTATAAGCAAAAGGGTTGTAAAATTGGTTTTCATGCTAGATAAGGATATAAGATTAGGTCTTGATTTATATAAATAACTACAGTACATGAAATTATGGAGTATTCTTATCATAATCATTAATAATTTAATAGTAGAAAAATATAAATGAATAAAGAAAGAAATAGCTTACAATAATTACAACACTTTCTGATATTAATGCAATTGGTTAAAAGTATAAAAAAAAAAACCTTGGGAAAAGACATGTTTACTTATTCTGTTTAATATTTATAAGACATCTAAAATGATAATGATTATGATAAAAAATATTTTTTTTTAAATACCAAAACGTTGAAACTATAAATATTCAAAAGGAGTGTTGAGAAAAAATTATACAAAATTTGCGGTGGGGGGGGGGTGGAGACCAAAGTAAATCTTATCTTTTATAATACATCAAAAATTCTAGGAATAAATTCATATATTCAGGAGTTGATGGATGATATACGACTACACATCTGAGATCATACTTTCCGAATTTTTTTATTTATTTTCTTCTCATAACTAATAACTTTTTTTTTTTTTTTTTTAATAAATTTATGACTGACAGACTAACAGCCACATTGAAAAGGATAAAAGGATACTAATTTATATTCAATTCCCATAATTTCTTTTTTTGTAGGACGGAATATATGTATTTCGGTGATATTCTTTTACATTTTTTTTCAGGTTTCTTTTTTTTTGTGATTATATTTTGCTTGGTAAACTTTTTTTCTTCTTCTTCTTCAAAAGCAATAAAGCTTCTTTTTCCACGAAAAATAACTTCAATAACGAATCGTTTCGTGGCCTTTTTTCCATTCAGCTTTTATATTTTATTTAAAATCCCAAAGTAGCCTTCTTAATTTTTAATGATAATAAAACTGACTCTCTCTCTTGAGTCATGTTTTTTAATTTATTTATGCCTGGTTTTTGTTATTTTTTTTTTTAAATTGTTAATAATAATTTTTTTTTTTGTCAGGTAAAAGTATCATAATAATTTGAATAAGAAATGTTAGCCATTTAAATTTTTTATGGAAACTTTTCGGCTATTATTTATAAGGTATAAAATAATATTATTTTTATGGTTGGTCATAGTAAGGAGTGGAAGGTGGGAAGGGTGTGGTAGGGTTGGTTTGGTAAAGAGTTTTAGAATAGAAAAGTGCTTGTTTTTATTGTAAATTTATTTTTGGTTTCCTTTTAAATCCTTGAATTAAAATTGAAAGTACATGTTTTTACTGTTCGTATCATATAATTGGGATTAAAGATATAATTGGGATTAAAGATCAAAAAATTATTCTTTAACTTTTCAGACATAATAAAAAGACAAAACTGTTTTTTTGGTTATTAAAAATTCCCAATTATATTTGCTTAAAGCTATTTAATGAAATTTTATATGGACATTTTCACACTGAAACAATTTACTCAGATCGAAACTTTTGTGGTTTGTTAATTATTTGCCCAATAATCTCCCATTGCTAATATACCATATACAATATATAAAAATATATTCTTTTTAATCCTATCAATTTAGCTAGAAAAACTTTTTACTTTTTAAGTAGCAAAAAAAACATTCCCCAAATTCTTAACAGAAATCAAAATTATCGAATATGCCATTAACGTCTTTTGATGTAAAATTTCAATCATTAAAGATATGTCACCAAGGCATTTATGAAAATCAATAATTTAACAAAAGAAATAAATTGACTTCCATCTGAAAATTGTTCCCACTTTGTGATAGAAGAAAAACTTCACACAATAATATAATTTCAGAATAAAAAATAAAAATAAATACTACCAATTTTAATTAAACTTTTGGCCAATCACAGAAAGAGACGCTAGTTCTTAATATTGCACCATTCATCAACCAATAGCATAAGCACAAGATAGTTGTTAAAGTAACGCTATTGGTTCGCTTTCAAAACTGTTGCTATTGGTTCAGTCAACCATCTTTGGTTTGGTGCGTGTGAATTCCAATATTCTTAATTATGCTTAAGGCGGTTTTCTTATTCACTCCACTATTGGTAATTGACAAAATTTTATTTTTCCTCTTTTTTTTTTTGTCCAATGATGAGGCGCGTTAGAATTTCTTATTCTGTATTTTCCTCATTTATATCCAGTCGAGTATATATTATTAGAAAAATTTTCTTATCTGGTATTTCTCATATAAATTATAATCACTAATTATTTTTTAATCAATTTTCAACAACAACAAAAATTAAAAAAGAAAATAAATTAAAAAATTCCTAATATAAATTGTTAATTTTTTTAAATATTTATATAAGGAAATTTCAATAAAGACAAATTAGTAACAAAATATGAAGGAGATATTAAAGAAATGCTAATTAAAATGGAAAATAAATTAATAATCATAAATTGTGTCCTATCTATACTAATCAATCTTACATATATGTACACATACGAACATTTATATGAAGTCAATTTTACTTAAATTTTAAGATATTTAATATTAATAAATAATAACATATATTTATATGGGTATATATATACATATATGTATATTATAGGAATATTACATAGAATAGAAGTAAAGAAAAAGAAAAAAAAAAAAAAAAAAAGAAAAATCATAACAACAAACAACAATTTTTATGATTAAATGGACAGTTTTTTTTTTTGATAAGTAAAAATATCTGCTAATGAAAGAAAAAAAAACCGAGAACATACTATATTTATAATATTTTAACTTAATACAGAAAAAATAATTTAAAATTAATAAGTTAAAATTCTATGCCGAAAAGAAACCAATCAAAAAAGTATTGATTATTGATTCATCGAAGAGTTTTCAGATCTTAAATATTTATAGGATATTATATAATAAATAAAAATATTCGAATTTATTTCCAGTAATAATATCATTCAAATCAGGTTAATTAAGTTTAATTAAAAAAAAAATAGTATATTTTAAACAAAATTAAGGACCAATTTGTTTTTATTCTAAGATATACGTTTTAGAATGTGAAATTTATTACTATGAAAAAAAAAATTTGTTAAATATCTTTTTGATTTTATTTCTATGTTTATTAAAGAGCAGAAGACTTTTCTAATAAATAGAAAATATTTTCTCAAATATTCTAATGAAAAAAAATCACATTAAGTTGAATAATAATAAATAAGAAAATAGATGAAAATCATTTGAATCTTAGAAATTTATTTACATACACGTAAGTGTAAAAGGAAACTAGATGAAAATGATAGGAAATGTATAGAATTTCAAAAGAAAGATGATAAACTGCCTAAAGAATTTTATAAATTATTCAAATATGATGTTTCTTGTATTATTTTTAATTAATTCAATATCCACGATTTATAGTAAAAAAACAACTTTTCAGTTAAATAAATATAATTTCCATTAAATTTGTTTAGTTAGATTTGGTTGAAATTCAAAGAAATATTTATATACTCTGAGAATTCTAAGTTGAAAAAGTAAATAACTTCTTTTTTTAATAATAAATTAAATTCAATTTTATATAATAAAGTTAAAATTTAAATGATAAAAATGATAATAATTATTAATAAATTGGTCCTTTTTTTTATAAAAAAAAAAAAATAATTTGTAATAATTTTTTTTTTAAAGAAAAATGGAAAAAATAAGCTCGAATTATATGAAATTTAAATAAAATCTAAATTAGCAGCAATTCATTCTCTTAAGAAGAAAAGTGACATTATTTTCTTCTTGACTTAAAATATTCTTAAATTTGGTTTTATTGCTACAATAAGTTTTGCTCCTGATAACAAAAGAAAAAAACAAAAAAAAACAAATGCTTTTCTACAATATAAACTTTTTAACACAATCAGTTTGTATATTTTTACAAGACTGAAATTCACAAAAAAACATTAATTTTTAAAATGTTTTCATTTAGTAATAGTCAAAAAAAAATTATATATTTTATTATAATTTCTCTGAATACAACTAAAGGAAAAATTTTAAAAATTATTATTTAATAAAAATTTTAATTTTATTTTTAATTGTATAATTAAAAAAAAATGCTATTATAGCATACAGATAAAAAGTAAGAATAAATTTGAATATGCTCTGCAAAATGGAAAAAAAATTCAAACAAACAACAAAAAAAAATTAAGAAAATTAGGAAAAATGGGAAAAAAAATATTTAAGCAAATAAGAAAAAGGTGGAATGATAAACAAACAAACTTTCCCTTATACATTAAATGTAAAAAATAAAACAATAAAAACAAAACAAAATATGTTTTGAAAAAAAAACCGTTACATTTAAAATACGAATTATAAAATGGTGACAACTAATAAGATTAATACTATGAGAGAGAAGGAATAAAACAAAACTGAATAAAAGAGAAATCTAACCAATTACCATACATACACATAATATATGGATATAATATTTACCTTATAATAAAATAATATAATTAATTAGAAGAGATAATATTAAATAAAAATTAAGCGTAAAATAAATACAATATGTTAACGAATAACATTTATAATTATTAATTGGTATAAGTAAATAAATACATACATATATACATACATACACTGACATATATAAACATAAATTTTTTTACAATACATTTGTTCATCATTAATCCATCATTTAATTAAACTCACTAATTAATTAATAATTATAATGTCGTATAATTTTTTTACAATGCAACAAAGATTATAATATAAATTAATAATTATATAATATTAAAAAAATAAGGAGAAATTGTAAAAGAAAAAATTAAGAAATTCAAACTATGTATGGAGAATATTCACAATAACTAAGAAGAAGAAGAAAAATTATACTTTAAAAAAAAAAATAATTTAAGTCAACAAAAAAAAAGAAGAAAAGAAGAGAAAGTTATGTAATAATAATAATAATAATTATTATTATAATAAAAGTAAAATGATAAAATAATAAACACAAAAATTATGGAAATAAAAATGTGCAAAAATAAAATAATTATAAAAAAAAAATCAAGAAAAAAAAACTAAAGAGAAGAAATAAAAACATTGACAAAAATAAAATCTGTAATGTTATATGGAAATGTGTTTATTTGATTGTTTAATTAACGAGTAAATATGTACCTTTCCAAAATAATGTTTTTTTTTTTTAAAATCATATTTACAATGAAATTTCTCCTTGTAATTGAAGATGCTCTGCTAAAGGACAAAATGTGAAAATAAAAAATTTACATTTCATTACAATCATACGTGTATGTGGGCTAAGGCGATGCTCTCAGTCGCTTTTTTTTAGAGTATTTTGTGCTTAGATTAATTTTTTGGGTGGGAGATTTAAAATTAAATTTGGTAATTTACCCATAAGACGTGAGGGGATCTGAAGTGCTTTTGTAGTCTGGTTTCATGCAATAATGGTGAGAGGAGGATTTCTTATGGCCGCCCAATCATAATAAATACTAGAAATCTGGCTATTCAGATTACTTAAATTACTTTATTTGTGAAGTCAAATGGTGAAATTAAAGGGGCGTGTACGAGGTCTGTTCAAAAAATATCGCGAATTTTGAATTTCCGCAAGTTACGTATTTTCGATTTTCGATTTTTTGTGGCGTTATGTTGGTACTCATGTATCTCTTAATTATGCCGACAAGTTCGGCCATTTTGAATGTTCAGTTAATTTTTGACAGCTGCTTTGTTTGCACATGTTTTGGCTCGTCTTAGATTTTTGCCCATTCCAAAAAATGGATCAAAGAATCTATTTCGCGAACAAGAAAAACTCACAGGGGGCCAGATCTAGGGAATACGGTAGCTGTGGCATTATTAGTGTATTGTTTTTGGTCAAAAATTCGCCGTTATTATAATGCAAAATTTAATTTTTGTTCTTCCACAAATCCGGGCGTTTCTGGCGGATTGCTTCACGCAACTTGCTCATAACTTTCAGATAATATTCCTTATTGATCTTTCTACCCTGTGGCAAGAACTCATGATGCACCACGCCCTTGCAATCGAAGAAAACTGTAAGCAAAACCTTCACATTCGATTGAACTTGACGCGGTTTTTTCGGTTTTGGCTCGTGCGGCAGGTTCCATTTCGGTGACTGAGATTTGGTTTCTACGTCATAACCATAAACCCATGATTCGTCATTAGTTATGACCCTCTATAGCAAATTTGGATCGTCGCAGACAGAGTCCAACAGCTCCATAGCAATCTTAATGTGATACTGTTTTTGGTCGAAATTGAGCAAAAATCGAAGACGAGCCAAAACACGTGCAAGCAAAGCAGCTGTCAAAAATTAACTGAACATTCAAAATAACCGAACTTATCGGCATAAGTGAGAGACATGAGTACTAACATAAAAATTGAAAATCGAATATACGTAACCCGCGGAAATTCAAAATTCGCTATACTTCTTGAACCGACCTCGTATAAAGAAAAGCAATTTTTTTATATAAACAGCCCAAAAAACAGGCCTCAACAAAGTTTAAAAAGGAAAAAGAAAAAAAAATATTCAATTCGAATTTTCTAGCCTAGATGTTAGAAGATCATAATAGATTGTCACATTTCTGATCCTTGGCATTTTTTGGCCGATCCCATTGTGAAGAACCGCGGTTATTTTGTAGCGGCGATTCAAAAACTTTTTGCTCATTTATGTTGTGAAGATTTATAACAGAGCCAAAGTTTTGTATTCTTATTTAAAGCATGTTTTTTTGTCAACTTGCAATATACGTGCTTCGGAGATTTCGAAATAGACCACATTTTCTTAAAGTTTAGCTGGGTAATTTCCAGAATTTCCATTCTGCTGATAGAACGCGGGCAAAGACACAAAATATATTTGCGGCAGTTTCTTACATTGCTAGACATAATCTTGCCATGTGAGCGATTGGATCCTTCAACCTATCACTTTTCATAGTGACGCACTATATGATTCTAACCCACTACCAAGTGTATAAGCTTAAATCCGCTATGTTGTCATAGATGGTGTGAGTGAGCGTATTAAGCTACCATGGGCACGCCATACTTTTTTTTATGAGTTTGACATCTATCAACATTAATCAGTGCACATTGTCAGCAATTTCGTACAACAACAGACATTTTTCCTTTGGTAATGATGTCTAGTTTTGTGCCAGAAAAAGAGCATATGCGGGAAGCTCTGCTTTTCTGCTTCAATTTGAAGAAATCGGATGCCGAATCGCATTGAATGGTTATGGAGGCCTATGGTGATAGTGCTTTATCGGAAAAAACGTGCCGAGATTGGTTTCGGCGGTTCAAAGATGGGAATTTTGACTTGTGGGACAAGAAGCGTGAAAATCGGCCTACGAAGGTTGAGGACCATCATTTGCAGGCTCTTTTGAACGAAGACAATACCCAATCGAAAAAAAATGCTTCCGGAGCAATTGGGTGTTACTCAACCAGCCGTTTCTGTGATAATTTAATTAAAAATATTAAAAACATATTAATTAAAAATATTAAAAACATTTTGTTTTTAATATTTGCACGGAAACGGCTGGTGCAAACTTAATTAAAAAGAACTTAGACACAAAAATTATGTAAATTTTTAGATATAAATTTAAAAATATCAAAAAAATTACGTCCTGAAAATTTTTAACTTGAAAAAATTGTTATAAACTCAGAATTCGTGGAGTTTTTTTTCTTTAGAAAGAAGAAATTAGAAGTAAAGGAAAAAAGGATTATTAATCAAAAACTGTAGAAGACTGGATATATAAGTTGAAATTCTTCCAATTAGCGTGGACATGTTGTTTTCGCCTCCCTTTCCATTAGCTTTAAATTAAACATTTTATTAAGAATGGAACATTTTTCATAGAAATTTTAGTTTCAGAATTATTTGCTCATTTTTATTGAGTAAAATTTTGACTAGTTTTTGTGATTAAAAATCGAATTTATCTTTCTAAAAAAAAGATTCAACCAAATCAATTTACTTAATTAGTGTGTGCTTGAGGTTAGCTAGGTTTTTTTTTTAAATTCTTAAAATAAAGATAGAAAATAGAAAATTTTTGTTGTATTTGAAAATAATAGAAAATTTTTTTACTCGAAACCCAAAAGAGAGGCAGGAAGTCTTTTACACAATTTTGCATTTCATGAATTTGTCAACTTTTACAGTGCTTTTGAAACCTTTTCCATTTTTTGTGGAAGTTGAAAATGTTTCAAATTTTCAGTAAAAATGGAATTCAATTCAATTATAGGCAACCACGGAATAAAAAACAAAAGAAAATCTCCAAGTTTTGTGTAAGAAACTATTTTCAAACTATGTGGCAGAACTAAAGTAAATTTTCTAAAGGAATTTGTTCAACAAAGTTGTGACCGATGCAGAAGCTTTGCCATTGAATATGCAAATAACAAAAGCACTAGAAGAAAACTTCACACCACATGATACGCTTTTCTCGATGTTTCCAGAGGGGACGTCGGACGGGGAGGGAAGTGGCTCTAAACATGAGCACGAAAAAGGATTTAAGGAATTGAAAAGTGACAAAGGAAGTTACAAAATTAGAAACGGAACTTTTTTCTGCTCCAGAACTTTTAAGAATTTAACGAATTTGCAGATAATAGGAATCAGGTTCTATTCAAGTCAATCAATATTAATGATTGTCTTTTATTATTTAAGAAATTCCTTAATTTTTAGTATGATGCCATTTGGCTTAATTTAGACTTTTATTTAGGTCATATTTTTGTTGAAAGTAATTTAGGGAAATTTTGAAAATATAAAATTAAAAAGCAAATAATTGAAAGGATTTGAAAAATTTTAAAATGAAAAATTTTATCTATCAAATAACTTAGAATTTCAGGATTTATACGTATTTCAAGATAATGTGAGGAGAACGAGATTATTGTTGGGAAATATTTAGGAAATTGTAAAGGATCCTCACTAAGGGTTGAGAAACCTGTCAGAAAAATCAATGCTTAGAAAATTCTCACTCCATACAGGACTATATCCTTACTTTACTGGAAAATTTATTACTTACACTGTGACAATTTCCGCTTAAATTGGAAAGATTATTGTTGAGACTGGACAGGCTCCAGGTTAAATTAAAAGAATTTTGTCCTAGACTGGAATGTTTTCTGCTTTAACTTAGGATGGGTTGGAATTATTGTAATTAAAGAAAAATATTTGTAAATTGATGAAAATTATTATATTTTAATTTTTTGTTCATTTCGATATTTGTTTCTTCCAGAATATAAACTACTCCAAAATAAGAACGAGTTGAATTTCATTTGAGATAAAAATTATCCAAACGAAGTATTGTAAAATTTTCATTTAATTTTTGTACAATAATCATAAATTAATTTAACAAAGATTAATGATATTATGGAAATTGGTCTATTTTGAAATGCAGATTTATTTAGCAGACTCTCTCTAGGTGGGTTGGTCAACCATAGACAATCCCTTTATTCGACAAATCATAGTTTTCTGTCATTTACCATGCAATCGGAATTAGTTTCGTTGATGGTGGGTGTCTGTTTCTGATGTTCACTATTGTTGG